>JARHVA010000014.1:10687500-12112500 GCA_037957365.1 Torreya grandis | reverse complement strand
TGTATTTTTTTAAACTTATTTATTAAGTAATTTTTTATCGTACATCCTATATATTATTATATGTAACTAATAAATGTATAAAGATCATTTTTAAAATATTTATAAATATATATTAAAAATAATTATTATGTATTTATATATACATTTTTAAAATGATCCTGATACATTTATATATTTATTAGTTACATATAACAATACATACCAAATCATAATAAAAGGTACACAAATAAGTTTAAAAAAATACATGTAATTCTAAATGCATAATTTGATATAGGGGAAAGGTCTCAATGGTAATGCATTTACTAATGATGGAACATGTATTTTATGCAGAGGTGCCTCATTGATAAAATATATTGATATGTATAAATATTAAAGTGCATTAATAGTGGTGAATGTAGTATCTAATAGTTGTGTAACATTTACTCTATAAAATTAAAAGTAACCAATCACATATTAACAAATAAGACTCAAGTATTGATACTCTAATACACATTGATTGGTACTCCAAAAGTTAAATTTTGGTTATAAGTTTAAAAAATACATTTTATAATCTCTCATGATAACATCAGTTATATCATAAAATATATAATAAATTAGACCTTAAAACTTTAATTATAAATAATTAAAACGACATATTAAAACAGGTAAAATTTTCAAAATCTATTATAATCTTATGACACATTAATTCACTATCCAAAATTAAAATAAACGAATAATAAAAACGTTTTCCTATATACCACATCATACTTCTACAATATTTTTGAAACTTATTTCTCAAGCATATCCTTTGTAGATGTTGCCTTACGGCCCTCGTTACCCTTGGGGATCGCCCTTGTACGAGCATTAGATTCTTTATAGCATATCAAGTCAAAGTTTGCTTTTGTAAGAAGCTTCTTTTATCGTATGATTTGGTGGGGAGACGGGACAAATAATACTAAACAACTTTGTAGATCCTATTCGAGTTTGACTAGTTTTACATTAACTCCTTCCACCTTCCTTCGCTTTATGACTCAACACGGCAGGTTTGACCGACCATTCGCATACTTACAATTTTGACCGGCTCTTCTCTTTTTTTTAAAAAAAATAGAAACGCTAGGGTTTACGTTAATTCTACATTGGGTAATTGTAGTCTAAATAAATGAATTAGATTTTAATAGACATTAGACGTGGAAAATATGAATGTCTAATTAATATTTTTGGCCCAATTTGAAGTTAAATAAATAGGATTTAAGGTTGTATATTACAAGAATCTTTTTTAAAATATAAATTTGAAAATGTGAACTTAATATTGGGAGTAATTTTGTCTGGAAAATTTTTAATGTGATTAAGTTTATGTTGAAAGTATTAAGAGCGCTTCAAATTTGTATCATGGGTACTAGAGTTTTTGACAAGTGAAAAATAAATTTGAAATAAAATTACGAATAGGTTTGTCTATTTTTTATTTACATGCTTCAATTTATGTATACTTGCAATTTTTGATTTCTTTATTGTTCTATAATGGTTCCAATATACCCGTAAAATCTAAATATTTTAAAGAAAATAAAATGACTTTAAGATGCTCTATTAAGGTTAGTGAATAATGCATAATATGAATTCATTTGTTACTCGACAGTGCCCTAAAGAGTGGAAATCACGACATCGAAAAATAACAAATTACATAAAAAGAAATAAATTTATGAGTGTAAATTATCTAACATAGATAAAACTTCAGGTATACAACAAAAAGGCTATACAATAAAATGCTAGCTTGAGACAATGATGATTGCTTGATCGTTCTTGTGTACTTTAAGAGTTTTGTGTATGATTCATATAAATTTTTGTAAGTGCTCAGTTTGTTCCCATGTATCAAATGAACTACAATGCTTGTATATTTATAGACAATTAAATTTAAATTAGGACCTTTTTAGCACAGACATTGATATCAAATAACTACAAGCAAAAAAGATAAAACAAAGACGAGTACACTCTAGTTTAGTAGAGACTAAACAAAAGAGCCTAGAAGCATTGAACACTTCTAGCACATATCCAAGTAACACGAGGGATAAGAGAAAAGTATGAGGTATTAAGAAAAAAGATTTTAAAAAATGTCAAAATTTAACAAACACATCACCAATAATCAATAAATAGAATAAGTAATTTTAAAAATATATGAATTAACACTTAACAAATAATGTAAGGATAAGTTTCGTTAATAAACCGATTAACATCCATTGAATATTCTCTAACTTAAAGTTAATAGTTTGAAACTTGTATTCCATAATTTTTTTTAAAAAAAACCAAAAATATTAACACACTTATAACACATGTAAAAAAACATGAAAAATAAGAAAGAGGTTTGAAAAATTATTTATTAAAAAAAAAACCCGGACTATCAAAATATTGGACAAAGACACTATCAAGTATTTGAAGTTACAAAACGAAGACGAAGGGAAACGATGGAAAAAACTTAATTTTAAGTGGAGACTCTATGCTGAACAAGTATGAATGTCATTGTGACGACGGGTGGGAGACCACTCTTTGTCTTAAATAAAAAATTTATTTTGACTTTTGTATTTATTTAGGGGGGCACAACTCGCGTTTCTTTAACCATCCCTATTTATTAACAAGATGAATATAAAGCCCGTCGGTCCATAAATTCTAGAAAAGAAAAACAAGGGTAACTAGAAGCCTAAAAAGTCAAGGATTTTTTTTTTTCTTTAAACACACATGGTTATTTATTTATTTAAATAAGGGGAGGGTCGGTAGGTTTCAGAGAGAGTTTAACAATTCAATTCTTATGAAATAATTTATAAATTTAATTAGTTATATTTAAAAAATAAGTATTAAGTGAAATGGTGTTGTGTTGAGTAGAATTATAAAATATGTAATGTTTTCAATGTAAATGTTACAAGTGAATGTAGAAATCTAAAAGTAGACCCTATAGATCTAGATCTAAATAAGTAGGGTTCTTTTCTTCCCTATTCACGGGAGGATATATTAGGTAGGGAAAAAATAAGTAATTGGCTTGTTGGGATTTAGACATTGAAGGCTATTATGGAGGAAGGGTTTTTTTGTCTTTGAATCCCAGACAATAGTTGAGAAATCCCAATCCAAATTATCAAATGCTCTAGTTAGGAAGTTTCAAGGATGAAGCCCCAACATAAGCACCTTCAAATCCTGGGTTAACAGAAGATGGAAGCCTAAAGAACATGTTGAGATGTTGGCATTGGTTAAAGGTTTCTTTCTCATTTCTTTTTCCAATCAAGAGGATTGTTCGAACACTCTATCATAAGGACCTTGATTCCTAGGAAAAACCTCCTTATCCTTCAAAAAATAGAAATTAAATGTGCATCTTGATAATGAAAACTTCAATCAATTACCCATCTAGGTCAAATTGTCAAGTCTTTCGCTATAGTTTTGGGAAGAAGAGGTTTTGATGGATATTGATAACTCTTTTGGTCAATTTATCACCTTAAATCCAATCATTAAGACCATGAGAAGACTAGTGTTTGATAGATTCTACATGTTACTATTTTTCTAGACAAGGAGTTCCCATCCTCTATCAAGTTAGTGTCCAAATACAGTGACTGGTCTCAATTGATACAATGTGAAAATATGCCATCATTTTGTTCTATATGCTAGAGATTAGGACATATGTTTCTAAATTATGTCCTCTTATAGAAGAAGGAAAACTCGTATGGAGGAGAAAAGAGGATAACTCCTCCACCCAAGATAAAACCAAGAGGAAGATCCCAGGATAGCACGAGAGAGAGATAATGAAAACACCACTAACTAAGCTTCAAAAGGATTAGGAACATAATATTTTTTCTCCATCTAAGGCAGAGCATAGAACTTGCCTAAGTCCTTCATGTGATTCAAGGCCGAGTACAATGGATCACTCAGGGGACCTGAATATTCCACTCCTTGAAAAATTATGTAGCCAAAGAGATCTTTTTAAAAACCACTAGGAAAAATAAGATAGAGTTGAATATGATCTTGAATTAGGAAGGATCAATCCAAAAGAGGCTAACATGATGGAGGAGGACAAATATCATAAAGATCATGAGGATGGAGAGCTTGGAGACATGAAATACCATGATCATGATGTTTATGAGGAGAAAGAAGGAATCTTGGAGGAAATAATGATGGAGAAGGAGGGCAAGGCTATAGATCCTAAGGATGGAGAGATAAAAGACATGGAAAATCAAGGTTAGGGTCAACAATAAGTACAAGAGGAAAATAACGGTCCTTTAGTTCTAGAGACACAAACTAAAATTAAAGTTACAAATATTGAGATAAATATAAGGAATACGAGGGTTCTTACTTTTTGGGAAGGATCCAAATATAATAAGTACGTTAGAAAGGAGTTGGAGGGATCAAAGACAAAGCTAATCCATGAGGGCAAAAAGGATGAAGGCAAATACAATTTGGTGTTAAATAGAAAAACCAACTCTAAGAGAATAATTCAACCAAATATTGGAATAACAAAAAATAGTGAATTGAAAAAGATTGCTAAATCCAAATCTAGATACTCAAATAACTATTACTACTAAATATTTATATGTTAATTGAAAATGAGTTGCTTATGTCTTTATATATTGTTAGTTTAAGTTTGCTCTACTGTTTAATGTGGGTTTACTATTGATCAACAATGTTGTATTTGTTTTTAGTGTGTTGCAAGTGTTTAACCTTATATTTTATTATTAATATTGTAGATACTTATCTTTAGCATATTTCTAGTATAAAAAAAAGGATCTTTTTAAATTATTTTTTAATCTTTATTAAAAAAAAATTAAAAATATATATATATTTTAATTTATATTTAAATTATATTATTGGAGACAAATTACTTCATTAATAATATTCTAATATAGAAAAACTTTCTTAATGGCTCCTTTTCTCATCCTAGAAAAATCAATCTTAAAATAGCGTGCTATTTGTGATTTTAAGTTCCAATTTGTTTTGATTTTTTTTTTAATTGGTATTTGTGAGTGAAAAAAATTGCATTCTTTAGTATGCCTTTTTTTTAAATATAAAACTGCAATAGTAATTATTATTTTTTTTTTAAATTATGATATTATTTAAATTCTTAAATTTTTAAAGTGTATATTTAAAACTAAATAAATATATTAAGTAGGATGTAGTTTAATAATAAGGATGATGGTGTAAAAAGTATTGTCTAATTATTTATTAAGATATAAATCTTATGAGAGATTAAAAAGGGATGAAGTTGAGGTCTTATCCCAAATAAATTTGGCCGAATTGATGTCTCTTAATCCTTACTATTAAACCAAAGAAACATTTTGTACACCTAATCTATTTAAAATCAAAATTTCAATCAAAATAATAATAATAATAATATAATTATTTTTTTTTAAAGTAAATTTTCTTTAAAAATCTCTTCGGTAACAAAAATGTAAAATATAATTAATCATAATATTTTAAAGGATATTAAAAATCACTATTATTTAATAATTATTTTTCTTTAATTTAATTATCTAAAGTTTTTGAGAATTTTAATATATATTTTTTAATAATTTCCTTTAAATTATATAAATATAGACAAATAATAAATTATAACAATTTAAATATGTATACATCTATATTAGAATGGAAGTGGTTATTTATCATACAAAATTATGATAAATAGATTAAATATATTTTATATCACACTTGCAATACAATGTATGGACATCTATCCAATCAAAATTATTGTATTTTATATATCTCTCAAAATTTATATCTTAATAAATGACATGATAAGCTATTATTTTAAATACACACATATAAAATGTAATAACAATAATATTATTTTAAAAATAAATAAATAAATGTAATATTAATTTTAACTCTATTATTATTATTATTATTATTATTATTATTATTATTATTATTATTATTATTATTATTATTATTATTATAAAATGAAATATAATTAATTATAATATTTTTTTTATGGATGTTAGGAAGTATTTATTTAATATTTTAAAAGAGTTTAATATATTTTTTAATAATTTTTTTTAAATTATATAAATATAAATATTTTAAAGATTAAATAATGAAATATAAAAAATTAATTATATACATTTATATTATATTTCTATTAAAATAAAAATAATTATTTAATATATTAAATGTTTTTGAGTGTTCTTTGAATAAAAAATTATTTAATTAAAATCATCATAATTCTTGCTTTTTAAAATTTATACTAAAATATAAAATATATACCTTAATAAATGATATGATAATCTATCATTCTTATCAAATAAACAATCACTTCTTATATTTTAATAAATAACATCCTTAATAAATAAGATGATAAATCATCATTCTTAAATAGATAAACTTTAACTCTACTCCTTTTTAAACCCTAATCCTTCTTATTCATCCTTATCAAGAAAACTACAACCTTACCCCATATATTTACGTAATATTTAATTCCATCTTAATTCCCTGCTGTCTTTGTTTGTTTCTTTCTTAATAATTAAATTAATTAATTATTTAAAAAAACAGAGAGAAAGAAAAGAACTTCGCAAGCACGCAGGCCTCTTCAATATACATCCTTGTGGAAAATGACTTAAACAAAGATCATAGGTTAGGTTAGCTAGTTACTTACAAATTATCCAAATCATATGTTTAAATTAAAGTAAAAGTAGACCAGATATTACTCCCCCGTCTTTCATGTAAGAACCCAATAAAGATTGTCAGTAAATTTAGTCGTCGTATGCTGCAGACTGGGAAAAGGATTAACCTTCGGTCTTTTACGAAATAATGGCTGTTCTTCCAGGCTAGTATTTATGCCCCAGAAAAGGAAGAAACCCAAGTAGTTATTAATGAGGGAGAACCAAAAAGAGGCAAAATCACTGTGAAATCCAAAAAATCTGCATGTCAAAAGCCATGGAAGTGATAGGCAGGCACCTCATCTGAACACCCTTTTCACTCTTTGTTGGATACATAGAATGGCAAGTAGAAGCGTCGATGAATATGTGAAAACTGTAAGGTACACTGTATGGTGCAGACAAATTGGTCATACAATGAATGTATCCACGACATGTACTTATTGCGTGAGCACCCGTTACATTGTGGAGCGTTAAGGGAGTTTTATTAGCTTTTAATGCTACTAGCAATTCTTTTTTAAACCCTGTTTTATTTTCTATGCTCGGTGGCGGATAATGGAGTCGGGGGCCACTGTAAAGGATTAGCGATGGTGGATGCCTGCATTTATCCTCTGGTTTTTGCTTTGGAGCAGGTAACATACAAAAGCCTGCACAGCGGGCCCCGCAAACTATTAACTCTATCCAATTCCCGATAAAAATTGTAAGAAGAGAAGGTGGAGAAATAGAGTAAGGTCAGACGGCATTTAGATAAGGTCTCGTGACGGCAATCTTAATGCAGCGATGAAATCCGCGTTATAGATATTGCTCCTTTTGTATTTGTATTTGTCCGCTTACGGATTTCTCCGAGGAGGATCCCGTTGTAAATCTAGCGGTTTAGTTTGGTTGACTGTGATTACGTAACCCTAATCCCCCGGGGCTCAGAGTATTTAGTCGCGCGAGCGGGGTTAGAACTTAGAATAGTTAAAACAAAATGCCTGCAAAGTTTGCAGACTTGTATAGAGTGTTGTAGCCTGCCTGTAGGTCTTATTGAGGTACTAGAAGTAGAATCTTCTATTTTCTTTCTAATGTCCTCTCAATTCTGAATTTTAAATTCCAGCAGCATTCAGAAATCCCAAGTTAGGCGCTCGTTTCACATCTATCTATTCACACCACGTGCATTTCTGCGCTTTTAAAGTTGCAGAGCAGAGCATCTGTACAGCTCTGCAGTACATCACATTTTCTTGTTATCAAATCATCGGCATATCTACCGTCAATTTCTTTTCTCCTTCCCATTGGTGTCTCTGCATTTTTATCATTCCTCCTCAGATCTGCTGCGCCTCTGCAGGAGTTGTCATTCATCTCTTTTTGGTATTGTATTCTCTGGATCTGAGCCCGGACCGAATCGCAAGTTTCGGAGATGGACTGCCTGAATTGCGCTGACCAGCAGCTCAGAGATATAATGGCGCAGATGGATGAGTACTCGGCGGCACTTGAGCCGGATATCTATACATTTAGTGCCACTCCCATGCCCGATTCTACCGGCTCTCCCGTTCTGTCTCCTCCTCTATTCCCCCCGTGTCCTTCTCCATTTGAAGCACTGATGAATCCCTATAATCTCAACAGGAATTTATCTGAACTGAAAAGGCACAACAACAATTCCTGCGACAGCAGCAACAGCAACAGTATGGCCTCGTCCCAAGACCTGAGAAGCAACAGCAACGAAGGGATTCACGAGGACTCATCCAATAAAGTTCTGTACAAGGCCGCCGTTAATCCGTGTGCAGTGCAGGTCCGCGGGCTCAACTATTTCCAGGCAGACATGGATCACCACAACACCAACAACTATTCGTCAGAAGACGGGGGCGTGAACAATTATGGCAGATCAGCAGCGGCGAGCATGGCAGCCATGAGGGAGATGATATTCAGGGTGGCAGCCATGCAGCCCATAAGCATAGATCCTGAAACCATCAAGCGACCCAAGCGCAGGAACGTAAGAATATCCAAGGATCCTCAGAGCGTGGCCGCACGGCACCGACGAGAGAAAATCAGCGAAAGGATCAGAATTCTGCAGAGACTGGTCCCGGGCGGCACCAAAATGGACACTGCAGCCATGCTGGACGAGGCAATTCACTACGTCAAATTCTTGAAGCGACAGGTCCAAGCCCTAGAAGTCGCAGCTGCAGCAGGCGCAGGAATAATGGTCAGGCAATTTAATCATAATTCTAACCCAACTCTAAATTACTCTGCGTTTTCCACAAATTCTTCTTACCCAACTTCGGCCTTCTTCGCCGCTTCTGATAATCCTAATTCTAATTCTGTAACAGTTTGTAATAACGGTCTGCTATTGTGATTACTGTTGGCCTAGCTTTAGCTGCAGCTACTCCTTGCTGATTTCGATTTAGTGTATATACACGCGGGTATTCTGTATTCTGTGGCGATTGCTGGATTCGGGGGTGATACTCTTTTTTTCTTGTTGGCTCTGTCACGACATTTAAGCATGTCTAAATCTGTAAACTTCGTGTACGTTAAGATTAATATATAGACTTTGCTATTGATTATGTATGCATGTAAACGTTGTGCATATATTTATGTAGATTTAAATTTGAAAACTCGTTTTTTTCAGATTTCTTTAACATTTTCTAAATTTCAATTTTGGTATGGTTTTTTTATGTTTAAGTTCACTGTTTTTAGCCTGGACTATGCTCGGGTAACATCCGTATTATACGTAATCTCATGAGATTTTTGGGAATCCTCAAATGATATTGCCACATGAGACTCCAGTGATAAACTGGATTCTGCACGAGAAAGTTTGCCGTTGCCGCTCGCTCGGTCTGTAATCTGTATTCTTCTTGGTAGACTAGTTTATTTACAGTTTCCAACCCTTGAAGAATTTTGTTGCATATTTTATCTTATTTTAAGAATCTAAGCACCGCCCTCCTTTTCCAAATCTACTTTATGTAGATTGTATTTTGTTCATTTCACGTCCTGGAATAATTGAGAAGCATCCTGCCATATTTTCCTTTAAAGTTAACTTATTGCCATATTTACAAGCTTATTGACATGACATTAAGACTCGTGTTTTATGAAAATTAAGTTAAAAAATTTGTTTGGAAAAAATTACAATAAATTGTAAGTTGTAAATCTTTAATCAAATACTTTTGTTTGATATTTTGACAAGGGCATACATTTACAAGTTTGTTAATTCGAAACATGAAATTTACATTATATTAATTTAATATAAATTTTAAATTTGTAACTTAAACTTATACCTTTCATACATGTTTAAACATTATAATTTTAATTATCAAAATAATGGATGGTATGTAAATTGCAATTTTCTATCCATTCTAAAATGAGATGTCATTTTATTTCAATGCTTTTCAAGAATTATTATTATTATATGTTAAATAATTATACTGATTCCTAATTAAAAATAATAATAATTTATATATCAAAGAATTAATTTGCATGTGAGAGTACAAAGCAAGTGGGGGTGTGAGCTATTAAATATTTCATCTTAAATTTAAAATTTAAAATTAAATTATAATATATTTTATCTTAAATAGTATACAAATTTTATATTCACATTTTTTATTTTATGAAAAAAAAAATTAATTTATATATTAAGAATTAATTTATATGTGGAAGTACGAGATAAGTGATATTTTAAATAGTATATAAAATTTATATTTTTATTTTCTATTTTATTCTAAAAAAAAGTTAATTTATATATCAAGAATCAATTTACATGTCTAAATACAATATAAAGAGTGTGAATGTGTGAGCTACTAAATATTTTATGTTAAAATTTAAAATCAAATTATAATATATGCTATTTTAGATAGTATATAAATTTATATTCACATTTACTATTTTATTTTATTTTATGTGGTTCAATATCACTCTTTATTTTATTTTTTAAAAATAAAATTGAATTAGTCATATTGTTGTTGTAATGTCCATAATTTAAGGGAAACAAATGAAATTGAATTAGTCATATTGTTCTCGTAATATCCATAATTTAAGGATATGAAAAAACAAGTTTGAAAGAAGTAATTTTTTAAAAGTGGACACAAGGTTAACAATATGTGTCTCACATTCATTTTAGTGTCGCAAGGTTTAGTTAAAATATGGAAAAGGTTGTGGCCATAAAATGCATCTTTTAAGTAACATGTCATTTTTTAAAATTCATTTTATAAAGTGCACATGATAATATAATATTTAGGATTTATTAAAAAATTTAAAGTTTCATTAAGTTTAAATTTACTTTTCCCTCTAAAAGATAGAACATTCAATCTCTACCTTTCAATTAGATCAATCTTCATCATTTATTATACACAAACCTTAACCAAATCTTCAACATCTTAATAAGTCCAACAAAATGCTTGTCTAAGATTAAGGGTCCTCATTTCCACACATGAAGAAGAGAGGAAGAGGTCAAGAGGAAAGGAGGAAGTCACATTCTGTGGCATTCTCTCCTAATTCCTCCTTGTTCCATCAAGGATTCCAATAAGCCTTCATGGCTCTAAACATGGTAATGCATAGCTAAGGTTTGATTTCATTCAAGCATGATTTCCTTTGTTTATACTTCTAGCCTTCAAGGCTCTTCAAGTGGTCTCTAACTTATTCTATTTATTTTTATGTTTCACAGTAAAATAAGGTTGGGTTTCAATGGGGCATGGAGGGTCTCAAACCATTCAACCCCATGTCCATTCATTACTACCCAATGCCAAGTAGGGGCCATGACATAGAAGCCCCCATTTTGCCTTCACACAAAATTAGGCTCAAGATACTCATGTTAGGTTCTTTATAGATTTGAGGTGCTGGCATAGCCCACCTACACATGTCCGTCAGGTGTCCTAAGCCATAGTTCCTAACTATCTACTAAATCATTGTGCCTACTCAACTCCTAAGTGATCTAAATTTTGGATTGGTAATGTTAACCACATGAGTTATCTAATTCACTATTCTCATTGTATAATAATGTAAATTTGAATAACTTGAAACACTTTTTCTATTGATATTTTCTTGATGTAGACATTAATAGGGTTCAAGAAGAAGTTATGACACCCTAAGACCTAAAAATAGATAGGTTTTAGTGCAAAGGCTAAAAATTTGAATATATCATCAAATGTATAATTTTATCGCATATTTTTATTCTTCTCTAATAAATATTTAATTTTTAAAAAATGGGCATGTCAATCTAAGTTCGTATGCAAAAGTTATGGCCTCTAGAAGTTAGTGCATTGGCTTAGTTTGCGAAACGGCCCTAATAATTTTGCAACCATTAGTGCAAGTGTTGTAGTAGTGTTGATAATTTTTCTCTGCATATATTGGTAGTTTTTCAAGGAGATAAAGAATAATTTGAATAATGGTTGTAGACGGTTTCTCTTCATCTCCTAAGTCTTTTTGGCTTCTAATTCAATCTCTCTTTGGTGTCTAAATTGTATGTATTTATGGATAAGTCTTTGTAAGCAAGAGATATGTTCCTAGAAAATATTCTTATTGATTATATGTGGTTTTATGATTGGAAGTGTGGAAATCAAGAATTGGTGAGTAATTTACATAAAATGTATGAGTGTTTTAACATATTATAATGCAAAGTATGTTCATGAAGGCCTCAAGAAGGTAGTAAACTTGTAATTGTAGAAAGAGAGTAGAATGAAAAGGAATTCCTTCACTCATTTTGGATTTTTATTGATTTGAGATTCTTCAAGCTAACCTTGTGTCTCTTTTTCTTTCTTTTTTTAATAATTTTTGCTCTACTTTCATTAATTAGTATTTCTTTTAGTACGCAACACTTTTAATTCATTCCTAAGCACATTTAATGGTTGTTTAATGTAAATTGACAATAAAATAGTTATTTAATCAATAGAATCATTATTAAGAGTGTATAAGATCCATGTTTGTGAAACTTAGTGTGGAATATCCACCTAGTTACTGATCATCGAGGCTCCCTAAACCTAGGTTTATCTTCCTTGTTAGCTCGAGTAGATTGCTTGAAGGTTATCCATGTCATTGAGATTCCTATAAGACTCTCAATTTATTAGGCTTGTTGTCCAACTTATTGACAAGGTTAAAATAGTGAATAATTTTCAAGAAGGCAGCACATAAGTCTCAAGATTTATATCTCCACCAAATCTGAAAAATTGCCAAGTATATTGTTGAAATATAAAATTACATCCACCCAACAAAGAGATAAGGGTGCTTATATCTCATCCAATTTGACACATAATATAGGAGACCCTAGTCAACCCCTAATCCCAAAAGATCCAAAGCAAATAGTTTCCACATAATATTGTTGGGGATAATGCCTATATATGGTAAATTAATAGAGATAAGAGCCTTGCTATAAGAATATAAAAAATGCAAGGAAATAAAAAACACATGGAATACACAATATTTCACCTAGAAAGAATAACCCTTTTGAGTAAAAACCAACACAATAACCTTTTTTTATTATAGAATTATCAAAATCATATTCACAATAGTATAACAAGTTCAAAGGTTATGTAACTTTCATGCAACACATTATTCTTTATTAAAATTCACACACTTGACCATGTGTATTCAACATTCAGGCAATTACTTGCATCCACAATATAGTGAACTTTGTATCAACATTAACCATAAACTAGATTGTGTAAGATTTCATGCAATCTACAAACTTCATTGTGTATGAGATCATTGTATGCTACCCAATCATCATATCCTTCCTGAGAATATTCATTCATATATCTAGTACCTCACTTTGTAATGCCCATGTAAAAGGGGAATATTCAATTACCAACTACTAAGAAAACTAATCATTGTGTAACATTAAAAAACTTCATGTCAGAGCACTACAAAGATGTCACTCATTGAAATTTATGTTGATAGATGAAAAATTATAAGTGTTTATTAATGCCTCACATTTGTACATTTATTGTCAGTGTTGTGTATTTCCTTGTAACACCTTATGGTGATTCCACCACTTCACCCTCGTTCACAACCTTATAGAATGCAATGCTACTATAAAAAAATGTTGCACTAATCTACATCATTGTTGAAAACCTTGTGCAACTATCATAGAATATTTCCACATAATATTTCATGAAATCATTTATTTTCACAAACAATATTGTGAAATAATATTTGTGTAACATCCTGCACATTTAGTGCTTTCATAAATAGTGCAACACCAACCTTGTACATAGTTTCCATTTTGAAAATACATGTAAATTTGAAACATTTCCTAGCAATATCCCACTTTCCAAACATTTTACATAAAGAAGCACAAATCAATCCTTTAGCAACTGTGGACATCTATTCCCATTGATTTCTTACACCAAGAGAACTTCTCAATACTCACTACCTTAGTCAATGAATCTAGTTTTTTTCCATTTGTGTCCACCTTTTATAGAAAAAACTTTTTCAGTTCCACCATTTCCATTACAAAATTATATCACATATCAATTTTTTTCATCCAAGAATGATACTTAAGGTTACTTTCTAGACATATTTCATTTTAACTATAAAAATATATCCTTATAGACTTTTGATTGAAACCAAAAATATAACATAAACTTTGAATCCATATTTCTTCCTTGCTCACATGAGTGGATGCCATGTACTAAGCCTCTTTTATGGATATCATAACACTTTCTTGTTAATTTCTCATCCAACTTTCAACTACACCAAACAAGTTGAACACATAAACACTTGTAGATCTATTAAAATCAAGATATCCATCCTAATCAGAGTCCATAAATACCTATATATTCAAATTATTAATTTCATCAAGTTTATCATGATAAAAAATTGCACACTCAAAGTTCCACAAAGATACCTAAAGATCCTCATTGTTGTTACATTATTCTAATTGACTAGATTGGACATTAATATGTGCATTACTCTCACTACATGCATAATGTTAAGTCTTTACATGCCACTAGGTACATCATGCTTCATAATGCACTCTATGCAAAATGTAAACCATGTCTACCACTTATTCTTGTGTCTTATCACATTGCATAGTAGATATTTTCAAACCAAATTGAAAAGGTGTGTCTACAGGATTGAAATATTGCCTCTTGAACCTTTTTGTTATTAACTCAACATAATTCACTTGTTATATCCATATATTCTTGTTTTCTTGATCTCATTTTATTTACATGCCCAAGATTAATCTTTTAGCACTAAGATATTTCATGTCAAACTATGTAGACAATTAAGACTCCCCATGTTCGATCATTTCCTTGTCATTATCAATCAATAACATGTCATCCACATAGATAAATATGATGAAAAACTTATAAACCTCCAATTTTAAGTAAAAACAAGGATCATATTTGTTGCACACAAGCTTAAGTCTAACCACATAACTTTCAAACTTGTGAATCCATATCCTAGGTGAGTATTTCAGGCCATATAAAGAATTATTCATTTTACAAACCAATTCCTCTTTTCCTTTCACCTCAAAAAATTCTAGTTGTGACATGTATATTTCTTATTCAAGCTATCCACATAAAAATTCTATCTTAACATTTATCTAATCTATCTCAAGATCAAACGTAGTAGTGATGGTTAAAATAAATATAATGAATGTTAATTTTAAAATAGGAGAATAGGTCTCACCAAAGTTAACTCCCTCTACCTGTGAGAATAAAATTTTTCTATCGCACATTTTTCTCCTATTTGAAAACCCACTACTAATCTATAGGTTTTCATCTAGGAGGCACTTTACCTAGTCCCAAGTCTCATTCTTGTCTAAATACTCTAATTTTTCCTTTCATGGATTTATTCCAAGACTTTATCTCATGGAATCCAATATCTTATTTTACCATCTTTGGGTCTTCATTGTAAAAAAATAGATAATAAAAATTCATGACATATATCTTGAGGGCTATACCTCTTAGGAATTCTACTCACCCATTTTGATCTCCTCATATTAGGATTCATAGTCTCCTCCTTTTATGTTGGCCCTTGTAACTCTTCATCCATCACACCATACTTGAATACATGCTCATTAGCATATACAAAACTTAATTTTTTTATATCTTAGTTTGGATGCTTTTTTGACACATCCTTGAAGACTACATTTTTACTATAGACTACCTTATTTATCTCAGGATTCTAAAGATTCTACCCTTTAACACCATTATTATATATAATAAAGATGCACTTTGAAGAATAAAGCTAAGTTTATATTATTTATACTTTGGAAAATGGGATTAAAATTCACAAACAAATATTCATAGGTGTCATAAGCATGGATTCTTACTAGTCCATGCTTATTTCAAAGTCTCGTCAACTAGTGTTGATGTGGGTTATATTTTAATGAGGTAATAAGTATAAGAAACTAATTCAAAACAAACTTTATACTCTAAGTGTGTACCACTTAGCATATTTTTTGTCTTGTCCATCAATACCCTATTCATCCACTTTGTAACTCCATTATGTTGTAGTTTATATGGAGTTATCTTTTGTCTTTCAACTATTCAAGACTTGAAAAATTACTCAAACCCATTTAAGAATTATTCACCCCCAATTTTTTGTGCATAATATTTTGATTTGTTTGTCCATTTGGTTTTCCACAAGGGATTTGAAATTATTGAATTTACTAAGAACTTCAAATTTCTTCTGGAGAAAGTATATCTATATCTTATAAGATAATTCATCTATAGAGGACATAGAATACAAAAAAAATTAGTGATGGGTTCTCTAGTGGTTCAAAGACAATAATGTGTATCAATTGTAAGATTCCACTTACCCACATAAAAAATTTGGGGAATTTCACACGAATATACTTACCATAACACAATCTTTACAAAATTTAAAGCCCATGAGAAAATTATCCATGCCTTCCACCATATATTTAGTTTGTGTCATGCATATAATTTTTTCACCAATATGGTCCATCCTCTAATGCCAAGCCTAAACAAAGTACCTATACACATGTCCCTTGCGAACATTATGGCTCCATGCACCATCTAGCACCCATCTCTATTATATGATATTTGGACACCATCATAATTCATTTTTCTCACAAATATTAAATTCCTCATAAGGGAAAAAATGTGAAAAACACTAAGGAAATATTTGATCCTCCCATATATACAATTCAACTTCACTCTTATTCTTCCCAAAATCATTTAGGCTAAGTTTTCTCCTAGAAAAGAATCACCATCATCAGATTCTTCATATTCATATAACTAATCCATCACAAGATTCGTATGATATGAGGAACCTAAATAAATCATCCATGTAACATTGCATACATGCAAACATGAGGTCATGAGATGTGTATATCTATCTCCACCAGTAGATAA
Organism: Torreya grandis; assembly: GCA_037957365.1. Lineage (NCBI taxonomy): Eukaryota > Viridiplantae > Streptophyta > Pinopsida > Cupressales > Taxaceae > Torreya > Torreya grandis. The sequence goes on along the minus strand of JARHVA010000014.1, from coordinate 12,095,615 downwards.
TTTTTCACCTAAGGATTTTGTAACATCTAGTGATTTTAAATTTTCCACATTGTTTGCTCTACAACCCTTCTTTAATACCCTGAATTTATGCAATTCCAACACTTCTAATTTCCTCTTTCTTAAGAGAAACCTCACAAAGAAAAGGCATCACTTATCTAATAACTTTCCACATATTTGTGCATCATCTCCTTTGATAATAGATTTTTTACTACATCTTACACGTTTAGCTCTGATGTAGTACTAGTAATAACCATCACTAGATTATCCCAACTAGTAATAGCCATCACTAAATTATCCCATGAGTCTCAAATAGATCACAACATGATACACCCTTCATCATCATCAATTTTGACATCCATTGATGATATCTGATGTAGAATAGTGTTGAAAGAGTTTAGGTTCTCTACATCTAAGTCACCATCATTCATTCACAATAATTTTATATATTGTTTTGGAATATTTTGTTTAAAAATTAATTTTCCTAGTACAATGCTCCAAAATTATCCCAAAGAAGCTTTGAATTATTTTTCAGTCAATCCTTCTAGAAGAAATTAATTGCAAAAACATAAATTGATAGATATTTTAGCATTCCTATCAATATTTTTCCACTATTTTGGTTTATTGCCATGGGTGATGCATCTAATACATCAACCCAATAATATCTATCATAGTTTTCATAACTCAAAGTGTTGAGCATTAAATATTTAAATCTCTATTCATGTACTTCAAGGAATTTGCCTCACACAAGATTCTTCATTGAAAAATTGCCACTAAAAAAAACCTTTTATTTAATGTTATCCAAACCTATAAAAATATATAACAAATATTTGTACCAATTGTTTGGGATAAGGCATTTATGCAGTAAAATAATACAAATAAGAGATAAACTATAAGAATATTTAAAATACAAAGAAACAAAAAGAACACAAAATACACAATATTTCACTTGGAAAAACCCAACACAATAACAGTATTGAGTATGACAATAACCAAATCCTATTTACAACACTATAATTCATAATTTTTTCTAACATTTTTATTTTATATTACAATGCACATGCTTGATTGTGTGTATTTAACATTTATGCAATTAATTGCATACACAATACACTAACCATGTATCAACATAAACCATACACTATATTGTGTAAGATAAGATTCGCTCTATACACTTCATCATGTATGAGTTAATAATATGCTTCATGAGTATAATATCCTTACTAAGAAGAAATTTTCTTATATTAGGCAAATAATTTTATATTCTCCACACCTAACTTATCAAATTTTAAGAAAAATGATCATTTCCTACTAATCTTCAACAACTTCATGTTAGATCAATACCATGGCATTACTCGCACACATTATATTTGAAAGATATAATAATAATGTATATAAATACATCAATAGTTTTACATTGTTTAACACTATTGCATAGCTCATCACAACCCCTTATTATGAATCCACCACTACACATCACTTCAAAACCTTCCAGAGTGTAATGATACTATATATACATCATTGTGCATCTATGAATCATTTAAAATAGATGAAAACATTGTGAAAATGTTTTAAAAAATATCCACACAATTTTAGACACTCATATTTAATAATTACATGCTTTCAAATGTTTAATCTTGACATCCTTAAGCTCATTTGTCTAATTATCCATTTAGTTAACTTGAATTATCTATGGGATAATTCACTATTATATAATATATATTACAACCACTAAGAATATCATCTAGACATCCATTTTATGCTTATATACTCCTATTAGACCAATTCCATTAGTATTTATTCTTTTGGGATGGGACTACACTAGGTCATACATGGTCGCATTATGACCTTATCCCCCACACCCTAATAATAAATTTTTAAAATTAAGACATTGAATTTTACCCATCTTGCACTTTCAGCAAGGTTATTTATCATAAATATTCAAAATACTCATGTATTTAATCACATCAAGGCCTATCAAATTGTATTAAGCAATCACTTACCAATTCTATTGCACACTAAGCATAGAAGCACTAATCTTTATAATTTCAATTATGTTGCATCCTAATAGTCATATACCAATTCTAAATATATTTTACTAATGTTAAAGGAAACTCATTTTCAATAATTTAAAACAATCTATATTATTTCATTCCTTTATAAAAGTTAGCATTCACACACTCACTCTTGGAGGGAGAACAACATCAACTTAAGGACCATTTAAGATATGTATACGACACTCAAATTATGCAAGTTTTTATAAATGTATCTTGGATATTACCATAAAATTATTCCCCCCTTGGAATTTGATATATATTGTGTTTATTTTGTAGGATCTAGGGTTTATACTTTGCATGTCTTCTACATGGCAAATTAGTACACATAATCAAAGAGTAAACCTTTGCACGTAGTTGTATGCACCTAGATAAAAAAATATCTTACGTAATTAATTAGGATGTGGATGAAATCAACCAACAAGATCATATTGTGTCATTTTCCTCTTAGTGCAACCTTCTCCTAGCTTAGTTTGAGTTCTCATTTTCACTCATGACATAGTCTACAGGATTTTTCAACTAATTTTTAATCATAGATAGGCTACATTGTCAACATAAAATCAATTTGAGGGAGGTTTTAACACATGATTGTCATTTTAATATTTTTATCTCATTTCCAATTTTGTGAATTTTGTATTCTTAATTCATAGTTATATATTCACTTTATTTCAATTTCAATAGTTTAGATCTATCTATTTGATTCACTTCAATTCAAAATAGATTAAACATTTTGGTGAACTCATATTTTATTTAGAACATTTCTTGCATTTTTCTTATCATAGGATTTCATACATATTTCTGTAAATTCCTAACATTGAAATAAAAAGCCTTTAACCTTGGATATAAATCTAAAATAACGAGTTAATCTTCTTCGACCTTTGATTTAATCTGACACCAAAGAAATTACCTCATCACCTTAGGATAAAATATGACATTGAAGTTATTTATTTCAACCTTGGGTTGATATTTTTTGATATCTATACAAAAAAAAATGATTTTATTTTGTTTTTAATTTTTATTTTTATTTTTTAGAAACTATGTTTTGGTAGTTTTAAAATAACTTAGCAACTAACATTATGGGTTATGCGGTGATTTATTTTACAAAGACTATGGTGTGAGGGGTTTACCCCAATATTCATAGCCATTTTAAAATAATAAACATGAATTTCAGTTTCCATGTACCTCATGATATATTATAAATGGCTAGGGTCCCTTGTTTCTACTATAGTAATCCTCTTTTATCCATATGATTTGTGGTGCACCTAAGAGGAGTGTATCACCTACAGAAGTTACTCTCACCATACCCTTATAAATAAGGTTAATGAGATATAAACATGGTTTTTCCTTTGTATTTAGTGCTCTAAAACATTGATCTGACACTAATCAATGAATGAGAAAGTATTTTTGAGAGCCCATGCAATCATTCAAATCCTCTCCTACATCACCCTCATACCTTTTTTTTCTTTTAATGTATTCATAGTCATTATATTTATTGATTCAAATGGGTTCAATGAATCAAAGTCTCTCTCATATGTTGTATAAGATTATGGAATTCATTGTTGCATCTTGTATTCCATTTGAACATGTTATTTATTATGGTAGATCATGGATAAAATATAAATCAAATCAAGAGGATAAAATGTATAATATAGACCCTCAAACACCAATTATTATTATTATTATTATTATTATTATTATTATTATTATTATTATTATTATTATTATTATTATTATTATTATTATTACATACTTTAATAATTCTCCCAAAAAATTACCATCATCATAATAGATTTTTATCGCCATTTGGGGACAATAATGCATGAATATTTCACACAATATTGAATGAAGAGGCCTTGGATATAATTAAGAGTCTTTAAGAGGCCTTGAATATAATTAAGAGTCTTTAAGAGGCCTTGGATATAATGAAGAGTCTACCACTTATGGACAAAACCAATTTCCATCATAACCTAAAATCATACATGTTGCTAATACATATTGTTATAACATCCAATCTGAGTTACTACCTATCATAATAAGACACCAAAGAGCATGTCCAAAACCTTTTGTTTTTCCTCCTCCTCACCCTCAACCTACTTATATTTGTCAATATAATATCATTATTCATCCATGGCTCATATTAGACTCCCATGTCCATGATGTTCAAACTAGAAGATGAAGACCATATTTACCTCCCCAAACCAATCCTACCTATTAAAATGTTCTATCTACACCTCTTCTAAGGTGCAATAATATAAAATAACACATTGAGTGATAACAGTGTTAATTGAGACCACCCATCCGTAACTTATCCATAGACCTATATTAGGGCCTATTTAGACACTTATATAGCCTTTGTGTGGGCCACACACATCCTTAAACATCCCTAAAATAGTCGTAGACCCTCATTTTAACATCTTAGCCCCTAATGCCTTAGATTCTACCACCTAGACACTAACACTATAATTTAGCAATAGCACCCCATGACATTAATGTCCTAATTTTGGTGGTATTATCCTTTTCCATCATTTTGTCTCTAACAGATATCTTTTCAAATGACTAACCACCTAGGGTCATCCTAGACATTTTTTAAGACTCACATACGAATTAGAATATAACACACACACACACACACACACACACACACACACACACACACACACACACACACACACACACACACACACACACACACACACACACACACATGACTTTTATCCCATTATCCACTAGATGGAAATCATATGAAAAATTACATTAAAAACTCAAAAAAAGTTGTGAACAATCAAAGTTATCAATATATATATATATATATATATATATATATATATATATATATATATATATATATATATATATATATATATATATATATATATATATATGACTTTTATCCCATTATCCACTAGATAGAAATCATATGAAAAATTACATAAAACACTCAAAAAACGTTGTGCACAATAAAATTTATCAATCTCTATTTTTCCCTACTTATGAATAAAACCATACACAACATTCCTAAGCTTAGATTACTCAGATGTATAGTCTCAAGAATATTCAAATCACTCAAACCATAATTCATAATATCTTCACTTGCACTTACACCAACACTTCAGTGGGGAAAACTACATCGGTCTTGATCCCTCTTCAGAGTATTGGTATGTAGGCAACTCTCGTCATAATGAGGTGTTGAGGATGTCCAACCTACACCACTAATAACATATTTTTATAGTTGTGCCAACTAGATGCCCTAAAAAAATTGAGGTTTGGAGTTTGTATACAAAATCAGTCAAAATAGGTCATCCACATATATCTATAAGTCATTCTTATAGGAACAGGGTTAGAAAACCTAAACACATGTGCACCCAAAAATTTAGAACAATTATGCACAAAGAACATTAGAGCTAAAATAGGGAAACTAGTGCCACATGGTGCTAATGTCCAATTAGGGTGCTACTATCTAGGAAAGGTTTTGACACCTAGGTCATATCCATGACATTCAAATTAGCATATGTCCTAGTTTATAGCCTCTAGATATATATATATTTTTTTCCAAATAAGTACTTATTTATATTATGTATTACAATTTTTAGAAAGGTAAAACTAGGTCAATTTTGTTACAAACTAGTGGTGATATTTATTTCATATTTCTACCCTTATTTAGTATACTCAAACTTTTAACAACCTAAGGCTTAAAATCCATAACCCTAAAAAATATAAATCTTTTGGTGAACCTGACTTACTTTGAACATTGCACAAAATCTAACTCTAGATTCTATTAGGGTTTGTATCCTTATTTTTCTTATTTTCATTGGTTTTTTTTAAGCTTTTAGTATTTCATACATTTTTTTTTAGTATCCCTCTTCCACTTTTTTTTATTATATGTCATCTAAAAAATTTATCTCTCTTCCCTTAAAAAGAAGTGCTAGGCTTAATGGTAATCCTATTGAGCATACTTATATTCCTTCAATTTGAGATTATACCATGGATAAAGGACCACTCACAACTCACATCATTGATCCTTCACACCTTGATCATGTGGACCTCAATAATAATACATCTAAAGATGAGAAATACAATCAAGATAAGATGATACATGAGATGGGAACTAGGACAATCTCTCCCAAATTAACAATGAAAATCTTATAGTCAATAAAGATGAGATTATATAGAGTTTCAGAGATAGACTTATGGAACAAATTCATGATCATGTATATATTAACCAAGCAATAATGAAATAAAAAATAAGTCAAATAATGGTCAGTCTTTTACTCCCCTAGATAAAAATATTATTATACCTACTTTGTGGGTAACTCAACTTATACAAAAATCTATTTTAAATCGACAAACTTTAATATTAGCTACACTTCCTATCATTAGTTCCTCCTATCTAGATGTATAATCAATTATGCATGATATTCATTTTATACATGCTAAGGTGTTACATCTTGATCAGGGAACTACTAGGCCATCACATGCCATGGATTCTTATGTTCTTTTACATACACATTTGGTACATCACATAGTGACAATTCCTTTTCCATGTAGATTTATTGCACCTAATATTACTTTATATGATGGTAAGGGTGACCTAGACACCATATATGTGTTTTTCATCAAGCATGTTTGGATTAAGTGTCTAATGTAGTCTAAATAACTATGCCTTATAGTGGTTTTATGATTTCTAAATCAGTCTATCACCTCATTCAATCCATTGGAAAATATGTTTTTAGCATAATTTTCAAGTAAAATCAGTGATAAGATCTCATATGATCAAGTGACATAACTTCTATCCAAAATTGGCTACCATAGGGGAGTATCATTTTAAACTTTTTTGTCAAGCCTTCTAACCCTATTAATATCTCGTGATAATCCTTGTCTTGATGGTATATCATGTGGTAGTGTCTTGAGGTGATGTTTATGTTGATTTAGGGTCCTATATAAGGTCTTGTCCTAAGGTGAATTCATAATAATATATGGATTACCTAGTATTCATAACTTGGTCCTTGATGAGTTTCAAAATTTTATTTGCAATGTAGTTTTCAAAAATTAAGGTAAGTTTGTAAAGCTTAAGGTAATTCATGAGATTCTAAGTCATATTTGATTTATATGAAGACATGATATAAGGTGACTTAATTAAAGAACATCAAGAAGGAGGAGTTGAACCATGAAAAGATAAGTCACTTAAGGCCATGTATCACTCATAAAGAATTTTTTATATTCTTTTGGGTTTGTATAAGCTTCAAAAGGTGGTAAATGTGTATTTATAACGTATATCAACCTTTATACACTATGTGAAACTCTCAATATAACATGAAGAATGTATCATGGTAGGAGTAGGTTATAAAAGGATTATATGTCCATTATTTTCTCTTTCTATAGGGTATGAACATCTCCATTTGGTCTCTAGAATGAGCTACAATAGAATATCATAGTCAAGAAGGAATTTATATAAGTTTTGGTAGGTTTTTTGGGTGAAATTGAGCATCTCAAGCCAATATAATCATGGTAATACATGGTTAATCTACTTCATATCCTAATATAACCCCATATAATTCATATCCATGCTCAATAAGAAGTAACAGGTCCAAAACATGCAAAAAACACTTCATCTCCTTCATTGAGCTCTTTGCAAGCTAGTGAAGGCTATTTTCAAATGTTTGGTTCATGAAGGAGAAGGTGAGTTGGGTCAAACCCTCTAAGGTTTAGATAGGGTTAATTATGAAATAAATATTCCATTCATTATTTCTAGGTTATAGGGCTTAAAATTATGAACCATCACTAAAAAGAAAAGTGCTTTAAAACCCCACTAGCTCGATTTCAAAAAAAAATCATGAATTTTTGGAGTTAATTATTGAAGGTGAAGGATAGTTTAAGGTATTAAAATATTAAATTTATCCCAAAACATCAATTTTATCATTCATTTGACATTTGTGAGCACTGTGGTGGAAAGAAAAGGGCTCTATTCGTTGCTTTTTGAAGATAGAAGGAAGGGTTTTGATGTTTTTGTATGTTTTATTATCTAAAGTGGTCTATAAATAGATTATATAAGACTATAATAACTCATAAAACCTCATTAAATCCCATATTCACTTCCAATATGTCTATTTTACACCAAACTAAAGGTATAGTCCTCAAAAGAGAACATATAAGCATGTATGGTATAATTTTGGAGAGAGACTATAATTTTGTGCAAAATGTGAGAAATATAATTAATATAAATGAGTCATAATAGTATAAATCACCTTAAATATTCTCATCAAGTGTTCCCAAGCCTATTTGAAATCCCAAAACATCAATAATCACCTATAGATTTCTATGCAAGAGGAGCCAATATGAATGTCAAGGCATGGTGAAGATAAATTAGACTACTAAGGCTAACTTTATTGGTTAAAAACATGTAGGAGAGAACATTAAGTATGTGAATCAAAATATAAATTTTTTCACTAATTAATTCCTAGTCTTAGAGCTAGAGGAATGCAAAAAGATAGAAAAGGCCTAAAGGAGTAATCTTGCTTGTGGGTTCAATCTTCTCACGAAACCAATAAAGGTGATTGATTTATTGTTGAAAAGAGGAGATAATACACCTCATAAAATTATTTAATGGGGTTTATTAAAGTATTTAGGTCAATTTAAAACAAGAAAGATACCCCTTTACTTAGGACTGATTGGATTTGTATTCACACATAGGCCTGCATATAAAGCTTGAGAGAAGTATGCAAGTTTTAAGGTGGGTTAAGGAATAATTTTTCTTTAAGGGTGAAAGTAATATTATTGGATTGTATTAAAAATATATATCCCTTTTACATTAGGGATAACATGCACATTTTTTTGTATAATACAGTTCAAAAGAGCATCTACAACCTTCCAAGGCAAAGGAGATAATTACATGAACAAGCATGATGAAGTTCTTGAGAGGTAGTAAAAGCGAACATCAATTGATATAATTTATGGTATATGTAATAAAATAAAATATAACATCTACCAATAGGATCTCCTAGTAATTATTATTGAAATGAACTTGTAGGGTATAATCTTAAGGAACAGTCTAGTGTTTACAAGCATAATTAGGTGTTTGCAGGCAATTTGAAAGGCTTCAAAGAATTTTGATCTTGAAAACTAATATAAATATTAAAGGATAAAAATAAAAGACTTAATTTACCAATAAAAACATTACCAAGGTTTTAAATTAATGGGAATGTAGACTACATGTATGCAGACATGTAGGTCCACATTCTCAACCTAATAGGCAAACCTTGCAAGATATATTATGTTTGAAGAAAAAATGAAAGATGAAAGCCATGGTGAGATGATTGAAATGTATTTGGAAGGTATAAAATATATTATCATTTTATTAAAACATTTTATTATACCTTCACAAGCATCAAACCCAAACAAGTCCTATAAGCCAGATAAAGAGCTTCTTTGGTAAGCATGTTTTCAAGAATTAGAGAAAGTATGCTATATGTGCATTGGAATTGGTGTTTGAACGAAAAATTGAGGTATGTATAATCCATAAAAAAAAACTTTTAATGTGTTAAATATACTAATAGGCTTATCAAAAATGACAACACCACCTACAACCTATCTCACAGTCCCTAAATGCATGCAAAATTGTCAAAATTGGTAGTTTTGAGAGTTTTGAAGATTGTTCAAGGGAAAAAAATGGTTATAGGAGATTAATGAAGTTGTTTAAAACCTAAAAAAAATCTTTTATTGGCTTTAAATTCTTTTAAACTCTCCCAATTCATTTTTATTTGCTCTCGGCCTCTTCAGGGCTATGTTAATACCACCTACGGCTAGACATCTTGTTTTTGGCAAAACTCAAGTTCTAACCCTTGGAATGGATTTAAAATTTCATATAATACCTTATTTTATTTCCCATATATTATTTTTTTGGTTTATTAATATTAATATATGGCCTTGTATGGTCTCTAGTACTATAGGCTTGCATTAGGCCTAATTAGGCCTAATTGGGAAGATGGGTGTTGAGAAAGTCAGTCTACATTGGGAGTTGAGACTTAAAATTTTGGGTAAATATAAAAGGGGATAAAGGTTACTAAAATAAATTAAATTTTCTTTGAAGTGTTTTATATATAAATCAAAACAAAGAGCTTTGTGTTTAAATAGGGCTATAAGGAATATGCCTTCCTAGGAGAAAAGTGTGAAAATTATGAATGAAATTATAGAATGAAAGTGGAAAGATGATTGTATAAGGGTATTAAATATATTTTAAATTTAATTCAAGAATTTATACTCAAATAATATGACTTTTCACTTCATAATCACTCCTAATGGAAAGTTTTAAGGAAGATGGATGAGTCATAGAGGACAATGATGATCTCCTACACCACCTTGATGAAGAAGAAGATAATTCTAAGATCATACACATTGAGGAGAGTTTCATGAATATCCTTTGGTATTTTTTTTATTTTTAACCTACTTATTCATGAAATGGCACTTTCCATAGACCTCTCCTATGCCCATCTTCTCTCTCCTTATCATTCTCTTCTATATGTATGGGTTGTTTTGGCTTATAAAAGGATCATTCCAATAGGAGTATGGTTTATCCATACTCTTTTTATGGCTATTAATAAATAATATGACAAGTTTTACCTCCTTCTATGGTTTTATGTAGTGTGAATCTTTGAATGGTTGATATAAGCAAGTGTATACTAGCTCACCTTGCTTTGTTGTCCTATTCTTCTTGACTTCTTGCAGTTTGTTTCTCTATTACAGGTTATGAAGAGTGTCATCAAGGGTTTCATGTGGATTATAAGTGGAAAAAATCTTCCCTTCTACTCTCATATTTCATCACATCTTTGAAAATCATTGATGTGATAAGTTCTAAAAAGAGAAGTGTATGTTATTACATTCTTATAGATCTTAGTGCACATGAAAATTAGTGGTAGTGATCATAAAATTTGGTGTATCACCTTCCTTTTAGTTTATAGTTTTCTTTATCCATTTTCCTTCCATGTTATTCAGTTAGTGATTGGTTCTAAGTGATGCATCAAGGGATCTAGCCCTATCTAGAGGTTCTCTTTAGCTATAAGGTCACCTAAAAACTTTGAAGAGTCCCCATGCAATTAGTTAAGTGAGGAGGCTTGAACATCCTCCTCAAGGGTGTAACTTTTGTAGATAACAATTTTGGCATGCCTAGTGGGACCAAAGTTTTCATCCATTTAAGATTTATTGGTATTTTTATTCAATATACCAACCTTTAGAGGTATGAAAAAAAGCACCAATGGGTATTTTGATTTCATTCAAGTGGTTTTAGCATCCCATTATTATTTCAAACAAGTACTCTTTCTATTTTTCATTTCTCATGAGGTTTCATGGTTGATTTTGGAGTGGAATATTGTTTTAATCAAGTTGATGATTCATATCAACAACATGTTGATCTTCACCCACATAATTTTGAGCCATATCAATCCTATGTTGATCCTTACCAATAACATGTTGAGCCATATCAACCCCATGTTGAGCCATACCAACCTTATTATCAAGAGTATTATCCTTCCTCTTTTCTCAACAACCTTACCAATCTTGTCAACCTTCATATAAATATACAAAAGCTTGTCATTAGTAATACATGCCACCTCCCACCCTAATTTAATCTCCTTGGTAGCCTATTCATTCCTCTAATCAACCTTGTCAAAACCATATTACCCCTATCAACATAGTTACATTTCTACTCAGTCTATCTCAAGATTTAAACAAACTCTTTTAGCTTATGAAAGGTATATGATAGAGCTTGATAAAGAAAATTAATATGGTCTAAGTGTCCTTATTCATCTCATTCATAATATGAAGGACTCATTGCAACTTCTTAAGAGAAATTGGGCACCTATTAAGAAAGATAACCAATAAATAATAGCTAATGACATGCTAAATATAGGTGGCCTAATTTAGTGTATAGAGGACAAGTTAGTGGTTTATGAGAGGTAACAATGTCAATGATATCAACCTCATTTGCCTTGTCCTAATCCACATCCACTCTTTTTCACTCCACCCTTTCTTCCTCAAAATACCAAATCAAGTGAGTTTCAAAGCCTCCCAATTCCTTCACCCACTCCTCAAGTTGAAGTTGTCCATGAAAACCAAGATAAATCAGAATTAAAAAGTTTGCTTACTTCTTGGAGGGAAATGAATGAGTCTATATTGGTAAAAAAAATCTCTTTCTCTTCCCCAAGATTCCCCCAAAATATCCTTTAAGATTCCAAATTGGAATCAAGTGGTGAAGTCATGGGATAAATAAAATGGTAAAAGCTTAGATTGGGATATTGAGGATAAAGAGGAACCTTTTCCTATTCAATCCCCACCCATCCCTCCTCAAGAAACTTCCCATAATGTAAGTCTATCTAAGAAGGTATCCAAAACAAGAAATAAGTCCTTATTGAGATGGTTGAAATCCCAAGATTCAAGAGTCCCTACCCAATTACCAAGCCAATTCATGAACCTATTCATCCCACTATATCAAATGAATAATTTTTTCCTCCCACCATCTCCCTTTTGGAAGATAATCCAATTCTATAGAGAATATATGGGCAGCCAAGTGAAGAAACTAATGTTCCAATTGAACATGATGAGGACTCTTCAAGTGAACATGTTGAAGAATTCATCCTTGGCACTCCCATTGGTGAATAAAAGAACAAATTAGTCTTTAAATATGAGGAGAAAGGTGATCTTCATGAAGTGGAAACATACTTTGAAGGAAATAACATTCTTGAAGATGAATAAAGCTCAATGGAGATAGTTTTAGCAATTTCCCAACTAGTTAGTCATCTTAATGAGATCATGGATGATTAAGAGCAACAGTTCTTGGATCTTATTGATGAATTGGAACAAATAATTGCAATAAAGATGAATTTGGATATGTTTAAATATGTTAGTAGTATCCAAGAAGAGGTAAATTTCTATTTTTAACTCTTTCATTTGATTGGAAATGATGGCCTTCTTTCTTGTTGCAAAGAGGAATTGGTTGAATTGGCAATAAAATAATCTCAAGGAAGAATTTGGCTAGATATTCTTAATGAAAAGTTTGTAGCTGATCTTGAGATAGAATATTTCTAATTTGAACAAGATGAGGTCTCGAGTAGGCTCAAAATGGCCTCTAATGAGAAAAAAGTAAAGCTGGAAAGAGCATAATTGTAGCTACACCATGATCAAATAGAGTATTTTGAATCTCTTGACAATCCTATGGCTCCTAAAGAGAAAGGTATAGATGTGGTTCATGTTGTATCCTCTCAATATGTTAGTTAAGAGGATGTTGAGAAAATGTGGTAGCATTATTTGGACATTTATAATGAGTTTGAGGCTCTTAAATAGTCTGTATCTCTTGTTGGGAAGATTGAAGATGCTTGTGAATCTACTCTCCTCCTTGAAGATCAATGTGAGAATCACCAAGAGGTCATTCAAGACAAATCACACCATTTCATGGAGCCACTAGAAGCCAAAGCTGATGCTACCCCTATGAGTCAAGAGGTGGCTACTTTTGAGGTGATTTCAAGCATCAAAAAGTTATATGAGGTGAGTCTTGAGTCACAATATGAGTATGTTTTAATTGGAAGCATGTTTGATGATGATAACTCACTTGAGAGTATGCCAAAGGATTTGGCAAGAAAGAGGTCTACTCCATCAAATATCATGATCAAAAGGCATATTTCTCTACATCTTTGCCCATATCATAGAGGAGGTGTTTTCAAAAAAATTCCTTTTGATCCAAGAGGAAGATGCCTTAAGGTTAGTTATTTTTAGTAGTGTTCTTGTGTTTTACTTTCCATAAGTGTTTTATATCAGAAGTATGTGTGTCTTAATTTAGTGTGTTGTTCTTATTTTGTTATGTATTTTATTATATTTGTTTTTTCAAGGAATTTGTAATTAGGGTCAAGTTCCAATTATGTCTAAAGTTGAAATATAAGTGACTCCATAGCCTAATGGATGGACTAGGTAATTCTGGTCTAAGGCACATAATAGGCATGCAATCCCAGGAGGTCACAAAATATGTTAGCCAAAATTGGATAACATATGGGAGTATCATTTCAAACTTTGTTGTCAATCCTTCTAACCCTATTAATAGCTCTTGATAATCCTTATCTTGACATTATATCATGTGGTAGTGTCTTTAGGTCATGTTTAGGTTATTTTAGGATCTTATGTAGGGTCTTGTCCTAAGGTGAATCCATAATAATTGGTTGATTAGATAATATTCATAACTTGGTCCTTGATGAGTTTCAAAATGTTTTTTTTAATATAGTTTTCAAAAATTAAGGTAAGTTTGTAAAGATTAAGGTAATTCATAATAGTCCAAGTTATATTTGATTCACATGAAGACATGATATAAGGTGAATTCATTAAAAAACATCAAGAAGGAGGAATTTAAAAATGCAAAAATAAGTCACTCAAGGCCATGTGGCACTCATAAAGATGATATATTTTATTGGGTCCATAAAATCTCTAAAAGGTGGAAAATGTGTATTTCTAACATATATCAACCTTTATGCACTATGTGAAACTCTCAATATACCATGAAGCACATATCATGGTAGGAGTAAGTTAAAAAAGGAGACTTGGTACATTATTTTATATTTTTTTAAGGTAGGAACATATCCATTTGGTATTTTAAATAAGTTTCAATAGAAGATCATAGTCAAGAAGACATTTAGATGAGTTTTGGCAGCTTTTTTTGGGTGAAACTTAGTATCTCCAACCAAGAGAATCATGTCACCAGGTGGTAAAGATCCTTAAAAACATCATATAACCACCTAAAGTTCATATTAATTATCAATAATAATTAATAGGTATAAAACATGCAAAAAACACTTCATCTCATTCATCGAGCTCTTTGCAAGATAGTGAGGGCTATTTTCAAACATTTGGTACATGAAGGAGAAGTTGAGTTGGATAAAACCATATTAAGGTTATATATTAGAAATTATTCCATAAATATTACCTGAATTATTTTTATTTTATATGGGATTAACTTTCTGAACCATCATTAACAAGAAAAGTGCTTTAAACCCCTCTTAAACCCCCACTAGCTTAGTTCTAGGCAATTGCATGACTTTCTAGAGCTTTATTTTGAAGGATATGTATGGTTTAAGGTTTCAAAATATTAAAATGGTCCAAAAACATCAATATAATCATTAATTTGGCATGTTTGATCACTATGGTGGCAAGAAAAGGGTTTTGTTTATTGATTTGTGAAGGTGACAGGCAAGGTTTTTATGGGTTTTCATGTTTTTTAGTCTCAAGTGGTATCTAAAAAACTTATAACAGAATATCATACCTCCCCCATCCTCATTTAAGCCCATATTCACTTCTAATATTCTTATTTTACACCAAATTAAAAGTATAGTCCTCAAAAGAGAACATATAAGCCTGTACAATACGATTTGGAGAGAGATTACAATTTTGTGCAAAATATGAGAAATAGTATTGTTATAAATTAGAAATTTTAGGATAAATTACCTTGAAGGATATTTTTAATTGTTCCCAATCCTATTTTATATCCCAAAACATCAATAATAACCTATAGATTTTTTATGCAAGAGGATCCCATATCACTTTGAAGGCATGATGAAGATTAGTTAGACTATTAAGGCTAACTTGCCTAGTCCAAAACATGTAGGAGAGAATATTATGTGAATTGAAATATAAATGGCTTCACTAATGACTTCCCAATATCATAGCTATATGAATGCAATAAGATACAAAAGGCTTAAAGGAGTAATCTTATTTGTGGGTTCAATCTTCTCAAGAAACCAATACAGGTGATCGGTTTCTTGTTGCAAGGAGGAGATAATCCATATCATAAAAGTCTTAAAGGAGTTTTCATAAATTATGTAGGTTAAGGGAAAATAATAAATATACATTTTTACTCAAGACTAACTGGATTTGTATTGACACATAGGCCTACACATAAATCTTGAGAGAAGTATGCAAATTATAAGGTGGGTTGAGGAATGAATTTTATTGAAGGGTGAAAAGAATATTATTGGATTATATTAAAAATATATATTCCATTTAAATTATTGATACCATACATATGGATGTGTATAATATATTCCAAAAGACCATCTACAACCTTCCAAGACAAAGGAGATAGTTGTATGAACGAGCTTCATAGAATTCTTGAGAGGTATTAAAAGTGAAATTTGAATCAATATAATTTAAGGAAAAGGTAATAAAATCAAAGATAACATATACCAAAAAGATAAAAATCCTATTAATCATTCTTGAAATGAACTTTTAGGGTACATACCCAAGGAATAGTCTAGTGTTTGCAAATAGAATTAGGGTTTGAAGGCAATTTGAGAGGTTTAAAAGAAATTTTATCTTGAAAACTAATATAAAGGTTCAAGGAGAGAAATAAAAGATATAAGTGACCAATAAAAACATTACCAATGGTTTAAAAAGAGGGTAATGTAAACCTATAGGTTTGTAGACCTATAGATCCACATTCTCAACCTAAAAGGCAAACCTTGCAAGAAAGATGATGTGTTGGACATTGTCATTGATTAAGGAGGAGATTGTTTAACATTGTCATTGATTATTGAGCTTGGTATTTAATGTTGTCATTGATGTCAAAGGTTCTTATGAAGATACATGGTTTTGTCATTGATGTCAAGCTAATGTCATTAATGTCAAAGGTTCTTGTGAAGGTACATGGTCAAGTAAGATCTAAGCTATGTGTATGATGAGTTCTTATGCTAGAATAGTGAGTGGTATTATTGTATGAAATCAATGATGATAAATTAATATTTTAATAATTCTATAAGACCTTATGAGAAGCTATGTATAGGTAGCATGATGAAATGAGTGAGCTCTAAAGAAGAAACTATATGCTCTGAATAATTGTTTAAGCAACTCTGAAGATGCTTTGAATGAAATATGAAGATGTGAATGCTCTAAAGAATGCATGATAGTGCTTGAGCATGATATAGGTCATTTTATTTTATACATGAGGTGTTAAGGACATTGAAATTATTAGAAGGTAAGCTCCAAAGATGTGTGTATGCAGCTTTGAAGATGCTACGAAGATCCTTAGTCAAGATCTAAAGATCTATAAGAAGCTCTGAAGATAATTTGTTAAAGATCCAAAGAAAAGTGAGTGTATGATGTTTATTTAGCATAGAAAAGATGAATTAAAACACATGATATTTTCAAGATAAAGCCTACATGGTGGCTATAAGTTTAGATTCAAGGCCTAATGAGACTTGTAGGTCAAGGCTTAAAAAGTATAAGAGAGATAGTGGCTAAATGGGGTATCAAGATCAATTTACATGACATGGGTGAGTAGGTAAACATTTACATAAGTGATTTAAGTTATTTTAAGTATGTGCATTAAGTTTTAGGTAATGGTTCACAAGAAAAGCTTTAAAAAGCATTTCAAGTTCTCTCAAGTGCACAAAATGAAGAGTTGTCTACCCAAAAAGGGTTTTTTTAGTGATCATTAGCACATGAAGCATTTGCATGAGAACCTAAATTGTTCATGGTATATGAGGAAGGGTTAAATCTCAAAGTTCCAAACATTAGTTCCTAAAAATAAGAACTAAGTTTTATAAATGATTTTTAAGACTAGAAGATGGTTTAAACCCTCATAGAACCCTAACATTGACCCAATGTTGAAGATATTATTCTAAAGAGTTCAGAATGATTTGGTATGGTCAGATAAGTTATTTTAGGTTTTATTCATTTCTCCCAAGAATCTCCAAGTGTGATTGATTTTTTAGGTGAGTGAGTAGACCCTATAAGAAAGTGTTTGTCTTTCAAAGATTTTTTGTAGCAGATAAAGTTGACCAAGTCAAATTTGTTAAGTGGATGAAGATCAAAGCGTGAGACTTGTATTTGTTTTACATGAAGTTTTATGGATAGGTTATATAACTTAGGTGTGTAAATTTGGTGATCCAAGTTGGTTAGTCGCCAAACAGGCCTAGTGGTGTAGACAGTAAGAAAATTAGGTAAAAGTTGAGAAGATGATTCCTGATATGTTTTCATGTAAGATTGATGCATCAAAATTCATGATGATGTTATTTTGGAATTTAATAATATATCCATTATTTTTATAATCTTGGTAATCAGTGTAAGAGGTTGGACCATGGAACCCAAAATGGCTTATCTGGCTGAGTGGAGTCTATGAGAGAGAAGATTAGTAGATTGGTCTACAAGACCAATAGTTTCCATAATAGATTATGATATATTGAGTTAAAGTTTCTCTAAGGATGATATAAGATAATTTTAATGAATATAAATCCTTGAATTTGTTTATTCATGTGTTATAATTTCATGTTTCTTGATTGTGTTTTAAAGTTAGTTGACAGTTTTGAGTAAGCATCTTGCAGAGAATAGGTTGAGCTTGTTTACCTTGAGTGGAAACATCATATGAAGTTTTTGATGACCCTAAGGTCATTAGGTTTTTTAATATATGAATTTTTTCCATTTTTATTTTTAAAATTTAAGTTTATGCATCAGTTTCTCAAGACAAAGTTTATATATATGCACATGCCTTTTATAAACAGTGATTTGAGAAGGGGTTCAAATGGTGGTTGGACCTAAAAGGTGTTATGTACCTAAATTTAATTTTCATAAGGTTTATTTTAGTTTAATATGATGTGTTACCATTGTATAAGGTATTTTAATATGTTTCAAGAAAGATCAAAGGGTAACGTGTTGTTAATAAGACTTATTAGGTCTCCTTAAAGCCTAAATGAGGAGTAAGAGATAATTGATGTATGACCAACCTATTGTATTTATTGATTAATTATTAAGTAATGTTATTTTAATATTAAAATACCTATTTTTGGATGACCTAAGAGATTTGATGTATGGCTGACTAATAAGGATATGATCAAGTGACTTGTATAAAAGTAAGGCAGCTTAAGCCTATTTGGTGTGCTTAGAGAGAGAAGACGAGGATAAGTTGATGATATAAATCATTGGTGAGTATAATAATGTCATTAAAACAATAAAATAGATGTCATGAATATATAATATAGGTTATTCATATGAGGATGAAGTTCAAAATACCTAATCAAGTCATGATGAGGGCTAGTTGAGTGAGCATGGCTAAAAGAAAGTTTGAGAGGGATAGAAGTGAGTGAAGATCTAAATGAAAATATCATCATCTAGTGTGTGATAATTTTTTTAAGGTAATAAAACATTAGGTGGATAATTTAGTTTTGATTCATATAGGGGGTTAGTGCCTCCTTACAAGTGGGTGCTTTCTAAATCTTAGTTGAGTTGGTATTGAGCTAGTTGGGGTTGGTCCTCCATGTGAAGTGGTTGATTTAATAAATATTGATGTTTGTCTTATAGGAATATATTTAAATTCCTTCATCAGTGTGTTTGATTCCCCTTGAGGGTTTTCCATGTATATGTTATGTTCATGTTTTTCATGCTCTTATGGTTTGATGCTTATACTTGCTAAGATGTGCATGCTTGTTAGAATGGTTCATGTATGATTAAGTGGAATTGAATGAAAAATTTTGAATACTAATTCATCACCCCTCTTATTCATTTTTATTCCAATAATTGGTATTAGATTTTGGTCCTTTGAAGCAGGTTTAAAAGCCTAAAGGAGATCCTAAGAAGCAAGGATGACTAGTCAACAAGATCAAGGTGGTTTCTCTACTAGTAAGGCTCCATTATTCAATGGATCTAACTATGCCTTTTGGAGTGTTATAATGAATATATATCTGATGTCACAAAGTAATGATATTTGGTATTTATTTTTTGATGATTATATTACACCTCTTATTCCACCAATACATGGAACTGGTAAGAAAGTGAGTGAAAATAATTATGAGGCAATGAATGTCATTTTGTGTGGCCTATTAGAAGTAGAAATTGTAAAGGTAATGCATTATGTATCAGCTAAATATATATGTTAAAAATTGAAGACCATATATGAAGCAGACACCAAGGTAAAGTTGGCCAAGTTGTATATTCATAGAAGATAATTTGAAAGCTTGAAGATGAAACCATTACATCCTACCTATTGAGGGTTGATAAAGTTGTCAATAAAATTAGAGGATTGGGAGAAGAAACAAATAATATATTGTTGTCCAAAAGGTATTAAGATCACTAACTCCTAAGTTTGATTGTAATGTATCTATAGTAGAAGAAATGCAAGATTTGGACAAGCTAGAGATATATGGGCTTCATGGCATCTTGACTGCCTATGAGATGAGAAAAAATGAAGGAAAACCTCCCAATAAGGAAACAACTTTAAAATTTTAAAATAATTCAAAGGTAAATAAGGTCAAGGATGAGGTATGTTCAAATATTGATGATGATGAACTCATAGTTAAGTTTTCTAGAAAGTTAAGGTTTGGATCAGTTAAGTATAAGGGTAAGTTACCCTTCAAACATTTTATCTAAGTCAAGATTAGTTACTTTGAAACCAAGTGTCCTAATAGGTACAAATTTTAGCATTATGAAGAACATGATAAACTTCATGGAGATGATAGAAATGCCTATAATTCTAATAAAAATAAGAAATATTTTAAAAAGAATGAAGTAAGGAAAGGATAATTCAAAATTAATAAGATTTTCTATACCAAAAAAGATAGCTCATTTGATGTAAGTGATTTAGATACATCTAACAATGAATATGTAAGCAATGAATATGAACATGATAATAGTGAAACTTTATTCATAGGCATAGAATTAGATAATGAGGGTTGTTAAAATGGGAAATTTTGTATGGTTGATGTAGAATCAAATGAAGAAGTTCACTATGATAGTGAAGAAGATAAAGTTGAAGTGGATCTAGAAGTAGATATGGTAAGTTACTTAGAAGAGTTGAAGCTTGTGAAGAAGAAGAAAAAGAAATTTAAGTCATTAGTTTAGGAATATGAGGAATAAGTTGGATTGTTTGAGGAAAGGCTAAGCAAAACTTGCAAAGAGTATGAAGAGTTCATCTAGCAAGTAAAAACCTAGATGGAGATTATGAAAGTAATCCTAAAGACTAAAGAGGAAGATTGCATCAAGTATGAAAATAAAATAAAATCTTTGATAGCTGAGTTGGATCAAGCATCTAGAAAGGTGAAGAGCTTCGTGAAATATGAAAAGAGTACTGAGGCTCTAGATGGTATTTTGAGTAGTCAAAAGTCTGTAAGTGCTAAGACAAGTCTTGGATTTAAAGAAGACCAAAATAAGGCACCTTAAACTAAGAAGAATACTATTAAAGACAAGAAGGTCAACATGAAAAGACTTATTAGACAACCCAATGTTATAAGGTATGCTAGTTCTTTCAATGGTCACTATTATTCATGTAAATTTTTTTGTCATAGAGTAAAAGATTGTAGAAAGGTCTTAAGGGATGAGAATTCATAGAACTATGGAAGGAGAAGCAATTGGTTAAAGGGAGATCATAGTCATCATCAAGAAAGAGGTATGAGTGATATTGTTTTCTATTACTATCATAAAATTGGTCATATTGCTAGATTCTATCCAAATGGATTAGGAAGGTTCTCAAGAGATGACAAGGGTCAAATAATGAAAAGGAAACCAAAGTTAGTAAGGTCAAATCAAATTGATCTAAAGGATCAAGATATATTACTTACTATGGTAGAGGAAGAATCATATAAGGTGTGTGAGGAACACTTGTTATTAGAAGTTGTTGAAAAGATAGTGAGATATAATCCTAAGTTTCCTATAGACTAAAGTAAACTACTTGTTGTAGTTGATTTGGATCCCTATCAAGAACACCTATTATCAACTTCTAGTGATAATGATTTGGAAGCTAAGATGGTTGCAATATAAAAGAAGATGAGTAACATACCTTCTAGCAATATGGACATTAAGGATAGTAAACCAAAGAAGATAGACAAGTTGAAAATGACTCTAAAATAAAGTAATCAGTCTACTAAGTGTGAGATGGTCAAAAAGAAAAGAGAGGAGATGTGGGCATCATTTGAGTTCACCTTATTATATAATCCTGTGAAATAGGGTGTCTCTATTATGTTTCATAGAGACATTATTCTATCAGCAGAAGCATGAGGTTGTAGTCAAAGAAGGTTTCTTTTTGAGAAAATTACAAGTTGTTTATTTTGAAATCAAGGAGATGAAGATGAATATTATCCATTCTTGTGTTGATAGCTCTGAAGTCAAAGTGCATTCAATTGGTATATAAGAGGTAAGCTTTTGGTATCTATTTTTATGAGTAGTTGAGCTTAATTTGTGAAGACAAAGGGTGATTCCCTAATTCTACAGTTGGTATCAAGAATGGGATAGCCTTGTATGTGGTCAAAAGTTTGATTAGGTAAGTAATCTAAGTTTCTAGTTCTTTGAAAGAAGATATGCTTGGTCTAAAGGGGAAATTGATAGCTTTAAGTTCTTTGTCAAGATAGTGGTTTGTTTTTAATATTCATGGAGTTAAGGAGATATTGTGTATGAGATGCTTCATAAACTCTATTTGTTGAGATTTTTATGGATCAATTGGAAAAGTGACCTGATTGAGAGAAATTTTTGAGAATAGTTATCATAGGTGTTTGCCATAGTTTCTAAAGACTGTGTGCCATCTACTGTATTTGAGAGATAGTATCATCTCAAAGGGACAAGGTATGATTTTAGTTGTTATAGGTGACCCTTAATGTCTACTGCTAATAGAAGCATGGTGGATACTTGGTTTGAGGGGGAGCTATTCAGATTGTTGACTATGCTTGATCTGTGTTGAAGTGGTCTTGTAATCTAAGTTCATTATGAAAGAGATGAATAGTTTTGGAATACCTTTGTCATTAATGTCAAAGGGGGAGAAATATAAAAAAAGATGAGAAAAGATAAGAAATATTATAAGGTGATAAAAGGTAAGAACCAAGTCTAAGAGCTGGCTACCATCAAGAGTGATTGACATAGTTTTTTAAGTATGTTTACTATTAATGATAAAGAGGGAGATTGTTGGACATTGTCATTGATTAAGGAGGCGATTTTTGAGAATTATCATTGATTGTTGAGCTTTTTTATTTAATATTGTCATTGATGTCAAAGTTTCTCATGAAGATGTATGGTTCTATCATTGATGTCAATCTAATGTCGTTAATGTCAAAGGCTTTTGTGAAGGTACATGGTCAATTAAGCTCTGAGGGATGTATATGATGAATTCTTATGCAAATATATTGAGTGGTGTTATATTATGAAATTAGTGATGAGAGATTACTATTTGAATAATTTTTTAAAACCTTGTAATAAGGTATGTGTAGGTAGCATGATGAAATGAGTGAGCTTTGAAGAAGAAATTATATTCTCTACAAATCTATGTAAGTAGCTCCAAAGATGATTTGAATGAATTATGAAGATGTTAATGCTCTAAATAATACCTAATAGTGTTTGAGAATGATATAGGTCATTTTAATATTATACATGAGGTATTTAGGACCTTGAAAATTATGTGAAGGTAAGCTCTAAAGATCTATGCATGCAACTCTGAAGATGCTACTAAGATCCTTAGTCAAGCTCTAAAGATTTGTAAGAAGCTCCAAAGATGATTTTATGAATCTCAAATAAGAGTGGGTGTATGATTTTGATTGAGCATAAACAAAATACATTGGAACATAGGAGAGTTTCAAGGTAAAGCCTACAGGGTGGCTAGAAGGTCATATTCAAGGCCTAATGAGACCTGTAGGTCAAAGCTTAGAAATCAGAAGAGAGATGGTGGCCAGATGGGGTATCAAGATCAATTTCCATGACATGGGTGAGTAGGTAAATATTGAAAAAGGTAAAGTTATTTAAAGTATGTGCATGAAGTTTTAGGTCATGATTCATAAGAAAAGATTGAAAAAGTATTTCAAGGTTTTTTGAGTGCACATAATGAAGAGTTATCTAACCTAAAAAGTTTTTTTTCAGAGCTCATTGGCATGTGAAAAATCTAAATGAGAACCTAAGATGTTAATGGTAGATTATTAATGTTTATATATTGAATTTACAAGCATTGGTTTTTGGAAAGAGGAGCTAAGTTTTATGAATGATCATTAAGACTAGAAGATGGTCTAAACACTCACAAAAACCTAACATTGACCTAATGTTCAAGATAAAATTATAAAGTGATCATAATGGTTTGTTATGGTTATATAAGTGATATGAGGTTATATTCAAATATATAGGCATATCTATGTGTGATTGATTTCTTAGGTGGGTGAGTAAACCCTACATGAAAGTGCTTGGCTTTTAGAGATTTGTTGTAGTAGACAAAGTTGACTAAGTCAAATTTGCTAAGTGGATGAAGATCAAAGTAGAAGATTTTAGTTTTTTACCATGAAGTTTTTTGAATAGGTTAAAAAACTCATGTGTGTAAATTTGGTGATCCAAGTTGGCCAATCATTAAATAGACCTAGTGGTATAGATAGTAAAAAAATCAGGGAAAAGTTGAGAAGATGATTCTTGATGTGTTTTCATGTAAGATTAATGCAATAAAATACATGATGTTGTTTTTTGGGTCTTGAATAATATCTATATTATTTTTATAATCTTGTTAGTCAGTGTAAGATGTTGGAACATTGAATCCAAAATGGCTTATCTAGCTGAGTGGAGTTTGTGAGAGAGAAGATAAACAGGTCGGTCTACAAGACCAATAGTTTCCATAAGATATTATGATATATTGATTTGAGATTGATATAAGGATGATATAAGATCATGTTAATTCATTTAAATCTCTTAAATTTGTTCATTCATATGTCACAAGTTAATGTTTCCTTGATTGTGTTTTGAAGCTAGTTGCTAGTTTTTAGTAAGCATCTTGTAGAGAAGAGGTTGAGCCTATTTACCTCGAGTTGAATCATAAGATGAAGATTGTGATGACCCTAAGGTCATGAGGTTTATAAATATATGAATTATTTCCATGGTTTTTTGGAAAATTTGATTTTATGCCTCAGTTTCTCAAGACAAAGTTTTTGTATATGCACAAGCCTTTTATGAACAGTGATTTGAGAAAGGGTTCAGATGGTGGTTGGACCTAAAAGGTGTTATAGACCTAAATTGAAGTTTTATAAGGTATATTTTATGTAATATGACATGTTCGCACTATATAAGGTGTTTGAATATTCTTCAATAAATATCAAAGGGTAATGTTTTGTTAAGAAGACCTATTAGGTCTCCTTAAAGCATAAAAGAGGAGTAAGGGATAATTGATGTATGGATGACCTATTATATTTATTGATTAATTATTAAAGAATGATATTTTAATATTAAAATACTTATTCATGTTTTACCTAAGATATTTTATGTATGACCCACCAAGAAGGATCTGATCAAGTTATTTGTATAAAAACAAGGTAGTTTAGGCCTATTTGGTTTGCTTAGAGATAGCATAAAAGGATAAACAAATGATATAGATCATTGATGAGTATAATATGCTCATGAATACCATAAGATAGTTGTCATAATATATAATAGAGGTTATTCAGATGAGGATCAAGGTCATAAGACCTAATCAAGTCATGATGAGGGCTAGTTGAGCAAAGAGGGCTAGAAGATAGTTTGAGAGGGATAGAATTGAGTGAATATCTAAAAGAGAATGTCATAATATGTTGTGTGAGTAATAAGGGATTTTGAAGGTGATGAAACATTAGGTTGCTGAGTTAGTGTTGAGTCATCTATTTTACTCAAATTTTCTCCTCATTTCTTAGTTTATAAAAGTAGAAGTAAAACTGAAAGAAAAGGGTTTGTAAGGGTACCTAGTTAAAAGTGCATGTGCACATATATTCAGATGAAGTAGGAGCTCCTCTTTGGCTAGGGATGAATATCTGTAGTAAAAAAATACTAAATGGAATTTATTGGTTAGACAATAACAAGGGGGGATTGTCTAGCATATGTTAGATCTAAGAAAGCAACAACTTGCTAGGATGGTTGTCAATCCCCTTTCTGATAAAAGGTTGGATAAAAATAAAAGGAATGAAACTTGCATATAATAACATAAAGGTAAATAATATTTAATGCAAAAAATGGAAAAATGCTAATTATTAAAAAGAAATGTTTACGTCAGGTCAGGTTTGGTCTGATTTAGTTTGGTTTGGTTTGGTTTGGTCTAGTCTAGTTTATGACATAAGGTAGAAAATAGAGTTTGATCAAAGGTTTTATTAATGGGTAAAATTTTGATGGTTTAGTTATAGATAGGTATCTAACAATGGTTGGGATAACCATTGGTGTTTAAGGTAACTATTGATAGTTAAGGTAACCATCAGTGGTTGGGCTAATTGTCAATGGTTAAGGTAACCATCAGAAGTTGGGATAACTATTGGCAGTTGCCTATCAAATCTTGGGAAAACATAGAAAATGAAATGTAAGTTGGGTAAAAGATTAATCTAAGGTTTGAATATGGGATTAAGTTAGTCAGAGTCCTAATACAGGTTTCAAGTATTAAGAACAAAATATGAATAGAATCTGATCAAGGTATTAAACTTAGAAAAGAAATAAAAGAACTGAAAACAAAATAGAAGGGTGGAGAAGACCTAGAGGAAATTCATTACCATAACAATACTCCAACCTCTAAGAATTATTTTAGTAGCATTTTGATGAGGGTGGATACCTATAAAAAAAATTGGTAGTGTGTATTTATGAATTTTCTCAATCCCATCTCCTTCCTACAATTATATATTTATAAGAAGTTGTCAAAATGAAGTGGAATAAGTTACAAAGTACATAAGGGATAAACATGCTAATTTAGGCACCACAAATTTGATTTATATCACCAAATAAAAAGTTACTACATTGAGTGTGAAGTTAATCTCACACTCAATCTAAAAATTGCTTGATATAGGCTGGGGGACCTACCCCTCAACAGTCGAGGTTTGAGAGAAAAATGAGTGAAAAGTGGTTAAAAGGAAGTGGGTTAAAAAGGTTAAGTTAGCAAGTTAAAAAGTGGGTTAGGTTAACTAGGTGGCTCACTAGCTCCAGTGTTAGGTAAGGTTCTAAGGGTGTTTTGACATCAAAAATAGGGTAGTTTTTAAGTGTCTAAATTTTATCCCTTTTTGTTATACAGTTTTGGGTTAATAAACTACAAAATAAAAATAGAGCGGGTTGCTGGTCAAAGGTGATGGGTGATGGTTGAACTGACTCCAGATGCACTAGGAAAGAGGATGTTACCTACATAGTTCCATGGATGTAATATCCAAAAATAAATTTAGGCCAAATATTGTTCTTAAATGGTTCATGGGTGGGTTATAGAGAATAGGTGTGATCTGAGGGTAAGAAAGTGATACTCAACTGGGTTGCCCCAAATTGAAGAATCACATGGTTCTAGGTGAAGGTTTATGGAGAAGCATCATCTCCAAAAGGTTTGATTGCCCTAAGTATGGGATGAGGTATTTCCCCTCAAACTGGGATTCAATAAAGGTTGAATTGGGTCAAGGTTTGATAAATGGGGGATGATAAGTCATGAAGTGGGTGACAAAAAGGTGAGGTTGAGTAATTGAGATGCAAACATGTGCACAAAATACAATTAAATGTGATAGCCAAGATCACACAAAGACTAAGATTTCCATGTTGGTAATAATAAGGTCAGGTTTTAGGATAAATGATAAGGTAACTAGTCCCCAACATTAGTCATAACTGATCGGGTTAGTCTTATCAAGTCTCCTAGATAGGCTCGATGTTTACTTAGGCATCCAAAGTAGGAAGTGCTCCTGAGAAAAACACAAATGGTTTGGATGTGCATGAGTTGGTGAAAATTCAAATGTTTAATATTGCAAAATTGGTTTATATGGTCAAAAGGGCCAAGGTAAGGTAATCACAAAACATGTGATAGGTTAGGTCAATGATGGCTAATGTCGAGGTGGATGTGGTCCAATGGGTTTGATGGTTTGGTGGAGAAGGGTAATCTCCAATAGTTAAGGGAGAAGGTGATTCCCAAATAAGTTGGTGGAGAAGGGTAAGCTCTATAATTTGAGGGAGAGGGTGACTTCTAAATAGGTTGGTGGACATCCAAATGGGTTTCCCCACTTGGGTGTACCACTTAGTTTAGTTTGGGTTGATAGGGTTGATAAAGTTGATAGGATAGGTAAAGTTGGATTTGGTAGGTTAGGTGAAGTGGATAAGGTTTGTTGATAGGTGGGTGGATAGATAGGTGTTTTAATCATGGTATGTAAGGTTTAAAAATTTTGATTGGTAGGTAAGGGTTTGATTTGATAAGGTTGGTTGAATATGTTGATTTGATAGGTTAGGTAAAGTTGATAAGATACATTGATTATATAGGTTGGGTAAGGAAGGTAAATTTGGTTGGTTGTTGTTGGTTGATAGGTTTGATAGGTTGAATTAATATTAGTAAAAATAATTGTTAAGTTGGCATTGGTGGGTTATTGGTGGTGTATGAGATGATTGAAGAAAAGTGACCTCCAAATGTTAGGTTTGGTTTGGTTTTGGTTTGCTAGGATTAAAGAGAAAGGTAATCTCCAAGTTTAGGGTGAAGGTGACTCCCAAAGGTAAAAGGTCAAGTTGCTTCATTGGTTGGTTGGTTTGATATGTTAACTTGACTAGATGGGTTGGATGAATATGACTGATAGTTGGTGGTTTGGGTGGTAGTTATTAGTTTGTTTGAATAAGGTGAATAAGGTTGGTTTTATAAATTTTATGGGTGTTAGATAAGGTAAATAAGGTTGGTTTTATAGTTTTGATGGGTGTTGGATAAGGTAAATAAAGTTAGTTTTCTAGGTTTGATAGGTTGAATTTGGTTTAGGTTATTTGGTTGATTAGGTGATGATTTGGTTTCAATGACTCCAAAGGGAGAAGACATGTCTTCCCAAGTAATCATGAAAGTATAAGGGGGAGGATAAACACTCTGATTAACAAAGACCATGATGGCAATATGGGTGGGTTTATGAACATAAAACCATTGTCACGCTTTTACTTTGTTGTTAGTTTAATGGTTAAAAAAGGTAACTTGATCACTTAGTGTCAAGTAAGCTCAATATCTCTTGATTTGTAAAGGACAAAAGGGGAAATGGATGGTAGGTAGTACATGATAGGTATGGAAACCTTCCTATGGGGAGGGCTTGCCTCTTTTGTAGGTGACCTAAGAACCATGATAGACAAGTCCATGTCATATGATAGGTGTAGACTGATTGATGTAGGAAATATACTAATGAAAAGTAATTATGGTTTTCTTGGGATAGTTTTTTTATATAGGGTCTTATATTACTTGTTTTGATATTCTAGTGAAGCTATCGATGTGGGAAGCTTCAAATGATTGCATTTGACAAATTTAACGTAGCCATCCTTTAAGGGAGTAGTCTAAGTTTAGGTTTGTTCATATTTGATAGTTGTCCTTCAAGGGAGCTATCTATTTTAAGTTCAAGCAATTTTGATTGTTTTAAGTACTTATCCTTCAAGGGAGCAATCTGCATACTAAATATGTTGACCCAAGTGACATTGTGGTAGCCAAAATGTTTATATGCTTGCTTAGACATTGATAGTCTATATAGGCTTGAGGTTTTCCTTTATGGAGGCAAATATATGACATAAGAAGGTTGATGATGGGTGGAAGAGGTGGTTTTAAGTGACAACAACCAAGGGATTCCATCTAATTAGAGATGAAAAGTATCCATGAGGATCATGCCATGGGTAGATCCATGGTATCCATTCTTAGGATTAGGCAAAGTTTGTGATGGATAATCGCATGATCCTATTTTTAATTGGTTATCCTTAAAGATAAGGAGATAAAGGCTATTGAAAATAAGGGATGAGCTTAATTTAGACACAAAATGATAAAGAACTTGGTTTAACTAAGGAATAGAAATGAAAGCAAAAATTTTAATAGGTTCAAGCTTGATATGCCCCAAATCCATGCTTGCATAGGTGGTTAATGTTAATTAGAAGAGTAAATGTCCCATAGTCACTTTACGACTCTTAGGTAGATGGGGAAAAGGTATGGGTTGATAAAATAGTGAGGTTGGTTAGGTGATAGTTTGGTGGAGAAGGGTAGCCTCTAATGATTAGGGAAGAAGGTTATTCTCCAATAATTTTTAGTTAGGTGAAGGAGAAAGGTAATCTACAAAAGTTTAGGGTTGGTCGATAGGTTTAAGGGTTGGTTTGGCCTAGTCAAGGGGGTTCAATTTATTAGGTAGGATTGATAAGGTGGGTTGTTTGAATAGGTTGGATAAGATTTGAAAGGTTGGTTAGATAGTTGAGGTTTGATAGGTGATAGGTAAGGTTCAGTTGATTATGGGTGAAGTTGGGTAAAATTATTTGGTTAGGTAGGTTAGGTTAGGTTGATTAGGTAAATTTATAGGTAGGTTATAAGGTGAATTGGGTTGATAAAATTGATTTAGAGAGGTTGGATAGGGTTGGTTGGTTGGATATTTTTGATAGGTTGGGTAGATCGGGTAGATGAGTTTGAGGTGAAAGTGCCAAGGGTTCATTGGGTTAATTATTAAGGTATGGTTTTGGGTTGATAAATGGTCATAGATTTATGGAGGGGAAGTTCCCTTATTTTATTTTTTCCATGAATGGTCAAAATATGGGACAATGATCCTGAGGTGAGGTGATGGTTAGTAAGAAGGTTTTGGAGGGGCAAAGATGACTTCATCCACCTCCCAAAGGGTTGTTAGTTGTTAGTGGTTAGTAGGTAAGTTTTTAGGTGGTGGTTTAGGTGGGATTTCATCTAGTGCACCAAGGCTAGGGAAGGTAGTTGAGTTGGATTTAGGTAGGGTAGGGTAGGTTTGGTAGGTTGATATTAGTCTAGGTGGTTAGGTAGGTTGGTTTGACTAGTTGAGAGAGGTAAGATAAAAGGTTAAGTTTGTTTATTGGTTTAATTGGTTTGATTATTTGGTTTGGTTGGTGAGGTAAGGTTGGGTGGATGGTTATAGGTAAGGTTAGGTCAATAGTAATTTTGGTTAGGCTGATAGTCATTAAGGTTGGATTGATAGGTTCCACATAAGTCGTAAGTGGAAAAGGTAGGTTGGTTGGTTCCACATGGTTGATTAGAAAAGGGTGGTTGGTTGATTCCACAAAGGTAAGTGGAATAGTTTGGTTGATTGGTTCCAAAAAGGTAAGTGGAATAGTTTGGTTGGTTGGTTCCATAATAGTAAGTGGAATAGTTTGATTGGTTGGTTCCTTGAACATGTTTTCAAAATAAAGTTGAAAAGAGTTCACTTGGTTGATGACTGGTTCAGTTGAGGGTTGGACCATTGTTTCCTCAACAATGAGTGAAGTAAGAGGTTCAATGATTGATTATTTGATGATATTTAAGGCTAGGTTGGAGGGAACATGGATAATTTTCTTTGAAGCCTCCTTATGATTGATAAAGTTTTGGATGAGCGTCTTAAAAGAGCCTCATCTATCTATATTATGTTCGTGTGTGATATGATAGGCACAAAATCATTCTCTATAAATTAAATGGGTTTTGGAAGAGAATTATTGATGGTTTTGATTGGAGGAAGGTTAATGATATAATATTCCAATAATTTATCCAATATTGAGGCATATGATTCCCCCAGTGGGATATACTACCTAAGAAGAGGGTGCAATAATGGCTCTTGAATCAGTGAGCTAGTTGCTTAGTTTGATGAGGTTTGTTGATTTAATAGGTTTGATGAGATGTGTTGGTTTGGGGGGTTTGATAGGTTTGATAAGTTAGGTAGGTTTGATAGGTTAGTTGGGTTTGATAGGTAAGGTAGGTTCAATTCGTAGTTGTTGGTTGGACTTGATAAAGTTAATACATTGGGTAAGGTGGGCAAGGTTAATAAGGTGGGTTGGTTTGATTGGTTTGGTTGGATTGATATGTTGGTATGTTGGTTGTTTTGTAGGTTAATAGGTTGATAGGTTGTTTTAATAAGTTTATTGGTTGGGGGGTTGGTTAATAAGGTGGGTTGAGGTAATTGATATGAGGGTTGGGGTAGATGGCCCAAGTTTTGACATGATTAGGGTGATGGATGTGGTAGATGTTGATAGGTTATTGGTTTCATAAGGTAATGGTTTAAGGGTAATTTATAAGTTGTTGGTTGGTTGAAGTTAAAATTTGATTGGTTGTAGGTAAGGGTTGATTGGTCATGGGTATTGAAAATAGATAACTCTACTTTGATTATCCTTCCATTAACATTATAACCAATTCAGGTGGTAGTTGATAGTTTAGATGTTGATTATGGTTGAAGTTTGATGGATGATGGGTAGAGTTGGGTTGATGGTAGGTAAGGTAAGGAGTATATTTAGCTCAAGATGCCAGGTAAGGCTCAGATGCAAGAGGGTTTTGGTCTAAGATTCTATCAAAGTTAGGATCTCTAAAAAAGGTTATAGAAGGGCTCTCCATTCAAACAAGGTAATGGAGATAAGGGTAAATGAGGTAAAAATGATGGAAGGTTGATGGTATAATATCAATTACTCACAACTCAAAAAATATAAAACAAGAATAAAAGTCAAGAAATCAATGCATACACTAATTATTTTAACTCCTAGGATAACTTTCATCTCATGTTGGCTTATGCCTTAGTTAAAATGTGTGAGGGTAGTTTGGCTTACAAATTAGGTACTACATATGAAAGATAAGGATGGTTTTGGGTAATGTTTAAGAACTCAAGAGGATATATGTTGGACCAGGTATATGGCCTGGTATTGGGGGCTTTTCCCCACACTTCATGATCCCAAAGTTAGGTTGGATCACTTAGCCAAGATATACCATTTGTCCAAGGCTTATACTCTACCAGAAAATGGAGTGGGTTCTCCCCTTGTTAATGAAATACAAGTGGGATTACTAGGTAGGGTAAGGTTATCCATTGGGTGGTGAAATCCCAATTGGGCCTTGTCTCAGGTATGTTATGGTGTGTTGATTATGAAAGTGGTTTAGGTTTTGTGTGTGATATAAAGTGAATCTATGATAGATTATTTACCTTTTTAATTTCTAGGTGAACCAAAGTAGCAAGTAAACAATGGATGCAAGGTTTGTTTTAAGCCCAAATGGAGAAAAAAATTATATTTTTTTAGATGAAAAAATAATAGAGAGAGAAATCATACGATTATAACTAATAAAATAAAGGTGGTGGGTTCCACCAGGTGCGCCATAATGTTTTACTCAATTTTTCTCCTTATTTCTCAGTTTATGAAAGTAAAAGTAAAACTAAAAGAAATGGGTGTGTAAGGGCACCTAGTTGAAAGTGCACACACATTTGTATTTAGATGAAGTGAGAGATCCTCTTTGGCTAGGGAGGAAGACCTACAATAAGAAATCACTAAATGTAATTTGATAGTTAGACAATAACTTGAGGGGTTTTCTTAGCATATGTTAGATCTAAAAAAGCAATAGCTTGTTAGGATGGTTGTCAATCCCATTTTTGATAAAAGGTTGGATAAAAATAAAAGGAGTGAAACTCACATATAATAACATAAAGGTAAATACTATTTAATGCAAGAAATGGTAAAATTCTAATTATTAAAAAAAATGTTTAGGTCAGGTCTGGTTTGGTTTGCGATGGAAGGTATAAAATAGAGTTTGGTTAAAGGTTTGATTAATGGGTAAAAATTTATTGGTTTGGTTATAAACAAACATCTAGAAATGGTTGGGATAACCATTAATGATTAAGGTAAATATCAGTAGTTAAGGTAACCATCAGTGGTTAAGGTAACCATCGACGATTGGGCTAATAATCAATGGTTGAGGTAACCATCAGTGGTTGGGCTAATCATTGGTGGTTTCCTGTCAAATCTTGGGAAAACATAGAAAATGAAATGTAAGTTGGGTAAAATATCAATCCAAGGTCTGAATATGGCCTTAGGTTAGGCAAAGGTCTAATATGGGTTTTAGGTAGTAAGAGCAAAATATGAACAAAAACTGATCAAGGTATTAAACTTAGAAAAGAACTAAAAATAAAAGAGAAGGGTAGAGAAAACCTAGAGGAAATTCATCAACATAACAATACTCTAACATCTGAGAATGATTTTGCTAGTGTTTCAGTAAGGGTGGATACCTGTAAAAATATTTTAGTAGTGTGTACTTATAAATTTTATCGATCCCATCTCCTTCCTGCAGTTCTATATTTATAAGAAGAAGTTGCCAAAATGGAGTGGAATAAGTTACTAAGTAGGTAAGGATAAATATGTTAATTTAGGCACCACAAAGTTGATTTGTATTGACAAATAGAAAGTTGCTAAATTGAGTATGAAGTTAATCTCACACTCAATCTATAAATTAATTGATACAGGCTAGGGGACCTAATCATTGATGGTTAGGCTTAATCGTTAATGGTTAGACTAACTATTAGTGGTCAAGGTCTGAGAGGACAATGGGTGAAAAGTGGTTAAGAGGAAGTGGGTTAAAAAGGTTAAGTTAGTAAGTTAAAAATTGGGCTAGGCTAAATAGGTGGTTCACTAGCTCGAGTGTTAGGTAAGGGTGAAGGGTGTTTTGACATCAAAAATAGGGTAATTTTTAAGTGTCTAAATTATTTAAGGGTTTGGTGTCTCTTTCAAATGGGTGATTTCTAAAGCTTAACTGAGTTGGTGCTGAGCTAGTTGGGGTTGATACTCCATATGAAGTGGGTGCTTCACTAAAGATTGATGTTTATCTTATATGACTTTAGTCCATTTGCTTCATCAGTGGGTTTTATTCCCCTTGAGTTTTTCCCACATATGTGTTATGTACATGTGTTTTATGCTCTTATGATTTGATGCTTATGATTTCTAAGATATACATGCTTGTTCGAATGGTTTATGTATGATTAAGTGGAATTGAATGTAAAGTTTTGAATAATTATTCACCCCACCTCTTAGTTAGTTTGCTTCCAACATGATGTTTGAAGAAAAAATGAAAGGTGCAATCCATGATGATATAATTAATAGGTCTATGGGGGGTATAAAATATATTATCATTAAATGAAAACATTTCTTGGACCTTGACAAGAATCAAACCCAAATAAGTCCTATAAGCTTGATAAAGAGCTTCTTTGGTAAGTCTATTTTCAAGAATTGGAGAAAGTATGCTATATGTGAATTGGAATTGGTGTTTGAATGAACAATTAAGGTATTTATAAGCCATAAAAAACCTTGGAATGTGTTGAAGATACTAAGAGCTTGATAAATGTTAGTAGGAAAATATTTGAATATATATGTCATCTGTTCAAATATATTACTATTAAACATGTCCAACTATATATTTTGTGCACAATAACAACTTAAATTTCTATCCATGCAATATTGTTAACCAGTTGGTCTGATCAGAATGTAGTTGGCCTATTTTGAGTTAGTAACAAATATAGGAAGTTACAAGTGACTTGACATAATTGGCTACCTAGAATAGATAAGAAGTTACAACTACAATGTTTTCAAGATATATCATGGATGCATTTATATGGAAATGGGTTGATTTTTAGCATAATTTTTACTATTGTAATTTCTCTGCAATGAGATTAATGTATTAATTGTTCATTGAGTTTGTATTGTAACATTCTGCAAGTTAATCTCTACGATATTATGTAATGAAGTATTTTGATCAATATCATGTTCCAATGTTTATTATATGAATTACATAAAATTTGAATTTACTTAGTCACACTATGAAATATTCCATGTTTTGTATTTGACAATTTTGAGTTCTATTTCTATGTATTTATGTTCTTACAACTAATAATATCTATGATACAGCCTTAAATCATGATAAACCCCTATGATTTATCTATTTAAAACTTTAATAGGTCTATAAAATGTCATTTAATATGTTATTTATCCATATCATAGTTGCCTATCCCCATAATTAGTAAGTTATGATGATCTAGGAACCTCTGCTAATAATGGTGTGGTGAGCATGGATGTCACTATTAAAGGGTATGTTGCATTGGTTTCCAAGTCAAAGAGATATAGAAGCATGATTAGATCTAAAACTTAATGATTTTGTATAAGGGAAGGCAAGGAGGATAGGAATTACTGCTAAATCAATTATTTAGGATCACTTATATGCAAATGTCTAAGAGATCTTTTGGTACAAATTCCTATGTTTGCTAGTTGTGTGGGTGTCAAGATTAGAACATTTATACCATTATCCAAGAATTATGCATGATACATCATATACTGAAGAAAATATCAAAATTTTACAAATCTTGGATGCATGTGATTGATCACTAGGTGGACATAACCATTGATAGTTATATAAGTGAATTCATAGTACAAAGTTGTATTGCATTTAAAGCTATAAAGGATCAATTTGTGAGGGGAATATAAGGTAAATTTTTACAATGACGTATTGTTCTCATTAAAATGTTGAATATAGAAAAATCCATGGTGCCAACTCCACCTAACATGGAATAGTCACGCGGGCATCATGGGGATGAATGTGACAGAATGGTGAATGGAGAATAGATGATGAGGAAGGTTTGAAACTGGACCTAAGATGTCAAAGTGAATAGAGAAATAGTTGAAAAAGACTCAATATCTTGAGAAAGCACTATGATAATAGAGTAATATGACCTTAGAGTCATACTGAGCACTCTAACAATAGAGAAGTTAGAACCAAAGAACAAATACTTAGTCGATTATGAACCTAAGAGGTTGTAATATTATAATAGGAGCAAAGAGTAAGTGAGAAGAGGAGAAAGAGAAGAGAAGTGAGAAGTAAGAGAGTGAGAATCCTGATTTTAAAAGAGATGAAGAGAAATAAATTAATGTAGAGTATGAGGAAAGAGAAGAGAAAGAAGAGATTACTGTGTTAGAATAACTAGGAGAAAGTTCACAACCTTGGACAAGGTTATTGATAGATGAAGGAAACCAAATGTTGCATAGTCATAGTGATAGTATAGGTTCAAGTTATGAATAAATATTTTAAGGAGGCTTAAACCATTTACCTAGGGAGAACACATCCTGTAAGCCCTATTTATTTTTAGATAGTCATACTTTAGTTACCAGAGTAAAAGACCAATATTACCCTAATTTAGACCAGAGAAAAACACATGAAAAAACCATAAAGACATTGAAGAGAGCTCATAAAGAGATCAAATAGAATTTTTCAAGAGAATAAAATTAGTAAATTAGATCAACTCTATTGATAGAGACCAACCCAGTTGTCCTAGAACAAGCTGTAGCATTATTGGAAGTGGACTACGATAGTGAGTTTGAAGTTTCAACTTTGTCAGAATCACCCAACCCCACTTTGGGATCAAATTTCCAAGCATTCTATCCTTTTGTACAAGGATCAAAAACACACTCACAATATATTCTTATGACTACAAAAACAATAGGTATGATGTTTCAACCTCAAGCTTTTATTAGTCTAGCACCCTATGATGGGTCCTCAAACCCTGAACAATATTTTCTTACCTATTCAATGAAATGGCAAGTTAAATGAATTACAAATGAAAATATAATGAAGTATGAATTAATTGGTGCTCTAGAAATAAGAGACTTAGAATTCATATATTATAAATATACTAACATAGTGACTTTGGACTAGATATAGAAATGGTTGATTGTAGAGTTTAAGGTAAAGAAATGCATAAACCAAACTATACAAGATCTAAAGGAGATCCAATAAGGGCCCAGAGAGACTATTATAGACTATGATCATGGATTCTTAGATTCATGAACAAAGTGGGGTTTATTATGGAAGAAAAGGAAAAATCCACCTAGTTTTTCTAAGGTTTGAGACCTGACATTAGATTTGTTATAGCCTAGACATAATTTAGTACTAAATCAGATGCTCATACTATTGTGATCAGAGTAGTCTAGATTGAAAATTATGTAAATTTGACACATGCTTCATCTAAGGTAGAAAATACATTATAGACCCTTGTCTAAAATCTTGAATAGTATCAAGATAGGACTGACAAACAAAAGTTAGACATCTGGTGCACATAATGTAATTAGTCTAGACATCACAAAAATAAGTGTCCAAGACTTAAAACTCAATTCTATAAAATTTGTTTAATGGTAGGCCACTTTAATGCAAGTTATAATTTAATACAAAATTACATTAATAAGCCACAAAGTTGTACTGTAAATTCTAAAAATCTATAAACCATGAAGACAAGGATTGTTGGGCCTTATAGGAACTCAAGGAAGACATTTCTAATTTTTTTTTACAGTCGTAGCAAATCAAGAAAATGTTGTGACACAAGATACATCTTAATTAGAGGTACATCTCATCAATGCATCATAGATTTCTATAGTTTGGGATCCTAAAATATAGTCTTATCAGACACAAGGATCGGTTGTTAGACCACCCACTACATAGTAATGGAACATTTTTGCACTGTCATTCACACCTCAATATTTAGCTCCCTAGAATCTTATGATTCCCTAGGCATAGTTGGATAGTTGGGATCCAAGCCCACAATAAACCTAATATGTTGGGTATGACAACTACCAACATCAATAAGGTTTGAATGCACCCCAACACACAACCAATTTTGGTCCACAAAAATGAGGTGGTTGGGGTTTTTGTGGTACCAAAGGAGGAGACAATTATCAAGGTGGATACAAAGGAGGTACATAAAGAATACAAAGAAGAAAACCTATTAGGTACTATCTATGTGGTGAATTGAATCATGTACAATTGAACTATCCATATAATCCTCCATGGAAGTCATAGTGTACCTATTGTAGAACTTTAGACTAGCATGACATAGAGGATTGCCCGATGCTAGAGAGTCAATGTAGAGACAAAGCTATGCATAATATCAACATGTTCCAATCATATCCAAGAGACAATGTATTAGCATAAGCCATCACATGTCAAAAACATGTACCGTAAGGACTTCCTTCATTAAAGATTCCTACAGATAGTAGGATAAAGAAAGTGTATCTTGATAAGTATCTAGAGGCTAGTGTTGAGCTAAACCTGATGTAAGAAGCTACATAGATTCTTAAGAATCTCCAAAAGTAAGGTAACACTAAAGGAGATGATATGGCCATGGGTGCTCAGATGTATGTCTAAATTGTACAAATCATATGATAGGAAGGATTTGTCACTACACTAACTGACTTGATGAAGCTCCTTAGTACCTTTCATAATGAGGATATATCCCATAACATAATGACTCTTTTGAAAAATCTATTAGAATGTGTGTAGAAAAGCCGATAGTTGACTAACATGATGGTCTGGTATGTGAAGACCAAGAAACCATGGGATATCAATGTAAAATTAGACTTGAACTACCTAGATATAAAATATTGAATTATGTATTTGATTTTGGCATCACAGTTAACATGATTCTTGGATCCACTTGGGAGGTCATTAGATGACCCGTACTAAATTAAAATCTTGTGACACTTAGCCTTGTTAATTATGGGAAGGTAGAACCCATAAGATTGTTGGAAGATGTGGAGATTAAATTCACAAAGATTAGCTTACGAGGTGACTTTGAAGTCATCGACATGAAGACTATTGAGACTCACTATCTTACTCTCATTGGGAAGAAATGGGACTATGATGGGTGGATGACTATAAATATCATCTTGAATCAGACTGAATCATAATAGGATGACACGATCATCATTATTCCCTTGAATAAAGTAGATGCAAATCCATATATTAATCTCAAATAATCAGATTCTCCTTATGTAGTCATAGGAACTAGTTAGATGAAGGTGATAATAGATGATAGGCAATAGGATCTATGATTTATGAAATGTAGTTTTATTTAAAACCAAACTAGTCCAAAAACATAGGTTTTAGAATATTAAAAATTACTTGGTATACCTATATGAAGTACTATAAAAAAGCATTATTCAAAGACTTAGGAAGTGCACTTGATATCTATGATGTTACCAACATAGTCTGATGTTGATTTCATATATAACACAAACTACATTGATAAGGATTACATAGATCCAACACATAATGGTATGTTACCTTGGGATAACATATCTTTAGTAAGTGGAGATTCAAATACACATATCTTGAATTGGGCCAAGGGTGACCATGAACTGTGACCTCTATGTATGGTATACATAATAGAAAAATAAATACCTCAATACTTCACAACTAAAGATGTAGGTGAATTCCTTGTGAAATTTTAGTTACATGTCCTTGATATGAATTAGTGGGTCAATGCCCTCAATTATGTGATCAAATTACTATGAATTGGTGGTCAGTGCACAGATAAGGCCACATGACATTGGACCAAGCCTAAAAATTATTGATCATAAGGATTTAACTACTAGAAGATGTACCATAAGAGTGGATAATTTTTTAGGAAGGAGAACCTCCCAAGTTACATATCTATAGGTGTATTGAGTTTTGGATGGGAGAAATAATTGCTAAAAAATACTAGTTGCACGTTTTTATTTATACTCTTACAGTCATTCCTAAGGTATGTTACATTTACCAAGAGCATAGAAAATAAATAAAGTATTAGGCACAAATACAAAGTGATTTTATATAGGCCTTTATATTTAAAATTGATCATCCCACATTCCATTGAGATCTAAATAAAATGGAAAGTTTCCTATGCCAAAGATGAGTTGAGGATTTGCCAAATCTAATGGATTCTCCTCTAAAATAGAATTTAGTCCATGATTTAGAAGAGACGTCAAATTTTTTATAACCTACTTCAAGAGCATAAATAAGAAAAAGTCCAACCGTGTCACCATATCCAAGACCATTTAAAGATGAAATCTAACCAAGAAAGTGAACATGATATGTATCTTCAAGACTATTTGTACTAGAAAGGGATCTAGAACCACTATTAGAGGAAGTCATAGGACAAATAGAAAAAGATAGGTTACAATAAATTCATTTTCTAGAATGGGAGGCTAAAAGACAACTCTACAACACCATCCCCAAAGGAGATCATAAGACTTATCAAGAAACTCTCAAAAAACATATTGGGAACATTGGAATAGAGGAGGTACCTAAGTTGGCTCATATAGGCAATTACTAGACATAGGCCAACATCTCAAAAGTATTACATCTATGAGATTATTAGGACATCCTCCCCACCACATTCATAGAAGTTAAAGGTGTCAATCCCTCTCTTGGAGAAATGCACATTGAACTTTAATAATGTGTAAGGCCAATCAAAAATTAACCCTACAGGCTAAAACCCAAAATGAAAATGAAGGTCATGGAAGAATTGGATTAGATACTCACAGCAAGAATAATTTTTCCTATTAAAAAAGATAATTGGGTAAGCCCTATAGTGGTGCAACTAAAGAAGATGGGAAATATCAAGATTTGTATTGGTTATCAAATCTTAAATTATGCTTGTGTCAATGATCCCTTTCCAATTCCATTCAT
Organism: Torreya grandis; assembly: GCA_037957365.1. NCBI lineage: Eukaryota > Viridiplantae > Streptophyta > Pinopsida > Cupressales > Taxaceae > Torreya > Torreya grandis. The sequence goes on along the minus strand of JARHVA010000014.1, from coordinate 12,054,425 downwards.
TGATGAGGTACTAGATTTTGCCATAGGTCACAAGGTTTATTCATTCATGGATGAGTTCAATGGCTACCACCAAATAACTATCATATAGGAGGATTGGATAAAAACTATCTTCATAATAGAGTGGGGATCATTTGCCTATAAGGTAATGCCATTAGGCTTTAAAAATGCACCAATGGATAGACCATCACTATTATGTTTAGTGATTTTATTCATTAATTTTTAGAGGTATATCTAGATGATTGGGTAGTGTTCTCATTATTTAAAGAACACTTGTCTAAGTTGAGATTGATGTTAGAAATGTGCAAAGATATAAGGATAGCTCTAAATTTTTTAAAATGTTTGTTTTTACACCATTCAATGTTTTACTTAGACATGTAGTTTGTATTAGAGGCATATTAGTCGATCACACAAAGATCATAGTGATAGTTGGTATTAAACTACCAATTAATTCATCTAAAATACAAGATTTTTTAGGTCATACATGATATGATAAAAAATTTATCAAAGGAATTGCTATGATATCAATGCCATTAGAGAAGTTACTACAAAACATATTACAACTTTTTTGGACTTTTGAATGCTAGACAACATTCATAGACTTCAATCACATATTGGTCACTATGCCAATTCTAATTTTTCTTGATTGGGGTAAACCATTTCATGTCCATCTATATTATTCAAGAATCTCACTAGGAGTAATTCTTGCAAATCCAAGAGAGGGAGGACTATACCACCTAATCCATTTCATAAGCATAAAGTTGTATGTTGCTAAAAAGAATTACACAACAACTAAGAAGGAAGCATTGGCCATCATTTTCACACTATATAAGTTTCAAAATTACCTCTTGGTTACACTGTTTAATCTCTTTATAGATCACCAAGCTCTATGATACCTAGTCAATAATCCTTTACTGAAAGGACACATATCTATATGGTTGATGTTATTTTAGGAGTTCTAGTTTCACATCAATGTAAAGCTAGGGCATGAGAATATATGCCCAAACCATCTGAGTAGGTTGATGGATGGTGAATAAACTAAATAAATCCTAGATGAGTCCCCTGATAGCCATCTATTTTGAGTTACTATGATACCAAACTAGTTACAAGATATCACACAATTTTTAGAACATCAGACCTTTCCTAAATATTATATACAAAGGGAGAAGAAATAATTGATCATGAAAACACTCCCTTATAGTATAACTGATGGATCTATCTATTATTTAGGGAAAGATGAGGTCCTATGTATAACTATCTTAGAACATGAAAGGCCACATATCCTTTAGGAAGCACAAGAAGGGATTGCAGGAGGCCACTTCATAAGGGATGCCACTATAAGAAAGGTGTTAAAAAGTGGATTATGGTGGAATTATCTATTTAAATATGTGAATTAGGTTTCACAATAGTGCAATGTCTATCAAATAATGGGAAAACTATATTAGAGGGATGAAATGCCCTTACAACCCATGATTTCACAACATCCATTGAAGAAATGGGGCATTGATTTTGTAGGCCTCATCAACCCACCAAGAAAACATAACAAAGCTTGGTATATTATTACTATGATATACTACTTTACAAAATGGGTTGAAGCTAATGTGAATTCAAGTTGTGGAACTACAGATACTACAAAATTTATATACGAGAACATAATTACCCATTTCAACTGCCCAATCAAATTGGTAAGAGATCGAGGTATTCATTTTTTGAATAAAATAATTAAAATTTTGACATATGAGTTTTTAATTTTGCATCACAAGAGCACACTATATCATACATAAATTAATGATTAGGAAAAAGATGTGAACAAGTTAATGTGCAAGATGTTGACCAAAATCTATGATGTCTAGAAAGATGATAGAGAAGATAGACTTATTGTAGTGCTATAGGCTTATCACACATATTAAAAACATGTGATGATCCTCACACTATTCTAGTTGGTGTATGGGATAGAATCTATGATGCTCATTGAATATGTTGTGCCCAATCTATGACTTGCTCAAATTATGTGTATGGGAGATGAAGAATCCCTCACAAATGGGTTGCTAGAACTTAATCATATGGATGAAGATAGATGCAGATCCATATGGACAATTATTTCAAAAGTGTATAAAAAAGCCTTGGCATGATAGAAATCTATGAATAAAAGAATTCAAGTTAACCTAGCTAGTTCTCTTGTATGATAGAAAATTCAAGACTTTTTTAGGAAAACTAAACATTAGGTGGAAGGATCCTTGCATCATCCATGAGATATCATAGACAAGTACAGTAGTTTTACATGATTTACAAGGTAAAATCTTTCTGAGATGAGTTAACAACTATATACTTAAAGTTTACAAGTAGTAAAAATTAGATCGCAACAATAATAAGTGCCAAATTGCACTAGGTTAGCTTAGGTTTTCCCTTTTGACTATTGTGTATTTTGAGTGATTTGATTTTCTAAGTAGATTATAGGTGTGTCAAAGATCATAGATAAGGATGCATAGATTAGTTTATCAAGCTCAATGACAATATGTAATTCACATAACAACAAAGAAAATGTACGAAGTAGTAATTAAGTCTAGGAAATGACAAGTGCAATTAGATCAGAGTATGGTAACTATTAATAACGGTTAGCTATTACATTTAATGGGAAGGTAGGTGATTAATGGTTAAGGTATTTTCAAGGATATTTCAATTTCATGACTAATCAAGGAATATTAGTAAATGACATCAAATGGTCAAAATCCACATCATATTGGGATTGTTACTAACTACCAGAGTAGATGTTAGTTGAGAAAATTGATGAAAATTTTACTCAACAAGATCATGCCTAATCACATGAGCAGAGCTCAAATGGCACCAAGGCATATTTAAAGTGATGTGATCTATAGCTCCCATGATTAAAGTTATAAAATCAAGATGACTTGCTAATTGCCATCATAATTATGCTAAGTTTTCAATTGAGATTGATATTTTTATGATAACCTATGCAATCTACAGCAAGACAAGAGCTAAAACAAATTTTCCAAGAATTCCAACACAAAAACATACACAATGGTAGTCATTAATGTATCTCAATTGATCATACTACTAAATGATTCATAAAAAGAAGATATGGGCATTAGATTAGCACTATGTCAAAATAGGTTTTTAGACCCTAAAACACTTGACTTAATTTGATTGGATGCATAATGACTATTTGGACCTCAATAAGTCTAAGGTGCATAACCCATGGCATTGGTTCAATCGAATCCTTTTCACAACACTAATTTGGAGTGACTAATTTAGTTACCCACATTTGGTGATTTGGGTAAAATCATGAAAACTTTACTTAGCTACTAAAATGATGGGAAGATTTATATTTCCAGGGAGGTTACAATGTATATCAACATGGATGTAATGGTAGGTGTGATTTTCCTACTAGTGAGAGGGAAATATGTGGAAGCATATAGGTCCAAGGCACTGCCTATTTTGACAAAAGTATGCAATGCTTATTCAAGGAGCTCTAAAGGGATTGAGATTTCAGAAATCCTAAATGAACCAATTTACATATTATTAGAATGCATCACCAAATAGTATTGAAAGACCACCAAAAATGAAAAATAAGTAACCAAGGGGGTAATTGACATTACCCATTGCATGGTCAACTATCAGGAAGAGTTTAATTGTCCAGAGTTTTTAGTGTCTAAACTAACCACAAACATTGACAAGGTTCTTCAAGTTATGAACCCTAGTTTTTATTACCATTTCTTGGTATTAATATTGGTCTTTACATAATGGAAGTCTCTTCAAGGTGAGGTACACCTGGATGTCGATTATTGTCTCAATGCATAATTTTCCAACCTGGTATGGACAAGGAAACATGGGTATGTCTCCCATCAAGTGAAATTTAAAGTATGATGGGAATAATTGATCAAAATTATTGTGATAAAACCATGTATCAATCTTGATGTGATGTAGTACTTGGGGAAACATGTCATTGTTGAAAATTTGCCTAGGGGCATTTCCATTCACATACATGAACTTCCCAAAGTCCCAAGTACATCGCTTCCTTTCTTCATTGACATGCAGATGGCACAAAAAGATATCACTAAGAAAAAGGATATGGCTACCACATGAGTGACACCTCTCCAATATATTCCACCATAGCCTACAGCCTTAGTATCTTTGACTGCACTTCCCTCTACCTCTATTACACAATATAGAGATACTAACAAGTAAAAAGTACCCAATAGTTAGTGTTCCCCATCTACTCTATAATACAAAACTTGCATCCAAGCTATATGGTTAGATGATCTAAGTGATCCAAGTATTGTAGCTAATTATGATCTTATATAATTGGTCATAGATGAGTATAAAATATATCAGATCATGTTTGATGATATGGATAGAGATTTGTTTGAAGAAGAACAAGAGGAGTAATTTTTTTAGAAATCCATGTACACCATACAGGTGTGGAATAAGATTATATCACACTTATGGGTGTACTTTCTCACTTTGCCATCTTCCATCATCATAGATATGGTCATAAAAGCAAAAAAAATTACAAGATTAGAGAGGCCCTAGATACAGGCCCACCAACTATATCTCTTGTACACCCTATCATTTCTAATCCTCTGGTTGATATTCCTTAAAAAACCCTCACTCACAAGAATTGTACACAATGACATCCATGACAACCTCATGACATAATTGAGATGTTTCTTGGATTACAAATTACTATGTAGTATTTTGACCCAATTCAACAACAGTCTATAGTGCATCCCTAGCTAGTAGTGTCTTCTCGAAAGTTGATGAGGCATCTCATTAATAAGTCATAGCTTTCTGAATCAAACATTAAAAAACAAGCACTTATCTCCTGCCCATCCCCACTAAGGATCTTTTTATTGATCTTGAGGAAGTTGAAGTTGACCAACCCACTACTAAAGAACAACAAATAGCCCATGAAGAATTACAGTGAGCTATAGAATGTACACTATGCTAGGAAGAAAAGTACAAAGCCAAAGTGGAGTTATGATAAAAGGAAGCTGAAGCATAACATGTACTCTAGGAGAAACAAGCATAGCCTCAAGTTTTATAATCCAAAGCCCAAGAAGAATCAACCAAATCCCAAGATGAACAATGCAGGAACTACAAAAATAAGCTAACATAGAGGTAGTAGTAAAGGTAGAAAACACTAAGGTAGAGGATTATGCTCAATGCCAAATATATGCTGAGGATGTTAGGAAGAAATAATAGGAGGAATATAAGAAGGCTAAGGAGGTTGTTGAGTAGCCACAACCAGAGGTGAAACCACAACTAGCAAGAAAAATAAAAACATAGCAGAACCCATCAAATCTCATAGAAGAACAACTAGTTTTGACACCCACTTCCAAACCCTCAAAGACTTAATAGGCCTCACCAAATCATGGATAGGTGATGCCACCTCCCTCTCAAAGTTTTTGGTCATAGGACCTATTGGTGTTCTATATTTTCACCCTAGATGAGTATAAGATTTTTCAAGTCTTTTACTCAAAATATAGACTAAAATGGGATTGACCCTAGGCTGTGGGTCACCTATCATAGAGTCAGACCTCTAGATAAGGTCAACTTCCTTCTAGATCTATCAACTAAACTAAATTCTGACAAGGAAAAGGGAGAGATAAATGGGTAATAATGCATGAGAACATGTAAAGGAGGTGATGCACTAGTAATGTGATTATTCATCCACTCTATTAAATTTCTAAAAAACACTAATTAGATCAGATCTTGAACTCCAAATGGATATTTATGCATCAATATTTCATGCAAAGGTTCACCAAACTATCAAAACCTAAGGGAAATGATGGAGAGGTGCAATTCAAGGCACTAACTAGTCAATGTATCCACATGTTAGCTTTAATCAAATGACATTTAACACTAAACATGAACTACATAACAATATAATCTATTAGCTAGGTGAGATCAATATTTTGAAAGGGAGATATTTATACCACATATTCAAACTAGTCTGACATTAACACACTATGCCAGAATAATAAGATCTAAAAAGGAGTCCTTTATTTATCTCAATAGGTTACAAAGATCAAATTTGGGTAAAGTCTAGTCATTCCCAAGAGAGGGATTTCCAAGTTATTTTCAAGACTTAGAAGCCTATATTTATTAAAAAAAAGGGGATGAGAGAGAGAGAAGGAATTGAGTAGATAGAAAACTTTCAACCAAGTCCAATTTCTCTTGATGGATTAACACCAATTTGAGGATGTTGATTCATGACCTTATCAATAAGGAATAAATTCTAAGGTTTAAAAAATATTTTAATGTTTCATGACCCTTATGCAACTGTCAGGGCATAATTTTGGGCTTAATGCCATTTTCACCTGATCTATTGATGAGGACAAATCCTTTATGCCTTTAAAATGAAAGAGACTACTTGGTCTATTTTGAATGGCTAGATGTACATGTTTGTATCATAATATCTAAGCATAAATATCCTTATATATTGAAAATTAATTATATTATTGGTTTTCCTATAGCTCAATGCTTGGTTTCATTTCAAAAACCAAATGTCAACCTTCAATTGAAATAGGTCTACAAGACCAATCTTGTCTTCAAGGAACTCTGTTGATGATGTTTGGTCCCTAAAATGTGACCCATGTTCAATCCTGGATCAATTTCAAGCCTAGATTCTACATATTTACCTTACTTGGGTCTAAGAACTTCTTTTACCTTCACCAAGAAAATGTCTCGAGCTCAATTTCTCTCATTGTCTATTGATATATGACTCATATTCTTGACTTTTTAAACCTTTCTACGCTCTATTGATCTTCATATACATGGATTCCTATGATCTATCAATCTTCTTCCAATTGAATATTCTTATGCCACTTGTCATTAGCCCACAATCTCCTTGGATTCACTGACCTCTTTGACTCACTCTCACCGTCTGATTTTTCTTGTATGAATGACTATAGACTATCGATCTGTTCGGATTTTGAATTCCAATGGCTCCTTATCATGTCTAAAAATTGACATTCTCATGAACATCATTTGACATCCATTTGGACATATTTGATTTCTTATAGGCTATCAAATTAAGCTCACATGATTTTTCCTAATATTTATTTTGATGTCCATGCGATTATCAATGGCATTCTCATGAATGTCATTTGACATCCCGATGATCATCAAATTTAATAACTATGAACTTTCACTTGAGATTTATTTCAACATCTTGTAGACCATTAATGATGTATTGTGGACTATATTTGACATCTTATAGACCATAAGTTTTAAGATTTGATGACTTTTTTCTTGAGTTTAAACTTGAATTTCATGTGAATATTTTCATTCATTAGGTCAACTTTGAAGGATTGGATCTCAAAGCAAAAAATTCATGGAGGAACAAAAATTGTAGGAAATTATCTTGATACTACAAAGATTAAACCCACTTGATCCATTATTTTTAGGAAATTTTTTAGTGTACTTATAAAATGCTTAAGTGAAATGACGTTTATGAGTGATGTCTTGATGACCGTCTAGCTCCCTATACTTGTTATTTTGAGCTTTTTCTTGATCTCTGGAAGTTTAAATGATTTTTTGAGTCATAAACAAACTTTTCCATGACCTGAACTACAAGATTACTTGTGCAAAATTATTTGGATCCTCTATTTACTCTATATACCTATTTTTCTAAGATCAATAGATTTATAATTTAAGCTCGATTAAAGTGTTTTAAAAGAGTTTCAATTAATATGATCTTCCTCTTTTATTTTCATATCCTTCTCTCAATCAAGAACATTGTTCAATCCTTGAAAACTCTGTATGTAGGCCAAAACTGGCCAACATCTTTCGTAACTTAGCTAGGAAGCATGCCTTCTATGCTCAAACTAAGACCATGTACATGACCTTTGACTCATAAAAAATAACATATCTCTTCCATGAATGTAAGATACCTCTTGATTTTCAAAGACAACAGACTCCACCAACATAGGGAAGAAAGCAAAATAAAGCAAGAAACTATCCTAACAAAGTAAATGTGTAAATAAAGAACTTATCTAGGATAAAATATAAATAAACTAATCTAATTAACCATGTAAAAACATGATCCACCTAGATCAAAATGGAAATTCATGAAATCATTCATTATAAAATATGGTACAAGTTGCAAAGTAGGGGGTTTATTGAACATGACCTTTGAAGAGGAATTCTTTTTGCCATTTATTTCTCTTAACATGCCCAGAAATGAGTTATCAACAACAAACTAGTCACCAACAAAGACAAATTCATCTTTCACTTATGGATCCTTTTCATGCTACTTGTCAACTACAACCTTGTTAAGTGACATCTCATTTATGCCTTATCCTTGAATGACCTTATCCCTCTTATCAACTGATACAAGTTCATCAAGCTCTTTAAGGAGATCTAAATAATCAAACTAAGTTGTATCATGATCTTGAATAGTTGATTCTTGATGAAACTTATCAATATCATTCTCTTCAATGGGTAACATATATCTACTAAGCTCTTCTATTTCTTATAGAGATTCAAGATACAACTACCAATCATTCTTTTATTCTTCATTCTGATCAATCTGAATAGAATAATTTTGTAAGGCACTTTATTCTTTATCAATTAGAGATATCTCAATCTCATTTATGACATCATCTTGCATCAATCCCTCATGTATTTCTTCCACATCAAGATCTGCCATTTTAAGATATTCAATTTCACTTATGAAATCATGGTATGACTTCTTCCAATGGTCTTCTTCTTTAAGAATTCTCTCTACCTTAGCAATGGTGATATGTGAGTTGTCCTCATGAATACCTTCCAAATAAATATGATCCTATCCTTGGTCTATATTAGCTACCATAAGATCTCAAGAAAACTCTTGATCTTAGTTAACTAATATGTGATTAATAGATTCTTGAGAAGTAATATCTTGATGCACATTTGAGACTTCTTCCTATTGGATCTCATATCAAACTTGCACATGCTCCTACAACTCATCCTCTTTGACATTATGAAAGACTAATACATGCTTACTCTTTCCAAGTGGTGTCCCAATAATGATCTCCTCTTCTTAGTCACTAAAGTCATAATTATTATTTGTCTCCTTAATTACATCTTCCTTATTTTCTTCACAAAGGAGAGGCTCTTTCTCAAGGAGTGGCATAGTAGACCCTTGAAAATATTTAGCAAGATGAGAGAGGTCTAAATAAGTTACCATAGGTACCTGATTTTGCTCTTGGAGTTTCTCTTCTTGGATTACATTCACCTCCTATTCCTATTTCTTTAACTCTTGAATGGATCTCCACAAAGGAAAGGCTTTAGGCTTTTAAGGGGAAAGGAGTGGAGACTGCATGTATGGTTGATCATGATTATATTTTTGGATCTTGGGAGTAATGGAATTTTGGAGAGGAGGGAAAGAGAAGCCTTTGAAAACCTCTGCATTATGATCCCTCCACTTGGATATCACTTCATCAAGTTCTAAAATATCTTTATTACTATAGAAAACTTGAGCTTTAGGGATGAGTGGTGAAGAAAGGGAACTATATGAAAGTTTAGCCTCTTGAATAGGCTCATAACTAGGCTTTTGATTCCAACTAGAAATATTCATTGACACACACTGAGTATGGTCAAGAACTTCATGAGAATAAGGAATACAAGAAGATTGGTAAGGAACATAAATATGTCCTTGAGATAATTTATTCAACTCAATTTTCTACCTCTCATAAGCCTCTACTTTCTCTAATACAAAGATACAAAACTCAATCCTCTCTTCTAGATCATTAGACACATTTTGAAACTATTCTTTTACTTCTTTATACTAGGAATCTGAACATAATTTTATTGCATATACTAAAAATTTAATCTCTATTTCATCCATCTTTTCTTGTAAAAAATATTTCTCATATGCAACATTATAGCCACATGGGAAAGGTGAAATCTAGTCTTGAGACTGATATGGTTCATAAGGAAGGTAAGATCCATGTTTTGATAATAAGGATCATGGGAAACTTGATAAGGCTGATCATGGCTTTGATAAAACTTATGGTAAGGATGATTAGGCTCATATGGATCATGGTGAGGCTAGTATGATCCACCATAGGGATGATAGGGAGGTTTTACACAAGGATTTTCTTCATACATATCCATGGAAACAACATAAGGGTAATGCAATGAAAATGAATTTATGTAGAAACTGCTTGGACTTTCAAAAATAATTGATTGTGCTTAAAATCAACAAATTCTTCAAGAATAACACTATTGTAACTCCATTTTCACCAAGACTAGCTCCACTAGTCCCATCAAGCATGCCAAAATTATTAGGGTTCTAAATTTGCACCCTATCTAAGCAAAAGATTGTTAAAGTCTTTTAATCAAAATATATCAAACATAGACTAACCTTAGGCTATGGGTCACCTATCACAGGGTTACACCTTTAGAGAAGGTTGGCTTCCTTCTAGATCTAACACCTAAACTAAATTCTAAATAGGAAAAGGGAGAGAGAAATGCATAATAATGCATGAAAACATGTAAAGGAGGTGATGAACCAAAAATGTGATTATTCATCCACTCTATTAAACTTCTAAAAAACACTAATGAGATCAGAAATCCAACTCCAAATGGTTATTTATGCATCAATATTTCATGCAAAGGTTTATCAAATGATTAAAACCTAAAGGAAATGATGGAGAGGCTTGATTTAAGGCACTAACCAGTTAATGTATCCACTTTCTATCTTTGATAAAATGACATTTAAAAATAAACATGACCTACATAATAATATAATCTAGTAGCTAGGTGAGATTAGGATTTGACAAGGGAGAGATTTCTACCACATATGCAAATCAATCTAACATTAACACACTATACCAGAATAATAAGATGTAAAAAAGAGTCCTTTATTTATCTCAAGAGGTTACAAAGATCAAATCTTGGTAGAGTCTAGTCATGCCCAAGAGAGGGATTTCCAAGCTATTTTAAAGACTTAAAAGCCTATATGTATAGAAAAGGGGTTGAGAGAGAGAAGGAATTGAGCAAATAGAAAACATTAAACAAGGTCCACCTACTCTTGATGAATTAACACCAATTCAAGGATGCTGACTCATGACCTTATCAATAAGGAACAAATTCTAAGGATTTTCAAAATATTTTAATGTTCCATGGTCCTTATACAAATTCCAAGTCATCATCTCAGGCTCTATGCCATTTTCACCTAATCTACTGATGAGGACTAATCCTTTATGGCTTAAAATTGATAAAGACTACTTGGTCTATTTTTAATGGCTAGATTTACCTATTTGTATCATAATATCTGAGCACAAATCTACTTATATATTGAAAACCAATCATATTACTAGTTTTCCTATAGTTTTATGCTTGGTTTCATTTCAAAAACCAAATGTCAACCTTTGACTAAACTAGGTCTAAAAGACCAATCATATCTTCAAAAAACTCTACTGATGATGCTTGGTCCTTGAAATGTGACCCATGTTCAATCTTGGATCAATTTCAATCTTGGATTATATATGTTTACCTTACCTAGGTCTAAATGCTTCTTTGACCTTCATTGAAAAATTGTCCCAAACTTAATTTCTCTCATTGGCTATTGATCTATGACTCAAATTCTTGACTTTTTCAACCTTTCTAAGCTCTATTGATCTACCTATACATAGATGCTTACAATATATTTATCTTCTACCAACTTAATTTGCTTTTTCCACTTGTCATCGACTCACTAGCTCCTTGGATTCATTAACCTCTTTGACTCATGCTCATCGTCTGATCTTCCTTGTATGAATGCCCATAGATCATTGATCTATTTAGCTTTTGAAATCTAATGGATCCTTTTCATGTCTCAAAATTGACATTCATACAAACATCATTTTATATCCATGTGGATGTATTTGATGTCCCATAGGCCATCAAATTTAAGTTCATATGATTTTTGCCTAATATTTATTTTGACATCCATGTGATTATCAATGACATTCACATGAAAATCATTTGACATCTTGATGACTGTCAAATTTAAGTAAAATGAAATTTTGCCTGAGATTTATTTTGATGTCTTACAGACCATCAATGACATCCCATGACTATATTTGATGTCCCACAGATTGTTAATTTTAAGAACTAATGACTTTTTTCCTTAGTTTAAACTTGAATTTTATATGAATGTTTTCATTCTTTGGGTCAAATTTAAAGGCTTGGATCTTGAATTGAAAAATTCATAGAGACAAAAAAAATTCAATAAATGATCTTGATACTACAAAGTTTTAACCCACTTGATCCATTGTTTCTAGGATCTTTCTGAGTGTACTTATAAAATGTTGAAGTGAGCTGACCTATATGTTTCTGAGTGATGTCTTGATGACCATATATCTCCATATACTTGTTTTTTTGAGCTTTTGATTGATCTTTGGAATCTCAAATGATTTATTGAGGCATAAAAAAACTTGTCCATGACCTGAACTATAAGATTACCTATGAAAACTTATATGGATATTATATTTACTATATAGACCTATTTATCTAAGATCAATAAAATTACACTTTAAACTTGCTTAAAGTGTTTTCAAAAGAGTTGTAAGCAATATGATCTTCCTCCTTTATTATTGGATCCTTTTCTCAATTAGTAACATTGCCCTATCCTTGAAATATCTGTATGTAAGCCAAAAATGACCAATAGGACCTTTTACCAACCTCCTACCACACAACATTTTCTTTTCCAATTGCACCCTTGAAGCAGACACTTCCAACAATGTCCATCTCTAATCTAGATCTACACATGTCCATAATGGAGGAATCATTAGATGTTTCTTAATTATCATTAGCCACATAGTTGGAAGGCATATCTTCCTTTCATGAGAGTATTAGATAGAAAGCTACATCATCAGAGAACATAATTTCCTAGCTAACATCAAAGAATATAGGGCTATGAGCTAACCTACGTCAAGCTTGTCAACTCATTAAAGATGTATGCCCTAGCCTAGTGCAACATGTCTTAGATGTGGATAGTCTATCATCTATGTAAAAAATCCTATTACTCCTTGCATAGTTAACCTAAGATTAGTAACACATTTAATAACTACAAAGTCTGCATAACCAAGGTATGGGCATCAAAGATGATATTGTGCTCCTTTTGGATTTATTGGATGAATATCAAAAGTTATCCATGCTACATCTTTGTAGGCCATACAAGTAGCCCAATGCTTACTGGATTGGAAGTAAGATATGGATAGTGTTTAAGATAACACACAACCAACATTCACAAAAAGTTGCCAAGGTCAAAGTAACCATCTTCAACCCAACCACTTATATGGATGACCTAGATATCACACTTCAAGCATCTTATTCTTACAAGGACACTGTGATGATGAATTTATAGCAGTGTCAAATATGTACATAGCATAATACTTTTGGTAGTATTCAAGTGCATATATATGATGACAAGTTTGTATAGCTCCATCAAGATATTGCTTAGTGGACTCTTTTTTCTTGTACTACTTTTCCCACAAATACAGATAAAGACCTCCAAGATCTACCTATTTCCAAAGGCCACCTACAATCATCTCATCCAAGAAATTCTATTGGATTGACAAGCTTATAAATTTGAATTTTCCACTTTTGATTCTATGATTACACCTATGGTCAATACCCCTCAGTTCATTCTACCAACTGAATTACATGCATATATATAACAACATAATGTTCCCACACCACCTATTTCTTCATTGCCTAGCCAATTGGACTAGACTCTTCCCACTTCCTACATAGTGCATAGGTATCATAGTTTTGACATTTTACTATTGAATTTTTATTCTCAGATGGCTAAATAGTGAGTCTTAGGGTATTACTTAGTTGAAAAAATAAGAGAGTAGTTATGTAGTGCACATAGGGTGAAAATTAATAAACGATACCCTATGTGATCTATAAATCATGGGAGTCCTCCTATCTTTTGGCACTGTTTTCTATTTCTACAATGTTATCTTAAAATGACACAACAATTTAAGTATGGGAAAGTGTTAGTAGGAAAACATTCAAATATATATGTCATATGTTCAAATATATTAATATTAAGTGTGTCCAGCTATATCTTTCATGCATAGTAATAACTTCCATTTCTAGCCATGTAATCTTGTTAACCAATTAGTCAGATCATAATTTCATTGGTGTATTTTGAGTTAGTAACAAATAGAGGAAGTTATAAGTGACTTGACACAATTGGCTACTTAGAATAGATAGGAAGTTACAACTATAATGTCTTCAAGCTATATCATGGATACATCTATATGGAAAAAGGTTGATTGTTAGCATAATTTTTACTATTATAATTTCTCTATGATGAGATTAATGCAATACTTGTTCATTGAGTTTGTATTGTAATATTTTTCAAGTCAAACTCTATGATATTATGTAATGATGTATTTTGATCAATATTAAAAGAAGTCCTCCATTATTTCTTGAGTATTCCCATGTTTATTATATGAATTACATAAAATTTAAATGTACTTAGTCATACTATGAAATATTCTATGTTCTATATTTGTCAATTCTGAGTTCTATTTCTATGTATTTATGTTTTTGCAACCAAGAATCTATGTGATACAACCTTAAATCATGATAAAACCATGTGATTTCTCTGTATAAACCTTGAATAGGTCTAGAAAATATCCTTTAATATGTTATTTGTCCATATTATAGTTACATATCCCTATAATTAGCAAGTTGTAGTAATCTAGGGGCCTTTACTAACAATAAAAAATGACAACACCTACAACCTATCTCATAGTCCCAAAATGCATGTAAAATTGTCAAAATTAGTAGTTTTGAGAGTTTTCAAGATTGTTCAAGGGAAAAAAATGGTTGGAGGTTCTGAAGGAAGTTGTGGTATACCTCAAAAAGGTCTTGGATTGGCTTGAAATTCCATGTAACTCTCCTAATTCATTTTCTTTGCTCTTAGCCTCCTCAAGGTTGTGTTAAGACCACTTAGGGCTTGAAATCTTGTTTTTGGCATAACTCAAGTTATAACACTTTAAATGTCTTGAAACTTTGCCATCAAACTTTATTTGATGTAGCCTAAATTAATTTCTATTTTGAGGTGGTAATGTATGACCTTGTATGGTGTCTAGTACTGTAGGCTTACATTAGGCCTAATTAGGCTTAATTGGGAAAGATGGGTGTTGAAAAAATGGGTATACATTAGGAGTTTAGACCTAAAAATTTGGGTGAAGATGAATGGGATAAAGGGTAAACAAATATACCTTTAGTTTTATTGTATGTGTTGCATATCATTCAAACTAGAGAGTTTTGTGTATAAATAGGGCTATAAAGAATAGACCTTCCTAGAGCAAAGTGTGAGAATTATGAATGAAATTATAGAATGAAGGTGGAAAGATGATTGGATAGGGAATGTTAATATATTTCCAATGTAAATAAAGTATTTAAAATCTAATAGTGTGAGTTCGCACTTCATAATCACTCCTAATGGGTATTTTTAAGGAAGATGGATGAGTCATAGAGGACAATGATGATCTCCTACACAATCTTGATGAAGAATAAGATCATTCCAAGATGAGACACATTAATGAGAGTTTCATGAATATCCTTTGTTAGTTTTCTTATTTTTAACCTACTTATTCATGAGATGACACTTTTCATAGGCCTCTCTTATGCCCATGTTCTCTTTCTCCTCATTCTTTTTTATATGTATGGCCTATTTGGATTATAAATGGATCCTTCCACTAGGATTATGGCATAGACCTACTCTTTTTTATTCCTATTAATCAATAATATGACTATTTTTACCTCCTTTTATAGTTGTATTTAGTGTGAAGCTTTGAATGGTTGATTTAATTAAGTGTAGTCTTAGCTCACCTTGCTTTGTTGTCTTATTCTTCTTGTCATTTTGCAATTTTTTTAATCTACTATAGGTTGTGAAGAGTGTCATAATGGGTTTTATTTGGATTATAAAAACATCTTATATTCTAATATCATATTACCTCACCTCTTTGTAAATCATTGATGTGATAGGTTCTTATAGGAGAAGTGTATGTTATTTCAAACCTATAAGTCTTAGTACACATTCAAATTAGTGGTAGTGATCTAACATTTGGTGTATCGCCTCCCTTTTAGTTTATAATTTTCTTTCTCCCTTTTCCTTGTAAGCTAGTAGGTTAGTTATTGGTTCTAAGTGATGCATCAAAGGAATTATCCCTATCTAGAGGTTCTCTTCAACTATAAGTCACCCAAAACCTTTGAAGAGTCCCCATGCCATCACTTAAGTGAGGAGGCTTGAACACCCTCCTCAAGGGTGAAAATTTTATTGATAACAATAACTTAAGGAAAAATACAATGAGCCTATTTTATAATATGTATTGTGATATAAAATAATAGTGGTAAAGGTGACTACCCCCATAGTAGATAGAGAGATCTAGAACATATTCAAATAGAGCTTACTACCAACATTGCATGAAACTATCTTGTTCAAGAAGTTTCCAACATTCATAGATTTATTCCACATGGTGAAAGAAAGGGAAGTTAATATTTTCTCTATGGGTAAATTAAAGTACACAACTAGATCAGATTCAAGTACTAAGAATTATAATAAGCATCCACACAAAGTAAGGACCACTAAAACAAGAGGGATACAAAGGCAATAATTGTCATAGCTTCAGATCCACCTCCTCAATTGGTTTTATTATCTCCTCCATAGAGAGTTTTCACCAAACATTTAGAATCATCGACACATGTTTTACAATAACTCTTGGAATGCAATGTCATATCTATCCCTCCCATAAAAGAGGTTGATACAACATTACCTCTTCGAAAGAGATATGATTCCAATGCATTATGTGACTATCATAGGGCATCAGGCCATACTCCAAATAGTTGCATCAACTTGAAACACAAGATACAAGATTTGATAGAGGCCAATATCATTGATGTGGGTATACCCACAAAGGTACCCAAAGTTATAAAAAATATAAGCTAAGGTATTAAAAATATTCTTGGATCTATTTTTAAAGCATACAAGTAATGAGGTAGGGGGAATATCAGGCATTCACTATATGTATCAAGCACATACAACACTACCATCATATCACACTACTATAGAAGATGCACAACCCATACATAATATCATCAATTTGTATCATACTAAAATATTAGCTAGACCACTCATCACTTTCTTAGAGAATGAGATTGTTGATGATGGTTCAAATTTATATGCACTCTTCATACGAGCCTACACTGATCATCATCTTATTCATAGTGTTATGGTTTATAATGGGTCAAGTATTAACATGTACACTATCACAATTCTATGACATTTGCCTTATTCAAATTAGGACATTTATCTAACTAACCCAACTATTCATGGTTTTAGTGGTCATGTTCATATATCCATTAGGGAGATTGTACTTCCACTATAGGTTGGACCAACATGTGTGGCCACTATATTCTTAATAGTATCTAGTGAAGGAACATTTGGCATGTTATTGAATAAGCCATAAATATAATGGCTATGATATATTCCATCCATCATGCAAAAATGCCTCAAGTATATACATGTTAATTAGGTGATCATAGTTGAGGTTCTTTCATATGAGTATCCTTCACCTATCCCATAATAAGTCACACCACATTTACCAATTATAATTTTGATCATAATTCCCATTAGTTCACCAAAAATTTAATTGGAGCCACCATTTTAGGTGAGATTTACTCCTAAAGTGTTACCACATATGCATACTCTCCCATAAAGACCATTATTAGAGAGACCCATATGTCGGAGATATGTTGCATATTATAAAGGGATTCCCTCTACTCCTTTCCTTCTATGATCAATGTAATGGAGTTCCTAGGGTTTTCAACATAGGGTGCCCATGCCAACTACAACATCTTCTACCAGGTGGGTCCCTAAGACCCCTTTAATTCACGTGACATCCTAGTCAGCTTCATAGATTCCTCACACCACTCCATAGGAAGTGATAACTATAAGCCACTACATATAGTAGGTTCTAGGACCTCAATTACCTTTTCATATAACATGCATGATTACCATTCCTTTATTTGACATAATCCACATTTATAATGAGTATCCCATGAGACTTATCTATTAGTAAGTTCCTCCCTTCTTGTACATAACTTATATCTATAAAATTCAAAACAATATAATATCTCAAAACAAAAAAACATACTAAAATTACAAATTATAGATTGTATGCATTGTCATGTTTACATCTCTTATATTTTCTAGGAACTACATATGTTAGCTATCTTAGTATAGTTGATTTGTATCATACATATATATTTCACTTGTTCTTGTCAAATGTTCATAGATACTTATAAGACCTAGGTCCATTAAAAAAATGTAGATTTTCTACTATCTACCCACTAGAGGCATATACATAGATACATAGGTTCATCATTTGATACATTTGCACATTTGGGGCATCTTGTACATAGTTTTGATTGTCAAGTTATAAGTTTCTAAACTTTACATCACAAATTTAGCATTGTTATATCTTGATATTGATATTCCTACACATACTTAGATTTTTTTTTGACTACTACTAATCTAAACTTAACTTATGTACATCTTATCTCTTATATAGATTTGTACAACATGTTCATACATAATTTCATTTCTAGATTTCCTAGTTTAGACTTGATTATGTCTCTATGCTTCTCATATTCAAGAACATTTAAATATATAATTTATATATGGATATACACCACTTTTTTTCATTGTATATATGCTTTGGACATGTGCCCATGTCCTTGTGTGTGCCTTATTGATTGTGTATTCATACCTTTGAACATGTCCTTTCATGTGGCTCTAATATAACTTGCATATTGTGTGCATATGTGGACATTTGAACATGTCATTGTATGTCTTACTTTCTTAGATTTAGTGACAAATGCCCATCTCCCTTATATTATGGCCCTTTGGCCTACTTTGTGTGCCTCACATATGTTGTATGTATGCTTTTATATGAATTATGGTAATGACACTTGTCTCTTTTTTATTACACACTCTAGTTTTAGATGCCATGAGGGACTTCATGCATCTCCCCTTCCCACCATGGTGTTGTGATGGACATCATGTCCCATCTCCCTAGGTAGCTACTCAATTATTACTCAAACCTGATGTTCATATAAATTATTATATCTATCTTGATAGCCTTGTAAATTTTAGATACAACATCCATCATAGAAAAATAAATATGCTCATATTATATTACATTATGATGTTATGTATGCACATCTTATTGGTTTATTACATAAAAATTATATATGCTTTGGCTAACACACATTTTTTAGAAGGGAAATTATTCCACAGGTACAATAACTCCCCTCAAAAGAGGGGGCATTCACTAAAGTTTGTCACACATATTAGGCTATCCAAATGCATTTAGAGTATAGTTTTTAGTACATAGGCACAAAATATAGAAATCAATTTTGGGAAAAAATAGTGGGAAATAGTGACACAAAGATCAATTTTGGTTGCACAAAAATCAACATAGTTGGACATTAACACCCAAATTGGGACACTAGTGCCACAAGGTGATATTATCCAAGATATGGTGCTACTATCTAGTATACTCAATTTTAAGAAATCTAGACTAGTTAAAAAGGTACAATAGGTATAATCTAGGTTTGCATGGGTTTAGTTACAAATTATTAGTTTTGGATTAGTTTAACTCAGATTCATTCTTGTTTGCTCAGATTAGGAGCATCATGCATGGCATGATCATTCTTGTTTTAGTTTAGATGCTCAGATATAGATTATTAATACTCAATCTAAAATCCATATACTCAAATATTAGATTTAGGGGCATGCATGAGACACATTATTTATGTATGCTCACTTATACACTAGTTGATCATATGGAATGATAAACTCCATGTCATTATATACATTTTACACATTAGACACCATGTTCCAAGTCAGACACTAGATTCATTCCTTACTCCATCTATAGTGGTTGTCATTCTTGAGTGGCTCAAAGTCACCTGATATTCTTGAGTGGCCCAAATCTACTTAATATTCTTGAGTGGCCATAGATCCAACATATACAATTCCAATTATAGTTACACATATTCAATCACATCATGTAGTTTTAGTTTCAAGTACATCTACTACACATGGGTAGGCAATGATGGATTCATAATATACTTGAGTTCTTGAGCCACCTACATAAGAGGGTTGGACACACCATCAATCTAATTTTAGCTATTCACAAGTCATGATCCACCAAATAGGGGTGGGAAATGATGGAGTCAAAATTGATTTGAGTTATTACACCACCCACACATGGGGATTGATCAAGCCATAAGCTTAGTACACATTATTCACTGATTGATACTATCTACATACACACACAGGTTTTCACTAGGTTTATGCATTGGTTCACATACATAGTGAGGTGTATTCATTCATTTCTTCTCTCTTATCTCTTTACTTAGTTTTGTTTTTTTCTTTTGATATCTCTTAAGTAAGGATTGATCTATGCACATTTCATTTTTAAGACACACAATGGATCAAGATTCACATACTCAAATCCATATTCACAATATTCACCTCTTAGGTAAGTCTAGGTACACTTATTTTTCCTTTATGCTAGTCATTTTGATTTTATACATTTATAAAATAAGGTGGGGGGATGTAATCATTAAAAAATGACAATTGAGTGATAAGAGTCTTACTTGAGACCACCCATCCCTACCTTATCTCTAAACCTATCTTAACACCTATTTAGACACTTATCCAACATTCATGCGGGTCACACACATCCTTTAACATCCCTAAAGCAATCATAAACCCTCACTTTAACATCCTAGCCCCTAGTGCCTTAGGTTTTTCCACCTAGACACTAACACCATAATCTGGATAGTAGTGCCCCATGGCTTTAATGTCCTAGTTTGGATGTTATTGTCCTTTTCCCTCCTTTTATCTCGAACATATATCTTTTCAAATGAGAAACCACCTAGGGTCAACCTAGACCTATTTTAATACCCACACAATAACTATAAAAATATATATATACATGACTTTTAACCCTTTATATACTAGATGGAAATTAGATGTAAAATTACACAAATAAATTTAGAATAAGTTATGCACAATCAAGGTTATCAATTCTTTTTTTTGTCATACTTCTACATACACCTATCTACATCATTATTAAGCTCAAATTGCTTAGATTTCTAGTCCAAATAACATTAAAATCACTCAAACTATCATTCATACTAGCTTCACTTACACTTGTATTGACACTTAGGTGGGGAAAACTACATCGAGCTTGATCCCTCTTCAGAGTAGTGGAATGTAAGAAAATATCATAATATTAGGGTGTTGAGGATGTCCAACCTACCCCACTAAGATCACACTTTACTACTTGTGCCAATTTGATACAATCAAAACATGTAGGTTTAGGGTTTGCATACAAAATCAATCAAAATAGGTTATATATAGAGATCCAAAACTCATGCACATAGGAACAGGATTGGTAGACCCAGATAGAGGCACCTAAAAGCTTAGAATAGTTATTCACAAAGGAAAAAATCACCAAAATAGGGACACTAGAATGGCATGGCACTACTATCTATTAAGGGTGCTACTATAAAGGAAGGGTTTTAACACCCAGTTCTTATCTGTGATACTCATATCATCTTCTATCCCAGTTTTCAACCTCTAGATCTCCCATCTCAGTCAATTTACAACTAATTACTTATTTACATTATTTATTTCTATTTTTATAAAGGTCAAAATAGGTAATTTCTATTACAAAATTAGTGGCTATATTTATTACATATTTATACCTATATTTACTATACTCAAACCTTTAACAACCTAGGTCTTAAACTCCATAACCCTAAAAATTTAAATCACAAGGCTAGTTTTGAAAGACAATTGGTATGATATTATTGAAAAATTATGGAATATTCCCACCAAGATTTATATTTTATAACTATTAAGGTAAACACTAACTTACAAGGATATCTTATATGTGATGTTACATGATACCACTCTTCCCATGGATACCTAGTGAATGTCATTTGATTATATCATGAATACCTTAAGGATATTGAAAATAAATTTTATTTTGATAGAGAATATGTACCTTTCAAGAATACTAATGAGCAAAATGTTTCATTAGTCATTCAAATTCAAATACATGAAAAACTAGTGAAATATGCATCTGTTAAAAACAGTTATGAGATAAATATTTGTAGCTATAACTTAATACACTAAATGGGATTAAATAAATATAATATTAAAAAAATTGATAAAATCATACATGGATTTTATATCACTCCAAAATAAATATTGGGAACTATCACATTGGATTTACTATTGGGACCAAAAATGATATCTACTATTTTTCAAGTCATTCTCGATAAGTTACTATATAATCTACTCTTAGGTCAGCTAAGTTATATTCATGAAATCAAAGCTATACCTTTTAAATTTCACAAATACATAAATTTTTTACATAATACACATGATTATAAAATTCTAATTGATGATGCACCTTTTCATTGTTGCAAAATGATATAGTCACAATCTAATAAAGTCTTTATCATACCATCTAAACAACTAATTCCAATGGCACAAATGAATACTTATGAAGTGGAAAAATCAAGTTATGTAAATGATATATAATAAAGTGTTCAAATTCTTAAGTGAATAGAGGAACTTATCAATGAATTTAGTCTAAAAGGGTAAATTTATAAGAAAATAGAAGAACTTGTTAAGGAAGTTATGAAAAAATTGAAAATTCTTAATAAAATATACAAGCCTATCAAGGAAGCTATGCCAAAATTGAAAATTAATCATCAAATAGAGGAACCTATCAAATAAGAGATTAAAAAAACCAATTATCATATTAAAAACAAAGCCTATTTAAGAAACACCATTATTGGTCAATTTAAAAAATTATTGTATAATTGAATATTACTATAGCAATGATGATGAAGATGAACAAGTATTAATAGATGGTCAACTATTCAAGCTAAATTTTAATCCCATTGATGAAGATGACTACTTATCTCATTATTTATTTACATCTGTTGGAGTGGGTGAATATAAATATATATCTTCTATACAAAGTAAGGGTAAAACACCCATTTCCAATCAAGTTTATCTAAAAAATATTACCTCAAATAACTATAATAGTATTTCACAATCAATTAAATCTAATGCTTCTAATACAATGATCACATATCTCGAAGAGAAGACATAGAGGGAAGTATCAAAGATTCACATCAAGTTACATTTAGAGATATAATTAATAAATCCAAACTAAAGTACTTTCAAAATATTATTTATCAATAAAGGTATTTCAAAAAAAGATTTAATATCTAAGGTTGATCCTATAGATATTGTTATAAAAGAGGAACAAAACAAACATTATTCTTATTTGGAACCCCTCATCATTAAACCACTTATGGAAGGAAAATAATACACTAATGTTGTGCTTACATGATTATAAGAATTTAATATATTCCACCTAGCTCTTCTCAAATATCTTGGGTATGATACACATCTCAATAAATCAAAACATTACATATGATCTATCACATTACTAGTTACCCTTGGTCCTAAATATTGTTCAATATTATTTCACATTGATCCTAATTTATAATAATACAATTCAATCCTTGGAAGATCTTGACAAAGATTAATGGTAGCTACATTGAGTACTATTATGATTCTCTATAATTCCAGCAAGATATTACAATGATCACCATTTCCAAGGAGAACATAATCACAACACAATAACACACCATAAGGGATACTACAAGAATGTCCCATAATATGGATATACTAAAATTTATATACTAATATTTAATATATTGGATTAGATGAATCTACATAGTGACATCCCATTCCAATTGGTGGTTTATTGAAAAATGAAGTAGGTGTATATACCCTTTATGTGGGAACTCCATGGGATCTTTCCTCTAATCAATTTATTGGTTAGCTACTTGAATTTTATTTTGTACACATTTTTTTAATTTTTTTTTCATTTCTACTTATTCTCTCCCCATTCCAAGAATTCTTATATCCATTGGATTTATTTTCACTTTGGGTATTTTCTATCTTGATTTTCAAATTGATTTGAACAATAAAAAAATAACTTTCTTACAATTATCTCCATGCATGTTCCTTATAGAACTCCACTCTTGCATACAAACCATATTATGGTTTCCTTTACACTTACATAATAACATATATATCTTTCCCATTGGGGGCATCTACATTCTTATCTATATCAATCATTTGTGCTACATTTTTATGATTAATCTATGTATACATTGGGGGAATTTTTCTTGCCTTTTTTATTGCCACATTTTTTATTTAGCACCTTGTTATGGATTATTCTAATCCCCTCTAATTATTCTATTTTAAAATCCTTATTTCTTAAAAATTATCAAATACTTTTCATTTTGATTATTTAAAAAATTCAAAAAAAATCAAATGTGGAAAAACAAAAACAAAAAATTCATATACATCGAAAAAAATAGAAATAAAAATATTTTCAAAATTCAAAATCAGAACCTTAAAAGCATTTTAAAATTTTACTAGTTTACTTATTTACATATTTTATTATTTTATTTTATGTTAGGTAGATAACATCAAATATTAATACACAATGCTTTTCACAAGGTATGTGAGTGTGATACAAGACATATTATTACATGTTTTTGATATCAAGATTCCCTTATTACCCAACAACCTTACATAGTTGGGGGCATATTTTTTCTCCATGAACACTTCAACAGGGTGCATCTATCCACAACCTATCTATCATGTTGATTTATATATCATACAAATATTTTTATAAACACTCGTAGTTTACATTGTGTCACATGAATATACTATTTTATAACAATGACATTGATACTTATGATCGATATAAATTAGTCTCATTTGCTTTATGTTTCCTTGTTATTACTTTACTACATGATATGTTAGGACTTGATTTATTATTATGTGTGGCATGTGGCCTTGTGTGTTCAATATATACATATTCTTGATTGTATGGCATCATCATACCATTTGCATGTGGCCCTTGGCCTTTTGTGTTTATGAAACATTTAGATGTCTCTTGTGTGTGGACTTTGGGCCATAAGCATCACATTTTATACAAATTACGTGACATTATATGAAATTTCTTATATGTTCATTGCTTATTACTATGGTGCCATGATTCATATCATGGATTATTTCTATTTTTTACACATTGTGCCATGATACATATCATGCACATCATGTTTATGTGATTTAATGATACATGCATCTAACACATGTTTCATATAAAATTAAATGCTATATTTAATACTATGATGAAATCCAATTCAAATGATTCAAAATACTATTACATAATTATATATGTAACATATGCTTTATTTTGAGATAATTTAATTTTAGGATACATTTTTCATCTCAAAATTGGGGCATCACATTAGGTTTATCTTGATAATTTAAGTCCTCATGAGTAATAAATTCTTATATTTATGACATTTTACAATTGTTAGAGTGCAATATGATTTAGAATTTTCAGATTATGGGGGTATGTGACATGCATGCACACTCATTCATATATTTTTCAAATAATTAGAAGTTCAAATGGCATTTAATATCAATTTAATATATATATGCAAGGGGCATGATTTACATTCATGTTCATGTCCTAGAATGATAATTTCAAAATATCAACGTTTCTCAAGCTCAAAATTTACAAGTTTATTTTTTTTTCAAAATTATCAAGTTCAAAATTTCCAAAGTTTTAAATATAATATATATCCATATATATTATTTTGATTTATCTTCAAATTTCAATTAGGACACATTTGAGTCTAGGGACACTCAATGTCTTGATTGCATTTTTTACGTAGATATCCATAGTTTCCCTTCAATTATTTTACATAATGCTCTCCATAGTTAAATGAGAGGTGGAACATAAAACATTTACAATTCAATAGATTTAAAAGGATTTTAAAAATTGAGACTTTATCAATCTCAATTTTCCATGGTTTTCAACATTTCTCCAAATGACTCAACAAGGGGGCACACACACTTCCTCAATTTCACATTATAGGGAAATTATATTTCATAGTATTTCAAGTGTATAATTTCCTTATTCTCTTTAAAAATTTAAAATTATAAACTTCATATTTTAAATTTTAAGAGATGAATAGTAACTAATTTTAGTGGCATTATTTTAGGTTTCACATTAAGGCATATAGAAAAATCAAGCTTTACATCAAAGTAAAAAGTGTGTATACACACTTCAGTTTGCATATAATTTACTATAGTAATTTCACTTTATTCAATCACTAGAACAAAGAGGGGGGAAATTTATAAACTCATATTTAATCATTAAGTGCTTAATAATGTTTAATCTTGACATCCTTAACTCTATTGGCATATTCACCATTCCATTAACCACCCATCACAACTAGATACCAAAGAGCATGTCCACAAACTTTTATTCTTCATCCTCTTCACCCTCAACATACTTATATTTATCAATATATTCCCATTATTCATCCATATATAATATTAGACTCCAACATCCATGATGTCCAAACTAGAAGAGGAAGACCACCTTTACCTCCCCAAATCAATCCTACTAATCACAATGTTCCATCTACACCTCTTTTAAGTATAGTTTCCAAACCCAATGGGTATGATATCATTGTCCAATTACAAAATAATTTGACAAAGATTTATGTTTTATAACTATTAATGTAAGTACCTAATTACAAGGATATCTTATATGTAATGTTGCATCATACCACTCTTCCCATGGATACCCAACGAGCATCATTTTATTATATCATGAATCCCTTCAAGGATATTGAAAATACATTTAATTTTTTTAGATAAGATGTACCTATTGAGCATATCTATGAGAAAAATGTTTCATTATTCATTTAAATTCAAATACATGTAAAACTAGTGAAACATGCATTTGTTAAAAATGGTTCTAAGATAAATATTTTCAGCTATGACTTAGTACACAAAATGGGATTGAATAAAGATAATATTCAAAAATATAATAAACCCATACATGTATTTTATAACACTAAACATCATCATACAATTAATTTTAGGGATTTTTACACACTTCTTTGTCAATTTACTACTTTAAAATTATTTCTAATTCTATAAATTATATATTTTACATTAAAATTTGTATATTAACTATATTTAATTTTCAATAGTTTAGACATATTTATTTGATTCACTTCAATTCAAAATAGATTAAATAGAAATCATACATAAATTTAATAACTTGAAAAAACAACATTATGCAGCAATATTTGTGTAACCAAACTAATTAACATCTTGCATAGCTAGTGCTTATGAAAATAACCTATTGCAACACAAATTTTACACATAATTTACATTATGCATATCCATGCAAAGTTGAATAGTTTCCCAATAAGGATAACATGGTAACCAAATTTAGGGGAAAAATAAGAAAATCCACTAAAATTAATCACAACTGAGTTTGGATACTAAGCTATAAGTATGTATAATTCATCCATGAGCTTTAATAGAGACACAAAAATAATGTAAATATCCCAAAAAGCATTGGATCATAACCCTTAGGTTTACCTAATGGGAAGATAGGGTTGCTTAAACTTGTCATAAGTAACCATACACCTCCATCACTCACAAAGAGTGAGTAAATCTCAGTTACCCATCAAAGATAAGAGCTAAATCTCAATTACCCATCTATGATAAGAAAACCACAACCATCCAACAATGAAAAGAGATTTAAATGGGTGGAAATGGCCATGGATTTCCCATAAAATACCTATATTTTATCCCATTAGATTTTATATCAAACTCAAGGATCAAAGAGCTCCCACGCCCTACAATAATAAACACACTCAAAAAATTACCTAGATCTTGGTAGAATAACAATACATAAATTTTAAAAATAAAATAAGAATTTTCTTTTTGAAAAAACAATAAATAAGCCTTTCTAAGCTATATAAGTGTCCATAAAACAAATTTTTTCAAGTCACCATTACACCAAAAAAACAAATCAATAATAGACACTTCAATAGGATTCAACAAGTGAAAAACAAGTTAATTAAGAGAGAAAACCCATTTAGAATCTAAATCCGTTAACCTGTTCATACAAAAATGTCACAAATGAAAGGATATGTTGTCTCCTCCACATGACTTTATATTTAACCTATTAAGTTCTTATGTTGACAATATTTCAATCCTAAAAATATGAAAAGACCCTCCATAAGGAAAAATTAGCCTTTGTCTATAAGGACACAAAACTAACCACCAATCACAAGTTGACATGTGTTTCTTTATTTTCTTATTTATTTCCTAATTTAGAACCTCTGTAGAGTTGGGGGGTAAAAAGTGGAATTTTTGTTGAAATGGAATTCAATGCAAATGTGTATGTAGTCTTAAAATAAGACATACATAGTTTTATTTGGTAGGCTTGGTAATACCAATCCTATACATATACATGGTGTACTACATAAAAACAATACCATGTACACAATATACTATGTAAGTGGTCTTAACACTATACATATAACATAAAGCATTTATATAAAAAAAATATGATTTTCATGCTAAACTTGTAAATTGTGCTCCACAAAATAGTAATTTTCCATCATAAAAGTCTTTTCAGATCTCCCAAAAATCTTGCTAAGTGGGAGAGTCAACAATGTTGTACAAGAGGAGAGTTAAGTAGACTAATTTTCTACAAGTTAGAACCAAATTTAGATTTTTTTATTTATTTTCATTTTTTTGTTAAAAAATTATTTTTCTATCTGTACAACCCATCAAAACCCTACACATATAGAATAAATGTGGGAATTTAAGATGAATATAAAAATTCACAAAACCCTCCTAACCCTTGTACAATTGCACAAGACCCCTACGTAGTAAAGAGGATTTTTTTGTAGATATAGTATTAAAAAAATATTGAAGAATTAATTAGGATAATGAGGGACCCCTATTTGAGCAACACCCACCATACTTATTTGGAAAACTCATTAGATTGATCATTAGAATAACATGATTATTTAACGTGTAAAATTGATAAATGGGTAGCTTATAGAGAGAGATGTAGGTTGTAATATGATAAAATATTGTCACTAATTGCTATGGGAAATAAAAATAGACAAAAATTTCTTAATATTCATTAATCCAAGAATAAATTAGTCAAATATATTATCATGTAAACAGTTTTCGATTCATTGGTGCCATCATGATTTGATAAGAGACAATCTTTGGGATCGATGATGGATGGTATTTGATCATGAACCTTGTAAAAACCATGAGGTTCCTTTGTGTTTTTTGAGAAAAATATATTTTAGTTTTATCCTCAATAAAATTCCTAATTATTTTTATTAATTAATGTTTCAAGGCTAATGAAAATGATATGTGTAGGATAGACAAAGTGCACATCATTCACCTTATTATCATATGAGAATATTTATCCTAAATATGTTTTATCCAGAGATAATACCCTCTATAGTGAAGGAAGTTATAAATATTGAAACTTTGCATGTAATTAAAGTGATTACTAAAACCCACATTTAGCATACACACATGATTTCCCATATTGATGCTTGTGAGAGTAGACATGGGTATGCTTCAACTAACATTGTTACTTGACCACACACTGTAGATCCTATGGTGTTATATTTAATAGAAATTTAGATGATAAGGATGATGTGATTCAACCTATAGTTATGGAGGTGCTTCCTAGGGGATATATGATATGGGTTTTACTACTAAATTTTTAACATATAAATTCAATTTAGACACCTCAATTGCCCCTTTGTAGGTATCTTATGTATTTTAAATATTACAAAAAAATTATTGGACCTATTAAATTATAAATATATGCATTTAAAATGTAATACTTTAATTTACATAGAAAATTCAATAATATATATGTAATATTTTATGTTGTAATAGGAGGAAGTCCCATCTTTTTCATAGCTAGATCACAAACTATGTAGTAGCTAATATATTGTCATTACATAACTGATGTATACATATATAAAGACATTTATTATTATTATTATTATTGTTGTTGTTGTTATTGTTATTATTATTATTATTATTATTATTATTATTATTATTATTAATTTTTATTTTTGTGCATGTGTGCACATACACACACACATGCTTACCTAACAACCATATTATATTTGTTTAGTTGTACCTATAGTGCATACTCCATCTATACAGGTAGAAGTAGACATAGGCATTGATGTTGCTGTTTCATATACGTAATAACTCACTAAGGTATGATATATTGTAATATTTAATAGTAAATATATATTTTTAAAATAATTTTTCTTAGTACTTAGGAAAATAATCCTGACATGAATCTATTATCTACGTAGGGGTGTTTGATGATGTATGATACTCTTATTCAAATGAATAACAGAGGTGACATGGCACAAGAGAATTTTAATTATAAATTTAGTTATTATATTTAAATTATTTAGTTATCTTGTTTAAATGATTATACATACATGTGAAGGGTCCAATCCATTCCATTATCATGAGTAGGGCATCGACTCTTTTTGTTTTTGTCTTTCACACTCTTGTGCATGAAACTCAACCTACCATTGACCTTGTTGAATTCTAAATAAAATCGAGTGTGACCACAAACTGGTAAGTGCATGTTTAAACATATTTTATATATTTTTGAAATTAAATTGTAAACTTGGTTACATATCTAGTATGTAAAGTTTCTAGCAATATTTTTATAATAACAAGTATAGCTACATGCAAGATATGAACATAAAAGGACTCATAGTTAGACCTTCAAGGAATCTAAGGTGTTTGAAGGATATCCATATATGGACAAGATGTCTAATGAATATCCTTCTATGACAAAATAAAGAGAGGGAGGTTTTTTAATGATTAGGATATGTCTTATATAATATTTTATTACATGTTTATATGGCAATACATGCCCATTTGGTATTGTATGCCTATATGACGTTAACCCGACATCCTATTATGTTCAAATTTTCTATGCCTTCATCAATTATATATATATATATATATATATATATATATATATATATATATATATATATATATATATATATATATATATATATATATATATATCTGTGTGTGTGTGTATGTATGTATGTATGTATATATATATACACACATACATACATACATACACATACACATACATATATCTATATATATGTGTGTGTGTGTGTCTGTGTGTGTGTATATATATATACATATATACATATATATATATGTATATATATATATATACATACATATGTATGTGTGTGTATATATATATACATATGTATGTATATATATGTGTATGTATATATATATGTATGTATGTATGTGTGTGTGTATATATACACACACACATATACATACATATACATACATATATATATATATATACATAAATATACACATATATATACACACATATATACATATATATATATACACACATATATATACATATACATATATATATATACACATACACATATATATACATATACACACATATATACATATACATATATATATATATACACACACACACACACATATACATATGTATATGTATATATATGTGTGTGTATGTCATGTCCCCTTTTTCGTGGACATTGACAGACTTGATAATTAGCCTATTATGCGACCTTCGTAGGCTGATAGGATGGATAGAGGGTCATGATGGAGATTGGCTTGGCTTCAATTAGCAAAATTCCTACAGTTGGATTTCATGCAGGCTCTTTCAAACACATTTGGCCTAAGCTCCTATTATTTAGGGATATTTGACATGCAGCGGAGCACCCTTGTTTTAGTATGGTCATGTGCAGAATCACTCCTTGATTCACCAGCTTCAGTCGGTTTGAGGATCGGACATATATTGAGGGAGATATTAATATTTGATTTATTTAATCAAATATTAATTATTTAGCATATTTTAATTGTGCAACCCTAATTCTAATTTAAGAAAACCCTAATTAGGGCAAGCACATCTTTTTGAGGGTATAAGGGTTTCTCATGGAGGCCATTATTGATTATGCATTGATTATTGATTTTTGATATTGAAGAATTCTTCTGTGAAGACTGAGCCAAGGGTTCCAAGATTCCATCTGCATTGGAGAACGTCAACTCTTCAGTGTGTGTGATTCAGAGGCTATGAAATATCAGATGATCTATTGCCAAATTGAGAGATAGCTTCATACAGAAGTTATCACAGAGGTTTACATATTTGAGAGGTAAATTCATACAGAAGTTGTCACAGAGCTTTCCAGGTATTTGTTTTATTAGGTTTTTACTTCAATAAGTTATACAAATATAGATCCTCTGTATTAGAATCGTATATCTTGAGATCAGGTTGTTCAGTTATTAGGGTGTGTTATATTATATTTGGCAGCCATATGAAGTCCATACAGATCTGTATAGATCCATGCAGATACCGACATCGGTAGACAGAGATCTCTAGTGACCGACATCAGCTGATTGAAGACCGACGTCGGCAAAGAAGGACCCACAATGACCGATGTCAGCAGTATATCAACCGATGACGGTGGCTATGTTTTTGACACAATGACCCGAAAGTTGCATAGGCCTAGGGTTATGACCAATTTGCTAGAAGAATCAGGGTTTCAAGACTATATTTTCATATTCTGTATATGCATGACAAAGGACAACTATTGTAATCATCTAGACTAATAATAAGATCTTTGATTGATAGTTAAGAGATTTACTGTGGTTTATTGTTTATCTTTTGAATTTATTCTGCAAGATTGTATCTTTGTTTAGAGCTTTATTTTTTCTATATTCCCAATTGGTTAGGGATATTATAGTGGTATCAGAGCCAAATTCCTACCATCCTGTTGGGTAGATTAGAGCCAAATTTCTGCCATCCTGTTGGGTAGTTTGGGTAGAGATTGGACATTGAATCAGTTAGTAAATCATGATCATGTGGGACACTCTTATGACAACGAATGAGGAGTGGGAGTTAGTACCACCTCGAGTTTGGGAGATGTTGTATTTTGGTCACTTTATTAAGCTGAGGAGAGAGCACTACAAATCACTTAGATGGGGCAATAACATGTCCCATGATTATTATGAGATAAGAGATAGTGAAGATGAGGATGAGTCTGATGCTTGCACTCAGAGTGTGGAGTTGTGCTCAGATGTTAGTGCATTGAGGGTTGATGATCTCTTAGTTATGACAAATATTGTAGAAGAGTCCCAAGATCTGATTATTGCAAATGACACCTAGGTGGATGCAGTGGATAGTTTTGAGGACTTAGTTTCCTTGACAGTTTCTTTTGGTATGGAGGAGTTAGACAGTGATGCTACAGTTGTTGATACTCCATATGTTGATATGAGCTTTGGAGTTGATTCATAGAGTATGGATGGTAGTATTACAGAGGTCAGTGATTCTGAGTCTACTCTTTTGGACTGTGCATTAGAGGAGGATTGTAGGAGACAATCTAGCCAGTGCCACCATGTGTCTAGTCAGCTGAGAGTTAGTGAGAGAGACATTGCTATCGCTTGCAAGCATTTCAATGCTGCTCGTCAGTTGTTAGCAGTTTATGGATGGGGTTCTCCTACTAGCATTAAACAAGGAGGCAATTGTTTGTCCTTGATAGAGATCCACTCTTTATGGGAGGCTATCCAGATTTTGAGACAGGATTATATGCAGTTGGTAGCTGACAGAGATTATCTTGTGGAGTGGGGCAACATAGTGTATGATGCATTATTGGTCAAGGAAGATAAGGTGAGTGAGCTTATTCAGTAGCTTGAGGTGACTTCTGAGATTCTTGAGAGTACGCAGTTGGCTTTTGAGGAGTCACAGTTTCATTTGGCTAAGGTGACTGCGGAGTTGGAGTATTTGCGGTCTTCACCAGCGCCAGACCCAGTCCATTTGTATATTGAGATGGTTAGTGGTGAGTACATTCCTGCAGTGGTTGCTGAGGAACATGTTGGAGCTGACATGCATGTTCAGGATTTGGGAGTACCTAGTCCTGATGAGTCTGGCATACCAATAGAGTTAAGTTTTTAGATTGATTCTTCTCACACTGATGACAGTGTGGTACAGTTGGTCGTGCTACCTTTATAGAGGGATCAGCTATGGGATGGATTGGCACCATCTTTTGCAGATGGAATTGGCAGTTTGAGTTGTCCATTTTACTTGGGTTATGATGTTCTGAGAGTTTGTTTCTCATGTGTTCTTGACCATGGTAGTTGTGCTTTTAGAGTTTGGTTGAGTTGCATTCTCCAGTTTGATTATGGGTTCCTCTTTGATATGCTTTTATTGATATTGCAGGAACTTGCATTGATTTATAGTAGTGCAGAGCATGACTACATTTGGGATCCAAGTGGATCGAGTGGTTCATTGTTCTGAGATTGCTTGGGGACAAGCAATTTCTGGAGGGGTGGATTGTCATGTCCCCTTTTTTGTGGACATTGATAGACTTGATGATTAGCCTATTATGCAACCTTTGTAGGCTGATAAGATGGATAGAGGGTCATGATGGAGATTGGCTTGGCTTTGATTAGTAGAATTCCTACAGTTGGCTTTCATGCAGGCTCTTTTGGACACATTTGGATTGAGCTCCTATTATTTAGGGATATTTAACATGCAGCAGAGCACCCTTATTTTAGTATGGTCATGTGTAGAATCACTCCTTGATTCACCAGCTTTAGTCGGTTCGAAGATCGGACATATATTGAGGGAGATATTAATATTTGATTTATTTAATCAAATATTAATTATTTAGCATATTTTAATTATGCACCCCTAATTCTAATTTAAGAAAACCCTAATTAGGGCAAGCACATCTTTTTGAGGGTATAAGGGTTTCTCATGGAGGCCATTATTGATTATGCATTGATTATTGATTTTTGATATTGAAGAGTTCTTCTGTGAAGACTGAGCCAAGGGTTCCAAGATTCCATCTGCATTGGAGAATGTCAACTCTTCAGCGTGTGTGATTCAGAGACTGTGAAATATTAGCTGATCTATTGACAAATTGAGAGATAGCTTCATACAGAAGTTATCACAGAGGTTTACAGATTTGAGAGGTAACTTCATACAAAAGTTGTCATAGAGCTTTCTAGGTATTTATTTTATTAGGTTTTTGCTTCAATAAGTTATACAGATATAGATCTTCTGTAGTAGAATCATATATCTTAAGATTAAGTTGTTCAACTATCAGGGTGTGTTATATTATATTTGGTAGCCGTACGAAGTTCGTATAGATCCACGTAGATACCGACATCAGTAGGTAGAGATCTCCAGTGACCGACATCATCTGACTGAAGACCGATGTCGATAGAGAAGGACCCACAGTGACTGACGTTGGCAGTATATCGACCGATGACGGTGACTGTGTTTTCAACACAGCGACCTGAAAGTCGCACAGACCTAGGGTTATTACCAGTTTGCTAGAAGAATAAGGGTTTTAGGACTGTATTTTCATATTTTGTATATGCATGACAAAGGACAACTATTGTAATCATCTAGACGAATAATAAGATCTTTGATTGGCAGTTAAGAGATTTACTATGGTTTATTGTTTATCTTCTGAATTTATTCTGCAAGATTGTATCTTTGTTCAGAGCTTTATTTTTTCTATATTACCAACTGGTTGGGGATATTACTATGTATATATATGTGTATATATATACACACACACATGTATATGCATATACACATATATATACACACATATATACACATACATATATATATATATGTATACATATATATATATATATATATATACATATATATATATATATATATATATATACAAACACACACACACACACATATATATATGTATGTATATGTGTGTGTGTGTGTGTGTGTGTGTGTGTGTGTGTGTGTGTGTGTGTGTGTATATATATATATATATTGAAACGTTTAATATTTTTGTAATTATTTTTTACATATCATATTTATTTTAATCTCATTATTTTGTTGAAACTTTATTCATAACTTTAAGTTCAACCTCACATATTGGAATTGATGGAGAGGTATGGAAATTGGATGGACGCACCATGAAGTGATACCATGATACTTTTGTTATGAATAGTATCAATGCATTTTATTATATTTCAATGGATAAGCTTTACTCACTAACTTAATTTAATTTATGGTAGATAATTATTTGGTGGTTTTTACTATTTTGATCTTTAGTCAAATGAAACAACTCAAATTTTGGAGCCACATATATAGATATCCATATCCAAGATTTTGTGGATGAAAATTGACATGGCCTCTATGATGAGGATGGATCTGTTACACCATTAACCTATAATAAATCAGAGATAGATGTGCTTGAATTGTGGATTACAAAAATTCATATTATCTTGTTACTTTTCTTGATGTTCTTAGTATGGTTGGCCTATGGAATAACCTGGGATTTAGTGGTTAGTATTTTATCATCATATTGTGAACTGTTTTCTTATTAAATTATTGTGGAGGTTGACCCCTCAAAGTGGCTCAGACATAATATCTGAGTATTGTGATATTTTACCAATTATTGTTGTGGATCTAATTATTATCTCTTAATTCTATGATATATAATTATATTATTATGAATCATCTAAGTAATTTCGTTACAAGTGGTATCCGAGCTTCAATTTGGGAAAGTTTCTAAGGTGTAGTTTTTTTCAAGATCTAACATCCCAAGCACTAGAAGTCTATTTTTTAATCTTGTGTGAATTAACAGTCATTAGAGTCATATATATGAGATGATCACAATGGTATATTCTACTAGTACACTTGTTTAGACTAAAAATTTTCACCCTCATGCACATTAGTAGTCATTTGATTCATGTCAATGAGATACATGTAATTGTGTATTCCACTAGCATACTTTTATTTGAGGATAAAACCCTCTTAGGGTTTGTGAATTACTAGTATGAATACTCAAAAACATGAAAAAGGGAAAGAAACTATGAAAACTCCTCACAAGGATGACATAGAGTTTGAAACTTTTGATTTATGTATTTCATAGGTAGTTTAACAACTTAAGTTAGAGTTATAGGGCATGGAAAAAAAGATGATTTTGATATGGTTAAATGGGACATCAAGGGGTTGAGAGGGGATTTGAACAGTGTGATGGACTATATAGAACAAATAACTAGGCAATTGGACAAATTATCAGCTCAACACTACAAAATAACCCTCCACCACTTCATTTTAGTTCTCCTCCTCCAAAAAATCCCAACACCAATCCTAGCCCCAAGTTGATGTTACCAAAGTGGACTTGCACAAGTTTTATGGTAATGATTCTCTCACCTAGATCAATAAAATTAAAAATTTGTTTTATTTAAATTAGACTCCATGTTTAAAAAAAGAGATCATGGCCTCCCTATATCTAGAACCCGAGCCATTCATTTTCTATCATTGGTAAATATTTTGACGAGTTTCAAATCCACTATAGAAAAAATGTCTCTAAAAATACTTTAATCGAATATCTAAGCTACACTATATTGGGATTATAAAAGATTACATTTATCAATTTCAGAATCTCTCCTTACATGTGGTAGACATCACTGAGGTAAATATGACTGGCCTATTTTTGGGTGGCCTTAAAGATAGCATCCAATTAGAGGTTTTCATGTTTCATCCAAGTAATGTATCTGCATCTATATCAATGGCACACATGGCTGAGGAAAAATAACTGATCAAATGAAGACCTTTCACTAATGTGCATGAACACACCTTTGAAACACCATCATTTCCATAACCTACTAGATTGACACCTCAATAAGTTGAATAAAATCATGCAAAAGGTTTGTGTTTTAGATGTGATAAAATATGGAGCAAAGGAAATAGATGTGTTGAAAAGAATTTGTTTTACATTTAAGGTGTGAATGAGGAGGAAGAAGATGATGAGGCTTTAGGGGTAGGTTTGGAAGAACCTGAGGATAAATATGAAGATTCTCAACCTAATATGTCCTATCATGAACTTTCAAGCAAAATTACTCCTCAAAATCAGGTGGTGGGTTTACTGAAGAAATAAAAGGTGATGGTGTTAATTTACTCTATAAGTACACACAACTTTATCAATAGTAAGTTGGATACTCATTTAAAATATTTCATTTATCTAGCTCAATATTTTTAGGTCATGATTGTAGATGGTGGTATAATCAACTAGTCTATAAAATTCCATAGCATTAAGCTTGATATGGGATGACTAGTTTCTAGATTTCACTATGTTCAATATTCATATGGGAGGAGTTGACATTATTTTAGGAGTGTAGTGGTTCACCACTTTGGGAACTATTAAAATGAATTTAAAATAACTATTCATGAGGTTCCATTTAGAAGGTAGGACCTTCAAATTGTATGGGTTATGGGATAAATCTCCATAACTAGTTAGTTCCCACCAGATGATGAATATTATCAAAAAATGTTTTAAAATATTTATGACATGACTATTTTTTAATATAATTTCAACCAACCAAGGAATCTACACATCTTGATTTTTAAAGGGTGTTGTATGATCATTCTATTATTTTTGGTAACCTGCAAAAAAGAATTCTTCCAAGTCATGTATATGATCATGACAACAAGCTCATTTTACGAAGTACACGACCAAAAATTAGACCCTATATATATATACTTATTCCCAAAAGAGTGAAATTGAAAGATGTTATAGGGGATTTTGGAGATAGGAATCATTCAACACAATCAAAATGAATAATCCTCCCCAGTGGTTATGGTGTAGAATAAGGATGATAGTTGGAGGATGTGCCCAGACTATAGATAACTCAACAAGTACACCATTAAAGATAATTTTCCTATTATATTAATTAATAATTTGTTAGATAAATTGCATGGTGTTGTTTATTTTACCAAGTTAGACCTTCGATCTAGGTATCATCAGATTCACATCCACAATGAGGGCATACCTAAAACAACTTTTAGAACTCATGAAGGCCATTATGAATTTATTGTCATCCCTTTTGGCCTCATAGATGTACAATATACATTTTATAGTTTGATGAATACTAATTTTAGACCATTTTTGAGAAAGTTTGTATCAGTGTTTTTTGACGATATACTTATATAAAACAAAAATTGGGAAGACCATTTGAAACATGTACTTTCAATTTTGGAACAACATTAACTTTATGCCAAAATTTCCAAATTTGATTTTGGTGTTTAATAGGTGGAGTATTTTGGTTATATTATTTCACATGGAGTAAAATTTTATCCTAAAATAATCCAAGAGATGATGGAGTGACAGGTTCCCAAGGCCCTCAAAAACCTTTGAGGATTTTTGGGGTTAACTAGTTACTATCACAAGTTTGTCAAAAATTATGGTAAAATTATAACCCCACTCACATATTTGTTAAATAAATAATCCTTCTAGTGGAGTGATTCAACTACCAAGGCATTTTAATAGTTGAAAATGGTTGTACACAACTCTAGTTTTGGCTACTCCTAATTTTTTTAAAACTTTTGTTGTGGAGTGTGATGTATCAAGATATGGTATGGGGGATGTAATAATGCAATAAGGTAGACCAATATCATTTTAAATTTTCCAAATGAAGGGAAAAATATCTCAATCTAATCTATAAGAAAGAGATTATGTCTATTTTGCATGAAATGTAGAAATGGAGACCTTATCTGATAGGCCATCACTTTCACATAAACACTGATCATGATAACCTCAAATATTTATTAAAACAATGATTATCATCTGAAGAACAAATAAAATGGGTGACTAAAATGTTAGGCTATGATTTTGAAATAGTTTATAAGAAAGGAAAAGGGAATGTGTTGGTATATGCCCTCTCCTAATGGGATCAATTAGTTAAGGCATTGTTATGTGCCATGACCATGTGGTAATCATATGGGATATATGAAGCAAGATATGAATAGGCTAATGATAATGATATAAAGGATTTGATCCAAAATCTTCCATAGGGTTTATATGAATCTAAAAACTTTACATGGAATGATAACATATTATGGTATAAAGATATATTATACCTATGTAATCAGTCTCTCCTCAAACATAAAATTCTTCAAGAACTTCATGCCTCTCCACTTGGAGGTCACTCCATATTTTTAAAAACATATCATAGAATCAAGAAAGATTTATTTTGGGAAGGAATCAAGGGGGGTGTCTAGAAATATGTAGTTGAATGCATGGTATGTCAACAAAACAAAGGTGAAACCATTAAGACTCTATGTATTTTGAAATATTTATCCATCCCTAGCTAGCATTGGGAGGAGGTTTCCATGGATTTCATTATGGGGTTACCATGGTATGAGGGTAATAATGTTATCATATAGTTTTGGATAGACTCAATAAGTATGCTCATTTTTTTTCTTTATCATGGCCATTTATTTCCAAGAAAATAGATTTTATTTTTCTCAATATAGATCCAAAATTGCATGGTACTCCAAAGATCATTATAAGTGATTGAGATCCCATATTTATTAGTAATTTTTGGATTGAATTATTTGTATTTTTAGGTACCTATTTGGCTTATGACTCATCCTATCATCCTCAATTTTATGGATAAATAGAGGCAATCAACAAATGCATAGAAGGGTATCTTCATTTTTTTATTTATAATAAACAAGATAAATATGTTCATTGAATGCCACTTGTTTAATGGTGGTTTAACACTTCTTTTCACACTTCTTCCAAGATGTCTCCCTTTGTGTAATTGTATGGGTATCACCCCCCATACATCACTTCAACATTGATGGTACATCCTAAGGTTAGATATGTTAAGGAAAACATTCACCATCAACAGGAGGTACTAGCTAGTTTGCAAGAGAATTTAGAAATGACACAAAATAAAATGAAGTAACAAGCAAATAAACACCACAACAAGCAACATTTTAACATAGGTGATTGGGTATTTATGTGTTCAAGACCATATAATTATATGTATCTAAAGAAACAAAAAAAGGATAATAATTTTATGGTCCTTATTAGATCTTGTATAAAATTGGTAGTGTGGATTACAAGATGGAATTACCCCCTTCCACTTGCATACATCTGGTATTCCATGTATCTTTCCTAAAGTAGGTAATTAGACACATAATTTCCATTCAAATTGAGTTACTTAAATTAGATTAAGAAATTCAAGTCAATATAGAGCCTGAATATATCCTTCACATGTGCACTAAGTAACTATGGACTAGGACCAATAAGGAGCATTTGATAAAATAGAAGAACCTACATTCTAAAGATGTAACATGGGAGGATGAATCATTCCTACATCAAAATCTTAGTTTGATTCAATTTTTAGGATAATTTTTTTTTTAAAGAGGTGGGCATGCTATACCCTTAACCTATAGTGTGTCTAGGGATAGGTGTGGTTGACTTATGGCTTACACAACTTCATATTATCTTGTTGCAATTATTGATGTTCTTAATATGGTTGGCCTATAAAATAACCATATCTAAGTAGAATATATATAAGAGGTATTGGTTAGTATTTTATCATCATATTGATATTTTTTTTATTGTATTGTTATGTAGGTTTCCCCCTTGAAGTGGCACAGCCATAATATTTGAGTATTCTACTCTTTCACCAATTGTTGTTGTGGATCTACTTATTATATCTTAATTATACAATATATAAATATATTTATACAAATCATCTAAGTAATTTAATTATAGGACAATATTAGAAGGGACCACATTCGTGGCTTGGGAGTACACCTAGTTTCTGGCCTCAAGAACATCCTTCCCAATACAAAAAAAATTGTAGTTTTTTAGGTGAAATTCAAAAAATCATAACATGAAAAAATGTAATTCATTTACATAAAACAAAAAACCATAACTTTCATGTCAAATACCTATATATTCACCTTGTATCACATCGATCAAACATAAGGGATGAATTTGTAGTAGACAATATAGTGATCAATCCTAAAATGTTATTAAACAATAGTGAAGAGACAAGTTTGTTGCCTTCAGTAGACATTTCCACTTAGATGACCTGCAATTTTTAATATATATCTTAATAATGTTGATATATAAAAATTTCATATGTGCCTTGGACCATGACCTTTGAATCCACTTAGATACACATTTTTACTACTATGGCATGCATAAACATTGACAATAACTATTCTTAACATTAAAGTTATTGTTAAAAATAGACACCTCTAGTGCTTCATGGATGAAAATAACATTTAAACCATGATGGAGGTGGTGGATAATTACAAAGAACATGTTCTTGGATTTGGTGTACCCAATTAAGAGATAGAGTAATAGTTTTAGCCACAAGAATGTCCTTCCCTATATGAAAAAATTATAGTCTTAAGGAAAAATTATGACATGCATAAAAATAAAACCATAAGTATTTTAAATGAACCAAAATAATATTCACATGCATGTCAAAGCCATATAATTTCAGCTTGTATCATGTATATCTAAAATAAGATATAAATATGTGGTAGAGGATATAGTGATCAGTTTTGAAATGTTATTTTTACATAGTTAAGAGACAAGTTTCTTGCCTCTGATAGACATTTATGCTTTCTAGATATCCCCTTAAAAATCCATCACTTAAAACATGTCCACATAAGAAATTTATATATTCACATAGGGCCAAAACCTTTAAATCCACATGGATACATGTTTTCTTAATTGATCCAACATGAATAAACATTGATAACAAATGTTGTCAACATTCAAACTATAGTTGGATATCTCCAAATTTGGTTCTTTGTGGCTAAAAATTGGAATTTAAACCACATTGGGGGTAGTGATTAAAATCTAGGACTACAATATTTACCTTGGAGTATGCTAGTTAAGAGATAATGTACTTGTTATGATCTTAAGAATGCCTTTGCTTACATGAAAAAATTATAACTTTTAAGCAAACTTTAGACACAAAATAAAAATTGTAATCAATTTAAATAAAGTGAAATAACCATCACATGTATTTAAAATACATATACATTAACCCTAGATCACATCAATCTAAAATTAGAGATAAATCCTTTGTAGACAATATAGTGATCAGTCTTGAAATGCTCTTTTTATGCAATGAAGAGACAAGTTCATTACCTCCAATAGAAATGTATGCTTTTAAGACCTATCATTTAAAATACATTACTTCCAGCATATTGGGATAATAAAATTATAAATGTATCTAGGACTAAAACCTTCTAATCCACCCAGATATATTTTTTTGTAACTATTTTAGCATGCAAAAATACTGCCAACAAATGTTGTCAACATTTAAGTCGTAGTTTGAGATCTTTACCTATAGTGATTTGTGGCTGAAAATGGCATTTACACTATGTTTGATGTGGAAAATAATTTCTATGACCAAATTATTATCCTTTTATTATGGCCAGTTAGGATATGGAGTACCGATTCTATCCTCAATAATGTCCTTCCGTATATATATAAAAATGTATTTTTTTATTGAGGTTAAAGGTGGGGATTTTTTTAAGTTAGGGTCCCCAAACCATAGAATTACATCCAAATAGAGAAGAACTAGAGCCAAAGATAGTGCAAGAAAAGAGGAATAAAAAGATATAAAACAAATATAGCTAAAGAACAACTGAAAGATTATTCTTGAACAACCAGACAATAAAGATTACTCCATACTTCTATAAATGTCTTCCAAACATGCCTTCATGTTGCTAAGATTGGAGTCAATTTTTTCTAATAATACTTTCATAATCAATGTTGTGTATTTCTCTTCTACTTTGGCCCTTTATCTCTTTTCCTTTACCTATGTAAATAGGGTCAAATAAGTCTTTGAGGTGAGCCTAAAGGTTTTCCATATTTTGTATACTTTAATTAATTATAGCTTTACTACCATTAA
Source organism: Torreya grandis (assembly GCA_037957365.1). Lineage (NCBI taxonomy): Eukaryota > Viridiplantae > Streptophyta > Pinopsida > Cupressales > Taxaceae > Torreya > Torreya grandis. The sequence goes on along the minus strand of JARHVA010000014.1, from coordinate 12,010,582 downwards.
TAATGAAATTGAGTTTGTTTTAAAGATTCTCATTTGCATGATCAAGGGATCTAACCTAAAGCTCAGTCTTTGAATCTGTAAATCCTCCTCTTTGTTAATCAAGGCTTTGGATAATTTTTCATTTTCCTATTGAATTATATTCATCCTAATTTTGAGACTTGATATTTCCCTCATGAACCACCTCATGAGAGCCTTTTACATATTCAGTTCTTCAGTCACCTGATTAGTATTATCCCTACTTTTGTGTGCATTCTCAAATAGATTGAACTCTTTGTTTCTATCCTTTTGAAACTGCTCAGTTTCCTCTTTTATGTATTATCTATTTGATTTTTTTCCTTATGATTGTTAACACCTATCTGAGTATTACTCTGATTTTTAGTGATGTCCTTCCTCATGCTGTATTCTTCCCTCTTTTCATTGCCGCTATCCACAACTATAAATTTTCTTACCCTCTTTTTATGAGGGGTATGTTGATTTTTGAAACCCTTTATTTAAGAATTGTCTCTATTAACATTGGTTCATTTGAAAGATCTTTTGAGATTATTTTTTATACCCTCCTATTATTTATTGGTCTCCTTTCCTTTCATAGCATTTTCTTTACAACTCTCTTTCATCTTGCAGACAACATCCCTACTTGGACTACTAGGGTATTCGATCCATATTTTATTTATCTTTATCAAGTCCACTAGCCCTTCTTTAGTTTTTTTCTTCCTTTTTTTAGGAATGATCTAGCATTATTTGATTCATGCCCTTGAAATACTTGTAAATGAGGAAAATAAATCCCTCATGTATTGAGGCTTTATAATTCCTATTTTTGAATTTTTGGATGGAATTTTCCATTGACTTAAGAATGAAAAAATGGAGGCTAAAATCTATTCCATGCCTAAAGTAGTTTAACATTATATACATGGACCACTTAACTACATTGTACTGACCCTCTAATGTAACATATTAGATAAGATGAAACACTACCTCAGCATATGATTTGGGTAAGGATTTCCTATTGAATTTGTTATGGAGTTGATCCAATTGTTGACCTTCCTATAGAAAATCTTCTTTATCCAATTTGTAGTCTTTGGGGGTGTAGTAACTTTTGGTATCTTCAATAATCAAGCCTGTCACATGAGTGATCAATTCCTCTATGATTTTAAGCATTACCCCATTAATGATGATAGCCCTTTCCTCTCAGGCTCTGGAAAACTAGATAGATAGGTATCTATCAAAGCCTTCCATGTTTTCCATGAATCTATCAAGACCACCCACTTATAGGGAATTCTATACTTTGTTATTTTATCTAGCCTTTGGTTATAGCTTGGGCTCAATCATATTAGACAATACCATGGTAATGTTACTATTCACACAAGGTTTTAGGATGTCTTTTTTGCCTCCTCTATAACTCCACTTTAAAACATAATTGAGCCTAACATGAGATGAATTATGAGATTCATCATGTTCCTTAACTTTTTATAGATGCTTATCCTAAAAATGATTAAAAACAAAGGGCCTAAGTTCTTGAATACTTATCGAGACCTTCATTTCCCCCCAAATCAATAGGTAGAGAATGAGGGTACTAAGTGTTAATATAAGCATTTTTTCCTTCATTGGAAATTATCATTAATAACTCTCTAGGTAAATCCTCATGATCTATCCATGTTTTGAATCCCACATTGCTATTTCCCTTGTTTGCAAACCAGTCTGCAATTCCATTAACTTCCTTTTATGTGTGTTGAATGTATACCTATTGGAAGGAGTTTAGTATTTCTCTGGCTTCATAAATTATATTTTTTAGATTCCATATTGAGGGGTGTTTTCTAATTAAATAATTGAAAATGTTCATGGAGTCCCCTTCCATCTCCAGTTTTTTGACATTAGGTTGTTTGGCTAATCTAATGCCCCAAAAGGTAGCTAGTGCTTCTGCTTAGTGATTTGCCTTTGTTCCTATATCTACTACATATGCCCCAATAAGGTTTCATGTAACATCTCTAATGATTCCTCCTCCACCTATAATTCCTAGATTCCCTTTTGAATCACCATCAAAATTAAGTTTCATCCATCCTTCAGCTAGGGCTTTCCACTTAGTTCTCTTTTGAATTTCCTCCTTAGGATCTGATTTTCCTATGATAGATGGGTCAATCTTCCAGTTATATGCAAGTACCCATTTCAAATATTGGAGTTATTTTATTTTATTAATTTTTATATAATTATACTTATCCTTGATAGATATGAAAATTCTTTCAGAGGTCACTTTGTTATTTCTCTTCTTTTGCATGAAAATTATGTTGTTTCTAGATCCCCATATCCACTACCAAATATGTAGGAGGGTGAGGTTCCATATTTTATTTAGGTGAGGATTTTTAAAATGGAAGCTCTAGAACAACCAAAAATCAATGGGATATGATGAATGGACCCATGAAATGTTGAATTTCCTCAAGAAGAAGTTCCAAAATTTCTAAGTGAATGTGCAGTTGATGAGAAGATGAAAGACAGTTTCATTCTCTTCTTTACGTAGGACACATCTATTTATTATAATGTATCCTTTTTATCTTAGATTTTTAACCATTAATATTTTCTCTTGTATGGATACCCAAGCAAATATATAATTTTTTTGGGTAAGTAATTTATTCCAAACTCCTTTTTAGCTCAACTCAAATTCTTGATTATGGGAGATCCTATCATACCTAGATTTGACATTGTAGTTTCCATCAAAAGAGTCACTGCACATCAGTTTGTCCTCCTTATCAATTTTAGAGATATGTATGATTTGAAGGGCCTTTTTCAAATATTATATTTTAATATGTTCATTATGATTGGATCCATCTAGGTTGAGATCAATCCATTATTTAAAACCATTTCTTATTTTCCAATAATCTGCTATAAACTATCCCTATTTTTACATTATATTATCTTGTATGTGTTGTTAAATATTCCTCTGAAGGGGAAACAAATCCATGTTCCATTTGTCTCCCCATAAGTTTATATTCCTACCATTACCCATGTGCCAAATTGGCCCTTCAAAAATGACATTTGTATTTTTAGTTAGGAAATTCTAGATGTGTGACCCTCTAATAAATTGTTCATCTTTCAAAATGACCTAAGGATTCCTCCCTTGAATATATTTATGAGATAATATATTTCCCCAATATGAAATAGTGTTTATGAATCTCCACACAAACTTCAAAATCATTGCTTTATTGATCCATTGAAGATTTCTTATGCCTAGCCCTCCAAATCTTTTGCTATTATAGATTTTGTTCCAGGCTACCAAGTGGAATTTATTCTTACCTTCATAGTCATTCCATAAAAAAAATCTTTAAATTTTTTTGAGAATTTCCTCCACTCCTTTTTGAAGTTTGCAAAGAGATAGAGTATAGATTATGAGGCTTTATAAGACTAATTTGATCAAAGAAATTTTTCTTGCTTGAGAAAGGAGTTTTCCTTTCCACCTTGCATGTCTTTTTTGAAATATTTCAATTAACATATTCTAGGAACTTATTTGGAGTTGATTACTGATAAGAGGCATGCCAAGATAGGTAGATGGTAGAGTCATTATTTGGCATCCCAAGATCCCTGCAATTCTATTTTGTCTTGCTTCCATAGTGTTGAAAAAATAAATAGAGATCTTGTCAAAATTAATTTTCTGATTTGTCACCTTTTGTACATGACTAATAATCTTTTTTAAGTTCCTTGCTTCTTGGATTGAGGCTTTAACTAGTAAGATAGTATCATCTATGAACCTCTAATGAGTCATGGGCTCTACCTGCCTGGCTGGATTGAAGCCTTTAAGCTGTCCATCTGCTAAAGCCTTAGAAATGTGCCTACTTAGTGACTCCATAATAATGAACAAGAAATGTGATAGAGGATCACCTTTACTAACACCTTTGACACTTCTAAAATATCCATGATCCATGCCATTAACTATAATTGAGAATATGTAAGTGGATATGCAAGCTCTAATAATTTTTATAAATTTTTCATTAAAACCAGATTGATTCATCACTCTATCTAGGAAATTCTAGTCTAATCTATCATAAGCCTTGGCCATATCAAGTTGAGAATCATGGCTACCTTTTTGCTATTTTCCATAGAATGAATAAATTCATGGAAAACAATTACTCCATCTTGGATTTGTTTACCCAAGACAAATCCACCTTATTAAACCTATATGATTTTACCCATGATAGGTTGCATTCTCATGGCAATGAGTTTAGTGATGATTTTGTAAAATGAATTGCACAAACTGATTAGTCTAAAACTAGGCAAATTTACTACCCCTTCTTTCTTTGGAATGAGCATGAAAAAAGTATGATTAAACTCCTTCAGTAGTTTTCCTGACTCTAGGAATTCATTGATTACAATAGTGACGTCTTTACCTATGATGCCCCAAAAAGTCTTAAAGAAAGCAATAGGTATCCCATCTGGGCCCAGTGCTTTGTTTGAGTTCATTTTGGAGATGATAACCTCAAGATCCTCCTTGGATATGGGTTCCCTTATCATTTCATTATCCTCTTGGTTTATTAATTTTGAAATGACACTTAGGAATTCTTGCTCATAGCCAATGTTTTTCTTAATTCATTTTTATACATATTCTTATAGAACAACACACAATAATTGTAAATCTCCTCTTGATCTTCAATAAAATGACCCTCTTTATTGATAATCTCCCTGATGGCATTATGTTGCCTATGCTTGAGAGTTGATAAGTGATTTTTTTTTGTGTTTTTATTTCCTTCTTTTAGCCAAATATTTCTAGATTTTGATTTCCATAGCGATTCTTCTCTAGATTCTATAATATGATAGCTAAAAATAATTTATTTTTCTCTACTTTGAATTTGAAGGTCATATCCCTTGTTTTCAATTTATTCCTCAATTTTGATCAATTCATCTTTTACAATTTTTTTGATCAAAGACATTACCGAACACTTGTTTATTCCACTACTTTAATTTGAGTTTAATCTTTTTAAAAATTTCTACCAAGTTAAACATGGTTGACCCTCTATTGTTTTTAGTCCACCATTTAGTCATTCTATCTTAAATATCTGGATGAGTGAACCACATGCATTTTTTGGAAATATTGTCATTGATGTCAAAGGTCTAGCATTATTGATGATAAAGGCCCCATTGCATTTAATGTTTATCTTTGCTAATGTGAGTTAATATTTATTTAATATTAACGAATATATTTTTGGTTGCATATGAGATTAAAAAAGGGCCCATGGAGAAGTCAAAGAGCCATGGGATAAAGACAAAAGAAGTATGGGATGCATTTTACCATGAAGTGTCATCTTGGGGAATACCAAGAGTCACCAAGTGAAGACAAAAGAGTAAGGGTGCAATTTATCATGAAGGGACACTTTGAGGAATACGAAAAGTTACCAAAGATAAGGACAAAAGTGGGAAGGAAGTTTTTGGTCATGAAGGGTCACCACATGACTTTTCAAAGGCTTGAATATGAAGGGTCATCCAAGATTGGTGCCATTTTCCATGAGGATTGAAGGGTCACAAAGGGGGAAGGCCAAAGGTCATTTGGAAAGCTATAACTAAAGGCTTGAGAAGCCATTTTTAATATGGTTGAGAAAGGTTGATTTGATATTGTAATATCTAGCTTAGAAGAGCAATTGTGAGAGATGAATAGTATTTGTTATATCTAGCTTAGAAGAGCAAAGGTGACGGAGAGGAAATAGATGTTGTATTAAGCTATCATTTGTTGAGATAGCAACATTGAGAGATAGGTGTGTGGTATACACAAAGGGGTTGGTGCTCATGTATTGTTGCTGGGTTGGTGCTTAGCAAAGGGGTTGGTGCTCATGAATAGTTGCTGGGTTGGTGCTCGACAAAGGGGTTTAAAGCTCCTGTGGGTTGGTGCTCATAAATTGTAGCTGGGTTGGTACTCGGCAAAGGGGTACGGTGCTCCTGTGGGTTGTTTCTCACAAATATACTTGAGATTGTTCTCCATGATTTTTTCCACATTGGGTTTTCACATTATATCTGGTGTCTCTCTCTATCTTGTGTGATGTTTATTTTTTGAGTTTTATTACATATCTTGAATGTTTGATTAAGTGGAATTTGATAAAGGGAAAGTTTTATAAGATATATGATATATTGATTCACCCCCCTCTTAGTATATTTCATTCTTAACAATTGGTATCAGAGTAAGTTCCTTTAGAAAGGGTTTAATAGCTTGAAGGTAGATCAAAGAAAAGCATAAGATGGCCAAGCAACTAAAGAAGGAGAATCAAGAGTTGAAATTTGTGGTTGAGGCTCTTAAGGAAAAGGTGTGTATCTTAGATTCTAAGTTGGCTAGAGAAGTAAAAGAAAATAAGATATTTATTCAGGATCTTAAGAATTAGTTAGAGGTTGCAAATTCAATTTTAACATCAAAAGAAGAAGAGTGTAATCAGTTGAAGGTTGAGTTAGGTTCTTTAAAAAAAGATCATTAAATATTAGTCCAAGGAAAGAAGGATGCAGGTTTTGAAGGCAAAACAAAGAAGTCAATCAGGTAGCCCAATGCTTTTAAGTTTTAAAATTATTTTCATGGCTGTTGTTTTGTTTGTCATCATGTTGGTCATAGGGCAAGAGATTGTATGAGGAGAAGTAATCAGTCAAAGGGAGATCTCAGTCACATTCAAGAAAAAGGTATGAAAAATATTGTTTTCTTTTGTTGTCATAAGGTTGGCCATATTGCTAAATTATGTCTAAAACAAGTAAAGAGATCTTCCAAGTATGTCAAAGGTTACAGAGCCCCTAAAAGATATGAGAAGAGTCAAATTAAGGTTTATAGACCTAAAATAGTAAAGGTTGATCAGGTTGAGTTTAAGAATGAAAATTAATTACTTGCTATACTAGATAAAGAATCAAATAAGAAGGATTGTGTGGAATCTCTTGTTACATTTGAGCATGAGCTTTGTCAAGATAAGATAGTTGCAAAAGTTGAGAAAAATAAAAACATCATAAATGATAAGGTTAGTAAGTCAAAAAGGTTAGAAATGCTTAAATGGATTTTAAAAGAAAAACACAAGAAGATCAAGGAAGAAACAAAGGAGATGTGGGAATCTCCTAAGATTTATTTCTAGAACCCTATTGTGTGGGGTGTCTCTTCTAGGCTTCAAGGAGACACTTTTAAGAAAAATTAAAGCATGGTGGATGTTATTGGGTCTTGGCTATGTTGCATGACAAGAAGGTGAGTTGATAGATTAATTTGTATATCTTTTGAGTGAATAGATTTTTGAAGAAAATTTTGCACTAGTGTTAAGGTTGAGGCTATTAGAATGATTCTTGCATATGCAGTGTTTAAAAGTTTTAAAGTGTTTCAAATGATTATGGTCACAAGAAATTAAAATGTTGAGAAAGAGATAACAGTTTTAGAAAGAAGGAAAAGGATACTCATGCAGATTTCATCAAGAATAAGGATCAGAGTTTCAAAGCTTCATTCATCAGGAAGAAGGTTCAGACATGTTCATGGCAGAAGAAATAACTTGAAGATTCAATGTTGGTGCAAATAGCTTTGCATGTAAGAAATAAAAATCAGCCATGGTTTGTTGATAGCGGATGTTCGAAGCATATGACAAGAGATAAGAGTAAAGAAGATCAATGGTGGCATAGTGAAATTCGAAGATAAAACCATTGCCATGATAGCTGGAAAAGGTATTTTAAGTTTGGATATTAGTAGAACCAAAGCTAAGAATGTTTTGTAAGCATAATCTATTGAGTGTAAGTCAAATATGTGATCAAGGATACACCTTAAAGTTTCATGAAAAAGGTTGTGAGATTAGAAGGAAATATTCAAATGAGTTAATTGTAGATTCTCAAAGGATATGAAATGATTTATTAGATATCTTCTCAAAGGCATGATCAAAGAACACATTCAAAGATATGCTAAAGGAGTTGGGAGTAATTTCTATTACTTCCTGCCATTGATGTTCAACATCAGTTAAAGGGGAGCTAAGTGTTAGCTACAGGTAAGCCCTTTGCCATTGATGTCAAAGGGGGAGAATAACAGGTACAGGTATAGGTGCAAAAATAGGTATAGGGAATAGGTACAGGTTGCTAGAGTAAGGGGGAGTTATTGTATGTTTTTAGATGACAGTATGTCTAGGTGATTGGATGTGGTAGTTTCAAGATTGAGGTTGCCATCAATGACAAAGGGGGAGATTGTTGGAAATATTGTCATTGATGTCAAAGGTCTAGCATTATTGATGACAAAGGCCCCATTGCATTTAATGTTGTTTATCTTGGATAATGTGAGTTAATATTTATTTAATATTAATGAATATATTTTTGGTTGCATATGAGACAAAAGAAGGGCCCATGGAGAAGTCAAAGAGCCACGGGATAAAGACAAAAGAAGGATGGGACACATTTTCCCATGAAGAGTCATCTTGGGGAATACCAAGAGTCACCAAGTGAAGACAAAAGAGTAAGGGCACAATTTCTCATGGACACTTTGAGGAATATGAAAAGTCACCAAAGATAAGGACAAAAGTGGGAAGGACATTTTTGGTCATGAAGGGTCACCACATGACTTTTCAAAGGCTTGAATATGAAGGGTTGCGCCATTTTCCATGAGGATTGAAGGGTCACAAAGGGGGAAGGCCAAAGGTCATTTGGAAAGCTATAAATAAAGGATTAAGAAGCCATTTGTAATATGGTTGAGAAAGGTTGATTTGATATTGTAATATCTAGCTTAGAAGAGCAATTGTGAGAGATGAATAGTATTTTTTATATCTAGATTAGAAGAGCAAAGGTGAGAGAGAGGAAAGAGATATTGTATTGAACTATAATTTGTTGAGATAGAAACATTGAGAGATAGGTGTGTGGTATACACAAAGGGGTTGGTGCTCCTGTGGGTTGGTGCTCATGAATTGTTGCTAGGTTGGTGCTTAGCAAAGGGGTTGGTGCTCATGAATAGTTGTTGGGTTGGTGCTCGGCAAAGGGGTTTGAAGCTCCTGTGGGTTGGTGCTCATGAATTGTAGTTGGGTTGGTACTCAACAAAGGGGTATGGTGTTCCTGTGGGTTATTTCTCATGAATATACTTAAGATTGTTCTTTGTGGTTTTTCCCACATTAGGTTTTCGTGTTATATCTAGTGTCTCTCTCTATCTTGTGTGATGTTTATTGTTTGAGTTTTATTGCATATCTTGAATGTTTGATTAAGTGGAATTTGATAAAAGGAAAGTTTTATAAGATATATGATATACTGATTCACCCCCCCTCTCAGTATATTTTGTGCTTAACAGTGTTCCATGCAGAAGGGGTGATTAATTAACTTAGCTTTTTGATCATTGATGCTTAATTCTACGGGTGAATGATCTAAACCAATTTTAAGAAGAGCTTTCAAAATGAATTATTTCTACTATAGCCAATCTAGAGAGATGGAAATTCTATCTAATCTACTTTGGATGTGATTTTCACTGAGCCTTTTGTTTGTCCAAGTAAAGTTAGGACCTTGAAGCTCAAGATCTAAGACTCCCAAGTCTACAATAAATGAAGCAAAATCCTCCATGCTATCCAAATTCCTAAAATTACCCCCATTTTCTCTCCAAGGTGTATAGGTGAGTTAAAATTTCTAGTTAGAATCCATGGAATTTGATCATAGTTGCTTCTAAAGTCTTTGATGTTTTCCCACATTTTTTTGTGAGCTGACCTAGTATTGGGAGCATATATGTTAGAAAAAATTCATTATTTTTTATCACTAATATCCATAAAAATAATGGTCAAATTATTCTAATATTTGAATATGGTGTCTCCTATAAGATATTTGGGGTCCCAAAAAGTGATCAAACCACCCGATGCTCCAGATGCACTAGCACAACTTGCTTTTGCTTCTTTCCAATAAGTTTGTTTATGCTATCAAAAATATTTTCCTCAATTTTGGATTCATATATTGCCAAAACTATGGCCTTTTTATTCCTTATAAACTCTCTAAAAAGTTTTTGCTTTCTATTGACCAAATTTGACCATATAGGTCAAATTGGGACCCCTATAGGTAAAAACTTGATTTTTAGATATTTTATGGATCTAATATTTTGTCAGAGGGTATGTTATATTCCATTTGATGTAATTTAATTCCTTTTTATCTTTATTCATGGTGTAATTAGTTTATGTCATTTTGAGTCACTTAATAGCCATTTAGGGGTCATAAATGTAAGTTGCATGGTTTTAAAGGTGTAAAATTGTCCTAATTTCCTTTTAAATGTCCATTAAATCATATTACCTATTATTAATGTGAGTCCCATCTGAATATTATAGGTTACTTAACTAAAAATCAAGAAATCAACTGAAAAGGAGGAATTTGACACTTATCGATCCATTAGGGAAGGTGAAATGTGGGAGAAGGTCATGTAACATATATTAATCTTCCTCAGACTCATCTTAGTAATTTAAATGCTTTGGAAGTGCTAAAAAAGGTCCAAAACCATGCTGCTCCTTCGCCCTTCTAGACACACAAAAATGGCCAGTAGATTCATGCCTCATATGACCAATAGAAGAGGTTTCATAAAAAATGCCTTTAGGGGGTGATAATGCACTTATAAATAATAGTTTTTATAACAAATAATCATTTTTATAATAATTTTTCAAATATTGGTCAATTATGCTTTATGAATCATCTCTAACAAGTTGACTATGATTTTCTACTCATTATTTCCTGCACCCTATAGGTTTTACTCTAATTTGGATAACTTCATACAATAAAGTTGGTGATTTTCCATCTAGATGATGTTATCTATATTATAAAATTCTCGTCATGCTTATTTTCATGTTTCATGGTGTTTTGATAGGCAAACACAGGAATGTGTCACCATGTAAGGTCTTAATCAAAGTTTTCCTTGTTTATAGAATGTTTGGCTCTCTATAGAGGTTTCATGAAAGTGGAATATGATGTATCACATGTATAAATTCCATAATATTTCCCTCCTTTCATTATTGGTTTCATCACGCCATGTTTTGATCAACTTTCAATCTTACCAATTCTCATAGTTAGCTCCCTATTCACTCTCACTTGCAATCACATGTATAAGACTTGCCTAACTTGTTCATGGAATTATAATGAAGGTGTATCAATTTTTTCATATCATAAATATCTAAATATATTTCATTTGAATGTTTGAGGAAAATTTAATGTTGGTTTCAAGTACATGCACCACTCAAACCAACCACTAGCTACCACTGCTTGCTTTGTAACAATTGTTTCCAAGAGGTTTTCACATTAGAAAAGAGGTCTTGAGACTTTTCTGAAGATCCCAAAAATTAAATACATGAATTTGAGGGATTGTAAACTATTTTATGTTTTTTCATAAGGCCATTCATCTACACATATTTCTCCAATTCTATCCACTGCCCACATACAACTCAATCTTCACCTACAGGAGTCTCCTTAATGGTGTCATGTTGAGATGGAAAATTTGATAGGTATTTCAATATTTTAAGAGTGAATTTGGATACTTGGTGAAATAATATAATTTATCATAAGAATACATATCTTTCATACTATCCAATTTTCCATTTTGCATGTGTATATGTAAATGCCCACCTACAGGTGGTACTACAGAGCCATGAAGGTACTTGTACAAGAAGTTAGAGCATGGTAAAGCATTATTTTGAATCCTAGAATGTGGATTAGTCATGATAGACCTATTTGAGGTGTCAAAAATACAAATGGAAGTATGGATCACTTTCAAACATAAGATGACTGAGTCTAGTGTCGTTTTCCCTAAAAAGTGAAAATAAAGGTCCAATCTATTTTATGGATATCCCATAACAAGCTTACAAAGACTCTTAGTGATTAAAAATGACCATACCTTGTAGCATCCATTAAGGATAAAGATATATTCCAAATATTAAGTCGAGAGGATAGGTGGATGGTGATTGTTCGAAGGCTCAAAGTTACCTATTTCAACACTAAAACCCTACATTGACATCTACATGTTTGATCCTAAAAGAACCCTCTTCACCTAATTTTGCAAATATAGACACCATGTTGAATAGTTTTAAATAGTTAAAGTGGAAATTATGATCTAAAATATAATAAATAAGAGTTAATGTGTTGTGTTTCAAGGTCCAATCTACACATACAAGTGTCCCATTATGCCAAATACACACCTACAGGTGACTGTAGGAACACATAGTCTAGATAGAGGCTTGAACATAGAGTAATCAAGATTAGATGATTCAAGATGATACCAAATGGTTCATGAAATAAAAAAATTGAGGTGTTACCTTTAAAACAAGGAACATTTACCTACAAGTTTTTACTCCTTCCAACATAGTTGACTATGTTTGACCATGACAGGTAGTGAGTAGTGTTAAGGTGTGGAGCTAAAAGCTTCACCAAAGTGAGTAGATTTGATAGTTGTAGGTTTACATAGTCACTGGCGTCAGTCTGGAGCGACCGACGTTAGTTAGGAGCAATTCAAGAGATGCCAGCATCGGTAGGAATCGGCCGATGTCAGTCACAGGCAAACAGGTAGGAACTGACATCGGTTACCTGTGCATCTAGAAAGCTATTTCCATGGACAGAACCGAGTGTTTGCATGCTAGGATTAAGTGATAGTCTTAAGTCTGCGTCTCTATTATTAGTAAGACTATTTTAGAGCCCTTGTTTAAGAGGCATAACTATTGGTTGTATATGCATGCTCATGTTCATAATTATTATATAATAGGATAGATCTTCTTAGCTTATTGTAGAATGTTGAATAGTACAGAACTGTATATGTGAATCAATCCAGGTTGTTGGAGTTGATTGTATGTGAGAGAGAGAGCTCTTGAGGGAAAGAGTTCTAGAGAGAGATCTGTACATCTGAGAGAGGTGTGGAAGAAAGAAGTTTCTTCAATTGTATTCCTTCTGTAAAGAGTTTAATACAAGTTTTCAGGGTGGTTTCTTGTATCTCTTATTGTTTGCTATTTATCATTCTAGTTACTTATCATTCTGATTTAATTCTACATTTATTGATTTCATAAGTGTAATCAACATTGTTGGTTGATCCCCAACAAGTGGTATCAGAGCATTTATGTTCTAGGTGCCTGACAAGTGGTATCAGAGCTCAGGTTCACTAACAGGTGGTTCAGATCTGTGTAGTGTGTATTGATTACAGGTTACTCACAGGGGTTTCTGTAGGGATTTTTGTTTGAGTGGGAGAAGTAATGGCAGAAGAAAGTAAATTGAGAATGGAGAAGTTTAATGGCAAAAATTATCAACATTGGAGAATGCAGATAGAGGATTATCTGTATTAGAAAGATCTATACTTACGGTTAGGTGGGATTGCAAAGAAGCCCATAGACATGGATGATGAAGAATGGAAAGTTCTTGATAGAAAGGCTCTGGGTTCTATAAGACTGAGTCTGGCATCTACTGTGATATCCAATTTATCACAGGCAAAGTCTACAGTAGAGTTAATGACTACTTTAGAAAATTTGTATGAAAAACCCTCAACTTCTAATAAGGTATATCTTATGAAGCAGTTATTTAATTTGTGTATGCAGGAAGGTGGATCTGTATCTAATCATCTGAATGATTTCCATGGAATTGTAAATCAATTAAGTTCAGTCAAAATAGTGTTTGATGATGAAATTAAAGCTCTTTTAATATTATGTTCTTTGCCTAAAAGCTGGCATAGCTTAGTAATGGCAGTTAGTAATACTACATCTGCTTCAAATATTTTAAAAGTAGAGGATGTTGTTAGTGTTATCTTGAATGAAGAAATTTGCAGGAAAACCACAGAGGAAACATCTAGGAATGCTTTAAGTTTTGAGAGTAGGGGAAGGCAAAAAGAGAAGAGCAAGAAAGGGAGATCAAGATCTAAGTCAAAGGTGAGAGGTAGATCCAAATCCAGAAATGGCAGGAAGCCACAATGCTGGAATTGTAGAAAGATTGGGCACATAAGCAGAGATTGCTGGTCAAAGCCTAAAGAGGACAATCGGCACGAAGGAAAAGAAGAAGCAAAGGTTGCAGGTATTGCACAAGATGCTTTAATATTCTCTTTGCATAATAATATAGAATCTTGGGTGTTAGATTATGGTGCATCTTTTCATGCTACCCCTAATAGAGAATATTTTAGTGACTATATCCATGGAGATTTTGGAATAGTGTATTTAGGGGATGATGAGCCTTGTAAAATTATTGGCAAAGGAAAAGTGCAGCTGAAAATGTAGAATGGCAACACATGGGTGTTGAGAGATGTTATGCATGTTCCCAGCTTAAAGAGGAATTTGATTTCTATAGGAAAGTTAGGGGATGAGGGTTATACAGTAACTCTCATAGCTAAATCTTGGAAGGTGACCAAGGGTGCACTTGTATTGGCCAGAGGTAAGAGAGTAGGTACTCTATATTTATGTAATTGTGTTACTAATAATCCTCCTTCTGTATTATCTACTTCAGATGTGGATGCTAAGTTGTGGCACTCAAGGCTCAGCCACATGAGTGAGAAGGGAATGTCAATTCTTAAGTCAAAAGGTAAGCTTTCAGATTTGAAAAGCATAGATCTGGATTTTTGTGAGCACTATGTTTTTGGAAAATAGAAGAGAGTAAGTTTTCTCAAGACTGGGTCAACAAAGAAGAAGCATAAGTTGCAACTTGTTCACACAGACGTGTGGGGACCGGCTCAGGTTACTTCTATTAGAGGATCACAGTACTATGTTTCGTTCATAGATGATGCTACAAGAAAGGTATGGGTCTATTGTATTAAGAAGAAATCTGATGTATTTGAGACTTTTAAGATTTGGAAAGCTATGGTTGAGAATGAAACAGGTAGAAGATTGAAGTGCCTGAGATCTGACAATGGTGGTGAGTTCTACAGCTACAAGTTCAACTGGTATTGTTATATGCATGGAAGCCATAGGCAAAGGATGGTTCCAAGGACACCTCAGCAAAATGGAGTTGTTGAAAGGATGAATAGAAAAATAATGAAGTGTGCAAGGTGTATGAGATTGCATGCTGGTTTGCCCTTAGAGTTTTGGGCAGAAGCTATTGATACTGTAGTGTACCTGATTAACAGAGGACCCTCTACAGCTCTAGATGGTGGAATTCTAGAAGAGGCATGGACAGGTAAAAAGGTAGATCTCTCATTTCTCAAGGTTTTTGGTTGTGAAGCCTTTGTGCATGTTGATAAGGAAAATAGAAAGAAGCTAGATGCTAAGTCTATGAGGTGCACATTTATTGGCTATGGCTCTGATGATTTTAGATTCAGGTTTTGGAATCTAGGAACTAACAAGATAATAAGGAGCCATGATGTTGTTTTCAATGAAAAAGTGATGTATAGTGATCAGCTGAATCAATTTGGGTAGAGCAATGGAGAATTGGATGAGGTGATGGTCCAAAATGAGCTCACGGGAAAAATTAATCACAGACAAGAAAACACAGAGACCGATGTCGGCTAGGCAGGAACCGACGTTGGTAGAACAAAAACCGATGTCGATCATACAGTGACCGACGTCGGTAGGACAGGAACTGACGTCAGTCAGGAAGAACCAACATAGGCCAGTTATAGGCCTAGAAGTGACAGAGGTCGGTCACTATTAGAGAATTTGGGTAGATAGCGTGTTGTGAATGAATCTCAGACACCCATCAGGAGGTCAAAAAGGGTAAGTAAACCTCCAATTCGATATTCCCCTTCATTATTCTATTTATTGCTAACTGATGGTGGAAAACCAATGATTTTTGAAGAAGCAATATAGGTGGAATCCAAGAATTAGTGGGAGCGTGGCATGGTTGAGGAAATGGAGTCCTTGAAAGAGAACCAAACATGGGATTTGGTTGAGTTTCCAGCTGGTAAGAAGACACTGAAGAACAGATGGACCTACAAGTTAAAGGAAGGTGAGAATGGACAGATGAGATATAAGGCCAGATTGGTAGTGAAAGGATTTATACAAAAGCCAGGTATTGATTTTGGTGAGATTTTTTCTCCTGTTGTTAAAATGACTTCTATACGGACTGTACTGTCTTTAGTTGCTATTGAGGATTTGCATCTTGAGCAGCTTGATGTTAAGACAACGTTTCTTCATGGAGATTTGGATGAAGAAATATATATGGAACAACCAAAAGGATTTGAGGTCAAAGGTAAGGAGAAGTTAGTGTGTAGATTGAAGAAAAGCTTGTATGGCCTCAAGCAAGCTCCTAGACAGTGGTATTTGAGATTTGACAGGTTTATGACTGAGCATGGCTACAGTAGGTGTCAATATGACCATTGTGTGTATTTTAAGAGATTGAATAATGGTAGATATATTATGCTATTGTTGTATGTAGATGATATGCTAGTTGTAGGATCACACATGCAGGATATCTCTGAGCTTAAGGTGAAATTAGCTCAAACATTTTCCATGAAGGATTTGGGAGCAGCGAAGAAAATTCGTGGCATGAAAGAGAGACAGGAAAAATCACAGGTTGATTTTGTTTCAAGAGGATTATGTGAACAAGGTGTTGAAACGGTTCAATATGCAGGATGCAAAACTGGTAAGCACACCTTTGGCTGGACATTTTAAGTTGAGTAAAGAACAATGTCCTAATTCACATGATGAGGTAGAGTACATGAGTAGAGTTCCATATTCTTTCGCAGTAGTTTTGAGGTTATGAATGCTACCAATGCATAAAGAGGTTTCCAAATGGGATAAAATAAGAATAAAATGATATAAGGGATTTTAAAGTGATCTACAAACATTTTCTTAGGTTTAAAGAGGTATGATCACCTACAGGTGTACCTCTATGACATAAAACATAGTCTAGAGTTAAAACTTAGTCTTAACTAAGTAAGGAGTGTTAAGGGTGTGTAATAGGTTAGAGTGATGAACATGTTTATAAAATATTATAAATGATGTTTAAACTCCAAAAATTCTCTCACAAATGGTAATAATTTAGAAAAGAGACTTAATGAGGTAACATATAGCTCATATGTGTTAACCTTACACACAGTCTATCTCAACAAATGTTTGATTTAATTTGTGAAAGTGTTACAAAGTAAAATGACATGACCAAAAGATGAATTTTTGTATATAATTTCCTCACCTATTATATAATCCCCTCCAACCTTTGGTTTTTATATAAAAATAATGGAAGTGCCCTCTATTTTGTCTCAGATAAAGGGTACTCCCCTTGTACATGAAACCTACATTTTTGAAGAAAAGAAGTTAAAAGGATGAATTAAGATGTAAAGACACATTATGTAATGGTTTTGAAATATGAATTACACCTAATGAAACATGGAAAAACAATCACATATGGGAAAATCCTAACATGGAGGTCTAGAATCATAAAGTTGTAGTCAAGCTTGTTAGGCAGGGTTTTGGCCTCAAGCCCAAATGAGGGATCAATATCATTTCTAGCCTTAGGTGGTAATTACATCCCATTAGATAATTTTTTTTGGGTCATTTTAGATGTTATAAAAACAATTTAATATAGATAAGTCACAAGGGAGGACATTTTTGGCTCAAAGGCAACATTAGGCCTGTGCAAATGGAAGGAAAAGCTTGATAAGATAACTTTGAGTGCTCATATCTCCCTTGGAAATTTTAATGGAGACATAATAAGTTTTTAGTTCTTTAAAAGGGTATTTAACCTTTAATTTTTGGATTTTTTTGGTAGTTACAACATCAGGGTTTTATAAACGAAGCTTAAGAGCTTAGAAGACCTAAAACCCTTACTAAATTCTGGATAAGGACCTGACTAAGAAAACAAGCATGGATATCTTTCCAAATGAGATTAAATAACCATGAAAGTAGTTAGAAGTTTTATAGAACTCTTCAGGCCTTTTCCTCATCAAAATTTTTACTACCTTATATGTACAGATAGGGTACATAATTACTTTTCTTGATTATTTTATGCATTGTGTAGGTTCTAGGAGATTTTAAGAGATTAAATAAAAATTGGGAGGAAGATATAAAATTTCACTAACTCACTATATTCATTTAATTATTCATAAAAAATCTTAAGTGTGCCTACCAGAGCTCTCATCTCAGCCAATCTGAATTGGCATAGTGAACATGATAGTGAGAAGGGTGAAAACTTCAAATGGAAGTCTTTTTAAGGTGTGTTTTATGCCTATAAGTACATGGAGATTATTTAAAAGTGTCATAAAATCCCTTATATGTATTTAATGAGAAAATTAATCCATTTTGGAAGCCAAGTGTGTAAGGTTTGTAAAAGAGGAGTTTTTTTGACTGTAGACAGTGATGACTCACTTTTAAAGGAATCTAGGTGATTAAGAATGAAACCAATACATGGAAAAGCATGTATGCAACCCATACCTCTCATAAAAATCATTATAAATCTCCCTATTCAATTTTGGGATGTTCCAATAGAGCTAGATGATGAAGGTAGTTTTATGAGCCAACACAAGGAATTTCATGCCACAATTCAAGAGTTTTATGCCTTAAATTGACACTTGTATTTTATGACCTTACATGGTAAATTTAACATCATTTTATCATGCACATTAACCCATTCTCTTAACATGACAAGTGTCCAAGTGACCTTTGGACTTCCCTTTCCTCATTCATCTCTCAAATACTACAAGTAGTGACTTTTTGGGCTCTTTTGGGTAGCCTTTGTTGGTTAATGGTGAAACCCTAGATAATTTTGTATTTGAATGTTTTTTGAATAAATAAATAAGTGAAATTTACTACTTACATGCTCCATAATTAAGTTTGGTAGTAAATCTTGTTGATCTTGTCTAGTAAAAGATAGTCTTTTCTATCATGTTATCTTTGATTATCCACAAAGTATGTAGAAGAGCAATTGTTACAGGTCTTTATTAGTGTTCATTATTAGTTTATGAGAGTTTTATAAGTGGTTTAGGACTAAATTCTCAAAAGTATCATTCATTATCCCTCCTAAATGTCAATATATCTCTTGAACCTAGCATATGAAACATTGATGTAGCAATCTATCTTGAGTTGTGAGTTATGTGTGAAAGAATATTTGATTTTCTATAAGTAATATAAGTTTAGTTAATAGGAGGAAACTCATTATTGGTTCATCACCTTTTATATTTTTTAGTTTTTCTTCTTTCCCCTTTTCATGGAAAGTTGATAAGTAGTAAAGTAATTTAAAGAGCGTATCAAGGGAACTAGTCCTTTAGAGATTAATCTCACCTATTGGTTCCCCACAACTTGTGAGATGTTTCTATTGTGCCACTTGGATGAGGATAATTGAGACATATCTTCAAGGGGTTTAAATCCAAGTGACAATAGAATTTGGCATGTCTGATGGGACTCTAATTCATAGAAGATTACCTAAGACTAGTGCTAGTATTGACATATTTGTAGTTACAAGAACATCTAAATTCAGTACTTGGAAACTCCACTAAGTTTTCAGCTCTTTGGTTGCTGATCAATCCTTATTTTTCATGCCAAAGGTGACCACTAGGTCTGTTTCTAAAGGTATACCTTTTGAGTTTGTGTAATTGCCTTATTATTCTATCAAAAGGTTTAGATTTGTGAATGCTCATCCTTATTCAAGGGTGTTAGTTTTTAAAAACTCCAAATTTATACTTGGTTCAACCCTTAATACTCATAATTTGCTTTCCAATATGGCTAGAAACCTTTCTTTTGTAGCCTTCACCGGATCATCTCCTTTGAATATTGCCCAATATAACCAAAGTCTTAGAGCATCCCCCAAAAGTGTTCCATATTTTAGTGGAGAAGGTCCTATTACTCCCATTGAACACATTAGAAACATGGAAAACTTATACAATATCCATAATTCACTTAAAATAGTGTATCCATTAGGTTATTAACATTGTCTTTCAAAGAAAAAGATTTAGATTGGTATGGAACTCTACCTCATAATCTAATTACTTTATAGGATAAACTAATAAATCTATTGTCTAAAAGGTTTGAAGAGAAGAGTGATAATTTGTCACTAGCTAAGTAATTGACTACTATAAATAGGGTTTCTTAATATTTCATGCAAGATTTTAACTTTAGATTTCAAAAGACATGGGATAGGATCCCAACCCTTATAAGACCCACTCTAAATTATGCCTTCTTGTATTACCTAAAAGCACTGAATAGTGATGTAGCCATGATGATAAAATCCATGGGTGGGAATACACTATTGGTTCTTATGAGATAGGCTGATAATTATCTTGTTCAAGAAGGGAAGATTACTCCTAGATCACTAACGCCATTGTTTCTTAATTTGTAAGCTCCTAGTTAAATTACATTACCTACCTTGGCTCCTTTGCCTGAAAGTCAAGAGAAGTTTACCCTTGCCCCTACCAATGGGATTCATAAAGTCAAGAGTTTGATTTAAAGTTTTAATAATGAATTTTTTTCTCTTAAAAGACAACAAGTTCAAAATTATAGGCCTTATCAGTCCTACAATCAGTTTGGACAAGCAAGTAGGCCTCCTTTTTAAGGTAATGCTCAATGACAAGGTCAAATAACTCAAGATAGACCTTACTAAAGTTTCAATACTAATTCCCCATCATCTTATAGAGATCTTGTTTCTAATCAAAACAATTTTTTTTAAGAACCACCATGTTACCCTTCAAATGACCAAAATCAACGCCAAGTTTCATATGCCAATGAAATGTCGAGTCAAACCATGACAATGCAAGGTAGTCAAGTACATCAAGTTCCAAATTTTGAGGTGTAAATGTAAAATGGAATGGAAAATTCACAAACACAATCTGAGTCTACTCTTATGAATCATTTAGAGGGAGAATTTTGTGCCATGAATCATTTGGGAAGTTTAAATAATGTGAATACTAGTGTATCCTCTAACACTAGATTTAAGAAGAGGGTTGAAAAAGAGACACAAGGGACAAATCAAGGTCA
This sequence comes from Torreya grandis, assembly GCA_037957365.1. Classification (NCBI taxonomy): domain Eukaryota; kingdom Viridiplantae; phylum Streptophyta; class Pinopsida; order Cupressales; family Taxaceae; genus Torreya; species Torreya grandis. The sequence goes on along the minus strand of JARHVA010000014.1, from coordinate 11,989,820 downwards.
TATTTTGACTCCTCCATCACCCAAAATAGTATCTGGGTATAAATTAACTCCTAAGGTGTAGTAATATTAAAAATATCATAATTCAAGACCAGCTCCTACACATCTATTTTTATATGCTACACCACAAGTTACTAGTGCTTCCAAAGAGCCATTTAAGATGAACAATCCTTATATCAATGTTTTGGATCAAATTAAGAAGTCACACATGAATATTTAATTATGGGACTCATTGGAAATACTATGCTAAAATTATATTCTTAAAAAGGAGTTGTTTAGACTAAGTAAACCAGTTAGACCAAAAAGGACTAAAAATGTTGTTTTAGTGAATGGAATTTAGCTGATTGATGGAAAAATAAATAAAATCAATAAGAATCCTCATTTTTATATATCATTGATCATTGGTGATTATTTATTTCAAAATTTTATCATAGATAGTGGGGCTAGTACTTCAGTTATGCCTAAGTCAATAGCAGAAAAACTAGGCCTCAAATATGAACCAATGGCTAAAGGAGTTCTACAATTGGATGGGTCACCAGTAAAGACCTTGGGAGTAGTTAAGGATATGAATTTTATTTTACATTATTTTCCTAATTTATCCATCCCTCATGATATGGTTGTTGTAGATCTACCCCCATACTTTTCTCTTTGTTTGTTAAGAGAGTTTACAACCAAGATAGGTGGATACTTTGTAGAAAATTGGTCATATATGGTTTTTAGAACAATGTATGGTTCCAACGTAAATATTGGATCTGAACCTATTCATCACAATAATTTATATATATACATGCCTAAGGTTTCAAATGTAAATTATTCTATTCTTGATGAGGAAGAGCTTCACGTGGATCAATCTCCAACTTCTTCTCTTGAAGGACTTGTTGATATACATCTAGATGAATGGAGAGCTGAACAATATGAACATGATCCTTATAAATTCATAGATGAAGCTAGTCTTGGAGTGTATTACCTTCATAAAGAAGTATTTTTCATGCCAAATTTTATGAATCCGAATGAGATTATGGATGGTTTATGGCAGCTATTTTCTTATGGATTAAGAAGCAAGGTTAGATCAAGAGGTGGATTAATGTTAGTATCTCTATCCAAGGAAAGGTATTACTCTACTTTCATATTTCACTTCAATTTTACTTGTAATGTGGTAGAATATGAGGCCCTCATTCATGGCCTTGAGTTAGCTAGGAAAAGAGGTGTCAAATAGTTACAAGTTTATGGGGATAGTGAGTTTATTGTGAATCAAGTGAGAGGTAAAAATATGACTAAGAACTCCTTGCTTAATTAATATAAGCATAGAGTATGGGATCTTGTGGAATTTTTATAAGATTTTAACATTCAATCTATACTAAGAGAAGATAACAAACATGATGATAGGTTGGTAGCTGCTCACTTTGATATTCCAAAAGAGATAAGTGACAAGAACTAGCCTCATATCAAAGTGACTCTGAGGCCCTCTATACCTGATAATGTCACTAATTGTCAAGGGTTTGATAGAGACTAACAAATACCTATTTTTTATATAAGAGGAGGTTTAGTTTTCCTCAAAAATATAGTCCAAACTACAACAACAATATGAAGGGAAGATTATACAATTAAAGACAAACAAACTCCCTAAGGGCTTAATCACACTTGAGGGTATCTTCAATGATGATGATCAGTTGAATAAATAAAAGGTAACATGTCTAATAACCAAGAAAACTATGAGAAAGTAAAAATCTTCAAAGATAAGTTGTTTACTCTTGGGAAGGTATGTACTAGAGAAGAAAGATATGCTTTCATTGAGTTATGCAAGGAATTTTTTAGTGTCTTTGCATAGGAATATAGCGATTTAAAAGTTTTTGATCCAAATTTAGCTCAACATACCATAAAGGTATATGATAATGATAAGCATATAAAGAAAAGGCAAAGGCCAATCAATCCTAAGGTTGACCCTATTATGAGGAAGGAGCTTACAAAGTTGATTGAGTCTAAGATTATTTTTCATATTAAGCATTCATTTTGGTTGGAAAACTTAGTCCTGGTAAGGAATAAGAATGGGGAGATTAGGTTATGTGTTGACTTTAGATATTTTAATAGAGCCTCCTTGAAGAACCATTATCTTCTTCCTTCCATGGAGAAAATTTTACAAGTTATGACAAGTAGTGAAAGGTTCTCACTCCTTGATGGATATTTAGGGTATAATCAGATTTTGGTAAAAGAAGGAGATCAATACAAGACAACATTTACCATTAAATGAGGCATATATGCTTATAATAAAATGACTTTTGGTTTTTGTAATGCTGGGGAAACATTTCAGTGTGAAATGGATATGGCTTTTCAAGGCCTAATAAATGATACAATGTTAGTGTATCTTGATGATATCACAGTCTTCTCCAAGGATGCAAAGGATAATTTAAGTCATCTTAGGAAGATTTTTTAGAAATTTAGAGAGTTTGGAATATCTCTCAATACAAATAAGTATGTTTTTGCTATCCATGAAGGAAATTTTTTGGGATACATTGTTTCAAAGAAAGTTCTATCCATAGATCCTGAAAGGGTGAGTGCAATCTTGGCATTGACTTTACCCAAACACAAGAAAAGTTTGCAAAGTTTTTTTGGAAAATTTAATTTCATAAGGATGTTTATTCTTTATTTTTATAATTTATTCAAGCCTCTAACCTCTATGACAAGGAAATATGAAGTGTTTACTTGGAAAAGGAGAAGGAAATATATTTTTGAAGAGATCAAGCAAGCTATTACTCAAGCTCCAACTCTTTCAAGTACTAATTTCTCAAATTATTTCAACTTGTAAACTTTTGAAAATGAACAAGTAATATATACCATGCTCACTAAATCAAATGAAGAAAACTTTCAGTATCATATTGCCTTCTTTAGTCAAGGATTGGAAGGCTATGAGGTAAGGTACACTTATTTATAGAATCAAGTACTTTCAGTTGTTAGAAGCTTAAAGAAGATTAGGCACATGTTATCCAACAAAAAAATAAATATATTGGTACCTCATCCTAATGTCAAATACTTATTTTTGAGTAGAGATTTGAATGAAAAAAGGGCTGGTTGGATTATAAAAATAATGGAGTATGATGTATAAATCAAGACAACCAAGCTAGTGAAAGGGAAGGGATTATGTGAACACCTTGCTTCAGAATTCAAGGAATAAAATGAAGTTTTTTTAATATTTCAAGATGATCTTATGACACCTGAATCCTCACCAATGAGGAGTTGGACACAAGAAACGATCCATTATATTCAAATCGATGAATGTCCATAAGGCCTACATAGAGCCAACAAAAGGTAATTCAGATTACAATCTATTCTTTATTTACTTATTGATGGATTATTGTTTAGGAAAGTTTTATCAAGTATACTATTGAGATGTGTTGAATCAGATTAGGTTGAGAAGATATTGTTTGAGTTTCATGATGGACCAATAAGTGGTCACTTTGCTCTAAGGACTACAGTTACCAAGATTATGAGAGATGGCTATTTTTTTCCTATTTTATTTAGAGATACTCATGATTGGGTAAGAAAATGTTATAAATGTGCTCTCTTTGATGGGAATCAAAATCCTATAGGCTTACCTCTTCATCCAATACGAGTAGACCAAACTTTAATGCAATGGGGTCTAGATTTTATAGGCTTAATCAACCCACCTTCTAGCATTGGTCATTAATGGGTGTTGCCTACCATAGATTACTTTAAAAGATGGGTGGAGGTTGTATCTCTCAATAAATCAAATGAAATTTCAGTTTTAGACTTCTGTGAAGGCATAGTGACAAGATTTGGGGCTCCTTCAACAATAATTTTAGATAATGCATTAGCTTTCATTGGAATGAAGACAAGTGAGTGGGCTTTGAAACATGTTATTTATCTTATTACTTCCTAAAATTATTATCCACAAGGGAATGGACTAGTTGAGTCCACTAATAAGAATCTAATTAAGATTATCAAGAGGACAATGGAGGAAAACCAAAGAACTTGGCATTCCAAATTGAAGACAGCTCTTTAGGCTGATAGAATCTCCCCCAAGAGAGCTATGAGAAACTCACCATATACACTTGTTTATGAAAGAGAAGATAGATTGACTATTTCACTTGAGTTACCAGCTTTGGATCTCACTTACCATCTAGAGTTGATGGAAAATGAAAGCATGGAGGTTAGATTATGTGAGTTGATGTAGCTTGAAAAAATAAGGGATCAATTTATGCACACTATGAGAGCTCATCAAGATAAAACAAAGAGATATTTTAATAATAAATCCATGCCAATAACCTTAAAATAAGGAGACATTATTCTAAAGTGGGATGAAAATAGGGCTAATCCTAAAAAACACATAAAGTTTGATGCTTTGTAGAGTGGCCCTTATGTCATTTCTCAATCCAAGCAACACAATGCTTTCTAACTCTCAAATTTGGATGGAGAGCAGTCTCATATCCCAGTCAATGGGATCTATCTTAAACATTTATACTAAGGTTATCCTCTCTCCTTATACATAGTTTCTATTTTTCTTGTTTTCCCTAACTATTTATGCACATATGTGAGTCTTTTTGGTGTCTTGATTTGTTTTGTGTTTGCTTGGTGTGTTGTGGTTGTTTTATGTGTGTTTTAGGAAATTTATTTATAGTTTTACTCAATAATTCATTGACTCCCTTATCCCATGGATAGGGTAAGGCTACTTATATTTAGTATAGTAGGCATACTACCCCTTGAATCACCAATTTATTGACCAAATTTGACCTTGCAAGTCAAATTGGGACCCCTATAGGTAAAAAAATTATTTTTAGATGTTTTAAGGGTCTAATATTTTGTCATAGGCTATGTTATAGTAAATTTTATGTAATTTAATGCCTTTTTAGTTTTATTCATGGTCCAATTAGTTTATATGTCATTTTGAGTCACTTAATAGCCACTTAGGGGTCATAAATACAAGTGGCATGGTTTTCAAGGTGTAAAAGTGTCATAATTTCATTTAAAACATCCAATAATTTAGATTATATATCAGTAATGTCAGTCTCATCTGAATATTGTAGATTATCTAACTAAAAATCAAGAAATCAACTAAAAAAGGAGGAGTTTGGCACTTGTATGGCCCTTGAGGGAAGGTGACATGTGGGAGAAGGTAATGTAAAATATATTAATCTTAATAATAATAATTTTAGTAATTTAAATGCTTTAAATGTGCTAAAAAAGGTCCAAAACCATTCTGCTCCTTCTTCTCCCTTCTAAACACACAAAAATGGGTAGCAGGTTCATGCTTGGTATGATCAATAGAAGAGGTTTCAGACCAAATTAATTTCGGGGGTGATATTAAACTATTATAGATTAATTTTCATAATAATTATTTAAATATTTGTAAAATATGCTTTATGAATCATCTATAATAATTTGATTGTGTTTTTTTGCTCACTGTTTCCTACACCCTATAGGTTTTGCTCTAATTTGGATAGCTCTATACAATCCAGTTTGTGATTTTGAATGTATATTATGTTTGATCTATTTTAAAATTATTTTCATGATTATTTTCATATTTCATGGTGTTTTGATAGGCAAGTTAACTCATGCTATAAAAAGGTGTCACCATGTGAGGTCTCAGTCAAAGTTTTCCTTATTTATAAAATATTTGGTTCTCTGTAGAGGTTTCACAAAAATATAATATGATGTATAACATGTCTCAATGCCATAATATTTCCCTCATTACATGATTTTTTTCATCACACCATGCTTTGATCAACTTTTAGTCTTGCCAATTCTCATAGTTAGCTCTGCATTCACTCTCACTTGTAGTCACATGTATGAGACTTGCTTAACTTTTTCATGGAATTATAATGAAGGTGTATGATTTTGTTCAAGTCATCAAGATATTAAGATATTTATTTTTAATGTATGATTAAAATTCAAGGTTAGTTGCAAGTTCGTGTACTACACAAACCAACCACTAGCTACCATTGCTTGCTCTATAATAGGTGTTTGCAAGATTTTTTCACATTGGAATAGAGGTCTTGAGACTTGTATCAAGATTTAAATAGTGATAAACATGAATTTTAGGGATTGGAAATGAGTTTAGGTTTATTTATGAGGCCATTATTCTACACATATTGCTCCAATTCTATCCGCTACCCACGTATAACTCAATCTTCACCTACAAGAGTCTCTTTGATGACATCATGCTAAGATGGAGAATTTGATAGGTGTTTTAATATTTTAAGAGTGCATTTGGATACTTGGTGAAATCATATAATTGATCTTAAACATACATATCTTGCATACTCCCCAAGTTTGTCTACTGCTTGTGTATATGCAAATGCCCACCTATAAGTGCTACCACAGAGTCATGAAGGTACTTATACGGGAAGTTAGAGCATAATAAAGTATTATTTTGAATCCTATCATGTGGATTGGTCATGATAGATATATTTTAGGTGTCAAATAGGCAAATGGAAGTATGGATCACATTCAAACATAAGATGACTAAGTTCAGGTATATTTTCCCTAAAAAATGAAAATAAAGGCCCAAGCTATTTTATGGATATCATATAACAAGGTTACAAAGACTCTTAATGCATATAAATGACCATACCTTGTATTATCCATGAAGGAGAAGATATTTTACAAAGATGAATTCAAGAGGATATGTGGAGGGTAATTTTTGGAAGGCTCAAAGTTGCCTATTTAGACACAAAACTCCTACATTGACATCTGCAGGTTTGATCCTAAAAGAGCCCTCTTCACATAATGTTGTGAAGCTAGACTATGCCACCATGTTGAATGGTTATAAATAGTTAAATTGGAAATTATGATCTAAAATATCATAAATAAGATTTAATGGGTGGTATTTCAAGGTCTAATCTACACCTATAGGTGTCTCATTGTGCCAAATGCACACCTATAGTTGACTGTAGGAGCACACAATTTAGATAGAGGCTTGGACATGGATTAATCAATGTTGGATGATTAAATATGATAAAAAAATTTTTAATCAATTCCAAAAGTGATGTGTGACCTTTCAAACAAGGAATATTCACCTACAAGATTTTACTCCTTCCAACACAGTTGATTGTGTTTGACCATGATAGGCAATGAGCAATTTTGAGGTTATGAATGATACCAATGCATAAGGAGGCTTAAAAATGGGATAAAATAAGAATATAATGATACTAAGATATTTTAAAGTGATATATAGACATTGTCTTAGGTTTAAATAGGCACAATCACCTACAGGTGTACCTCTACGACATAAAACATAGTCAAGAGTTGAAACTCAGTCTTGACTAAGCAAGGAGTGTGAAGGGTGTGTAGTAGAATAGAGTGATAAATAAGTTTATAAAATATTATACATGTTTTTTACACTCAAAAAATTATCTCACTAATGGTAATAATGTATAAAAGATACTTTATGAGGCAACATATAGTTCATATGTGTTAACCTTACACATAGTCTATCTCAACAAAAGTCTATTTTAGTTTTTACAAGTGTTACAAGGTCAAATGACATGACCAAAAGATTTATTTTTTTGTAAAATGTCCTCACCTCTTATATAATACCCTTCAACCTTTGGTTGTTTGGAAAAATAGGGGAAGTGCCCTATATTTTGTCTTAGATAGTGGGCACTCCCCTTGTACATGAAACCTACATTTTTGAATAAAAAAAGTTAAAAAGATTAACTAAGTTATAAAAAAATCTTATGAAATGGTTTGTAAAGTTTAATCACACATAATACAACATGGAAAACCAAGCACATATGGGAGAAGCCTAACAAGGAGGTCTAGAATCACAAAGTTGTAGTCAATCTTGTTAGGTAGGGTTTTGGCCTAAAGCCCAAATGAGGGATCAATGTCATTTATAGCTTTATGTGGGAATTATATCCTATTGTAACATGTTTTTTGGGTCACTATATAGGTGATAAAACTTTTGTAATGTAGAGAAGTCATAGGGGATGCCATTTTTGGCTCAAAGGTAATTTTAGGCATGTGTAAATGGAAGGAAAAGCTCAATAAGACAACTGAGTGCTCGTATCTCCCTCGGCACTTTTAATGGAGACCCAATAAGTTTGGATGTGTTTAAAAGGGTCTTGAACATTACATGTTTGAAATTGTTTGGTAGTTCTAATGTCACGGCTTTATAAATAAATCTTAAAGGCCTAAAAGACCTAAAACCCTTACTAAATCATGGATAAGGACCTAACTGAGAAAACAAGGGTGAAGATATTTCCAAGGGATGAAATTACCATGAAAGTGGTTTTATGTTGTAGATGACTCTTTAGGGCTCTTCCTCATCAAATTTTGTGCTACCCTATCTGTATGGACATGGTACAAAATTAATTTTCTTGACTTTTTTTTACATTAAACAAGTTATAAGAGGTTTTAAGAGATGAAATAAAATTTGGGAGGAAGATAAAGACTTGTAATAACTAATTATAGTCATTTAATTCTTCATAAAAACTCTTAAGTGTTCCTACTATGGCTCTCATCTCAACGAGTTTGAACTGGCATATTGAACATGATAGTGAGAAGGGTGAAAGCTTCAAGTGGAATTATTTTTTAAGGTGTGCCTAATGCCTATAAGGACATAAAGAGTCTTGAAAAGTGTCATAAACTCCATTTTATGTATTTTCATTATAAATTGAATCAATTTTGGAAGCCAAGTCTGTAAGGTGTGTAAAAGAGGAGTTTTTTTTATTGTAGGCAATGATGACTCACTTTCAGAGGAATCCAAGTGATTAGGAATGAAAAAAATGCATGGAAAAGAATTTATTAAACCCCTTCCTCTTATTCAAGTCATTATACCTATCCCTGTTCAGTTTTGAGATGTTCCAACAGAGCTAGATGATGAAGGCAATTTTCTTAGCCAACATAAGGAATTGCATGCCACATTCTAAGAGTTTCATGTCTTTAATTGACACTTTTACTTTCTAAACTTGCATTAATAGTTTCACATCCTTTTCTCGTGCAAATTTAACCCCTTCTCTCAACATGACTAGTGTCCAAATGACCTTTGGACTTCCCTTTCTTTGTTCTTCTCTCAAATGCTATAAGTAGTGACTTTTTGGGCTCTTTTGGGTAGCCTCCATTGGTTAATGGTAAAACCCTAGATAATTTTTTATTTGAATGTCTCTTGAAGAAATACAAAATTTAATTTACCTACTTACATGCTACGTAATTGAGTCTAGTTGTAAATCTTGTTGATCTTGTCTAGTAAAAGATAGTCTTTTCTAACATGTTGTCTTTGATTGTCCACCAAGTATGTATAAGAGTAATTCTCATAGGTATTTTTTAGTGTTAATTATTAGTGTATGAGATTATTATAAGTGGTTTATTACTTAATTCTCCAAATGGTAATTCATTATCCCTCCTAAACATCAATATACCTCTTGAACCTAACATATGAAACATTGATGTAACAATATATCTTGAGTTGTGAGTTATGTGTGAAAGAAGCTTTGATTTGATCTAAGTAGTATAAGTTCAGTTAATAGGAGGAAAATAATTATTTGTGCATCACCTTTTATATTTTTTAGTTTGTCTTCTTACCCCTTTTCATGCAAAGTTGATAAGTAGGAAAGTACTTCAAAGAATGCATCAAAGGAACTATCCTTTCTAGAGATTCATCTCACCTATTGGTTCCCCACAACTTGTGAGATGTTTCCATTGTGAAACTTGGATGAGGAGATTCTATACATATCCTCAAGGGGTGTGAATCCAAGTGACAAACTTTACTACACTATGCATCCCTCTTATGTTCTAGGATAGAATCAGCATTTAGAACTTATGTGGAGGGTATATTTTCCTTAAAAGGGAGAATCTTTGCTGCCTATTTTCTATATCCACTTGAGTTAAGTTTTTAAATAGGTTATTTTTAGATGGTCTACCTACTTTCAAAGGAGTTATAATATCTATTCCTTTATCACTCATTTTGGTAACCCTAGTGGCTGGAGTCTTTACCTATGATTTATTATTTAGAGAATTCATTTTTTTCATTTTCTCCTCATTGTTTGCCTCTTTTACTCTTTATTTTGACTAACCTTAATTTTTTCCATTATCCTCTACATATGATTCCTATTCTTTCCAATCCTTAATATCTATGTCTTGTCCCAAAATCTAGAACTTGTTATAAAGAAGTGGTCTATTTGTGTTATTATCTTGATTTTGCCCATGGAGTGCTTCCTATAAAGCTTCATTCTTAGTTATGTCTTCCTCCCACAAGATGTTGGTGACTTATAAAAATGGTTGTTTCAATTTATTTGGATTTGTCACTTTCCTTCTTTGAACTAATTTTTTATTCTCAATTTTCTAGATAGTGTATATCCTTCCTACTAGTTGAACTAGACTCTACCTCCTTGGGTATAATTGTGAATTTGGGTCTCCCAATTCTATCATGTTTGGTACTTCCTTTTCCCCTTATATTTTTTGAGAATACCACCCTAATTTTATTTGAGTTATATATAGGATTTCCTTTTCTAAGTTCTTGAATGAAACCCCACCCTTTCTCTACCATGCAACATTATTAGTGTCCGAATGGCACACCTTCACTAAGTGGCCTAATTTATGACATTTTTCACACATTAAGGTTGATATTTCAAATTCAATTCTTTTTTCTCTAGTTATAAATGGTTTGTGTAGAACTATAGAGTTAGGGATTTCTTGATTAACAAAGGTGTTCATGTAGAATATTGCATGTACTAGTCTTGACCTTGCCTTGGTTGCTGAATCTAAAGATATTAGATAGCTAAAGGATTTGGCTAGGCTAAAAAATAATTACTCTTCCCAAAATTATATGGGTAGACCTAGAAGTCTCACCCAAATATTCATTTGATTTTTTTTTTTTTGGGGTTCAAAACTTGGTTCCCAGTTTTTGAGTAAAAGCCCAAATTTGTCAAAGAACATGGTCCCCAGACCAAAATATTTTCACTATCTTTGAGGTTGTTGAATCAAATCATTAAAAATCCATTAACCATTTCTAATATTTCCATGTGTCCTTTGGTGATCCATTTTTTTAGCCTAGGCTTAGAATGTTTCTATATTAGGTCTTGATCCCATAAATTTCCCTACAAGGGCCTGCTTCATCCTTGAGGAGGTTCATTGTATGAGATATGGAGTGATTTATACATGTAAAATCTTCCCATACTTTATGGTTTTTTGAAGATCCATAGTTTTAGATTCCCTTTTGTCCATAGATCCCTTCAATCTATCACACCAAGAAGGATTGATTGAAAATGATTTGGAGGAAAGAGTGTCAGAATTCTTACCTTTCTGCTATGATATTCCTTGTGTCTATGAATCCCCTAATAGAGCATCGATCCTAGAGTCATATCCATCTCCTTTCTCCCTCTATGAATATGGATTTGAAATTTTTAATTCCTTCCCAAGTTCTACAAATCCACCATGTTCTTCCTTCTCTCCCATTTCAATAACTCATAAATACACCATTACTTTTGGCTAGGATTTTTTGAGGCTATGAGAGATTTTGGATGGTGGTTATAGAAGTTTCTAGGTAGTGGATAAAAAATATAGTCTATGATGTGGTAGATTTGGTGTTGAGATTTAAAAATGAAGTTTTTAAGGTGAACTTTAGACATGTGTAAAATGAAAAAACATAAGTCATTCAAAAAATTGAAAAAAAACATAATGTGCATGTTGAATCCATATGATTTAAAATTTAAGCACATTAATTAAAAATTAGAGATGAATTTGTGGTAGATGATATAGTGATATCTGTTTAAATTTTGTTTTTACATAGTTAAGAGACAAGTTTGTCGACTCCAATATAATTTTTCACTTCCTCGACCTCCCCTTAATAATTAATCACTTCCAAAATGTTAGGATTTTAAAATAAAATATATGGCTATGAGTATGACATTTGAATCCACCTGAATACATGTTTTTGTAAGTTTTTTGGTATGTAGAAACATTGACAACAAATGTTCTCAACATTCAATCCATAATTGGAGATATCCACCTCTATTTATTTATGTTTGAAAAAACATAACCACCACATAAAGGTTAAAAAATAATCACTAGTACCGTGTTATTAGCCTCAAAGTAATACTACACATTCTACCTCAAGAACATCCTTACCTATATGAAATGAAATTAATTTTGAGATGAAATTCAAACACACATAAAAAAAAACCATAATCAATCTACATAAAAATAAATAATATTCAAGTGCATGTTGAATCTCTATAATTTAAACTAAGAGCATGTTGTTTGAAAATATGAGACCAATTATTTGAAGATGATATAATGATCAGCCTTGAAATGCCATTTTTATACAATTAAGAGACAAGTTTGTTTTCTCCAATATAAATTTTCACTTCAAGGACATCCCCTTGAAATACATCATATCCAACACATCAAGATATGAAAATTACATATGTGCCTAGGACCATGATATCAAAACCAACTCAAATATGTGTTTTTGTAAATACTCTAACATGTAGAAACATTGATGATAAATATTGTCAACATTCAATCCATATTTGGTTATCTCCACATATAGTGCTTCAAGGCTAAAAAATGGCATTACCACCATGTTAGGGGTGGTGAATAGTGCCTATGACCACATTATTGGTCTTGGAATATGTTTTTTTATGAGACAAAATACCCATTACGGCCTCAAGAATTTCCTTCCCTATACAAAAAAGTTATTGATTTTAAAGAAAACTTTAGACAAGCATAAAATGAAAACCATAGCTTATTAAAAAAATAAAAATAACTAGCATGTGCATGTCAAAGACCTATACTTTTTTGATATGTATGAAGGCATTACATGGAATCACTGAATTACATAGAATGTTAACATCTCTACCCATATTTTGTAAATAAGCATATAGTGTATTTACAATGCTGGCTAAGCATAAATCTAAATCAGTGAGCTCCTTTAGCTAAGAAACCATGAGTAAGGGGCATCTATACCATCAAAATCACCCAAGACATGATCTTATCCTTAAGTTCTTAACTCTCTATGTTAGGTATCTACAGGATTTATAATTTGGTGGATTGATATAAGTAACCATGATCCTCACCAAAAAAAATACAACCCTTTCAATAAATACCTATAATTTCAACCATAATATGGTAATAAAAAATAAGAGCAAAATCCATGTTGGATGATATAGTGATCAGTCTTGAAATTATATTTTTATGCAATCAAATGATAAGTTTGCTACCTCTGATAGACATTTTTGATGTCAGGACCTCACCTTGAAAATACATTGCTTCAAAAAAATTGAGATAGAAACATTACATATGTGAATAGGACCAAAACCTATGAATTCACTTGGATATGTGTTATTTCAACTACTCCAAACTACTTCAACATGAAGAAACATTAACAACAAATGTTGTCAGCATTCAAGTTGTAGTTGGAGATGTCCACCTATAGTGATTTGTTGCTAAGAAGTGGCATTAGCACCACATCAGTGGTGGAAAATAATTCCTAGGGACACATTATTGGCCATGAAATATGTAGTATTATGAGATAGAGTACCTATTCTAGCCTTAAAAATGTCTTTCCTTGTATAAAAAAATTATAACTTTTAAGGCTAACTTTAGGCATGCCTAAAACAAAAACTATAAGTCATTTACATGGAAAAAAACCATATTGTGTTTTATAAATCCCTTTACTTGTGTCTTAGAGAAAATTTATTGAAAATAAGAGACAAATCCATGGAAGATATAGTGATCTATAGACATCCAATTCCTAACACCATTGTGTTTAAATTGTCAATCTTATTTAAAAATTATTCAAACACACAATTTAGGCTAAAATCATGTAAACATGTTAAATGGTTAAATCTTATTGTATATATGTGAAAATTTAGGCTAATGTATTATTAAATAGGGCAATGAATTTTATGTGATTATTAACTTTTATCAAATCATATCGATTCAAAATTATGAAAATGTAATTGGATGCTCTAAACCACTAAATTTTTCTAATTCAAAATCACATGACACATGCATGTGTAATTTCATTTCAATAATGATCTGAATGGGATATTGGTCCATACACACTTAAAATCTTATTATAATTATACTCTAGTTAAATTATGACCTAGTAATATAACATTTTAACCAATTTGATTAATAGTGTGCAACCAATTTCTAAAGAATTGAATAAAATTTGATTAATCTCACTTAGGTAAATTAATAAAAATTAAGAGATTAAGTGGAAAATCATGGAAGTTATTGAATATTTCTTAATTAGAAATTAATTTCTAATATCTGTATCATTAGGTGACATAATTTTTGGGGTGGCATCCATAAGCCATAAGTCGAACAAATATCAAGTTTAATGCCTCCCATGCCTTTTTAATGCATCTTGCTTCCAAATATTTATGAGGGTAATTATGGATTAAATATCCAAAATTAAATTAATTCATGAACACACATCTTGATATCTATATGGATGGTCATGGTTGTTTCTGATCAAATTAAAAAATCTATAAATAGGAGGGCCAAGACCACTATTTTAAATCTTCATTTATGTAAACTTATTATGTAGAATTCTCTCCACAACCTTTCTTTGTGTAGTGTTATAATGATTAATTTGAAATAGGATAGCTTCAAGATAGACATAACATTGATTCAAATATCATGAGCCTAGTTTCATTGGTGCACTTGAGATGATGGAGGAGCTTTGTCTTGCATCATTGATAAAAAATTGAGGACCAAATCAAAGGGAAAATCATGTTTTGAGCCACATTTAGAGATGGGATGCTCTTGGGAAGGTATTTTATATATGATTTCTTTTAATAGCTCTTAAATGTCATTTTCAAAGCCCCATCAAATGAGTTGGCTTAGTTAATTATGTTCTTATGCATTTTATTGAAGGTTTTTATTGACTAATGCTTGATCTAACTCACTTTGGATTCCATCTCTACATCTTGGCATGCCCAGTGGGACCACATATCCCATCAAGCAAGGAGAACCTTTTGGCATTCTTATATTTTCTAAAAATTCCTTTAAAATCCATAAAATTCAATTTTTGACATTATTTTTCTTATATTTTTAGCTTTTATTGACACATAGTGACCGATATCAATTTTCCCTAACCAACACTGGTCCTATCTAACTGGCATTGATTCTTTGTATAGGGTAGAACACAACAAAAAAATTGGATTTTTGAGTTTTATTGAAAGTTGCAAGTTGATATTTTGGATTTTAAGTCTCTGTCTAAACATTTTATTACATGATCCTAAGCTTTGTTGGAGATTTTATACTAACTTGGGGTAACAAAAGTTTTTTGACAAAATTATTTTCCTAAGGGTTCATAGGTAATCGACATTGATTTTATTTTGATCAAAATATGTTCTTTTATGACCATCATTTATCTTTTTATAGCCGACATTAGTTACTATTAACTGACATCAATCTTTGTGTAATAAAAATAGATAACTTGAGAATAAGTTTTCAAATCTTATGTATTTCATTGACAATTGTGCTTCAAAGCAAAAGGAAGCCCTCTAACATTTGTAGGTTATATGCTTGGAAAAGTGTTGAATTTAAGATTGATCAAGTCTTTAACTTCCTCTTTGGTGTTTAAAAGGAATTTAGAATCTTTTGTGTTAAGTTATTTTGTGAAAGTTTTTCAAAATTTGCAACTAAGGCCAAAGGGCCAAAATTTTCATAAAACACTTCACTTTTGGTGCATAAAATTTACACTTAGTTAAATTGTATGTTTAAAAGTGTGTTGTTTTATGATAGATTATTTTATACTTGTTTATTTTTCATAAATGAAGGATGCATGTATGCTCTCTCCCATTCCCTTTAGGGAACTTAGGTGACAAAAAGTGCTTTTTCCTTGCAATTGTTCCTTGTCCAAGGTGTGAAAATAATGTTGTTGAGGCTCTCCCCAAAAATCATAAGGTTTGGGTGATATAAACACAACCTTTAAAGTCTTTTCACTTGATCATTTATTTATGTAACTTGGCTTGTGAGTAGGAGTTCATAGCCTCCTCATGAGTTATTTATAGAAGATTTGACCTGAGGTTTCATCTTCTGATATTATTTCAACCCCACTCCATAGTGGGATATATAAATCAAATCATGTTTACTATAATTTATAGGGGGTTGAGAGGCTAACCTCTCCAATCATAATGAAGACCTGAATCAGGTCTAGTTAACCAAGGGATTCTACTAATTATTACATGGATGGAATTAATATGTAAAGGAATAGACCCTTGCATAGTAAGTTAATCAGCATGAACTCAATTAACATGAGGCATCTATAATGTTAATCACACTTGGGACCATCTAGATAGTCATAATTTTAAGTTTTAAAACAACCCCACTTATCATGGATATATTATTAATGCAGGGTGAGGAGCCCAAAATTCCATGTCATCATATAATCTCCTAGGAGAAGGGGGTGTAAAAACCCTACTACTTTACGTGCTTTTATTTTTGGATTAACACATAAAATCCTCCCAAGAGTATGTATATAGATGTAATTCAATGATACAAAGAAACCTTATCAGTTTATGGCTTAAGATGTTATACTTAGTTGTATTGGGTCTTTTCCTTTACTTGCTTGGTCTTGATCGGAGTCTAAAACTTGATTGTTAAATAAAACATCAACCAAACACATTTTTTTGTCCACGATTTCATTTAAACAAGGAGGTGTTATGCTTACAAAATCCAAATAATCCTTTGCCTTTTTCAAATCCTCATTTTAAGCATTATGTTTATCTTATCTAAATAATGTTATTATGCTATTCATTTGAGTCTAGACCTTTTTGCTAAAATATCGAAGTCCTTCACTTTTTAATTTAGAATCTCACCTTTTTAAGTTCTAGTCCAAGGTGTTGATTGGTTTACCATTTACACTTAGTTTCAATAAACTTAGGTATGATTTCCCATTTGGGTTGAATTTCATTTATAGACTCATAATCATTTGATCACTGTGAACTTAGGTTATCTTGCATATCGCTTACACTCTAAGTTCTAGAACACATTTTATTCTACTTCCTCTTACCATGTGGTGGCATTATGCTACCCATTTAGTTTTAGTTTTATACTTAGGAATTCTTATGTTTTTTCACATCTTGAGTTTCTTAGTTTGCATTGTTACTTTCCTCGTCAAAAAGACTCTCTTCTAATTTTCTAGTAGCAACTCATAAAAGTTGTCCCTAAGTTTTACAGTATTGACATATCTTTAAACCTACACTTGGTGTACTAGTTTACACTTTAAGTTTTTTAAGTTATCATACCCTCTTCTAATTTAATGATTTCAACCCACCAAAGTTGAGTAATTTCATAAACAATTTAGCTAACTATGCAGTACTATGCCACCTTATTTATTATAGTCTCTTTTGCCTTGTTAATTTCTTAGAGAAAATCAAAACACACTTTGTTAACATTTTCAAAACATTTTCTAAAATCTTATCAAATGTAGAGAACAATATTTTTAGACATGATGCAAAGGTATACTTTTATTAGGGTCCCTTATAGCCTTATCTATAAGTAGGAGCACTTTTATGATGGACAAGACAATTTTGTGGTATTTAAAGACATTCCCATGACCGTAGGATCTGATCAACTATTTTAAACATTAGCCCCTAGAGGATAAAGATAAAACACTCCTAAGGTTTATTGAATCTAGTGCTAGATCGCCATCAGAATTTCTTATGGAATAATTAAATACCTTGGTTAGGGTAGAATAAGAACAACAAGAATAGTCCCTCGCTCACATTGTAAAAATACCATTGTGTATTCTAGTAAAGGAAAGGAAATGCTTGTAGAGTCAATACAAAGCTGTCAAGATATTGTCACCAAGATCAAGAAAATAAGTCAATGGTATGTAGAAAAACTTATCATAGATTTGATGGACTCTTTTGTTGCTATTTCAATACATAATGATGTTTCCAAGGAACAAGGGAATGTGATTAAACCAATGCAACACACTTTAGTTGAAAACACATCTATAATGGATCAAGATGTCTCAATTTAACAACCAAAGTCTCAAGAGGTTCTCTAACATGCTTCAATAGACATGAATCATACAATTTTCAATCATCAAGAACCTCTTGTTCCTTCACAAAATCAAGGACCAAAACATTCTATGAGTATTGAGGAGATTGTTCAAAATAATTTGGCTAGTTTATCCAAACCAACATGTACTTTTGTGAATAGACCATAGAATTCCCAAAATCAATAAAACACTTAAAACTAAAGGTGGTTGAATTTAGGAAATGTTTATCAACCTAAAATTAGTGGCTCACTTACTTGACTCAAGGAGTGAATCAAAACAATTTTTTAGATCATAGGGTGTATATCCCTAATAAATACATGGAACAAGGGCACATACCGCCCCAAAAAAATTATATTCCACCCACTAATGAACCAAACATGCAGATTGGAATTTGATTAATGAAATTATGTCATGATTGGAGATAGGAAATAGAATCAAGAAGTGAAAATTTAATGAGATATGTCCATATATGTTTGATTTGAGTATTATCCAAGTCTATTTTCTACCTCATTTTGAGGCACCTATTTTTGATAAATACAAAGGAAAGGATGACCCTTGTGCACACATTCAATAATTTTTTTTATTGTGCCAAGAGGTAGCTTACAGTAGAATTTTATTACTTTGATTGTTTCCACAAAGTTTAGTGATACAAGATTTAGATTGGATTCTTAAGTTACCCAATGGATTGGTTGCAGATTGGAATTATCTATCTAAAAAATTTGTCAACCACTTCTCATATAATATTGATCATGAATTAACTATTTTTGACTTGTGTAAAGCCAAATAGAGATATAGAGAAAGCTTTGTAGCATATCTATAATGGTGGAGAGCAATAGATATATGCTTTAAACATAATTTTATAGACAAATAATTGGCCAATATCTTTGCATAAAATTTACACCCTAAGGTGGTGCATAGTTTATGGCTTACTTGTAAAAACATATTTGAATAAATCATAGAAAATAGTGTGCATATTGAGAAGGAACTTATTAGTAAGGGCCTTATCAATATTTAATCACAGGGTTAAACATCAAATTAGACCCAATATACTACTTAATCTATGGTAATAGAGAATCCCAAAAGATTTAATAAGAACAAGAACATGGTCAAAAATGGTGTAACTAAATCAAGACACATACAAATAGTGTAGGCTCTACCATTTTTAAATTTGAATTTATCTCTACCTAATCCACAAAACACTTTTCAAAGAGTCCCTCCATGAAGGGTATTCAATCATAAATTCAAAGTCTTTAGCAAATTGGAGAGCCTATTGAGGTAGTGTTCCAAAAGCTCATAGAAGCTAATTTGATTGTATGGCCTATACCAAGGCCATTTATTGAATATCAACCAAAATTCAATTAGTATCGAGCAAAATAATGTTGAAACTTTCATTGTTTTGTTAGTCAAGGTGCCTATTGTTGTGTTCAATTGCAACACCTCATTGAATATTTGATCAAATGTGGTGAAGTTGAGATCAAACTTGCTCTATAGGACACTAATTAGGATATGGGAATCTATAAAGATCCATTTCCTTAACATAACTAACAACCATCAAGGAACAATCATAACTAAGGATAAAATTAGTGATAGAATCAGAACCAAGGTCAAAATCTTAATTAACATGATCATAATCAAGATCATAATACCCATGCTAATAACTTAGGTTACAACAATATACCTTATGATTATAAAAATATTGTGGGATGATTTTATGTAAACCACATTACCATTATCATAATTAAATCTTGTGAACTATCTTGTACTCTTCATAGTATTGGACCCATCATTATAGGGTCAACACCCTTTCCCTCAAGTAATGCTATATCAAGTTCAAATTTTTACATTATGCATCGGTTTGTGTGGGTTACCATTTATAGACCCCATCCTTCCTCTAATTATAATTGATCCTCATCGACTTGAAATTTCTCAAATGTAACTGGACACCTACAAGTCACCCTTTAAGTCCCTTTTCCTTTGTACTCTAATTATAATGGCTCCTTGCCACCTCTAGATTATGCAATCAGAACTAGATGCTCATGAGTTAATCTTTAGGTCCCTTTGCCCTCTTCTTATAGAACTAAACCTAATGTGAACATTATGCCTTCAGATCCAAATCTAAACACTATGCTAGCCAAGGCTAAACCACCTCATCCTACTATTGAAAAGCCTTATAGTCTATTAAACCAATTGAGTAAAACCCCTACACAAAATTATATTTTATACCTTTTGTGTATGTCTAAAGTCCATATAACTATTTTGAATGACCTTTTATATAAATCTAATATTCCCCAAGATATTAATCATGAATAGTTACAAACACTTGTAGGGTATTTGCCTTCATTTTGATGGGTTATTTTTTATTAAAAAGACATGTCCACTCTTAGTCCTATCCATTAGAACCCATTTTATATTAAGGTAATCATTGAAAATAATAAAATAAAGTAGGTTATTGTAGATAATGGTTTAGTTCTAAAAATAATGTCCCTCAAATTGGTATAGATATTGGTGTACACTATGAAGGATATTCAGCCAGAGATGATCACCATAAAGGCATATGATAACACTTAAAAGGAGTCTTTTGGTATTATTTATTTTACAATAATTATTGGGTCTATGTCCCATCATAATTTATTACATATTATGGATATTTAGTTGCCTTATAACATACTTCTTGGTTGTCCTTGAATCCATGAAGTACAGGCAATCTTTTTCACCTTGCATCAGTGCCTTAAGTTTTCCCATGATGGGATCGAGGTCACCATTCCTACCGATCTAAAACCTTATTAATATTGCAAACATATAGAGGCTAAATTTCATAATTATAACTACTGTTCCAATTTCAAATTAATTTCAAATAATATCAAGGAAATAGTTTTTCATCCATCTGAATCCAATTATATCAACCCTAGTGATGATGTTTTCACTTTAGCTGATCCATTTTCTGTAACTCTTGCAAAATAGGTTATTATAAAAGATGTGGGCATTTCCACATACCATCTTAAGGGAGCCTTATTTATTGATAAGTTGTCAAAGTCTCCCGAAACATTTTGTAAACTCAAACCTTCTAAAATCCCTAACATACCTGACATGGTTTGGCAATAGAAGAAAAAAATGGAAACCACCTATGGTATTTTTACCTGCTACTTTACCAAAATAGGATCGAGAAGCTTTCATTGAAGGAGACTAATATATTATAACAACATTGCTGATTGATTTCAAAATCAAAAATATCTAATCCCTAATCATATTATGGATAATTTTGTTTATATAAGAAAAGGCCTTAATCCATAAGTGTAAGGAATCCTAGAACATTTATCAGCTAAAAAACCTAACATGAATCAAGGTCTCAAATTTATATCGCTTGCAGATGACCTCATGACTTTCGTTAGTGATTTTTATAAATCAACTAGCAACAATAATCCTGGTAGTGAAGTAGTTCCCCATTATAGTATTTTTGATGAGCTTGCTAACATGAACCTATTTGATTCAAATTCCATTATGATATTAACAACCCATTATTCCCTATACCTTTGCCATCCTAAACTCATTGATTGGGACTATTAAAATTTGATCATACACCTTGATGAATTCTATAATGAAGAATCAATTTAAGATTATATGGGCCTTAGAGATGGATTTCCCATTGGTAATCATAATTAAGGATTTGATTTTTCATTAGATCCCTTTGCCTACTTTGGAGAGTAGGCAAACTTTCTTGGTCATGAAAAAGATAAAACATTGAGATCTTTGGGTGAAAACCTTGTTGAGGCACACATTGGTTAGGGAAATAGTAAATAAAAAGATAATACCTTGAATGAAAACATGTTTCAATAAATATTAGATCGGGATGTTTGCTCATCCCCAAAGGATGCATAAGGTCCATCAAATCCTAACTCTATAGCCAATACTAACATCATGTCAGAAAAACAAGTCTTTGAGTGTCTTGCTCTTGATTTTACTAAGATATTTGCTAGTTAGACATTAAATAAATTTATAGATTTAGATTCATCACATTATCCATAGCTTTGAGAGGAAAAAAAAGAAGCTATAACAGAAGAAGAAGATTATGATCACACATTGCCTAATATTCTAGAATATGGTACTACACTCCTTGTAGAAAACACTACAAAAGTGAACCTAGGAACATATGATGGTCCCAAAATTGTTTACCTTGGAACCTCCCAAACTAATGAGAAGTGGGAATAAATTATATCCTTTTTGAAGGATTTTATTGATATTTTTGCATGGGCAAATTTTGACATGACAAGCTTGGACCCTCACTTAGTTGTGCATCACCTTATTGTTCATCTAGATGTCAAACTAGTCAAATAAAAATTGAGGAAGATGCATCCACATATCACTCTTCTAGTAAAATTCAAATTAGAAAATTTAATAGGAGTAGGCTTTATTAGACCACTAAATTGTTTTGAATGGATATCAAACATAGTTCCAATCAATAAAAAGTCATAGGATATACAAATTTGTATTGATTTCATAGATATCAACAAAGCATTCCCCAAAGATGATTTTCCTCTTCCCAACATCAACATGATTATTGATTCTAATCCTGGGTATGAGATGTCATCCCTCATGGATTGATTTTTCAAATAAAATCAGATCAAGATAGCTCAAGAAGATCTAGACAATATTTCATTCAACACCTTGTGGGAACATTTTGTTATCAAGTCATGCCATTTGGATTGAAGGATACTAGAGCCACTTATCAGCATTCCATGATTGTCATCTTCCATGACATGATGAAAGATATTTTTAAGGACTATGTTGATGACATCTTAGCTAAATTAAGAACACATGCTAGACATCCTAACATTATATGGATAATTTTTAAGAGACTTCATGAGTATAAGGTTCACCTAAATACTAAGAAGTGTGTCTTTGGAGTCACTTTTAAAAAATTACTATCATTTATCGTATAGAAAATAGGGATCAAAGTTGACCTTACTAAGGTTAAGGTGATTGTTGAAATGCCTCCACCTTCAAATCTTAAATATCTTTGAAGCCTGCAAGTAAAGATTTAGTCTATTCATAGATTCATTTATCAATTGGTAGATAAGTGACATCGCTTGAAAAAAGTGGTCATGTTTCAATGGGATAAAGGGTGTCAATTAGAATTTTTGAATCTCATAACATATTTGGCAAACCCACCAATTTTGAGACCGTCAACACCTAGACAACCATTTCTTCTTTACATTTTAGTAACTAAACATGCACTAGGGGAACTTCTAGCCCAACATGATGATCAAGGTAAATAACATGCAGTCTATTATTTAAGCTACACACCAGTGGATTATGAACACAATTATATGACTATTAAGAATTTGTGTTTAGATATGGTGTTCACATCCCAAAATCTATGACATTATATGCTGAACAATAAAACCATTGTTATTGCTAAGGTGGATCCTCTCAAAATTTTTAATCATAATTAGATTTCATAGGTTGCATGGCCAAATGCATCATGCTATTAAGCAAGTTTGATGTTGATCATCAAAATTAGAAAGCTGTCAAGGGGTAGGTTATTGTTGATCAACTTATAAAAGATCCTATTATAGATACTCAGCCACTTAGATTTGACTTTATAGATGATTCTATTATGATAGTAAAAGTACAACATGAACCTGAATAATGAAAAATATATTTTTATGGTTCCTTTACTTATCGTAGATATGGAGACAACATTTTATTGATTAGACTACAAGGGGATCTTATTCCCAATGTTTTTCATATCAATTTTCATTGTACCAATAATATGGCCAAGTATGAGGCACTTATTATAGAAATTTGTCTTGTAGTATAGTAGGATATCCATCATTTAATGGTCTATGGGGATTCCTAATTTATTATCAATCAAACCACAAATTAGTACCAAACTAGAGATGACAAGCCAAGCACATTGTGGATAATCTCAAGACTCATTTTAATGTTTATAGTTTGAACAAGTACCAAGGGCCAACAAAATATTTTTTGATGCAATGAAAAAAATTGGGTTTATGATACAAATTGAAAGTAGTGATAAAGAGTATCATTATATTATTGAAAATATTCTACAACTTGCTCATATCTTGTGAGATTCAGAAAGGGTATGTGTCATTGCTAGTCCCAATCCCTCACCTGAACTGCCTTCATTTCAAGATTTTTAGAATTATTTCCAATTTCACATTTTTCCACCTAACCTTTCAAATAATCATCATAAACCTTTTATTCACTGCATATCCTATTATACCCTCCTTGGAAACATGCTTTATCAAAAATGCTATGATGGAATGATACTTTATTGTTTATCTTCAAGAGAATCCAAGTTAGTGCTTGAGGTTTATGAAGGAATGTGTGGATCCCACACCAATAGTGGATTATTAGATAAAAGTATCCTTAGAATAGATTTCTGTTGGCCCAAAATGGAGACAAATGCTTGAAATTATGTAAGGAAGTGTGTTCCTTATCAACAACATGGAAATTTGATACACACACCTTCCCTACCACTATAACCAATCACTACACCATGGTCATTTTATACATGGAGCCTTGATCTCATTGAGAAAATAAACCTAACATCTTAAAATGTCCATAAACATATTCTCACTACTATCAAATATTTTACTAAGTGGATTGAGGCCATTCCTCTCACTTATGTCATCAATAAGTAGATTATCAAGTTTATACATTACCATATCATCTTTGATATGACATCCCAACATGCATTATATATGATAATGTTGGATCATTTATAAATAGATATGTTAAAGAGCTTTGTGCAAAATTGAAAATCAAGCACAAAAAATACACACCATATAACCCACAAGGCAACGAACAAGCCAAGGCATCAAACAAAATTATTGATGCCATATTGAAGAAGATTGTCAATGATGCTGGCTATAATTAACACTTAAAATTTTTTCCTACCCTTTGATCTTCTCATACGAGTCATAGAACCCCTATAGGATCCACTCCATACTCACTTATTTATGGCACATAATCTATTATCCAAATTGATATCGATCTGCCTTCATTGTAAGTTTATTTGGAGAATATTGAAGATGGTAAAGATTATAGAGTCTTCAAGTTACAAGAATTAGAACTCCTTAATGGTAAGAATTTGTCTACCCTAGAAAAAATACATTCTTATTAGAGTATATTGTGTCAAAGCTACAATAGGAAAATTCTCCCTCAGGAGTTTGAGATTGTGATTTGGTCTTAAAAGAGAACCAAAAGAACATAAATGCTGAAAATAAAAAAGGGTAGTTTCCAGCCCAATTGGATAGGCCCATATGTTATCATAGTAAATTATGGATCAGTGGCATATTGGGTAGCTACTCTAAATGGTGAAGAACTTCTAGAGCCCATGAACATTGTACATCTCAAGCAATTCTATGTTTGATAGCTTTCAAACCATTGTATATAAGACTCCTTACTTGGGTGAAACTTTTGCTGAAGATATTTTATCCTACCATTATATCTTGGACCATCCTAACTTGGACCATATTCATTATGTTTTGACCTACCCTAGACAATTCTCACAAGACCCATACTCTTTTATGACTCTAGATAGTTGAAACTTTGGATTGTTGGCACTCTGGATTGTTTATATTCCAACATTTTATACTACCCTAGACTATCTTCTTTTGGACCATATTTATTCTAGACCATTTTGTTTAGAACCACATTCTTTTTATACCATGGGCCATTGTAACCTAGATATATTTTATCCCTTGACCAATTACGATCTTGATTATGACTCGTAGACATTCTAAACACATTTAATGCTAGTTTTATAAAGCAGTTCAACCTGAATAATATTTTGTAGCTTCTTCTTATAGATAAGTGAACACAAATACATCAACTAATAGTGTTTTACTACTAAATGGTTCTTCATCTTTATCTAGAATTGCATACTATTCTATCATTATTATTTTTTTGTTTGGTAGGTATCATTGTCTTAACAAGATCTTGCTCTCATCGATTTATGATCATGGACTATTGTAACCAATTTAATTATCATTTAAACTCTTACCTATACATGTCCATCTCCTCATCTAGGTAGTTTCTTGAACATTTTTTTAATATTTCATTACTATTTCTTATCCCAAAAACACAAAAACATTAAAAAATGATCAACAAATAAATAAAACCATTTTCTTACACTTTTGTTTATTCTGATCTCCACACTCCTTCCATCTTGTAATTACTCATTTTGAATGCTCTCACCATTTTGCAAGCCCATTTTCCTTATTTCCTCTACCACATTAAACATGTTTTCTTATCATCACCTTTATTATATCCTATTTTCTGGGAGAACTACATTTAGCCTAAAGTTCATGTTGGACCTTGCATCCATGGAACTATGTAGGCAATGTTCACTTATCTTGTACATCTAGAGTCATCTCGACCACCCCCTTATTTTTCTTCTTTTTCCCCCATTTTCTCATATTGTTAATTCCCTATCAGTTGAGGCAACTTTATGTCATTTTTATTATTACACTATTGTATAAAGTAATTCCTCTATTACACATGCATGAACAATTATTTTTAGCTCACACTAACATTGTGACTAGCTATTGTTTGTATGTGTTTAGTTGATTTTTATTATTGTTTTCTTGTGCTTTATTTTCTCTCCTTTATTTTGTTTCATTCCTTCATTGTTTCTTCTTGCTTATTCTTGGTCTTTTGGGTTACTATTTTATCTTATTCTTTTTTGTTTATTCTCCAAGTATAATTTGATAGTACACATGGATCCTGATTATTCATATCTTGATTTCATGTTGTTTATTAAGTTGTTCTTGATTTACTTTTTTAAATTATTATTCCTACTTGAATCCTAATTTTTCATATCTGGATTTTAAGTTAGGCTACATTTGTGTCTTATTTTTATCTTTGTCTTTGTCTTTGTTTTTATTTAAATGTAAATATTTGTAACTCTTGTCTTGGTAATTCTTATCATTATCCTTAGTTATAATACTCACATTTAAATTAGCTCAGTGAAATTGAAATACAATATCATTATAATTTATTCATACTTATGATGCATAATTTCATTTTACTATTGTAATAATTTTGTGCTTTGGATAAGTATCAAAATCAATGTAACTCTAAAGATCAGCTCTCAAGTGCACCAATGAAACTAGATACCAATGGCTTATAGACTAAACACTATGCAAGATGTGCATCTTTTGGAATATAATGAGTCTAATCAAATAGTGGTCCATTTTTCTTCTATTCTTCTTCCTCATTCCCTTTTCTCCCACTTTTAGGTGAACTACATTATTTTGAGGTTCATTTGGACTATGTAAGCAGCTCTTGGATAGATGACATATCTTAGGCCATCTTGACCACCCTTAATTCTTCTTTTCATCTCTTTCATCACTTTGTGCATCCTTATATACCTAGTTTTTATGGTTGTTTCACTCATTTAACCATCATATATATGTTTTCACTTGCTCATACTTAATATATGTATTAGGTTATATGCTTTAGTTGTGATTACCAATTTTCCCTATTAGGGCACAACATTTGAACCAGGCATAAATCTAAATCAATGATATTGGGGAAAAATAAATTATCAATGATCAAAATCATCCCTATTGGGGTAAAATTGTTTTATCAACTAATCAAATCTACTTTATAGGGGTGATTATTATTTTCTTTCTATGGAGTGATGTTCTCCTATTTCTTCTAATTCTAAACTTTGTATACTTTTACCCTATTGGGGCACAATTTCTTTATCAACCAATCAAATATACTCTATAGGGGCACATTATTTTTTACTTTCTCTAGAGCAATATTCTCCTATTTCTTCTAATTCTAAGATCTATAGACTTTTTCCCTCATTCAATAAATATTCAAATGTTTAACTTATTTTGAGATTGATCATTCTATAAGTGCAGAACTTGCACCATAGCTTTGCGTGTGCTCAAAGTGTGTCATTTATATTTTTGGATTGTATCCTTTCCACTCCCCCTATCTTTAGGGTTAATTATATTCTAATTATATTTTTATCATTAAGAATCAATGCATATAATAATTAGCTCAAAATGGATTTAATCTCATCTATGAGTTACTTTCAATTCCTTTCTCTTTTTAAGAGTCAATCCCTCTCTTTCATCCTCATATGTCCTCTTGAGGGGGGGATTCATGGGTCATTTCCTTCCAACTTCTAGATAACTATTTTCTTTGAAAATATGTTGTTTCACCTGAATGTCTTGTCATGCCTTATAAAATAAGGGTAAAATGTAGAAATCCAATTCCTAACAGCATTGTGTTGAAATTGTCAAACTTACTCAATAATTACTCAAATGCAAAATTTAGGCTAAAATCGTGTAAACATGTTAAATGGTTCGAGCTTTTTGTATACAAATTCTGATTTAGGCTAATGTATCCCTAAATGGGGCAATGCATTTTATGTTATTATTAATTTTTTTTCAAATCATTTTAAATCAAAATGATGAAAATGCAATTGGACACTTTGAACCACTAAATTCTTCTAATTTAGAAGCAAATGACATGTGCATGTGTTATTTCATATTGACAATGCTCTAAATGGGATATTGATCCATACACACTTAACATATTCTTCTAATTATACTCCAGTCAAATTATAACCCAATAATATGATATTTCAACAAGTTTGATTAATAGTGTGAAACCAATTTATAAATAAGTACATAAAATTTGATTAATCTCACTTAATCAAATTAATCCAAATTAAGAGCTTAAGTGGAAAATCTATGAAAGTTATTGAAAAATTTTTAATTATAAATTGATTTTTAATATCCACATCATCAGGTGACATCATTTGTGGGGTGGCATCCTTAAGCCATAAATGCAACAAATATCAATTTTAAGGCCTCCCATGCCTCTTTACTACACTTCCTTCTAAATATTTATGAGGGTATTTATGGATTAAATCTCTAAAATTAAATTAATTTATGTCCACACATCTTGATCTCAAGATGGATGGTCATGATTGATGCTGATCAAATTCAAAAATCTATAAATAAGAGGGTTAAGATCACCATTTTAAAGCTTCATTTGTGTAAACTTATTATGTAGAATTCTCTCCACAACCTTTCTTTGTGTAGTGTTATATTGATTAATTTATAATAGGATAGCTTCAATATAGGAATAAAATTGATTTAAATATCATGAGACTAGTTTCATTGGTGCACTTGAGATGATGGAGGAGCTTTTCCATGCATCATTGATAAAGACTTGAACACCAAATCAAGGGTAAAATCATGTTTTGAGTTGCATTTAGAGATGGGATGCTCTTGGGAAGGTATTATGTATATGTTTTCTTTCAATATCTCTTAATTGTCATTTACAAAACCTCATCAAAGGAGTTGTCTTAGTTAATTATGTTATTATGCATTTTATTGAAGTTTTTATGAATAATTATTGATCTAACTCACTTTGGATTCCATTTGTACATGATCAACCTTGAAATGCTATTTTATGCAGATAAGAGACAAGTTCATTTCCTCCAATAGAAATTTCCACTTTTGGGTCATCTCCTTGAAAATAAATCACTTATAACATGTTAGGATAGGAAAATTACATATGTTACTACTATCATATCCTTTTAATCCACTCAAAATTTTGAAACTACTCTTGCATGCAAAAACATTGACAATAAATGTTGTCAAGATTCAAGCTAGAATTGGATATCTCCACATATGGTGCTTCATGGTTGAAAATGGAATCATCACCACATTTAAAGTGGTGAATAAATTATAGGACCATGTTATCAACCTTAGAGTACACTCTATTAGGATATGAAGTACTCATTTCAGCCTCAAAAGAATATAGAGTTCTATATTAATAGTATCAACTTTCTCTTAAGATTTTATTAAGCTTATCCTCACTTCAAGAATATATAATTCTATACTAATGGTGCCAACCATATGAAGGTGGAATATTATTTAGAATTATTAACCTAAAATTAAATTTATATGTATTCTGTAAAAAATTAATAAAATTTGATAAAAGTAAACATGTAGAGGTTGAAAACTCAACATATCTTTGAAGTTCAATCCAATGAACCACTAGGATATAATATACTCTTGATAGTAGTAATAATTATTTCATGGTTAGATTTTCAAACCTTCCATACATTCTTATTTAATTCCCTCCCCCAATATTTGATCAATTGAAAATTTGTTACAACTACAAATAAATAATAGTGGAGTCTCTTCCTATGTATTTCATAGTCTTCAAATAACCATACATATAAATTTTTGATGGATATCATCAAATCCAAGTTACAATAACTACCATAAACCTAGTGGGAAAATCAATGTTTTACCCATCTATTATTGTGGAAGTCAATTTATTTTTTTCCTCTATAGATCGATGCTAAAAGTTTGTTCCCTCTTAATTATTCTCATCTATATTAACTACAAAATGATGCCTTTCATCACAAAATAAAACAATTTTTTTATATTTATGTCAATAGATAATGATATTTTATCACATAATGATTGATATTTTATACTTTAATCTCAAAAAATAATCTTGTATTGTGTTAGACAAGATCAAATACATGGTTAAAGTAATAATTTTTTAATAGAAACACATAGGATTGAAGTATTTTTAAGACTCGAATGAATGTGAAGAGACACTGTACATGCCAGAATGAGCTATAGAAAATGATCTCTCAAAGTGTGGATAAGGGGGAAGGTGGAAAAGTGTGATGTTAAGTGAGAAGAGAGACTCAAGAAGAGAAAGAGAGCATGTATGTGAACTAGCTAAGGTTGGACTATGATGGTGATGTTCTCCTCATATTTATACTCCAAAACCTATAAGGCACATAAGTGATAGTATGCATGTTGTTTACACATTGTAATGTATTAAAATAAATGAAAATAATGTGTTTTTTATGGTGAATGTCTATAAATATAATTATGAGTTGGTCTCATTGTACATGTGTTTGCCTAATATAAACATTATAGAGCTATATGTTATACTTAAGTGGATACCCTCTCTATGCTTTCAAGTATAATAACAAGGTTATTCATTGATGGGAGAGTGTGTTTGAGAGAATAATACAAATGAGTCAAGGATAAATTTATGTAAAATAAACTTGTAAGTTGGTACAAATGTGGCACATAGAGGAAATTCAATTGGGAGAGGAGCAAGAGTAAGAGGACCAAGAGTTTTAGACTTATTAGAGATGATGAGAGTAATATAGGAAAGATTAGATTTTATATAGACAACCCAAATAAGGGGAACTCATGTTGTAGACGTGAGTCAAGATGATGAATAAGGAGCTAGAGAACCTAGAAAGGAGGATAAGGAAAATGAGGTAGAAATAAGGTGATTTAAAGATATTACAAAGATAAATATCAATCCAAATATGAAAGCACATTATTATAATGAGAGTTTTAATTATAAAGATTTGATATATTGGATAATTTATATGGAAAATTATTTTGATTATGAGATAATGGAGGAGCCCAAGAAGGTGAATTTAGATTGTATAAAGTTGAAGGGCCATACTTCTATATGGTGGGATCAAGTGCAAGCTGAGAGACAAAATAAAATTAAGGATAAAATAAATACTTGGGATAGGATGATAACTAATTTTAAGGATAAAATAATTTCTTTCAATTACCATATGAGTTTTTATAAGAATCTAGAAAGTTTGAGAAAAAAGGATATGAGAATCAAGGACTATATCGAGGAGTTATATATGATCACTATAAGGGTTGAACATGTTTATCATGATTCATATAAAATTAAAAGGTATTTGAATGGGTTTTTTTTTTTTACATACAAGATGAAATCATTTATTTTAATTTTAGAACAATGGAATAATCCTATAAAATTACATTTAAGGTAGAAGAGAATTTCTCAAGAAAATAACAAGTGAACACTAAAGGTAGAGGGAACTCTTAAAGAGGATGAGGACAATGTAGTGGTGGAACAAGATTAAAAAAAAATTTATGGAAAGGTAATAAGCTCATAAAACTATAACTAAAGTAAAAAATGAGGCTAGTCTTCTAGACAAAGAAGATCCTTTAGAAGAGGTAGAGGATTTATAGGTAAGTGCAACAAGTACACTAGGCATAAAGCTTTGAGTGTCTTTATGATACTAAAAGTAATGTTATAAGGAATTAATTTATAAACCATAATGTTCATATTGATGAATATATTTTTTGATTCCCTCTAAAAAAATACCCCCCAAAAGGATAGGTTCTATTGTTGAAGAAAGTGTTTTAAAACCAACCAAGGAGGTGAATGAACTAGCACAAAGGAAGAGTTTGTTCATGATTATTTGGAAATATGAAGGTAAGTGTTGTAAGGTGGTGAATTCTATAAGAAACATGGAAACTTTAGTTTCTTAATAGATCATAGGAAATCTTGGGATAAAAAATTTGGTACATCCTATAACATATAAGGTTTCATGGTTGCTTAAAGGCCATCGAGTGTTGGTGATTGAGAAAATATATGGTGATTTTTCAAATTAGTTCATATAAGGATGATATTCTATGTGATATTATACACATGGATGTGTGTCATGTGTTATTGTAAACTCCATGTAATTTTTATAGGAGATCCATGCATGATGGAAGAAAAAAAACCTACATAATTAAGGATAGTAAGAGATTCACATTTAGTCCATTATGAGATAGAGGATATGAGGTGGATAATAGTCCAAAAATGATGTTGATTAAAAAATAAAAGTTCTTGAAGGTGGAAAAAAATAATATGCATGATATACATTGATTAAAAATCCTATACAAGGATCAAGTCAAGTGAGTTTCTAAAGGGACTACCACTTGTGAAAATCATTATCCATCACATGAATCTAGTGCAAGGATCAAGTTTTACTAAAAAGGAATCATATAGGTTAAATCTAATGGATAATGAGGATAAAAAGAAGCAAATACAATTTTTTTAGAAAGGGTTTCATCTGATAGAGTTTGAGCCCATATGTAGTTCTAGCCTTGTTAGCAACCAAGAAATGTGGAGAATGGAGGATGTGTAAGTAGTAATTTTAAATCAATAATATCACCATTAAGTATAGGTTTAAATTACCAAGAATGAATTACTTAATTTAATATTTTAGTGGAGTTAGGTACTTAACCAAGATATATTTGAAGAGTGGGTATTACCAAATATAGATAAGAATAGGTGATGAGTGGAAGACTACGTTCAAGATGAATGAGTGGTTGTATGAGTGTCTAGTCAAACCACTCAATTTTTTAAATTCCCTAAGTAAATTAGTAAGACTCATGAATGAAGTGAGTGTTTAATCATTTAGTATTAAGTTTATGATAGTTTATTTGGATAACATTCTAATTTGAACTCAGTGTAAAGAGGAGGATTTGTAACATTTGAAGTTAGTTTAGATAAGTTGAAAGAAGGGAAATTGCTATTGAACTTTAGTAAGTGTAGAATAATGTAAAAGGAGTTGATATTTTTTGGATTTATAATATCAAAAGATGGATCCCAATCAGTGAGGGAAATTTTAGAGTGGCCTTTGCCAAGGATCTTGTTTGAGGAAATAAGTTTCCATGGGTTGGCATTTTTTTATAGAAAATTTACTAATAATTTTACTGGCATATGTGCACTCAACACATAGTCTATGAATGGAAAAAAAAGTGTCAATGGATTGTTTCACCAGAGATTAGCTTTAATTTTTTGAATATAAAAGTGATGAAACATATGATGTTAGCTTTGCCATAATTTATAAAAGTGTTTCAAGTTGATTTTGATGCAAGTAGGACAACCATAGGAATAGTGATAATCCAAAATGGTAATCCCATTGCTTATTTTAGTGATAAGTTGAATGACCCAAAGAATAAGTATGTATTCTATAACCATGAGTTCTATTCAACTATAGAAGCTCTCAAGAAGTGGAAACACTAATTATTACGAAAAGAATTTATTTTGTACATGGATAATCATGTTGTACAATTCATAAACAACCAAGGTAGGCTCAATTTAAGGCACATTAAATGGGTGGAATTTATTCAAAAACTATTATTTTGTTTTGAGACATATAAGTGAGATGTCTAATAGAGTTGTGGATTTCTTGATTAGGAAAGCTCTTATTATGAATGAGATAAAGGTAGAGGTCATTAGGTTTGACTCAATGAATTAACTGTATGAAGAAGACTTATATTTTATATGAGTAGACAATGTGCATGAATTCAATATAGGGATAATTTTAATAAAAGACCCCTAAAAGCTTACTATGAATCCTAGTAAATTCTAGATTTTAGGTATAATTCCATTGGCAAATCTTTGCCAAAATTGCCATGACGGTATGAATTGACTATTAATTTCTATTAGCTCTTTCAAAAAAACTTATAAATAGATAGTGAATCAAGCATCATATTCAAATCAATAAAAAATGGTTAAAAATCCACATTGAACCCCTTCCCCAAATAAATTCATAGGGAAAATAACATGGAAAGAGTTCAGTCCCTTAAAAGATAAGCAAAATTCATTAAGAGTGTGAAAACATTTATAGATATCTATAGCTTATATTTCTTACTTGTATTATAATTCATAATTGGCTATGTAGAATCCTTGGATTCCTCTTATAATTATCACTCATTTCATGATTTTCATGACATGTAGGGCTTGTATTTATTACTTGGATTGTACTTCATTATTGGCTATTTAGACTCCTCCTTGGCCTCTTCTTACAAATGTCACTCACTTTGTGATTCCCCAGATCAAAAAAGAATAAATATTTAATATAAATGAAGTTATATGAATTTATATTTTAGGGTTTTAGGGTTTTAAGTAATTTGAAGCACTTATATAGATTTATTTTATAAGAGATAATTCATGTTAATTTAAAAACTAATGGAGAAAGAGATTAGAGGTTGAGAAGTCTAAAGTTGAGATATTGTTTATAGTTCTTTTTTTTTAATAATTAAATTTTTCATCCTTTTTAAATATTAAATTTATCCTTTTAAAGTGTTAAATTTGATGGTCATATTATGTATAAATTGATTACAGACCTCTATAAGTCTCTCAAAAGACCAACCAGATAATATAATAAACTAAGTATAGAAAAAAATATGACAAAATATTAGAGTATAGAGTATAAACCAACTATGGGGTCATATGTCAGGACAAATATGAAATGTGAAGATGACATCATTGAAAACTGAATTCAAAACATTTTCATAGTTTTAAAATGATAAACTATATAATAAGTTCTACCAAAATTTCTTAACCACATCCATATTTGCCTTTCAATTATTTTTTTATTTCAATTAAAAAACCATGCCAACCAGAATATAATTATTACCTTAACCATTTAAAAATAAAATATAGTATGATCATGAGTTTTTTTTGCATTTATTTAGTTTGTTCTTTGTGCATTGTTTAAAAGAAGTATCTTGTATGTCATTATTTTTTAGAGGAAATCAATTTATTATTTGTTTATAATAAAAATGTGGTAAATACCAACCAAATAATATAATAAACTGAGTATAAAAAAAATAGTGATAAAAAATTAGAGTATAGATTATAAACCAACTATGGGGGCATATGGCAAGACAACTATGAAAATCAAGGATGACATAACTGAAAAAATATTCAAAACATTTTTATTGTTTTAAAATTAAAAGCTATATAATAAGGTCTGCCAAAATGTCTTAACCATATACATATTGGCATTTCAAATATTTATTTATTTCAATTAATAAACCATTTTAACTAGAATATAATTATTAACTTAAATATTTAAAAATAAAATACAGTATGATCATGAGGACCTTTTGTATTTATTTAGTTTGTTATTTGTGCATTATTTAAAATAAATATCTTTCACATCATTATTTAAATCAACTTCTTGTTTATTTAAAATAATTATGTGGTAAAAACCAACCAGATAATATAATAAACTAAGTATAGAAAAAATTGTGACAAAAAATTAGAGTATAGAGTATATTTTGACTATGGGCCAATAGGGAAAGATAACTATGAAAAGCAAGGATGGAAAGCAAATATATTTTAAAAAATGGTTTTTAGAGAACTTATCATTATATTTATTCATTGAACTGGTTTTTACTTGTTGCATATTGATATGTTCTCAAAATCTATGAAATGGGTCTTTTCAAGTTAGTCAGAAATATGGCTGAAATGATCGTGAAGCTCTCTTACATTTATTCATTTTGTTTAAATGAAGTATATTGCATGTCATTATTTCTTAGAGGAAATGATTTTTTTATTTTTTTTAAAAATTAAGTATGTAGTAAATACCAACCACATAATATAATTCATTTTGTTTTGTGCTTTATTTAAAAGAAGTATTTTACATGCCATTATTTCTTAGGGGAAATGAGTTTCTTATTTATTTAAAAAAGGTATGTGATAAAGACCAACTACATAATATGATTCATTTTTTTATTTGTATATTTTTAAAAATAATTATATTTCATTCCACTATTTATCAAAGTAAACCAATGGTAAATACCAACCAAATAATATAATAGATAGATTATAGAAAAAAATATGACAAAAATTAAAGTATAGAGTATAAATAATAAATTAACTACGAGGCCATAAGGAAAGTCAATTATGAATGTTGAGGATGGAAAGTTAATAAATTTAAATAAATAATTCTCAAAAAACCTATCATTATATTTATTCATTTCAAGAATCAAGATAGATGATTATGTATGCAAATAACTTCTCTCAGTCTTCTGTTTGATTAAGAGAATGTGTCTATAATAGTTGTAAACTCTATTATAGAGATGTGTATGTATTCTAAAATGAATAGGTTGATATAATATATATGTGATGATCTATCAATTTTTTTATTCATTGATGAAATTTATTGGTAGAAGTGAAACTTTGGTAGCTAAAATATTGAGATGAGAGGTTAGACATAAAGGTACATATAATTTTCAAGCTAGTTTCCTTATGATTGCAACTGTAATGTATGGATTTGTGTTTCTTTTATTTTAAATACTAAGAGTATTTGTTTTCATGCATAGTCATCTATCTTAAAATGAATAAACATAATGATAATTTCCCTAAAAAATATTTCTTTAAAGATATTTTCTCAAAATACTATCTTTCAAATGTCTTAACCATATCCATAATCAATAATGACCTTTCAAATATATTTTAATTTCAATTAGCAAACTATGCCAACCAAAATTTAATTATTAACTTAAGCATATTATGTCCTAAGTCACAAGTGGTTCTTAGCACATTTATAAAATTAAGTAAAATAAACATGCTCTTCCTTATTTATGGTTTTAATGACTAAAAAAATTAATAATAATTAACTAAAACTATAATGATAAATTTTTAATTTGAAATTTATTGATCTTCAAGACTTCAAAGCTTAAAAAACTAGACAATGTTAAAAGATGTTAATGACATAAATGACTTCACATCCAAAATTTTCACACCTAATGTATATTTTATTTCTAGAATTGAATGTAGTATAGGTGGAATTAAAGCTACAGGGATTGAGGTTGAGATCTTGTCCCATTTTTTAGTGAATTGGTGATGGAATATTGAAGGGCCAAGGCAAAATTTAATGTTTGTCCAACACATCAACCATGGGATTAATGGAAGTTGCTTGAATACAGATGTGACAATTTTCTTAAATTTCTAGTCATTTATGCAAGCTATTGGTGGAAGTGAAGCTATTGGTATAATATATATATTTACAATTCATTAAACTATAGATACCTCAAATAAGTTTGATATAAAATAACAAGGGAACGCCATAATATACTTATACATCTCTATAATAGAGTTTTCAACTATTATAGACATGATCTCTTAATCTAACAATACAAAAAAACTAGGCAATATTAAAAGAGGTTAATGACATAAATGACTTCACATCCAAAATTTTCACACCTAATGTATATTTTATTTCTAGCATTGAATGTGGTGCATGTGTAATTAAAGATACAAAGATTGAGGTTGAGATCTTGCCCCCTTTTCAGTGAATTGGTGCTAGCATATTGAAGGGCCAAGGAAAAATTTAATTTTCATCTAAGACATCACCCATGGGATTAATAGAAGTTGATAAAATACATATGTGACAATTTTCTTAAATTTTCTAGTCATTTATGCAAGCTATTAGTGTAAGTGAAGATGTTAGTCTAATATAAATACTTACAGTTCATTAGACTATAGATACCTTAAATAATTTTGGATAAAATGACAAGGGAACACCATAATATACTTATGCATCTCTAAAATAGAATTTTCAACCATTATAGACGTTCTCTTAATCAAACAATACAAAAAATACACCTACTTGGTATAAAATAACAATAGAACACCAAAATATAATTAAGTATCTCTATAATAAAGTTTAAAAATGTTATAGGCATGTTCTCTTAATCAAACATAATACCAAAATACACCTACTTCATATAAAATAACAAGGTAAAACCACAATATACTTATGCATATCTATAATAGAGTTTACAACTATTATAGACATGCTCTTTTAATCAAACAAAACAAAAAAATACACCTACTTGGTATAAAATAACAAGGGAACACAAAAATATACTTATGCATCTATCTAATAGAGTTTACAACTGTTAAAGACATGTTCTCTTAATCAAATAAAACACAAAAATATACCTACTTAGTTTAAAATAACAAGGGAATGCCACAATATACTTATGCATCTCTATAATAGAGTTTACAACTATTATATACATGTTCTCTTAATCAAATAAAATGTAAAAATACACCTACTTGATATGAAATAATAAGGAAACACCATGATATACTTATGCATCTCTATAATAGAGTTTACAAATGTTATAGACATGTTCTCTTAATCACACAAAACATAAAAATACATGTACTTGGTATAAAATAACAAGGAAACATCACAATATACTTATGCATCTCTATAATAGATTTT
The DNA here is from genome assembly GCA_037957365.1 of Torreya grandis. NCBI lineage: Eukaryota > Viridiplantae > Streptophyta > Pinopsida > Cupressales > Taxaceae > Torreya > Torreya grandis. Next base: position 11,950,953 of record JARHVA010000014.1, on the reverse strand, counting down.
AAAACCATTATAGACATGTTCTATTAATCAAACAAAACACAAAAATACACCTACTTCATATAAAATAACAAGAGAACACCATAATATACTTATGCATCTCTATAATAGAGCTTACAACTATTATATACATGTTTAATTAATCAAATATAACACAAAGATACACCTACTTGGTATAAAATAACAAGAGAACACTATAATATACTTATGCATCTCTATAATAGAGTTTACAAATATTATATACATGTTTTCTTAATCAAACATAACATAAAAATACACCTACTTGGTATAAAATAACAAAGGAATGCCATAATATACTTATGCATTTTTATAATAGAGTTTGCAACTATCATATACATGTTCTCTTAATCAAACAGAACATAAAAATGCACCTACTTGGTGTAAAATAACAAGGGAACACCATAATATGTTGATGCATCTTTATAATAGAGTTTACAATTATTATAGACATGTTCTTTTAATCAAATAGAACACAAAAATAAACATTTTTATAATCAAGTATTAGCACTTTTCCATCAAAATTAAATTCATCCAATACTAATTATCAAAATGTAATCCAGCTACATGAATCCATGGAAATTTATTTGGGATCATAAAATTAGGTGTCCTTCCTCAATCAACCTTGGATTTCAGATGCCTAAATTTCAAATTTCAACATGTCAATTTTTTTCATTTTTTCTTGATAATTATTAATTTCATTATATTCAAAAGTTGTTGGGCTCAAATCTAGTACTACAAAACTCATTAAGTGTAATGTCTTTGAATAATTATTAGTCAATCCTCTTCTTTCAGATGTAGACTGCCAAATTGCTAGATCTCTATCAAATGGAAAATCAAGGACATTATATCTAGTTGTATAGAGCCTCAAGAAAGTCTCTAAATTCTTGTCAATCTTATTTCTTAACTTTAAAAATGATAATGCACTAAAAATTTTCTCATATTCTACTGAGCTCAAAATCATTACTTGGCATAAATTAAAATTTTTAAAATATTCTGAGATACCATCACATAGTATTTCACTCAAACTTAAAGTAGTCCATAGTGTATTAATTGATCCATCTTAAAAATCATTATACATAACTTTAACTTGTTCCAACATTGTTGTGTAAAATCTAATAGAATGCTCATTTAGATTTTACAAATCTAAAATTCCTTTAATTTTTTTGTCGTTCAATTCTACACTCTTGTAGAAGTGTTGGGCCAAGGTTTTAATTTTATTCTAAAAACATAATGAGCTAGATTTTTTCCAATGTTGAGGGTACACCACAACCATGGATTCTAGTATTTCATCTCATGGAAAATGATCTCTAATATCCAACGAGACATTTTCAAATCTCTTTCAAGTTGGAACTTACAAAGGATACAACGTCAAAGAATAAATCCCTTGTAACATGGACTTATTTGAGTCTATTAGATTGACCAACTATGTCAAAAGTATGTAGGGGTATTTTACATTCTTGCACTTCCACACATAAATATCCATCTTCATTAAATTGCAAATAGTTACCACTATGTTAAATATTTGTCATCAAGTTCCAACATGTGAACTTTTTCCCTATAAATGAATGTTGTGTTAAATAAAAATTATAAAGGGTAAGGAAACTTAATTTTCTCAACTTAGAATATTTATGAATGTACATTGTTCTTTCTTGATCTCTTTTTATTATTAAATTCATTTCATCCAGCATGGGTAAAAAGCCACATAAGGTCAATAATGTCTCTATATCACTTAACTAAAAAAAATATCTGGAGCTTTATCTATTGTGTGGTGATGTTCCTCCATTATTCCCACCAATTCCTAATATTCTACATATACTCTATATGATGGTCCATAAAGGGAAATCCATCGAGTATCAATATCCTTAAGTATCTTGTTTCTTTGTGTTAAACCTTCAACAATTTTTTTAAAATTGTAAAAATATTTTTGGACTTATATAAAAGTATGAATGGATTTCATGAATAAGAACTTCAACTTTTGAGACTAATATAAACTTGCTCATAATTTTGAATGCCAAATTCATTCTATGTGCTAGCTAATGAATACCAATCATATATGGTGTATAACAAGTTTTTATCCTTACACAAAGACCACTTATTTGACCTTGCATAATCGATGCTCCATCTTCCCCTACACAAACAATCTTTCTTGCAATTGATAAATCATCCATAACCACCAACCTCTTTCAAATTAATCTGGACTAGTTTCAAAAGGTTTTGAGAAGTTGCATTTGATTTTATTTTATGAATGGCAAGAAAATGATACCAATAAACATGATTTGCAATAGTGTAAACATGTATACACACCCAATAAATGTTATAAATGGTTGTAACTTCATCTAATGATAATGTTATGTATCTTGAAATCCTTATCTTCTCTTGAAGATCTTCTTTTTCTACTTCAACAAGACAATTAACCCATTCCTAACCACTAGTAACTGACCAATGGATATTTGAAAAGTTTAAGATGCCAAGAAATTATAGCATGTCCTTATATCTTGGATAATCGATCATTGGTTGACCTTTATTTAAAATGTGAAAAATAACACAAAGTTATACATTCTTTGACATTTTTATGATTCCCATCATTTTTTTAAACAATGCTACAATTTTTCTTCCACTTGCATGAATATTTTATTGTTTTGATAGGGATTCATCATATTCACTCACATACCTAATATGAAGAGACTATTATTTTGTTCTCTATCGTATCACTAATTTCTCCTCTCCATTTGTAATTTTTTTTGTACACTTTCCCTATATATTTCTCTATAGTATCTAGTTTTAGACACAAGAGTTTATCCCTCACAAATTTTTAATGACATATCTTACATCTACACTCTTTTGATTGCTCATTAGTGTCTTCTCTTAAAATAGGTTTGATGAAAGGATATTTAGAAACCCATTCAGATTTAAAACTCCTTGAAATTTCTCATTCTCGTTACTTTTTTTTGGAGTTGTGATAAATTTCGTGAACTACTTATGAGGTTGAATTATAAAAAAATTTAGAACGAGATTGTCTTAAATCATATATGTCATGATCATTGGCATTGTTACTTGCATCTGCTAATTAAAAGTCATCAGAACCCTATTGAACATGATCTTGATCATGAGAAAGAATGTTCAATTCTGGTTAATTTTCTAAAACTAGTATTTATTTTTCAAGGTTGTTATTATTGATGTTTATCAAAATATGACAAAAAAGTATTTCCATTTGAGGAACCTCCTATTAATTTCCTCACTCAAACTAGGAGTAGACATTTTACAAATAAAAAACCTTTCAATGCCAACTTTATGAATCACCAATGCAAAGCACTCCCTTTAAGGATGAAATCACTATTCCACTTCTTGAGTTAAATTTTACACTGGTAGTTTGAAAATTGGAACCTAAAAAAATAATGATACCAACACATTTATTTAAAAAAATATGAAAATAAACTTAAAAAATATCCATTGGAAAATGATATCATAGACAGAATCTAAATCTACACAATCTATAAATTTATAAATTAAAACTTGAACAAAAAAACAACTCACTTTCAAATTCAAAACATGGAAATAAGGTCCAACATAAATTTATAAGGACATGCTATAATTTTTTAGTGAATATTTTGATGTACCTTGGATCTTTATTTCTATGGTTTTATAATAATAATGATTATAGGAAGCAATAAATATTTCTAAATGTGCATAGATATTTTTATAAATTCTGGGAATAAAAATGAATGATGCACTAATTAAATATCTCAATATATATATATATATATACACCAGATTTCACATAATATAATCTAACTATCTAACAAAGTAAAGCCTATATAAGAGGCAATCTCTTAAAGGAAATATTTATAATTGTATAAAAGTATTTTATCAATGAAAATATAACAATGAAAAGGAAAATATAATCACTATTATAACTAAGAGCAACTAAAACAACAAACTAATATACTCATAATTCAATGTCAAATATCATAATTTAATGGTCAATCTTAGATTAGTATTTTGAGAGACTTACATAGGTCTATACTTAATTTATACTAATTACTACACATGATCTTATCATATGTACTCAATTTTTTTTAGTTATGTCATCCTCTCTTTTCATAATTGTCTTGCCTTATGGACCCATAGTCAGTTTATTATTTATACTATATACTCTGATTTTTTGTCACAATTTTTGCCTTAGTTTATTATATTATTTGGTTGGTCTTTACCACATACTTCTTTTAAACAAACAACAAAGTAATTTTGTCTAAGAAATACTCCTTTTAAATAAATAAAAAACTAATTTCCTCTGAGAAATAATGGCATATGAGATACTTTTTTTAAACAATGGACAAAGAATAAAATAAATAAATGCAACAAAACCTCATGATCATTTCAACAATATTTATAACTAACCCATAAATATCCATTTAATAGATTTTGAGTTTAAGGAAAATATTTATAGATATACATGAAATTTCTAATAAAATCAACATGCACAGTGATTTGAGAAAATATCTTTACAAAAATGTTTTTCAAGGAACTTATCATTATATTTATAGATTTAAATGAATATAAAAATAGAGAAACCATCACATATGTATTTGAATAACTTACTTATGCTTAAATACATATGCATCTCTATAATAGAATTTAAAACTATTATAAACACATTCTATTAACCAAATAAAATACTAAGAGCGGTTGTTTGCATGCATAGTCATCTATCTTGATTCTTGAAATGAATAAATATAATGATAAGTTACTTTAAAAGCATTTCTTTAAAGATATTTTCTTTCCATCCTCAATTTTTATAGTTGTCTTGCCGTATGGCCTCATAGTTGGTTTATTATTTATACTCTATACTTTGATTTTTATCATAATTTTTTCTATACTCTATTTATTATATTATTTGGTTGGTATTTACCACATACTTTGTCATGTCCCTTTTTCAGTTGACATCTTTAGAGTTGATGATTAGCCTATTATGTGACCTTCGTAGGCTGATAGGATGAATAGAGGGTCATGATGGAGCTTGGCTTGGCTTCGATTAGCATAATTTCTACAGTTGGCTTTCATTTGGGCTCTTGTGGATGTCGTTTACCTGAGCTGCTATTATTTAGGGACTTCTGACACGTAGCAGAGCACCCTTATTTTGGTATGGTCATGTGCAGAATTACTCCCTAGTTCACCAGCTTCGAACGGTTTGAGGATCCGACATGTATTGAGGGAGATATTAATATTTGATTGATTTAATCAAATATTAATTATTTAGCATATTTTAATTGAGAAACCCTAATTCTTAATTATGAAACCCTAATTAGGGCAAGCACATCTTTTTGAGGGTATAAGGGTTTCTCATGGGGAGAGAGTTGGATTATTATTGATTATGAATTGATTATTGATATTGATTGTTGCTAAGAATTCTTCTGTGAAGACTGAGCCAAGGGTTCCAGGATTCCATTTGCATTGGAGAATGCCACTCTTCAGTGTGTGTGATTCAGAGGCTGTGAAATATCAGCTGATCTATTGCCGATTTGAGGGATAGCTTCATACAGAAGTTATCATAGTATTTCAGGTATTTTGAGAGATAACTTCACACAGAAGTTATCACATTATTTTAGGTATTTATTTCTTTATGTTTTGATTTAATAAATTGTCCAGATAGAGATCTTGAGATCAGGGATCCAGAATACAGGCCGTAACATATTATCTTGCTTCTATATAGAATCCGTACCGATCCATACAATTCCGTACCATTCTGCCACAGGCCGGACAGTGCTGCAGGGGACATAGGAACTGACATCGGCATCCCAGTGACCGACATCAGCCGCTTGAAGACCGACGTCGGTAGTATATTGACTGACAACGGTGATTGTGTTGTTGACACAGCGACCCGAGAGCTGTTCCAAATTTGCAAAAGATCAAGTTTTGAGATGATATTTGTATTACTTTACATGCATGCCAGAGATACATTATTGTAATCATTCTGAAGAATAATAAGAGCACTGATTAGCTAGTTGATAGATTGTACTACTGTCTATCTATTTAATTGAATTTATTTTGCAAAAATCGTATCTTTGTTCAGAGCTTTTGTCTTTCTATATTCCCTATTGGTTGGGGATATTACAGTGGTATCAGAGCTTTTGTCTTTCCCATATTCCTATTGGTTGGGGATATTATAGTGGTATCAGAGCTTTTGTCTTTTCCATATCCCTATTGGTTGGGGATATTACATACTTATTTTAAATAAATAAAAAATTAATTTATTTTGAGAAATGCTCCTTTTAAAAAAATAAGTAACTAATTTCTTTTAAGAAATAATGGCATGAAAGATACTTATTTTAAACAATGCACAAAGAACAAAATTAATAAATGCAACATAGCCTCATGATCATTTCAACCATATTTTTGAGTAACCCAAAAATACTCAATTCACAAATTTTGAGTTTAAGGAAAAAGTCTGTAGATATACATGAAATTTATAATAAAACTAACATGCACAATTTTTTGAGAAAACATCTTTAAATAAATACTTTTAAAGTAACTTATCACTATATTTATTCATTTCAAGACAAATGACTATGAATTCAAACAACTACTTTTAGTCTTCAAAATAAAAAAATGCAAATTCATACCTTGTAGTTACAATCACAAGGAAACTAATTTAGAAATTGTCTACATCTTGTCTCAGTATTTTGACTACTAGAGCTTTTCTTCTGCCAATAGCTTACATCAATGACTAGAAAAATTGAGAAATCATCAACAAATATATTTAAATAAATGCTTTTTAAGAAACTTTATAATTATATTTATTCATTTCAAGACAAATGACAATGCATGCAAACAAATTCTCTCAGTATTTAAAATAAAATAAACATTAATCCATACCTTGTAGTTACAATCACAAGGAAACCAACTTATAAATTATCTTCACCTTCATTTATAACCTATTGTACCAATATTTCAACTATTAGAGCTTCACTTCCACCAATAGCTTGTATTAATGAATAGAAAAATCAAGATACCATCAACAAATTTATTTAAATAAATGTTTTGCAATGAAATTATCATTATATTTATTCATTCCAATACATATGACTAAGTATGCAAATAATTGTTCTCAGTCTTCAAAATAAAAGAAACACAAATCCATACTTTGCAATTACAATCACAAGGAAACCAATTTAAAAATTATTTTCACCTTCATTTCCAACCTCTTATCCCAATATTTTGACTACCAGAGCTTCACTTCCACCAATAACTTGCATAAATGACAATAAATTTTTAGAAACCATCACATATGTATTCAATCAACTTAAATTAATCCCATAGGTGAAGTGTTGGACCAACATTAAGTTTTACCTTTGGCCCCTCAATATATTGACACAAATTCAATAAAAATTGGGGCAAGATCTAAACCTTAATCTCCATTGTTTTAGTTCCACCTACACCACATTCAATGCTAAAAATAAGATAAACATTAGGTTTGAAAATTATTTATTATTAAGTTTTTTAGTTATTAAAGCCATATATAAGGAAGATCATGTGGTGCCAAACAATAATTAAAATATTTTCATAGATTAAATATAATTATTAAATTAATCTTATTGTGTCCTAAGTGGTCTCTCTCTCTCTCTCTCTCTCTCTCTCTCTCTCTCTCTCTCTCTCTCTCTAACACACACACACACACACACACACACACACACACACACACACACATAAATACATATACCTGGCGATTCTTGACTAACCTATACTTGTCTTACATATTTTCCTAGCAAATTAGACCCATACATGTATAGTAAATTTGGTGAATTTATGTATGTAAATAGGATCAAGTATAATATATAAGGTGAATCTGTGTCCTGAACTATGAAATTATATAAAATTGAGGCTATTTGACCTATTTATATTTTCAAAAAATTATATATTTTCAAAATTAAAAAACCTACTTATAGCTTTTGGCTATAAATAGCCTCTAAAATTTTCCCTAATTTAATAGATATGGATATAACTCCATGGTTGGAGTATATGATTCAATATAGGTTTTTTTTCAATGGAAGAAGGTTGTGTAGACGTCAAAGTTCCATAGGAGGAACCTTCTAAAAGAAAAACATTATGTAGGTCTAGCTTGTAATTTTGGATATGATAATACTTTGACGTAGCTAAGTGACAATCTAATATGGGCCTCAAATGAGCATGGATGTGAATAATTTCATGAAAATAACTAGATCTTTCCAACATGCCAAGGGAAAAATTCAAAATACTAGTTCTTATCATCCATTTCCCATTCTGGATAGACCATGGGACACATTTAATATGGACTTTGTTCTTGGATTACCAAGAACAAAATGAGGTAATGATTTGATATTTATTTTTATTAATATATTTTATAATATGGATCACATTTTATCATGAAATAAGACTACTAATGCCACACACATTATGAATTTATTTTTTCAATAAGTTTTAAGATTGCATGGGTTGTCAAGAAGTATTATATTGGATAGATATACAAAGATCTTTGGGATATTTTGGAGTATGATTTGAAAGAATTTGGAACAATATTATAATTTAGTTAATCTTATCACCCTCAAATGGATGGGAGAATGGAAGTTGTGAATCAAAGTCTTGGTAAATTTTTGAGATGTTTAGTTTATGACAAGCCAAATAATTAGATTTGATGTTGGCACAATTTGAGTTTGCTAAAAATGATTTGGTAAACTAATGTTCAATTTTAAGTCCTTTTCAAACAACGTATTAAAAAAACCCTAGAGGTGTATGTGAGTTGAGTAGTACAACTAAGATGAGTATGAAAGCATGGAAGGTGAAGACTGTGCTCAAGATATGCAGGATGTGCATAAGAAAGTCAAGATAAGACTTGATGAATGTGTTGAAAAATAAAAGAAATATGTTGATATGTGAAGAACAGATCTAAATTTTGATATTGAGGACTTGGTTTTGGCACACTAGCATAAGGAGAGTTTTTCAAAAGGTGAGTACAACAAGATCAAGTGGAGGATGATCATTCCTTGTTATATTTTTAGGATGTTCTTATCTAGTGCTTATGAATTAGAGTTTCTATATAGGTATGAATCTAAATTATCTTCAATTTAAAATATTTATAACCACATTATGAGTAAAAAACAAGTGACAATATGGATTTTTAGTCATGAATTGGAGAGATCAATTTTGACAAGTAGCCAAAGAGGAGATGAAATAAATTTCTATGAGTGATTGGTCAAGTGGAGGTATGGAATAATTAAATATGTGACTTGGATGAATGCATATAAATTTCAAAAAAATTTAAGACTATAGAGGAGATCGTAGTAGGTTAATAAGCAAGAGATAATGTCCAATCTTCACTACTGTGGGTTTTTAATGCAAGAGCATCCATAGAAAACAAGAAATATTGCATCACCAAAAAACATAGTAGTGTAAATTTATTTTATTTGTTGCTAAATCTTTATTTTGGCATGGATAATTCATTATTATTAATCATTACATTTAAATAAATTAATATCATCAAGCTCATCAGAGAAGTATCAGTTTCAAGAAGTTATATGGTTTCAAGTGAGTTAGTTGTATTTTTCAACCAATCATGCAATTTAGGAATTGGTAGTGTGTAGTGTAGATCTAAAATAGATAGACTATGGTACAAGTGGAAAATGACATACAAAGAATTAATAAACCTAAATTTGATTACATATTTATATTCTTATTGAAAAATTTTATTATTTTTTGAAAAAATATATATATCTTAATCTAAGTTTGTATGCAAATGTCATGGCCTCTGGAAGTTGGCATTTTTTCAAAGTCAAGAAACCATTGTTATGCATTGAGTGGAATTATTAAAAGTTTTAAAATTTTCTTTGAAGTTTTATGAACATCATTCTACATATAGGGTTGGTTTCACAACTACCAAGATAGTTTTGAAACCACCGAACTGAACAAAGTGACACTTTCACCTTTTTATAATGTAAAAATAAATTAACAATTTTTAAAGAGAAATACATGGGTTTGGTGAAATTTTAGGAATCAAAGGTATGAAAAGAGACACTTTACATGTCATAATTACTTAGATAAAATTAAATCATGAAGTTTGGATAAGGGGGAAGGCAAAGAAGTGTGATGTCAAGTGGGAAGAGAGCTTCAAGAAGAGAAAGATAACTTGTATGTGAACCGATCGAGGTTAAACTATTATAGTGATGTTATCCCCCATGTTTATACTCAAAATATTCTAAAACATTTATATGATAGTATATATGTCATTTAAATATTATAATGCATTAAAATAAATGAAAAGAGTGTTATTTGTGGTGAATGTCTTCAAGTATAATTCTAAGTTGGCCTTTTGGTATGTGTGTGTGCCCAAACTAAGAATAACATAGATAGAGGTTGTCCTTAAGTGGATACCCTATATTTGATTAAACTAAATTCATATTTATCAAATAGTATAAAAATTTGTATAATATTAGATTTTTAAGTGCAATTATATGACCAAGTATAATCTTGATTAAAATTAATGTTATTTTTTGTCAACTTTTCATAAAACATATCAAAGTAGCCTTAAACATACTTTGTAGAATGTTATTGATAATTAGTGGCATATAATTGTACTCCCTTAATATTTTTCATATTTCTCTATACTATTAGGTTCATGAATGAACAAAATATGAAAGAAAATGGAAAGATGTACCAAGTTAGAGTATTACTACTCAACCTCCATTTTTTTAAAATCATAATGTGTACTTATCAACAAATTTTACTATTGAAACAATAGAACCAAGTGGGAATTTTTTATTGACTAAATTAATTTTTCATCCAAACATTGAGTTTTGTGCGCATGCTTTTCATATTCATAAATAATTTCCTCCCTGAATTTGACCATAAATTTTGAAATAGGTATTTGTTGTATAACAATTTCACACCTTTCAGATTCATTTTCATATTTTAATTGATATGTCTTATATTTTTATTTTATAAAACAAACCAATTATTGTTCAATTCCACTTTTATTTCCTCATGGATATAATTTTTCATTTTTGGCAATCCATCATAAACATTACAATTTCCATCCAAACATGATTTGTTATAAAAACTATCCATCGAATCTTTCACAAAAAATGGTTGGAATAAATTCCTTTACTAATTTTGGTGAAACTTCCATCACACACTTTTTGAAAATGTTTTTAGTATGCAAAGTACAAAGCATGTGATGATAAACTTTGTAATGTATTGAAAAATCTACATGCTTCCTATAGAAATTGGTGCATGTGTGATTTACTTTGCAATAGAAGGGGTTTTCCATCTCTAAATATATTTTATTAACATAAATTTATTGATATTTATATAAAAACATAGAGTAAAATTGTGTTTGGGTCATATCTAATAATTTTTTTGGATGCAATTCATGGTTACAAGATCTAATGTTGGATATTGAATAAGTGTGGAGAATATGTTTACAAAACATGCCCCACTATATATATAAACTTTTTAATGTGTGGAATTCATGACTGTATGACATACCCCCACTGAATATTCCATCCCCCTTTGAGTTTAGGTAGGAATATAAATAGTAGTTACCTCACCTCAAATGTCTAAGATAACCATATAATTGTGAATGAACCATGTAGCATATAGAATAACATGTCTAGATAAATATATCATTGAATCACATAGAGTGTGATCACATGAAGACCTAGATGCATTATAAAAATCATGGCAACATATAGATAGTAATAATACAATATCAATAAAAAAATAAAACACACACAAGAGAACACTCGAAATCAAGTCAAAAGACAATGGTCCAAAGAGACCATAAACAAGGGGCATGTTCAAATGCCACACAATCAAATGGATATGACTTAGTCAAATGTTTAAAAAAGAAAGACTGGCATATTAAAATATATATACAACAAGTAATGACATATGAAATGTCAAAGAATAAAATAAGGCATGGGGCCTACAAATAATAGAGCATATTCAAATTCTCAATAAACAAGACAATAATAAGGCAAGACACTCAAAGAAGTTCTTAAATAGAATAAAAAACAACCAACATAAACATATCATAGTAGCCAATAGATCTAATGTGTTAGAGAAAAAATGTCAATTACATAACATATCCAATACACTGTAAAAGATATAATCATGGATAAAAGCATGTGTAAGTACATATATGAGCTCAAAACATGATAATGTAAAGTGAATATAGAATGATTTAACCTAGAAGTATCATTATCACAGAGGTGGATTCCCTTAATGACCTAGTGATGTGAGTAGAGGGAAATCCAAACATCCATAAGTCCATAAATCATGTATCTATGTATACATGTATCACACTCAAATGGAATCATGAAACACATGTGTATGTAGAAGTAATGATACACATCCATCTGTAGACACCTAAATTTGGCCACCAATGGCTTCATATCTGACTTTGGACCAATTCTTGCCAATCATTGAATACCTAGCCTAAGAATTTTTATTAGTCTTGAATTTGGCTTCTTAACCTTGCATTAAACTAATTTGGTCTGTAAACTAAATTAAATAAGGTAAATACACACATTGAAAAATAAAACAATGACCAAATGCCTAAAAAGAATTAATCAAATTACACACCTTAATCAAAATCAATTAACAAGTTAAATAAATTTCAAATCATAATTGAGTTTACCCATGATCTAATAAATCAATTAATAAAAATGAAATTCAATAACATCTTAGAACATCCTAGAACATACTCATTACCTTTGTGAGTTGTCTCAAATGGAAAATATCAAAAGAATATCCTAAGAATATGTCAAATAGAAAATATCTAAAGAATATATAAGAAATATGCCAAACTCAACCAAGGTTCCATTTTATCCAATTCCAAGGGATTTTAAAGCCTATAAAATAAATCTTAGAGCTCTTCATTTAGAGAGATCAATCAAAGTAGAGTTACAATGTCAGAATAAATTTATGAAGTTAAAAGCCTAGTGGTATAATGCTAAAATTTAGCTAAGCATATCAATCAAGCCAAGAATTAAAAAATGGTGCATATAGGCTATGATATTAGCCATATGCCATTGATGAAGACTTATTATGCATAATTTGAGAAAGCCAAACAAAGAAATCATTTGGAGCTCTCAAAGAAGGTAAAGATTTTTGTTCTTTGCATTTTAGTTGGGTTTTTAATTATTGTTTGTTCATTAAGCTCCCCCTAAGATATAGGTTTAGAGATGCTAGTATTTTAGTGTGGTTATTTCATGTTTTTATAGACTAAAACTTGATCTAACCTCCTCTCTTTGTCAAATTCCTTGATCATAAATGGTACATCTAGTGGGACACGATTGTGTACCCTACATTTTTAAACAAAAATAAATATTAAAATAGATATAATTTTTAATCTATTTAATTATTTTTTATAAAAAAATTATAATATATTATTACTGGTTTCATATTAATTATCTCAAAGTTTCATTTAAATCTGAGTTGTAGTTTAAAATTTATGACTCTGTTAGTGACTATCACTTTTTATTTATTAATTTTATGGTAAAAATGATTAGTACAGAGCTAATAACCTTTTTTTTATTCACTATTTTGACCTAAAGTTTTTTAGAGAGGTGAAACCTAGACCTAAAAATAATCTTCAAAAAATTAGTGACAAATAGATGTATATTTTAAAATTTATATCTAAATTACTAACTACAAGTTTTTATGATTTTTGTGTTCAATTTTCTTGTTTTTAACCTTCTAACTTGTTTGCATGTTTCAAAGTTTTATTTTATTTTTTTGAGATTTATTTATTTTTTTATTAATATTTATGCTAACCTTTACCTAATTTAACATGTTTATATTTTGTACTTTAGCCTTTGGGTAGACATATTTTACCCTTCAAAGTTATTTGTCTCATTTGATAAATAAGCTTCAAGGCTAAATAAAGTGCTGACCTTTTTATTGTAGGGCCCATTTGAGAAATCCTAAAAAAAAAGCTTAATTAATTCTTCACACTTTTTTTGGGATGTTTTAAAATGAATTAGGCATTTTACTTTGGATTCAAAAATAAAATTTTGCATGGTTTTGTTAAATATTTTGATTATTCTTTCAAAGTTCACAACTTAAAGACAAGGGGCTAAAAGAACACCACCACACATTTCATTTAGTGATATAAAATTGAATATAATTCAAAGTTTTTTTAAAAAATTGTTTTCATTATTTTTTTATTCTAAACTTGTTTGAGTAAATAGGGAGTTTTGTGTGTATGCTCTCCCATCCATCTCTTTTAGAGAACTTTTGGAATCAAAAGTACAAACTTCTTTTTGGGTGGTTTAAAATTATTTCCATTTACACATCTTAAAGCCAAGGGGATAGTAATGAATCTAATAAAATACTTTCAATTTGGTACAATGAAATTAGCCTCACTTCAATTATTTACAAACTTGCTTGTTGATTATGTGTTTTAGTGAAAAGAGACATGCATGTATGCTCTCCCATCCATCCCTTTTAGGATCAAAAGTGCCATCTCATCACACTTTGAGCCTAGTCCAAGGTATGGAAAGAATGTCATTTAATGCTCTCCCCAAAAACTCACAATAGTATTGGGTGATCTTGAGGTGATCATAAAGTCTTTCTATTATGTCATTTACTTCATACATCTTGGCTTGTGAGGGGGACTTCATTACCTTACACAATTTTTTAATGAAGCTTTGACCCATAGTTTCATTTCCCAACATCAATTCATCACCCCTACTAAGATAAAAGGTTTGAGTGGTTAAACCACCTTTTAGTGTTGGGATTAAGCATTAGGATGTATCTGGATATTGGACATCACACTACACTGAGAAAGTGACAGATATAGTGGTTGTAAAAAAGGAAAGACCTTTTTGCAATAAGATAAGTGCCATGGACACCTAATTAAAGTGTGTTACTTTTGCATCATTTGACATGAAAGTAATTATATAATTAATCCATCTAGAATGATCAAAAACTAATTAGTTTAGTCAACCGCACATTGCCATACCCTTGCTAGGATTTAGACAATTATACTTAGTATATTTTGGTCATTTTTAGCTTGGTATGTTTTGAGACTAAAACTTGTTTGCTTGTTTATAACTATGTAAAAAATCAGCATGTTTATATGTCACTCCTTGATCAAAGAGGTGTTATGATGACCGTTTTATACCATATTTTTTCTTTGAATTTTTTTTCTAAAATTATTTGTGTGTGTATCAATTGATTGATACAGGAACTATTATGATGCCCAAATCATTATCAAGTTTGAGCCTTTGAGTCTTTGAAACAAAACATTGATCACATCATTAGAGAATGCTTATGCCGTTAGGCTACTCATTTTATTTCAAGACTTGTTTAACCTTGTATCAAAAACATTATTCAAAACCAGTCATGTATACCATTTGGACCTTATTCATGCATCATCATGCTATCCAATCTTTTCTAGCTTGTTTGGTCAAATCCTAGTCTTCAATAGTTGAGTTTTCAATTAACCTTTCCAAGTTCAAATACAAACATTAATTGATTTCTATTGATACATAGATATTTCTCTTTTAAGTTGTGTAACTTAGGTTAATTGATTACCATAATTTGAAAACTATCACTTATTTATTCATTCAACCTATCCTCATCATTTTTTGTGCCTTTATTTGAGAAAACACAATCTTTTTTTCAAATGCCTTTTGTCTTATGGCTTATACCAACTAATCATGTTTATGTTTGCTTCTATATGTTGAGTTTATGTCAAAATTATTTCAACCTTATTAGATTAAGTCAAATCACATTAAATTTTGTTTCAAAGTCTAACTTTTGACATTGTTTAGCCAAAAGTCCTAGTAGATCATGTTTGTTTGAGCCTAGCTTTTGACTCTGTGTTTAGACGAAAGCTCTAACAACTTAGCTTTTCCCTTTCCTAGTTTAGACATTGTTTGGAACACTTTGACATGTGGGTTTTATTCAAAAACTTGACCTTTTATTTATATGACATTTAATGTTAAACATTTGACTTTAGAATGTTTTATGCCAAGTTTTAGCACAAACCATTTTAGAGATACAACTCCATGATCAAATCATTGTTTTAGATCCACCATTTTTAACCAAGTTAGACCAATTTTGAACCATTTGTCATTTCAAAATAGTTTTACAAAGTTAATAAAACTCTAAACCTTTTTGTTTTTGGAGCTTTTTTTATTGATGTGGATATGTTGAGCTACACTTATGGTGGAGTCACATACAATCCAAATTATGATAGAATGGATGCACAAAATGGATTTGATTTTTATAGATTTATTAAAGACCCCTTTGATGATAATATGGTTTATGAGATGGAATTTTATCTACCTTACATAAATCAAATTAAGGACCAAAGTCAAGACCTCAACTGGGATGATATGGTTGGTGAGGAAGAATTGTGTATAGACCTCTATAATGATTATGTTATTTGGGATATGGATCCATACCCTCCTTACAATAATCAATATAGGGAACAAAGTCAAGGATAAACTTACAATCCAACTCAAGACCCTGACTGAGATGATATGGTTTATGAGGAGGACTTGGATGCTTTGGTTTATGTAAGCAATTAAGCTCCATGATGCCTTACCATTTTTATTCTAGGACCTCATCTTTTGGCTTGTGCGAACAATCAAGATCCATAGTGCCCACATGTTATCTAACTACCATCCATTCCTCATATAGTGCCTATTATTCTCCACTTTAGAAAACCCCAACCAATTCAACCTAAATATCAACCAATCCAATTATGATCACAATCAATAATCCAATCATGATCAAAACCTATCATTCAACCTCAACCAATCATTTAGCCTAAACCTCATCCAATCATTTAGCCTTAGCCCATCATTTAACCTAAACCCTAATTAATCCAATCAATACCTATCCAATTGATCCAATCATTTGAGGACCAAGCTATGATCAAAACTAGTATTTTCTAAATCTTTAGAAACCAAGGCTAAGAAAACCAACCAATCCAAGATGTTTTTTTAAAAATAACCATTTATGATAAGTCAACCTATGATGAATTACCTATTGATCCTATACCAGTTATCAAAGAGTCTTACTTTGATGAGTTAGTATTTCTTGAGTCACTTATTAATGATTATAATCACCTTCGATCAAATCATTATCTCGACCATATGCCTATTTTTCAAGAGCCTCCCTCTAACAAGCCAATTTTTAAAGAGTTATCTCTTGAACTTTTTCTCATCTTAGAGGAGTCTCACTTTGACAAACCAATCTCGATGGAGCCCATTATGCCATCACAAGCTATTACTTATCCAATACCAAACATTCAATAAGACATCATTATAATAGAGTACCCATCAGATGAAAAATCAAACTTAGAGTTAGGTTCTACTCTTGAACTAACATCAGATTTAACATTAGAATCAAAATCAACATCAGTCTCAACATTAAATTTAGAGTCCCTTGAGTCAGAATCAAATTCAAAAATAAAATACATTTGTGACTATTACAATATTGGTTATGCATGCCTAAAAAATCAATACAAATACATTTATGATCCTTATATGGTTTTTGAGGATGATTACTTCAACATTAACACAATTTCTCCTAGTATCTTCTATAAGGATTGTGTAGCCTCTTCTCATTTCATTACCATTCCACATACCATTACCACCTACCAACATAGCCATATCATTAACATTCCACCTCCCACAAGTATCGATTGTGATTGATAGAATCACACCTTATTGAACTAAATCCATGGTGACATATCAAATGAAGAAAAGTAAGGAGGCCAAGACTGAATTCATATAGTGGAAGAACAATCTCCTACAAAAACCTTTTTAGAGTCACTAGGGGATAATCAAAGTCAGAACTTAGCATGTTTTAGTGAAACCTTTTTGAAGGTGCTAGGGGATAATCAAAGTCAAAATTTGATGCTACTTAGTGAAACATTCTTGGAGGTGCTACATGATAATCAAGGCAATTTCATCAGTAGAAACCTCTTCAAGGCACCAATAGCTAAGTAAAAACATTCTTCACTACTTGATGAAGACATTTTCAAAGATTAAATCAAAATAGCTTCCACTCTATATCCTAATCAGATGGTAGTTAATCTCAAGACCAAATAAGATAAAAATATGGTGGTCTTATCAAGATCATATTCAAAATTATTTGGCCCTACCACATCTAAAGTTATGTCAAAATTGGAATCAATAACATTGTGTGCGCCTGAACATCTTGATCTTCATTTGTTTCCCATCCACCATCCATTATATTATCATCTACCATTCCATTTCCCAATCAAACTTATCATCTAACATTTATCCATATTTACCATCCATGACCTCATTTTACTTTGTAGAGGATTCATAGATATCTTGTCTCAACTCTTGAAGGAATCAAAATCAATGACCAATGAAGATCACAATAACATTCTTGGCATCTAAATCTACAGCGAGTTCTTGATAGAGCAACTATTCAAATGAGGTGTGAGTTATAAATTTACATGATTGACTATTCTAGTTGTATTATTTATTGATTAAGATGTGTATCTCCACTTTAGCAAGAATAATAGAATCATTTATCATACCCAAGCTAGAACCAAACATGTACCATATCATATCAAGTTATCAATCCATTTACCATTGTCACATCATTTTTTCCATTATTGCATATCCTAATAATTCACCTTATTGCTTGGGGGAAACCCTCTTGCAATTTTATCCAATTTATCAAACCAATCATTATTCTATCATAGCTCAATCTATCATATCATTCCTATCTAGACCAAAGCCTATTTTTAGTCATCCTATCCAATCCTATTTTGATCTTGGTTACTTTGGTTCTTATCACACTTTTTATGAGGGGTTATGATCAAGTTTCAATAATCAATCAAATTCATTTTTACAATGAAAATTTATGAGAGTAACTTGATAGTTGATCTGGCAAGATGTCTTTCATTTTCTATCCTATATCAAGTTTATTTATGTGAGCCTGATTATGTCGACTATTGAGGCAATCAATGTTCATCGATATTGCTACTAATTATAACCACTTATGGGAAAATTAGTATAACTAATATAATCCATTGTATCTTAGTTATAACCACCTATGGGAAAACTAGGGGCAACATTTATTTATCATGCAATACCGCATCACCTTGCCATTACTATTTTCATTTGACTAGCCATTTCCTAGATATGAGATCTTATTGAGACCTAGTTGGTTTTTCACCACCTTTTGTGTGGATAAAATTACTATGACTTGAGGTCATTTTGGGACTATGTAGGTTGTGTTCAATTCATGTTATGGTCACCTTAGTCCCCCTTTGCCATACATTCTCATCATTTTGTGAGCAACCTAATCTAACGCTCTCACTATTTTATGAGTAGGTATCTTGTCATTATCTAACAAGTTAAGATACCTCAAAATTCCAAAAATATTTCAAATATTTTAAAAATAAAAAAAAAATTGTCCTATCCAAACTTAGTCATTTATCCTCGATTCACCCTATTGGGGCATGGTCAATGTTAGGATGTTTTTTTTTGCTTTTGTTGTTTGTTTGTGTGTTTATTTCAAGTTGTTTGTTTATTTATTTGTTTTATATTTATTTGTTTATGTATTCACTTACCTATTTTTTTTCTCTCAGTACTATGGATTTGATTCAGTCCATGTGTGTTCATTGGGTGATTCCTTACACATTATTCTTGAATCTATCCATAGTCAAACATTAACATAGTCATCAAGGTTTTTATCATTAGTACATTATTTTTAATTGTTTATTATATTAGGAGTCAATATTTATGTACATTTTGGCCAAGTCTTCATGATGTTCTATCATAAAGTCTACCATCACATGCTACAACTAAAATTATCTTTGGGAGGTCTACAACATCAATAAAACATCACCGTCTCCTTAGCACTGACATCAGAAATAATCTCAATCATATCTCAAATAGAGTAATTAAGTAACAAAATAGTTTAATCCTTTGTTAGTTCAAATGAGCATCTCCCTACTAACAAGTTGTCCTAATTCATCTTTATCCTCTGTATCAAGGTATCACTCATCAACCATAAATCATGTTTTTCATAATCAAGGTATACTACATTATACACCATCCCACCTGCATTCTCAATAATTATATCACCTACTGGGGTAAATCATTGTGTTATCACCAATTTCCTTTCTTGATTATCTATTATAACAGGGGTAGCTTCATATTCTCAATGATTATATCACCTTTTGGGGCAAATCATTATGTTATCATACCACATTACCACTATTAGGGTACAATGCTTATAATTGCCTTTGGGCAAACCATTGTACACTATCCCACTTGTATTTTTTAGTGATTTTGTCCAACTTTGGGTTAATCATTATGTTTTCATCCCATCATCTTCATTTTCTTATTCCCCTTATTTCATTTCTTTATTTCGAGGGACCATTTGCCAAACTACTTACCAACCACTCCCTCAAGGGGGTAGATATAGTTTAATCATTAGTATTATAGTTGTAAGAATAAAGAAACATTTTATTATTTGAAAATAAATTACTATGCTTACATCTTGCAACATCTTCCCAAATAAGGGTAAATTGTATACATGTAAATTTGGCCACCGTTGGCTTTATATCTAACTTTAGACTAATTCTTGCCAATCATTGAATACGTAGGCCAAGAATTTATATTAGTCTTGAATTTGGTTTTATAAACTTAAATTAAATCAATTTAGCCTATAAAATTAATTAAACAAGGAAAATACACATATTGAATTAATCAAAATCAAACAAATGACCAAATGTCTAAAAGGAATTAATTAACTTGCACACTCTAATCAAAATCAATTAGTAAGTTAAATTAATTTCAATCCTAATTAAGTTCACCCATGAGCTAATAAATCAATTAAATCAATTAATAAAAAAAAATTAAGAGCATCTTAGAACATCCTAGAACACACTCATTACCTTTGTGAGTTTGTCACTTTTTAAAAATATCTAAAATAATATCTTAAGAATATGTCAAACTCAATCAAGCTTAATAAACTAACCACGGTCAGATTTGACCCATTCCAAGGGATTTGAAAGCCTATAAAATCAAGCTTAGAGCTCTTCATTTAGAGAGATCAATCAAAGTAGAGTTATAATGCAAAAATAGATTCATGAAGCTAAAAGCCTAGTGTTATAATGTTAAAATTGAGCCAAGCCATATCAATCAAGCTAAGCATTCAAAAATGGTGTATATAGGAGATGATGTTAGCCATATGTCATTGATTAAGACTTTTTATGCATAATTTGAGCAAGCCAAATAAAAAATATATTTGGATCTCTCAAGGAAGGTAAAGATTATTGTTCTTTGCATTTTAGTTAGGTTTTTAATTGTTGTTTAATCACTAATCTCCCCCTAAGATCTAGGCTTAGATATATTAGTATGTTAGTGTATTGATTTCATGATTTTATGGACTAACACTTGATATGACCTCCTCTCTTTATCAAATTTATAGATCAAAAATGGCACAGTGATTATATCGTCTGCTAGGACAAATCATTGTGTTATCGTACCATGTTGCCACTATCAATTTACAATGCTTATAACCACCTTTGGGAAAACCATTTTACACTGTTACACTTGTATTTCTCAATGATTTTGCCTAACTTTAGGTGAATCATTGTGTTTTCCCTCCATCATATTTATTTATTTGTTCCCCTCATTTCACTTCTTTCTTTTGAGGGACTGTTTGTCGACCCACTTACTAACCACTCCCTCAAGGGGGTAGCTGCAATTCAACCAGTACCATTATATTCATAAGTATAAAGAACCATTTTATTCTTTGAAAATATGTTACTATGCTTATATCTTGCAACATCTTCCCAAATAGGGGCAAAATGTAGACACCTAAATTCGGCCACCAATGGTTTCATATCTGACTTTAAACCAATTCTTGCCAATTATTGAATACCTAGCCCAAGAATTTTTATTAGTATCTAATTTGGCTTCATAACCTTAAATTAAATTAATTTGGCCTATTAAATCAATTAAACAAGGTAAATAGACACATTTAATTAATCAAAATCAAACAAATGACTAAATGCCTAAAAAGAATTAACTAATTTGCACACCCTAATTGAATTCAATTACCAAGTTAAATCAATTTCAAATCCTAATTGAGTTTACCCATGAGCTAATAAATCAATTACTAAAAAGAAAATTCAAGAGAATCTTAGAACATCCTAGAACATACTCATTACCTTTGTGAGTTTTCTCAAATGGAAAATATCAAAAGAATATGCCAAATGGAAAATATCTAGAGAATATCTTAAGAATATGCCAAACTCAACCAAGGTTATAATTTAACCCATTATAAGGGATTTGAAAACCTATAAATTCAATCCTAGAGCTCTTCATTTAGAGATCTCAATAAAAGTAGAGATATAATGCATGAATAGATTCATGAAGCTAAAACCCTAGTGTTATAATGCTGAAATTGAGCCAAGTCATATCAATCAAGCCAAGCATTCAACAATGGTGCATAGAAGAGATGATGTTAGTCATATGTCATTTATGAATACTTCTTATACATAATCCAAGAAATCCAAATGAATAAATCATTTGGAGCTCTCAAGGAAGGTAAATATTGTTGTTATTTGCATTTTAGTTGGGTTTTTAATTGTTGTTTATTCATTAAGCTCCCCCTAAGATCTAGGCTTATAGATGTTAATATGTTAATGTGATGATTTCATATTTTTATGGACTACCAATAAATCTAAACTCCTCTCTTTTTAAAACTCCTTGATTACACCATCAACATGGAACTAAAACATACATGCCCAAGAGCCAATTAAATATGTAGGGTTTGATTATATTTTTGTATTTTTGAATGTTTTTTTTTTTGTGTTTTTGGAATATTATAAAGTAAAATGCTATCCTATGATTTCATAAAAATGGTGTTAATTGATATATCCCCACTTTGAACTTGATGTAATAATTGGTGATGTTGTCGGGGAGCATGTATAGGTATAATATCTATCACTTGAGGATCTGTGATGTTATACATATGTATAATGAAATTTAATCATATGGTTATGAAGTATTAGTAGAAGTAATAGGAGTAGGGTTTCATATAACCCATCATTGGGTGTTTTATGTTTTATATGGAATAGAAGTAATAGGAATATGTGTAGGTGCTTTGGATATTTGAATATGGTGCAAGTAGAAGAGGATTTTATGTCTCAAAATAAAAACTTTAAATAAAATCCACCCATTTCAATTGCATTTGATTGAGCCTACCTTCATTTTTTATGAAATTTAAATCATGATTATCCATGTAAAAAATTAACTCCTTTAGCAACAAGTATTGTCACTAATTCTTGACAGATTGTACCATTTCATAAAAATCTTGGCCATATATTGGATACTTTTTATTGGCATAATTAAACTTCTCACTAAAATTATCAATGTGTTTAGCTTATTGGCTTAACACCACTCCTATCACTATCATGTTTGCATCATAATCAACCTAAAACACTTTTCCAAAGTATGGTAATGTTAACCCCAACTTTTTCATCACTTTTATATTTAAATGTATAAATCTACTCTCTACTATAATAGTCCATTGAAACTTATTTTTATCTCCCTTCATATCTCTCTGATGGGTGCACATATGACACTAAAATTATTGTTAATTTTTCTATAAAAACTTGCTAAGTGATGTAAACTTCTTACTTCAAACACAATATTTAGTGAAGGCCACTCCAAAATTTCCCTCATCTTCTTAGGATCCATCCTTAACCCAATATTTGAGATTAAAAATCTAAAATATATTAACTCATCTTGAATGAAGATTCACTTTTTCAATTTCACTAGTAGTTCCTCTTCTTTAAAATTATTCAAAACTAACTTTGTGTGTTGTAAATGCTCATATTTAGAATGATTGAAAATAAAAATGTCATCTAAATAAAATTTTAAAAATGTACCTATGAAATGATTCAACACTTCATTCATGTACCTGGATTATTTAAAAAAATTAATAGCATGAGTAACCACTCATCAAACCTTTCATTCATCTTAAATGTGGTCTCCAATCATAACCTTCTCTTATGTAGATTTGGTGATACTTAATCTTCAAATACATCTTAGTGAAGTACCTATCTCGACTCAAACATTCCATTAAGTCATCCATTATTAGTAGTGGAAACATGTACTTAATGGTGATCTTATTGATTTCACACAATTCCCTACACATCATCCAATATCCACCTTTTTTTATGCTGAAATGGATATAATTTCACATGGAATCAAACTCTTTCAAATTAAACCCTTTCTCAATAGTGTTTAAACTTTATTATTATCTTCAATATCTATTGGACTCAACAAATAAGCTACCTTATTAATAAAAATTACTCCTGGCACTAGATCCATGTGATGGATAATTCTTCTAATATATGGTTGTCCCTTTGGAAACTCACTTGACACAATGTACACATAATCTTATAATAAATTCTAAACTTCCATTGCAATATCACTTACCTTAGTGTTTGTCACAACTTATATAGGATTTGGAATTATTGCATAGTGTATACACATAATATTTTTTCACTTTATCATTTTTTGATATTTTCTCTTGTAATGACTTGTCAAGAATCAAACTCCCTAAGTGCATGCCTTAAAGGTTTCAATAGGAAATGGGTGGGAAGGCTTTTGGTGAGTGACAGATGTTGTTACTATATCATTTTCATATCATTTCCTACTATCATTATAACTTCCTTAATGTTTTTTTACCATTTATCTCCTTCCATCTTATCCTCATTCAATTTTTTTAATTTCCTTATATCCTATAACATTGACCTAACCAATACCATTTATTTAGTCACTTTTCCTTTCTTATATTGTATTAGCCAACTTAATGTAGTTACGATCCCATATTATAACATTTTTACTATATCTAACTAGCAGTTACCATTATATGTCATTTGAATTCTTTTAATTATATTATCTAGGTCAATACAATTGGCTTAGAGTTTAGGGTTATTTTAAGGTATTAGATTAGTATATGTAGGGGTCATATCATATACACTCTATTTTCTCTATTTTCATTTTCACTTATACCCTAATTCATATTTGGATGAGTTTGTGTCCTAGAAACTTGCATTTTGGTGTTACTTGAAATTTGCTTGGGTTTAATCTTTATTTGGTTTAATTTATTAATCTTAAGTCTATTTTGATTGTGTATTTCTTATTATGATAAAATCATAAATTCTAGATTTATGAGGTGTCACACCTCTTTTGTACCTTTTGAAGGGAATCTTGGAGTTACTTGTCACATGTAACATTTACTACACTTTTCACACACATCCCACTCACCTCATGGGGATTGTGACACCAAGACACACTAAGAATGTTGTGAAAGTCTATGATGGAATTTTCTTAGTAACTCCTCTTTCCTTCTAGTTATATTTAAATAGTTTTCTCCTCTCTCATTATACACTAAAAAAACTTGATGTATCTTTCTTCTCTCTTGAAGGTCATTCTTTGTCTTATTATCTTATATATTATTTTATATTCATGAAGATTTTTATCTTGGATAATGTTTATGTAAACACTCCTTCGTAATACACATGAGGTTATCTTCTATTGATTTGGTTTCCACACTTATCACTTCATGTATCACTTTCTCTTGGTGTGGCTTACTTTTAAGGTGATATATTTTATTTTTCATATTCATTTATTGTTTTAACAATTTTTTTAAGATATTATCATTTATTTTAACATGGTAATGGAGTAGATTATGATTTAATGTTAAACTTGAGGAATGTGAAAGTTCATGGGTAGATAAGAAGTAAATAATATTGGTTTTATAGATCTATTAAAGTTTTTTTCTATTTCCTCAATTTCATTCTTCTATTTTATGTCTCATTAAATACACAATTAATATTTTTTTTGTTTAAATACTTATATTTATTAATTTTATAGGTTTTCAATGATTCTTCACTAAAAACATCATCTAAAAATTGGGCCATATATTTTTATTATAAATATGGGTTTCTCTATTTTTTTGAGTTTGTTAATAAATAATATGGGAACAAACTGTTAAAATTTTAGCATGACATAGATCACAATTATGGATTAATTGTGAAAATGGTAACTATCTATTGTCTTTATAAACTGATTACATTTGTTTATTATTTTTTTCCTTGAGGGAAAAATATTTTTTTCAAAATCATATTAGTAACATATTTTTATGTCTTTCATAGGGAACTTGATTTATGTATTCAAGTTTTCATTTTTAGTCTTTTAAAATTAAAAAAATCCAAATAATATTTTAAATGCTTTTCAAATAATAAATTTAGCATGATTATTTCAATCTAATATTTTTAATGCTTTAAATATAAAATTTATGTTATTTAGCATTAGTTTCATCTTTTGATAGGAATTAAATCTTAGTTTGATATATTTTGCAAGTTGAAGCTTGTTTATTCACTCTTTTTTCATTGCCATTATTGATAGTTGATGGATTTTAAAATAACATTTTTCTTATCCTTTAAAAATGTTATGCAATAAATTGATTTCAAAGATAATCAAATTTAATATCTTAAGTGTCAAATTGAATGTCAAAAAACTACTATTAATGCATTACACACCTCATTTAATGAGAAACTATAAAATATGCATACCTTGATTGACACTCTTAATAATTAAAATCTTGTTTCTTTTCAAAATGTTCATGCCTCAAAATTTATTTAAAATGTATTTTTTTGTCTCATTAAGAGTGCATTGCTTTGCAATGTCATGTTTCTAACCCTAGTTTTAAAATTATGTAATCAACAAGTTATATTAGTGGTGAACTTCATACACATGCAAATGGCATTATTGAGCCCGTTTCATTTAAAGCTAACTCAAATTTTGTAGGGCTTGGTTGTAATGCTTCTAATTATAATGTGAATTCATATTTTTCCCTCACTTAAGTATATTTCACTATAGTGATTTTCAATATCATAAGACTTATTTTGGTTTTAATACTTCATGTGCTCATACCTCAATTAAAAATTATAAGATTTCTAAGCATTTTGGTAAAATTGGAGATGATGTTACTAAATGTTTGAAAGTGTATCTTTATACATCTGATAGTAAAACAAATCATGACCTTTTTTATTATTGGAAAACATATAAGTCACATCATTATAATATTAAATAGCTTTGGATTCCTAAAGTTTTGGTGAACAATGATATGCCTTCTTTTGATATTCATTCATTTGATTCATATCAGATATATTTTATAAAAGGTGAAACATCTTATTTTTTTCACTTTTGATAAGTTTAAAAACATCAAATTTCTCTTGTTCCTTACTTTTATATTTACCTTTTTCTTGTAAATTGTCAAGGAATCATGCCTGTATTGTAGAAAATTTTATTTTTAACTAACTTATTATGCACGCGTGATTAAATATTTTATTATGGAATTTATCTATGCCTTGTATATTTTATTTTAGTATATTTATTGTAAGTAGACCATATTTTATGGAATATTTTTTACTTAACAAGAGGATTTGTGTAATCTTGTGTGTTTTGTAGGTATAGTGGATCATTTCTTGTAATCTCTTTTACTATTAGTATTTCTTCAAATGCAAATTAACCTTCTTGTCTGAATAGGCTGATTTGATATTTTTTATTATCACACCTTTCATATTTTCAATATTTTTTGGCAATGCATATTCTCTTCTTCTCTCTTTTTCAAACTATTATAATTCCTCTTGAAAGAAGTTACCATTAAGGGGGAGTCTTATGTAACTTACAATGCCCTTCTTTGTCTAAGGTTTTCTCTTATTTTGTAACCACAAATCAAGCTTAAGGGGGAGTTTTGGATATTAACATTTAATTTGGGTTAGTTTATTCATCATAATTTTATGTTAGTTGTTAATTTTTTTTAATGATAAATTTACATATTCTTGATTTAAGAGGTGTCACACATTTTGTATTTCTTTTGAAGGGAATATTAGAGTCACATGTCACATGCAAATCCTCCCATATTTGGCACACACTTCCCCCTCACCACATGGATATTAGTAAAAATAGTAATAGACTAATTTTTTTTTACAATTCTATGATGAATTTTTTTTAGTAACTCCTATTTTCTTCTAGATCTAATTTAATATCTCTATCTTCTCTCATTCTACACTAAAACAACTTGAGATATTTTTATTATCTCTTGAAGTCATTATTAGCTCTTATTATATTTTATATTATTTTATATTCATGATTTTTTTTAATCTTAAATAATGTTGATGTAATCTTTTTTTCTTAATCCATATGGGGTTTTTTTTATATTGATTTAGTTTCCCCACTTACCACTTCTTGTCTCACATTCTCTTAGAGTGGCTTACTTTTGGGATGATATATTTTATTTTGTGCATTAATTTTTTTTTAAAAATGAATATTAAATATCCTATCATTTATTTATAACAAATCTCAAAAGGAG
The DNA here is from genome assembly GCA_037957365.1 of Torreya grandis. Lineage (NCBI taxonomy): Eukaryota > Viridiplantae > Streptophyta > Pinopsida > Cupressales > Taxaceae > Torreya > Torreya grandis. The sequence goes on along the minus strand of JARHVA010000014.1, from coordinate 11,922,495 downwards.
GATTCATTTAGAGTCCCTATCTGATGATATTGTGATGCAGGAGCATCAAGGAAAGAAGACATTAATTTTGTATTTTGGTCCTAAGTAATCAAAATTGGTCAATTTTGGGGTGTTCGTTTGTTTAAAGAGACCTGTCAAGGTACATTAATGTTTTTAAGGTAATTTGGACACCTTTAGAGTCTTAGGAGTGAGTATTGGGAAGTTTGGAAATTTCCCTCCACAACCAAGAATTTGAAAATTCAAAATGTTATAATAAGGGTAAAATGGATAAATACATGTATAGGAGTGTTTAGGTGAAAAATGTTAGTTAAATAGGGTCCAAAAGTCATGTAAAGGGTGATGGAAGTCTTAAAGGTATAATTTATCAAGTTGTAAGTCGTGCATTTGTTTAGTATCCCTTGCCCATATGTTGGCTTCAAGAAAAAAGAAGTTATTTTGTAACCAATTTGGAAACCAACTTTGAAGTTGGTTGAAAAATAAAGAATGGTACATGATTCTGGGGGGAGGAAAAGGAAAGAGAGATCTCCAATAATATAGAGGAGAGTCTAAAAATAAAAATGGTATGAAACTCCTCAAGTAGGATCTCAGTCCATGAATGGACTAATTTTGTAATAAAGAATGATATGATGAATAAAGCAATGTGTTTGATGTGTGTGATTTACCTTCAATGAGAGTGAGTGAATTAAATAAATATTATATTATAAAATACATTGATTCAAATATTGTGTTCATATTTCTATTAATTTACAAGTATGATAAAGTTTGTAAGTTGATCAAGTGGGATGTAGGTTGCAATCAAGGGAAAATAAAGAAAGTTGATGAGATTGGTAAAGATGGATGCAAGAATGAGTTATGTTTAGTCCTCCATGGTTGATATCAGAGGTAAGACAACCTATAGGGTTCAATATTTGAGAAATTCAAATGGGAAATATTCTTGAGAAAGTATTATGTGGTGTAACCCTGTTATGCATAGGACAATCTCTAAGAGTTATTGTTTCAAGTGTATTTGACTCTTTATGTCAAGTTTACATTGTGTTGTGAGAAGAGATTCTCTATACCTTAATATAAGGTTCATTATATAAGGTTGAATACTCATATTTTATTTAAAAACTATTAATATGTCCCTTGCTCAATCAAGTTAATGAATGAGACCTTGTTTCATAAGGAGCCTATTATGGATAATTCACATCAAAGAAGAGATTTGTATGATTGAATGTTGTTAAAAATAAAATTAGGAACCTTGATAAGTGAATAATAACTATTTGGAAGTGGATTAAAGACTCAAAAATCATATTTGGAAGATGAAAATAACTATATTGCATTAGGGACCCTATTCTACCATGCACAGTCAACATTTAGTGCATAGTCCACTATGTTTTTATTGTGTTCTAGTATTAATGAATTTAATAGGATAACCAAAGTGTATGGGAAAAAGTGTGTGGAAATTTGGATAAGGTAAATATATACCTAATCTTGAAAATAAATCCATTTTAAGCATGATCACACTTAAGATAAAGAATTTGTTACCCTTTCAGGTCTAAACAGGGTATAAGAAAACCTAAACTATGGTTTTTAGTGATCCCAAGAGATTCTATCATTAGGAAATTACCAAAATTTGTAGTTTTTTTCACCTAATAATTTTTAAAGAGATTAAATTGGTTTTGGAGTGATAGAGTACAATTTATATGTATTTTTAGGACTGTGTCAAGAATAAAGAATTAATTAGGCCTAAAAGAGAGGTATTTTCTAAAGGGAGTGCTAGCTAGGAAGATAGTTAAGTCATGAAACTTTATGAGGAGTTTAAAGTACATATAAGGTGCCTATAAAAGTTATTATAACTTGGGAAAGATGCTTGTATATAATTATTCAAGTGAAAACCTCAGGAAAAGGGATATAAGCCTTATAAGACCACAATAAGCTTGGATAGTGGAAAATGGTATAGAAATTTATTAAATTCCTTAAAATAGGTATTTAAAGTTTTTTTATGATATTTTAATACCATTTATGTATTAATTTTTATTCTTTGAAACCTAGTTCTTGTTTTGGTCCTTGAGACCTAAGGGATGGAAACCTAGTGAAAGCACAAAACAAGATATGAAGAAAGAAATAGTTGAGTAGGATAGATATGGAATGTGACTATATAAATGTAATTTAAGTTCAAAAATAAAATTTTAATAATATTAAAACAAATAGGGATTCAATAAAAATTCTAATAAGAATAGTGATCAAGCTATTGAGACAATATTGAAGCTAGAGGAACACAAGGTAAGCATGACATGTGAAGAGATCTTTTTCAAGACCAAAGATAAATGTTGATGTTTGATAATATTATCCCCATGCCTATACATCATATTGATTTAATTATTTTGGTAGTTAATGTAAAACCTTAAGTAGATAAAATAACTAAGTATATAAAATTAGGAAATAAATTACTACAACATCAACAACCATTAATTTGTATAATAATTAATTTATTTGATTAGCCTATAAATAGAAATTAATTACAAAGGAGGTACTTAGTTATAAAATGTGATTGAAATAGAAAAGTGGTAGGCTAGAAAGTGGTGTAAGAACAAGACAATGTGTTATTAGCTAGAAACGTATGTCATAACCCTCTTTAGATGGTAGTGTGGACCTATTTTCCAATAGCACACTAATTTAATGACATTATGTATATTTATATTGAACCTATGAAAATAAAATAATGAAACTTGGGTAAAACCTTTATTCTATTCTAGGAAGCATATGCCTGTGATCAAGACCTAGATTGTCATCGAAGCTTCATTTTTATTAATTTAACTATGAAACCTTAAGCCTCCATGCTTGCTAGATTTTTTTATGAGCAAAAGTGGAATAAGAGTGGAATTATTAGGGTATGTTTGATGTGACCTCAACACCCCATGTGTTGAACGATGCCTACATAATTATACCTCAAAAGGGGATTCAGCTTGATGTAGTTCTCCCAATTTAAGTGATGTTGAAAGTGAGAGTGATGTATGTCTGAGTATGAATGTCAGTTTGAATGCTTTAAGTGTTTTTTTAAATTGTAAATCTAAGTAAAACTGAGCTCTAGGTTACTTTAGATGGATGTATGTATAAATAGGGGTAAATAGGGATCAATGACCTTAATTTACATAATTTTTTCTAAGATTATTTGTGAGAATTGTCATATAAGGGATGGATGAATGAGAGTGGTCTTTATATAGTGTTAATTTTATAATCAAGATATAAAATGAGTCTAGGCCGACCCTAGGATGCTTTGGGGAGTGGAAAAATATCCATAAGGGGTATAAAGAGATAAGGATCAATAGTGTTGCACCCTTTTCCAATAGTATACTATGTTATAGACCAAAAGGGCCACACTATTATCTAGGTGGTTGGCATGTGTGTGAAATGATCTGGGATGCCTATGAGATAGATTAATGTAGATTTTGGTATATTTTGGCATGGGATGGATGTACATATAAGTTAGAAAAGGATTGAAAGAGGCCTAAGATGGGTCAAGGGTTAAGATAAGGATAGGGTGGCCTCAAGTGACACTCATTACATTAAATGACATTTTCGATGACTAAATGTTCCCCCACCACTCTTATTCTTTAAATTTAGTAAATAAAAATGACTAGGATAAAGGAAAGAGATACATACATAAACTTATTTAAGAGGTGGAGCCCATGAATATGGGTCTGAGTCTATAAAATTTGCTCCATTTCACATCCTAAAAATGAAACATGTATGAATAAGTCCTTAATAAAAATAAAAAACAAAGACAAAACTAGGAAAAGATATGAGATAAAGAGGGGAAATGAATTGATACACCTCACTAGGTTTGTGAACAAATGTAAAAACCTAGTGACATCCTATGTGTGTGTAGATGATGATCAAAGTGGCAAATATATTTGATTAGGCTAATGGATTACCCAATCCCCAAGTGTAGGTGTCTTAGTAACTCCATCTCACCTTGATTCCATCATTTCTCACCCTTGTTTAGTGGATCATAATATGTGAATAACTTGGATTAGACTGATGAGTTATCTAACCCTCTCATGTGTCTAGATTAAGAACTCAAGTAGGTTATGACTCCATCATATTCTATCCATGTATAGTATATGCATCTAAATATAAAACTAAGTGATGTAACTAAAAATATGTAATATGTATTTGGGATACATAAAAACTCTAAAATGTAATAACAACCCTAGGACACTCGTGAATGCCAACCACTGTAAATGTAATGAAGTATCAATCTAGTGTGCTCCTAGTCCAAACCCAGTATATATGGCGTTTGGAGTATAAAACATGGATAATAACATGTATTTTCCATTCCATATAAGAGAACTAGTGCTAAACTAAACATATGGGAGCAATGTGTCATGCATATGCCCCCAATTTGGATATTTATGTACATGGATTCTAGATTGAGTCATAGTAATTTGTGCCTATGAATATTTAAAACTAAAATGAGAGTGATCATGGATTGTACGATGCCCCCAATCTGAGTAAACCTATGTAATATCAATTAAAAATTGAGTATATACTGACCATATCTAATAATCTATGATTGAGACTATGTAAATCTAAACTATAACTATTGTGCCTTTTTAACAATTATAGAATATTCTATGTTTGAGGCTACTAGATAATAGGGTGTTCGATGGACTATAGTGCACTGCACTTATGGTAGTGTACTTTGATATTGTCTAAAAGTGTTGTTTTTGAGGTAAACTAAGACTGATTTGTATGTGACTATGTTTCACTATATTTTCCCAAGTTTGAGCTCTATAATATATGTTTTTATGCTAAAAATTATGTTTTGAGTGTATTAGGATGGCCTGATCTCTATGAAAAAACCCTATGAATTCCCCTTATTTTGAGGGGATTTGTTGAACCTATTCAATAATTTTCCTCAAAATAAAATCTATGCATCATGTGTATTAGACTTAAAATATATGATATTTGCACGATAAACCAATGTAATGTGTATACATGACATCAGAATGTAAAAGAGTCTAAGCATAAGTTGGGAATGTATGATGTATGCTAGATCTATCATTCACAAGGTTTTCAAGATAGATATAAAAATGTAATCATGTATATGAATATAAAATCTAAATATAATACGAGTGAACTACCTAGAGGTATGGGGCATCATTTCCATCAAGGCACCCAAGGAAGAAGGGGAGATGCATGAGGTCCCTCATGGCATTACAACTAGATATGAATGTAAAAATCAAGAGACAAGCATCATAGCCATGACACATGTATGAAAGCATACATACAAACACATGAGGCAGACAAATTAAGCCAAGGGGCCATAATACAAGGGACATGGGCACATGTCACTAAGTCTAGGAAAAATCACACATACATGGGCATATTTAAATGCCCACATAAACATAGATCAAACAAGTTTTACTTAGATCCACATGGAAATATGTGTGTAAATGTATGCATACACAATAAATAAGCACACATAAGGACATGAGCACATATCCAAAGCATACATACAATGAAAGGAATTAGTTTAGAGCCATAGAATAGTGGATTATTTAAATTCCCTCGAGCAGATGTAGAAGTAAAGAGACATAATAAAATATAAATTAGTAAAGTTATAAATGAAATTATGCATAAGCATGTGGTAAAAATCTGTATAAGAACAAAGATTTACATAAGTTGAGTCTATTGTAATAGTATTCGATAAAAAAGCAATGTAGTATAGGATGATTAATATCAAGATATAATCAATGATAAATTTTTGATGTGGATTATATAAATATATAAAATGGGAAATTGGAAATTGTGTATGATGCCCCTAATTAGATAATATAATAATGCTAAATTGGTGCATATGTGTATGTGCCCCAAAGGATAGATAGTATCAAATCTCAATCTATGTAGAGGATCAGAGTCTTATATTAAAATATGAACACTCAAAAAGAATAAGTGAAGCATGTATGTATGATAAAACTAATCACACTAACATAAATATAATATGTAGTACCTAGAAAATAGAAGGAATGTAAACATGTAAATATATACAATCTAAAATTTTATTTTTTGAGCAAATATCTGAAAGTTTTTATATAATTGAAAATATGTGTGTGTGTGTGTGTATACATATATATATGTATATATATATATATATATATATATATATATATATATATATATATATATATATATATATATGAGTATAAGCTATGTACAAGCCACATGAAAATGAAACTATATACAAGGAAAAAGGTAAGAGAAACTATGTGCAAGTAAATTTTGAGTTGTTTAGATATATAATCTCTATAGATGCATGATGTTCATTTGATTCTTCATTTCCTTACCATTGAGTGAAGCTATATGGTATACATTGGAGATAATCTTTTCTATAATTAAATACAAGCCAAGCTATTTTGGTTTGAAATTTCCTTTTGTCTATTCTTCGACATAAACATTTCTCAGGTTCTCTTTTAGAATGAGATCATTGACTTAGATTTATATATTATGAACATGGATATTGTATGCCCATTGGATTCATTTTTGGTATGCTATGAGGTGATCTACAACTTGGATGCATGTGTGATCCAACTATTCTAAGTCATGAATATGTTTTTCTATGTATTAGTCATAAGTGATAATCCCTTTTAGGTATACTCGTAAGGATGGGAATTATAATTCTAGTGAGATAACTACTTTATCTCCATAAACTAGTGAATAAGGAGTAGCTCCTATTAGTGTGTGAATACTAGTATGATAATCTCATAGTGCATAGATGATCTGATTATTCCAATCATCACTAAATTTGGTAACCATTTTACTCAGGATACTATTAATTATCTTATTTATATCTTCTACTTGACCATTACCTTGTGGGTGTTATAGGTATAATCACTGGGGGGGGGTGTGAATCAATTTTTTAAGATAATTCAATTCAATTCCAAACTCTTCAAACCCTTAATCATTCAACACATCATTCATAGTAATGAACAAGAAAGATAATGCAAGATTAAGTACACAACACAAGGATTATGTGAGAATCCCTGTTGGAGGATAAAACCCATTTGAACCAATAATTGGACTACTTTCCTATAACAACAAGATACAAATTTAGTGAGACACCCATCCCACAAGGATCTATATCCCCTATCTAGTTGAGTACCCACATAACTAGACTTTATGCAAGATTTACCTTGAAAGGAGGAACCAACCCCCTAAGAAACCAAGCACAAACTTAGATAAATTTAAAATTGGATCACCTTGAACAACTATTTCTACTCTTCATTTGATGATGATCTCTTTTTTTTGCACTCTTTCCCCTTTACACTCACTATAGACTTCACAGCCTCTTAATGCATCCAAAACCACCTTTTGAATCACTTTAAACTTCTTTGCACATACTTAAATAGAAAACCTTTAACAAGTCTATCACAACATTAAAAAAATTAACAAATGGTCATACATGCATACCTCACACTCCTCTGATAATCCGTTCATCCACCTAGCTCACACAATCTTCACCTTTTCTTTGCTCACACTACACACTCTCTATACTTCACTCATCCTCAATCTTCAAAATTGTATGATCAATATTATGACATCATAATTATGACCTATAGGTAATAAAAATAATCCTTAACCTATTCTACTCTTTAGTCCATCCACTAGGCACACTTGCACTTGTCTATTATTCACCTCTCCACACTAGAAAACATAACCTTTGATTTCACTCTTTATAGAGCCTTCACCAATATCATCTTCTTGGTCAGCCATTAGACATGCCTTAACCCTTAAGTCTTATATAAAAATTAATACATAGATCAATACCACCCTCATAGGTAGACCATAGCAATAATGGGTCATCTTTAAGTAGCTACACCTTTCAATTAGGCCTTAGTATCCCTTATAGGTCTCATGGAGAACTATTCACCCCTTTAACACTTTTTTGAGCAAATTAAGTACACAAGACCACTTTAAAATACATAGGTCCACTCACCATGACCCATAATACACATTCAAGTGATTACATTCATCACTACAATCTTCTACAAATGTAAAACATACTCAAACATTGGCCTTGTACACAAGAACACCATTAATGAATAAAAAGTCAACTTCTAAACATTTATTCATACTAAAGATGGATTGGTCAAACCTCTAAAATCCATAAATATTATCTTCATGGAGTTTACAACACTCTCCAATATTTATCATCATGAAACATCAAAACTAACTCAATCATCCTTCTTGAGTCAATTACAAAAGATGGTCAAATACATAATCAACTTTGGAGCTTAATAATTAATGTATGGACAATCAAACCTTCTAACCAATTTTTATGGATAACCCTTGGATCCCTTTACAACTTTGATTTTATACCACCTTAAAATTCATTATGCATCAAAAGATATAGTTCAAATAATATAGAATGGTTTTCCTTTGTTAATTTGAATATTCAAATTGCAATGGTCATTGTGAAATGCAAAAACTTCAGACACATCTTCATCTCATGCCCCATGGAAACTTGATCAAATATGCTTTATAAATCTCCTTGGGAGTCTTCTAATATTTAATTTCAATCGTTATCCATTAATATTTGATCTAGGTTTTTGAGATTGTGACACTTGGTAGCCCCATGTGGCTTTTGTGTACCTTACCATTAGTCTCCATTCACTTAATGTTCTTACACCACTTGGTAGTGTCATATGCAATTTGAGATTATTTATGCCACTTGGTATCCCCATGTGAATTCTATGTACCTTGTTGTTAGTCTCCATGCAGTTATGCCACTTACCAATTCTGCATGCAATCTAGGCTTATTTATGCCATTTGGAAGCCCCATGTTAAATATGTGTACCTTATTGTTAGTCTGCATACACTTACACCACTTGGGAGTTTTGTGTGTAATTTGGGGTTATTTACACCATTTTTAATCCCCATGTACAATATATGTACCCTAATGTTAGTATCCAAACATGCTTATCCACTTAGCAATCTCACATGTAATCCTAGGATCTTTTGACTTATTGACCTTTTGTTCATCGTTATATTTCTATTTGTGTGATTTAACACGCACTATTAAATCTTCATTTACATGATCACACATATGTTATTTATCTTTCATCCAATCAAGATAGGTTTCAACACTTGGTAGCTATGTAATAACTATTGATCCTTAATCCAATTAAATGAGGTTTTGATACTTGACAACCCTATATAAAGGTTACTCAATATTGCAAATCTGGTTAAGTATGGGAAACACTACAATCTACTTGGAAGTCTAACTTTTCACGTCAATATATTTTACTACACACAACTTCATGGATTGAAACTTGGACCACAGAAACTAGGAACAAACCTAAACACCACCATGTGACCATTTCCTTTTGACACTACCACATGTGTAAATGTTGATGTCATCAATCTGCTTACTCAACTTTATTTGCCAAGATGACTAGAATAATCAAGACATTCATATGACTCCTTTGATGAATTTCTTTCACTTTCAACAACACTCCAAGCATTCATACCACCCCATAGGGTCTCTTTAACATGACCACATCATCAATAAGATCTATCAATTTCCTATCTAAGCACATACTAAATAACTATGCAAGAAAACTAATGCACATTAAATCACACTTTGTCATTGTCATTCTAACACACATGACACCTCATTAACATCCTTAGCCACCTTGGATAAATCATTTACAAATATCAAACAATGTCCCCATTTTCATTGATGTCAACACCAATCATAAAGCTTATGCTCGAACTCATTCTCTCTATTCAAGAACTTTATCCCCATTTGACACAATGATAAAGTGGGCACCAATTGATATTGAGGACCTGAAAAGATTTAAAGAACCAAAAATAGGAAAGGACCACCTATGAAAGATGATATAAACTCCCCATAACACTATGCATATCACTTCTTACCTTGATCTTCTCAAACATGCTTCAAACACAACACTCTTCTTGACTATACATAACTCTATGAAGACAAAACATACATGAACACCAAAAACTACTTGAACTCACCTTGAAAACACTGATAGAGACCCCCCTTAAGTCACCTAAGCTTAGGTACCCTTTTATCACCTTTAGACCACCATAAACCATAAAGAAACAAAATAATTGCCTTCATACCTTCTCTCTCAAATTCAACTACACAACCATCTAATCCTAAGACCTAGCCATTTACAAAGCTCCCCCTTTATTTATACATTATGATTCAATACATTGTTAAAGAACATTACTTGGTTTGATCAAGTCATCATATCAACATGCTTGAGTTCATATCAATAGAAGACTTCTTAATATCTCCACCATGACTACAACATATTACATATGCTCCCCTTCACATCATGCATATCTCTTTAAGCCTTTAAAACTATCTGAGTTAGCTCCCCCTAACTCCATGCTCCACCTAGATCATGACATCTTCAATAGGTCTTACTTAACCAATTTTGATTTGACACCTAGAAACCTCCACACTCTACCTATATAACTTTAGGACCAAAATCCTTGAACACACCTTGAGCACACACACTTGCTTCTCTAAAAGAAATGTCTCCTAAGAAGCATAGGCAAAGACACCCTAACCCAAAATGTCCTAGAACAATGTGAAACTAGGAGATGACCACATATCCTCATATTCTTTCTCCTTATTGGATATCTAAAATTGATAGTTTTTCTTCTTATTCTTCTTCTTATGCTTAAGAGAAACAACTTGCTCATGCACTACAACATTTTCCTTCTCTTTTAAGACTATATTAACAACACATGGAGATAACTTAGAGTCATGACATAAATTTTCAATTTAAGAAAGAAACTCATCACTAGGCATTGAAAAATGATGTTATTTTCATGAAACGTGCTTAACAATAGTATAATGTTCAATTAGATCCATACACACCTCAAAACTAGCCTCAACTAGCACCTTGGTCTTTTCCCTGAGTTTGGTCTCCTCATTCATAATATGAGTAGATAATGATATCTCCTCACACTCTTCAACCTCTATAGTATTCTCCACCATAGGAAATAGACCACTTATACCTACATAATCATTATGACTCACACTTTTCATCTCTAGTTTCCATGAGTTAACTTTTCTTCTTCCTTGCACTCTAAGAGTTTGATTGAACTTATTTTGACTTGATGGCCTTTGCTTATAGAACCTATTAATGTGACCAATATTCTCAGAGTTTTATCAAACCATTCTTCTTTAAGTAAACTCAACTTGCCTAATTTCAACAAAATATTTCAATGTGTCATATGTTATAACAATTTAAACACTCAACTTTACTCATGATGTTTAACTAATGATTCCACTCATTCTTAGTAGGTCAACTACCTTCTCTAGCCCTATGACCAAATTGATTGCAAGTATAGTAGTAAAAATTGAAATTGGCATACCTCATTGCATTTGGTTATCTGATCTAATTTGTATTTATTATGCCAGTATCTTCATTCCTTGATTGATGATTGACCTTCAAGGTCTGATCCTTCTTGTTTACATTAGCCTTCACATTGTCTTGAGTTGCAAATTTTTATTCTTCTTTGTAACCAAGTCCAATTCTATCACTAGTATGCTTTTGAATTTTTAGAATTTTTTCTAGATCACTTGAGATCTTTTCAAACCTCACAGATTATTTCACTTTACTATATGTCTTCTCTAATTCAGCTTTCAATGACTCAGTTTTAATTACATACCTTAAACACTCATCTTATTTGGATTTTAGGCTGATAGACATAGTTTCCAATTGACTATTGATATGATTGACTATACCTTCATGTTTTTTGGAGTCTTCATCCATTATAGCCTCATACATACTAAATTTATCCTCATAGTCTTGTATTTATGACTTATTCTTCTTGGTCTTCTTCTTCTCAATTTTCATATATATAAGGGCATTCATCAACTTAGTCTCATAGTCCACCTCATATTTATCATCATTTGAATCATCACCAAACCATGTAGAATATTATTGATGTGAGTAGCTTCCTTCCTCAACCATGAAGAGGTATTCATCTTCAATAGGACCATCATTTTCATTATCAAACATAGAATCATTATCTTCACTCTCATCTAATGAACTACAATCTTCATTAGTGTAGATAGTCTTCTTGTCATTTAAGGACTTATTATTTTTGTCATACTTTCTAAATCCTTTATTCCTCTTATCAAACCTAAATGTGTTTTGCCTTATTTTTGGATTTTACCATGCTCTTCATCATCATTATTCTTATGATTATGAGGGAACTTATTGACAAAGTGTCCTACCTCTTCATAATTGAATAATTTTAAGGGTAGTGTTGTCACTTAGATTTGTACCCTTGGAGGAGATACAAATCTCTTCTCATCCAAGTGGCATAATGGAATCACCTCTAGGATTTTGGTTAGCCTCAAGAATGAGGTGAGTCTCTACATAGGGCTATCTCCTTTGATGTTCCACTTTGAATTACAACTAATACTAACTTGGGGGGTGAAAATGGAGAGACATAACTAAAATTAAACTAACATAAGGGAGGTGATACACCAAATATGTTTATGACATCCAACCATATGCATATTACACGTGAAATCAAAGGAAAAACTAAAATATACACTCCCCAATCTATTCCTTCTTCCATTAATGTTACATTATGGAGTTATGGATGAATGTGGAAAGATATGAGGACTAGATAATAGGCATTGAATGGAAATAATAAAGACACTAACTCACTTAAACTTTGACATTTATTGAAACACATCACATGCGCTACAATAAAAATTTGTAAATATGTGAGAGAATGTGACAACTTGCTAAGGAATCCATACTCTTCAGTAAGAAAATTCAACATTCAAGTAAATCACACTATGAAAATTCATGGAAGAGGTAAAAATTAGTCATTTTATTGATCAAAATATATACATATGATCATGGATTCACCATACTTAGGTGGAAAATCCATACAATGGCCAAAATGGCTAGTTCTTATAGAAATTGAGAGAGAGGGAGAGAGAGAGAGAGAGAGAGAGAGAGAGAGAGAGAGAGAGAGAGAGAGAGAGAGAGAGAGAGAGAGAGAAGAATAGAAGTCAAAGGGTCATAAGGACAATTGTAAAGATTATCAAAGGAGTTAATTATTCATTTGTATATGGTATGGGATGAACCATGAAAGTTTAGTAGCTACAAGTGTCAATCCAAATCACAGACTTCATGAAAAGTGGCAAAAAAACTCCTCAACTAGCTCAAAATAATTGCCTTCATGATTAGATCTATTTTAAAATCCTATAACTGATGAATAACATTAAAAATGATTTTAAATAACTTTTATTACATCATAAATTCCTCTCCATTCATTATTTTTAGGCTTGGTCATTTGAAATCACTTGGAGAGAAGTAATCATCATCTTTCATGCATCCTTGCACACTTAGCCTCCAAATTGGAATAATTTTATCATGCAAATATATGGGGGGAAGTGAATGAAACTTTTAAATACCCTCCATATCCTTATAATCATTAGGGAAACTTTAAAATGAGTCCACTTAAAGTTTTTCATCTTCTTTGCTAGTTTGTCTAATAGCTAGTTTTGACTAGCTGAAATGAAGTAGATGGTTTGCACACTTAGGAAATTTTTCAAAGAATAAAAGGGAAATAATAAGTTATTATAAGTTTTAAAATTTCCCCCATACTTTTTTTCATTTCTTTATTCTTTATAGAACCTATAAAATACCCAAAATAGTGAGAAACCCCCTATTTTTTACCATGTCCATATAGTTCCGTATAACTAGTTGGCATGTATAGTTTATTGAGGGGGTATTTTAAAAATTATAATAGTCTTCATGGTCCAACTATCCCATCTGGATAGCTATCCAATTCAATTTTTGTAAACTTGTCCTAGCTAAGGGTTTGTAAGGGTTTTTGAGAAGTTTAACTCCTTAACAATTGTTCATAAAGTTGGGACATTAGAACTACAAAAAAACTCCACATGTTTTTTTATTCAAGACCCCTTCTAACTTTTCTAAACTTATCTATCCCCCATGCAAAGCATCATGAAAGATATAAGCTTCCAATCTTACCCTATTGAGCTCTTTTTCCTCTTTCCTACAAGTATAAGTTGCTTCAAGGTCCAAAAATGGTTAGTCTTTGGTTTTCTCTCTCATCAAAATCTCTATAAATTCTAAATCCACCTCATGAAAATGTTTCAATTCATTTGAGTGATCACCTTATACTAGAAATGCAAGTGACTCCTCACTTGAATTTATGCTTAACCCTTGCCTAGTAGGCTTGTTTCAAGATTAAGATTAAAATGACCCTTTTGATGTAATATATAAATTAAAATAGCTTCAAAACCTCCTTATACACCCCATAAGCATGTTTAAATTAGTTATAAATCTCACTAAGAGCTAGAGGTGGAAGTGACAACTCATTTGAACTCTAGGCCTAACTATGTCTAGTAGACCTACTTGCAACTCTAGCCACCTAGACCACTTTGTTGAATTTATCATATTTAAATGTTATTCACCATAATTTATTGGGTTTTTTTAATCTTTTCCAACTTTCTTGAATGGTATCCTTAGCTTCTAGTTCACCTTTCTATCTCCTTTGTCAAAATTATCTACCTATGCACAAAGGGAAGTAATCCCTATCTGAGACAAAATAGGGGGTACTTCCCCTATTTTTATAATAAAACCAAGAATTTATGGTATTATATATACTAATTTTCAGCTCCTTATGAAGACCTTTTCCCTTTCAAATCTTTAAAAACTAAAATAGGTTTGTTAAGAGAACTGTGTGCAGGTTTTTTAGCAGGTACACTATGCTTTTTCATTTAGAATTATATTATTTAATTGGATCCCATAATCATATGTATATTATATACTTTCATATTTCTTATTTAGGTGTTCACTTACCTTTCATCATTTCAACCTCCCATTTATCCTTCATATGTACTTTAGTTTCTTAATTGAGTCTTTACTTACTAGACTGAGACACTTACCTTTTAAACCCTACTATAGGTTTCATTTGCATCAACTAAGATTTTTAAAAATGTTAAAATACTCATAATCAACCCAATTGGAGGTAAAAATGTATAATTTAACTTTCACCCAACTTTTAAAGCCTAAAATCACCATTTGCGTATCAATCTTGGGTCACTATCCTATACCCTATTACACTGAGCCCTATAGGCATGCATTTTCTTAAATGAATTTACTCATGATGTTTTTAGACTCATAATGAATTATGATAAATAAATTATACCCTATATCACCTTTAACTCATTGTATATGTTCTTTGGACTCTTAACTAAGCTCCTTTCTACTTTGACTAAGACACACCTACTGACTATCATACACATATTTGAATGTGTTTACCCTTTTGGAAGGTACTTGTAGGTACATGAATTTCTATAGGACCCAACCAATTATGTTTATAGGTTTAATTTAAACTTAAAAATCCACTCATTATTTAGTTTCACCTTTATTTACTTTGAATGACTAGTACATTCTCAAACCTCCAATTTGGGTCACTATCTATCTTAACAACTCCAAGTTGGTTATAGGTGTGCTTTTAAGAGGAATAGAGCAATGCATGGCCATTTTTAAAACTCATAAGGTCTTAAAAAATTAATTATACCTATTCAAACTCTTTTTTAACATGTCAACCACCAAGGAAACATCTCTTTTTAGCTGACTATTCATATAGTCAAACACTTGGTTGTAAGTGGATGTTTCAGGGTATGTATGAACTAAAAGGGTGCTTATGAGGGTATAAACATAGTTTATGATATTATTATAGTGATAATTAGGTCAAAATATATCACTTACATCATTGGAACATTTAGACATAGTGTATAGGCCCTTATGCAACTTTGGGTGAGAAATTTTCTTTTTAGGCTCAAAACCTGTAGTTGTCTTTGTTTGAAAATAGTGCATGAAAGTAAAAATTGGGGTCTTTAAAAAACCATACTCCACTTTTCATCTACCCATAAAACGTGGTGTATTTCATGTCTATGCTATTTAAAACAAACCAGAACCATAAAAAGACATAAAAACCTATTGTAACCTTGGAATAAGATAACCCCAAAACATGGTTGGACCTCTATTTTGCCCTTTTAGGGAAAAAATGGACTTGAAGTAGTCATTTGGATTTTAAGCATAATTTTCAACCTCCATTTACCAATTCAAACCTCAAATATTCTTTAAATGATCATATAACATGATATGTCATTAAAAATTTCTTTCAAACAACCTCATTCTCTCCATACAAGCACTTTTAGATCTCTGCCAATACCTCCTTTAGCTATATATTTTGATGCACATGTAGTGAGTTGAATGTGAGAAGTTATATATTTAAATTGACTTTAGACCAAATTCATGATTTTATAAAAGGATTAAAAAATGTACGATGATGTAAAAATCTTGGGGCAAGTTTCTACACCTTGTTTCAATGTGACATTTCCCATCCATGGCACATGTAGTTGTCTATTCATGGCAGACTAAGTGAAGTGTGTATCATGAATACCACAATAATTTCATATGAAAACATGTTCAAATTCATGAAATATATGATACCCTCCCTTTAATCATGTTTAACAACTCCACACACATGATTTTCTATGATTGTGAGTAAGAATGGGCAAGGAGTTGATGATGAGATGCTCATGGATGCATATTTGATCAAAACATGGATAATTGACTTAAAGAATGAGATTTAAAGAGTAATGGATGAATGATACATTTAATACATGGTGGTTAAATTCTTCACACCCTCTATAACCATTAACAAAGCATGAGAACCTTTGTATATGGTGAAAACTTGCTTATCATCCAAATGAGACTAATCTACCAACATGAGATGATTTACTCATAAAATAAACTTGAAACATGAAACCATACATGGGAGGCATAATTTTAAATATCCAACATCCTCTAGAGTTCACCTTAGCAACCGGTTTGTATGTAATCTCCCAAACAAGAGCAAAACCCATAGGGTGCATGAAACAACTTGTAGATTTGCTAAGTCAACTTCATGAGGATGGTTCATGAAGCATTTTTGATTATTAATAAAACTTATTATATGTAAAATAATTTCTTGGAGTATAAAAAAACCTCTCAAAATCATTTTTTCTCAAACATCTTGAGCTATTTGTACCAAGCAAAAACCTTCAAGTCACTTTTGCTTGCCAAAAAGGGCTGAAAGGAGATGAATGGTTTTGAGAAATAAATTACACTTACATATCAATTCAAGAATGAATATTAGTGTGGGTAATATGAATAGTCACATTTACACCTTTTAAAAGTGGTACATTTCCCAAGGAGGCTATATAAGTGTCACTTTCCTCTTTTTCTTTAAGAAAATTAACTTCTTTCTGAATAACCTACCATATGTTTGTTAATGATAGTTGGTTAAGATTTATAAAGACGCATGTGACATTAAATCACCTATTATAACCTTAAAATTTACAAATAAACCCGTATAAAACATTAAATGTATCCTTTTTGACACTTGAAATGACCTAAAATGATAAATGGACATAAAAACTAATTGACCAAAGATAATATAACATTATTTGACATCAATTAACCTCTAAAACACCTCATGAAAATATATTATACCCTATTATAGACCTAAAAATCTAATTTTTTTACTAGGAGTGCCACAATTTGACCTAAAAGTCAAATTTAGTCAATAGGTAGTTTACCCTTATACTTGCTTGAACATATTTTCAATTTCCTTGTAAATAAAGTAATTAGTTCATCATCATCAATATTAGACATGTCATCCTCATTGAGTTTTTTACCTTGGAACTTATTCTTTGGCTTCTTTTTAGCCTTAAATGTAGCTTCTTTCTTTGGTGGTTTATCTTCATTGACTCTCATCTCATAGGCTATGAAAATACCATGCATTTCATCCATATTCATCTTTGTGATATCATGACACTATTCTATGGTACAAACATTTGAATAAAATTTTAGGGTAAGAGGCCTTAATACCTTTATCACAACAATATATTATTCAAGATCCTCTTCAAGACCTCTGATGATGTTCACAATCTCATCAACTCTCTATAGAAATGATGTCACTCAGTCCTCTTCCTTCATTTTAAGAATCTCAAATTGTCTTCGGTGAGTCTACAACTTGGCCAACTTGACCTTTTAATCCCATTGATAGATTACCTACAATTTTTTCTATAGCT
Organism: Torreya grandis; assembly: GCA_037957365.1. Classification (NCBI taxonomy): domain Eukaryota; kingdom Viridiplantae; phylum Streptophyta; class Pinopsida; order Cupressales; family Taxaceae; genus Torreya; species Torreya grandis. Next base: position 11,904,323 of record JARHVA010000014.1, on the reverse strand, counting down.
TATTTGCATATTTATAATGGACTACTTTGGTGTACTCAATCTTTGAAAGACCGCAAATGATGGCATTCATTTCCTTAGAATTTCTCTCACATAACTTCTTATCAATTTCACTAGTTGGAGAAGTATGGGGGGTTGAATATCCATCCAAAACATATTTCCAAATGTCAAACATTAGTTACATGATGTAGGTCTTCATCCTCACACTCCAAATATATATATGAACCCATTAAACATTGGTGCTTACTTAGTGGAAAATCCTCCTTGCATTCGATGACTACCTATATTGTACTTTAGATCACCTTCAAGCTATCAAGACTTCAAAAAAGGATTGGCTCTGATACCAATTATTAGACATACAATCATTGAGAGGGGGGTGAATTAGTATTATAAGATAATCAAAATCAATTTCAAACCATTAAAACCCTTCATCATTCAACACATACATGCATGAAGCATACATATCATTCATAGTAATGAAAAGGAAATATAATGAAAGATTAAGCACACAACACAAGGATTATGTGGGAAACCCTCTTAGGGGAGAAAACCCACTAAAACCTAAAATTGGACTACTATCCTATAACAACAAGATCCAAATTTAGTAAGACACCTATTCCATAAAGAGCTATAGCCCCTATCTAGTTGAGCACCCACACAACTAGACTTTTTACAAGATTTACCTTGTAAGGAGGAACTAACCCCCTAGGCAACTAATCACCCACTTAGCTAACTTGAAACATAGATCACCTTTAACACCTATTATTACTCTTCAACTGATGATAACCTCTTTTTTTGCACTCTTTCCCCTTTACACTCACTCTAGCCTTCACACCCTCTTAATAAACCACCTTTTGGATCACTCTATACTTATTTTCACATAATCAAATATAAAACCTATAACAAATCTATCACAACATCAACAACATGACCAAATGGTCATACATGCATACCTCACACTCCTCTGATCCTTTGTCCACCCACCAAGATCACATAATCTTCACCTTTTATTTGCTCACACTAACACTCTCTATAATTATCTCATCATCAATATTCAAACTTGTATTATCACTATTATGACATCATAATTATGACCCATAGGTCATACACATAATCCTCAACCTTCTATTCTCTTTAGTCCATCGACTAGGCACACTGACACTTCTTTATTCTTTGCCTCTCTACACTAGAAAACATCACCTTAGACTTTAGTCTTTATAGAGCCTTCATGAATATCATCTTCTTGGTCTGTCATTATACATGCCTCAATTATTAAGGCTTATATCACACTTAATACATGGCTTAATACAGCCATCATACATTGACCATAGCAATAATGGTTCACCCTTAAGTAGTTACACCTTTCAATTAGGCCTTAGTAGCCTGTATAGGTCTCATAAAGACCTATTCACCACTTTACCATTTCTTTGAGAAAATTAAGAGCACAAGACCACTTCTAAATTCATAGGTCCACTCCCCATGACCCATAAGATATCTTCAAGTCATTACATTCATCACTATGTTCCTCTACAAATGTAGAACATACTCAAACATTGGCCTTGTACATAAGAACACCATTAATGAATAAATAGTCAACTTTCAAGCATTTATTCATACTTAAGATGGTTTGGTCAAACCTCCAAAATTCACACAAATGGTCCTCATGGAGTCTAAAACACTCTCTAATAGTTATCATCATGAAACATCAAAACAAACTCAATCATCCTTCTCAGGTCACTTGTAAAAGATGGTTAAATACATAGTCAAATTTAGAGCTCAATAATTACAACTATATGGATAGTCAAACCTTCTAACCAATTTTTATAGATAACCCTTGCATTAATTTACAACTTTTATTTTATACCACCTTTAAATTCATCATACATCAAAATATATATCTCAAATAATATAGACTATTTTTCCTTTATTAATTTGAATATTCAAATTCTAATGATCACTATGTAATGCAAAATCTTCAAACACATGTCTTCATCTAATGCCCCATTGAAAATTGATCAAATACACTCCTACAATCTCTTTAGGAATTTTTTTTGTATTTAATTTCAATCACTAGCTAATAATTTTTGATCTTGGCTTCTGATATTGTGACACTTGGTAGCCTCACATGGATTTTGTGTACCCTACCATCAGTCTCCATTCACTTGATGTGTTTATGCCATTTGGCAACCGCACATGTAATCTAAGCTTATTTATGCCACTTGGGAACCTCATGTGCATTCTATGTACCTTGATATTAGTCTCCATGTCCTTATGCCATTTTGTAGTTTTTCATGCAATCTAGGCTTCTTTATGCCAATTGGTAGCCCCCTATTCAATATGTGTAACTTATTATTAGTCTTCATGACCTTATGCCAATTGGTAGTTTTGCATTCAATTTGGGATTATTTACACCACTTGGAATCCCCACATGCAATTTTTGTACCCTAATGTTAGTCTCCAAACATGTTTATGCTACTTGGTAGTCCCGCATGCAATCTCAAGATTTTTTGACTTATTAACCTCATTCTCACTATTATATTTCCATCTATGTGATTGAATGTGCACTATTAGATCTTCATCTACATGATCACCCACATGCTATTGATACTTGACGTGATCAAGCTAGGTTTCAACACTTGGTATATCCACATTCACCATTGATCCTTGATCCAATCAAGTGAGGTTTTGACACTTGGTTGCCTTGTATAAAGGTTATTCGATATTACAAATTTGGCTAAGTATGGGAAACACTATAATTTACCTAGAAGTCCAACTTTGCACCTTGATATATTTTACTACACACAACTTCATGGCTTAAATCTTAGACCATAGAAACTAGGCACAAACCTAAACACCACCATGTGACCATTTCCTTTTGACACCACATGTGTAAATGTTGACATCATTAATCTACTTACTCAACCTTATCTATTTAGATGACTAGAAGAATCTAGACATTGATATGACTGCTCTAATGAATTCTTTTCACTTAAAAAAGTACTCCAAGCATTCATAACACCCCATAGGGTCTCTTCATCATGACCAAACCATCAATAACATCCATCAATTTCCTATCCAAGTACATGCTAAATAACTATAGAACACTAAAGCACACTATGTCATTGTCATTCTAACACACATAATAGCTCATCAACATCCTTGGCCACCTTGGAGACATCATTTAAAACTCTTAAATGATATCATCCTTTATCATTGATGTCAACACCAATCACAAAGATTATTCTCAAACTCTTTCTCTCTTTTTAAACACTTTCCCCACTTTGACACAATAATAAAGTGGACATAAACTAATCCTAAGGACCTTAAAAGAATTTAATAACTAACAACAAGAAAGGAACACCTTTACGAGATGATACAAACTCCCCATAACATTGTGCATAACACTTCTTACCTTTATCTTCTCAAACATGCTTCAAATATAACACTCTTCTTGACTATACACAACTCTATGAAGACAAAACATACATGAGCACCAAAAACTACTTGAACTTACTTTGAAAACACTAATAAGGGCTCCCCCTAAGTCACCTAATCTTAGGAACTCTTTGATCACCTTTATACCACCATCAAACATAAAGAAATAACATAATTTCCTTCATACCTTCTCTCTTAGATTCAGCTACATAGTCCTCTAATCCTAAGACTTGACCATTAACAGAGCTCTCCCTTTGTTTATGCATAAGGATTCAATACATTATCAAAGCACCTTAATTGGTTTGATCAAGTCATCATATTAACATTCTTGATTTCACATCTATAGTAGACTTATTCATATATCCACCATGACTAGAACATCTCACATATGATCCCCCTCACATCATGTACAACTCTTCAAGCCTTTCAAACTATCTGAATTAGCTCCCCCTAATTCTATTCTCCACCTAGATCATGACATATTTAATAGGTATTCTTTAACCAATTATATTTTCACACCTAAAAACCTCCATACTATTCTTGTAAACCTTCAAGACCAAATCCTTGAACACACTTTGAGCACACATGCTTGCTTCTCCACAAGAAATATGTCTCCTAAGAAGCATAGGTAGAGACACCCTAAGCCACAATGTCCTAGAACAATGTGATAGTAGGAGTTGCCCACATATCCTCATATTCCTTCTCCTTCTTGGACATCTAAATTTGTTAGTTCTTATTCTTATTTTTATGCTTAAGAGAAACTAGTTACTCATCTACTACAACACTCTCTTTCTCTTCTAAGACTATATTAACAACATGGGGAGAAAACTTAGATTCATGACATATCTTTTCAAATGAAGAAAATACCTCATCACTAGGCATTGAAAAATGATGTTATTTTCATGAAACATGATCAATAATAATAGGATGTTCACTTAGATCCATACACACCTCAGAACTAGCCTCAACTAGCACCTTGGTCTTCTCCTTGAGCTTGGTTTCCTCATTCACAATATCAGTAGACAATGAGAGCTCTTGACACTCTTCAACCTCTACATCATTGTCCACCACAATAAATAGACCACGTAGACTTGAAAACTCATTATGACTCACACTTTTAATCTTTGGTTTTCATGAGTTAACTTGTCTTCTTCCTTGCACTCTAAAAATCTGATTAAACTTATTTTGACTTGGTGGCCTTTGCTTATAGAACCTAACAATGTGACCAATCTTCTCAAAGTTTTATCAAAACATTCTTATTGAAGTAAACTTAACTTAAATGATTTGGACCAAATCTTGTCATATGTCTTGTGTCATAATAACTAAAACACTCAACTTTGTTGAAGCTATTTGACTGATGATTCTACTCATTCTTATTAGGTATTCTACATTTTTTAGCCCTATGACTTAATTGATTAATAGTATAGCAATAACCATTGAAATTGGCATACCTCATTCCATTTGGTTGTTTGATATGATTTGTCTTCATTCTACTAGTATCTTCATTTCTTAACTGATGATTAACCTTCAATGTCTAATCTTTCTTGTTCACATTAGCCTTCACATTGTCTTGAGTTTCAAATTTTTTTTCTTCTTTAAAACCAAGTCTAGTTGTATCACTAACATGCTTTTGACTATTCAAAATGATATCTAGATCACTTGAGATATTTTCAAACCTCACAATTGACTTCACCTTACTAGATGTCTTCACTAATTTATCTTTTAGTGACTCAATTTTAATTACATATCTTAATAACTCATCTTATTTGGCTTTTAGGCTTGTAAACATAGTTTTTAATTAACTATTGAGATGATTGACTATACCTTCATGCTCCTTGGAGTTTTCATCTATTCTAGCCTCATACATACTAAATTTCTCCTCATAGTCCTTCATTTGTTATTTCATCTTCTTGGTCTTCTTCTTCTCAATCTTCATATCTTCAAGGGCATTCATCAACTCAGTCTCATAGTTCACCTCATCTTTATCATCATATAAATCATCTTCTAAATCATCACCAAACCATATATAATATTATTGATATGATCAGATTCCATCCTTATCCATGAAGAGGGATTAATCTTCAATAAAACCATCATCTTCATTATCAAACTCAAAATCACTATCTTCACTCTCATATGATGAACTACAATCTTCATTAGTGTAGAGACTATTCTTGTCCTTGAAGGACTTCTTGTTATCATACTTTCTAAATCCTTTCTTCCTCTTATCAAACCTAAATGTCTTATTACCTTCATCTTGTATTTCACTCTCATCTGATGAATTATAATCTTCATTGGTGTAGAGACTATTCCTGTCCTTGAAGGACTTCTTATTATCATACTTTCTAAATCCTTTCTTCCTCTTATCAAACCTAAATGTCTTATTGCATTCATCTTGGATTTCACCATTCTCTTCATCATCATTCTTTTTATGCTTATGAGGGCACTTATTGCTAAAGTATCCTACCTTTCCATAGTTGAAGCATCTAAAGGGTAGTTTACCCTTGTACTTGCCTAAACCTATTTTCAATTTCTTTATAAATAAAGAAATTAGTATATCATCATCAATATCATATATGTCATTCTCCTTGAGTTTATTACCTTGGAACTTCTTCTTTGGATTCTTTTTAGCCTTAAATGAAGCTTCTTTCTTTGGTGGTTTATCTTCATTGTCTCTCATCTCATAGGCTATGAGAATACCATGCATTTCATCCATCTTCATCTTTATGAGATCATGACACTCTTTTATGGCAAAAACATTTGAATAAAATTTTATGGTAAGAGACCTTAATACATTTTGCATAATAGTAGCTTATTCAAGCTCCTCTCCAAGACCTCTAATGATGTTCAAAATCTCATCAACTCTCTATAGAAATGATGTCACTGAGTCATCTTCCTTCATCTTGAGACTCTCAAATTATCTTTAGTGAGTCTACAACTTAGACCACTTGACCTTTGAATCCCCTTAATAAATTATCTATAGTTTTTAACATATCTCTTTGTCATATTTACAATGGATTACCTTGGTGTAATTAGTTTTTGAAAGACCACAAGTGATGGCATTAATTTCCTTATAATTTATCTCACATAACTTATTATCAATTTCACTATTTGGAGGAGTAGGGGGGCTGAATATCCATCTACAATAGATTTCCAAATGTCAAACCATAGTGACATGATGTAGATATTCATCCTCACACTCCAAAAATAATAATTAAACCCATTTAACATTAGTGTTTGCTTAGTGGAAAACCCTCCTTACATTTGATGACTACCCATATTGTACATTAGATCACCTTAAAACTATCAAGCCTTCACAAAAGGACTTGATCTGATACCAATTACTAGAGGTACAATCACTAAAAGGGGGGAATAAATATTGAAATATAATCCAATTCAATTCCAAACTTTTAAAACCCTTCATCATTCATGAAGCATACACATCATTCATAACAATGAACAAGAAAGATAATGCAAGATTAAGCAAACAACACAACGATTATGTGGGAAACCCTTTTGGGGGATAAAACACCCTATAAATTTTAATTGTATTACTATCCTATAAAAATAAGATCTAAATTTAGTGAGATACCCATCTCACAAGGAGCTACAACCTCTATTTAATTGAGCACCCACACAATTAGACTTATTACAATATTTACCTTACAAGGAGGAACCAACCCCCTAATAAACTAATCACCCACTTAGTGACCTTGATACTTATATTACCTTGAAAACATATTTATACTCTTCAACTGATGATGACCTCTTTTGTTTGTACTCTTTCCTCTTTACACTCACTCTAGCCTCTACACCCTCTAAATGCATCTAAAACCACCTTTTGGATCACTCTATACTTCTTCACACATACTTAAATATAAAAATGGTAACAAATTTTTCATAACATCAATAAAATTACCAATTAGTCATACATGCATACCTCACACTCCTCTGATCCTCAGTCCATCCACCAAGCTCACACAATCTTCACTTTTTCTTTGCTCACACTACACACTCTCTATACTTCACTCATCCTCAATATTCAAACTTGTATGATCACTATTATGACATGTAGGTCATATACATAATCCTAAACTTTCTCTACTCTTCATTCTATCCACTAGGCACACTCGTACTTTTCTATCCTTTGCCTCTCCACACTAGAAAACATCACCTTTGATTTCACTCTTTATAGAGCCTTCATGAATATCATATTTTTGGTAAAACATTAGACATTGCTTAACCCTTAAGGCTTATATCACACTTAATAAATATCTTAATAACACCCTTATAGGTTGACCATAGCAATAATGGGTCACATTTCAATTAGGCCTTAGTACCCCTTTTATGTCTCATGGAGACCTATTCACCCCTTTAACAATTCTTTAAGAAAATTAAGAGCACAAAACCACTTCCAAATTCATAGGTCCACTCTTCATGACCCATAAGATACCTTTAAGTGATTACATACTCAAACATTAGCCTTGTACACAAGAACACCATTAACGACTAAACAGTCAACTTACAGGTATTTGTTCATAATGAAGATGGATTGGTCAAAATTTTAAAATCCAAATAGATGGTCCTCATGAAGTATAAAACACTACCCAATATTTATCATCATGAAACATCAAATCCCTTTAAAATAAACTCAATCATCCTTCTCGGGTCACTTGTATGAGATGGTCAAATACATAGTCAACTTTGGAGCTCAATAATTACAATTGTATGGATATTCAAACATTCTAACTAATTTTTATGGATAACCCTTGCATTCATTTATAACTTTTATTTTATACCACCTTCAAATTAATTATACATCAAAATATATAGTTCAAACAATACATACTAGTTTTCCTTTGTTAATTTGAATATTCAAATTCCAACAATCACTATGTAATGCAAAATCTTTAGACATGTGTCTTCATCTCATGCCCCATAGAAACTTGATGAAATACACTCTATCAATCTCCTTAAGAGTCTTTTGGTCTTTAATTTCAATTTTCATCCATTAATCTTTGATCTAGGCTTTCAATATTGTGATACTTGGTAGCCCCACATGGCTTCTATGTACCCTACCATCAGTCTCCATTCACTTAATGTGCATATGCCACTTGGTAACCTCACATGTAATCTAAGATTATTTATGCCACTTAGAAACGCAGTGTGCATTTTATGTACCCTATTATTAGTCTTCATGTGTTTATGCCACTTGGTAGTTATGCATGTAATCTAGGCTTATTTATGCCACTTGGTAGCCCTATGTTCAATCTATTTACCTCGCTATTAGTCTCCATACACTTATGACATTTGTTAGTTTTGCATGAAATTTGGGCTTATTTACACCACTTGGAATCCTTGCATGCAATCTATGTACCTTGATGTCTGTCTCCAAACATGCTTATGCCACTTGGTAGTCCTATATGAAATCTCAAGATCTTTTGACTTATTCATCTCATGTTCATTGTTAAATTTATATCTATGCAATTGAATACAAACCATTAGATCTTCATATACATGATCAGCCACATGCTATTGATACTTGATATAATTGAGATATGTTTCAACACTTGGTGGATTTACATTCACCATTGATCTTTAATCTGATCGAATGAGGTTTTGACACTTAGCAGCCCTGTATATAGGTTACTTGATATTACAAATTTGCCTAAGTATGGGAAACATTGAAATATTCCTAGAAATCTAAATTTGCACCTTGATATATTTTACTACATAACTTCATGACTTGAAACTTGGACCATATAAACTAGGCACAAACCTAAACAATACCATGTAGCCATTTCCTTCTGACACTACCACATTTGTAAGTGTTGATGTCATTAATCTTCTTACTTAGCCTTATTTTCCAAGATGACTAAAAGAACCTAGACATTCATATGACTGATTTGATGAATTCCTTTCACTTATAAAATCACTCTAAGTACTCATAACACCCCATAGGGTCTTTTCAACAAGACCACACCATAACTAACATCCATTAATTTCTTATCCAAGCACATACTAAAGAACTATGCAAGAACACTGAAGCACATTAAAGAACACTTTGTCATTATCATTCTAACACACATGACACCTCATCAACATCCTTGGCCACCTTAGAGACATAATTTACAACTCTCCAATAATATCCCCCTTTGTCATTGATTTCAACACCAATCATAAATATTATGCTCAAACTCTTTCTCTCTTCAAGCACTTTCTCCCCCTTTGACACAATGACAAAGTGGGCACTAACTGATCTTGAGGACTTGAAAAGACTTCAAGAACTGACAGTAGGAAATGACCACCTTTGAGAGATGATAAAAACTCCCAATAACATTGTACATACCACTTCTTACCTTGATATTCTCAAACATAACACTCTTCTTGAACACACACATCTCTATGAAGATAAACCATACATGAACACTGAAAACTACTTGAAATCACCTTGAAAACACTAATAGGGAGTCCCCCTAAGTCACCTAAGCTTAGGCACCCTTTGAACACCTTTATACCACCATAAACCATAAAAAAACAACACAGTTACCTTCATACCTCTCTTTCAAATTCAACTACAAAGTCCTCTAATCCTAGGACCTGACTATTTACAAAGACCCCCCTTGTTAATGCATGAGGATTCAATACATTATCAAAGCACCTTACTTGGTTATATCAAGTCATCATATCAACATTATTGATTTCACATCTATTATAGACTTATTCATATCTCCACCATGACTAGAACATCTCACATATACTCTCATTCACATGATGCACAACTCTACAAGTATTTCAAACTATCTAAGTTAACTCCCCCTAACTTCATGATCCACCTAGATCATGACATCTTCAACAAGTCTTCTTTAACAAGTTATGTTTTGACACTTGGAAACCTCCATACTCTACTTTTAGACCTCTAGGACCAAAATCCCTAAACACACCTTGAGCACACACACTTACTTATCCACAAGAAATATGTTTCCTAAGAATCATAGGTAGAGACACCCTAACCAACAATGTCCTAGAATAATGTGAAACCAAGAGTTTCCCACATATCCTCATATTCCTTTTTATTCTTGGACATCTGAAATTGACATTTCTTCTTCTTCTTATGCTTAATAGAAATAACTAACTCATCCACTACAACATTCTCCTTCTCTTCTACGACTATATTAACAACTCATGGAGATAACTTAGATTCATGACATAAATTTTCAATTTAAGAAATAACCTCATCACTAGGCATTGACAGATGATGTTATTTGAATGAAACACTCTCAATAACAACATAATGTTCACTTGGATCCATACACACCTCAAAACTATCCTCAACTAGCACCTTGGTCTTCTCCTTGATCTTGGTTTCCTCATTCACAATATGAGCAAACAATGAGAGCTCCTAGCACTCTTTAATGTTTGTATCATTTTCCACCACAAGAAATAGACCACTTGGACCTATAGACTCATTATGAATCACACTTTTAATCTTTGGTTTTCATGAGTTAACTTGTCTTCTTCCTTGCACTCTAAGAGTTTGGTTGAACTTATTTTGACTTGGTGGACTTTTCTTACAAAACCTAGCAATTGACCAATCTTCTTGTATCTAGAGTGGAGGAGCGAAGCGTGTGGACAATATTTGAAACTAGTTTATTCCCACCTGGTTGGGCCCCTTGAGTGTGATAGGTAGGACCACAGATCCAATGGAGGTCACTATGGGTAGCAGTACCTCTAGGGATCTGTCCAAGAATCTATTAGGGGATAGTCCATCCAATGGATGGAAGAAAGCACTTAGGTGAAAAGACATGTCCATCGAAAGGCATGTCGAGCCTCCCTGTTCTCTCAGAGGGCAAGGTGTTGAGTATCCCAGATGATCTGGTGGATGAAAGAGTGGCATCCATGGACCTTACGCTAGTTGGTAATATTTTTTCTTTTCGTCTTAATACCAAAATGCTTAGAAGATGGATTATGTCTAGGTGGAAAGTCAAAGGTAGTGTTTCAATCACAGCCATGGCTAGAGGTCTATTCCTTTTTAGATTTATTAATAGGGAGGACATGATTACTACCCTTGCTAGAGGTCCCTAGCTATTTGGACCACATTCTGTAGCCTTATACTCATGGAAACCAGGATTTGATCCTAACTCAGACCTTAATAAGATAACACCTGCTTGGGTAAGATTACCAGGATTCCCTTTGGAATTTTGGGATGAAAAAATCTTCACAGCCATTGGCAATTCTATTGGTCAATATGTCACCTCAGATCATATAACCAGAACTAAGTCTAGATGTGTGTATGCTAGACTCTGTGTTAATGTTGAAATAAATAAGACTCTCCCTATGTCCATTAAGCTAAACTCTAAATATGGAACCTGGACTCAGCCAATTACTTATGAGAATGCTACCACTTTCTATCAAATATGTAAGAGGAAGGGGCATCTAATGACACAATGCAAAGTGAAGAAAATGGGGATGAAAGAGGATTCCTAGAATGTAGAGGAGGAGCAAGCGAACAACAAGCAGGAAATAGATAATAATGTGGAAATTCTTGATAATATAGGAAAAGGAGAGGATGGGAAGGGAAAGGAGGCTACCCCTAGTAGTGAAGGTGAAGTTGTCCCAAAGGAAAATATAGGATTAGATGATAGTAAGAAGGCTATAAAATAAGGAGAGGAGGAGAAGAGAAAGGAGGATATCATCAGTAGTGAGGGAAAAGAGGTCCCAAACGAGAATATAGTATCTGATGATAGTCACAAGGCCACATTTAACATAGTCTACACTTTAGAAAAATAGACTAATATGTTTAAAGAAGGGGCAGGAGGGGACCTTCTGCTAAAGGAAGTCAATAAAGATGACACAGTTTCAACGATTGGACAGGAAGAAGTAACACCTGAAAGTCACACTCAACAAGTACCAAATCCACAATCAAATACATACTTTTTTCATAATCTGGAAGATGGAGGCCAGGTAGGAAACTACTTGGCAATAGGGGTAGTAGGACAAGATGGTAGAAATGAACAGGAAGAATGGGTTACCCCAAAGAAAAAGATCCAAAAAGGTAAAAAATATGCAGATGTTGGTACTGAGCCCAAACAAGGGAGGCTAACCCTAAGGGAAATAAGACAAAGAGAGATTGCTAGGGAGATTGCTAGTGGAAAATAGAAAACACTGGAGTCCCAACCATCCAAACTCTCTAAATGAGAATATTATCATGGAATTTGAGGGGCTTTAATAGTCCCTCAAAGCAGTTTGAGGTTAAAAACTATATTTTAGATAGTAAACTAGATATTCTATTACCAAGAAGTCAAGATGAAAGAGGAGAATTTTGCAAAAATTGCTGACTATATATGGCCTAAGGTGGATTTTTGTATTAGTCCTACTAAAGGGGCTTTAGGAGGGATTGTCACTATGTGGAATAGTGCTAAAATCCAAGGATCTATTATGGCCCATAATAAGCACTTTTTGATTACCAATTTTTCCATGAATTCCTTGAACTAGACGTTGGTAAATGTTTATGCACCGAATAACAGAGCTTTGAGACAGAAATTATGGATAGATATGAGTAGCTACAAGAATAATCCTTAGAATTCTAAATTGATGTTAGCTAGAGATTTTAGCACACCTTTATACCCTTCTAAAAAATAGGGTGGAATTATTGATTACTCAGACAACATGTTCGACTTTGCTAAATTCATCAATGATTAGGGATTATTGGACATAGAGCTACAAAACCAAAATTTTACTTGGACCAATAAAAGAAGAGGAGATCAAATGATTTAAATTAAATTATATATATTTCTAATATCAAGCAATTGGAATGATTATCAGAATATGCAGGTGCAGGCTCTACCTAGAACCATGTCCGACCACTGCCTGATTATCCTCAATTGGAGAGATCAGGTACATCACAGACCTCCTCCATTCTATTTTGAAGCTATGTGGATCAAACACAAAGGTTTTAGACAAATGGTGGCTCAATGGTGGAATATTCCCATTCAAGGTACTCCGATGTTTAGAATAGTCAAGAAACTCCAGCACATTAAACAAGAAGTTTATGGCTGGAATAGATATAGTTTTGGGCAGGTTTTCCAGCAGAAGAAAAATATAATGGGAAAAATCAAGGCTATTCAGAAACTAATTGATCAAGGGGATGACTCTGAGGGCATCTTAGAAGAAGAGAATAGTCTATCTTCAGAATGGAAGAATCTGATGGAAAGGGAAGAGGTTTTTTGAAAACAAAAATCTCGTGTTCAATGGCTTAAAGAGGGTGATAGGAACACTACTTTTTTTCATCTCTCAGCTATGAAACATAGAAAATCCAACTCAATAACTAAGCTTGTCCTGGATAATGGAGACATTATTACTAAGGATAATGAAATAGGGGAGCAAGCAAGGGTGTTCTTTCATAATTTGCTTATGGAAGAAAACAATAATGATAGAATTGATAGATCTATGAGTCAATTCATTGATAAAATCCCATGTTTGATAATAGAAGAAGACAATCTAGAAATGTTAAAGCCTGTATCTGATGAAGAAGTACATGCTATTTTATTCTCCATGGGTGCTGTTAAAGCCCCAGGTCCTGATGGTTTTCCTCCTATATTCTTTTAGGAATATTGGGAGATTATTGGAGCAGACCTCACGGCTGCAGTTCGTGATTTTTTTTAGATCTGGAATTTTTTTGAAACAAGTCAATAATACCTTCATTGTACTTGTTCCTAAAAAATCTCAACCTTTACACCTTGCTGATTTTAGACCCCATTAGCTTATGCAACACTGTGTATAATATATGTACTAAACTCCTGGTTTTGAGAATTCAACCCTTGCTTGAAAAAATTATTTCTCCTGCTAAAAAAGTTTTCATCCTAGGCAGATAGATTCTTGATGCTATGATCACCACACATGAGACTATCCACTCCATGGATAAGATCAAAATCCTTGGGATGGCCCTCAAGCTTGATATATCCAAAGCTTATGATAGAGTCTCATGGACTTTTCTATTCCAAGTGATTATAAAATTTAGGTTTAATGATGAATTGTCTTGCTTATTATGGAATGCGGTCTCTTTTACTAAATTCTTAGTGCTGGTTAATGGTGTTCCTAGAGGGTTTTTCTCCTCCTCAAGAGGAATTCATCAGGGAGACCCTCTCTCCTCGTACCTATTCATCATTATGGTTGAGGCACTGGGAAGATACATACAAGCTAATATAGTTTCAAAAAAGCTAGTAGGCATCAAACCTGCCTCTTCCCTTCATCCTATGGTTATACAGCAGTTTGTGGATGATATCATCTTATTTGGCATCTCATCAGTGATCGAAGCTAGAAGATAGAAGAATATACTTAATGATTATGCCAAAGACTCAGGACAAAGAATAAATTTCCAAAAAAGTAATGTGTACTTCTTCAACACTCCCAATGAACTTAGACATATAATCATTGATATCTTAGATTGTGCTAAGGCTAGCCTACCAGCTACCTACCTAGGTCTCCCACTCTTGATCAAAGAGGTATCTTCATGTTTTTGGAATGGTATTTTGGAATATACACAGAGGAAACTTCTTGGGTGGAAGGGGAAACTACTCAGTAGTGCGGGTAAGCTGCAACTTCTTCGGGCATCCTTGCAAGGTATTCTTACTTACTTCAAGTCTCTTTTTAAAATTCCTACATATTTTGCTAAAAATTTGGAATAGATCCAAAGGAAATTTTTATTGATGGGAGTGGAAGACAAACAGAGAATGTCTTTAGTCAGATGGGAAAAAGTGTGTCTCCCAAAATCTCATGGTGGACTCAATATAAGATCCATTAGGAAAATGAATAAAGCCCTCCTCTCAAAATTTAGTTAGAATCTGATTCACAAAAACAATGAGTGGGGGGAAATAATGTATGCCAAATACATGCATAACATTGATGATTCCAACTTTCTTCAACAGGCGGGATTACCCCAAGGGTCTGTGATATGGAATAAAATGCTAAAAAGTAGAAGTCTTCTCAAACAGGGAATTAGGTGGAAGCCTGGAAATGGCTAGTAGATTAAATTTTGGGAGGATAATTGGTTAAGAGACAAGCCTCTCATCTCCCAAGGAAACTATGGAGAAATTATAGACCTGACTACTCAGTTCTTTGGTGATAGGGTTAGTGATTATATGGAAAATAACAATGGGATAAGGAGCTGGAAAAACCTTTTGGATTGTTGTGTGCACAGGCCTGAGCTTGTCTTAAGAATTCAAGAGATCCAACAATGTGTTTAGGAGATTAGAATCCCGCTCTTCCCTTAGGAGGATGAAAAATACTGGTGGCCGAATAAGAATGGATCATTCTCTGTCAAATCTACCTATCATCTGCTTACACCTAAAGCTTAGAATAAGGAGGTATGGAAAAAGGTTTGGAATCATAAAATCATTCCAAAGATTAACTTATTTTGGTGGGTTGCTACCCATAAAAAAATTCTTACTCAAGACAACCTTCAAAAGAGGGGGTTTACTTTGGTCAACAGTTGTTTTTTGTGTGGTTCTAGAGAGGAATCAGTTTCACACCTATTCATACACTGTGAGTTTACCCAAGATTTATGGGGCACAATACTTAAAAACTTTGGCATTGAATGGGTTTGCAATTATGACCTTAAAGAAGTAATTCTTAGCTAGAACTCAACCTTCACACATCCCTAGATTAAGGAATTTTGGAAGCAAGCTCTACCATGTTTGAGCTGGACTTTATGGAAAGAGTGAAATCATAGAATTTTTAGGGACACTACTAGAAATGCTGCTCAGGTGTTTAAACCCTTTGTTAGGACCATCTTGGAAAGTGTTACAATAGCTCATATTAGTGTTGCAAAGAAACCCCTATCTAAATTTGAAAGTCAAATTACTGCCAAATGGAAGGTTTTAAACCTTATCCCTGGGCATGATAATTCCAAAATTCTTTAGAGACTTCATACTAAATGGATACCACCTAAACCCAATTGGATGAAACTCAATTTTGATGGGGCATCCAAGTTGAGTGGTAAAGCAAGTGGAGGAGGAATAATAATAAATGAAAAAAGAGGGATGTTTGCTATTTATGCTAGTGGCATGGGTTGCCAGAGCAATAACTATGCTGAAGCTATGGCCTTACTTTGGGGATAAAAGTTAGCTATATCCCTAGGAATTAGAAATTTGAATATTTAGGGATATTATAAGTTGGTCATAGATGTCATTAATAAAGCATCTAACATTGGTATCCATCTAAAAGGCATCATTACAAACATCTAGTTTCTTTTACAAAAGTTTTTTGAAGTTGAGATTACCCACACCTACAGAGAAGGTAACAGGGTCACTAATGCTTGTGCCAACCTTGGTCAGCAATTCTCATGATGGAGGGTATGGTGACAAGGGGCTCATATACCCCAAAACATTAGAGAGATCATTTAGAAGGAGATGACGGAGCATGAATGATGCACATTGATGACGAAGATAGCTTTCGAAGGCAGTCCAAGTGGAGAAGGTCATTACAGATCATGGAAAATGATAACCTTAGTACTTCCTTGATTATCATGATTAATTCCTTGTATCATTAGGTGGAGGTACAAGAGTCGCATCATGAAAACTAATGGGGAATTATTTTCAAGCATGAAATTAGACGTCACCGCAGTGGACCATTTTGTAAAATGAGCCTTCACATTTGCATTCAGTGCAAATGAAACTGAGGGCTTGTTACTTGTTTGAAGCTCAAGGCAGTAATTGGGGTATGAAGAGCTGGAAATTCAAGAAATTTTGGCGGACACTAGTGGGAAATAGGCTTCTTGAGTTTTTGAGGTCACTAAAGAGCAGGGTGCTGATTCTAGGGGAACTACTAATAATAAGGAGAAGATGAATGTAGAAGAAGCTGGTGAGGGTTTAGAGAATGAGAATGATTGGAAAATAGATATTGGGGCCTTAAAGGTCGTATTCAAAAGCTGGAAAAGGTCTTCACCAAAGGCCTTTGAAATAACATTCTGCTAAATATGACTATGTTGGAAGCAGTGGGTAATCCAGGGAATGCTGACAATGCGGACAATGAGAGTCTTAAGGATCTTGTTAATTCTATAGTTATGTAGTTTCATCCTTTTTGACTCTTGTCTTTCCAGTTTTTTGTTTTGCTTCTAACTTTGTTTCTCGATTGTGCCATTGGTTCGGTGCTGACATCTTTTGTTTGCCAACCTTCCTATCTTTTTTGACTGTATAGGGTTCGGCCCCTAGTTTTCTGCCTTAATTAATCAAAAACAACTAAAATACTCAAATTTTCTAAATCTATTTGATTAATGATTCCACTCATTCTTAGCAGGTCTTATACATTTTCTAGCCCTATGACCTAATTGATTGAAAGTATAGTAGTAACCATTGAAATTGACATACCTCATTCCATTTGGTTGTCTAATATGATTTGTCTTCATTCTATTAGTATCTTCATTTCTTAAATGATGATTGACATTCAAAGTTTCATTCTTCTTGTTCACATTATCCTTCACATTGTCTTGAGTTTCAACTTTTTGTTCTTCTTTGAAACCAAGTCTAGTTCTATCACTAGCATACTTTTGACTATTCATAATGCTGTCTAGATCACTTGAGCTCTTTTTAAACCTCAAAAATGAAATCACCTAACTATGTCTTCTCTAATTTAACTTTAAATTACTCAATTTCAATTACATACCTTAAGCACTCATCTTATTTGGTTTTGAGGCTTGTAGACATAGTTTTCAATTAACTATTGAGATACTTAACTATACCTTGATGCTCATTGGAGTCTTCAATCTTTCTAGCCTCATACATATTGAATTTTTCCTCACAGTCATTCATGTGTGACTTTATCTTCTTGGTCTTCTTTTTCTGAATATTAATATCTTCAAGGGCATTCATCAACTTAGTCTCATAGTCCACCTCACTTTTATCATCATTTTAATCATCACCAAACCATGTAGAATATTCTTGATGTGAGCAACTTCCTTCCTTAGCCATGAAGAGGGCTTCATATTCAATAAGATCATTTGTTGATGATGAAAATTGTGCCATCAATAAATCAACCCTTTTGCCTATTGTGAAGGTCAAGTTGGAATCATACCAGTCTAATCGTAGGGGTTTTAAAGGTTCATTTAAGATCCTAAATATGTGAGGGGGGTGTTAGGGTGTGGAGCTAAAATCTTCACCAAGGAGCATACTTTGACAGTTTTGGGTCTACACAGACACCAGTGTCGGTTAGGAGCGATCGACGTCGGCCAGGTGCAGTTGCAGAGACGCTGACGTCGGTAGTGGGTCGGCTGACGGCGGTCACATGCAAGCAGCAGGAACCAACATCGATTACCTGTGCGTCCAGAAAGTTATTTCTGAGGACAGAAGCGAGTGTTTGCATGATGAGTTTGAGTTGTAGTCTTAAGCTCGCATCTCTATTATTAGCAATGTTATTTTTTAGAGCCCTTGTTCAAGTGGCTTAACTATTTGTTGGAAGTGCATGCTCAAGTCTCCTAATTCTATATGTAGAATTAGATCTTCTTAGCTTTGTAGAGTGGATTATTGTAGAATTGGTATGTTGAAGAATAGTACAGAATTGAATCAATTCAGGCTTGTTGGAGTTGATTGTTCTTGAGAGAGAGAGAGCTCTTGAGGAATAGAGATCTAGTGAGAGATCTATACATCTAGGAGAGGTGTGGAAGAAAGAAGTTTATTCAATTGTATTCCTTTTGTAAAGAGTTTGTTAATACAAGTTTTTAGGGTGGTTTCTTGTATCTCTTGTTCTTGCTATTATCTCATTCAGTTACTTGTCTATCTGATTTAATTCCGTGTTTATTGCTTTCACAAGTGTAATCTATTGTTGGTTGATCCCCAACAAGTGGTATCAGAGCTCAGGTTCACTAATAGGTGGTTCAGATCTGTGTAGTGTGTACTGATTATAGGTTCTCACAGGTATTTTTGTTTGAGTGGGAGAAGCAATGGTAGATGAAAGTAAACTGAGAATGGAAAATTTCAATGGCAAAAATTATCAACATTGGAGAATGCAGATAGAGGATTATCTGTATCAGAAAGATCTCTACTTACCGTTAGGTGGGGTTGCAAAGAAGCCCAAAGACATGGAGGATGACGAATGGGAAGTTCTTAACAGAAAGGCTCTGGGGTCTATAAGACTGAGTCTAGCATCCACTGTGATATCCAATTTATCACAGGCAAAGTCTATAGTAGAGTTGATGACTATGTTAGCAAATTTGTATGAAAAACCCTCAGCTTCCAATAAGGTTAACTTATGAAGCAGTTATTTATTTTGCATATGAATGAAGGTGGATCTGTTGCTACTCATCTGAATGATTTCAATGGAATTGTGAATCAATTGAGTTCAGTCAATATAGTGTTTGATGATGAAATAAAAGCTCTTTTAATATTATGTTCTTTGCCTGAAAGCTGGCATGGCTTAGTAATGGCAGTAAGTAATACTGCATCTGCATCAAATATTTTGAAAGTAGAGGATGTTGTTAGTGTTATCTTAAATGAGGAAATACATAGGAAAAGCACAAAAGAGACATCTGGGAACACTTTAAGTTTTGAGAGTAGGGGAAGGCAAAAAGAGAAGAGCAAGAAAGGTAGATCAAGATCCAAATCTAAGGGGAAAGGCAGATCTAAATCTAGAAATGGCAGAAGGCCACAATGCTGGAATTGTGGAAAGATGGGGCACATAAGCAGAGATTGTTGGTCAAAGCCTAAGGAGGACAATCAGCACGAATTAAAGGAAGAGGCCAAGGTTGCAGGTATTGCACAAGATGCTTTAATTTTCTCTCTGCATAATAATATAGAATCTTGGGTATTAGATTCTGGTGCATCTTTTCATGCTACCCCTAACAGGGAATATTTCAGTGACTATATCCATGGAGATTTTGGAATAGTGTATCTAGGGGATGATGAGCCCTGTAAAATAATTGGCAAAGGTAAAGTGCAGTTGAAGATGCAGAATAGCAACACATGGGTGTTGAGAGATGTGATGCATGTTCCTAGCTTGAAGAGAAATTTGATTTCTGCAGGAAAGTTAGGGGATGAGGGTTGTACAGTAACTCTCACAGCAAAATCTTGGAAGGTGTCCAAGGGTGCACTTGTTATGGCCAGAGGTAAGAGAGAAGGTACTCTCTATTTGTGTAATTGTGTTACTAACAAATCTCCTTCTATATTATCTGCTTCAAATGTGGATGCTAAATTGTGGCACTCATGGCTTGGCCACATGAGTGAGAAGGAAATGTCATTTCTTAAGTCCAAAGGTATGCTTTCAGATTTAAAAGGCATAGATCTAGAGTTTTGTGAGCACTGTGTATTTGGAAAATAGAAAAGGGTTAGTTTTCTCAAGACTGGGTCTACTAAGAAGAGGCATAAGTTTCAGCTTGTTCACATAGACTTGTGGGGACCAGCTCAGGTTGCTTCCATTGGAGGATCACAGTACTATGTATCTTTCATAGATGATGCTACAAGGAAGGTATGGATCTATTGTATTAGAAGAAAATCTGATGTATTTGAGACTTTTAAGATTTGGAAAGCTATGGTTGAGAATGAAATAGGTAAAAGATTAAAGTGCCTGAGATCTGACAATGGCGGTGAGTTTTGCAGTTATAAGTTTAGAGATTATCGTTATATGCATGGAATCCACAGGTAAAGGATGGTTCCAAGGACACCTCAGCAGAATGGAATTGCTGAAAGGATGAACAGGACAATAATGGAGCGTGCAAGATGTATGAGATTGCATGCTGGTTTGCCCTTACAGTTTTGGGCACAAGCTATTGACACTGTAGTGTACCTGATTAACAGAAGACCCTCTACAGCTCTGGATGGTGGAATTCCAGAAGAGGCATGGACAGGTAAAAAAGTAGATCTCTCATATCTCAAAGTTTTTGGTTGTGAAGCCTTTGTGCACATAGATAAAGAAAATAGAAAGAATCTTGATGCTAAGTCTATGAGGTGCATGCTTATTGGCTATGGCTCAGATGATTTTGGTTACAGATTGTGGAATCTAGAAACTAACTAGGTAATCAGGAGCCGTGACGTTGTTTTCAATGAAAGAGTGATGTATTGTGATCAGCTAAGGAAGATGAATCAATCTGAGCAGAGCAATGGTGAATTGGACAAGGTGAAAGTCAAGATGAGCTCGTGGGAAAAAGAAATAATCACTTGCAGGAAAACATAGAGACCGACGTCAGCAGGTTAGGAACCGGCATCGACAGTACATAAACCAGCGTCGGTCGTATAGAGACCGACGTCGGCAAGACAGGCACCGAGGTTGGTCAGGAAGAACCAACATCGGCTAGTAATAGGTCTGGAGGTGACCGTGGTCGGTCACTATCAGATAATTTGGGTGGACAGCGTGTTGTGAACGAGTCTCAGACACCCATCAGGAGGTCAGAAAGGGTGAGTAAGCCTCCAATTAGATATTCTCCTTCTTTATTTTATCTATTGCTAACTGATGGTGGAGAACCAGAGAGTTTTGAAGAAGCAATACAGGTGGAGTCCAAGAGTCAGTGGGAGCGTGGCATGGTTGAGGAGATGGAGTCCTTAAGAGAGAACCAAACATGGGATTTGGTTGAATTGCCAGCAGGTAAGAGAACACTCAAGAACAGATGGACCTACAGGTTGAAAGAAGGTGAGAATGGACAGATGAGATATAAGGCTAGATTGGTAGTAAAAGGACTTGCACAAAAGCCAGGTATTGACTTTGGTGAGATTTTTTCTCCTGTTGTTAAAATGACTTTTATAAGGGTTGTATTGTCTTTGGTTGCTTTTGAGGATTTGCATCTTGAGCAGCTAGATGTTAAGACAATGTTTCTTCATGGAGATTTGGATGAGGAAATTTATATGGAATAGCTAGAAGGATTTGAGGTCAAAGGTAAGGAGAAGTTTGTGTGCAGATTGAAGAAAAGCTTGTATGGCCTCAAGCAAGCTCCTAGGCAATGGTATTTAAAATTTGATAGGTTTATGACTGAGCATGGCTACAGTAGGTGTCAATCTGACCATTGCATGTATTTCAAGAGATTTGATAACGATAGATATATTATTCTATTGTTGTATGTAGATGATATGCTAGTTGCAGGATCACACATGCAGGATATCTCTAAGCTTAAGGTGAAATTAGCTCAAACATTTGCCATGAAGGATTTGGGAGCAGCAAAGAAAATCCTAGGTATGAGCATTAAGAGAGATAGGAAAAATCACATGTTGATATTGTCTCAAGAAGATTATGTGGACAAGGTGTTGAAATGGTTCAATATGCAGGATGCTAAACCGATAAGCACACCTTTGGCTGGACATTTTAAGTTGAGTAAAGAACAATGTCCTAATTCATATGATGAGGTAGAGTACATGAGTAAGGTTCCATATTCTTCCACAGTAGGAAGTTTGATGTATGCAATGGTGTGTACTAGATCAGATATTGCCCAAGCAGTGGGAGTGGTAAGTAAGTATATGGCCAATCCAAGTAAGGAACATTGGAAAGCAGTTCAGTGGATCCTTAGATATCTGAGAGGAACCAGTAGTAGGCACTTGTGCTATGGAGGTTCAGATACTTCTCTACATGGCTATGTAGACTCAGATATGGCAGGTGATTTGGATGGCAGGAGGAGCACTACAGGTTATGTTTTCACTATAGGTGGAATGGTGGTTAGCTGGATATCTAAGTTGCAGAAGGTTGTTGCCTTGTCAACTACAGAAGCAAAGTATATTGCAACCACAGAAGCTAGCAAAGAGATGATATGGATGACACGGTTCATGGATGAGCTTGGTAGGGAGCATGAGAGTTGCAGATTGTATAGTGATAGTCAGAGTGCAATCCATTTGGCTAAGAATTCAGCCTTTCATTCAAGAATAAAGCACATACAGCTAAGGTATCACTTCCGACGACAGGTATTGGAAGATGGTGAGTTGAAGCTGGAGAAGATCCATACAGATAGGAATCCTACTAATATGTTAACCAAGCCGGTTACAAAGGAGAAGTTGAATCTTCATTCAACTTTTGTTGGTCTTCATGATTGAGTTGAAGATGGAGGAGCTAGAAGATGTTGCTGTACAAGTAATGGTGTAGCTGTTTATCTCCAAGTGGGAGATTGTTAGGGTGTGAAGCTAAAAGCTTCACCAAGGAGCATACTTTGATAGTTTTGGGTCTACATAGACACCGGCATCGGTCAGGAGTGACCGACGTCGGCCAGGTGCAGTTGCAGAGATGCTGACGTTGGCAGTGGGTCAGCTGATGGTGGTCACATGCAAGCAGCAGAAACTGATGTCGGTTACCTGTGCATCTAGAAAGCTATTTTTGAGGACAGAAGCGAGTGTTTGCATGATGAGTTTGAGTTGTAGTCTTAAGCTCGCGTCTCTATTATTAGCAATGTTATTTTTTAGAGCCCTTGTTCAAGTGGCTTAATTGTTTGTTGGAAGTGCATGCTCAAGTCTCCTAATTCTATATGTAGAATTAGATCTTCTTAGCTTTGTAGAGTGGATTATTGTAGAATTGGTATGTTGAAGAACAGTACAGAATTGAATCAATCCAGGTTTGTTGGAGTTGATTGTTCTTGAGAGAGAGAGAGCTCTGGAGGAATAGAGATCTAGTGAGAGATCTATACATCTAGGAGAGGTGTGGAAGAAAGAAGTTTCTTCAATTGTATTCCTTTTGTAAAGAGTTTGTTAATACAAGTTTTCAGGGTGGTTTCTTGTATCTCTTGTTCTTGCTATTATCTCATTCAGTTACTTGTCTATCTGATTTAATTCTGTGTTTATTGCTTTCACAAGTGTAATCTATTGCTGGTTGATCCCCAACAGGGGGTTTTATTATAAATTCTGGGAAATAATCAATAAATGAATAAAATAAATTATTCCATTATGACAATAAGAAATTTTTTTATCGAATCATGAATCAATTTAAGATGAGAATTTGTAATCTATTCTATCTGATAGAGAAAACCTATTAGTTAGATAGTCTCTTGAAGAATAGAAACATGATTCTATAATTTATATGTATATTCAAATTATATCTTCACTTCTTCCTTACAATGGTTTATAAGTTAACAAAATATAGAAGAGATAGATCAAGGAGAAATAAAAAGTGATAAAAATATAAGCAAAAGAGCAAACAAACTATGAACAACTAATAACAAAGCAAACACTAATCCTAGATCAAAGAAAGAAATAACCTAACATAGACGATAAACTAAGAAAAAAAATCTAATCTAATAAAAAAACATAATATTTAACTAAGGCAACACTCTTGAGTATAAAATAACTTCTAATAATGCAATAGACAAACTAAAGTCAATCTAAAGTAAGAGAAACTAGAGAAACAATCTAAAGAAGGTATTCTAAATAAAGAAACCAAAGATAAACCAAGATTGAAAGATTAAATCTAAAGGAAGGAAAAAAATTTATAAAACTTAAGAAATAAAAAGAAATGATCAATCTAAAATTGAAACAAACCTATAGCCTATTAGATTAAACTAACAAGAAAACTAATGACCTAAAAAGAAAATTAGTATTAAACTAAGAAACATTTTGCTAAAAACAAATTAATCTAGCTAAAATATTTATCAAGATGAAAGATAAAACTAACTAGGATAAATAAAAGCTCAAGATCAAACTGAATCTAAGATAAAACTAACTAGGATAAATAAAAACTCAAGATCAAACTGAATCTAAAATAAAATTGATTAAAAAATAACTAATAAACTATAAATAAAAATAAATAAGAAACTATAAATCAAAATAAAATAAATCAAAACTATAAATAACTTAAAATCTATCTGAACTAAAACTAGATAAGTTAAAGACAAGGATATATGGAAATAGAAATGAAAAATTAAATTAAAAGTAGACTAAAACATATATGGATCTAAATATTAAAAATCAATCTATAGTAAACTGAAATAAATAATGACTTAAGATAAATATATAATTATCTAATATAAAGCAAAAAACTGCACTAATATAAGAACTAAAAAATATAAATAACTAAACTAATTAGAATAGAAAAGACTATGGATTAAAACTATATCTAAGATAAACAAAATAAAGAAACGAGATTTAAAAGAAATCTAAAAGATCTATTTGTATTAAGTTAGAGTCAAATAATTACAAAAGATGTGTGTCTCAAGATGAGAGTCATCTTAGAAGAAATAGATAAATTTCAATGAGAAACCCAACATCTTTTTTCTACAAAACTTTAAATAACAACTTTGCAATCACATAGATCAATGAAATGTCATGGAATAGCGAAATGATCATCATTATTCAGGGTGAATACTTGAAATCTATGCATAGAACTACAAATAATAATCATTAAAAGATATTAAACTTATAAAAATTTAGATAATTAGTAATAAATGATAAGTATAACTAAATATACCTATGTTGCATAAGTGATTACACAACCATCAGATAAAGTACCATTGGTTTTATCTGTAAAATCTATACTATCTCAGAGAAGTTGCATAAAAATTTGAGATAAATGATGGACTTTAGAAAATACATAAGTCTTCAATACCTATTATGCTTCTATCTATAAATGAATGCTTGATCTCTTCTTATATCTATCAACTTAGTTGTGAAATAAGTTATAACTAACTTTAGTTAGTTATTAGTTAATATCAACTAATTGATTTTACCAAAGTTAATTAATTAAACTAAATTGGTTAAGGAAAAATTTAATTAAGACTTGAAAAGTCTTAATTTGATCAAGATATTTAAAATAATAGACCTGAGGTACTAAATCTTAATGGTTGGGGACCCATATTAATTAATAATATAGTAGAATACACATTAATCATAAAATAATAAATCAAAAATTGATAAATTCTACTCATTTTTAAACCATAACACATTTTAATTAACTTAGCATATATAATTATATAAAAATTCCAAAATCACTATATTCACCCAAACTTGCCAAAATTTATCAAGTCTAAAATATTAGAGTGTTAAGATAAAATATCAAGCTCTGCATGAAAACTTTCAACACTAAATAGAGATTATCCCTTGGATAATCAATAGTCATCCAAATCTAATAACACTTCAATTAATTGTTTGTCCTACTCATGAAGACAAAAATTATACTCCATTTTAGTGGTAGGAAATGGTAGCAATCTAGTCCCCAAATCAGATGTGTTGTCATCAACCTCCAATTTAATCCTTTTTTGTAATCTGACTTCTCTCAGTGATTCAAGCTCACTCCTTTCTACCGTAGTGTTATTTTTGTCATTTTGAGGCAAAATGTCCATAGTTTTCCTTTAATTAGCATATCCCTAACCTCCCAAATTCATCCTTTTAGACCTCAAAAGGGGTTCACTATGGGCACCTAACAAATTCAACCTTCTACATTTTCCACCATGTTCTACATTAGATGGGGAAGGTGTATCTAAAAAAATTACTATTTTCCTAATGTCCTTAGCATGGGTTGTCTCCACTTCAAGCTGATTAGGCTAATTAATAGGCAACTGGTTAGTAGGCAATGGATCATCAATTATCTCACCTCTAAAACTAGGGGGTTGTAGTGGTAAGAAACAAGGATCATACTCTAAGTGATGAGATGACTACTTTGGGAATGTGCATGAGCTTTGAATTTATGGCCATAAAAATCTCTATGACCTCTATAGCCCCTATTGATTGGGTTAATAGATAGATTATTTAAAATATTCCAAAATTTTGTGTCATCGGCATTAAAAGGAATGGACATTCTTGTGCCCCTATGAAGTCTAGGCCCAAAACATCATGCATGAAATCCAACCCTATTAAAACTTTTACTTAAACCTGACTAATTTCCACCTGTATTAGAAATTTTCCCCCATCCCCCATCATTATTACTCCTTATTGGTTGGTCCCACCCAAACATACTAATTAATCTGAAAGATAATAGCAAAATATAAGTTTTGAAACAAAATTCCAAAGCAAAACTGAAAAAAGATTCTAAAAATTGCACTATACTAAAATACACTTCACTATTTATGAATTGAAACTATATTGATTTTTATATATATCAATTTGATATCCTTTTTAGCGAATTGTAATCTCAATATCCATCCTTAAAGAAAAATTTAAACCCTCTATATTGAGATAAAAATTCAAATGTAACTTCATGATTTCAAATATTTTAAAATCCATTCCAAAAATATCCACACACACACACACACACACACACAGAGATTTGTGCCATTATAATTTATCACAACCAACTAATTTAACTTTGTATTTTCACAAAACAATTGAAATTCTTAATATTTTTGAACACATTCTCACTGAAACTAGTCTAGATTTTTGAGATGATTAATATCATATCAAACCCATAAATCAATTGAAATTAACCAAAGTGTGACTTCATATATATGCATGAGCCCATCAACTTCAAAATTTATGCAAACTAAGTTTACATAAGTATGTTTAGTGTAGACTAACCAATTTATGTAAAACCATTTCAAAACCTTCATGACCTAGAATATATTCAAAACATATCACACTAAACTATCCATTACCAGCTTCAAACCATTTACTTTCTATATACATAATTTTTTTTCATAGATTCAGCTTGGGACATAAACCCTAGGTCAATACCAAACTAAAGATATTGTTAGTCTACTCATCTAACAAAAATTTCAAAGTGAGGCAGACATTTTCATGCATGAGAATAGGTAAAGAAAACTTAAACGCTATTCCATCTTTTAAAAAAATTCAAGTAAGACAATCATCATTCCAACCTAAAGAAAGTAACAAATATCAAATGCTTTGTATACTAGAGGGTAACCAAACATGTACCCTAACCATTTTCAACACAGTCAAGCTTCTAAAATGATACAAAAACAAAATCCTTAAACATATATAAACTGGTCTACAGGGTTTTTTTTATAACAATTTTAAAAATAAAGTCAAATTATTTTCAATTTGAGACTAAAAAAATGCATCATTTTTTATGTTCCTAAAAGAATCATTTGGTATTACAAATCTAGACCTCATACCTCGATATTTGATTAAAACTAGAAACCTTTATTCACTTATTTCTCAAAATGACATCAAACTTTCATTCATAGTACCATGTTATTCATGCAGAGCAAAATAATAATTTCAAAATATTTGAAAACTAGAAACCCTACTACATGTGAAACTCTCAAACTCTTATCTAATCCTTTCCTCAGATAATAAAACTTTGCTCAATCATGCAAGAGTCTATACAAACTCTAAGAAATCTTCTTATTCCCTAAACCTGATTGCATGCACATATTTTCTAGAAAACCTAAGCCATGCAACCAAAGAATAACAACCTATCTTCAAACTTTCCTGGAAAATAACAATTCTTTCCAAAATTTGACATGGGAAACTTGAATATATATATCTATTTCATACTATAGTTTTGTCTTTTGATGCTCAGATAAACCCATAAATAGTTAATAACACTGCATACAAAGATTTACTTGAAAACCTCAAAATACTTGCAAATTTTCCCATATTCAGCCAAAATAAAACTCAAAACTTTGTTCTCATGTGAAACTAAAATAATTTAAACTTTCCTTTCTTCATTTCAAACCTTCACACATCAAAATAATGTTTTTAAAGAGAAACTAATCAACACACCTAGTTTCTATGTTCAAATCTCCACCAAATATTCTTTCCAAGCCTCATTGCAACTCACCAAATATATTGTCAGGGCTTCGCTCCCACTTATATATTGAAAATGAATGAAAAAATGAGGAAAAATAAACATTTAATTCACCAACCTGAAATTGCAACCAACTATATGATGTGTTCATTCCCAATTGGTTTACATTAACTTAATGGTGTACTTAGCAATCTTGCTAAGTTACTCATCAGTGTTGACAAGTTTATCTAAGGCTAGTATTCACATCAAACACTTTGCCAAATTTCATCAACCAAGGAGATCAATTAATCATTAATGCCCAATGCCACCAAATCTTCAAATAATCCCTAAACACACAATCTAACTTAAATGCATTTGCCTACTCACCAGCCTCAAAGTCTAATTTGCCAAGTGGTGTCCAACTCATTGATTACTTGATTTGTCACTCATCAAAGAGTCTTATGACTCATGTATTTAAAAATGATATTAACATTACTGATTAACTAAATAAATGACCAAGGTCTTTAGAATTATGTCCCACTTTTAGCCAATAGTTACATTTTTGAAATGCATCAAGTGTATTATCCAAGCTAAAACCTTGAAAGTACTTCTTGACCAAATAAAAGGGTCCTTGACACTTTTTATTTAAGCTAGGTCTATGACTAATTCATATATTTTACACCATTATGACTTAAGTCTCAAAGTTAAAATATTCTATGAATGCTAAGATAGGTCCCTTTAGATATACGTGATTGTAAACTTGGTGACAAACAAAGTTCTTTTGATTCATTTTTAATGAAATGAACTTGAAATTGATGATCTTCCCTAAATTTTTATGCTACATATATCTCATTAATCTCTTATCAACCTTCAAGAAATGAAATACATGTTTTGGAACTATGATCATCATAATAACTAAATTTTCATATGCACATTGGACTTCCATGAATCGAGCTATGTAACAGATGTACAATAGAAAAAACTAGACTGCTAGCTAAATGAATTTAGATATAAGTATTGTTTAACCATCCAAAGCATATTTGAATTTAAAATAACCATCATATCAATTAGTGAATAAACTAAGCTATAAAATTTCAAAATTATTTTTGATTGTACCAAGTTTATATTGTAATATCTTTCAAAGTATCATATCACCACTACTATCTAAATCATAAATCAAAGTTACTCATGAAGATCAAAACATCACCATAGATCATCAAATATGATTGAAAACTAAAAATCCATGCATCAACTAAAACTGTTAAAGTATACTGAATCTAAATAGTAGAAAAGTTGATCAAATCTATAATGATATATGCATATTTTATTCATTTATCCACCATTCTCTTTCAACCCACTTAAAACATAAATAAAACCTATCAAAAAATAATTATAATTTCATAACCAAATATGCATCTAAAAATACTATCAATCAATGGGGTCCCCGACATAGTTTTAAGCTTTATGACAGGGTCATCTCTATGGTAGGAAGTATAGATTTTTGAAAAAAAATTGGGGGGTGTAGAAAATAGGCATAACACCATCATATTCAATATAAAAATCAGAATCACTTTCTTCACTCTCATCTAATGAATTACAATCTTCATTAGTGTAGAGACTATTCTTGTCCTTGAAAGACTTCTTGTTATCATACTTTGAAAATCCTTTCTTCCTCTTATCAGACCTAAATGTCTTCTTACCTTCATCTTGGATTTCACCATGCTATTCATCATCATTATTATTATTTGTATGAAGGTACTTATTGGAAAAGTGTCATACCTCTCCCTAATTGAATAATTTGAAGGGTAGTTTACCCTTATACTTGCCTAAACCTATTTTCAATTTCCTTATAAATAAAGCAATTAGTTCATCATCATCAATATCAGATATGTCATCCTTCTTGAGTTTCTTATTTTGTGACTTCTTCTTTGTCTTTTTTTCATCCTTAAATGCAACTTATTTCTTTGGTGGTTTATCTTCATTGACTCCCATCTCATATTCTATGAGAATACCATGCATTTCATCCATCTTCATCTTTGTGAGATCATGAAACTCTTTTATGGAAAAACAATTTGAAAAAAATTTGAGGGTAAGAGACCTTAATACCTTTTACACAATAATATCTTATTTAATATCATCTCCAAGACCTATGATGATATTCAAAATCTCATCAACTCTCTATAGAAATGATGTCACTCAGTCCTCTTCCTTCATCTTGAGACTCTCAAATTATCTTTAGTGAGTCTACAACTTGGCCAACTTGACATTTGAATCCCCTTCATAAATTATTTTTATTTTATTCCATGTCTCTTTGTCATATTCACAATGTATTACCTTTGTGTAATCAGTCTCTAAAATACCACAAGTGATGGCATGCATTTCCTTAGAATTTCTCTCATACAACTTCTATCAATTACACTAGTTGGAGTAGGGGGTATCCATAACAGATTGCCAAATGTCAAACCCTAGAAACATGATGTAGGTCTTCATCCTCACACTCAAAAAATAATAATTGAAACCATTAAACATTTTTTCTTGATTAGTGGAAAACCCTTCTTTCATTTGATGACTACCCATATTGTACCTTGTATCACCTTTAAGCTATCAAGCCTTCACAAAAAGACTGGATCTGATACCAATTTTTAGAGGTAAAATCACTAAGATGAGGGGTGAATCAGTATTGAAATATAATCCAATTAAATTCCAAACCCTTTAAACCCTTAATCATTCAATACATAAATTCATAAAGCATACACATCATTCATAGAAATGAACAAGAAAGATAATGCAATATTAAGCACACAACACAAGGATTATGTGGGAAACCCTCTTATGGGAGAAACCCAATAGAACCTATAATTAGAATACTATCCTATAACAATAAGATCAAAATTTAGTGAGACACCCATCCCACAAGGAGATACAACCCCTATCTAGTTGAGCACCCACATAACTAGACTTCTTACAACATTTACCTTACAAAGAGGAAATAATACCCTAGGAAACCAAGCACCCACTAAGCTACCTTGAAACTTAGATAACCTTCAACACCTATTCTACTCTTAAATAATTATGACCTCCTTTGTTTTCACTCTTTCCCCTTTACACTCATTCTAGCCTTCACACCCTCTCAATTCATCCAAAACCACCTTTTGAATCACTCTATACTTATTTACAAATACTCAAATATAAAACATACAAAAATTATATCATAACATTAGAAACATGAATAAATGGTCATACATGCATAATTCATACTCCTCTAATCCTCAGTCCATACACCAAGCTAACACAATCTTCACCTTTTCTTTGCTAACATTACACACTCTCTATGCTTCACTCATCCTTAATCTTCAAACCTACATGATCACTATTATGAGTAGGTCATACACATAATCCTCAACCTTCTCTACTCTTTAGTACATCCACTAGGCACACTTACACTTATCTATTCTTCACCTCTCCACACTAGAAACCATCACCTTTGATTTCACTCTTTATAGAGCCTTAATGAATATCATCTTCTTGGTCAGCCATTAAACATGCCTTAAACCTTAAGTATTATATCAAACTTGATACATATCTTAATTCCATCCTCATATGTTGACCATAACATCAATTGGTTACCCTTAAGCAACTACACCTTTTAATTAGGCCTTAGTAGCCTTTATAGGTCTCATGGAGACATATTCATCCTTTTATCACTTCTCCAAGAAAATTAATAACACAAGACCACTTAAAAATGCATAGGTCCACTCCACATGACCCATAAGACACCTTAAATTTATTACATTCATCACTACACTCCTCTACAAATGTAAAACATACTTAAACATTGACCTTGTACACAAGAACACCATGAATGAACAAATAGTTAACTTACAAGCATTTATTCATAATGAAGATGGATTGGTAAAACATCCAAAATCCATACAAATGGTTATAATGGAGTATAAAACACTCTAAAATAGTTAAATCATCATGCAACATCAAAACACCATCAAAATAAACTCAATCTTCCTTCTCAAGTCACTTGTAGAAGATGGCCATATATATATATATATATATATATATCTCAATAACTAAAATTGTATGAATATTAAAACCTTATAACCAATTTTTATGGATATAAATTGTAGTCCTTTAAAACTTTATTTTTTATACCATCTTCAGATTCATCATACATCAAAAGATATAGCTCAAACAATATAGACCAGTTTTCCTTTGTTAATTCGAATATTCAAATTCCAACGGTCATTGTGTAATGAAAAAAATTTAGACACATGTCTTCATCTCATTCCCCCTATAAAATTGATCAAATAAACACCTTTGATATCCTTAAGAGTCTCCTAGTCTTTACTTTTAATCATTGTTTTTTGATCTTTGATATGGGCTTTTGAGATTGTGATACTTGGCAACCTTGCATGCCTTTTGTGTACCTTGCCATCAGTATCCATTCACTTAATGTGTTTATGCCACTTGGATACCTCACATGAAATATAAGCTTATTTACATCACTTGTAAACCCTTCATTTAATATATGTACCCTAATGTTAGTCTCCATGCATTTATGCCACTTGGTATTTACACATGTAATATGGGATTATTTATGCCACTTAGCAACCCTACATGAAATCTATGTACCCTACTATTAGTCTCCATGAACTTATGCCACTTAGTAGTTATAGATGAAATTTGGGCTTATTTTTTCCACTTGGAATCCCCATGTGTAATATGTGTACCCTTTTATCAGTCTCCAAATACACTTAGGCCACTTGGTAGTCCCATGTGCAATCTCAGGGTCTTTTAATTTATTTACCTCATGCTCACCATTAGATTTCCATTTACATGATTGAACATGCACCATTATATCTTCATTTTCATGATCACATACATGGAATTTATCCTTTATCCAATCAAGATAGGTTTTGAAACTTAGAAGCTTCATGTTCACCATTGATCCTTGATCCGATTGAGTGATGTTTTAACACTTGGTAGCCCTATATAAAGGTTACTCAATATTACAAATTTGGCTAAGTATGGGAAACATTTCAATCTACCTAGAAGGCCAACTTTTCACCTTGATATTTTTTTATGCACACAATGTCATTTCCTAAAAACTTAGACCATATGAACTAGGCACAAACCTAAACACCACCATGTGACCATTTCCTTATGACACTGCCACACATGTAAATGTTGATGTCATCAATCTACTTACTTAGCCTTATCTACCAAGATGACTAGAAAACCTAGACATTCATATGACTACTATGATGAATTAATTTCATTCCCATAAGAATTCTAGTCACTGATAACACCTACTAGGGTCTCTGCAATATGACCACACCATCAATAACATTTTTCAACTTTGTATCCAAGAACATACTAAAGAACTATGCAATATCACTAAAGCACATTAAAACACCCTTTGTCATTGTCATTCTAACACACATGACACCTCATAAAAAATAATTGGACACCTTGGAGACATCATTGAAAACTCTCCAACAATGAGTAGTATTATGTAGAGAATGTGTGTAAGATTTTATATTTAGTACCAAATTTATTCACTATTTTATTCTTAAAAGAGGTTCTATTATCTTTAATGATGGCCACTGGTAGGCTGAAATGGGAAATGATATTCATCATGAAAAAATGACATATATATTCTCCTTTTATGGATTTTAATGGGATGGATTCTACCCACTTATTAAATTATTTTTTAGATTTAATGATAAATATGTGTCCCCATACTAATTATAGGATGATTTTACTAATTAGATCAAAGCCCCATAACATGAATGGCCATGGGGAGATAATACATTGTAATTATTGTGAAGGAATATGGTGTAGATTACTATGTCATTGACATTTTTCTCATAATATATCATATTATTGACATCATGTTTCTATGGTGGGATAATAATACCCTTTATAAAGTAATTTATGTGACATTGCTTTCTCACTGAAATGGACACCACGTTCATTGTCATGTACTTGGTTGATGGCCAATTTAGCTTCATCAAATGTCAAGAATCATATTATGTGTCCATAAAAATATCATTTAAATAAGTCCACACCGATGATTGCATAATGGAGGGAATTTATATGTAATTTATGCTTATCATTCTTGGTGAAAGTATCTAGTGTGATAGATTTGTGTAAAAACTTGTAAATATCAAAAAACCATTCTAAGGTTTATGTACAATGTGTGGTGGTTAATAATGATAGAGATATGATATCATTATGGATAATGATGGTGATTGTAATTATTTTATATTTAATACATATTTTTCATCATTGATGTCAATCAAGATTGACGATGCTACAATTGTCATTGCATTAACATGATGAGGTGGATGATCTCCAGACCTAGTGTACATAATCTAGGCCTGGTAGATGACATCTAGACTTGGTGGATGGAATCTAGACCTAGTTGATGCCATCCATACCTATGGATGTCATTCAGACCTTATGGACCATGTTCAAACCTAGTGTATGTCATCTAGACCTAATGGACATGGTTCAAGCCCAGTGGATGCTATTCAGGCCTGGTAGATGATGTCTAGACCTAGTAAACATCATTCAGAACCTATGAATAACATCCAAAGAATGTGGATGTCATCTAGATTTTATATATAATTTCCATAGCCCATGTATGGTCTCCACTTGGATTAGATGCTCTTTAGACTCCCATGTCTAGACTGCATAAACATGGTGCATATGATTCACCTTCCTAACAAAACTACTTTCCCTTTGATCTGCCTTCATTTAAAAACTAGCTTCTCAATATTTTCCAAAAAATTACATATGGATTTTTCCTATGGGAAATTAAAAAAAACCTATATCAATATTTACTACTATCTACCCACTGGTGACACATACACATCTACAAAAATTTAACATTGATACATTCTCCCATTAGCAACATCAAATACATAGATTATGGTTTCTTAGGTTACATATTTATATAATTTATATCATAGATTTAAAATTATTTATATATTGATATTGATCATCCTATAATACTCATATATTTTGTTAACTATTACTTAGACTTAGTTATGTACATATTTGCTCTTATATAGATTTGTACCACATGTTCTTACATACTTTCATTTCTATCTTTCCTAATTTAGATTTGATTGTGTCTCTTTGCATCTACATATATTCAAGGGCATTTCAATATGCCATTTTTATATAGATCTATGCCACTTCCTTTCATTGTATGTATTATTTGGATATGTTCCCATGTCCTTGTGTCTATCTTCTTAATTGTGTATATAGATATTTGAACGTGTCCTTCCATGTGGATCTAAGCCAACCTGCTTATTATTTGTGTACATGTATAATTAAACATGTATTTATATTTATTGTTTTCTTATATTTAGTGAAATGTTCCCATATCCCTTGTATTGTGTCCCTTTTTCCTACTTTACATGCCTCATGTGTGTTGTCTATATGCTTTCATGTATGCATTATGGCCATGATACTTATTTCTTACTTTTTACACTTACATTCAATTTTAAATGCCATGAGAGAACTCATTCATCTCACCTTCCTCCTTGGGTGCCTTTATGGACATAATTCCCCATACCCCTATGTAGTTACTTATATTATTATTAGATTATGCAGTTTAACACATGATTACATTGTCATATCTATCTTGAAAACCATGTGAATGTTATATATAGCATACACCATACATTACTAACTTATGATCAAATTGTCTTAAATTTTGATGTTATGTATATACATTATATTGGTTTATTATGTAGATATCGTATATGTTTTCAACCTAACACACATCATGCAAAGTTTTTCTTATGAGGATAATTATTGCATAGGTATAATAACTCCCCTAAAAAGAGGGGGAATTCACAAGGGTTTTCATGGAGATTAGGATACTTGAGTGAACTCAAAGTATAGTTTTTATCATGAAAACATAGAATTATAGAGTTCATAATTAGGAAAACACAATGGAAAACAATCAAACATAGATCAATTTTTGTTTGCATAGAAAAATACAAAAGGAAATTAGTGATATATAGAGGATGATATCATGGTGTGTTAATTTCCAAGGAACTGTGATACTATCTAGTAGCCATAAAAATAATAAAATCCAAATTTTATAGAATAACATAGTAGTTACAACCTATATTTGCATAGATTCAATCACATGCTATCTTATTTGACCAGTTTATGCTCAATTTTGCACAAAATCATACTAGGTTTTCTTAAATTAGGGAAATCATTCATGGCATGATCACTCTAGTTTTAGTTTTATATATAGCTAGGCATATATTGATATAAATTATTCTAGAATCCATATTCACAATATCAGAGTTGGGGGCAGTACGCATCACATTATTTCTACATGATCAATTTTGCATCAAATCATCTCAAATGTAATGGAAAACTCCATGGAATTCTTTATGTTATACACTTTAGACACAATTTGGATTAGGTTTCACCCTTTATTTATGCCTTATTCTATCTATAATGGTTGGAATTTTTAGATAATCCTTGAGCTACATTCCTGAGTGCCAAAGATTCCCTTTGGCCATTTTACATTTTAGAGTTTCTGAGTGGTCCTAGAGCCATCCTACATAGTTTTAGTTACATGATATAGGTTTATTCATAAATTCATCTACTAGACATGGGTAGGTAATTATGGATTCATAACCGACTTGAGTTATTAAGCCACCAACATGGGAGGGTTAGAAGATCCATTAGTCTAATCCAAGTTATTCATAGTGTAAGATCCATCGAGCATGGGTGAGAAATAATGGAGTCAAAACCAAATTGAGTTTTTGAGCCACCCACACATGGGGATTTATCAAGCCATCAACTCAGTCTAGGATATTAACCATTTTATCATTATCTACATGCATGCACATAGGATGTC
This sequence comes from Torreya grandis, assembly GCA_037957365.1. Lineage (NCBI taxonomy): Eukaryota > Viridiplantae > Streptophyta > Pinopsida > Cupressales > Taxaceae > Torreya > Torreya grandis. The sequence goes on along the minus strand of JARHVA010000014.1, from coordinate 11,866,411 downwards.
ACTAGATTTTTTCATTGGTTCATGTACCCAGATATACAATGGAGCATGCTTCTCATCCTCAGACCTAGATTCATAATATTTGCCTCACAAGTAAGTCTAGGTATGATTATTTTTCCTTTATCATAGTTATTTCACTTTATTTCATTTATATAATAAAGGGGTGGGGAAATGTAGCCATATAAAATATCATTTGAGTTTAATGAGTGTCACTTGAGACCACCAATCCCTATCTTATCCCTAAACTTATCTTAGGGCCTCTTTCAACTCTTATATAGCATTCATGTGGGAATTACACATCCCTATACATCCTAAAATAAACCCCAAACCTTCCCTTATGGATATAAGCCCCTAGTCCCTCAGTTTCTATCACCTGGACACTAATGTGGTTCTTACAACACTAGCACATTATGCTAGTGACCAAGGTACAATGATAGTGTCCCTTGCCTAATTTCAACCTGAACAGATATATTTTCTATTCCTAAGACATATAGGATTGGCCTAGACCTATTTCACACTCCAATTAAGCACTATATCAATATATTTAAAATATTTTTAACCATTCATCCACTATATGGAAATCAAATGTAAATTACACAAACAAACATAGAACAATTTGTGTAAAATTAAGATTTTTAATCCTTATTATATCCTAATTCTATACATAGTCATATATATCCACCCTAATCTAGGAATACACATATTTTTAGTCTCAATCCTCATTCAAAACACTCAAGTAAACATTCATACTAGCATTTACTTGCACTTTCACCGAAACTTAGATTGGGAGAACTACATCAGGCTTGATCCCCTTTCAAAGTATTGGTATGTAGGAAACTCTCAACATATATGGGTGTTGAAGATATATAGTGTACCCAAGTAACATCACATTTTTACTACTTTTGCTTCTCAATGCCCTAATAACTTGGAGGCCTAGGTTTTGCATATAAAATCAATATAAAATAGGTCACAAATAGTGAAATAGGTTTTATCTGCATAGGAACAAACCTATCAAACTTTGACATAGCTAATGCTAAAAGTTCACATCTATCCATGCATAAGGACACTAGTTATGAATAGGAAGACACTAATGTAGTGTGCTACTATCCAATGTATTATGCTACTCTCCATGAGGATTTATGACACCTAGGTTTTTTTAAGACAACCTAATCAACTTTTATGCCATTTTTTAGCCTCTAAATCATCTGTCTCAATCATTTTCTAGCTAAATAATTATTTGTGCCATTTATTACTATTTTTTTAAATATCATATTAGGTCAATTATTGCACAAATCATCAGTTGTATTTATTTCATATCTCTCCCCTAATTTATTGTACTCAAACCCTTTAATAACCTAGGATTTACATTCTATAACCACTTAAATTTTAAAATAACTATCATATAAATCATACAAAAGAATATATACACACTCTAAACATGTTAATACTCCATACATGATTATAATTAACATGTTTTCATAAAGGTGTAATTAAAAATATGAAGTTATTTGATACTAGGGCCAAATCTTGAGCTCTATTAAATGTTTGTGTGTATTTCTTAGCATATACCTAGTATTGTACTACTCATGTTTTAGATATTTTCACATTTACTTTGATCAGTTAGATGTGTTACAAAAATAATAATTCATAATTCAATTAGAAAAAAGAATTTTCATATATAAAAATAAATATGCCAATGAGATATTAAAAAAATCTAGTTTTGAGGATTGTACACCAGTTGCCAGACCAATGGGTATAGGAAACAAGGTAAGTAAGGATCAAGATTCACCTTTTACAAATCAATCTTTGTATAGATCTATGATTTGTAGTCTTTTATATTTCATATCATCAAATGTGGACATCATGAATGCAATAGGCATAGTTTTGAGATATCACCCAACTATGAATGAGAGTCATGTTTTAAATTTGGCCCACACTATATACATATCACCCAGTCTCATGTTTGATCTCGGATTAGGGTCCCCAATATATGTGGGATATTTGATGGTGGCCTACTCACCACTTAAGCTACCAAAAAATAAAATAATGGAAGGGCAATGTTTAATAGATAACCATCATTAAAAAAATCATGAGAGTAACATAACCAATCAATCCATCCTTAACCAATCCATCTTTGATGAATCCCATTTTTAGAATCATCTATATTTAACCTATTTATTAAATTCTTTCTTTACTTACTTAGTATAGCTTGTGTGATTGCATTTTCAATTACAACTTTTCTCTTGCTTATGCCTTAGGACATTTGCCAATGTCCTTTTATTATTTTTCATGTGTGTACTTTAGGACATTTTCCAATGTCCTTTTTTTGAAATCATTTATGTTCTTATGGCCCTTGTGCCAACTTTATTTATTTCACTTGTATGTGTATGTGGTATTTGAACATGCCTTCCATGCTTGTTTCTAGTTTGAGTGGCATGTGCCCATGTCCCTTGTTTGCATGGCCCCTTGGCCCATCTAGTATGCTTTTTGCTTCTTGCTTATTTTTTTTTCTTGTCAAATGTGTGTAATGACATGATCCATATCATGAATTTTCTTTGCTTTCTTGGATGCCATGATGGACATCATGCTTCATCCCTCCAACTAACAACTAATAATTAATATTTATAGTTCCAATTTAGTAATTTGCACATGTTTTCACATTTTATATCTATCTAAGCATACCCCTATTGATCTAATAATTATTAAATTAAAAAATTACTATATCTTGAAATATCTTGTCAAATATTCAATGTTATATCTTGCATGTATATAACTTAACACACTTACAAGACTTTTCTTTTGAGGGCAGTCATTATAGGTTTATCATTCTGAACCTCAGAAGAGGGGGTATCAAATAAGGGATTTGTCATAGAGATAAAACCTCATAGAAATAAAAATAATAACATTGAGAATAGTCAACACAAAATCCAGAGGTTAAACCAGTCAAATTAGAGTAGAAAAATAGGAATAGTCTTAGATCAATAGTCAGTTTTCACGTTGGACAGTAGCACCAAAAATGGATAGTAGCATAAAAAATGGATAGTAGCACAAAAAATTGGATAGTAGTACCAAAATTAGGGGTGTCCATATTTTATCACTTCTATCCAGGTAGAAAACACTCAAGGTTTCTAGAAATAGGCAAAAAGTTCAATTTAGGGATAATTTTTGTACTTCTAGATCCTTCAAATTCAGTAATTTCAACATAGTTTTATTAGATATAGGGGTTATCCTATGAAACATGATGGTTCTCACTTTTATTTTAGATTGGGTAGTTTCATAAATTCTAGATCAAAATACATGTTCTAGACATCAATGATTGGGGGTAATGTGTGCACCACATTAATTTTCTTTTGTTTTTGAGTTTAGTGTAGTCTAGGCATTCTTAGTAGTTTCATGCCTTACTCCATCTACAGGTAGTTGGCATCACATTTAAGTTAAACTTTCATAAAATTTTAGCTTTTTGAGTACCTAAGTTCCTAAATTGGCTTTCATATAAGCCTAGTACATCAGTTTTGGAGTGGCTTTCATACAAGCCTAATCTCCATCTTTCAAAATGGCTAAGAGTGGCCTATTTTATAGCACACATTTGGTTATCCATGCCATAATCTCATATTTCAAACACATTCATGGGTTCCATGAGCCATCTCATATGACATCTATTTTATACTGGTATCACTTCATAGATTCACTTTATGGGGCAACAATGGAGTGAAAGGGTTACCCTTTATATTCTTGAGCCACCTATTTAGAGGGATTGGACATATAGTCCAAACATCAATTATCACATGCATGACTCATTAACTTCACTTAGTTGGAAATGATGGAGCCAAAGGGCCAGCCTTTGCATTCTTGAGCCATATTCTAGGGAATTGAGCACTCAAAATTTTTCATGATATTACTCTTGATTCAACACATACTCAGCACAATCCAACATCATAATAGGTTTTGTATTGGTTCACGTACCTGATGAGGTGTATTCATTCCTTTCTCTTCCTTTACTTAGATTTTGTACATTCTTATTTTAGATATAGTTTATCTAGTAAGAACTGATCTACTTCATGTTTTTATTTTTATATTCAGACATCACAATGTGCTCTCTTTACGCACATCTAGCATCACACAAGTTCATGAGCTTTTCCCTTACAGGTAAGATCATGTATGCTTTTTATTTTACCTTTATCATATTATTTCACTTTGTTATATTAGTAAAATAAAGGGGGGGGGGGGTAAATGTAATCATATAAAATGAGAAATTGGATGACTTAGGCATGACTAATAGCACCCAACCTATAGGTCCTCTCTCTTGCTCACTCAACCCTTCTTAGCTAGACTTTCATTGATTTCCAATCATCCATAGCTTCTCAAACTTAGACTTTTGAGACCTAAGTATCCCTCTCAAACCCAGATCTATCCCCATAGGTCTCATCCTTTTAGGATAATAGCACCCAACTTAGACAAAAGCACTAGAATTTAGGGGTGTCTTATTTTTGGCACTATTGTCCAATTTTAGTTTAGCCTCAAATGGTCAGATTTTATTGAATCCTTATATTTTCCCTTATCAGCCTCATACAAGCTCATTTGACCCATGATCATTAGTTTTTCTATATAAGGCCATTCCATGTCCATTTATAAGGGTTGACACTCATTCATAGGAAAGAAATAAGAATACAAGCAAGTACACTCAAGAACTCTTCCCTATTCTTTACATACAGCCTTCCAAAACCAATTAAAGCCTATTCAAGCACTCATACTAGTCTCTATTCACCCAAATTACATTATAGTTTCACATCTAGTTACATACATCACATAATTACACTGAACACTTCAAATGAGAGAACTACATTGGCTTGATCCTTCTTTAGAGTATTGGTATTTAGGCAACATGCCCACACACAAGGTGTGAAGTGCATCTAGTGTATCCTTTACACACTAACCCCTTCTCTTTTTTCTAATTTTGCTATTTAATTTCAAGTACCAGGAGCTCCTAAGGGTTTTGAATATTGAATTAGAGACATAATGAGCTTTGCATAGATCCAAGATTCTATATTTCACTACCAAGGTGTCATAGGCCTACTGAATAGAACCTAAAAAATTCATACCACTAAGACAATAGCACCAAAAATGGAAAACAACATCAGAAGTGGACAATAGTGCTAAAAAGTGGACTAAAACACCAAGTAACAGGGTGTCCTAAGTTTGGCACTCCAATCTAATCCAAGAAATAGAGTTCTAGGTCCTATTTACGATAGTCTTCCATCCTTGCACAATGATTCTTAGACTCTGCATCATCTATTTCAGCCCAAAATAAGCTAAGTTTAATTTCTTCACACTTACTATTTTTTGAAAAGATAAAACACACATCTATTTAAATAGATTAGTAGGCTAATTTAATTATATTTATTTACTAATTTACATTTACTTGAAGATTTTTTTTTTTGGGAATTAAACACCTAATTCCCAAAAAGAATAAAACATTTGTTTGAAGTACATGTCATTTTTTGGCATTTTTTATTCAGTTATGCATGACTACTAGGTAACTATGAATTTAAAGACATTAATTGTAAAATTGTAACCCATAGCTATGAAATCATTTGTTATCATATTTTTAAAGTCTTTTTCCTAATTTTATTTTTACTATCATCTTTCTTCTTTTTTCTATGTTTTTGGTTTTTTATAACTCTCTATTATAGGAAAATAGCAAAATTAGCAAACTGATTTAAAAAAACCCTATTCCAAACTATGAATTCATTCTAATCATCTATGAAATCATTCATGTTTGCAACTAGATCATTTGAAAACTTTTTTATTATCCCCTAGTTCTCTATTTTCCTAAAAAAATTATATAGGTTGAACTATATAATCGTATTGCAACCACAAAATCATCATTTTTACCCATGAAATCATTTATGTCAATTTCAAAATCATCATTCTAAATAGAGAAATAGGTAAATATATCTATAAATTTGGTAAGATTAATTTCAAAAAAAAATTGTAATGACAAATATGTTTTCTTGTGTTCTCTATTATTTTCTGTCTAACTATTTATAATTTCACTTTTCTGCTTTACTGTGTAACTAAAAATTGGTAATAGAGGCTAGATTTGGTGTTGTTTTTTATAACTTTTATTTAATCCATTGAATTTTTCCTTGAATCTAAGCCCAAACAAATACTTTAATTAATTTTTTGTAGAATGCTTGTCAAAGAAATTTCATAAAAGGGCTAAAACAAAAACCAAATTCTTTTATTTTTGCTATTAACATTTCAATTAATTTTTTTAATTTTTCTAGTAATTAGCTCACATTTGACTTATTGGAGTTAATTATTTACTTTTAGCATTATATTTGCATTGTGAAATTATTTATTCTCTTCCCTTGGTGTCAAGTTGGTGATGATACTTGAGAATCAAAAACAATTTCATAACTTTTGTGTTACCCAAGTTATGTTTGCATATGGTCTTTATTTGCAATCATGTTGGTGATGATACCTAAAAATAAAAAATTGACACTAAATTTTTATTTATTTTTATAGGGGATCTATTAATAATGGATTTCATCATCATGTGGTATGCCAAATACCATGTATCGATAAGGTATATAAATCAAGATCTAACTATTTCAATTGCCTAAGTAGTTGTGTGTTTTAAGCACATTGTGATGTGAGGGGATTTCATACTCAAATACCCAAGGTTTCAATGGTTTCTTTTAAATATGATATTGTTGATTGTTAACACACATAAACCCCTACATCTATGTTGGGAACTTTAGGATAAGACCCAATAGTGTGCATCTGCTCTATATATTTCTTCCATAAAATTAGGCCTCAAAGTACCAAAAGGTATATCAAAGGACTCCCCTTAGATAATATTTTTCAAACCTTAAGCTTAGGAAAACCTATTTTATTGTTTTAATTTGGTAAATTAGTTAGAAATTAATGTTGAGAAGCTACCTTCCACATACCCTCAAAACTAGAATCATTGGGTCATGGGAGTGATAGGATCCTCCATGGTTAGTGCTTAAAATATTAGGTTGAAATTGAGAGCATGGATGAGTAAGCGACATCAAAAGGCCCAAATGTTTTTCATAACCCTCATCCTGGTTTTTCACCTTTTGTGTAATTTCTTGATTATTTAAAGTAGGACTTTATTTGTTATTTCCTTGTGTTTTCCACATGATGCAATATCCTAAAATCAAAATTTTCCCAAAAAATGAAATTAATTATTTAAAGACTCAAAAAATTTCCATCACTTTGGTTAGTGTTTTTAGTTTGAATCTTTCATTTATCTAGGTCATTTTCTTTTATCCTAGTCATATTGCCTATCACTAGGCAAATGGCCATGATTAATAACCCAAATGTAAGGGATGCACCATTTGATAATGATCCCTTTCAATTCAGTGGCTAAGAGCATCATGTAAAAATGTGTGAGATCATTGAACAATAATAAATAGGATGGGCTTACAAATATGAGGGCCCAAAGTTATCCAACCTCCACCCTCCTTTGATCAGTATATCATGACAAATAAGAATGAAGTCTTACTTGAAGCCTTAGGTTTTGGAGCAAAATTCCCACCTGACTTTGATGTGTATAACTTGTAATATTTTATTTCAATTAAGTAACCTTCATCCTACAATCATAATCAATCTACCTCTCAAGGCTATTTAGAAGGTATAAATTTCATTGTAACATACTCACAACCCCATCCCCAAGTCCCTCAAGGCAAAGGGAAAACTATCTTATGTGAGGAATCATCTCAAAGGAGCCATGGATTCTCTATAAAAATTCATGCAACCCAAGGTAACCAACATATTATGCACTTTCAATCTCATCAACTAACCAATTCTTTTGGTAACCCTAATATGAATGTGAATCTTAATTTACCTTCACATATTTATCCAACTAATCTATGTTTGAACATGCCTTAAATCTCACCAATCATTCACCTAACCAATAAAAACTTGAATCTTATTTCAAGTTTCCCAATCATGCAATAATGAAATCCAAACTTTAGCATGGGCATCCAATCTAATTCAAGTTTAACCAATCAAAATTTGACTACACTGAATTTGAATATACATACAAATTCAAAAAGTTATGATCAAGTTAATTTAATTTTTAATCTTCATTATAACTAATAAATCAAACCCAATCAGAGTCTCCAATGCTCACCCATTGTTACCAATAAAAATCAAAATCAAAGTTTGAATATTCATTCTAGATTGCCAAATCAACCATCTAATCCTAGTTTGACCATTATTTCATGAATGCTCAACAATCTAAATTTAAATAGTGGTTTACCAAATCTATTTTCTTCTTCTAATACTCTTGGATTAGTTCCACCCAATCCAAGTTTTAATCTAGATCCCAATCCCAATCCAACTCATTTTATCTTTAATATAAATCCTTCATTTAAATCCAACCCAAATCCTTACACATATTTAAAGCAAAATCAAACGTCAACTAATTTGAACAATCCTAACTTTAAATTTAATAAACCAAACACAAATCCTAAACTTAACCCAATCTAAAATACACTTCAACCCAACCAAGATAACTCTAATTCAAACTTAGGTTCTAATCCATTTAATTTAAAGTACGATATGTACCCACAATAATCCAATCCAAATTTGTTTAATTAATCTAGTTTTGGTTACAACACTAATCTAAACTCCAAACCTTTAACAAAAATCCACCAACCAACTCAAACTTTAACACAAACCCAAATCAAACCAATCCAAACATAAACTTTTCAAATAATCCCAACCTTGGTTTCAACCTGAATTTAAATCAAACAAACTTTGGTTCTAACCTAAATGCAACAAATTTCAATTCTAATGCAAATGAAAACCTTGGTTACAACCCTAATTTTAATCCTTTTTAAAACCCTCAAAATGTTAATTTTAACAACCAACCTCTAAATAATTTTAACCAACAACTAAATCAAGTTCCAAAAAAAACAAACCAATTCATTGGTTAACCCTCTAATTTCATTAATCCACCAAATCAAATGAGTCAATTATACCCATATCTTATACAAGTGTTTTAAAACATAAAGTATAGGGTTCAAGGCTTACAAGATGGTGCTTATTATAGGAAAAAATAGTTCAAATTTGAGGAAATTTGTTTATATCCTTATAATTTAAGTATAATGACCACACATTTTCCAAAATACATCAAACTCACAAAATTTGATAAACCAATGGTAAAAAAATTCCCAAAGAACATTTAACTAGATTATATCATGCATGTGCAGATGTTTCTTATAATAATGAATAGATATTGTGTTTATTCCCATGAAGTATTTGGGGCGACACCCTTGAATGGTTTTCACACCTTTCAAAAGGATCTAACTTTACCTTTGAGGACTTATCTAAAAAATTTAGTCTCTACTTCTATTATAACATCAAAAAATATTTGACGACTATGGATTTATGCAATACCAAACAATGAAATGGTGAAACCTTTACTTCCTTGCTATAAATATGGTGAGCAATTTCATTTAGTTTGGCATGGTCAATTCTTGAAACTAAACTTGTGGAAATATTCATGAATAATTTAAATTTAGACTTGGGACACCATTTGTTACTCCTTTTCCCAAGGTATTTTGATGAAATAATTGAAAAGGGAGTTCAAGTATAATGTTTATGCAATAATAAATTCATAAAATGTATAAATCAATCCTAATTCAGAGAATATAGATCCCACTTACACTTTTGATTGTGGATACATTAGATAATCAAGGTTATGCCCAATATGGATCTACTAGACCTAATGAGGGGATATATTACCATAATAATATTACTGTCAAGGGTTATAAAGCCTCCATTCAAGTGTATTAACACTAACTAAGTCCTATGTTCTCATATTAACTATACTAATAACAAGTAAAGCAAAAATCTAATCTAGTGCTCACCAAAGATTGTGGCACAAAGTGGGGGTAATAAACAACAAAAGTAAATATGCATAGAAGACATATACTCACATTAGCTTATATATAATACTAATGCATGGAAGTTAAGTGTAAATGCATATCTATCTATTTTTACAAATGAGGAACAAAGTTAGTAATACTTACCCTTAAAGATGAACCTGTCAAGCCTCAATCTCTCCCTTGGCCAAGGTGCTTTGCAAGAGGTTGTTGTGTTATGTAAGGATAACAAAGATAAATTATATCTATGATACATAACCTATCAATGCATACAAAAGACTTCTCCACAAGACAAGATCCATATCTTCAAATAAAGTATGAAACCCTAAGCTTCATCCTCAAGTAGAATGGTATATAAGCATATGTGCAATATATCTTACTTCTTCTTTTCATGATAAATGATGTAAATGATTGTGTTTATATAGGCATATCTAACCCTAAATCATTCTAAAAGTTTCATCCAATAGTCGACTTAGTATCTTAATTAATAAAAACTTACTAGGTTGGCTAAGGGTTAACCTAAACCCTAAATAAGTTTTGGTAGTAAGAGTACAAGGTCAACATAATTGACATAGTCATGTAAACTATCAAAATCAGTTTTAGGTTAATAAAATGGCTATTGAAGGTGGTAAATGACTGGATGAGTGTATAAAATAGAATTCTAAGATTCAAAGAATGGTTTTATGATACAAGTGTGTAGATGATAAGTGGAAAAAGGGATAACAATCATGTGAATCACCAATGGTCTACCCATCCCTTTCTCAGTGCACCCCTTAGAGTTTTCACTCAAAGAGATTGAGACTTGATAAATTCCTACAAGATAAAGAGCATCAATAGTTGATAAAAGTTTGAAAATATTATGTGTATACATATGTCCCACTTGAATCTCATCATGTGTCATGTGAGTGTAACACGAGATGGTGCTTTATGAAAAGAACATGATGAAAAATAATGTTGATGCAAATTAAAATGAAATAATGAGTAAATAAGATAAATGAAAGGAAAATTTTGACAAACACACACATTTACTTACCTTAGTGTTGTAGATAAACAAAGATATGTGATAAATGTGAAGGCATATAATGTGAGGAACATTAGGTGAACTTATAGAGTTTAGCAAAAAGAGAAAAAAATTAAAAAAAAATTGCAAAATATGCATGTAATAGCTAGAGAGGGTATGGACATAGATATAGGGATATTGTAGGTACCAAAATCAACACCATAGTAGGAGGAATAATGAACACCTAAATCACACCATTGATGGAGATGCCATTAGTAAGAGATAGCATAGAGGGTGGTCATCCAAGATGACCCATCATTCAACCCAAGGTAAAGCTATTCTATAAAGTCACCATAGAGATGAGGCTCAAAATGTGCATGGGTTGTGACTCTAGGGTTTGATTTAAATGAGAGGCATCCCAAAGATGAGGTGATCAAGGATGAGTTGATGTAAAAAATATACTCAGTAGATGAATAGATGAGAGATGATGATTGGTGACATCATGATAGGTAATAAATGGTTGTAATTTTTAGTCTTTGGGATATAATACTATTTATGTAGATATATTGTTAGATAGATAGATAGATTTTGAGATGTATATGTGATCTAATATCTATCTATTTTGAGTGTCATATATACTTTAGATGAGGAGGAGGTCAAATGGGGATCCCTGGTGATGGGATCACACCATGATATATTGGATAAGGTGATGACACCATACAACCCCACCATATTAGATGATCCTATGGAACCATCTTCCCCAAATCAGGTAGGCTAGTTTAGACTAATAGGGGAGGTCATGAAGTAGTTATAGGCATGCAAAAATGGGATATAGATATCATCAGGGATGGGATGAGGAGAGTCACATGCATGACATGTCCTATATTAGGAGAGATTCATGTATATGGTTACCACTATCTAGTTATGATAGGTAATGGACTAGGTGGCCAACCTATAGGGATAGGTAATAGGCTTGATATCTCAGACATATTCATTAAAACATACTATTCGTAGGGGATAGTTCAAGTCATCTATGCGTAGCATGGAAAGGAAATGAGATAGACATGATATATCCCATCCTTAGATATGAAACAATGTATTTTTGGTACTTTGTATTAAAACATATGATATATATAGATATATTATTTTGATAGTTGGATATTGATTTTATGTTTTATATTTTGGCTATGGTTGTGGATGAATGGATATATTTATTTCAAGCACATGTATTTTTATATTTTTTATATGATATAAGAAATATATGTGTGGTGTTTTCTTTTCTAGCATTATGTAGTACACATTCATGGTTTAAAAAAAACAGGCAAAAAGGACTTGGAAAAGTATAATTAATAAAATATAAATGTACAACACACTATATCATGATGGGAAATGTGTAATAAAAAAAATGACTAAGTATAATAAACCAAAAATGTGGTAAACAAGAGGGAAAAAATGTTTTGAAACCATGAAAAAGAGTGGCACCAAATTAAAACAAATAAAATCACACTAAATCATATTGGGAAGTATGAAAATAATGTAATAAAATTGTGAAATAATAATGGCATAAAAACAAATAAATTAAGTCAATCAATCATACTAAATCACGTTGGGAAGTATAAAAAAGAAACAAAATTGGTAAAATGGTCTTAAATTAATCACACTAATTCAAGTTAGGAAGTATTAAAAACTTAAGAAAAATGGTTGGATTCTTACACATAATCTAAAAATAAGAAGATAAAATTGAAATATTAATGAAGTAAGCATAAAAATTACTAAATAAAGATGGGAAGCATGCCAATGATGTGTAATTCATAATCAATCACATCTTATCTTATATTTTACACATGTAATTTTATTGTGACTTAGATATTAGAAAATTTTGTGAGGAAGGCCAGATCCTATCCATGGTCTTACACTGAAACTCACAAAGGGATTAATAATGAGGTGGAAATAATGTGAAAATTTGGTAAAAATTAGATGTTTGTAATGTTAATTAAAAAATTTGGTAATTTGTGAGGAAGTCCAGATCCTATACATGGTCTGACATTGCAACTCACAAATAGAATTCCTAGGGGAATGAGCAGTGAACAAAATAATATTTATCAAGGGGAAATATTAAGATTGTAAGGAATGAAAAAGAGAATGTAAGAAGCATAACTTAGGCATCTTATTAAATGACCTTAGGAGACATGAGGCACAATAAGGACATAAGAAGATACTAAGTGATTAGTGACCATCAATATATAAAGGATACCTATTCACTATAAACACAAATCTATGTAGAAAAATAAGTGTGGTACTAAGATCAAATCATGTTAGAATTTTTGAACAATAAAATTAAAATGAACCTAGCTTCCCAAAATGTGTTACCCATTCCTCAGGACCCAGTATAGAGTCATCAGTCTACTGCAAAGATTAGGTACATGTGTGAGAAAGTAGGTAGCACCAAAATAATCTTTTATTCTCTTTTTATAATCTACTAGACTACTATACCCCAATGAACTTTGGATCTATTGTGAGGCCAATTATGGAGTTTTATCTTTGATTAGAAAAAGGAGATGTGCTTAGAATCACATTTTTTATTGTGACTTGAATTTTAAAAAATTTAAATGTTGCCTTTTAGATCATTGACTTTAGTTGAATGATTTGGATTTTAAATATTTTATGGATTTTAAGATTCCTCCTCCATATAGACTTGGAATGACCAATCATGAGAGATAAAGTGATACACATGAATGAGTTTTAGGCTTTGGCTAAAGGAATCTGAGTATCCAAAGACATGATTGACTAGAAAACTTAGGCTTAACTATGAACCAACATGTAATCTCAAGTCTCAACCATGTGTACGATTAGTTTACAAAAGTGAATAAAGGGGAAGAAAGGGAGATCCAAAGTAGATCGTTAAAATGAGATTGTAATGAGATAAATTATTTTCTAACTGATGACATGGTAAATAAGGAATGACTAAAGGGAGTAAGGTTTGTATAACCAAGTCACAATAATAATTATATGTGTTTATAGAGATAACATAGCAAATAATTATGAAAAATAAAAAGTGAACTATAAGAAAGGAAATTCAAGAAGTTTAAGTATGTAATTATAAAAAATAACCCATAAGAGAATATAATAATAATAATGACATCATAAGCAACATGTAATACAAAACAAAAGTCATCATGTAAGATAGATGAGAATTTGACACAATGTCAAATGATAAAAAATAGATACATGTAAAGTTGGAGCACATGTCCAATCAAATAAAAATGTAAAAACACCATGTATGTGTTCATAAGTACTAATATATTTATCCACACACATTATCCATAATATCTGATAAGTATTTATGAAGTTGAACTTGGACTATAGCTAAAGTCTCATCAATCTTCAAGGAAAGTTGAGAAAATACTTCACGTTGAATCTCCTTGATAAAAAATGTAAGAATGCCTAAAGGATCATGATGATGAGGGATATCATGTAGGGTATGCTCAAGAAAATGCATGGGAGTGGATTTTATGGGAGGTGAAGGGGTCATTGATGGGGAATGTGCCATTAGTGAAGGCATATCCATGGGTGAGGGAATCACATATGGAGAAATAATAGGTGGATAAGGGACCACAATAAGAGATGGAACCATAAGAGGTGGAGCTATAGGGGAAGAAGGGGGATCCTTACTGTGAGATAAACCTATGGGAGGAAGGGTAGAACATATAGGAATGTTAAAGAGGTGATCCTTGTTATGTTGAAAGATGCAATAATGATCAGTATGATGAGTACCACATTGGTGCTAGAGATAATATACCTCTCCAAATTTTAGAAGATATTCAAGTAATATTTTGGGTGAGGTATAGACTTATCTAATGGATAAGGAGTGGTGGGATGCAAGGTGTCAAAATATTATCATAATTTATGATAATGCATGGATGAATGATTATCTATGTTGTGAAAGAAATAGATATGTTTGTGAGTAAACTTGGTGGGTGTAATCATAGGAAGAGTGGAAATAGAAGACATGGAATATTGGTATAATGAACAATATCTAGTCTAGTGACCAAAAACTTTATGAATGTCATAATAAGGTTGATCGGCCCATTTGGTGGGTAAAGGAACTAGTTATGATAAACGGAGAAACCCATCTCCAAAATAAGGTGGGGTTGGTGGAGAGATTAGACAAGGCTTGATTGAAGGAGTATTAGGATAAAAAATCATAAGATACCTAGGTATAGAGGGAGTGGGAATGGGATTCAAACTAGGATTTACTGAGGGAGGAACAAGGTGCATAGAAGGCTAAAGGATAGTCATAAGCATCTCAGGGATGAGTTGGCTAGAGGGGTCATGGTATCTAGAAAATAAATAGGGACCATTCATATTATGATCCATAAACATATTCCTATAAGGTTCTTTAGAAACTAAAGGTGTGTACACCATATCTAACATATGATCAAGAAAAAAATTCTAAAATTGGGAATGATATAGGATGGAATGCTAGAAAATATACTGAAAGACTAAAGTAAAGAGGAAGGGTAATAAATAATCTCAAAATCTCAAGCCTAGACAAGACCTCCTAAAAATGTATCATCTAAGGTATAACCATCATCATAATTATGTGCATGAATATTGATGGTACAAGTAGGGATGACTTTGTCATCTGATAGGGTGTGATGAATGAAATGTTGAGTCTTAGTTAAGACAATGGGTACATCATCACAAGATGGTTGATAGGAATGAGGTTTCAAAGAAGGAATAATTTTAAATATGAGATTAGGTGAGAGATATAAGGTTTTAATCTTGAGATTAAACTTGTCAGGCTCATCATCATCAGAATCTAAGAGGTTAGGGGGTATATTCCTGATGAGTTTGAGGTGACCATTGTAACCTCAAATGGAATTGATAGGAAAATTAAATCATTGAGATTCATGAAATGGAATGCTTGGCAAGGGTTCAAGGGTAAGAATCTTGAATACACCATGGTCTTGGAATTGTTCAAAATTCTAAGTATCAGTGTCACCCTAAATCCTGTAGATGTATCTATTGTGAGGAAATTTAACACATTGGCAAGTGGAAGAGGAAACTACCCTTATGTGTTGATTTTATGTTCTACCAAGAAAAATGTTATAGGAGAGAGGAAATTTAAAGATTATCAACTTCACACAAATGGTAACAAGTGGGATGATAATGTGGAGCCACACACAACCTAAAGGAGGTAGTTGTCTTTAGACATATCCTTGACATGTGATACATGTGGACTTAATATTACACTCAAAATATCCAAGGGTTTTGATGAAACCAAGAGAATCAACAAAATTACTAGAACCTTCATCAATCAAAGCACACTTGACTTGGATATAACCAATTTGAGTAATGATAAAAAGGGGAGGATCATCCACATGAAGTAGAATCTCATTAGTGAACATAGAAGCAATGGGGAATTTGATAGAAAGAGAAGTGTCCATTATTTCATAAGAATGTATAGACATATCTTCACACTATCATAAAATGCTATCTTCTAATATGGATAAGTTGGCTTTACATCCTACTAGGGGAGGATGAGGGATGTTCATTTTGACCAAAATCTTCATAAGACAATTATGATGACATGGAGAGGTCTAAATTTTTTTCAGAAATAAGATTTGAGATGGGAGATTAGTAAGCTCCTTAATAGGATCCCACTCATAATAACCCATAAGAGGACCATTGGAAAGAGGTGTATAGTGTTGAAAGAGTTCCTTAGAAGGAAGAACTGAAGTGCTTGTGATTTTTTGTTGATAAAAGGTAGAAGGTTTAATTGGAGGACAAGTTTGTTGATTATCTTGAGAGGATGGGGTATTTAATGTAGGTTTGGTTTGAGAATACATTTGAGTATCAGTGGTGATAGGTAAAGAGGTTAGAGGGATGGTAGAAATAGTATGATAAGTGTTATCCAAGGGTGAGGTGGGAATTATTTCATCAAAAGATATAAGGTTTTCTTTCCCTAACTCAGTTAAGTGAGTTATAGAAGAATCTTGGGTAATACGACATTTGTGAGACAATTGAGGTATGTGGATAGGATGAGGATCAATGAAAGTAATGAACCTTCACATATTAGTCATATTGACCAAATTCTCTTTAGGATTTTTGTTAAGAATACTATCAACATTATTGGTAGAAGGGGTATATTTGTCTTAGTCATTTTGGTGATTTATAAGAGGATCTATATAGATGGTGAAATGAGCATTAGCCTAATTCAAAGATTGAGATTTAGTTTCTATTTCATGGCATTTAAAATCAATGTCATAGGCTTGTTGACATTCATGAATGATATAATAATGGTCAAACTTGGGACCAAGAAGGAAATACATAACCAAATTATGAAGTTGCCTATAAGTCTCATGAGAATTACCCCAACTAGAGTGAAACCAACAAAATTTATTGGGATCATACCAAGATTTCATGGGTTGAGTGGCATCAAGTTCTTGTGGTATAGGCATTGTTAGACATTTTTTTAATTCCAATAAGGATAAAGTTTTATGAACATTAATGTTATTGGTTAAAGATAAATTAAGATTAGTGATATTATTGGAAGGGGAAGCTTGTTTTGAAGTCTGGTTAGGAATAACACCTTAAATAGTATGAATGGTATCATAAGAGTTAGTGACACCATCATTGGTAACATGATTTTTTTTTTTGGAGTATCATTCAAGTACCCATAGAAGTTTGGGATGGATTGAATTGATGTATGAGGAAATATTGATGCTTGGCTTAGTCAATGGCCTCTTCCAAATTATGTGGAGAGAGAGTTTAGACATGATATTACAACTTGGGAAAAAGAAAATTCATAAACTAATGAAAGAGGTTATCATCTACCATATTATGTTCACATTTGGTAGAAAAGGTATTCCATCATTTGATAAAAACTTTTACAGTTTCAATCTCAAGTTGCTTATAATTGATCAAATAGGCTAAGGTATTCTCAAGGAGATCACTAGTTTGGAAATCTTAAACTAGAACATTAACTAGGTCTTCCAAACTAGTAATGAAATGAGATTTGAGTTGGTTGTACCAATATAAATCATCACTTGGGAGATTTTTTATTAATAGCTTGGTAGTGGAAAAGGTATTTAATTTGACCTAGTCTTTATATAGATTTCCAAATGTTTTTAAATTAAGAGTAGGATTGGTTGACCCATTGTAATAAATGGTAGGGGTGATACTTATAATATTAATATTAGAAATTGTAGATGTAAGAGACTCATTTTGAATATGCTTGATTTTTTTATTAACAAGATGAGGTTGAGGGATAATATTACCATGGGAAACTCGAAGAGGAGGTGGGGGAACATTTTGGTTATGCATGCTCCATGGTATTTGTTGAGGGTGTATTTGAAGATGGATATGATGATTTTGCATTTGCATCATTTGATTCGCATTATTAACTTTAAAATAATTCATTTGATTAAGAGTTTATAATATAATTTAATGGGTTTTAGTTACATTATTGGCATTATATGAAGTATTAGAATCGGTAGTAATGGATTGTGTACCACTATTGGTGGTAGTAGGAACCTAAGAATAATTGTTAGTAAGTGAGGAACTAGTGGCATAATTTTCTTGTGTGTAAAAATATGGACTAGTATAGGGATGAAAAGAAGCAGCACTAGAGGCATGATTACCATGGGTATAAAATGATGCACTAGTATAAGAACTGAGAAGAGTAGGTCTTGAAAGAGGCCCACTAGATGTAGAACCTACCATGTTAGTAGAGATACTAAGCATGGAGGTAAAAGAAATCAAAGAGGAAGCAATCATTATATGATAAGGGGTAAAAATATAGGGAAGAGGTTGAGAATCAAAGAAGCAAGTATCTCCAAATTCATGTGAGAATGTGGGAGAAGGTGAATGGGGATCCTTTACTTGACCACTTATAATGAGATGGTAAATAGTAAAAGGATCATTTCCTTGATGTTGAGGAAACTCATTGATGAAGAAGAGCATTTATGGTATATACTCTAATTTAGGTTGATATTCAAATAAGAAGAAAGGATTATGAAGTGAAGAGGAATGAGTAGGTGTCTCATAGTTTATAGTATGAGTAGCTATATGAACATTACTTTCATCTAGGGTAGGAGCCATAAGATACGTATGGGAGAACCTATTAGGGTTGTTAAGACTCATCATATCTATTGAATTAAAATTACTATTGTCTTCAAATAATAAGTTCATGATGTAAGAAAGAGATTAGGGAAGACAAAGTTGATGAAAAATAAAGGATATGAAAAAGATATATAAGAGTACAGAGTCGACTAGGTTGTCCTAGTACTATAAATAGGAGGCATAAGAGTACAGAGTTGACTAGGTTGATTGAGTACTAAAAAGAAGAAAATAGATAGCTTGATAAGGATATAGAGTCAACCAAGTCAACTTAGTACTATGTATGAACTAGAAAAAAGGAGTACTAGGTCTACCAAGTCAACTCAGTACTACAATCAAGGGAAAGCCATTCTATAATAAATTGTGTTGAATAGAATGATAGTATACTAAAAATAGAAAAAAAATTCAATTTAATTGAAATAAGAAATGAAAGTAAGCACTCAAATAATTGGATCAATGAGAATGATCCAATTAGATAACACCACACAAAACCTTGCACCAACACTATCCAATGCAAGTTTTTGCAATGCAACATAAAATGAGTAGAGACCAAGTAGTTAACTAAAAATTAAATGCCAAGTGGTCATTATAAATGTTGTTATATTATTATAAAGTGTTATTTTAAGTTTGATAGGGAATTTTGATAAAAGTAGGGAACTAGAAACCAATTTATGGATGGTTTTAGGATGTTTAAGATGAAAGGGATCTACATTAGCAGTGGTACTGGCTTCCTCACTTCATAATCCCATAGTGATAAGGGTGTCAAGTGCTTTGCCAATATATACCATTAACCATATGTTTATACTTGGCCAAAAAACCAAGTTTGTTTCCCCCTTGGTGATGAAATCTAAGTAGGTAGGCCTTGGGTAGACAAATGTTTAAATGTGTTTTGAAATTATGTGATTTGGTAGTGTGTGCAATAAAGATAAAAGTAGTGAAACTAAATGGTATATTGAAAAACCACCTAATTAGACTATGTGAGATTCTCTAATCATGCAAACAACTAAAAATAAAAGTGTGAATTAATTACTCACATATAGTTGTTAATTCCCAATTTAAGAATGGCATGTAGTTAGTTTAGATGGAATTATATGAAAACATTATAGAACAGAGTCAAGAGGGTTACTACTGTATTGTAGAAGTAAGAGTATTTAAGAATTAAGTCAACTAGGTCAACTTAATCTTTTAGATAGAAGATAGACTATAGAACTAAGTCAACCAAGTTGACTTAGTTTGTTGTAGGATTGCATTTTTAAACACTATAAACTTGCATAATATAGAACTATAATGAAGTACTAAATTAGAAGAGAGATAAAGAAAGGAACCTTGGTGGGTTAGAAGGTGTTGAGGATTGAAAATTTATTGTTGTACTTCAAATGGTGTTTACAATTTATACCAACTATGTCAACTAGGTCAACCTATTTCTATGATTCCCTATTTGTTGAATTCTATTTAAGAGGATTGAGTCAACCTGGTCGACCTATTTTGTTATTTGGAAGTTGTCTGAAATACTAAGTCAACCTATTCAACATAGTTTTTTGTTCTAGTATTTAATAAGAGTATTTTGTCGACTTGTTTAATTTAGTAACTTATATCTGATGAAGACTTACACAAAAAATAGAGTCATTTTGATGTGACTATGTGTTAATCTTGTATAGAAGTTAGAAATATACCAACCTAGTCGACCTAGTATCATAAATATATAAAAATAATAAAATTATAGAATTTAAAAGAATGAAGGAAAACTTAAAAGGGTTAGATTTATGTCGAGTTCACTAAAATTTATGCAATAAGAAATACATTAAATCTATAAATCAATCTTAACTCAAATAAGATAGATCTCACTTCCTCTTTTGATCGGGGATACATTAGATAATAGGGGTCATGACCAATATAGATCTACTAGACCTAATGCGGGGATATCTTCCCATGATAATATTACTAGGGAGGGTTCTAAAGCCTCTAGTCAAGCAAAACTTAGCAACAACCCTAACTAAATCCTATGTTCTCATATTCACTATACTAATAACAAATAAATTAAAAATCTAATATAGTGCTCACCAAAGTTTATGGCATAAAGTGGGGGTACTAAACATGCATAGAAGACATATACTCATGTTAATGTATATGAAATCCTAATGTATAGAAGAGAAGTGCAAATGCATATCTATTTACTCTTACAAAGGAGGAACAAAGTTAGGAATAGTTACCTTTGAAATGAACCCAATAAGCCTCAATATCTCCCTTAGCCAAGATACTTATCAAGATGTTATTGTGGTATATAAGGATGATAAGGATAAATAAACTCTAGGATACAAAACCAACTAATGCATCCAAAAGACTTCTGCACAAGATAAGATCCATATCTCCAAAGAAAGTATGAAACCATAATATTATTCCTCAAGTAGAATAATGGATAAGAATATGTGTAATATATATTACTTCTTATTCTCTTTGTGATAGATGATGGAAAATATTGTGTTTATATAGGCATATCTAACCCTAAACCCTTTTGGAAGTTTTGGTCGATAGGGTCAACCTAGTTAACCTAGTATCATAATTGACAAAAACTTACTAGGTCATGGACTAGGTCATCCAAGGGCTGACCTAGACCCTAAATAAGTTTTAACAATAAGAGTACAAGGTTGACACAACTGGCATAGTCATTTAAACTATCAAAAATAGTTTTAGGTTAAGAAAATGGATAATAAAGGTGGTAAATGACTAGAGGAGTGTGTAAAAGAGAAGGCTAATCTTAGAAAAATGGTTTTTAGGAGACAAATGTGTAGATAACAAGTGGAAAAAGGGAAAATAATCCTAGGAATCACCAATGGTATCCCCGCCCCTTTCTTAGTGCACCCCTTAGGGTGTGCACTCAGAGAGATTGAGACTTGATAGGTTATTGTAGGATAAACAGTGTCAGCAATTGATAAATGTTTGAAAATATTGTGTACATAGAAAGAAAATTAATTAATATAGGTGCAATAAAAACTAGATAATAAAAATTCCTCTAAATCAACATAAAAACTAAAATTATTTGTAAAGAACAAGAACCTTATTGGAGATGGTGTGTTTGATGTAAAATAGATTCAAACCCCTCAATATTAAATAGAAATCTACACTCAACCAGTCAATAACATCATTATTCTTGGTGAACAACCTAGACAAGGAATACCTAAGCATAAATTCACTTAATTAGGTGACACTTATGATTTTTTTCAAAAATTTGGCTCACTCAAACATGATCACATGGCCTAACACTAAACCTTTTGATGAAAATGTTCTTAAACCTAAATGGTATAAATAAGATGAGTATTGTGAATACTATAAGATCAAAATATATTCTACTAATAGGTGTATGCACCTATATTGTTGTGTTTAATATATCATTGATAGAGGAGATGTAGTAATCAAAAATCAACCATCTAAACCATCTAATAACCAAAAACTAGAGATATACCAAGATCTACCCCCAATCATGAGCAAGGAAAAGGAAACAAAAACAAGAACAACTAGAAGCTAGTAATGTTAATCAGGAAAGTCATCCTTTTGATTCTATAGTCAATAACATTTATTTTATTCATAACCATGTCAATGTCATTAATTTTTCATCTTAATAATGCATCATTACCACAATGCATGCAAAGTTTACTATTCTAATTAAATCATCCTCTAATGTTGAATGTAAGTACAACATTATCCACCATCTTGAGAAGACACCAACAAATATTTTAATATTAGACCTTCTTAAGACATCTCATGTATATAAATATATATTTTAAAAATTTATACAAGAGTCAATCATCCCTCAAAACATCAATCCTACAAATTTTTGATCATTCATAGGTTATTTGTCCACTAATAATCAAGTAATGTTTGATCATTCTGATGTCTCTCCTTTATGAACCTATCATAATCTCCCATTGTACATAGAGGTTATCATCTCTAAGCACAAGGTGAAAATAATTTTTATATAAAATGGTTCAGTACTAGATATATGTACATTAAGACTTATAAAACACCTAAGATATCCAATAATAACATTAGAAACAAAAATTATTACTATAAAGGCACATAAAAATAATGAGCGACAATCTATAGTAACAATCTATCTTCCCTTGATGGTGGGGTCCATTATTAAAGAAACTCTTGTTCATATCCTTGATCTTGATCTACCATACACCATAATTCTTAGTTGTCTATGGATACATTCCATAAATGACATCCCATCCACCCTACACTAATATTTGAAATTTTACCATGCAGGTATGGAAGTTATTATACAAGGTGATCCTCAACCCTTCCAATACCAAAAATAAAACTATTTACTAGATACTGATGATAAATTTACTCCCATTGAGGATTATCCTTCGATTGAAAACTATGTCCATATAGAAAATTTATTTCAAACACCTCTTATTGGTGTTTGTATTATTACCCCAACTACCTTCATCTCCATTGAAAAATATTCCACTAGTGAAGCATCCAACCCACCATCTAAGCAAGTTTCAAATCAATCGTCTACAAAACAAGCTTCAAATCATCCTTTTATTTAGTAAGATTTAAATCCACCACCTACTTATAAATCATCCTCATCTAATTCATCCCATTTTAAGATCATTGATAAATGAATAAATGACTATATAATCTAGTATTTCAACTACACTAGTACAATCCATACAAATCCAAATAACTATGGCAGGCTCTACTATCAAAAGGACAATAGAGTCATTAAGAAGCTTGGCAAGACCATATTTATAAAATTTAGTTTCCTTTAAAAATATCATATCAAAGATTTGAATCCTTCTTGGATTTATTCTAATGAACTAGCTATTTGACTTTCCAATAATAAATATCCCATTGCTAAGTTGATCACATGTAACATACTAAATTATATGGGCAAAGGCCTTAGCCTCCATAAATAAGGATCCATTAAAGATATCACAATAAAATAAAATGAAGCCAAACATGGTATAGTATTTAATATTCTTAATGCACATCTCACAGTTTCCAAAATTGACTCTTCTAGTGAGTCAAAGGATGATTCTTCAAACAACAAAATGGGTTCTATACTTATCTACTTCGAAGACCTTGCCCTCACCAACATTTTTCATGAGAATGTAATTCTTGCACAATATTGTGTATCCATCCCTCATAAATTGGGACCACCCCAAAACACCTTAGCTTGATCATTTTTATAATGGTGAGGCTATTTTTGAATTCTAGAGAGCAAGGGATCATATTATAGTAGGTGATCACAAGAAAAGGTTTTTGATTTAGTTAGATGATTCAACATACTTTGGGGAACATAAATTACATCACAATATCAGTTCTACTACTACATTATATTAGATAGAATTTGAGGATGATTTTCATCTTCCTTCACCACCCCTAAATTACAATGATGAATCAACTCTCCTTGCTGAATAAACCATACTTGTGAACATTGTCACATAAAAAGATCCTAAAATTGTTTAAATTGCAATATCACTTACTCAATAAGAAAGGGACATATTTATATTTCTATTTAGTGAATTATTCAATGTATTCACATTTTTTTATGTGAGTATGCCATGGCTTGATCCAAAACTAGTAGTAAATCACCTTGTAGTACATCTAGACACCAAAATAATCAAACAAAAACTCCACAAGATGCATCATAGGATTTTACTACTAATAAAAGAAGAACTGAAGAAGTAACTAGTTATTGGTTTCATATGCATTATTGATTATTTAGATTTTATATCCAAGATAGTAATAGTATCAAATAATCCATAATATATTATAGTTTGCACATAATTTTTTGACATCAACAAATCATGTCTAAAAGATGTTTTTCCATTGTCAAACATAGACATGATCATATATTCAAATATAGGTCATGAGATGTTATTTTTGATGTATGGTTTTTTAGGATATAATAAAATTAAAATAATTTCTTAAGAATGACACAAAACTACATTTACAACACCATCAATAGCATTCTACAACCAAGTAATGCCTTTTGGTTTGAAAAATGATGGAGCTACATATCAATGGGTAATGACTATCAATTTTCATGACATCATGGAAGATATGTTGTTGACATTATTTGAAATTCTAAATCTAGAGAAGAACACCCTAAAGTGCTTCATCATATCTTTTAATGCATGAGAGAGTATAACATGATATTGAATCCTAAGAAATGTGTGTTTAACATGACATCAAAAAAGTTGTTATGTTTCATTATTTCACAATGGGGCATAGATTTTGATCCCTCTAAAGTTTCAACTATTATAGATATACCTCTACCTAATAATCTTAAACAACTTATAAGTCTATAAGGAAAAATTCAAGCAATTAGGGATTTTATATCCCAGCTTGTAGACATTTGTCACCCAACCACTTTTTTTTTAATAAGGTCACTCCTTTTACTTGGAATGATAATTATGAAAACAAAATTGATAATATCAAAAAAAAATTCCAACCCACTAGTACTAATTCCACCTATTGATGGTAAACCTTTTTTGTATACAAATTAGCTACTTAGTTTGCACTTGGGGCATTATTAGCACATCATGATGACAATAGGAAAGAGAGGGTAATGTATTACTTAAGAAAAAAATTGATATCTTATGAACTCAACTACTCTCAAATAAAAAAGGCATGTCTAGTAGTTTTTTTTTCCTCTTAAAAACTATGATATTACATGCTCAACAATCAAACCAAAATTATTGTTAAGATAAACCCTCTGAAATATCTTCTATCTATAATAGCTCTATCTAGTAGGATGGATAAGTGGGTTATGTTTCTTAGTGATTTTGATTTAGAGTATGTCAATAAAAAAAATCAAATGATAGGTCTTAGCAAATGTATTGGTTGAAGCACTACTAAAAAAAAAATTACCTATTATTATAGATTTTCTAGTTGAATCAATAATGTCCATAGATGAGTCTCTAGTTTGACAACTAGTCTTTTATGGTTCCTTTACCAATGATGGATTGGAGCTAGGTATCTTGCTAGTTACATAAGATGGGGGTTGAATTCCCAATGCTTTCAAAATTGAGTTAGCTTGCACAAATAACAAAGCAAAGCATAAAGGTCTTATAACATGTCTCAAAATGGCAATCCAATGGGGAATCCAAAATCTTCTTATTTTTGGCAATTCTAATCTTATCATTAACCAAGTAACTAATGAATTCTAAGCTTGTAATGATAATTTAATCCCTTAAAAATGAATGGTGGATAGTAAAATTTGTATTTTGAATTCATCCAAATTGAATAAGTGTCAATAATCAATAACATGGTAGTAGATTTTATGGATACCATTGGTTCGTTACTTGATTTAAGCACAAATCATAACAAATTATTAGTTGAATACATAATGATACTAGCTTATGATACACCTGATTCAAAAATGGTTTGTGAGGTGATTGGTCCCACTTCTCCCTAGTAATATAACATCTATACTTACCTTAATAATAATACCATACCATCTAACTTATCCCCTAACAAAACAAGTCCTTTATCCAACACACCTCTCAATACATCATTTTTGGAAACACCCTATACCATAGAGGCTATGATGGAACTCTTTTACACTATTTGAATTCTGAAGATTCTACTTTGGAAATTAGAGAAGTCCATAATGGGATATGTGGGGAACATTTGAATGTAATGGTCCTTAAAAATAAGATTCTATGAGTAGGTTATTATTGGCCTATAATGGAATCTGGTTTATGTGCTTATGTTAAGAAATTCATACCTTGTTAGAAAACATGGGGACCTTATCCATAGCCCATTTAAATACCTACAACCTATCACAACACCTTAGAAAATTTCCACATGGGGTTTAGACTTCATTATAAAAATAAATCCCAGTTATTTTGATGGACATAAGCATATTATAATGGTAACAAAGTACTTTTCCAAGTGGGTCGAAGCAATTCCCCTTATGTAACTAGAAAGCAAATTTCCAAATTTATCTTAAATCACATTGTCTACCACTTTAGTATTCATTAAACTATCATTTATAATAATTTAAAATCATTAATGAATAAGTTAATGAAGGATTTTTTTCAAACTTACCACATCAATCATAAGTCATTGAGCATTGTTGTTGTTGTTGAGGTTTGGCATTGAAATTGTCATTGATGTCAAAGGTTGTTCATGAGGTCATTGAACAATGTTTTTGTTTTATTTCATCCTTGATAGGTATGATATATGTTGAGAAACATATAAGGCATGTGATAAATGTTTATAAACATCAAAGAGTGTTTAAATATTAGTTTACAAAGTTGTCAAGTGTTTGAACCTAGTAAGAGACTTGAGAAGGCTTGTGTATAGGATGCCTAGTATTGTGCATGAAGGAGCATGGTGGCCTAGTGATATGGATGAATAGAGGTAAAAAATAATGTATAGAGTATATTTATTATGTATATTATTCATTAGATCACTCAGGTGAGTTTTAAAGTGATCTTATAGGGGTAGGACGTATAGACCTAGCATGCAACTAGATTAGTTCTAGACCCTGCCTGACCTTATGAGGTGTCATGGGGTATTTTAAAGGTAAATGAATAAAATATGGTAGTTTTTGAACATGGTAATAGGTTTAATTACATGAATATTATTTTTTTATAGCTTGGACAGTGCTTGGAATGTTAGTTTCAAGGCTTAATGTGACTTGTAGGTAAAAAGCTTAGAGAGCAAAGAGAGAGATGGTGGCCAAATGGGGTATCAGGATCAGTTTCCAAGATAAGTGTGAGTACATGTGCATTTATATAGGTATTTAATTTTTTTCAAGTATGTTTACCAAGTTTTAGGTCAAAATTTGAAGGTTAAGGAAATAAAAGGTGTTTTGAGGTCTCTTGTATGCATAAAATGAAAGGTTCTCAGCCTAAAAAGAGATTTCAAGTACTCATTAGAACATGTAAGATATACATGGTAACATAATATATTAATGTTATATGTTTAATGGTATTAAATAAAATATATAATCATTTGTTTCTTTAATTAAGGGCTAAGTTTTATGAATGATCGTTAAGACTGGAAAGTGGTTTAAACCCTCAAGAACCCTTATAGTGACCCGATGAGAAAGATATTATCCTAAAGTTATAATAATGTTTTTTCATGAATATTTAATTAATTTTATAATGTATTAAACTCTCATATTAACCTTTAAGTGTTATTGGTTTATCAGGTCAGTGACTAGACCCTAGAAGAAAGACCTTGTTTCTTAGAGATTTATTGTAGCAGTCAATTTGACCAAGTCAAAGTTTATAAATGGATGAATTTTTAAGATTGGGACGTGTATCATATTTAAATTATATTTTATTATAAATTTATATCCCTTATTCATGTTAAACTAGTCCTATAAGTTTACTAGTCGCTAACAGGCTTAATGGTACAAATAATGAAAAAATCAGGTAGAAGTGAGAAGTTGATTAGGGATGTGTTATCATGGATTAGGGATGAATCC
The DNA here is from genome assembly GCA_037957365.1 of Torreya grandis. NCBI lineage: Eukaryota > Viridiplantae > Streptophyta > Pinopsida > Cupressales > Taxaceae > Torreya > Torreya grandis. The sequence continues at coordinate 11,837,910 of JARHVA010000014.1, read as the reverse complement.
AAGTTAATGGAGAATTTTTTAACTTCATTTAATACATTTTAATTTTGTATATATGTTTTTGATGTCAGTGGATATGATGAAAATGTTACTCATAAGTTGACTTGTCTAGTGTAGATGAGATAATGAAGGAGTAAGGTCATGAGATTAGTCTACAAGACCAATATTGGAATTTAACCATGATATATTTATTTATAAAAATTATATAATGATATAATAATATAATTAACATTTATAAAAAAAAATTTAATGATTTATATAGGTGTTGAAGGTCAAAATCACCATGACTAGTCTTCAAGGTAAATGTGAAAATCTAGGTAAGTTGCAGTGATGAGTTAGAGACTCTTTGCCCTAAGTTGAAGCATCAAATCAATATTATGATTTTTATATGAAATAAATGTATTATTAATTATTTTTATAAGATTTTAATATATTGAAAATGATTTAAATGGTAAAACCAAAATGGGTTGACTAGCTCAAGTTTGACTGTGTATATTGAAGACAAAAGATTGGTATACAAGACCAATATTTGACATTATAACTTGTTATATTTATACCTAAGAGTGATATATAAATGTAAAATAATATATTTAATTTTTAAAACATCATGTAAATTATTAATTTAGGTATTAAATATCAAGCTTCCATGAGTGTGTTTTAGGGTAGTTGGCAGTTTTGAGTGGGCTACTTGTAGAGAAGGGTTTAGGTACTTTTGTCCTAAATTGTGTAGTAAGAAAAATATGGTGATTAGCCTAAGTTCATATATAATGTGTGTGTGTGTGTGTGTGTGTGTGTGTGTGTGTGTGTGTGTGTGTGTGTGTGTGTGTGTGTGTGTGTGTGTGTGTGTGTGTGTGTGTGTGTGTGTGTGTGTGTGTGTGTGTTTGTGTTTTCCATTTTTTTTTCAAGACTATATTATTACTTTAGTTATTCAAGATGGACTTTTTGAGTATGCACATGCCTAATATATATAAGTACTAATGGTGTGCTCAAAATAGTGGTTTGAGATAAAAAGTGTTATGAATCCTATATAAGATTATAATGGGTATATTAGAGTGAAATATTATTTTTTACTTCCACGTGAGGTTTTTTAATGTGCTCCAAGAAGACCACATGGTAACGCATGTTATGTATGCCTAATAGGATTATGTCTCCATGAGACCTAAAGGAGAGATAAGGCTAATTGAAGTAGGTCATACCTAAATGGAATCAAATAAAATTTTATCCATGTATATGAGATTTAATAAGATCCATTCCATGGTTGACCAAATAGAATAAAAGTATTTATCTGACTAAGAAGGATATGAACAATAAAGTCCTTTATAAATACTAGGTAATTTTAGGCTTATGTGTGGATGTAGAGTGTAATAAAAAAAGATAACACATTGGTGAGTAGAATATGGTATTATATAACATTATAAAATCATAGAGGATAAGTTATTAATATTTTATATATTTTATACATGTGAGGATCAAGGTCATATGACTTAATCAAGTCTTATAGAGACTTATTTGAGTGAAGAACGGTAAAGACCAATTTGAGAAGGATAAAAGTGTGTGAAGAGATAAAGAAGTAAATCATCATATATTATATGAGATATAAAGGGTTATAAATATGATCAAAGGTTTGAGTTTGCTGAGTTGGTGCTAATTCATTTAGGAGGTTGGTTCCTTATTGCAAGTTGGTGATTGCTAAAGCTTAGTCAAGTTGGTGCTTGGCTAGTTGGGGTTGGTACTCCAAGTGAAGTTGGTGTGTCATTAAATCATTATGTTTGACCTATGATATAGTATTACATTTTCATTATTAGTGTGTTTTATTCCCCTTTAGGGTTTCCCACTCAAAAAAGTGTTTTGTGTGTTATGTTATTTTCTCATGGTCATGGATCTTAATCTATTATTTGTTTATTAAATTGTTATTATTATTCATGAATGCTAAGGTAAAATTGTAAAAAAAAATGAATACTAATTCAACTCCCATCTTATTCATTATTTTTCCAAAAATTGGTATCATATCCTGGTCCTTTATGACAAGTCTAACATCTTGAAGGTGATCCTAATAAGCACAAGATGTCTTGTGATAAATAGGGAGAAGACAACATGTATGATGAAGAAGTCTAATATGATAGTGAAGAAGGATAAGATGAAGTAGACCTTCAATAAGAGCCCATAAGAGACCTTGATGATTTGAAGCATCAAAATAATACTATCAATGACCTCAATAGTCAATTAAAAGACATCAACACAAGGTTCAAGTCAAAGGAATTTGAGTATGACTAGTTGAAGATAGACTTAAATTCCTTGAAGGTTGAGTGTGAGCAGCTCATAGACAAAATGAGAGGTCAGAACAAGTCAAGAATATCAAAATGAAAATACCAATCAAGCATCCCAATGTAATGAAGGATAAGTCATCATGAAACCATGGTAAATACAAGAATGTTTTTTGCTACATCTATCACAATATAAGACACATTTCAAGATTATTATCTAATAAAGTTGGAAGGCCTACAAGATTAAAAAAGACATATGAAGTTCCTAAAATTCACAAAAAATATCAAACATTATTATGGAAGGTAAAGTAAGTTAGGATGGATCATATTGAGGTCAAGATGCATGGTGAACTATTTACCAAGGAGGAACAAAATACTAAAGAGGATTCTATGCTAGATCAAACCAACTTTCACATTCAAGATGAAGGCATGAAATGGTATATAGATAGTAGTTTATCAAGCCACATGACAAGATACATAAATAATTTCATCTCATTAAATAATAATGATGCAAGAATAATGAGGTTTGAAGACAACATAACTGTCAATATAGTTGGCAAGGGTGTCTTGAGTTTGGATAATGGATAGACCAAGACCTAAAATGTGTTTTATGTGGAAGGTTTGAAACATAACTTACTCAATGTAATTCAAATGTGAAATAAATAACATACACTAACATTTCATGATAGAGGATGTGAGATAAGGAGAGCCAAATCAGGGATGTTAATTGTTAATGCCAAGAGGACTAGGAACAAACTATCTATAATGAATAAGATTAAGTAGGAGAGATGTTTCATGAGAAAAATAGTTGAAATTTGGATATGGAACAAAATTCTAGGCCACTTAAACTTTAACAACCTATTCAATACTAACACTAAGAAGTCTATGAAGAACATGTCTAAGATCATCAAACCTACAAACATACTTTTTACGGCATGTCAACATGGTAAGTAGACTAGAATAAATTAAAGTCCAAAGAATACTCTAACATAAAACCATTGGATTTAATCCACACTAATCTCTATGGGCCTACAATAATTCAAATCATTCAAGGAGTTAGCTACTTCATGTTACTCATTAATGATTATGCAAGAATGACTTGGGTTACATTCCTGAAAGAGAAATAAAAAGCTCTTGAAAATTTCAAGGCATACAAGGCTCTTATTGAGAATGAGAAGAATGGGAAGATCAAGTTCTTAAGATATGATATAGGAGGAGATTTTTATTCCAATGAGTTTGATGAATTATGTGAAGTTCATGGAATAAGAATATAATTCTCAGTAGCTAGGACAACTCAACATAATGGGGTAGTGGAAAGGAAGAATAAGACAGTTCAAGATATGGATAGAACTATGTTTAATGATTATATATTATCTAATGGATATTAGAAAGAGGTATTAATCATTGTTGTCTACATTCTGAGTAGAGGACATATAAGGACTAATAGAAACAAGACTCCTTATGAACTATGGAAGTGCAAACCTATAAATATAGAACGCTTTAGAGTGTTTGCAAGTAAATGTTTCATCAAAAGAGATGATGAAGTCTTGGATAATTTTTATTCTAGATTTGATGAAGGCATATTCTTTGGATAATCATAAATGATCTTATCCTATATATGTTATAACAAGAGACCACAAAGATAGTGGAAAGAACTAATGTGAAGATTGATGAGACAAGTAAATCTCACTCACAATCAAAGAAAACTTTAGATAATTTGGACTTTAATAATGAATAAGAGACTATATATGATGATGAGGAAGAAGAAGAATTTGAAGAGAGATAGGAATCAAAAGGACCTTCAAGATAGATTCAAAGAGATCACCCTAAATCTCAAATCAATGGAAATAAGAATGTAGGTATGCAAACAAGGAGAAGACCGGTAAGTAATCTAAATCAAGAAAATGTTATTATATTATCCAATATTAAATCTAAGAGTATTATAGAAGTAAGAAAATAAAATTTTTGGATAGGTTATATGACTTAGGAGTTAGATCAACTAGATAATAATGAGACTTGGGAACTAGTTCCTGGGCCTAAAGACAAGAATGCCATTGGCACAAAATGTGTGTTTAGAAACAAGTTGAATGAAGATGGAGAAGTGACTAGGAATAAGGCTATATTTGTATGCAATGGATATGCAAAATTTTAAGGGGTATAATTTGAGGATATATTTTCATCAATAGAAATATTGGAGGCCATCAGATTGTTTCTAGCTTATGCAAAATTAAAAGGATTCAAAGTATACCAGATGGATTAAATCTACATTTTTTAATGAGAATTTTGAAGAATAAGTGTAAATTTAGAAACCTAAAGGATTATCACTATCATATGAAAAATAATATGTTTGAATATTTAAAAAATATCTCTATGGTCTAAAGTAAACTCTTAGAGCTTGGTATGAAAAGTTGGATAATTATCTGTTGGATCAAGGATTCAAAAGAGGAGTTGCAAAAAGTAATATATACATTAAGATAGAATATGACCATCAAATGATAGTATTTGTCTATGTGGTTGATATCATATTTGGTGGAAATAATGAGAACATGACAAAAGCCTTTATAGAGGTGATGAAGAAAGAGTTTGAGATGTCCATGCTAGGAGAACTATCATTCTTTCTTGGGTTTCAAATCACTCAATTTGAAAAAGGCATATTCATCTCACAAGACAAGTACATAAGAGAGATGTTTAAGAAGTTTGAGATGGAGGATTACAAGGAAGTTATTACACCCATGATCACATGATGTAAGGAAGATTATTCTTCAAATGTTAATTAGACATCATATAGGTCAATGTTTAGAAGTTTTTTATACACCACTGCCTCTAGACCTAACATCATGCAAGCAATAGGTCTTATGGGAAGGTTTAAAGAATATCTAAAGGAGAATCATCTTCAGGTATTCAAAATGATACTCAGGTATCTCAAGGGGACTATGGAGTATGGATTGTGTTATCCATGAATTAGGAGTTTAATTTGATAGCCTGCACAGATCTAGATTAGGAAGTATAAATGATAGGAAGATTACCAATGTAGGAGCCTTCTTCTTAGGTGGGTGCCTAGTTTCATGCATAAGTAAGAAACAACCATCATTATCATTTTCCACTTGTAATGCTAAGTACATTGTAGTAGCTTCATGTTGCATGAATTTCATATGGATGAGATAGACCCTAAACTACTACAAGGTGGAGTATGATGGTCCTAACCCTATATATTGTGATAATACAAGTGTTACAAGTGTCTCAAATAACCCTATCATGCACTCAAGGACCAAACACATTCCTATAATGTATCATTTTTTAAGAAATTAGGTAAGTAAACAAAGTGTTAAAATTTAATATTTTTTACATAGGATCAGATTTCATACATCTTGACCAAACAACTTCCAAAGGTAACCTTTGAACACCTAAAATAGGAATTAGGTGTAATTCTTACCCATAAAAATCATTGAAGAGACAAGTACTTAGGGGGAGATAATAATTATCATTAGCTCCAAGAACAAGTGATTTTTTCCAAGAAGATATGTGTGAAGATAGGGAGAACATGTTTTTTTTGTCTCATAAACTCTTAGTTCTATATGTTGAGTATTTTGGTTGCAAGGAGTGTGATCTATGGAATTAGAGACATTAATTTGTCATTTATGTCAAAGGGGGAGAAAGTCAAAAATGGGGACATAAGGATGATCATTTTTTAGTATGGTTTTCCATCAATGACAAAGGGGGATATTTTTGAGCATTGTTTTTGTTGTTGAGGTTTGGTATTGAAATTATCATTGATGTTAAAGGTTGTTCATAAGGTCATTAAACAATGGTTTTGTTTGATTTCATCCTTGAGAGGTATAACATTGGTTGAGAAACATATAAGGAATGTGAATAAGGTATATAAGAATCAAATATTGTTTCAATATCAGTTGCCAAAGTTGTTAAGTGTTTGAACCTAATAAGAGACTTGAGAAGGCTTGTGTATATGATGTCTAGTCTTGTGCATGAAGGAGCATGATGGCTTAGTGATATGGATGAATATAGGAAAAAGAGGATTTACAGAGTTTTTTGAGTATATATATGAGGCATTAGATCACTCAGGTGAGTTTTAAGGTGAGCCTACAGGGGTAGGACCTATAGACCTAGCATGCAACTAGATCAGTTCGAGACCCTACTTGACCTTATCAGGTGTCATGATGTATTCTCAAGGATTATGAATAATGTATGGTAGTATTTTATCATGGAATAGGTTTTATGAAATGTATATGATGTTTTTATAACTTGGATAGTTGATAGAAGTTCATTTTTAAGGCCTAAAGTGAATTTTAGGTCGAAGGCCTAGAGAAAAAAGAGAGAGATGGTGGCTAGATGGGGTATCAAGATCAGTTTCCAAGGAAAGTGTGATTATGTGTGAATTTAAATAAGTATTTTATGTTATTTTAATTATTTTTACCAATTTTTAGATCAAAATTTGAAGGTTAAATCAATAAAAAGTGTTGTGAGGTCTCTCATGTGCATAGAATGAAGGGTTCTCAACCTAAGAAGAACTTTCAAGTACTCATTGGCTTGTGTAACCTATACATGGGAACCTAAAATGTTCATGGTATATGAGTAAGGATCCTAGATCAAATTCCAATCATTAGTTTTTAGAATTAAGAGCTAAGCTTTATGAATGATCATTAATATTGGAAGATAGTTAAAACCCTCAAAGAACCCTAATAGTGACCCGATGAGAGAGATCTTGTTCTAAAGTGATTAGAATGGTTTTACATGACTATTTAAGTGATTTTATCATTTATTAAACTCTCTTAGTCACCTCTATGTGTGATTGGTTTTTTAGGTGAGTGATGGACCATATAGAAAAGGCCTTGTTTTTTAGATATTTATTATAGCAGTCAGACTTGACCAACTCAAAGTTAATAAATAGATGAAGGTTGAAGCTATATAATTGTATTATATTTCCATGGTATTTAATAATAATTTTCTATCCCTCAAGTGTGCTAAATTAGTCTTACAAGTTGACTAGTCGCTAATAGGGTTAATGGTGTAAAAATGAGAAAACTAGGTAGAGGTGATAAATTGATTAGGGATGTGTTATAATGGATTAGGTATAAATAAAAGTCCATGGAGAAGTTTTTATAGACATTTAATACATGTTAATGTTGGATATATGTTTTGGAAGTTAGTGGATATGATGAAAATGTTGCTCATAAGCTGACATGTATAGTGTAGATGAGACGGTGAAGGAGTAAGGTCATGAGATTGGTCTACAAGGTCAATATTAGAATTTAACCATGATATATGTATTTTTTATAATGGTTTAATTATATCATATTATTATTCACATGTATTAGGAGTCTTTGTAACTAGTCATATAGGTGTTGAAGGTTAAAATTGCCATGATTAGTCTTTAAGGTAAAGTAGCAGATTTGGGTAAGGAAGTTATAGAGATGAGTTGGAGGCTCTTTTACCTAAGCTAAATCATCTAATGCATATGATGTTATTTTTTAGTATATTAATATCCTATACATTATTTTTAGAATCTTGAAATTAAGTGAAAATGATTGAAATGGTAAAACTAAAATGGGTTGATTGGTTCAAGTTTGACTATGTATACTAAAGATAAAAGATTGGTCTACAAGACTAATATTTGGAGTTAGAGCTTGTGATATGTATATAATGTGTGTGTGTGTGTGTGTGTGTGTGTGTGTGTGTGTGTGTGTGTGTGTGTGTGTGTGTGTGAAAGAATATTTTTAAGGTTTCATATTTCATATAAAGTATCCTTTTAGGTATTGAAGATCAAGTTTCCATGATTATGTTTTTAGGCTTGTTGGCAGTCTGAGTGGGCTACTTGCAAAGAAGGGCTTGAGTACTTTTGCCTTGAGTTGTGAAGTAAAAAATATATGGTGAGACCCTTAGGTCATATATATTTTTTATATGTGTTTTTCTTTCCATGGTGTTTTGTCAAAACTATGTTTTCACTTCAATTTTTCAAGATAGAATTTTTGAGTATGCACAAGCCTAATATGAATAAGAACTAATGGTGTGCTCCAAGTAGTAGTTTGAGCTAAAAAGTGTTATAAATACTAGATAAGATTATAAGGGGTTTATTGGAGTGACATATGATGTTTTCCAACCATGTGAGGTGTTTTAATGTGCTTCAAGAAGATCAAAGGGTCGTGTATGCTAAGTAGGCCTAATGGGATTAGGTCTCCATGAGACCTAAAGGAGAGATAAGGCCTAATTGAAGTATGTCAGACCTAAAGGGAATCAAAGAAAATTTAATCCATATATATTAGATGTCCTAAGATACATTCCATGGACTAAATAAGAGTATAAAATTATTTTGTTGACCAAGAAGGATATGAAAAAGAAAGTCTTGTATAGATACTAGGCAATTTTAGGCATATGTGTGGATGTAGAGTGTAAGCGAAGAAGATGACACATTGGTGAGAAGAATAAGGTATTATATACCATTATAAAAACATAAAGTATAGGTTATGAATATTTTATAGAGGCTATACATGTGATTATCAAGGTCATATGACCTAATCAAGTCTTGAAGAGACCTATTTGAGTGAAGAAAGCTAGAGACCAGTTTGAGAAGGATAGAAGTATTTGAATATATATAAAAAAGAGATCATCATATATTGTATGAGAAACAAAGTGTTTTGAAGTTTTTAAAATTTTTGAGGTGTATAAGTTAGTGTTGAGTCATCTAGGGGGTTGGTGCATCCTTGTAAGTGATTGCTTGCTAAAGCTTAGTCAAGTTGGTGCTTGTCTAGTAGGGGTTGGTGCTCCAAGTAAAGTTGGTGCTTCAATAAATCTTGATGATTGACTTATAATATATTAGTCTATTTTCATCATCATTTTTTTATTCCCCTTGAGGGTTTCCCACTTAAATAAGTATTATGTGTGCTATGTTCTTCTCTCATACTCATGGCTCTTAATATGTTGTTTGTTTACTACATTATTTTGATTGTTCATGAATGACAAGGTTAAGTTGTAAAAGTTTTGAAGATTTATTCACCCCCCCTCTTAGTCATTGTGTTTCTAACATAAGTGGTCCACACTTTACTACCCTTAAGGCAACGACCAATTCAAGGAAACAATAAAAACATTTTATGTATCCTTAAAAGAGTTATCAATGAAGCTAGCCATGACTGGCATACACATCTATATCCTACCCTTTGGGCATACCAAAATAACATCTACACACCCACAAGGTCAACTCCTTATTCTTGTGTATGTGACAATGATTATATTATACCAATATAAGTCAAGGTTCCATCTTTGTGTATATCTTTACAATAAAGCATTGATGAATAATCTTCTCATACTTCACGCCTAAGTGAACTTGACCTTTTAGATGAGAAAAGACTTAATTATTTAAACCATTTGCAAGTTTACCACAATAATAAGTTTTCATAGTTATAATAAGAAGATAAATCTAGGAAGTTTGAAAATAGAGATCTAATTATTAAGTAAAACCAATGCAATACCAATACTGAAAGAGAAAAGAAAGAAAAGTTTGAACCTAATCGGTCAAGCCCATATGTTGTCATTTCTAAGTATGGATCAAGAGCTTGCAGATTAGATACATAAGATGGATAGGATCTTGATGAACATATGAACATCATGCACATTAAGCGATTTTATTCCTAAACTTATCCTATATGTTGTTATTGATATCTTAGTTGTTAGCAAATCAAAATAATAATAATAATAATACATAAATCAAAGGTCCAAAAAATTTATAAAAAAATAAAATAGATCATTGGAAATTAAAAACCAATTTACTCTCACTTTAAGAAAGTACCATGGTGAAAACCATATTTATAGAACTATGTGTAAACCATTGTCCATATTCACCCTATTTACTTGGAGGCGTCATATTTCAATAGTCCCTTATATATTTCCATATTAGTCCTTTATCACTTGTTTGTCACTTATCTTATATCATGTTATCTTAAGTTTTGATACTTCTAATTGTAAACCTACGTCCTTTCTCATGATAAAGGAAATATCTTTTATATTACATGTTTTAAACCCAAAAACACACAAAAAACTCAACAAAAAACCAAAAAAACCATTCAAAACATAACATAAACATCAAAAGCTACACGTCAAACACTTATAGGGAATATATATCATCTTAAATAGCTTACAACATCATTTACTCACACTTCATGGGTGGGTCAATCACACATCTTGTCATCCAACATTTAGTTCTTCATCAATCACTCACTTTCCCATCACTTCCCACATTGGGAGAACTAAATATAGCCTGATATCCCAACATGGACTTTGTCTAGGGTGGATTATGTAAGTAGTAATTAGAGACATGGGGTCTCTAGGGTTAGCTCGACCACCATCTTCCCCATCATCCATTTCCCTAAGAATGGATACATTAATCCTTATACTTCCTCGTCAGTTGTTTGGTACTTAACCAAACTCTTGGCTACAAATGTCTCAAACTCTTTCTTAAGATGTTAAGCCTTTTGTTATATCTTTTTAAGTATTGATTACTTGCTTATAGTATTCACTATTTGGTTCATTGTTTGTTTTGTTTTTTTATTTTTTGTATTTAGCCATTAAGCTGGTTATTTAAATTTATCATTCTCCCTAACCATTAGGTTGGTTATTTATCTATTTTTTTATTTTTAACCATTAAGTTTGTTATTTATCTCTTCTTTATCTTTAACTATTCATTTGGTTATTCATATTTTTTATTTATTTTTCAAAACCACTCACTTGGTTATTTTGAATTATTTTTCTTTAGCCATCATTGGTTATTCAATTGTTAGTCCTCTTAATAGTTTTCCATCATTGTGTTTTTTTTTTCTACTATTCAATATTTTTTTTGTTCATTTGTGTTTATTTTACTAATATTATTTCATTATCATCTATAATAATTATGTTTTTTTATTCTTGATTTAATTATTTTATTTCTATGTTTAAAGATTATTTTGTCAATTGCATAATAGTATGGTTATGATTTACTTATATCATGGCATACTTTGCTTTTACACAATTCATTCTATTTTTAGTCTGTATGCCTAAAACATCAACATTCATCATGATTATTTAATATAATTCACGGTAATATGTTTTAAGATATATTAAACATTAGGTAATAATTATTGTTGGAAATTCAACGCAAGGAAAAAATACAAAATAAGGAATCTATCCATACATCCATAAATCTAATCATACATGTCATAATCTTTAATAAAATTCTAATATATATATATATATATATATTCTACTGTGAATCAAAATGCAGTAAGTATAACTAGTAATCTACATATCCATATCCCCATCAACCATGCATACATAAACATAAAAATCATAAACAATCCATAGTATCCATCCACATAGTACAAGTCTCATAAAAATCATATATATATATATATATATATATATATATATATATATATATATATATATATATATATATATATATACACACACACACACACACATTGATGAAACCCTCATCAAAACACTATGTCATGTCTTTCCCTGCCATTCCAATGGAGTGTCTAGTATCGAACTTAGCTCATCATGTCATAGTGTGCCTCATGGAGGACCCATCATGCATTGTATAGCCTACCCCACATATTTCTCTAACTTTGTAGGTTACACTAATCTTTTTGACATAGAGTGTATAACCAAATACAACCTAAATAATGGTTCCCTCTACATGCATGGAATGCCCTCTTCATATAAACTCCTATAATATGTGACTTGATCGATGGATCTCATTATTAAAGGTATAATAACTGAGATGGGGGTGAATTAATGAGTCTAGATATTTCAATGTCAATTTTATTCTTTTAAAATATTAACCAATCAACATATATCAATTAGATCAAGAAACATTAACAAAAGAGCTCATACATTCAATGCATACACAAGAACAAACACATAAAACATAGTTCCTATGGGAAACCTTCATGGGGAATAAAACCCACTATCAAGCCTATAACACAAATGGAATACTATCCTAAAATAAATTAAAAACAAGAGACCGATCAAATCCTTTGGACCAGTGAACCTTGATCATATCCTCCTGACCAAAGGTATTTAGTGAAACACATGTTTCATAAGGACCAACTACCCCTAAGGAAGACCAAGTCCTTTAGACCCTCCTTTAAACACCTTCGCCTTATAAATGATTTCTTCAACATCTAATTATGGATCTCTATTTTCTAACTTTCACACAAACTCTCTCTCTATCTCAAACATGCCTCTCACATAGGCATGCCACAATCTCTCTCCTTTACTCAAACTGTCCTCATATACACACTCAAACCTCTTTGTATATCCTCAAATTTAAAGAGCACTATTCTGACATTAGGAACATGACCTAAAAGTTATACGCATATTAAACAAACTATTTTTGTCATTAACTCAACCAACAGGCACACTACCTATCCTTTACTACACAAACCACACACATAAACCTCTCACCAATCTCTCTCAAGTCTCTCCTTTCAAGTCTAAAAATCATCATCTTTAATTTCAATATTTATAGAGATATCATGAATTATCAAAATCTTTGTTATCCACAATGCATGCCTTCACCCTTAAGGCATCTCACATTGGTCACACTTAAGCTCAATCCACTTTCAATAGGCCTAAGTCACTTTTAAGTCCTATAGAGACCCATTAAGCTCTTTGACACTTCTCTAAGAAAACAAAGAACATAAGAACATTTTAAAATAACATGGACCCATTATACATGATATATAGTTCCCCCTTAAGTTCTAATATCCATCATAGTACCCTTTAGCTTAAGCACAAATAGCTCAAATACTTCTCTGTTTACACAGTCATTATGAGCAAACACGCAGTCACCTTCTAAGACTTTATTCATATTTCATATGATTGGTTAATATTTAATAATACACATAGCATTATCATGGAGTCCAAAACACTCCCAAATATCTAAATCACAATGAAACATTGAAACATCATCTACATAAGTTCAATTACTCTTCTTGGGTTACTTGTAAAACAAACACAAACACATATTCAACTTGGAACCTTAATATATTTGACTATATACACTTAAAAATATTAAAATTAGGATTATTATATGTGCCATGGATTCTTATTCATCTTTTATTATTATATCATGAGAAAATTCCTCCTAGATCACAAGTTATGGCCCACAAACTAGACACTGGTCTTTCCTTTACAAATTAAAATATTCAAATGCAAATGGTCACAGTAAAATGTCAAACACAATGTTTGCATCTCATGTCCTCTTAGATTTAGATAAATTACACACCATTTATCTTGTATAAACTTTAATTCATATTCCACCAAAGCTAAATTTTAAACATCTTATAGTTGACCTCATCTTGTGGAACCTAGAAACTTTAACTTATTGTCCTCCATCAATCTCTATGGATCAGTCAAGTCTTTAACTAACAATTCTCATCATTTGATCAATCTATATGAACACCTGATCTATGTTGTATCCTTATTACATTTTCTTAGTTGTTAAATAATGTTCACTTCTTTCCATCACATTGCTTCCTGTCATCTTGGAACACATACTCTCTGTTGATCTTTTGTAACATGCTCAATCTTTATCTTTACTAAACAACTATCACATTGACCCATTTGACTTTACATGCACCATTGGATCTCCTCTAGGTACATATATTTAAAATAATGCAAATTGACTAAGTATGGGGACTAACTAAAAATGCCTGTAAAAGCTATTTTATACAGATATATCTTTTACCTCGATCAATCTTATGACCTCACATTTGTAACATATGAACACATTTCATAGGGGAATATAACCATGTCAAAAAATAATCCTAAAATATTCATTCATGTGAGATATAACACCATTAAAATGCCTTCTTAAAATCTTCTATCACAGAGTCAACTATGCTTAGAACTTGTCTAAGAGGCCAACTTTGCTCCTCCATAACTTTTGATGAACTTCAGTGCATGATATAAAATTTAGAAAAAAAATATGTAAAAAAAAAAAAAAAAACCCCATATGATAACCTTATCCTAAAATATACACATGTGCAATATATTCAACCATTAAAATGCTTACTTAGCTCTTCTTACCACATTGTAAATTTGGCTATGGGAAACCATCGTCAAAATACCTGGAAGCCCAACTTTGCACTTTTATATATTTTAATGCACTACATAATATGACCTAAAATTTGGCACATAATAACTAGGAATAAAATTGAGCAAACCCATGTGACCATTTCCTCCTAACTCATCCACACATGGTAATGGTTATGTCATCAATCTTCCTACATAGATTTTCTGCCACTAGACCCAAAGTGTCTAGATGAAAACTATGAACAACCAAATGAATTAAAATTATGCACACAAGAAATAAAATATTATAAAACATATCGGGAACTATTTTATGATCAATACTCCATACTCATTGATGAACATCTTTAACCATTTCAAAATACAAGATCAACCAAGCCAACTATAAGCACACTAAGACAAACACATTACACACTTTTTCATTATTACTAAGGCTATAAATTCACTTAATCCACTCAATAGGACATCTCCATGACATCACCATGACATCATTAACAACTCTACAACAATCTCTCCCTTTGTCATTGATGTCAACAAACATCATCCAGCTCACCTCTCTCTTAAAGCACTTTCACAATATAAACTTTCTCCCCCTTTGACACGATGACAAAGTGGGCACCAAATGATCCTAAGGACCTGAAAATATTATAAATATAAAATATCATATTAAAAATATGATACAAAATCCCCCTTACCTTGAACCTACTTCTGATTATCTTGGCAACTTCCTTTTACTCCATGTCAACATTCTCTTCAACCAAGAACTACAACTAATGAAGAAAGAACACATAAAACACTGAAATATGATGGAACTTACCAAGATAAATTTGAGAGGGAATCCCCCTAATATTTTTGAGCAATTTCACTACTTGAGCATCTTCAAATCTCCATACATCATGAAGAACCAACATATAGGCTTACTAGTTTTCTCTCTCAAGCTACAATAATGACTATCAACAGAAATTCATGCCACTCACCAAACAAGAAAAAATTATCTCAATAAACTTGAGAACTCTCCATGAAACAAACATATATTTCTCTTTTGTATTAACTGATCAAAAATCACTCTTCTTCACACTAGGCCAGTCTTAGACTCCTTATAGCCCCACCTGGAACTTGTAGAACTCACACATTTTAGTAGATACATCTTCAAGACCTAAAATTTCATATATAGATCAATCTCATATTCCCCCTTAAGGACACCAATTTAAAAAAAAATCTCATCTTCTATAATATACTTTCTTCACAAACCAACTATCTAATTAGGCCTCCAACTTGACAAAAACTTGAATAACTTGAGAACCACAAACCTTCAAATCTTTGTGAACATTTATTTGAAAACCCATTTTGATCTATAAACTACACCGGTTCAACTCAAAGTGAAGTTTTAAATGTATGGATTCTGAATTTCTCAAACTGATACAAATTCTTGAAATACTCAAAAGAACTTGCAAATTATTTGGCAAAGTATTCTTGGTTATCGAATTGGATTAGAATTGTCAAAAAGACTAATATATTCCATTCACCAATAAAACCAGATTTTGTTTTAAATATTAAATGTCGTAAATTGTCAAATTTTCAAATATTTCATGAGTTCTTGATTAATTAAAAATCAGAATACTTGAAAATAAAACATGCAATCATGACAAATTACCACATGAAATTGATAATGGAGTTTGGCATTGATTGCCTATGTCTCTAGGTCCACACAATAGTGAGGACCATTTCTATCAAATTTGTGCAACAAATGGATTACAAATTCTTGAAATGCTACACAACTTCCCTCAGCCTGATCTCTATCCAAGAATTCCACCTTCGCTGATAAACTCAAGCTCGGTCACACAAAATACTTCCTCAGTCTTCAATCCCCTTCCAAAATTGATTTGGTCCTTCATTCAATCTATTGGTATATCCAAACAATAATAATAACATTCTCTTTTTAATTACAAAACATAATTAAAAAGGCTTACTTACTGTGTACAAGGTCGGATATTAGAGAAAATTCTATTTGGTATCCATCTCCAAGCTTCCATCTAGCTCTCAGCCTCTTAAAAATAAAACACAGTCAAAAATCCATGTCAATACAAGTAAAAATTACTCCCTTTTATAAAATTTCAGCCATTGTGGCTGAAGCAGTCAAGACCTTAGCCTTTTAGGTGCCAAGTCTCAAGTTCAAAATCCCCTTCCTCCATTCTAGGCGCCTAGGAAAGTGGGCAAGGGCATCCTTCCTCTTTTGGCATGCTTTGACTAAGGGATTAGTCCTACATTTGTTGGGAAAGGTTGTTTTATATGCTTTAAATAGTAAACTTGCTGAATTTTTCACACACCTAGCATTTGGGTGCCAACTTTGGCCGCCACCTAGCTAGTCAAATGCCTAGGAATGAGATGCATGTTTAGTGAAGTATTTGGTGGGTGGCGTGGAGGTTCCTCCTTTGGTGCCTTTGAAAGGTTTGAAAATATCAAATGAAATGTGAATAAAAAACACCTAAGCCAATTTTTTTGCAACTAATTTTTTTGAATCACGTGCCAAATGTCGCAAGTGATTTTTTTTGAGAAATCTTCAAATGACCATATCTTGAGCATCTGGACTCCGTTTTGTGAACCATAAAAAGATTTAGAAATATCTCAATGAGATATATAGTGTGCCACCACTGAAACTCTGATTTGAAACCTTTTTTAGAACCCAATTTCTGATCACACCTCCCCAATGGAGGGCTTTTGGTCTCCAAAAGTCCAATATCCCCTGAAATCTTATAACTGGTCTACTGCATCAATAAAAATAGAACCCAATCATAGCAAGAGGTATAAACAATTGCATTAAAATGATTCACAATCAAACTATAAAAATGCCTAATCCAAAGGCACGAGTAAGTGAATCTGCAACTGCCAAAGTGATTACAACATACCAAAACTGCCTGCCCAAATGTCACATCCTGTAAAGTGGTGAATTGCCAAAAATTGAAAAAACTCCCAATGTAACTGCAAGATAAGTTTATAATTCTGAAAACATACAATAAATGTTGTGGACATGTTGAAATACAATGCCCTAGTATGGGACTTATATGCTAAGCAAATGCAAACAACCTAATGTGTATGCTGCCTAACATGTAAACATGCCCAAAGGGTCTTAAACATGCATCTATACATCTATGTGCCAAAGATACATTAAAAATCGTAGTCAAATAAGTGTTGTAAGGATTCAAATCAACCTATAACATGCTTTTTGCTATTATCTCCAACTGATCAAATGAGTTCAAGTCCTCTAGACAACTCACACAACATAAATAGGAGATTCAAAAACTTAGAGTTATCAAAAAGTAAGAATTGAAAAACTTCATATGGTAAACTTGTCTTGAAGTGTTCCCACCAACTCTAATCTACATCTTATCAAAGCTTGTTCATTCCCTTAGGTGAATTCTTAACCATGCTTTGCAAAAAGAATGTAGTGATAATCCACTTAACCATTTCTTTCTTCCTAGTGAAATTGATTTTCTTAGTGGATTCCTTATCAATTGCATATTGTTGACTTAACCTATTAAATGGGATTTCACTTGTAGGTTTTACTTTATCCTGGGTTGTATTGTCAACTGCATTATGGATTGAATTAGCTTCATTAACCTTAGTGAGAGGTTTGTAAATCATCTTAGTTCTAACATTACTTGAATGTGAAGATGCATGAAGCTTAAAACATCTATCAATCCTATGTCCACTCACTTTAAAATGAGTACAAACATCCTTCTCAGGTGAGAGTCCCATTTTTCCAATTCCCAACTTAACATGACAATGGTCTTTCAAAATCTTGCCTAACAAAGATTTACATTTCCAACATTTGGCTATATAATGATTAGACAATCCACAAAAACTACATGGATAAACGTGCCACAAATTTTGTGTACCATAATCAAAAGGAACATTGGAATATTTATGTTGTTTGGTAGAATTAGAATCAACATGATTGCAAGTGTGGAAAAAATAATGTGTTTTACCTTCCATCCAAGAGGATTTACAATCCTCCATAACACGTCTTGCTTCTGCTTTCTTAGAGCATTCACTTGTTTCATTCTAAATACCAAATCTGTATCCTAACCCTGTACAATTAGGCTTATTCTCTACCTAAATGGGGTTAGTATCACCTTGGCCATCTTTTCCTAGGCCTTTTCCATTAAATCCCATTTTAACAAGTAATTTTGAACCTATTCCTTTTGTATATTGTTCAAATTTACCAAAATCATTGTTACTAGATTCCTCATGGGAAGGAAAATCAATTGATGACTCACATGCACTTACAATGTTTTCATTTGTCATAGTGCTTGCATCTATAGTGGAAGGCAAATCCTTCACTTGTCCACCATTATGTAGTTTTTCCATGAGCTCATCCTTGGCTTGTAACTCCATTTTCGATTGGGCAATCTCCTCATCCAAAGAGTACAATCTTGCTCTCAGGAAAGCATTCTCTTCCTGGATTTGTTGGCTATATGCTTCAAGCTCACCAAGCTTGGCTCTATTTGATAACTTGACCATTGCACCTATCGAATCACAAAAATTGAAACAAATGCTGAAATAGAATCAAAAACAACAACCAACTATTAAATCCCGTTGATCAACTGCTCTGATACCAACTTGATTCGTAAACTACACTGATTCAACTCAAAGTGAAGTTTTAAATGTATGGATTCTGAATTTCTCAAACTAATACAAATTCTTTAAATACTCAAAAGAACTTGCAAATTGTTTGGCAAAGTATTCTCAATTATCAAATTGGATTAAAATTGTCAAAAAGACTAATATCCATTCACCAATAAAACCATATTTTGTTTTAAAAATTAAATGTCATAAATTGTCAATTTTTCAAATATTGCATGAGTTCTTGATTAATTAAAAATTAGAATACTTGAAAATAAAACATGCAATCATGACAAATTACCACATGAAATTGATAACGGAGTTCGGCATTGATTGCCTATGTCTCTGGGTCCACCCAATAGTGAGGACCATTTCTATTAAATTTTCGCAACAAGTGGCTTACAAATTCTTGAAACACTACACAACTTTCCTCAGGCCTGATCTCTATCCAAGAATTCCACCTTCACTGATAAACTCAAGCTCAGTCACACAGAATCCTTCCTCAGTCTTCAATCCCCTTCTGAAATTGCTTTGGTCCTTCATTCAATCTATTGGTATATCAAAATAATAATAATAACATTATCTTTTTAATTACAAAATATAATTAAAAATGATTACTTACTGTGTATAAGGTTAGATATTGGAGAAAATTCCATTTGGTAGCTATCTCTAAGCTTCCATCTAGCTCTCGGCCTCTTAAAAATAAAACACAGTAAAAAATCCATGTCAATACAAGTAAAAATTACTCCCTTTTATAACATTTCAGCCACCGTGGTTGAAGAGGTCAAGACCTTAGCCTTTTAGGCGCTAGGTCTCAAGTTCAAAACCCTCTTCCTCCATTCTAGGCACCTAGGAAAGTGGGCAAGGGCATCCTTCCTCTTTTGGTGCACTTTGACTAAGGGATTAGTCCCACATTTGCTGGGAAAGGTTGTTTTACATGCTTTAAATAGTAAACTTGCTGAAGTTTTCAAACACCTAGCATTTGGGTGCCAACTTTGGCTGCCACCTAGCTAGTCAAATGCCTAAGAATGAGATGCATGTTTAGTGGAGTATTTGGTGGGTGGCATGGAGGTTCCTCCTTTGGTGCCTTTGAAAGGTTTGAAAATATAAAATAACATGTGAATAAAAAACACCTAAGCTAATTTTTTTGCAACTAATTTTTTTGAATCACGTGCCAAATGTCGCAAGTGATTTTTTTGACAAATCTTCAAATGACCATATCTTTAGCATCTAAACTCCGTTTTGCAAACCACAAAAAGTGTCAAAAATCTCTCAACGATCTCTACAGTGTGCCACCACTGAAACTCTGACTTGAAACCTTTTTTAGAACCCAATTTCTCATCACATTTGGCCCATTAAACATATTAATAATACTCAAAGATCAACTCATAAGGCATACCACTTTTCTATCACATCCTAAAACCCTAAAATATCAAAATAAATAAGGTCAACATAGCACCTTCTAGTCAATGTCCACCTCTAAAACTTCTTATACACCTAAAGACAAATATTACAAACTTTTAGAACAAGATTTGAGCCTCCACACCATTGGTAACCTTGAATTATTATAACCCATTTTAGGAATTTCAAGTTCTTAATCACAAATTAGGAAATTTGAGAGCTAAAAAAAAATCTGCAATTGACTTCAACATACCTTCAGATCACAAAACCACCTCGAGCATGCTAGAATAAGTTTAATAGAACTTTATATGCAAAAATATCATCTTGATAAATCACAAATCCTCTTTTTCTATTTAGTAACCTTCAATCTAACCCTACATACTTCTTTCATATATAGTTATCAACATCATGACATTACCTCAGCATATTTTTCATCTGGACATAACTCATCCAATCAAGAACACTCAACTCTAGTCTTCTAGGACCATATAAAGAACACCACAACAACACTTGCTTCTCCACTAAAAGGAGTCTCTTAAGAAGCATAGATAAAAACATCCTTTTCACCACAATTATCTAAAACAAAGTGAAGCTAGGAGTGGCCCACATCTCCTCAATAATAACTAAAATCCTCTTATAGCTACAAGACTTCTTTCTCTTGTTATTCTTATTCTTTGTTTGAACTATGACAACTGGTTGTTATTATATATCACTCTCCTTTTCTTCAAAGATAGAATTGATAACACATGGATCAACTATGGAATCTTGACATACCTTTTCATTTGAAGCACTGACCTTAAAGCTTGAAACCTCATCACTAGGTAAAGAAAATTGATGTTCTTTACATGATTCTTACTCAAAAATAGTGGGATGTTCACTTAGATCCATACTTACCTCAGAACTAGCCTCAACTAGTACCTTAATCTTCTCCTAATCTTGGTCTCTTCATTCTCAACATGAGCAGTCAATGAGAGCTCTTGGCACTCTTCAACATATGTAGCATTCTCTACCATAGCAAACATATTACTTAGACCTACAGACTCATCATAACTCCTACTTGTCACCTTTGCTCTCCATGAGTTAACTTGTCTTCTTCCATGTACTATGGGAGACTGATTGGCCCTATTCTAACTTATAGACCTTTGATTGTAGAACCTATAAATGTGACCTCTCTATTCACAATTGAAGCACACCATACCTTTTAGAAAAAAATATTTCTACCTTTTCAGATTTGGACAAAATCTTACAATGTGTCCTATGTCATAACAACTATAGCACTCAACATTTTTTGAAGTAAACTTAGCTTGTCTTACCTTATATAAACAATATTTTTAAAAATGCCCCACATCATAACAGTTGAAAAAGTCAAACTTTCTTACACAGTTTGATTAATGACCCCCATCATAGTTTGAAGTAAATTCATTTCTAACAGGTCTTCTACATTCTCTAGATCTATGACCAAATCGATTACATGTGTAACCATAACCATTAAAACTTACATACCTTATATAATTTGGTTTTATATTATAATCTATGTTCATTTTACCAGCACCTTCATTCTTTGTCTGATGATTTGTCTTCAAAGGCTAATCCATTTTGTTCACATAAGTCTTCATCTTGTCTTGAATTTCAATCTCTGGTTCTTCTTTGTATCCAAGACCAGTCTTATCACTTCCATGATTTTGATCATTTAGAATGTTTTCTAGATCACTTGAGCTCTTTTCAAATCTCACAAGCAACATTACCTTACTAGATACCTTATCTAACTCATATTTCAATGACTCATTTTCAATTACATATATTACACATTCATATTCTTTAGATTTTAGGCTTATAGATAGGATTTCCAATTGACAATTGAGATGATTGACCATATCTTCATGATACTTGGCATCTTAATCTATTATTGACTCAAACACACTAAAATTTTCCTCAAATTCCTTAAGTTTAGATTTCATCTAATTATTGATCTTCTTCTCAATCTTCAGTTCTTCATGAGCATTACTTACTAAAATCTCATAGTCTACCTCATCTGAATCACTCCAAGTAGACTCCTTTTGCTATGAAAAACTTCCTTCCTCAGCCATGAAAATGGATTTATCTTCAATAGGACCATCATCTTCATGATCATATTTTGAGTCACTATCTTCACTCTCATATGATGAACTACAATTTTCTTTGGTGTAGAGACTTTTCTTGTCCTTGAAGTACTTCTTGTTATCAAACCTTCTGAATCCCTTTTTTCTTTTATCAGCTTTGAATGTTCTCTTTCCATCATCATGACTTTGATCATGCTCTTTAATATCATCCTTATTATACTTATGATGTAACTTATTAGTAAAATGTCTTGTCTCACCATAATTTAAGCATTTGAGGGGTAGCTTACCTTTATACTTGCTTGAACCTATTCTTAATTATTTAAAATCAAAGCAATTAGTTCATCCTCATCTATATAAGGAATGTCATCCTCCTTGAGTTTCTTACCTTGGAACTTTTTATTTGTTTTTATTTTAGTCTTGAAATTTACTTCCTTCTTTGGTGTTATATCATCATTTTTCCTCATCTCATAAGCAGTAAGGGTGCTATGCAATTGATCGATCTTGAACTTAGTAAGATCATGACTTTCTTCTATAGCAGATACTTTAGGATCAAAATTGAGGGATATAGACCTTAATAACTTTTTAACTATAGTATCTTATTCAAGGTTCTCTCCAAGACCTCTGATGATGTTCATAATCTCATCAACTCTCTATAGAATGGATGCCATAGTATCTTTTTCATTCATCTTGAGACTTTCAAATTGCATTCTATGAGTCTACAACTTAGCAAGCTTAAACTTTGTATCTCCTTCATAAATGATCTATATTTTGTCCCATATCTCTTTAGAAGAATTGTAATGGATTACCTTGGTAAACTCAATTTTTTTAAGACCACAGGTGATGGTATTCATTTCCTTAGAATTATTCTCAAATAGTTTCTTATTTGTAGCACTAGATGGAGTAGTAGGAGCATCATAACCATCCACAACAAATTTCCATACATAAAACCTTAGTGACATAATGTATGTCTTCATCCTAGAACTCCAAAAATAATAATTGGATCCATTGAACATCAGTGATTACTTAGTAGAGAAACCTCCTTGATGACTACCCATATTTATACCTTGGATCACCTTCAAGTTGTTCAGCCTTTACCAAAGGACCTGCTCAAATACCAATTGTTAGAGGTAAAATCACTAAGAGGTGGGGGGTGAATTAATGAGCCTAGATATTTAAATTTCAATTATAGTCCTTTAATATATTAACCAATCATCATATATCAACTAGATCAATAAGCATTAACAAAAGAGCTCATACATTCAATGCATACACAAGATCAAACACATAACACATAATTCCTATGGGAAACCTTAATGGGGAATAAAACCCACTCTCAATATTGAAACACAAATGGAATATTGTCCTATAATAAAATATAAATAAGAGACTTATCAACTCCTTTAGACCAACTAACCTTGATCATGTCCTCCTAACCAAAGGTATTTAGTGAAACACCTATTTCATAAAGAGCAATTGCCCCTAAGGAAGACCAAGTCCTTTAAACCCTCCTTTAAACACTTCCACCTTAGAAATGATGTATAAATACTTGATTATGGATCTATATTTTCTAACCTATGCACAAACTCTCTCTCTCTATCTCAAACGTGCCTCTCACATAGGCATGCCACAATCTCTCTCCTTCTTTACTCAAATTCTCCTCATATGCACACTCAGACCTCTTCACATATCCTAAAATTTAAAGAGTACTATTATAAAATTAATAACATGAAATATAGCTCATACATATAGTCAAAAAACTATTATTTTCATTAACTCAACCAATAGGCACATGACCTATCCTTTGCTCTATAAACCACACACATAAGCCTCTCACTGATCTCTCCCAAGTCTCTCTTTTCAAGTCTCAAAATCATCATCTTTTATTTCAATATATATAGAGAGATATCTTGAATTATCAACATCTTGGTTAGTCATAATAATTTCCTTCACCCTGAGGGCATCTCACATGGGTCACACTTAAGCTCAATCCACTTTTAAATAGGCCTAAGTCACTTTTAGGTCTTATAAAGATCCATTGAGATCTTTGACACTTTTTCAAGTAAAAAAATAAAATGAGAAAATTTTCCAATATAATGGACCCATTATACATGATCTATAAGTCCCATTTAAGTGCTAAAAACCATCACAATACCCATTAGCTTAAACACAAATAATCAAAATGCTTCTCTGTACACAGTCATTATAAGCAAACACATAGTCACATTATAAGCCTTTGTTCATATTGCATAAGATTTTTCAATCCTTAATAATGCATATATATCATTATAATGGATTCTAAACACTCATAAATATCTAAATCACCATGAAACATTGAAACAACATCTATAAAAGCTTAATTACTCTTCTCGAGTTACTTGCAGAATAAGCACAAACACATACTTAAATTTTAACATTAATATATTTGAGTGTACATATTTATAGATCTTCAAATTAGGTTCATTACATGTGCCATGGAGTCCTCTTCATATATTATTTTTATAACATGAGCAAATTATTTCTAGATCAAAAGTTATGGCCCAAAAATTAGACACTAATCTTGCCTTTACAAATTTAAATATTCAAATGTAAACGTTCATAATTAAAATTTGAACACAATGGTAAAATATCATGTACTCTTAGCTTTAGATAAATTATTCACCATTGATATGTCAAAATTTAATGCATAGTCCACCAAATCCAAATGTTAAACATCTGATACTTGACCTCATCTTGTGCAACTTGTAAACTTTGACTCAACGTGCTCTATCGATCTCTACAGATCAATCAGGTATTTAACCAACAACACTCACCATTAAATCAATCTATTAAAATACCCAATTAACATTAGATCATTATCCTTTACCTTTGATTATTCATTAAATAATGTTCACTTCTTTCCATCTCAATGCTTCCTATCATATTAGAACAAACACACTCTATTGATATTCTATAAGATGTTCAATCTTTATCTTTGCTAAACATCTATCACATTGACCCATTTGACTCTACGTGAACTGTTAGATCTAGAAGTATGAGCTCCCACAAAAATTTGGATCTCCAGTAGGTCTAGATCTTTAACATCATGCAAATTGACTATGGGGACCAACTGCAATATGCTTAGATAGCCTACTTTACACAGATATATCTTTTGCCTCAATCAATATTATGACCTCATATTTACACCATATGAACACCTTTCATATGGTAATATAACCATGTCACAAAATAATCCTAAAATATTCACACATGAAAGATATAACACCATTGAAATTCCTTCTCAAAGTCTTCTATCACAGAGCCAACTATGCTTAGAACTTGTTTGGGAGGCCAACTTTGCTTTGCATAACTTTTACTACATTTCAATGCATGATCTAAAATTTCACTAAAATAAACTATGCACAAAATTGAACAAACCCATATGATCAATTTCTTCTAAAACATCCACATGTCTGAGATATTTCACCATCAAAATGATTACTCAGTGCTTTTTGCCACCCTTGCAAATTTGGCTATGGAAAAACACTGTCAAAATGCCTGGGATCCCAAATTTTTACTTGCATATATTTTGATGCACTACATTTCATGACTTAAAATTTAGTGGATAATAACTAGGCATAAAAATTAACAAACCCATGTCACCATTTCTTCTTGATTTATCCACACATGTCAATGGTGACATTATTAAACTCCATACTTATATTTTTTGCCACTAGACCCAAAGTGTTTAGATGAAAACTATGGACAACTAGATGAATTACACTTATGCACACAAGCACTTGAAGCTTAAAAAACATCTTAGGGACCTCTTACACATGATCAATACTCCATACTCATCCTTGAACATCTTTAACCATGTCAAAATAGAAGATCAACCAATCCAATTATAAGCACACTAGGACACACACATTTTATACTTTATCATTGCTACTTAGGCTATCAAAGCACTTCATCCACTCACCCAAACACCTCCATGACATCACCATGACATCATGGACAACTCTCCAACACTCATAACCCTATCTAGTGTAGCTATCTACCCCTATCCTACTAATTAAAATCTGGCCTCTAATATCTCTATCCTAGCTATATCTCTCTCCTATCTATACCACTATGTCAATCCTATATAATTTAGAGTATATGTCTCCACATTATGTGTCACAAATCCTAGTGAAGTTGTAATACCATCTCTCTCCATCCTCTCAACCTTAACATGTAGCCTTTTAACCTTAGCCTATAATTATCTAATCTCAAATACCTAACCACCTCTACTATTTACATCCCCCTAGAATTTGGATACCTCTTTGTTTAACCCTATAATCTCCCCATCATGAGATCAAATCTCCTTGTGAAATTTGTTAACTAGTGTTTTCTTCTCCTGAGATATAGATGTGCATGAAGGACCAACCATATCTCCTCTATCTATATGTGTGCCATGTTTTAATTTCATAACTATGTCCTCTCCATCCCTATCACTATCACTATTAATGAATATTAGTGGATTATACTCTCTACCTCCCTACTCTATATCCACTCACATCTTTGTATCCACATCAACATCCATAACTACCTCCTATATAATATCCACATCCTCAACCTTAATAATCTCTATTTCATGTAAGTATCTCATCTCTATAGCATTCTCTCTTCCTCATCCTTATGTTCATCCCCTATCTCCTATAACCACCCTCATTATCTAGGATCCCAAACCTATACCTCATGGTTGCCTACTCAAAATAGAAACCAATGTCTATCTCCATGTATGTGGTGGTGTATATGGTACCATCAATCTCAATGGCCATTATTGATCCCACCAATCCACATAACCATATACTACTCTGGCTTTAATAACATCCATATGGTCACTTCATCTCATTATATATAACTATGACCAATTGTGGTCATCTATCACCAGATCACTAGTCATCCCCCACTATGGTTTCTCTGTAATTTCTCATGCAAAGATGTGTGGCCCTGCTAGAAGTGTTATCTAATCTTAAACTAGATCATCACCCTATCAAGATGATATATATTTATAATATATTAATGTATCTTAATTACATAGCACTAGCTCATCATATAGTCCATATATAAGTTGTCTTGTGACCAATGAAATTCAATCTCCTTGTATGGTCTCTAGGTGATTTGATCATCACCTAAATCATATTTCACCCTTTATAGAACTCTAGATGACTTAAATGTGGCCTACATGTACCAATAATCATATGCCATCCATATGTCAATGGCTCATCCACAAAATGAGTACTTATATGACCAACTAGTCTATCTAACATGATGTGCTTCTAGTACCAAACCTATAATAGTGTCAAAATTCTAATATCCATCCCATCTATATATGCTACATGGTGTAATTCCTTGTATAAGTGTGCAATCACACATGGTCCCCATGAAAACCTCTCACCCATCTCCATCATGTCTTTGATAACATCCAATAAATTAATCAGACATAATCTCATGCTCTTGTTAGGTAGCATAATGCCACTCACAACAACCATAAGTACCATGGTCAAGGAATCCATCTCTAATCATGTGAAATAATTAATATCTACTCCTCTAATAATTGAAATCAATCCATCTCTAATCACATGAAATAATCAATATCTAATCCTCCTCTAATAATTGAAATTAATCCATATCTAAAAATCCTATATAGTGTAGCCTCCTACATACCCTACCCCCAATATACTCATATCCCTCATATTAGAATACCCAAAATCTAGTATACATCTCTAGAGTCACCATCATCTCTTTTTTTAGGATCTTACAACACAATTGATTACTTTTGTGTAAGCAACTAAACACGGAATTAAACCAAAATAATAAGTAACTAGAAATCAGAATCAGCAAAGAATAAGAGATACAAGAAACAATGAAAAATTGTATTAAACTCTTCCAGAAGGAAATACAATTGAAGAAATCACACTTTCTTCCACACCTCTCAGATTTACAGATCTCTTTCCCTTAAGAGTTTTCTCTCTCTATCAATTACAAACACAATTCAATCTTTGAATTGTCTACAATACATGTCTGTTACACAAGCTATGAAGATCTAACCCTATTATATAATACTAGGATTCATGAGCTATGCGTTCTCCACCGTTAGATACACCTCTTAATCAAAGGTTCAAATCAGTCCTGCCAAAAATAAAAATGTAGCTCAATACTAATAGTTAAACTTATCATGCAAACAATCTATTCATCCATGAAAATAGACTTTTGGAATGCACAGGTGACCAACGTCGGTCCCTGTCTGTCTGTATATGACCAATGTTGGCCAATCCATAACTGACGCCGATAGCTTCTAGTCGACTCCTAATCGATGTTGGTCAATCCTGACTGATGATGGTGACTGTGTAGTCCAACAACCTCTGCATTTGCTCATCTGGTGTAGTTTTTAGCTCCACACCTCAACAATATCCCACTTGGAGATAAACAACTACACCTATACCTGTACAGCAACATCCTCTAGCTTGTTTCTCCATCTTCAAGCTCAATCTTGAAGACCAACAAAATTTGAATGAAGATTCAACTTCTCCTTTGTTACCGGCTTTGTTAACATATTAGCAAGGTTCTTATCCATATGGATCTTTTCTAGCTTCAACTCACCATCCTCCAATACTTGTCTAATGAAGTGGTACCTAAGCTGTATATGTTTGGTTCTTGAATGAAAGGCTAAAATCTTTACCAAATGAATTGCACTTTGACTATCACTATACAATCTACAACTCTCTTGCTCCTTTCCCAACTCTTCCATGAATCGAGTCATCCATATCATTTCCTTGCTAGCCTCTATGACTACAATGTATTCTGCCTCTGTAGTAGACAAGGCAACAACCTTCTGCAACTTTGAAATCCAGCTAACTACCGTTCCACCAATAGTGAACACGTATCATGTGGTGCTTCTCCTGCCATCCATGTCACTTGCCATATCCAAATCTACATACCCATGTAGAGAAGTGTTTGAACCTCCATAGCATAAATGCCTACTACTAGTCCCTCTCAGATATCTGAGAATCCACTGAACTACTTTCTAGTGTTCCTTTCCTGGATTGGCCATAAACTTGCTGACAACTCCCACTGCTTGGGTAATATTAGGTCTAGTACATACCATTACATACATCAAGCTCCCAACTACGGAAGCATATGGAACTCTACTCATGTACTTCACCTCATCATGTGATTTAGGACACTGTTCTTTGCTCAACTTGAAGTGTCTAGCCATAGGTGTGCTCACCGGTTTTGCATCCTGCATATTGAACCTCTCCAACACCTTGTTCACATAATCATCTTGAGACAAAATCATACTGTGATTTTTCCTATCTCTCTTAATACTCGTGCCAAGGATTTTCTTTGCTGCTCCTAAATCCTTCATGGAAAATGTGTGAGCTAATTTTACCTTAAGCTCATTAATATCCTACATGTGTGAATCTGCAACAAGCATATCATCTACATACAGTAATAGGATAATATAATTACCATTATATAATCTATTAAAATAAACACAATGGTCAGATTGACATCTACTAAATCCATGCTCTATCATAAACCTGTCAAACCTCAAATACCATTGTCTTGGAGCTTGCTTAAGACCATATAAGCTTTTCTTCAGCCTGCACACAAGTTTCTCCTTACCTTTGACCTCAAAACCTTCTGGCTGATCCATATATATTTCTTCATCCAAATCTCCATTAAGAAATGTTGTCTTAACATCAAGCTGCTCAAGATGCAAATCCTCAATAGCAACTAAAGACAATACAGTCTGAATAGAAGTCATCTTTACTACAGGAGAAAAAATTTCACCAAAATCAATACCTAGTTTCTGTGCAAATCCCTTTACTACCAACCTGGCCTTATGTCTCATTTGTCCATTCTCACCTTCCTTTAACCTATAAACCCATTTGTTTTTCAATGCTTTCTTTCCGGCTGGCAATTCAACCAAATCCCATGTTTGGTTCTCCTTCAAGGAATCAATTTCCTCAATCATGCCATGCTCCCACTATTTCCAAGATTCTACCTGCATTGCCTCATCAAAACTCTCTGGTTCTCCACTATCAGTGAGTATAAGTAGAATAATGAAGGGAAATAATGAATTGGAGGTTTACTTACCCTTTTTGACCTCCTCATGGGCATTTGAGACTCATTCATAGCTTGCTATCTGCCA
Source organism: Torreya grandis (assembly GCA_037957365.1). Taxonomy (NCBI): domain Eukaryota; kingdom Viridiplantae; phylum Streptophyta; class Pinopsida; order Cupressales; family Taxaceae; genus Torreya; species Torreya grandis. Next base: position 11,807,263 of record JARHVA010000014.1, on the reverse strand, counting down.
AAATTCTCTACAGTGATTGATCTCAGTCATCTCTGGGTCTGTACCTGACCGACGTCAGTTCCTATCTAACTAACGTCAGTTCCTTCTTGATCAATGTTGGTTCCTGCCTAACTGACGTTGGTGTCTATGTTTTCCTGTGTGTGATTATTTCTCCTTACAAGCTCGTTTTGGATCATCACCTCGTCTAAATCAACATTACCCTGCTCAAAATTATTCAACTTCTTGAGCTGATCACTGTACATCACCTTTTCATTGAAAACAACATCATGGCTTCTAATAATTTTGTTAGTTCCTAAATTCCACAACTAGAATCTGAAATCTCCAGAGCCATAACCAATGAAAGTGCACCTCATAGATTTAGCATCTAGCTTCTTTCTATTTTCTTTATCAATGTGCACAAAAGCTTCAGAACCAAAAACTCTAAGAAACGAAAGATCTACCTTTTTACTTGTCCATGCCTCTTCTAGAATTTCACCATCTAGTGCAGTAGAGGGCCCTTTGTTAATTAGGTACACTATAGTATCTACAGCTTCTACCCAAAACTATAAGGGCAAACCAACATGCAACCTCATACTCCGTGCATGCTCCACAATTGTTCTATTCATCCTTTCAGCAACTCCATTTTGCTAAGGTATCCTTAGAACCATCCTTTCCCTGTGTATTCCATTCATATAATAGTAACTATTGAATTTATAGCTATAGTACTCACCACCATTATCAGATCTAAGGCACTTCAATCTCAAACCTGTTTCATTCTCAGCCAAAGCTTTCCATTTCTTAAATGTGTCAAAAACATCAAATTTCTTCCTTATGCAATAAACCCATACCTTTCTTGTAGCATCATCAATGAAAGTAACATAATACTGTGATCCTCTAATATAAGCCACCTAAGCTGGTCCCCACACATCTGTGTGAACAAGCTCCAACTTGTGCTTCTTCTTTGTTGACCCAATTTTGAGAAATCTCACTTTCTTCTATTTTCTAAAAATACAATGCTCACAAAAATCTAGATCTATGCTTTTCAAATATGAAAGCTTACCTTTTGACTTAAGAACACTCATTCCCTTCTCACCCATGTGGCCAAGCCTACAGTGCCACAACTTTGCATCTACATCTGAAGTAGATAAAATAGAAGGAGAATAATCAGTAATACAGTTCCATAGATAGAGAGTACCTACTCTCTTACCTCTGGCTAATACAAGTGCAGCCTTGGAAACTTTCCAAGATTTAGCTGTGAGAGTTACTGTGCAACCCTCATTCCCCAACTTTCCTGCAAAAATCAGATTCTTCTTCAGGATGGGTACATGCATGACATCCTTCAACATCCATGTGTTGCCATTCTGCATTTTCAGCTGCACTTTTCCTTTGCCAACAATTTTACAAGGCTCATCATCCCCTAAATAAACTATTCCAAAATCTCTATGGACATAATCATTAAAAAATTCTCTATTTGGGGTTGCATGGAAAATAGCACCAGAATCTAAAACCCATGATTCTATTTTATTATCCAAAGAAAATATAAGAGCATCTTGTGCAACAATACCTATAACTTTTGCTTCTTCTTTACCTTCATGCTGATTTTCTTTAACTTTCAACCAACAATCTTTCTTTGCATGCCCTATCTTTCCACAATTCCAGCAGGTTTTTTTCTTACATTTCTAGATTTAGATCTATTTCTCATCTTTGACTTTGACCTTGATCTCCCTTGCTTGCCCTTCTCTCTTTTTGTTCCCCTGCTTTCAATACTTAAAGCATTACCTGATGTTTCCCCTGTGCTTTTCTTGCGAGTTTATTCATTCAAGATTACACTAACAACATCATCTACTTTCAAGATATTTGTAGCAGATGCAGTATTACTAACTTCCATTACCAAACTATGCCAACTTTCAGGTAAAGAGCATAAAATTAAGAGAGCCTTAATTTCATCATCAAAAACTATTTTGACTGGATTGAACTGATTTACTATTGCATGGAAATCATTAAGATGACTAGATACAGATCCACCTTCTTACATTTTCAAATTAAATAATTACTTCATAAGATATACCTTATTCGAAGCTGAAGGATTTTCATATAAATTTGCCAAAGTATCCATTAACTCTACCGTTGTCTTTGCCTGTGATAAGTTGGAAATCACAGAAGATGCCAGGCTCAACCTTATAGATCCTAGAGCCTTTATATCAATAACATTCCATTCTTCATCTTGCATATCTGTGGGCTTGCTTGAAACCCCTCCCAATGGTAAGTATAGATCTTTTTGATATAGATAATCTTTTATCTGCATCCTCCATAATTGATAATTCTTGCTGTTAAACTTCTCCATTCTTAGTTTACTTTCTTCTGCCATTGCTATACTCCCACTCAATTAGAAACCCCTGTGAGTGACCTGTAATCAATAAACACTAACATGATCTAATACCACCTGTTATTGAACCCAAGCTTTGATACCACTTGTTAGGATCTTACAGCACAATTGATTACTTTTATGTAAGAAACTAAACACGAAATTAAACTAGAATAATAAGTAACTAGAAATCAAAATCAGCAAAGAATAAGAGATACAAGAAATGATGAAAACTTGTATTAAACTCTTCCAAAAGGAAATACAATTGAAGAAATCACACTTTCTTCCACACCTCTTAGATGTACAGATCTCTTTCCCTCAAGAGTTTTCTCTCCCTATCAATTACAAACACAATTCAATCCTTGAATTATCTACAATACATGTCCGTTACACAAGCTATGAAGATCTAACCCTATTATATAATACTAGGATTCATGAGCTATGCATTCTCCACCATTAGATACACCTCTTAATCAAAGGTTCAAATCAGTCCTACCAAAAATAGAAATGCGAACTCAATATTAATAGTTAAACTTATCATGCAAATAATCTGTTCATCCATGAAAATAGACTTCTAGAACGCACAGGTGACCGATGTCGGTCCCTATCTGTCTGCATATGACCAACATCGGCCAATCCATAACCAATGCTGGCAACTTCCAGTTGACTCCTGACTGATGTTGGTCGATCCTGACTGATGACAGTGACTGTGTATTCTAGCAACCTCTGCATTTGCTCATCTGGTGTAGCTTTTAGCTCCACACCTCAACACCCTTGTCAATAGGTAAAAGGTACTAGTCTTGCTATGCCAACTCTTGGATAGCACTATTAGTAAATCCCTATTTGCCCAAATCTCTAGCATTTTGTGTAATATATTATAGCCTAATCACCTCTAAAACCAAGAACTCATACTCTATAAATCTAGCAATCCTCTCTAATGCACCAAGCCTCCACTCCCATTTAGTCAGAACTAGTAATACCTCATACAAAAAAAATACACTAGCATCAAACTAATCCTATCTTTTAGAATAATAATTCATCTATCACTATTTTAAACACATTTAAACAACCCAAAAAAAAACACCATTTTCAATCATATTATTCATCATTATGCTAATTTATCCTTATTAATTTCCTCTTTTTTTCTTAAAAACCACATTTTCACTTATCTCATTATCATTTTTAGACTATCTTTTGAAATTTTGAAGACTAATCTCTTAAATTCCATACCCTTTTGGCATTTTCACAACCCATTTTACAGTTTTGCCACTCAAATCCATAATTTTTCTCCCCACACCTTTAATTTCACATTTCCCTATTCATATTTCCCCCTAAAATGATTTCACAACTCGTTCTAACAAATTCGTTGCTCTGTTTAATGATTTCATAATTGTAAAATTGTGAATTCATATTTTCTAACCTATTTCTACTTATTAATGATTTTTCACCCCTATTTTATGAATTCTTTGTTAAATTTGATGAATTCATAGTTTGTTATAGTGAATTTGAAACTTTCATTACCAAATTTATATATAGCTCATCTATGAACTTTTTTTAGTCTACTTTAAGCCCTAATAAATTCACATAAATGAAAAAATAAATCATAACAATTCACTTACCATAGGCCCTCTCCTATCGAGTCTCTGATGTCACCTCACTCACTTTGCATGATGCTCATGGTGTGGAATGCAATCCATTTTTTTAGAAACTCTTAGAGCAAATCTCCTCAATGACCTTCTACTCACAAATAATTCTCCAAATCAAAATACACAAATTAATTAAAACCCCTAATTATTATATTTATATTTTCAATCCATTTAAAAAAAATTAAACCCCCCATCCCTCCATTATACCCATTATTCATTCATTTTCATCTAAATTTCAAGACAAGATCACTTAAATTATTTCAAATTCATTTTAATCACTTGCAACTATCAACCTCAAAAATTATTAATTACAATTTGAAAACCAATATATTTTTATATTTTTAGTTAAATAACTTACCATCATTTGGATATATCATTCCCACAACCACTCCATTGACCCTTGCATCATAATCAAACACTAAGCATGCAATATTCAAATGGTTAAATTTTTTATTTTTTTAATTTATATTCTAGTTTTCAACCAGGGTAATCCTATTTATACACACTTGAATATTTCAATTTTGATATCAATTCTAATAAATTGCTTTCTTACTAAGTCAAAACCACTTTACCATTCTCTTCTTTTCATTCATTTTGAGTGTTTGTCCATTTTATCACACAAACCCTTGAGGGGGAATGATCACATTAATTCTCTTTCATTTGGGGTAACTTTTTTCTTATTAATCATCAATACTCAACATCTTATACTATTCTTAGAAATAGTATTATTTTAAAACACTATTTCAAAGAGGGGAAAATGTAGACACCTAAATTACATTTAGTGTCTAAATATACCTAAAACCTATTAATTAGTATTTTTAACATAATTAATGACATCTCCCTCTAAATTCAAACAATTGAATAAATCAAATTAATTAATTGTGTACACTTGAAATCCATATTTAAATATTAAATCTATATTTTACACCTCATCCAACATATTACACCTTAATCTACCTCACCAATCCCATAACTTCCTTAACCTCCTTTGAGTCATACCTTGGTTTCTCAAATAGTTTAACTTATTCTTGATAACTCAGTTAACCATTTCCATATTTATCTCAACCATTTGAAATGGTCATCATCCTCATGAATGAGGACTCATTAGCCACCATAAATTATCTATATCATTTAAAATATTCAAATAATCCTCCACCATTGGATATTTCTCCCATAAATATATAAATAATCATGAAATCCATCACTTTCATCATCTTGACTTATGTTAATGAAGTGATATCAAAATCACAAGAAAATCAAAGATACCAAAGAGCATTTTGCACCAAAATGTTGCCCATTTTACCTTGTATTAAAAGAGTGAACAACCACTTTTCAAATAAGTCTAATTTAATCTACATCAAAATGGAATAAGATTCTTAAACCAAGGTATAAGTTTATGTTTATTTCTTTTATTTTTAGCTCTATCTTAGTTTGAGTTAGTTTAGATTAATATTTATTAGTTTAGTTTACATTTATAAATTTTATTCAATACATCACCCTTCAGCCTTTTCTTCACCTTTCCTTTCATCCAACACCAATCCACCTATTTTTATTTCCACCATGTTGGGTACATTAGATAAACCAAGTTAGGTTAGGCCCATTAAGCCTTTAGGTGCACAAATACCATAGATGTTTTATCATGAGGACTTTATTGTCTAGTGATAGCTTGATAGAGCATTCAGGAGCATGAAGAGGGTACTCTCAAAAAATTTCACTCAAGATGGAAACCCCATGGTATAGAGGACTGATTAAGATCTCTTCTCCCTTGATAAAGTAATAATTACAAATGGAGAAGAAAGGCTAGCGTAAGACTTAGTGTCAATGCACTAGGACACAAATGACCTCACATAGAAAATGATGGAAGATCTTAGAGATTAGGTAATAACTTTGGATTCTTAGGTAAGAAGCAGTTTACCCATAGGCTTATTTGGCAAAGTGGAAGAATCTCTCACCCATATGTTCATCATCCTTGGGGAAGTGACTAGATCCCTCTCTAAACATAAAGAGTTATTCCAAATAATATAGACATATCAGGAGAGTATTACCCAGGTGGATAATAAGTGCAAGAAGTTGGTTGATGTCATCAATAAGGGAATGTTCTTGGAATTGATGTTTTTTCCCCTTGTATATTTGAAACTATAATAGAACTTTTTAGGATCCATGAGAGCATCCATTCAGGAGTAGTTGAACACTACCCAAGTGACCTTTTAACCTCTAGAGAAAAGTAAGGAACAAATCCTTACTTATTTCAAAAATGTTAGCATTTTAATGCTCTTCCACCCTGATGGCTCCCTATTAGGGAGGGATAAATGTGGGGTCCACTTGGTGCACTTTAATGAGATCATAAAGATATAGGTGGCCAAATCCAATAAGGTAGGAGCTAAACCCATCTTGGAGTTATCCACACAATCCATGGAAAGCATCATCTAGGTCCAAGAGGTGAAGGTTTCCTTGGAGGCCACACTCAAGGCTCATGAGAAACTATTGACTTAAGAAGAGATCACCTTCTCATAGCAATTTGTGAACCTATAAAATCTTAATAATGAGGCTAATGTCATTGATCAATCATTGGTGGCTCAGTAAGGCTTTCCAAATTTGTTTGGAAGTCTATTACCTCCAACCTTCCCTTTATTCTCTTTTATTGAACCCTAGGGAATCTTCTTTATTTGTTTTAGGATTAGGAATATTTTGGTATAATTTTCTTACACCCATTTTATACCATGATGTCCCAGAGTGGGGACATTTTATATTAGGATATGAGCCCCATTATTATTATATATATGATTATGTAATATTTTTTAAGGGTCAACTCTATTTGAAAATAAATACTATCAGATTATTGTTAAATTGATTTTTCTATATAGATGTGTCTAATTGTCTTGAAGGTATTCCACTCTCTTTCTACTTAAGGGATCAAAACTAATTCTAAAGGACTATAATTTGTGGTTTTATATAGGGTTCATGCATTAATTATGTCAAAATATTATTTTTCTAATTAAGTTCTATAGTTTTTTTCATTTAATATGAAAGTTAAGAATTATGTAGTTAACTACAATTTTGTTACTATTTTATTCATTAAAAGACCCCTGAATCAAGTTTCTCAGCCTTTTCCTTAGACTCTTTCTTTATGTCACTAGAGACCAATCCATCGTGAAACTTATCATATAGTGGTGAAATTATAGTTAGGCATGCTTTATTCTTGGAAGCATTTATGTTGGCCTTTTATTCAAGAGGATTTATTTTCTGCCTTACCCTTTCCCTCCCTTTGATGTTTATTTTTAAAACAAGTCATATTTACCATTTTTTAGAAACTATGAAGTGAAGAAAAGTAGAATTATAAATTTGAATATGTCATAATTGGTTTATCTAGAAGTGAAGTTTTGTAAATCAATGAGAAAACTAGTATTGGACCTTTGGTGGTATCACTTCATCTCTTAGAGATCTATTCTAAGTAGGATATTTAATAGATCCCAATACATGTCGCTCATGTCCTATATTGTCTCAACATTAATCCTAAAATGAGAGGATACAAGTCCACCAATTATTCCTCAAGCTCACTTAGTGTACCTAACCTAATAGTTCTATCTAGGATAAATGAACTCTTGGATTGAACAATAACTAGTGCTCAATGGAGGGCACCCCTTCTCACTAAATAATAAAGATTTAAGCTATTATCCTATCTAAGAGTAACCCAAAGCCTAATATGTAGATATCTATATCCTGAGATGGTCTTAGATTACTAATAATATCCCTAATGTAATTTTATAAGATAAATAGAACTTCTAGAGGAAGACCAAGACATGTGGTTACACCTATCAATTCATCCTCTCAATCTATCCCTAATAGATCTCCACCTATGGTTATAGCTATGTCATGGATAGATAAATTTTCCATTAACATTCTTATAGTTGTCCATGATCTACCCATGAACCCAAAAAGGTACATCCTAATATTCACACTTGGTACAAGGTGTACTACTGATGAACATGTGAATTCATACAAAACTATGCTCATGCTTATAAATGTTGAACATGAGGATGTTGACTATAGGCCTTTCCCATTCACTCTGATGGATGTAGCATATGATTGTTTTTTGAATTTTTGTGAAGGTTTTTTAACAAGATGGGACCAATTCAACAATACTTTCCTCACATAATTTGGGTAAGGCATTGACTTAATTATGGTTTACCAATAGCTCGAATGCATCAAGAGAGAGCCAAATAATCCCATAAGTATTTTCAATTATAGGTTCTAAAATATGTATATTTGGATCACTATAATGTTAGACCATATGGCCAATTAGACCTTGAAATGTATAATAACACACTAAATCCTTGGATTGCTATGTTTCTTTATAGAGACCCTTTAATGGTAGATTTTACCTTAGATTACATTGAAGCCATCAAAGTGGATAGATATCTCAATCCCATAGGGTTATTGGCATCATCCACCCCAAATGTGCTACTAAATCTACCTAATATAAACCCCTATTTACCACTAACCAAAATATGCCTATGCCATAACACATGATGATGATAGATTACCTAGCCTTATAATAATTTTCCCCTAACTAAAACTTAGGATTCATTATCCTAGTTAATAATGAAGTAGTGCCTCGCTATCATAGTTAGCTATTGGTGACTGTCATGAATAATGTCCAAATTTTGCCTTAAGAAACCACCAAGAATGAGTTGGATGCTATACAACACATGGTGCAAAAGCTTGGTAATGACTTATTAGGATTTAGAAGATTTTTTAGAATAATGGTGGTGATAATTCAACTAGTAACTTCACCTATCATAGATGCAATCATCCCATGACCACTCTAACAACCATGTAAAGCCCTCACCTAATAAGTTTCCTAAGATCAACATTTTCAAGTTAGCCTTTCCAAATTCATGTTGTGTGCATTACATAAACTAATATGAATAATTATATTACATATAATTCTATAATTCCTTCAATATTTTCTATAGGGAAATGGAGAAATATGAGATAATCCAAAACCATCCTGATACTATTGGTCAAACTAGTGCTCCAAGATATTCAAGTCATTCAAACACTGCCATGGTATTAGAGACCTTGGATTTCCCTATCCATGAGGAATAAGAAACTTTGAATGAGAAGCAGTATTTCCAACAATTCCAATAGAGAAACAATGTTCTTAGGAATTAAACACTACAACAAACTCTTACTACATACACTCCTCTTAACAATGGTGTGACCCATACTAATCCAAGAGCATGAAATGATTCTCCAACTCTAAAGGCTAATAATTATTAGCCACCCAAATAGATCTATCTTGTCTCTAAGAATACTAGGCATAACAAAGTAAAAGATATGAATAAGATCAAGGAAAACATCACTCTACATGATTTTTCCTAAATCATGGAACAAAGATATCTCCTCATGAAATCCCTCACATAAAAACTAGTCCAACCCAAGTCTAGGGCCACACACATGAATGTGTTGATACACAAGAATAAGAATTAAATTACACCTTTCCTCCTTACTATCAATATATTTGGATTGAACCTTCATAATTGTCTAGTTGACTCAAGGGCCTTTGAAAATGTCATGCCTATGAGGATTTATCAATAAATAGGATTGACACCTATTAAGCTACATAAGATAGTGGTTTAGTTGAATAAGTCTAAGGCTAAGGTGGTAGTAAATATCTTAAATGCACATATGTAGATGAAATCTCAACTTAGGATCTCATATTTCATGGACATTCAAGTAGTATATATCCAAAAAGCCCACATGATGTTGTTTGGTAGATATTGGTCTAATACCTTGAATGGATACATGGTGACTAAATTCTCCCATATGTGGTTTCCTTATATGGGTATATTTGTTCAAATATGTGCTTTTAGAGGTCCCAAGATGAAACACATGATCATAAAATATAATGTGATCAATGAAGGGTAATCCTAGTATCCTCCAAGATAGGCATCTATACCCTATCCATAAAATATGTTGGAAACCAAGCTATCATAGACCTCAAATTTATAGGGTTATGGTCCTTGTACTTATATGAGGCCTATTTTAATCAAGGTTCTAGGGTATGAATCATATTTATTGACCCATCATGAAAATGAAATGTGGTTTCTTATTAGATAAAGTTCCCTTACACCAATGACCTAGTAGAGTATGAAACCTTGATCTTAGGATTATAATATGCATTAAAACATAGGGTTAAAGAACTAAAATTATTTGGGGATTGTGAACTACTAAAAAATAAAGTTAGGAACAAATTACAATGTCATTTTTCCTACTTGAGGAAGTATAAACATAGGGTATGGGATATAATATAAATTTTCAATGCATTTAATGTCATCCCCATTCCTAGAAAAGAAAATCAGGTGGTGTTGAGCATTGTCATTAAGTGTTGATCTTTGATATTTAATCTTGTCATTTTAATCAAAGGTTCTTATTAAGATGCATGGTTCTTTTATTGATTTCGATATAATATCATTAATGTCAATGGTTTTTGTGAATATGTTTGGTCAAGTAATCCTTGAGGTATATGTATGATGAGTTCTATGTAGTAAGTGTTGTTGCTATGATAAAAGAATATTGTTTGAAGTATGTTTTAATGTTAGCCTAAGTGAAACCATTGAGTATAATCATGAGTGAGTATAGGTCAGTATAGAAAATGTAAATCATCTTGTAATGCTTTGTCTAGACCTTATGAGATGGTATTTGTATTTGGAATGATGCAATAAGTGAGCTCTAAAGAAGAAGTATACTCTGAAGATCTATGTAAGTAGTTTTGAAGATGTTCTAAATGAGATACAAAGATGAAAATGATCCAAATAACACTTAACAATGTTTGAGCATGAGAGATATTGTTTAAGGTTGAACATGAGGTTTTTAGAATCTTGCAAATGATTATAAGGTTAGCTCCAAAGATATATATATATATGTATCTCTTAAAATGCTTCTAAGATGCTATAGTCAATCTCTAAAGATCTGTAACTACCTCTAAATAATTCATATTAAAATTTTGAATAAAATTGAGTGTATGAATTTTTATGATCATACAAAAGAGACATTTAAACATAAAAGAGTTTAAAATTGAATTATATAGAGTGGATAGAAGGTTAAATTCATAGCTAATAAGACTTGTAGATCAAGGATTAGAAACTTAGAAAAATGATGGTGGAAAATTGAGGTAACATGACTAATTTCCATGACATGAGTGAGTAGGTGAAAATTTACATAAGTTATTCAAGATGTTTTAAGTATGTGCATGAGGTTTTGAGTCTTGGTTTGTAAAAAAATGATTGAAAAAGTGTTTCAAGGTTTTTCAAGTGCACATAATGAAGAGATGTCTACCCAAGAAGGTTTTATCAATGTTCATTGTAATGTGAATAATTTTCATGAGAACCTAAGATATTCATGGTATATTATAAATGGTTCTATCTCAAATTTTTGAGCATTGGTTTCTAGAAACAGGAGCTAAGTTTTATGAATGATCGTTAAGACTAGAAGATGGTCTAAACCCTCATAAAACCCTAATAATGACCCAATATTGAGGATATTGTTATAAATAGATCATAATGGTTTTATATGATCATAAAATTTATTGGATATTTAATTTAAATCTCCTATTCATCTCTAGGTTTGTTGGTTTCTCAAGTGAGTGAGAAAAGCATATAAAAAAGTGATTGTCTTTCAAAGATTTATTGTAGCAAATAGAGTTGACCAAGTCAAAGTTGATATGTAGATAAATATAAAAGAATAATATTTTTATTTTATTTTCATGAATATTTTTTTATATGTTCCATATCTTAGGTATTCAAAGTTAATGATCCAAGTAGTCTAGTCACTAATAGACCTAATGGTGCAGACAATAAGGAAATCAAGTAGAAGTAAAAAGATGTTTCTTGATGTGTTTTAATGTAAGAGTGATGAATTAAAATACATGATGATGTTTTTTTTGTCTTGAATTATATAAAAATTCTTTTCATAACCTTTTAATTTAGTTTAATAGTTTGAAACATTGAATTCAAAATGGCTTATTTGGCTGAGTAGAGTCTGTGAGAGAGAAGGTTAGTAGACTGGTCTGTAAGATCAATAGTTTTCATTAGAGATCATTATATGATTAATTGAGGTTTATTTTATGATTTTATAATATAATTTTCATGAATTTAAATCCATTTAATATTGTGTTATATGTCCATATTTCTTTAACTTTATTTTGGAGTCAGTTGTCAATTCTACGTGAACATATTACAGAGAAGTGTTTGAACATGTTTACCATGATTTGAAACATCATATGAATTTTTTTATGACCTTAAATTCATTACATTTTTTAATATTTAATTTTTTACATTTTTTTTGGCAAAATTGAGTATATGCCTCAATTGTTCAAGGCAAAATTTATGTATATGCACATGCCTTTTAGATGTAGTTATTTGATAAAGGGTTCAAATGGTAGTTGGACCTAAAAGTTATTATAGACCTAAATTTAAGTTTTATAAGGTATATTATAATGTCCTATGATTTTTTCATATCATGTGAGGTGTTTTTATATAATTCTATTAAGATAAAATGGTAATGTGTTGTTAAGAAGACTTATTAGGTCTTTATAAGCCTAAAAGAGGAATAAGGGCTAATTGATGTATGGATGACTTATTGTATTGATTGATTCATTATTCAAAAATGTTATTTTTAATATTAAAATACCTATTCATGGATTACCTAATTGATTTGAATGTATATTCAACCCAGAAGGATATGATCAAGTGACTTGTATAAAAGCAAGGTAGTTAGGCTTATTTTATGTGTGTTAAGAGAGAGAGAGAAAAGGAGGATAAGTGAATGATATAGATCATTTATGAGTAGAAGGATGTCATTCAGAACATCAGAGAAGTGTCATGAATATCTAACATAGGTTATACATTTAAGGATCAAGGTCAGAAGACCTAATCAATCCATGAAGAGGGCTAGTTGAGCAAAGAAGATTGAAGGTCAGTTTGAGAGGGACTAAAGTGAGCAAAGAGATGGAGTAGATCAGCATATATTTTATAATAAATAAGGTTTTTTTTTTTTTTTTGATAAAAAAATCATGTGGATGATTTGGTGTTGAGTCATCTAGGGGGTTGGTGCCTCCTTGCAAGTGGGTGTTTGTTAAATCCTAGCTAAGTTGGTGTTGAGCTAGTTAGGGTTGGTGTTCCATGTGAAGTTGATGCTTCACTAAAGGTTGATGTTTGTCTTATATTAATTTAGTAAATTTTATTCTTTAGTGGGTTTTTTCCCCTACAATTTTTCCCACATATATTTTGTGTTCATGTGTTTCATGCTATTATGTTTTGATGCTTATGCTTGCTAAGATATACATGCTTGTTATAATGATTCATGTATGGTTAAGTGTAATTTAATGAAATGTTTTGAATACTAATTCCCCCCCTTCTCAATAATCTTATTTATAATCATTAGTATCAGATCAAGTCCTTTGGAATAGGTTTGATAGCCTAAAGGTGATCCTAAGAATCACAAGATGTCTTGTGATCAATAGGGAGAAGACAACATGTATGATGAAGAAATATTTTATGATAGTGAAGAAGGATAAGTTGATGTTATCCTTGAAACTAAGATCATGAGAGATCTTAATGATTTAAAGAATCAAAAGAAGACTATCAATGATCTCAATAGTTAGTTATAAGATATCAACATAAGGTTCAAATCAAAGGAATATAAGTATAACCAGTTGAAGGTTGAACATGAGTAGCTAATTAAAAATGAGCAAGTTCAAGAGAGATCATGAAAAATTAGAACAAGTCAATAATATCTACATTAAAAAACCAATCAGGTAGCCCAACATAATAAAGGATGTCCTTTTTGAGCCATGGTAAGTAAAAAAATATTATTTTCTACATTTGTCATAATATAAGACACATTGCTAGATTATACTCTAATAAAGATGAAAGACCTACAAGATTCAAAAAACACATAAAGATCCTATAATGTATAAAAAGGATCAAATTTTTTTATGGAGTCCAAAGCAAATCAGGATAGATCATATTGAACCCAAGAATTAAGATGAACCTCTTATCAAGAAGGAACAGAAGACTAAAGAGGATTCTATGCAAGCTTAGAATACTTTCACATTCAATATCAAGTCATGAAATTGTATATAGATAGTTATTTCTCAATCCACATGACAAGAGATAGAAATAAGTTTATCTCTTTAAAGAAGAATTTTACAAGAATAGTGAGGCTTAGAAATAACACAACTACTAATATAGTTGGCAAGGATGTTTTGAGTTTGGATAATGGAAAGGCCAAGACTCAAAATGTGTTATATGTGGAAGGTTTAAATCATAACCTACTCAGTGTAAGTCAAGTGTGCAAATAAGGATACACACTAACCTTTCATAATAAAGTATGTAAGATAAGAGCCAAATCAGGAAGGCTAATTGCTAATGCCAAAAGGACTGAGAAAAACCTATATGTAATAAATGAGATTAACCTATATGTACTAAATGAGATTAATAAGGATAAATGTTTCATAATAAAGATATATGAAATTTGGCTATGCCACAAAAGGCTAAGACACCTAAACTTTGAGAATCTGATCAAAATTATAATTAAGAAGTATGTGAAGAACATGCCTAAGATCATCAAACCTACAAACATTCTATATAAGGCATGTCAAAATGGTAATAATACTAAAATAAGGTTCAAGTACAAGGATTACTCTACCAAAAAATCCTTGGATTTAGTCCATACTGATCTCTATGGGATTATGAGAATTCAAATCATTCAAGGAGATAGTTACTTAATATTACTCATTGATGACTACACAAGAATGACTTGGGTTGCATATACGAAAGAGAAATCATAAGCTCTTAACAAGTTAAATAAATTCAAGGCCCTTATTGAGAATGAGAAAATTGAGAAAATCAAGTGCTTAAGATATGATAGAGGATGAGATTTTTGTTTCAATGAGTTTGATGACTTCTATGAGGATCATTGAATAAGAAGACAATTCTCAGTAGTCAATAAACCTCAACATAATGAGGTCATTGAAAATAAGAATAGAATATTTCATTAAATGGCTATAAGTATGTTTCATGAATCTATATTATCTAATAGATATTGGAGAGGGGTAGTTAGCAATGTTTTTTTCATTTTGAATAGAGGACAAATAAGGACAAATGGTAACAAGTCTCCTTATCAACTGTGGAAGGGTAGACCTAAAAATATAAAACACTTTAGAGTTTTTGGGAGCAATTTTTTCATCAAAATAGATGATGAAGGCATATTCTGAATATACTCATCAATGATCTCAACATATAGATGTTACAATAATAAACTACAAAATATAGTAGAAAGTAAAAATGTAAAGGTTGATGAAACAAGAAAATATCACTCATAGTCAAAGGATACTTTAGAGAATTTAGACTTCAAGAATGATGAGGAAGAAGAAGAAGCTAAAGAGAGACAGGCCTCCAAAGGACCTTCAAGATAGATTTATAGAGATCATCCTAAATCTTAAATCATTGGTAACAAGAATGCAGGTATGCAAATGAGGAAAAGATTGGTAAGTAAAATAAATCAAGAGGATGTTACTTTATTATCCAAGATTTAACATAAGAATATTATAAAATAAAGAAAAGACAAATTTTGAATATATGCTATGAATGAGGAGTTAGATCAAATAGATAAGAATGAGACTTGGAAACTAGTTCCTATACCTAAAGACAAAAATGTTATTGGCATAAAATGGGTGTTTAGAAATAAGTTAAATTAAAATGGAAAAGTCACTAGGAATAAGGATAGATTGGTATGCAAGGGATATGCACAGGTTGAAGGGGTAGAATTTGTGGAGACCTTTGCACTAATAGCAAGATTTGAGGCAATAAAATTGTTTTTAGCTTATGCAGGATTTAAATGATTTAAATTATACCAAATGGATGTTAAATATGCCTTTCTAAATGGGAATCTAGAAGAAGTATACATTGATAAACCTAAATGGTTATCTCTAATAGATAACAAATAATATGTTTGTAGATTGAAAAAGGCTCTCTATGGTATAAAACAAGCTCCTAGAGATTGGTATGCTAGGCTTGACAAGTATCTATTGGATTAAGTATTTAAAATAGGAGTTGCAAGCAGACAATAATCTATATATCAAGATAGAAGATGACCATCAACTTATAGTAGTTATTTATGTGGATGACATCATCTTTGGTGGAAATAATGAAAACATGATAAAGGCTTTTGTAGAATTAATGAAGAAATAATTTGAGATGTTTATGCTATGAGAACTATCATTCTTTCTTGGGTTGTAGATCACTCAAAATAAAAAAGGTATATTTAACTCACAAGCCAAGTACATAAGAGAGATGTTGAGAAAGTTTGATATGGAAGAGTGAAAATAAGTTAGTATACCTATGGCCACAAGATGTAATTTGAGAAAATTAGATGAGTCTTCAAAGGTCAATTAGATGTCATATAGGTCAATGATTGTAAGTCTATTGTATACCACTACCTCTATACCTGACATCATG
This sequence comes from Torreya grandis, assembly GCA_037957365.1. Lineage (NCBI taxonomy): Eukaryota > Viridiplantae > Streptophyta > Pinopsida > Cupressales > Taxaceae > Torreya > Torreya grandis. The sequence goes on along the minus strand of JARHVA010000014.1, from coordinate 11,790,749 downwards.
CAATTAATAGGTCTTGTGGGAAGATTTCAAGTAGATATAAAGAAGAGTAATGTTTAAGTAGTCAAAAAGATACTTAGGTATATCAAGGGGACTATGGATTATGGTATCCAAAAGGCAAGGAGTTCAATTTGATAGCCTACACAAATGCATATTGGGAAGGAAGTATAGATAATAGGAAGAGTACTAGTGGAGGAGATTTCTTCACATGAGGATGTATAATATCATGTATAATCAAGAAGAAACCATGAGTAGCTATATCCACTTGTGAGGCTGAATATTTATAGCATTTTCATGTTGCACATAGGTCCTATGGATGAGATAGACCCTAAAATATTACAAGGTGGATTATGATGGTATAATCCCTATCTACTATGACAATACAAGTGTTATAAGTGTATTAAATAACCCTGTTATTCACTCAAGAACCAAACACATTCCCATAAAATATCATTTTTTAAGAGATCAGGTAAGTAAACAAAGTGTTAAGATTAAATATGTTTCTACATAGGATCAGATTGCAAACATCTTGACCAAACCACTACCAAAGGTAACTTTTGAACATCTAAGATAGGAATTTGGTGTAATTCATGCCCATCAAAATCATTGAGATATTGAGGGGGGTCTAATCATGCTCATTACCTTCATGAATAGGTGAGTTTTTCAAAGAATATATGCATGTTTTGAGGGGGTGTTATCCAAGTTGTTAATTAAGTTTGATCTATGTTGAATTGGTCTTATAATATGATTCCATTTTGAAAGAGATGATAGTTGTAGAAGACCTTTGTAATTAATGTTAAAGAGGGATAAATATTATAAAAGGATGAGAAGAAAAAAGATCAGAAAAGATGAGAAAAGAGGCAAGTCTTATAAAGATGTATGGTTCTTTCATATATTTTAATCTAATATCATTGATGTCAAAGGATTTTGTGAAGATGTTTAGTCAAGTAAGCCTTGAGGTATGTGTATGATGAGTTATGTGTAGTAAGTGTTGTCATTGTGATGAAAGAATAATGTTTGAAGTATCTTCTAATTCCATCTTGAGTGAAATCATTGAGAATCAATATGAGTGAGTATAGGTCAATATAGAAAATGTAAAGCATCTGGTAATGCTTTGTCTATACCTTATGATATGGTATTTATAGTTGGTATGATGCAATAAGTGATCTCTAAAGAAGAATTAGTATTATCCAAAGATCTATGTAAGAAGTTTTGAAGATGCTTTGAATGGGCTATGAAGATGAGAATGCTCTGAAGAACACTTGACAATGTTTGACCATGAGAGATTGTCTAAGGATGAACATGAGGTTTTGAGGACCTTAAAAATGATTAGGTCAGCTCTAAAGATCTATATGTGCAGCTCTAAAGATGATTTGAAGATGCTACAATTGATATCTAAAGATCTATAAGTAGCTCCAAAGATGTCCTATTGAAATTATGAAGAAGAGTGAGTGTATGAGGTTTCTTGAGCATACACAAAAGAGATTGAAACACAATAGATTTTCAAATTGAAGTCTACATAGTGGATAAAAGGTCAAATTCATGGATAATAAGACTTACAGGTCAAGGCTTAGAAATCAAGAAAAAAGATGGTTTCTAGATGAGGTAACAAGATCAGTTTCCATGACATGAGTGAACAAACAAACATTGATAGAAGTGATTCAAGTTGGTTTAAGTATGTGAATGAAGTTTTAGGTCTTGGTTTGCAATAAAAGGCTTGAAAAAGTGTTTAAAGGTTTCTCAAGTGTATAAAATGAAGAGATGTCTACCTGAGAAGGTTTTCTCATTGCTCATTCGCACGTGAAACATCTACATGAGAACCTAAGTTTTTAATAGTATATGAGGAAGGGTTCTATCTCAAAGTTCCAAGAATTGGTTTCTAAAAATAAGAAATAAGTTTTATGAATGATCATTAAGATTGGAAGATGGTCTAAACCCTCATAAAACCCTAATAGTGACTTGATATTGAATATATTATTCTAAAGAGCTCATAATTATTTGATATAATCATAAAAGTGATTGGAGGTTTAATTCAACTATCCTAGACATCTCCAAATGTGATTCATTTCTTAGGTGAGTGAGAAGAACCTATAGAAAAGTGCTTATATTTTGAATATTTATTATAATAGATAGAGTTGACTAAGTCAAAGTTGATAAGTAGATTAAGATCAACATATGAAAATTTTATTTGGTGTTCATGAATATTCCTAGATAGTTTATAGATCTCAAGTATGAAAATTTGGTGATCTAAGTAGGCCAATTGATAACAAACCTAGTGGTGCAGACAATAAAGAAATTAGGTAGAAGTGATAAGATGTTTCCTAATGTGTTTTCATGTAAGATTTATGCATTAAAATACATGATGATATTTTTTGGTTCTTTAATGACCTATCCATGGTTTTAAAAAGATTGGAATTTAGTGTAAGAGGTTGAAAAATTGAAGCCAAAATGACTTATATAGTTAAGTATAGTCTGTGAGAGAGAAGGTCAGTAGATTGGTCTATAAGACCAATAATTTTCATTAGAGATCATGATATGATTAATTGAGGTTTATATAAGGATTTTATAATATACTTTTGATTAATTTTAACCCCTTAAATATATTCAATCATGTGTCATGTTTTCATGTTTCTTTGACTATGTTTTGGATTTAGTTGACAGTTCTAAGTGAACATCTTACAGAGATGTGTTTGAGCCTATTTACCTTGAGTTGAAGCATAAAATGATGTTTTTGATGACCTTGATGTCATGAGGATTATGAATATGTAATTTTTTACCATGGTTTTTTGTATAAATTGATTGTATACCCCAATTGTTCAAGATAGAATTTCTGTATAAATGCATGCCTTTTATATGCAGTGATTTGATAAAGGGTTCAAATGGTAGTTGGACCTAGAAGGTATTATAGACCTAAATTGAATTTATATAATGGATATTGGAGTGGAATATGATGTTTTACTTCCATGTGAGTCTTTTGGATAAACTTCAATAAATATCAAAAGGTAGCATGTTGTTAAGAAGACCTATTAGGTCTCCATAAGCTTCAAAGAGGAGTAAGAGATAATTGATGTATGGAAAACCTATAGCATTAATTTATTCATGATTAAGGAATGTTATTTTTAATATTAAAATACCTATTCATGTTTGACCTAATTGGTTTGAATGTATGGACCACATAGAAGGATACAATTAAGTGACTTGTATAAAAGCAAGGTAGTTAGGCCTATTTTATGTGTGCTAAGAGAGCAAGAGCAGAGGAGGATAAGAAAATGATATAGATCCTATATGATCACAATGATTTTATGAAAACTATTAAATAAGTGTCATGAATATCTAATAGAGTTTATAGATTTGAGGATCAAGGTTAGAAGACCTAATCAAGCCATGAAGAGGGCTAGTTAAGTGAAGAAGGATAAAGGTCAGTTTGAGAGGGACTAAAGTGAGCAAAGATCTGAAGAATTAGATCATCATCTATTATATAATAAACAAGTGTTTTTGAAGGTGATAAAAAAATTGGGTGGATAATTTGGTGATAATTCATATAAGGGGTTGGTTCTTCCTTGAAAGTGGGCGCTTGCTAAAGCCTAGCTAAGTTGGTATTGGCATCAATTATGCACCCCAGGACACTATATTAATATCCTACAATTTAATGCAACATTGAATCATCTCTCAAGTTATGGGGAACTTGTAAGAGAGATGAATCTATAGTTTATAAGGGCTAGCTCCCTAGATTATCCTTATAATTCCTATCACCTAATCTAATGCTTGTTCATGGTAAAGAGTCAGAAGCTTTGCGTAAATTGGAAAACTACACTAAAGAGGTGATCCACCAAGATATATACCATAGACTATCAAAATTCTACTAAGCACAATTATTTTTAAGACCAATTCTAGGGATTGAAGGATTATAACATAATTTCATTAATGTGAAGGTAGCATACATGGGACAATCAACAAGATAACTGACCTAAGGGTAGATTGCACACCATAGAGATAATTTCTTGCTGAAATAAGGGCCTAGTACAATCAACACACTTCACGTGACTTGTTAAAATAATAAATCTTGATTAAACATGAATGATAAAGGGAGTAAGGATGATATTATCACTTATCTCCACTATTCATCACTCACACACTTAGACAAACTATTCACAACTCAGAATTAGAATTGTATTCAATGTTCAAAGACAAAGTTTGAGGTCATTTTAGCAGAGCTTCACCATACCAACTATGATCTCTCTTAAAATGGCCAAAATGGCTCACATTTATAGAACTTGGAAGAAGAGAGAGAAAAGAGAAGTTCAAGAGGCACAAGGACAAGTTTCCAAAGATGAAAATTAGTTACAATGCATATAAGTGAGGTGGAAAAAGAGTTATGAAACTGATTTACACATGATCATATCCAAAATAAGCCTCTTCTCCAAATGTGACATAACATCTTATAAATCATTCTCTCTAAGAAGCTACCTTCATCATGGGATTTCTTGAGCATTCCAAATAAAATTAGGGACAAGTGTCTCATGTGTGATGACGAGATGGAGTTACAAAGAGGCCTCTACCTATATTAGAATTTTTATTAATCATGGATATTATCTTACACAAGCTCAATCATAATCTATGACCATGATCACTCTCTAATAGGATTTTATTGACAATTTTCACTATCATCTTATTATCTTCCCTAACTAATATGTACCAAGGGTCTCATGACACATGGTAGGACACTTCATACACTTGGCACTATCAGTCATAAATTAAAAGGTCTCCAAATTCAAGTTACCATACTTTTTACTATGTCACTTTAGAGACTGGTTAAAGTGAGAGGCTTAGTAAGGGAACTTTTAAACATTAAAAAACTCTAAAAATGGCATAGGGAGTTGGTTTGAGTCCCAATCTATCCTCCCAAGGGATTGATATCCCATGATCATCTTTAGGACCTACAAAACACAATAAATTATCAAATAAACCTATTTTATACTTTAAATATATGGATTATGTACAATATATATCCATATATCTGATCCTCATGAAGTTTTCAACAACTTATCTTTTACACTCATGTTCAAGTTCATTCATTTGGATGCACTTTGAGCCTCATTTCTCCCATCGGGTCACAAAATAGGGTTTTCAAGGGTTTTGAGGTCACTTAGACCCTTAGCCTTTGTTCATAAAGGATAAAAGTTAAAATTATATCAAAATTCTATTTATTTCTCTTTAGGGACCCTCTTTAACTACCCTAAACACCTCAAGGTCCCATGAAAAGGCTCGTGAAAGATATGAGCATTCTAAGATGACCATTCAAGTCATTTTCATGTATTTTATGAGGGTTTGTGTGTCTCAGTACCAAAAATGGTGTTATCGTGATTGTTTATACCATTTTAAATCTCATACACCTTTTTTTTACCCCAATTTACCTATTCAAATCATTATAATTTCTCACCAAGATCTATGAATGAAAAGGACTACCTCTTTAAAACTAGGTCCATACCTTGCCAATGGGTCTGCCTACACTTTTGAACCAAATGAATATTATTGATGCTTAAAATGCACTAATATATATTTAACACATAATTTTCACCCCCATATTCATTATTAAAAATTCTATAATTCTTGGCAAGGGTTATAATTTGAAATGTCCTTGCATTTGGAACTAAAATTACATGTTTCATCATTAGGTATGATTGCAAACCTTCTTGTCTAGACCACCTTGTTTGAATTCAAACCTTATAGACAATTTTATCATATTTTTCCATGTTTCCCCTAGTTATGAAAACCTTCTTGACTGATAAAACTGACTTTTGGTTCACTATTCATCACTTTTCCCCAAAATTGCCATTCTTGTGCATGAAAAAAGAACCTTACCTATGAGACAAAATAGAGGCATATTTACATATTTATTTTTTAAAATTAAATATTTTTTAGGATTTAAAAGGTCATAATGACAAACTTTAATAAATTTTTTTTTCTAATTCCATGGTTATGGGGTCTAACCATCTCAATCTTCTCAAAAAAGGGATCAAAAACCTTATTTTTTGCATAGTTTTGCTCAAACCTCCTCATGGATGATATTTAGAAAACACCTTCATGATCATAATATATTTATATATTATATACACACTTATTTCATTATTATGTATATTTTTAAACCGCCCAAAACTTTTCTTGTTAGTGAAACCTATATGTTTACCCCTTGAGCCAAGGGTTTCATAACTTGTCTGTATGAACTGAGTCTAGTTTGCTAAGAGAAAATAGGATTTGGGTATCTTGAGAGTGTCTTGGGAATTAAATTACATTAATTTTATTATAATTAATCATATTACACTGTTTTAAACGTTCCCTTCCTTATTAGGTAGTCAAAATCCTATCTTTCTCCTTCCAAGCTAAACATGCCTTGACTATAACAGAGGACTGAGATGCTTTCTTGTAGATGTATCTCTTTGAGGATCCTATAAAGGAAATAAAACTATTCCATATCCTTCTTAACAATTTTTTCATTGTAAAATCAAGCCCATTACCTTGGTTCTTAATTCATATTAGCACTTTTAAGGCTTCACACTGCTCACTGCCTTCCACAATCTCTTTGGCTTGGCTGTAGGACACTTTGTAGCTTTGATTAGGGTAGTATGGTATATAAATACTTAATAATATCCTATTATAATTTATAAACATTATTTACTAATTTTAATCCCTATTATATGGTTAAAACCATCATAATCTATGTCTAGCCTTAGACTTCCTTGTTTGACCCCTGTCTTAGTCCGTATAGAGGCTGTAGGTGCACCTGGGATTCCTAATAATTATTTAAGGGTTGGGTTTATTTAATAAATATAAGGTTGTCAATAATTTAAATTAATTCACCTTTAAACACAAATTTAGTGCTTGAACATGAGTTTTTGACCTTATGCCTTATGACCCTAGTGTAAGTGCACAAATTGCCCTGTGTACAGATAGGGTGTGGGCCTAGAAGGTCATTACATCCAAGAGCATCCTATATCATGACATAAGTGATAAAGAGTGTCCTTTGAAACATTTTAAATTTTCCCCCCTTCTTTAGCATAATCTATGTCTACTAATATCAGTTTCAAGGTGAACCTTCCTTTAAAATCTTATAGGTATCACTATCAAGTTTTAGTGGGTTTTTGGACAACCTTGAACCTCTAAAAACCTCTCTCCTTTTATCCTTTTCTCCTCAAACATTGTTCATTATTTTTTTATACCAAGTAAAAAACACCTAAACCTTTCAAGGTAATTTAAAGATCCTTTGTATATCTCACATGATGCTTTCAAAAAGTAAGGGGTGCTCTGTTAGTAGTTTTAGGGAAAACAATCCTAAAATAGTCCTTACCTTATTCACATGATTTGTCATCTTAAATTGATATCTTACTACCCTCATATACATTACCAATAACTTATTTTCATACTAATATCTCTCAAATGTCAATCTATCTCATTCCTTTGTACAATCTCTTGTAGATGTCTTGAAAAGCCACCTGTAGGTGTGCATTGGCATGCTCTACATAAGCAGGGTATTGAGTTAATAGTACTATTTAAATAAAAGCTTTCAAATACCATTCAAGATAATTGGTCAACTTTCAATATGTTCTCCATAAAAATACAAATGGGACCCTACTTCAATACCAAATTTCCAATGTAGAAGATGTTTATAAATATATATATGTTGATTGTCAAAGGCTGATAGTGAGGAGAAACTCAACCTTTTGGGTATTATTTTGACATATCAAAGGCTAAAAAATTGTTATATTATTTCTAAATTAATATTAATGTATTTAAACCTTTGATACAAACTTCATGTTTTCAATCTAACATGGAAAACATTCCTTCAAGAAGCCTATAAGTGCTTGAAGTTGACAGTTTATGAACTATCCAAGCCTATAAGAGGCTTCCTTGTCATTTGATGATATATATGTTATCATGGTTATGTATAATCTATGGATGAGTCATTATAACCATTTGGAAACCTCAACCCCATCAAAAACAAACACAAAAATAAAAAAACTAGCTCAAAAGTAGACCCCTCACGGTTGTAAATGCATAAAAAGTTACCTAAAGTGTTAATGATTGTTCATAAAGGAGGAGCCACAAATATGATACTTATTGATATTAAATTGAATTAGACTCAGATACATTTCACCCACCAAGACCATTGTTCCCAACTCCACGTGTATGGCCTACACCAAGTGTTTGAATTTGGCCCTTTTTTGCTTACAAAGAGAAAATGGAAGAAAAGAAATTATAAATGGAATTTTTGACATCCTCCTTGAAAAAAAATCATGGAAAAGAGTTTGGGGAGGTTAAGAGGAATTCCACCCACGTTTTTAGCTTATGGTGAACTCAAGGAGTCCGTACAAGTGCCTGAAAAGGCCTAAAATTAAGGAGAAACTACCATTTCCTACATATAACTAAATTTTTAACTACCATCCAACTGATACTAACAGATCCTAACCTCTTACACATTGAGATTCACTTTTGTGGTAAATATTTTTCTTATAAAGTCTATACATGTCATTAATTAAGCTAGAAAAGTGGCCAAATGACCTGTTTTGCATATGAAACCTAGCAAGTGATCAATTTATCACTTATAAAAACATTAAATCATGTCAAGGACCATATTAAGACATTTTAAGCATAATTTTATCCTTTTAACATCTTTAACTAGGTTTGACCAAGGTTGACTTTGGTTGACTAGCTCAGTACAAGGAGAATGGGCTTCAATAAGGACTAGGGGAAGGATAAGTGAGACATATAGGACAATAATAAACCTCATAAGACACATGAAACCTTCTTAAAGAGTTAAAAAATAGTAGGGATTTACCCAATTTGACTAGAAGTCAAATTTGGTCAACATTATTGGTAACTCCTGAGGGTAACATGCTTGCATATGTTAAGGACTTGTAGACATGTAGCCTCATCCAATCCATTGGCTTTAGAGTCACACATTATGGGCACTCAAATTGACTTGAACAGACCTTTGACTCAAGGAAAACAAGCCAATTGACCCATAAACACAAAATTAAAGACACACACTAAACAAGGGAAGGAAACACACTTGTGCTATGAAGCACTTAGGAAACACAAGACAAACTCAAAGGAAACACACATGTGTTCAACTAAAACACTTAGGGAATACAAAAAAAATAAAAATCACACACCTATGATAATTAGTTACAGCATAGACCTCACAAGGACTAATAGTAGAGCTTTAGATGTATCCTATTCATAGGGATCTGCAACTCTTCTCCATTCATCTTGGTCAGTTGAAAAGAATTGGTTTGCTTAAACTTACTAATGATGTAAGGGCCACTCCACAAGGTATAAAACTTTGTATGTATACCTATTTTTTCTATGTCCTCATCCCATTTCATAACTAAGTCACCTTCTTTGAACACTCTTATACTTTCTCTCTTATCAAAAGACTTCTTCATGAGTACTTGGTGGTGCTCCATAGTTTTATGTGCATTGTCCCTTGCTTATTATAGTTGCATTAGTTATGTCAACCTAACTTCTACTAGAGTATTCTCAATTAGTTCCAATTGATGTACAAGTTCTAGAGCAGGTAGTTCTTGAGATATAGACAATCTAGCTTTTCTTCCACAAACAAGCACAAAAGGAGAATTACCAATTGACCTCTGGGGAATAATCCTATCAACCCATAGGGTTGTCTTCAACTTGATGTGCCATGCCCTTTGATTTTTCTCCAATTTCCTCTTGATAATCTTCATGAGATTCTTATTAGTAGACTTATCCCATCCATTACCTTGAGGGTAATAGTTGGATTAAGTGCTCAAGTAAACTCCATTCTTATTTTACCAATCAAAAGTTTTAACACTCATAAAATCAAGTACATTATTAGAAATCATAGTGTAGGGAACTCCAAACCTTGTTATGATGCTCTCATCAAACTCTAAGATAACATTTTCAATTTCCTATTTCAATGCAATAGCCTCTACCCACCTTGTGAAGCAATCAGTTGCAATTAATATCCATTTGTGTCCAACACTTGATGGAGGGTTGATCATACCAATGAAATCAAGGCCCCATTGCATGAAGGGTTGGTCTACTTGGGTAGGATTTAATAGAAGGGTTACATGTTTTTGTTTACCTATAAAGAAGGCACATTAAGGACTCATCTTAGCCCAATTATATCAATCCTTGAAAAGGCTAGGCTAATAATAGCCAGCCCTAATTATCTTTTCATCTATTGTTTTAGGGGAGAAATGACCTCCATCTACACCATTGTGAAACTTTTCTAGCAACATACCAAAATGATCATTGTTGACACACATCAATAGCACACCAGTCACATCTTTTTGGAAGAGAATACCATCTACAAGATAATAAGGAATGGTTTTCAATCTAAAATACCTTCTTTGAGACTTATTCAAGCCATTGGGATACTCACCATTTGGGAGGAAACCAATGATGTCTTGTGTCTAACTTTGGATCGGTATGTGGTTATCTGATTAGAGTTGAACTTGATTGACCAAGACTTCTTATTTTGGCCCTTGAAGATCTGAATCTAAATGCTCACATAACCCCTTCCCTCTCACCAAGTTTGCTACCTTGATATCAACATCATACTTCATTACCTTTATAATCCACGTAGCTCTCTTTTCATTGAGATATTTTCTTATAAGAAAATCCTTAGTGATAGGATGAGAGACCATGACATGTATCTTGTTATTTGAAACCATGTTCCTAAATTTATTCAATCCTCTTATCATAGCTAGAAATTGTTTCTCAACAAATGTATATTTGATCTCATAGTCTTCCAATCCTTGGAAAAAGAATGCAATTGGTTACTCTATTTCCTCATCATTATTTTGCATAAGTATATCTTAAATTTCATCAAGGTTAGAAAATGTATAGAGTATGAAATCTATGGCAAAGTTTGGGTTTAAGTGAGTAAGAGATTGTGAAATTTCTTGTTAGATTACCTCAAAACTATTCTTACCTTCCTTTGTCCTAGCAAAAGCTTGGTTCTTCTTGAGCATAGTTGTGATAGGTTTCACCAAAGTTGTAAAACTTGGAATAAACCTTCTTAAAATATTTATTTTACCCAAGAATATTTGTAGTTATTTATTGTGTAGATGCAAAGATAAGCCTAAATGACCTCAATCCTTTCAGGTTCAATAGACAAACCTTCTTTTGAAACAATATGACCCATAACTTACCTTCATAGACAACAAATATGCACTTATTTAGATTAAGAGATAATACATACTCCATACACTTATCAAACACTTGTTTTAGATGTTTCATATGATCATTATCATCTTTTGAAAAAATGGTTATATCATCAAGGTACACAAACAATATCTCATTGATCAACTCTTTAAAAGTCATGTCCATTTCCCTTTGAAAGGTAGCTTCAGCATTAGACAAACCAAAGGGTATCTTCCTATAGGAAAATTTTCCCCATTTTTTAGTAAAGGCTATCTTAAACTGATCTCTTCATTCACCAATATTTGGTTATAACCTGAATAGCCATCAAGAAGTGAAAAACGTTGAGAACCTAAAATAACTTACAAAATTTGTTCCATGGAAGGTAGTGGATAATGAGCCTTGAGAGACACCATATTAAGTTCTCTAAAATCCAAAAAAAGTCTGATCTCTCCACTCTTATTTTAGATAGGTACAATATTGGCTACCCAAGTTGAGTGTTTAATAAGAAAGATAATCCTAGACTCAATCAATTTGGTAAGCTATTTCTTCATGAGTTCCTCTATCTTGGGATTAATAGGCCTTTATTTTTTCCTAATTGGTTTATCTCTAAATTATAACTCAATGGTGTGATGAGCTAGACTTGGATCAAACCATTTCAAATCCTTGTATTCCCAAGAAAATATATGATGAAACTCTTTACATAATTCAATAAAGGCTTGCCTTTCGGATGGAGAACATATATTACCAATTTTCAAAAGTTTATCCTTGAAGATCATGACTCTTTCATAGTTCTCTTCTTTTTTTTACATTATCACTCTTTCCTTTCTCCTTTGATCATATTCATTTAAAACATTCTCTAGGGTGACTAACCCTTTAGGCATCTTATTTGTCTTCAGTTAAATGACTTTCTCCTCATATTGATTGTGGAACTTCTTTTGGTTCTTTGAAGAAAATTCTGCCTCATTGTGTAAGAAATGTGTAATGTGTTTATCATTTTCAAACACTTGCCATGACACCTTATTAAATAGAATAGAATGTCTCATAATGACCTTGATATGAGATTAATCCTTCCCTCTACTTATATCATCAACTATGTCAAAGTGTGTTCCTATGACAGCCAACCTATCAACATGCTTATCTGAATCTCTTGGTATAGGTTGTATGTTGAAAGCATAAAAATATTCAAGTAGATCCCATACGTTATGATTTTAGGATCTAAGAAAAGGATTATTGGTTTTATATTTGTTTCTCACTTGGTGTATGACCAATTCACTATCCCCATAAACCTTCAAATTCTTGATTCCCCTTTTCTTTGCCCATTGGAGGCCATGAACTAAGCCTTCATTTTATACCACATTGAAAGTATAGCTGAAATGGAATATATATGAAGAGTATTATTAGTTATTTGATGGACAGACTAACATAACACCAACCTATACACATACTTTTATTCTTGAGACATAAAAAAAAATCCCATATCCCTTCAAGTTTATGATCTTCATTAGTGAGTGCGGGTATAGGAGTATTTTCTTCATACATACAATAGACTTCTAAATCAGTATCTTCTATGAATGTATAGGGATCATGTTCATATGTTTTAGTACCATACTCATGAAGGAAAATATCAGAAATACCTTCAAGGGGAGAGGATGTTTCACCACCCATGACACCTTCTTCTTCTTCACTAATTACATAATTCTGATTTGAATTTATCTCCACGTATGGTTCGATATGAAACCGTACCAAGGGATATGTTCTTTTGGTTACCTTAGCTCCATATCTTGTCCTAAAATCTAGAAAATACCAATTAGTAGAAAGGTATTTTCCTATTTTATCTGTGAAGTCCCTTGACAAGCAAATAGCAAAATGAGTTGGAAGATCTACTGCCACAATGTCTTACATAATGGGGAAACTTGGACAATCATGTAGAAAGACTTTCAATACTCTAACTAATCCCATTATCTTAGTTAGAGTTCCATCAAGATACAGCACACCTTTGTTATGTGTTTCATACTTTAATCCCAACATATCTACAACTAACTTAGGCATAAACATGGTACTAGCTCCACTATCCACAATGCATTTGTAAACCAATTTGTCTCCCACAATGAGTGTGAGATATAAAGGTGGAGGATTTTTAGATTTGGTGGAAAGTTCTAGGACATAGTTTAGTTTATTAGTAATGGATACACCATTGTGTCTTGGAGCTTGAGGGGCTACATGGATATTTGAAAGTTGCTCTTGTAGGAGTTCCTTTTGACTAGGCATTTACAAGAATTCCCAAAAAGATATTCTTGTCTTGGTATTCTTCAAAGAATTAATAACTTTTAGAGAGGGAATATTCACATTTTATTTCATTCTTAAAGGTAGTAAGGAAGCTTGAACTTGATGCATTATAGGCTTGACAATCTTGCTCACATTCTAACTTTGATGAGGAGTGTGACTAATAGGAGGTATTACACTAGGATTCACACTTTGTGGCCTTGGAGAGACATTACTTGGAGTCACATGTGATTCTAAAACATCTCCCAAATCTCTTTTTTTGGCTCTTGTATTGGTTAAAATTGATGTACTTTGGTTATACACATCATTATCTTCGAGACATATAATTTGGCTACTACCCTCTCCATGAGTATCTCTTTGCATGATATTTTATTCTTCTGATGTGAGGTAAGGATTATCTCCTTCTTGTGCCACTAAGGCTTGAATACATTCTCCACCATCATACATAAACTCACCTTTATATTATCCCCATTGATCCAAATTTTCCTCTCATTGAACTAGGTTAGTATGGGTTGGAACAACAACCCTTGTGGATGGAACATAATTATGATTATATACATTGGGATGCCTATTGAAACCTTGTTGACCTTGTCCTCTTCCTTGGTAATTGTATTGGGGTGGAGGTCTATAAGTTTGTGGAGGATAATATTCAAGATTGGGTGGAGAAATTATATGAAATTGAGCTTGTTCAAGTTGAGCTTGTAATGACGTAATCATTTCATCTTTTTTTATAGCACTATCCTCCTTCTTGGGATTTGTTCTAGACTTGGCATTAACATTGGGAACTTATTCTACACATAAAGTTTCAATTGAAATATGATACAACAAAGGCTTAGAAACTCTTGGGGTAATTTCCCAACTTGTATCAAACTATTCTCAGCTTCAATAGATGTCTCATATGCATTTGATAGAGTAAATCCTCCCATTGACTACAACATTACTACCATATAAATTTCAATTGATTTGAGATAAGGGGGGAATACAAAGCTTGGAGGAGGCCTCATGATAGGTGTAAATTTATACCATGTCATTTAAAACATTTCATTTAAATCCCCCATAGATTAATTAGGACCTCTTTTTATCACATTCAGCTGGTGAATTAGTGAGCTATGGTGACTCTTATTCTCAAACCTATTCACCAACAACTCTCCAAAGTCATCCTAATTAGTAATGTAACCACCTTCCAATGTCTTATCCAATCAAGTGCCTTACCCTTTAGAGACATGGAAAGTAGTATAATAACTATGTTAGCTTGAGTGATATTATGGAAGTTGAAAAAAAATTAAATGTCCCTAATGTGCTTATGGGGTAATAGGTCCCTCTCCATTGAAGTTAGGGAGACTTTTGGTAGCATTGGGAGGAATAGGATCATATGTAGGAATATTAATTGGATTTTGGGTTTTGAAGGTTAGGAAGGCATGTTTCCTATCCATCTCTTCTTCCTCCTCTTGATCTCTTATCTCCTCAACCTCATCTTCCTCTTCAAAAATTTGTTTTTTAGGATCTCTAAATTTTAAGAATGGTTTCGGATGTTGTTCCTCAAGAGGAGCTACAAATAGATGGACTTGATTGAATGCTCTACTAGAAGATGATCTAGTGAATGCCATGAAGTATAATGTGAATAAATTTATCTACAACCAAAAATTATGACCTTTTGGAGTCACCAAATGTTGGATTAAAAAATACCTCTACAACCTTGGGCTTGTCAAGACCAACATTGTCCCACCAAGCGTGCCAAAACTATTGACATCAAATTGTGCACACTAGGACACTCTATTTAGCTCCTATAATTTTATGTAACATTGAATCATCTCTCAAGTTATGGGGAACTTGTAAGAGATATGAATCTCTAGTTTATAATGGCTAGCTCCCTAGATTCTCCTTTGAATGCCTATCACCTAATCTAATGCTTGTTCATGGGAAAGAGTCATAAGCTTTACATAAATTGGAAACCTAACTAAAGAGGTGATCCACTAAGATATATACCATATAATATCAAAATTATACTAATCACAAGGCTTTCCAAGACCAATTTTAGGGATTGAAGTATTCTAACATAATTGCTTCAATGTGAAGGTAGCATACATGGGACAATCAACAAGATAATTGACCTAGGGGAAGATTTAACACCATAGAGATAATTAATTGCTTAAAGAAGGCCCTAATACAATCAACACACTTTACATGAACTATTAAACTTAGAAATCTTACTTAAACATGAAGGATAAAGGGAGTAAGGATGATATTATCACTTAGCTCCACTATTCATCACTCACACACTTTGACAAACTATTCAAAAATCAGAATTAGACTTGTATTCAATGTTCAAAGACAAAGTGTGATGTCATTTTATAAGGGATTAACCATACCAACTATGATATCTCTTATAATTGCCAAAATGGCTCACATTTATAGAACTTGGAAGAAGAGAGAAAAAAGAGAAGTTTAAGAGGTAGAAGGACAAGTGTCCAAAGATGAAAATCAGTTACAATGCATAGAAGTGAGGTATAAAAAGAGTCACAAAACTGATTTGCACATGATCACATCCCAAATAAGCCTCTTCTCCAAATGTAGTGTAACATCTTCACAATCATTCTCTCTTAGAAATTGCCTTCATCATGGGCTTTCTTGAGCATTCCAAATAAAATTAGGGACAAGTGCCTCATGTGTGCTGAGGAGAGGGAGTTACAAAGATTCCTCCACCCACATTGGAAGTTTTATTAATCATGAATATTCTCTTAAACAAGCCCAATCATCATCTACAACCATGATCACTCTCCAATAGGCTTTTCTTGATAATTAGCACTAGCATCTTCTTATCTTCCTTAACTGATCCATACTAGGGTTCTCATGACACATGGTAGGATACTTCATACACTTGGCAGTATCAGTCATACCTTAAAAGGTATCTAAATTTAGGTTAACATACTTTTCACTATGTCACTTTAGAGACTAGATAAAGTGAGAGTCCTATAAAGGTAACTTTTAAACATTTACAAGCTATAAAAATGGCATAGGGAGTTTGTTCAAGTCCCAAGTCATCCTCCCAAGTGATTGGTATCCCATGATCATCTTTAGGACCTATAAAACATAATAAATTGTAAAATAAACCTATTTTTTATTGATATATATGGATTTCATATAATATATCTCCGAATCACTAATCCTCATAAAATTTTAAACAACTTCTCTTTTACACTCATGGCCAAATTCATTCATTTGGATGTACTTTGATCCTCATTTCTTCCATCAGGTCACAAAATAGGGTTTTCAAGGGTTTTGAGGTCACTTGGAATATTATCCTTTGTTAATAAATTATAAAAGTTAAAATTATCTAAAAATTACATTTAGGGCTCCTCAAGGACCCTCTCTAACTTCCCTAAACACTTCAAGGTCCCATGCAAAGGCTCTTGAAAGATATGAGCATTCCAAGATGACCATTCGAGTCATTTTCATGTATTTTATGAGGGTTTGTGTGTCTCAATCCAAAAAATGGTAATTATGTTATCTAAGCCATATAAAATCTCATAAATATCTATTGTACCCCCATTGACCTATTCAAATAATTATAATTTCTCACCAAGATCTAAGAATGGTAATGACCACCTCTTTGAAACTAGGTCCATACCTTGCCAATGGGACTACCTGCAACTTTGAACCAAATGACTATTATTGAAACTTAACATGTACTCATATAGATTTAATAGATCATGTTAACCCCCATATTAATTATTAAAAACACTATAATTCTTGGCAAGGGTTAGAATCTAAAATGACCTTGCATTTGGAACTAGATTTACATGTTTCATCACTAGGTCTACCTACAGACCTTCTTATCTAGACCACATTTTTTGCATTCCAACTTTATATACCATTTTTAAATTTTTATCAATTTTTCCCTTGGCTATGAAAACCTTATTGACTAATCAAACTAACTTCTGATTCACTATTCATCACTTTTTTCCAAAACTGTCATTCTTGTGCATGAAAAAAACACCTTACCTATGAGACAAAATAGAGGAATATTTCCATATTTTTATTTTAATTTTTTTTTTATGATTTAAAATTTCATAATGAGAAACTTTACCAAAGGGTTTTGTATAATTCCATGGTTAGGGGGTCTAACCATCTCAATCTTCTCAAAAAAGGGGTCAAAAACCCTATTTTTTGCATCTTTTTGCTCAATTTTTGCTCAAACCTCCTCATTAATGATATTTAAAAACCAAATTCATGCTTATAATATGTTTATAAATTATATCCACCTTTATTTAATGATTATTTAACTTTGTAAACTACCCTAAACCTTTTTTGTTAGTGAAACCTTTATGTTTATCCCTTGAGGCAAGGGTTTCATAACCTGTCTGTACAGACTGAGTCCATTTTACTAAGAGAAAAGGGGATTTGGGTATCTTGAGAGTGTCTTGGGAATTAAATTAAATTAATTTGATTATAATTAATCATATTACACTATTTTTAACCTTCACTTCCTTTTTAGGTAGTCAAAATCCTATCTTGTTCTTTCCAAGCTAAACATGCCTTGACTATAATAGAGGACTGAGATGCTTTCTTGTATATGTATTTCTTTGAGTATCCTATCAAGGTGTTAAAAATATTCCATATACTTATTAAAAAATATTTAATTTTAAAATAAATCCCATTACCTTGGTTCTTAAGTCATATTAGCACTTTCAGGGCTTCACATTACTCACTGCCTTCTACAGTCTCTTTGGCTTAGTTATAGGTCATTTTGTATGTTTGATTAGGGTAGTATGGTAGATAAATACTTAATAATATCCTATTAATATTTATTAATATTATTTAATACTTTAAATCCATATTAGATGGTTAAAACCATCATAATCTATGTATATCCCTAGACTTCCTTGTTTGACCCCTATCTTAGTTCGTATAGAGGCTATAAGTGC
This sequence comes from Torreya grandis, assembly GCA_037957365.1. Classification (NCBI taxonomy): domain Eukaryota; kingdom Viridiplantae; phylum Streptophyta; class Pinopsida; order Cupressales; family Taxaceae; genus Torreya; species Torreya grandis. The sequence continues at coordinate 11,772,360 of JARHVA010000014.1, read as the reverse complement.
ACCTGGGATTCCTAATAATTATTTGAGGGTTAGGTTTATTTTATAAATATAAATTAGTTTATAAATAATTTAAATTAATTCACCTTGAAACACAAATTTAGTTCTTAAACATGAGTTGTTGACCTTATGCCCTATGACCCTGTTGTAAGTGCATAATTTTTCCTGTGTATGGACAGGGTGTGGGCCTAAAAGATCATTACATCTAAGAGCATCCTCTCTCATGACATAAGTTTTCAAGATTTTCCTTTGAAACATTTAAAAATTTTCCTCTTTATTTTTAATAATCTAGGACTCTTAATATGAGTTGCAAGGTGAACCTTCCTTCAAAATCCTATAGGTATCACTGTCAAGTTTTAGTGGTTTTTTAGACAACTTTGAACCTATAAAAACCTCTCTCCCTTTATCATTTTATCCTAATTTTTTTTTAATTTATTTTCCATACCATGGAAAAAAAACCTAAACCTTTCAAGGGAATTAAAATCTCCTTTGTCTATCTCACATGATGCTTTCAAAAATTAAGGGGTGCTTTGTTTAGTAGTTTTAGGGCAAATAGTCCTTACCTTCTTCACATGATTTTCCATATTACCTTGCTATCTTAATACCATAATATTCATTTCCAAGACCTTATTTTCATACTAATAGCTCTCAAATGTCAATCTATCTCATTCCTTTGTACAATCTCATGTACATGTCTTGCTTAACTACATGTAGGTGTGCATTGGCATGCTCTACACAGGCAGGGTATTGAGTTAATAGGACTATGCCAAGAAAAGATTTAAAAGACCATTCAAGATCAATGGTCAAATTTTAATATTTTTTATCCATCAAAAAACACATTTTCCCCTTCTTCAATAACAAATTTTCAACATAGAAGACATTTACAAATATATATGATGACTATCAAAGGCTAACAATGAGGAGAAACTCAACCTTTTGGGTGTTGTTTTGACATGTCAAAGGCTCAAAACTTTCTCTAGTATTTATAAATTCATATTAATGTGTTAAAACATTTGAGATAACTTTATTTTTTCATTTAAATGTGGAAAACACTCCCTCAAGATGCCTGTAAGTGCTTGAAGCTTATAGTGTGTGAACTATCTAAGCCTATAAGAGTCTTCCTTGTCATTTAATGATATCTATGCTATCATGGTGATGGATAATATATGGATGAGTTATTATAAACATGTTAAAACCTCAAACCCATCAAAAACAAACACAAGAATTAGAAACTAGCTCAAAAGGAGACCCCTCATCGTTGTAAATGCATAAAAAGTTGTCTGGAGTGTTATAAATTGTTCATAAAGGGGGATCTACCAATATAAGACTTATTGATATGAAATTGAAGTGTAATTATAGATTTTTCACCTACCAAGACCATTCTTCCCAACTCCACCTGTATGGCCCACACCAAGTGTTTGAATTTGACCCTTTTTTGCTTGTAAAGAGAAAATGGAAGAAAATAAGTTGTAGATGGAATTTTTGACATATTCCTTGAAAAAAATCATTAAAAATAGTGTGGGGAGGTGAAGAAACATTCCACCCATTTTTTTAGCTAATGGTGAACTTAAGGAGTCTGTACAAGTGCCCAAATGGGCCTACAAGTAAGGAGAAACTACCATTTCCTACATATAACTAAATTTTTAACTACCATCTGACTGATCTTGATAGATATTGACCTCTTCCATGTTTATATTCACTTTTGTGGAAAATATTTTTCTTGGAAAGTCCATACATGTCATTAATTAAGCTAGAAAAGTGGCCAAATGACCCCTTGTACATATGAAACCTAGAAGTGATCAATTTATGACTTGTAAACAAATTAAATCATGACCATATTAGGACATTTTAAACATAATTTTATCCTTTGACCATATTTTACTAGGTTTGACCAAGGTTGACTTTGGTTGACTAGATTAGTATAAGGAGAATGGGCTTCAACAAGGACTAGGGGAAGGATAAGTGAGACATATAGGAAATTAATAAACCTCATATAACACATGAAACCTTTTTCAAGAGTTAAAAAATAGTAGGGGTTGACCCAATTTGAATAGAAGTCAAATTTGGTCAACAATTAGTTTTGAGCTAGTTAGGGTTGGTGTTCCATGTGAAGTTGGTGCTTCACTAAAGGTTGATGTTTATCTTATATGATTATAGTCCATTTGTTTCATCAGTGGGTTTTCTACCCCTAGAGGGTTTCCCATGTATATGTTGTGTTCATTTGTTTCATGCTCTTATGTTTATGCTTATGCTTGTTAATATATACATGCTTGTTAGAATGATTCATGTATGGTTAAGTGGAATTGAATGAAAATTTTTGAATATTGATTCACCCCCGCTCCCCATAGTCATCTTGTTTCCAATAGGTGGTTGATTCATTAGTGATTGTTGGTATAAACCTAATGCCCCTAGATGACATAGCACTATAGGAGTTTTTTGTTGAGGTAGTCTTGTGTCCCTCAGTCCTAGACAATGTTAAAAACTTCTAGGTCTTTAAAGACAAATGGCACATATTAGAATTCCTCAATAACTCTAGAGTATCTAAAACCCAAGTCATAGATGAGGCCAAAAGGAATGACCAGGGAGATGTAAAATATGACCTAGATGATATCCTAAACCTAAAATAAAATAAATTTTCCAAGGGGATTATCTCCGTTGAAAGGATATTTAACCTTGATAGGCATATGCACCAACCTAAGATACCATTACACCTTGATAATAGGTCTAAAACAATCAATCTAGGATCATATTAACTCTAGGATGTTCATATTAACCTAGATTACACCCTTGGTGAGATAAAATAGCTTAGAAAGTTATTTTTACATTAACAAGATGTTATTTCCTCGAATAATAGAGACCTCAATCTATTTGACCCAAGTGTGATCACACAAATTATCCATTCAAGTAAGACCAGAGACCTTTTAGATAGGGGTAGTGACTTATTAACCCAATCCTAGAAAACTTATCCATAAATAAGTTCACAAGCTGCTTCTAGTCAAGATTATCTTCTCAATTTGTTGCTTAATATGGGTAGCCAACTTAGTACCCATTCACAATAAGAATGGAGAAATTTTGCTATTTATGGATTTTATAAAATTAAGCTTACAAAAAAAATAATTAACCTCTAACTTCCCTTGATGAAATGATCTAGATAGTATCTAGGTCTCAAATTATGTCCTTCTTGGATGGATTCTTGGGGTACAATCAAGTCCTAGGTAACCCATAATATTGAGCCAAAACTACGTTCACAACCAAGTAGGACACCATTTCCTACAAACAAATGTCATTCAACCTCATCAATATAGTATCAAATTTCCAAAGAGGCATGGACTTTGATTTCAAATGTCTAATAAGAAAGTGTATTGTTATTTACATGGACGACATAACCATTTCCTCAAATTCTAGGTATGATCACTTTTTCCATCTCTAAAGGATATTTTAAAGATGCAGAATGTATGGTATCTCCCGTAGCCCAAAGAAGAGTGTGTTAAGGGTTACCAAGGGTAATCTTCTCAACCACATCATCACAAAGGAAGGTATTTATATATACCATAAATTTTATAGTGTTATTTATATAATACCTCTACCTAATAGTAAAAAGGAATTAAAATCTTTATTTGGTAAAATTAACTTTGTGCACAAATTCATTTTGGGTTTTGATGAGGTTGTTAAGCTTCTAAATGAAATGTTAAAGTAAAAGGATAAAGTGGAATGGAATATCATAGTAAGGAGAGTCTTATATGATATTAAAGAGGTCATTTTAGACACTTCATTTTAATTGCTTTCATGTCTAAACTAAAAACAAGAGTGATTTTTTGTAATCACATGTAGGTTTAATTAGAAATCACTATTAAACCTAATTTACCTACACAACTATCATTTTAACCCAAAATCACAAAAATACATCCCTAATTAGAGAAATGGAGTGACTTGCATCATTAATATCATTTAGTGCATCCTAAATTAATTTATCCCTTTGTAAGTGTCTTCAAAAGGCAATTAAGTGAATACTTGATGATAAATAAAAACATTACAAAAACCACCATCCTTTTAATTATTGATTAATCTTACCTAATCAAGCTTAATTATTACTCTAATAGGAAAATACATGTATTTTAATTATTCTATCTTCCCTAAATTCAAAATTATAATATTGCCTTTCCAAAGATGTCATAATCAAGTAAAGAGTGCAAGAAAGCAAAGGTTATGACATATTTTACATTTTACTTACACAATCAAGACAAGTTCTTACACCTCTCTTACATAACCAATGACTATAATTTTATTCTAATGTGCCTTCCATACTCCAAAAAGGTCTTAAATGGCCTATCTTACACACTTTATGTCTATAATCATATATTTGAGGACTAGTTCTCAACCCTCCATCTTGAGATGAGATGAACAGTTTATAATTATTTAGAAAATATATAAAAAGGAGCCTCACACCTCTCATTTATATAAGCTTCTCCATGTAAACTTATGTTGAAAAATTATACATATAGATTATTCACTCTCATGCCAAGCCAAAGCCAAATAATGTGTAGACAAGGAGAGATGTTACTCACATTAGAATTCAAGAATTGATAAAGACTTATACATCTACAAGCTGAGCTCAGCCTTTTTAGATTGATCTTCAAATGAATATTCAAGGGAGGTAAAAAACATGGTTATTTATATTCCAATTTAATTTATTTTTTATTTTACACATATCTTAACATAAGTATTAGACTTGGGAAGTTATGTCTTTAAGTTGTTTTGATTTTGTTCACTAATGATTGATTAACCTCTCTTAGATTCTTGATCTACTTTATGGCATGCCTAGTGGGATTTTTAAAAGGATTAGATGCATCCACAAGTTTTTTATGCCATTAGAAATATTATAATTACCAAAATTACCTAGTAACCACTTTAATTCACATCTTTTTCTTTTAAATTATGTCCAAGTTTGTTCCATGTGTAAATAATGAACTTGCCTACTATACAGTGAACCCACTCTCAAAAATTGAAAACATGACCTACTAATCAATGAATTCATGTATTTAATATTTTTTTATTATATATATAGGTATAAATGGAAAAATTACCCTATATAATGGCAAGATCAAAGACATCATTGGTGAAATCATCATCAAAATTAAAAAATCACATTTTGTGCCTTTTAACTATTTCCTCTGTGTAGGTCTAAATGGTGAAATTGCCATGTAGAATGGTGGTATCATAGATAGAATGAGACAAATCATCATAAAAGTAGTTAAATAATCCTAGTAATAAATGAAATCACATTTTAATACTCTTTTTTATATTATGGTGCAAGTTTCAAATTAGTGAAATCCATCAAAATGGCAAGATCACCCTGTTAAATGGTGAAATCATCTTGTGTAAAAATGAGACTTAAACAAACATTATTTCAAGATTCTTATTGAGTCAAAGCTACTTTTATCAATATTATAACTATTTATGTTGTAGGAATTTATCCAAAGAAGTGGTGTTCTAGGTAGAGAGGATTACAAAGCAAGTTAGTCAAGGATTAGTCCATAAACAATGAAACATGCATAAAGAACTAACTAAACAAGCCTATATATTCCTATGGGAATTAAAAATGATAGAAAGAAATAAATGAAAGAAATCAACACCATATTACCTTCCCAAATGGATTTACCATACCCATGTGGCTCAAAAACATGTTCTCCCTTGATCAAGCATCCTTGTCTTTGTCGACAATGGTGGTAAACTCCTCCAATGCCTCAAGAACACTCCATAAAACCTAGGCTCTTGATTATAAACCACTAAAATAACCTATCAATGAATCTTTGTGGAAATAATTTAGCATTATAACTTTTCAATGTTCAAGCTTTGAAGATATTTGAGAATAATAAACTTGCACCAAAATAGCTTAGAAATGATGTTCATGGCCTCTCTATTTATAGATTTTTGAGATTGGTTAGGATAAACCATGACCATCCATCTCAAGATTGACATGTGTGGCCATGGATAATCCTAATATTTGGAATTAAATCCATAATTATCCTCAAGATAAATAAGCATTAAAGAGGTATGGGAGGCATTAACTAGGCATGGGTGACCCATAATCTTGATATTTTATACACTTATGCTTGATGGATGCCACCCCATAGATGATGTCACTAGGTGATACAGATAATAAGAATCAATTTTCAAAAATAAATATTCAACAACTCTCATGAAAAATTCACTTAAGGTCTTGATTTGGATTAATTAGCCTTAAACAAGGTTAATCAACATTTGTGCAATTATTTGAAAATTGGTCCTTAATTAATCAAAATGGATAGAAAGTCATATTAATGGGTCATAATTTTACTGGAGAGTAATTAGAAGGTGATGTTAGATGTGTTGAAACAATATTCCCATTTAGGATGTCACCAATAGTAAATAACAAAGGTACATGATTTGTACCAAAGAATTAGAAAAAAAGAGTCATCGAGAGCACTAAATGGTGAAATGGTCATTTTGACTCGAAATGATCCGATCAAAGTTAGTTAGCCCATAAAATGCATTTCCCTATTTATGGATACTTTGACCTAAATTGGAAATTTTAAGGGAAAAGTTTGAACCATTTAGGGTATTTTATGTATTTTGACTTAAAATGTGCATTTGAGTGCAATTCGAGTAAGATTGACAATTTCAACACAAATGGTGTTAGGAATTGGATGTCTACATTTTGCCCCTATTTGAGAAGGCGTAGCAAGACATTCAGGTGAATTAATGTCTTGTTAAAGAAAATATTTTTCAAGAATAAATTATTATATACCCATGATTCCCCCTCAAGAGGGCATATTAGGATGAAAGAGAAGGATGAACTCTCAAAAAGAGAGAGAAAGTGAGAGATTAACCCAGGGAATAGATCACATCCAGATGAGCTAATGCTTGAACATGTGATTACCATCAATAATCAAAATATAATTAGAGGTATAATATGCCCTAGAGATGGGGGGAATGTAAAAGATATAATCCATAAATTTAAGGGACACACTTTAAACGTACCCAATTTGAGAGTACAAGCTGCATGCTTATGACATTGATCAATCTTGAGACAAGTTACACACTAAAATATTTCCATCATGGGATTTAATGTAGAGAGCTTGGAATTAGAATAAAATGGATAATTTTCTTCTTAAGCAAGGGAAGCACCACTACAATGCGGTCTCTAGATAAAAGATAGTAAGAAGTGCCCCAATAGAGCAAATTTGATTGTGGTAAAATAGTCATACCCTAGTAAGACAAATCTTGATCATTGATAAAGAATAAATAATGACCTAACCCTATATATATGATTTGATTTATATGGTGTTTAGATGTTGTACCCCAACATGGGTAAATGTTAAGAAAAATAGCTCAAGGATATAACCGAAAAGATAGGTTAAAATGAGTGGGCATAGATGTACATACGAAGGTGTAATGGCCTAGAAAGGAATATAAAACCAAGCATATGAGAATGCAAAAAGTGATGAGAGAGATGAAAATAAGAATGGAGATAGTTGAGATGACCTAAATATAAATTTATCACTGCTTACATAGTTCCATGGACTCATGTTCCATCATGAACTTCAGGCCAATGTAGTTCACCCAAGTTTGGGAGAGATGGAATGATGAATGATAAAAAATTACCAAGAATTTATTAGACTTACAATGTATGCAAAGAGATAAACATCTAAGCATATACAAATAAGCCTAAAATGAATGCTACCTAGAAGCCAAATTCTATATCATGAGCCTAGGTTTTAAAGAGTGTTCTTGAGAATCATTCATTAGAGTTGATGTTGACATTAAGACTTTGAGACTTGAGCACAAAGTGCTTGCTATAGCAAAATAAATTAGGCATCATAATTATGAATAACTTATAATGACATAAGATTCTAATTTCACTAAGCCAGTTCAAATGTGAATATCTATAACTAAGGATAATGGTAAAACAATGACCAAAACTAGAGTTACAGTGATTTACATTTAAACAAAAAAGCAAAAACAAAGAAAAAGATAAACATAAATGAACCTAACTTGAAATCAAGATATGATCTATCAAGACTAAATTAGGAACAAAAATGTTTAAAAACAAAAGGCAAGAACATCTTAATGACATGAGACCAAGATATGAATAATCAAGATCCATGTGGACCATCAAGGCATCTTTGAAAAAAAAGAGAGAAAAAAAAAATCAAACTGAAAAATAAGACAAAGAAATGCAAGACCAAAAATAATAAAAAAAGGAGAAGAAAATAAAAGGAGAGGTGTGAAATCACAACAAAACACCAAGAAAACATAAATAAACACACACAAACAAAAACCCAAGTTAGTGCAGTTTAAAGATATGTCCATGTATATGTGGTAGAGGCATTACTTTCCACCCCATCATAACAAAGAACAATTACATGACAATTTTTCCCTAATTAAAGAGGCATACTGATAGAAGAAAAGGATGGGGTTGGCTGAGTTGACTCCATATGTATAAGACAAGTGGACACTGCCTAAATAGTTCCATGGATGCATGTTCCAACATGAACTTCAAGCCAAATGTAGTTCTCCCAAGGCATGGGATAGAATAAAAATGATGATCAGACCAGAATGATTTATAGAAGAAATGGAAGAGATGACAAACAAATGAGAATGGTCTGGCAAATAAGAAGCTGATGAGATGAGAAAGAATGATCTTGAAAAATGGAAAGAGCATGGGACAAGATGAAATGAACTGGTATTTTTGTTCTTGAAAAATGGCAAGAGTATTCAAACTTAACAGTTTCTCACAAAATGGTGAGAGCATTCAAACTTAACAATTTCTCACAAAATGGTGAGAGCATTCAAATTTAATAGTTGCTCACAAAATGGTGAGAGTGTGGGATGGTGGAATGGGAATGTACAAATGTACAAAAGCATGAGATAATGTTTTTGTTCTTTTATGGATCATGTTCTAATGTTTTTGGTGTTTTTCAGATAAAATATGCACAAGGTGGGACCATCTAGTCAAGGAGATGCATGTCTTGAGAGTAGAGGTTCTAATAAGATAGCCAAGCTGGATGTAATGGCCCATGATCATAAATTGGTGAGATTGAGGTTATTGATAAAAAAGAAAGTATAAAAATACTCATACTAAGAAGCTTTAGCTATTCACTTGTCAGAAGTTGCACAAGATTATCCTGACTGAACTAATTTATAGAACTATTGCTGAAGATGCTCATAACACTTATGAGACATAATCAAGATCATAATTAGTTAAGGGAATAAAAGTGTTCAAGTTTATAACATGTCCTAGACATAACAAAGAATATTCATCTTAAAGAGAGCAATCTAGAATTGGATTAAAAATGTGTTTAGAGTGCCAAGAGTTCAAAGCCTTTACCATCATGATTCATGAAAAGTGGACCAGGGTATATAAAATGCATTCAAGGTAAGATAAAAGGGGGGGATAAAATTATGATAGCACAAGTTTCCCCCAAGTTAGGGGTATTATACACAATGGTTCAAAGTTATTCATGCATATAACCTCTTAAGGTGTATGATGTTAATGGGCTCTGAAATTTCTTCACCATTAGATTTAGCCAATTGATATTCTCTTGAGCCATAGTTTGTTGTGACAATGTATGGTCCTAACCAATTAGGCTAAAACTTGCCTTTCCTTTTGGGTTCAACATTTATGTTCTTCTAGTTATCTTTAAAAACTAAGTCACCAATCTCAAATTCTTTAGGGAGAATGCATTTGTTTTAGATCCTCTAAAACCTATTTTGATAGGCTTACAAGTTTTCTAGGGAAGCCAAATGCTTACCATTAAGAATTTCTAGTTATTGTAGCCATGAGGCTCTATAGTCTTCATCATCTTCAATGTTCTCTAGTGATATTCTTAATGATGGGATCTCAATCTAAATTAGGATGATAGATTCAGTGCCAAAAACAAGGGAGTATGGAGTAGCTCCAGTTGGGGTGCGATGATTGGTTCTATAAGCCCAGAGGGTAGGAAAGAGTTACAAGTGCCAATTATGGCCAACATCATTGAAAATATTTTTTAAGATGGATAGAATGGTTTTATTTGATGTCTCATCTTGTCTATTACCTTATGAGTTATATGGAGTGGATTTATTATGCTTGATCTTGAATTTTTCACAAAGAGATTTCACATCTTGGTTTACAAAGGATCCACCATTATCAAATATAATACGAGTTGGGATGCCATATCGATAGATGATATGGTAATGAATAAATTTAGCTATTTTTCCTAGTAACATAAGTGAGAGAAATGGTCTCAATCCATTTGGTAAAGTACTCAATTGCAATCAAAATGTGCTTATGACCATCCAAAGATGTTGAGTTAATTTTTCTAATGAGATCAAGATCCCATCTTGAGAATGGCCATGGTGTTGTAATTGGCTGGAATGGTAAGGAAGGCGCATGTATCAAGTTTCCATGCTACTGATGAGGAACACACTTATTTACATAATTAAAATTATCTATCTCCATTTTGGGCCAATAATAGTATGTTCTAATAAGTTTCTTTGCTAGGACTACACCATTGGTATGGCCCCACACATTCCTTCATGAACCTCCTTTAGTGTCAGCTTAGATTCTCCCAAAGATAAATAATGAAGAAGCATTCTATCATAGAATTTTTGATAAAGCATATTTCTAAGGAAGATATAACGTGTTAGGTGATGAAGGAAAAGTTTTTGTTGGTTATTGGAAAGGTTGGAAGGAAAGACATGGCTATGGAAATAGTTATAAAAATCTTGGTACCATGGTAGCTTAGGTGAGAGATTAGGATCAACAATGTTTCATATCCTTTCTGAATCTAATAAAATATGTGATGGTTGAAGAATATTTTAAATCAAGAATTGATACTCTTTATCACTATCTGTATTTGAATCATGAAACTAATTAATGCCATGGTATCGACAGACCTGTTGTTGACTTATGGAACTTGCTCAAATTGTAGAGATTTAAAATGTCTTTTAAGGTTATCAACAATTTTATTGTAAGGGACAAGCTTATCATATCTTATTTGAAATTAATAAATTATCTGATTTATGATTAGTTGTGAATATCCATAGACCTTTAAGATTTGAATATCCCACTCTATGGAAAGATAGAACCCTGCAACCAATGCCTCATATTTGGCCATATTGTTTGTACACTAAAATTATATATGGAAGGATTTGGGGATCAAATCCCCTTGTGGCATTATCAACAATATGCTAGATCCAAATCCTCAAGATGTGAAGGAGCCATCAAAATAGAGTGTCCACTATTCAGGTTCTTGGGATGCTTGTTCTATCATCATGAAGGAATCATCTGGAAGGTCAAAGTTAAGAGGTTGAGTGGCTGTAATAGGAGCTTATGCAAGTTGGTCCGAAATAATCTACCCTTTGATTTCCTTCTAATTCTAGTATTTAATATCAAACTCACTAAGGATCATAATCTATTTAGCCATGTCTTTGGAGAGTTGCTTTAGATAAGAGGAACTTGAGAGGATCTACCTTGGCGATAATAATAGTTTTATTATTTAGCATATAATGTCACAATTTCTAAATGGTGAACACCATAGATAAACATGCCTTCTCAAAAGGCATATAATTATGTTCATAGGCTACCAATGTGAAGATTAAATAATAAACCATGTGTTCCTTACCATGATCATCATGCTGAGCCAAAAGTGCCCCCAGTGCATATTTTGTGGCTGATATGTAAAGAAGTAGTGGCTTTCCTTATGTTGGAGGTTGTAAGACTAGTAGATTGGCTAAGTATGTTTTAAGATTTGCAAATTCTATCTAACAATCTTCATCCCATTGAAATGTCACTCCTTTCTTTAAGAGATGGGTAAATGGGTGGCACTTATATGCCAATTGAGAAATGAACCTATGTATAGACTAGATCTTTCCTTATAGACCTTGCAAGTATTTAATATTCTTAGGTGGAGGCATTTATATAATAGTGGTGACCTTTATAGGGTCAACTTCAATCCCTTGATGTGATATAATGAACCTTAGCAATTTTCTTGATGTGACTCTAAAGACACATTTCTTAGGATTCAAGCATATTTTATATACATGAAGCCTCTCAAATATTCTTCATAGAATGTCAGGGTGTCTAGCTCTTATTCTTGATTTTTTCTAGTATATCATCAACATAATCCTCAACAATGTCATGCATCATGTCATGGAATATGATATTCATCACAAGCTGATATGTGGCTCTAGCATTATTCAAATTGAATGGCATGACTTGGTAACATAATGTCCCCCACAGAGTGGTGAACTTGGTCTTATGTTAATCTTTAGGTGCTATCTTGATCTGATTGTAAATGAAAAATCTATCCATTAAGGATAGCATCTCATACCCAGTATTTGAGTTGACAATCATGTTGATGTTGGGTAGAGGAAAATCATCTTTGGGACATACCTTATTGATATCATGAAAATCAGTACAAACACATATGCCTGGGGTCTTTTTACTTACTAGGACTATGTTAGAAATCCATTCAAAGTAGTCCAATGGTCTGATAAATTTGGATCCTAACAAATTGTCCAAATTATCCTTAACCAAAGTGGTGATGCATAGATGCATATTTCTTAACTTTTGCTTGACTGGCTTAGCATTAGGGTGAACAACTAGATGATACACAACTAAATCTAGATCTAGGCCTAGCATGTCAGAATATGCCCATGCAAAGATATATATATATATATATATATATATATATATATATATATATATATATATATATATATATATATATATATATATATATATATATATACATCTCAAATATTCTTCATAGAATGTCAGGGTGTCTAGCTCTTATTCTTGATTTTTTCTAGTATATCATCAACATAGTCCTCAACAATGTCATGCATCATGTCATGGAATATGATATTCATTACAAGCTGATATGTGGCTATAGCATTATTCAAATTGAATGGCATGACTTGGTAACATAATGTCCCCCACAGAGTGGTGAACTTGGTCTTATGTTAATCTTTAGGTGCTATCTTGATCTGATTGTAAATGAAAAATCTATCCATTAAGGATAGCATCTCATACCTAGTATTTGAGTTGACAATCATGTTGATGTTGGGTAGAGGAAAATCATCTTTGGGACATACCTTATTGATATCATGAAAATCAGTACAAACACATATGCCTGGGGTCTTTTTACTTACTAGGACTATGTTAGAATTCCATTCAAAGTAGTCCAATGGTCTGATAAATTTGGATCCTAACAAATTGTCCAAATTATCCTTAACCAAAGTGGTGATGCATAGATGCATATTTCTTAACTTTTGCTTGACTGGCTTAGCATTAGGGTGAACGACTAGATGATACACAACTAAATCTAGATCTAGGCCTAGCATGTCAGAATATGCCCATGCAAAGATATATATATATATATATATATACACACATATATATATATGTATATATATATATATGTATATGTATATATATATGTATATATATATGTATATATATATATATATATATATATGTATATATATATATATATAATCCTTAAGAATGGATATAATATGTTCACATTTTGCTTCAGTAAGGGAAGCTCCAAGATAATTTTTTGGATCCTCATGGGTTCCAAAATTCAATTTTGTTGTGCTCTCCATAAGGAGTTTGGATCCATCCTCTAGAATTATAGGCAATGTATGGTCAGGATCATCTTCTTCTGCTATATCTTATTTTTGTTCCTCCCAAAGATCTGGATAATATGAAGAATCATAATATGCCTTCTCAAGTAAAGGCCAATTAGCAAAAACCTCTATAAACTCTAGAGAAAGATGCTAAAATATTTGATGTTGTTACAAAGAGATGATTTTAATAGCTATGGAACTTGGGCTAGATGGGCTTTCTACGTCCAAAGGGGATGAACAAACTTTCCCACCTAGGAGCACTTGAAACAAGTTTTCACTCAAAGGCTTTTCTTTTTCTTTACTTTTTCCCTAATCAATGAGTGCCTCAAAGAGGTTTTCACATAAATATCTTGATGTTTGTTCTTTATTATGACCAAGAAAGTTTACCTACTCTCAAAAGTAGGCAAAAGGATTCAATGAAAAATCAAAACCCTATTTATGATCACCAATGGGGAATGCATCTCATCGACCCATGTATTCGATAATTGATTCTTCATTTTACAACTCATCAAGTCACATGACCAAATCTTGTTGATCCCAATCTATGAGTTTAGGATGGAAAAGACATAAGTTACAATGAGGGTTTACTTTAGGACATGAAGCACCAATGGTAAAGATATAATATCCTACTTCAGGAAGGGAAGCACCACTAGGATGGGTTTTTGCTTTAGGATGAAAATCTCCAATAGGTGTTATGGTCAATATGGCATTTGAATCATCCAAGTCTAAATTATCAAGATCATTAAAAAGGATATAATAGGATATTGCATCACTACTAGGAGTGTCATTACTAGTCACTTCTAAATAATCAATACCAAATGTTAAGAGGTCATCTTCTAGTGGTTTAAATCTGAGACCATGATTCCCATTGACAACTTTGGTTGATAAGGGATCTAAAATTCCTTATGTCTAGGGGCCAAGGCCTTTTCCTGTATAGTCAAGATGATCCATTATCTTGTTAGGGATAGGATACTTTAGATTCTAAAAAATAATTTTCAAGACCCTCATAATATAACCAATCTCCCTCAGTAAAATCCTCTCGATCTTTCTTTGGTGTAATTGTAGGTACAAAGACCATAGGAGGTTTTGGTTGCTTCTTATTTGGTTGCCAATTTTGATCAGGCCTATTAGGAGTCTAGGAAGTTTTAGTCTTACCAAATATTTAATTGGATTTTGGTAATTTTGCAATATGGAAGACATCCTTTAGATGATACATGAAAATGCCTGCATCTTTAATAATCACTTGCTTGGCTAGAGCTATAGGAAATGGATCAGTTGAGGTGGAGGATAGATCACTAGGGTCTATATAATTAGATGGAAATGGATGAGAAATGATGGATTTATTGTTTTTAATGAATTTAGACCCTAGGAAATAGTTATAATTTTGAAACTTTGCTTTGAGATGTTTGTAATATTGGTATGGTTGCTGATCAATAGAAATAGTAACCTTGATCCCATCATGGGGAAACTTAAGGTATTGGTGAAGATTAGATAGAACTACCTTTACTTCATGGATCTAAGGATGACTAAGTATGTTATAAGGAAGCTCAATATCCATAATATGGCATAATGTGTGATGAGAAATAGCCCCAACCATGATTGGCAACCAAATTGTACCAGATGACTCCCTCTTGGCATTATCATAAGCCTTGATTGTAATAGTCTCTAGTTGAATGTCTTTATCCATGTAACCCAATCATTTCACCAATTTAAGAGATATGATGTTCATACCTAAACCATTATCTATAAAAACCTGCTTGATCTTCTAATCCATAATGATTATCTCAATGTATAACATGTTACTATGATTTGGGCCAAGGGTGGACATGTCCTTTTGATCAAATGTGATTTTCCAAAATGAAGACAAATGTCCAATGAGGTTATATAAATGACGAAGGTTTATATCATTAGGCACAATATACTCTTTTAAAAGTTTTTTAAAGATGGTTCTATGGACATCAGATGCCCAAAAGAGTTCTAATATGGAAATTTGTGTAGGGGTCTTATCTAATTGGTACATTATACTATAAGGCCTTTGAATTATGGATTGAATTATTTTAGTCTTTATTGGAACAATATTCATCTTTGGAACCATTGGTATAATGTTCTCATTGGGTTTATGGAAAGAAGTGGGTGAAGGGCCTTAGATGGTAACTCATGGGTGTCTAGTTGTAAGTTCACAACCTAGAGGTGGAAAGGAGTCATTATAATTAGAAGATTGAGGTAAAGGGCTTTAGATGGTGATTCATGGATGATTAAAAACATTACTATAATTTTGGGTCAGTGAGGAGCCTCTAGAAGAATGGTACTATTATTCAAGATTAGTAACCCATGCAAATGTAGTAGCAACATGATGATGTGAACTCGACATGGTATTACTAGGGGGAGAGGGTGCTAACCCTATAATGATGGGTCTCATGTTATGAGGAAAATTAAATTAGCCATGTAGCATTATAGTAATAGTGGTAATGTGGGTTGTAAAAATGCATCCCATAGTGTTATTGTAGTCGTAAGGCACATTTTTATAAGCCACATTATTAGTGCAGGGATCATGATATTGATTATGCTCATTACAATTATGACCTTGTTGTCAATTTTGAATCTACCTCTATCCTTGATTGTGACCCTTTTGATTATTTCTTGGTGGTGGTGGATCATGTCAAGGAAAGGGGTCTTTGTAGACTCCCATATCCTAATTTGTGTCTTGATTAGGAGCCAACTTAATTTCCAGCTCACCATTTTCAATAAAGTCCTCAATAATGTGTCATAATTGAATGTAGCAATATGCACCATGACCAATAACATGATGAAATTTACACCATTCTTTCTCTTTGTACTAGTCTAGTTTTGGTTAATCTTGAGGAAATGGCCTTAATACTGGCCATATAATCAAGTTAACTACAATGAGATTTTGTAATACTACTTCAACTGATTCTCTTAACTTATTAAAGACTCTAAAATTGTTATGAAACATCCTTCATGGAGGTTGTCTTTGTAAAGTAGGTACTGGATTTGAGGGAGTTAATTATACATTTGGAGGAGGCATAGTCTGTACCATTTGTATATGTCTTATTTATATCACCCCATTTCCAACCATGTTCTTATTTTTGTGAAAACCCTTAGACTTATCTTGCATATCTATTTGAGAAGCTAGTGATTTAGTCTGATTAGATGCTTGTCCTTGTGAAAAGATCTTAACAAAGCCCCTAAAAATAAGAGCCTTCTCAATATGCACTCCTTTGTTAATAATTTCTTTAAATGAGTTAGTATAACATAAATGTAGATTATGCACAACTTTAAGATGAAAATTCTATGCAAAGATATCAGCCAACTTGTTTGTCTAGTAGATTTTGTTGAAAGTGGCTTGTCAATGCTCTCCACCTTTATAGATATGCAGTAAAACTTTCACCATCATGATTTTTAGCTTTGCATAAGTCAACAATGGTCAATTCATGTTCTATGTTATATGAGAAATGGTTAGCAAATTTTTTTGATAAGTCATTCCAATCTGTAACTGATCCCTTGGGTAGTTTAAGTAGCCAATCAAGAGCCTGCACCACTTAATTTCATGAAAATAGTCATAGTAAGTACTTGCTACTTTAAGCAACCTCTTGACACAAGATGAAGAATTCTTGTATGTGTTCATGCATATCTCCTTTCCCTTTATATTTTTCAAATTTGGGTGTCTCAAAGTGAGGTGGAAAGGGGTTTTAGAGAATAGATAAGTCAAATGGATATGGGCATATCTCATCAAATTTTTACTTTTTGACTCTATTGTTCATCTCCAATCTTTGGACAATTTCTTTCATAGAATTCCATTCTTGTATGTTTGGTGTATTTTTGGATTGGATAATATGTTGTTAGGGTGGAATGTGATCCTAGTTTTGTTGTTGTTGAGGTGGAATGTGCCCCTAGTTTCATTGTTGTTGGGGTGGAATGTATCCCTAGTTTTATTTCTATTGGGGTGGAATGTACCCCTGGTTCTGTATGGATCTATAGGGAGTGTATACCTTTCGATCCATGATTTGTTTCCAATTTGTTGCTTGAGTTGATAACATAGGCCATTGATTCTTGGATTGTAAAACATTCTTTGAGTTCTACTATTTCACACTTTGTTGATTTTGGAAATCTCTATGTTTATTTACCAATCTTTGGTTTTTTTGAGGTATTTCCTCAATTCGAGTTGAATATTTAGGTTTTTAAGTTTGTAAAGTAACAAGAGGTTCTTTATGATTGAATAATGTATGTTCCATGTTAAATGGAACATCTTGTAGGGTCTCTTATGACTTTAACTATTTGTTTAGATTAGCTTGATCCACTATGGTAATGTTCTCATCCAATATTTGTTGTGTAATATCCACCATATCCTCCTATTATTTCAAAGCATTATTGTGAATTAAAGTGGCAACTAGGGAGTTAGTTAAGTCTATGAAAAGTTGATATGCATATCATTGACTTATTATCTTGATCTTAGCTAGAAGATTTGGATTTATGGGTTTTGACTCTATTTTTATTTCCTTTCCTTTGTTAGAAGAATAAGGTATGTCTATTTGTGTAAAAGCTTGCTCTTTCCATGTTTGTTCTCCTTTTCTAACCAAGGTATGTAATTGTTCTATAGGAAAGTTAGAAGATAGTCTAGCACTTGATTCTATGAATCTAAGAAGGGCTTCATCTTATCTTCTTGGGGTTGATATTCATTGTAATCATCTTCAAATCCTACTATTGTGGGGATATCATAAAAAATAATAAGATTATCTTGATCATCATAAAATTGCTCATCCTCATAACTAAGGTCATAAGAGTCCCCACTATGAGTGAACCTTTGAGTCATGTCTAAAAATAGTTGTTCTGTGTGTTTGAATAACTTTGGACCAATGTGTGATAACCAATCAAAGTATGCTTCAACTCTTTTTAAACAAACAACTAAGATACTAATGAGACTATAAGGGAGGGTGGTTTAAAACCATGAACAATTTAGAAGATTTGGTTCATGAAATTACTCAACCTTTGGTAAAGTTTAAATCATATAGATCAAAAAAGAGTAAGGTAACTTAAAGACCCAAGGTGAAAACTAGTACACCAAAGCCTAGATCTTTGTGATACACTCACACTAAAAAAGCTAGTTTCAACTTCGACAAGTTGACCCTAGAAGTTTAGAGGAAAGATATTTGTATTAAGAAGAAAAAATGAACTAAGAAAATCAATATTTAAAGACATATGTGAATCATTAAGTATAAATCTAGGACCAAATAGGCAGCACAATGTCACCACATGATTCTAGTAAGATAAAATATGTTATAAGACCCAAAGAGTGAGCGATAGGTAAGCTGACTTGAGTCTACCAAGATGATAATATGATTTTGAGTCTTAATAAATTACCTTTAATTCAAATATAAAATTGAACCCAAGTTAAAACAAGATTAGTGCACAAATGGCAAACCCACTTTGATGCACCAACCCTTAGAACTCAAAAAGGTTCAATTTAGAATGTGGATTATAAATGAAGGATTTAAAAAAATTGGGTAAAAGTTCTAGACTCAATTGGGTAGCATGACTGTGCCAAAATGGATGTCATGACACAAAGCTTTTGATAATAAATTGAATAAGGAAAAGACGAATTTTCCATTTGGATAGCATAATGCCTCCCTTACTCAAGAAAATTGAGGATAATGTGTTTTGGTTAAGTTCATTGAGTTAACAAGTAATTTTAGACAAAAATCAAGACCAAGTAAGTTAATAAAAAAAACATCTTAAGTCTAAACTAACAAGGTATGGTAAAGTGGGGTCTACTAAACTATCAAGTTTCAAACATTCTAGGGGAATCAATTGTACAATGACTTTTATGCCAAACAATGTAAAATAAAAGCATGGATTTTGGGTCTATATCACTCAGCTTGTTGAAAAAAAGGTCTAGTCCTTTTTGCAACCACTACATCCTACTATTCACTTAGTGTAGTGTGATGTCCAAAGTGCCACTACATCCCATGTGTAACTCCAAAGGATTCAAATGAAGTCAATGTTGGGAGGTGAAACCCTGGTTCAAAGTTTCCCTAAAGAACTTATGGGAGGTGATGCAGTCTCCCTTGTAAGCCAAGTTTGCATGAAAATAAAGAAAGCATAAAATAGAAAGACTTTAGGGTCATTTTCAAGATCACCCAAACAATAGGAATGGTGATTTTGATTCCAAGAGTTCCCTATAGGGGAAAAATGTAAGAGCATACATGCAACATTCCTCTTTTTTACAAACAAGATTAATCTAATCAACTATTTCTAACAAGAATTAACAAGTGTGTTCAATTTTAAACTTGAATGAAATGTTTGGTGGTGTTCATTTGACCCCTTGGTCTTAGTTGTAAACTTTGAAAACATTCACCAAAAAGTCTTAAATTCTTTATTAAATACCAAAACAAGCTTCTTAATCAAATATTTTAAGCATGTAAAGGTCATCTTCAGTTACGCCTAACTGATATATAACTGATGTTAGTTATGCTAATCAATGTTGGTTAAGTCAAAAACTGATGTTGGTATTTATTTTGATGTTAGTTACTGTGTAAAAAACCGTGGCAACCAAAAATGGAAAAATAAAGTTAGAAAAGAAATTTACAAGAGTTTTAAGAGATCAAATGAATTATTTAAAGTTGTAAAAGGATCTTCTTTAGGTGTAGGATGCATCTAGTCCCACTAGGCATGCCAATATGTAGAGATGATTATAAATCAAGGTAGTCAAGCATTAGTCCATAAACAATGAAACATGCATAAAGAACTAACTAAGCCTATCTATTCTTAAGGGAATTACAAAGGATAACAAGAAACAAATGAAAGAAAACAACACCATATTACCTTCCCAAATGGATTCACCATACCCATGTTGCTCAAAAACATGTTCTCCCTTGATCAAGCATCCTTGTCTTTGTCAACAATGGTGGTAAGATCTTCCAATGCCTCAAGAACCCTCCATAAAACTTAGGATCTTGATTTTAAACCGCTAAAATAGCCTATCAATGAAGCTTTATGGAAATAATTTATCAATATAAATTTTCAATGTTCAAGCTTTGAAGATATTTGAGCATAATAACCTTTCACCAAAATAATTTAGAAATGATGTTCATGGCCTCTCTATTTATAGATTTTTTAGATTATTCAAGATCAACCATGACCGTCCATCTCAAGATTGAGATGTGTGGCCATGGATAATCCTAATATTTTTAATTGAATCCATAATTATCATCAAGATAAATAAGCATTAAAGAGGCATGGGAGGCATTAACTAGGCAAGGGTGACCCATAATCCTGATATTTTATGCACTTATGGCTATAGAGATGCCACCCCATAGATGATGTCACTAAGTGATACAGATAATAAGAATCAATTTAAAAAAATAAATATTCAACAATTCTCATGGAAAGTCCACTTAAACTCTTGATTTGGATTAATTAGCCTTAAACAAGGTTAATCAACATTTTTGCAATTATTTGAAAATTGGTCCTTAATTAATCAAAATGGTCAGAAAGTCATATTATTGGGTCATAATTTGACTGGAGAGGAATTATAAGGTGATTTTAGATGCATTGGAACTATATTCCCATTTAGGATGTTTTTAACAACAAATAACAAAGGTACATGACGTGTACCAAAGAATTAGAAGAAAAGAGTGATCTAGAGCACTAAATGGTGAAATGGTCATTTTGACTCGAAATGATCTAATCAAAGTTAGTTGGAATATAAAATGAATTTCCCTATTTAGGGATACTTTGACCTAAATTGTCACTTTTAAGGGATAATTTTGAACCATTTAGGGTGTTTTATGAATTTTGACCTAAAATGTGCATTTGAGTGTAATTCGAGTAACATTGATAATTTCAACACAAATGGTGTTAGGAATTGGATGTCTACATTTTGAGTCAAACAAATCAATTCTACTTCACATTTAAATTTAGGCATTAAAAAAAAGTCACATTTCAATTGGATTAAAACAAAACTTGTTCATTTTCATGTTATTTAATTTCTTTCAAGTTTTGATTATTACTTGATTATCTTGTGGGGTTAGTTTTGAGTGTATGCCCTCCCCTTTTTTGGTGACTCAAAAATGCAAAAGTTCTTATTTTCCTTTTACCCTTATTTTCATTTGGATTTTTGGGGTGGATTTTATCACCTTGCCACAAGTCTTTAGGGGTATGTTGACCTAGGAAGTGACATCCTAGCATCATATCAAACCCCACTTATCTAATAGGGTATACAAATTGAGGAACATTGCCATCATGAAGGCATAGATTTATGATTGCACATTATCATGTGAGGAAAGTAACCCCAGGGAGTTCTTTCCAATATCCTAGGCTAAGGTGTGGTACCCTCAAAAGGAGTAATCTTGGAAATTATATTTAAATTATTCATTTACAAATGTGTGACCATGTAACACCTATTATGGGTTGTATAAAAGGACCATCTAGAAATACCTATTAAAATTATAAGCAAACACCAAATCCAGAGCACTTATCTAAGACCCTTATGGTTGAAGTGGTTACAAAGGGACAAGACCCTATCATGAATTTCCCTAATTTTGGGTTACTTCATAGATGCTTCTTTTTACATGGATCATTAATTAATATAGGGGTGAAAAGGTAACAACCCTCAAATATATATTTAATCATATGAACCTTAAGAGATAAGGGTGGGGTTAAATACCACCAATAATTGAAATTATTTATTTAATGAACATTTAAATTTTGTAATCATCTCTCAAGGTAAGTGTTTCAATGGTTCAATTGATGTGATGCAAAATCACATCATTTATTAAATTTTATTGCAATTTTTGTGTGTTATTACTTGATTATTATATTGAAACATTGTTTATAATTGAGACCAAACCTAGTAAACCAATTCCAAATCAAAAACATTTTTATATGCACATAATGAGGTGTTACTATACCAAAATTTCATGTCAAAAAAAGTGACATGTCAAACTTGGTCCAAATAATTATCTTGTTTGCCCAAAAAACATTGTTCGGCTACTTAATTTGAATCAAGATTCTTGTCCTAAACCATATTTCTATTTCAAACCCAAAGACCAAATACAAATTCTTTTTCATGTTGTGCCATCATGTTGTTCATTTGAGTTAAAACCTAAGTTTAAATCCAATTTCCAATTCTAAATTGGCTTCTTTTCAAGGTCAAACCAAGTCTAATTTCAAATTCTAAGACTAAGTTTTGATTTCTAGTCAAATTATGCCAAGACCAATTCCTTTTAGAATTCAAGAGTTTAAAGCTTAGTTCAAAACTTGATTTACCATTATTAACCAAAGATAAATTATTTTTCCAACTTTACACATTTCCAAAGCCTCTAAGGTGTCTCAAATAAGTCAATTTTCATTTCTTTGTTCATAAAGTCAAGTTTCCAAGATTAAAAGCTTCCAAAACAAGACCAAGTGCAAAACGTTTCTTAAGTAAAAAATTTAAACATCTATACTTGAAACCATATGGACCAAAAATTATGTATTTATCCTTTGAGAATCATGTTTGAAACATTCACATTGTTATACCTTTGATTGTTGTATTCCAAATTGGTGTTTACCTTAGCATAAGCCAAGCATCTTACCTCAAAACAATTGCCAAGTGATATTCTAACTGAAGTCACATACTAAGTCAAACAACATTTAAGTCATTCAAGACCTTTTTCAAGACAACAATTATAAAATTATACATGCCTAAGCACATGCATAATGGGGCCATTTACAACATCTCATTTGATAATTAGGTAGTTTACAATCCCTATGGGTATGATCACTACATAGAGGATGAATAAAATCAATAATACCTTGCTAATGTACCATCCAATGCTAAAATTAAAAATTGTAACCCATACCTTCCAATTATACCACTAAATGTTGAACAAGGCCAATACCAACCATACCCTTCACATGTTCCATTTGATACTAATCATATACATAATCCAAGGTATCTTGTTAATGTGCCAATACATGATGAATATTGACATGATCAGTTTAATTGACAACTATTTGAAAACAAAGATGAACATCTTGTTAGATTATTAGAGATGGGTGAAAATTTTCCCCCTAGTTTTCCAATAGAGGATTTCCACTATTTAGTTAGAACACCCAAATAAACATCTCTCGCATTAATAGACAACCAAGTTTTCTCTATCCAAAATCAAAATTTCAATCAATACATAGTAGTTTTAGATAAAGGAAAGGGTCACTCATTGACCCTCCCACACAAAGCCAATTTTTTTCTTCACAAATAGAACAAGCCAATCTTTTTATAACTTCATTAGCTAGCTCCTTGGTTGTATTGAAAATGCAAACCCCACATTATTGGAGTGTAATTATCCAACATAATAACCATTATATTTCTCTACCTATCCCACGTATAATCTAAATACATTTTCCAATAATACATTAGTTTTGGATACGTTAACAAACCCATAATTTAAACTAATCTTATGATTAACCTTGATTTGGATCTCATGTAGATTCTACATAACATGTGGTGGATAACTCTCAAGTAGCATATTTTAACCCACATCAAGTACCATCCAACATAAAAAAAAACATTATTATATCTTCTCTATGAATTTATAATTTAAACATTCTAAGTACCTTGAAACAACAATTTATAAACCCATCTAATTTGCAATAACATGTTGTAAGTACCCCACTTCAACAAGTGGTGTCCAATCCTCCACTTCAATAAGTAACAACTATTCCCCCACCTAAATAGGTGGTGACCAACATTCCATTACACCAAGTGTTGATTAATCCTCAACCAATGTTTCTAACCAATAACATGTTTCTACAAGTCAACTAATTGATACTTCTATGCCAAAATCAATGTTTCACTCAACAATATGTGCCTTACCAATAATAATTCCCATATTAGTAATTCAACTAAACTGAAAGAGTGAATATTTCTAGTTGAACCAATCACGTAAACATTCCCAAATATTCTACATCACCTCCTTATCTATGTCAAGGTATTGTACCTTAGAGTAGCCAAAAAAATGTTTCCCACTTCCTCTCACTTTATTCCTACCTTTTAGGATTTTAGTGAAGTCTAAGATGTAGTTTTAACCATTCAGGCATAAAATTAGAATAAGAAGTTTAAATTGAATGCCATATATTCCTATCCTTTTTATATGAGTTATCTTTAGATACCTTTTTTGCATCATTTTGATATGCCCAATTTTTAAAAATACAAAGGAAAAGGTGATCCTAAAGATCATCTAAACAATTATTTGTTGCATACCAATAAGTTGTATATAGCCCTATATAACTATTTCACTTATTTCCCCATAATTTTACTAGGCACACCTTAGAATGGTTTCTTAGTCTACCTAAGAACTATGTTGATAACTTTGATGATTTTTTAGAGAGATTCATGTATAAATTCTCTTCCAATTTCGAAAATGAGCTGACTATGGTTGACCTATGTCATACTAAACAAAGAGGAGGAGAAATATTTGCTAATTGTTTACAATGGTGGTGCTCCTTAGCCAGATGAATCCTATATAATCTACCTGACAAATAATTAGCTATAATGTTCACTACCAATATATAATTTTATGTCACTCATAACCTCAAGATTATTTATGCCAATACATTTGAATTTATTTCCAAGGGAATATATATTGAACAATCCTTCATTGATAAATGGATAGTAAATTTTTAGTCTCAAAATCAGTCCCAAAATAAGTCTCAAGCACAAGCTCATGCAAATACAATCAAGTACATCAAAAAATCCTAAACCATTAAATAGAAATATAAATTTCATAAGAGATGGGGTAACTAAATCACATCATGTGAAAATGGTGAAACCACCACCCATTCAATTAAACCCACCAACTCAACCTCTTGCTTTGAAAATACCACCTCTAAGAAGAGGTCATTACCATAAAAAAAATTTAGTAATCTTGGCAAGCCTATAGAGATGGTTTTATAAAATTTGGTTGCTACTGACGTGATCATTTATCCAGTACCAAAACCATTTCTAGAAAACTATCCTAAACCTCATTACTATAATCAGAATGACTTTTATGATTATCATCAAGTTAAAGGTCATTTCATTCAGAGATGTGTGTAGCTCCACCATATTATTCAAGATTTACTTTAAAGTGGTAAAATAAAATTGGATAATTTGGCCATGACATCTAATCAATATTTGAGTATCTATCAAAACCCTTTTTTGCAACATAATGCCAATAAAAACTAGAATTAGAATAGACCTATTCATTAGAGACATAACCAACATCAACAAAACTAGAATCAAGGTAAATATACTTATTTCAATCAAGTTAATTATAAAAGTTTCCCTTAAAACTATAATGTTGTAGGTTTCATCACTAGTGGACACATTGATACCATTAAGATCAATCCTAAGCCAATTACCTATAATACATTATGGCCTTTGTCCATTCTAGGACCTCCACCTCTATATTTTGGTAATCCTCCTTTGGCTCATAATGGCCCAAATGCCACTCAACAACCAAGAGTTACCATTTTAGACCTTCATACCCCTTTTTTTAATAATAGTAACCCTTTACTGACTTGAATTTTCATAATCACAACTCAATGCTTTAAGGTTACCATTCAAGGTCCTACACCTTATTCCTTCAAAACTCACATTCAAGGTCATCCACCTTAAAAAACCAAGTCCATTGCTCCTATTAATGACAATTTGTATGATATTATGGAACAATAACAAAAGATACATTACCACAAATTTATATTTTATAGCTTTTATGTACGTCAAATTTGTATAAGAACATATCTACTGATATTTTAAGTCATTCTAAGGTTCCAAGTGACATTGCACATAATAAATTCAAAACACTTGTGAGTCATTTGGATCTACACCAATAACTCACCTTTAATCAAATGGATATGCCATCCCTTAAACCTTTACATAGTAATCATATTTACATGGAAGTAATCATTTCCTAGAATGAAGTTAATAGAGTCCTCATAGATAATGGTAAAGGGATAAATATTTTAAATTTTAAGTTTGTCAAAAATTTGGGCTATGCAATAGTAGATATTCAGCCAAATACCATCACTATCAAGTCATATGATAATGAGTAATATGAATCTTAGGGTACCATTTATTTACCTATTATTATTGTGCCTCTAACTAATGATACTCTGTGCCATGTTTTTGATTTATAACTATCATATAACTTGCTCCTTATGTGACCATGGATTTAAGAAGTTCATGTTTTACCTTCTACCCTTGATCAATGTATCAAGTTTCCCCATTCAAGGTTAGAAGTTAATATTCTTGGTGACTTTCAGCCATACCAATTATGTAAATATTTGGAAGTAGAATATGAAAGATACAACTATTGTTTTAACATAGATCTTTTTCCCAACAAGGACAAGGAGATAGATAATCAACTGTCTGAATCTAATTATGTAGATCCAAATACTCTTTCCTTCACTTCATCTACCCCACCTACTATAGTATCTAATGATTTCACTATTCAATACAATGGCCTCAAGGAAATATAAAATAAGTAATGTTTAATGTTTTCCATATAGTTAAACTACTTAAAATGTCTAAATCATGTGGTAGGCCTAAAGTGCAATCTCATAAAATGGAATGGCATAGAAAGGATGATTCTTATCAAAATGGACTTGTGGTTTTCATCAAAACCACTTCCCATGAGCAAAAATAGATGAATGTTGATGATGATTCATAGTTATACAATGATGATTTTACCACTTGCTACCAAAATACAAAGTATCCTATTCCAAATAGGATAATGGATAATCAAGCTTACAAAAACAAAGGCTTGTGGGTAAAAAACAAGGACATATTAAGTCATATTAATTTATAAACATAAAGGAATGTAAGGTATTAGATACAAACCACTTGGGGGTGACCCCTTAGATCTCAAGAGTGATTCTAATTTATCATCTAATAGGTACAATACCAACAATATAGAATCCTATTATAGCATATACAATGAGTTAGATGATACTACTTTATTTTACCCCAATAACATCTGTACCATTACTAATGTGTCATCTTATCCTCCTATTTTCCTCCATTATCTCCAATTAATCAATTGGGATAAACAAGGCTCATATATACCATTGGATGATTTTCACAATGATGAGGCAATCTATGAATTTATGGGCCTCAAAGATAATTTACCACTTGGTAATGACAAACAAGTATTTTCTATTACATTAGACCCTACTACCTATTTTGGAGTGTAGGTGAACTTCCTTAATCATAAAAAAAATAAAAGTAAAATGAAAAATTGAGGTCCCAAAGTGGAAAAATCTATGAGGTGATTTTGGACCAAGGTAAAAGTAAAGAAAAAGACAAGTCTCATGGTGAAAACGTATTTCAGTCACCATTGGATGGGGAAGTTTGTCCATTTTCAAAATAAGCCTAGGCCTCATCCAATTCTATAACTTCACGCCATTTAAGAATTAATTTATAAGCTTAGAAATTATTTGATCAATTAGCTCAAGATTTATTTTATGCCTTTGCTAGACATTAGTGATTTAGATTCTTCCTACTTGGGTGAAATTGATGAATCAATTAAGCCACTAGACAAAAATGAATACCAATGTACCACTTTATCAACTATTTTATAATATGGTTTCACACTACATGTGGAGGACACCATTGAAGTCAACATTATAACTCCTATTAATCTTAAAAGGATTAGACTTGGAGCATCCTTCACTGAAGAGGAACATGATATTCTTATTGCTCTCATTCAAGAGTTTGTTGATATTTTTGCATGGTGTTATTTATATCTAATAGGTTTAGATCTTGATTTAGTTGTATATTACATTATTTTACACCCTGATGCCAAGATAATCAAATATAAGTTGATAAAAATACACCCTAATATAGTCATTTTTGTCAAGAAATAATTAGAAAAACTATTAGAGGTAAGGTGTATCTATTTTATTGATTATTCAGAGTGGATATCTAGCATATTCCCATTCAAAAAAAAAAAGGAATTTGATTATGTAATTAATTTAGAGATATCAATAAAGCATTCCCAAAAGATGAATTTCCATGGCCAAATATTGATATGATTGTCATTTCCATGATAGGATATGAGATAAAATCTCTTATGGATGTCTTCTCAGGATATAATCAGATTAAAATTGCACCTAAATACTAACAAAAAATAGTATTCACTTATCTATGGGGAATGTTATGTTATCAAAATATTACATTTGGCCTCAAGAATGTTGGTGCCATGTACCAGTGTTCCATTACTATCATTTCCCATGACATGATGCATGATATTTTTGAAGACTACGTGGATGATATTTTGGGAAAATCCAAGACCAAATTCAGACATCTAGATGTATTAAGAAGAATATTTGAATGAATTTGTGAATATAAAGTAAGGCTTAACCCTAAAAAGTGTGTCTTTAATGTTAATTCATGCAAATTACTAGATTTCATTATCTCTAATTGAAGCATTGAATTTGATCCAGCCTTACATAAATGGCTCCACCTTCTAATTTTAAATAACTTTGTAGCTTGTAGGGTAGAATTCAATCTATTAGGAAGTTTATTTCTCATTTGGAAGATGGATGCCATCCTTTCAGTCATTTTATGAATAAGGGTACCATTTTATCATGGAATGTTGATTGCTAATAAGCCTTCAAAAAATTAAAATAATATATAGAAAATCCACCTATTCTAACTCCACCTTCACTTGGAAAGTTTTTGATTCTATACATCTTAGTGACTAAATGTGTTGTTGGGGCACTCTTGGCACAACATAATGATTAGGGGAAAGAATGGGCTATATAATATTTGAGTTGCATGTTGGTTTCTTATGAACATAATTATAGCTGAGTTGAGAAGGCCTATTTATCCATGGTGTTTACAACCCAAAAATTATGCCATTATATGCTCAAAAATAAAACCATTCTCATCACCAAAGTGAACCCACTCAAATAAATACTTTCCAAGGAAAATTTGACTAGTCATATGGCCAAGTGGATAATGTTATTAAGTGAAATTAAGATTGAATATGTTCATCAAAAGGCCATTAAGGGGTAATAACTTGAAGATAAGCTCATTGAACCACCCTTGTCAGGTATTAGGCCACTCATTTTCAATTTTCCTTATGGTTTGATCATGACTCTAGAAAACACTTATTCTAAGCCTTAGCACTAAACACTTTATTTTATTGGTTCTTACACTTATCATAGATCAGGAGCCAATAATTTATTCATAACACCACAAGAGGATAACATTCCCAAATATTTTCACATTGTTTTTTCTTGTAACAATAATATCACAAAGTATGAAGTACTCATTGCAGGGCTTCATGTAATAATATAATGGAATATCAAGAATTTACATGTTCATGGAGATTCTTTGCTAATTATTAACCAAGTAACAGAACAGTACTAGACCAAATATGACAAGATTATTTCTTAAAAGAATATGGTGGACCATCTTAAGTAAAGCCTTGAACACATCTAGTTTGAATAGATTCCAAGAGCAAACAATAGAATTGATGATGAAATGACAACTATTGGTTCACTTATAACAATTGTAGATCATGTTCTAGATTACTAATTTCTTATTGAACATCTCTTAAGGCCAACTCATGAACGCTCTAAATCTGAAATGGTATGTGATATTATTGGTTCTAGCTCTCCTTGGTACTTTGATATGTATGCCTACATTCATTAAAATATTCTCCCTTCTAACCTTTCTCATAAAAAAACAAATAGTATTCATTCATGCCACTTATTTTTATACCATTCTCACTACCACACTCTATTATTAGAGGATATTATGGAGCTCTACTTCATTTTTTATCTGTAATAGAGTCCATATTAGCACTTAAAGAAGTACATGAATGGATTTATGGGGCCCATACAAGTGGCATTATCCTTACCAATAAAATTTTGTGTACAGGTTATTACTAGCCCATTATGGACACTGATGCATGTGAATATGTGAAAGTATGTGTGACTTGTCAAAATCATGCCAATCTAATTCATGTGTTAGCTCAACCATTTCAGCCAATCATTATTCCATGGCCATTTTCCACATGGGGACTGGATCTCTTAGGGAATATCAATCATGTTTCATCAGATGGCCATAAATATATCCTTACTAAATATAATATTTCATTAAGTGGATTGAATCCATTCCAATCACTTACATAACTAGAAGGCAAATTTAAAAATTCATCCTCAACCATCTCATTTGCCATTTTGGCATTCCCTCTAATATCATTTATAATAATGGTGTATCTTTTAAAAATAGGTTTGTCAAAACCCTCTGTGCTAAAAACCAAATCATGCAACAATTTTCCATTGCCTATTTTCCTCAGAGCAATGGCCAATCCAAAGCATCTAATAAAATCGTGATCCCAAATTCTTTAAAATGCCATTAATGATTTTTGCTATGATTATCATTTATAATTATTTTCCACCCTCTAGGGATATCATACCAATACCTTCACCCCAATAAGAGCCACATTATACTCCCTTATTTATGGAATGAAAGCTATTATCCATATCAAGATCAAGTTACTTTATTTGCACATTTCATTACAAAACATCATTCACAAGGAAGAGTGCAGAGTCTCATAGTTGTAATAATTAGAAATACCTAATAAAAAGTGGTTAGCTTCTCTAAACAATCTCCAGGCCTATTATAATAGGTTGTGTCATAGCTACAATAAGTGCATCAAACACAAAGACTTTGAACTTAGTGACCTAATCCTTAAATAAACTCAAAAGAATACTAATTCCACCCATGAAAAGAAGGGAAAATTAGAGACTAATTTAATGGTCCCATTCATAATCATACCTAATTATGGATCTAGAGCATATATATTGACTACATCAGATGGAGAAGATCTGGATGAACCCATGAATATTATTCATCTCAAGTGTTTATAAACTTCACTTGCTTAAATATCATCTATGAGGACCCCTAATTGGGGACATGACTGGAAACCACCCTCCCTTTATCCTAATTTCCAATTAAGTAAGTCCATATTGATCTTATTCCCTTATCCCTTTACCATTCTTGATCTTGATTCTAGTTTATCAATACAACATATGATTCCAAATGCTAGAATTCACAGAAAGTTTCAAGTAGATTCTTTAGATTTGGTCACCATTAGCACATCCAAGATGAATGATATCTCAGAATATCTTACCATGATTTCCTTGAATGATTTTATTTTTAAATGCATCTTTTATCTATTGTTAAAACTTGTACCATTTAATTATGTGTCACTCCCATTTTTCAACCCTATTATTGATTTGTAGTAGCTTCCTCTAGGGTTGAAATACATTGACTTAAGGTCCATTTGGATTATGTAGGCAACACTCAATTTATGAGGTCAGCTCAATAACCCCTTCTCAATGCTCTTTCCATTTTTAAATCAACCTAAGCCATGATCTTACTATTTTTCAAGAAACCTAAGCCACATTCTCACCATTTTGTGAGCAATCTAAGCCACAATCTTGACATTTTTTGAGTAACCTAATCCACACTCTTACCATTTTTAGAGAAACCTAGGTCAGCTCTCAATATTTTATGAACAACATAAGCCACACTCTCACCACTTTATGAGTTAAAAAAAATTACATCTCATAATCCTCCATTGAGTTGAGATGCCAAAAACCCTAAAACATTCAAAATAGTTTAAAAAATTCTAAAATTTTGAAAATCCTAAAAACAACCTTAAAATAAAAAAAGTTATAAAAAGGGATTAAAATCTCCATGAGAGATATTAATCCATAAAGCTTCTACTTAATTTATCATTCTGTTTGTCAGTGACTTTTTGCTATGTTATGGATGGCATGGTTTACCGTATTTGTTAGGTAGGAACCCCTTATCCAACAATGATAATTTCCATTTACCATTGCCATTCCTTCATTTTAACTCCCATTTATATGAGAATTACATTATCTTGAGTCCACATGGACTATGGAGGCATCACTTATATGTATGGAGGCATCACTTATATGTATGGGGCATCTCAGGTCAGCTCGACCAATCTTATTACCATTTCACTTTTGTTGATTCATCTCAATGCTCTTATCATTTTGTGAGTTTACCTTTTCAAATTTTTATTCTATAATAAACTCTCTTACTTATAAGCATTTTTATTCTTTCCCACATCCTTGGGATAAATACATTTGGCCCAAATTCTATAAGACTATGTAAGCATCATATACTTGCATGGGACACATGGAGTCAGCTTAGCCACCCCTTCCTTTTTATTATATTCCCCCCTTTTGTCTAGGTTATCATATTATCCTATCATTTTTCATCTTGATATTAGGGGTAAAATACTCAAGATTAAAAACTTACATTCACACATGCAAAAATAATTCACTAATTACTTATTTTATGGTGTGTTTGTGTGATTATCATTAATGCTTATTTTTATTGTTCTTGCTAAGTTTCTTTGTTATTTCTCTAGAAAAACTCAATGATTTCTATTGGTTTGATTTTATTTTGTGTTTTCTTGCTTATTTAAATGTTTTTTGTTTCTTTTTTTATTGCATCACCTTGACTCAGTCCACTATGTTAGCAAGGTCATCATCATGGTGCTTCATTTTACACAATTACACTTGAGTCCATCCATTGGAATTTGAAAAGCATTGTCATCATGGTTTCTATCATTGGTGCATTATTTCACATTGTCTATTACATTGGGGGTCAACCCTTACACATATTATGATTTGGTCATCATGGTGTTTTATATCATGGTGCATACTTTAGACATCCAATTCCGAACACCATTTGTGTTGAAATTGTCAATCCTACTTGAATTGCACTCAAATGTACAATTTAGGGAAAAATCACTTAAAAATTCTAAATACTTCAAGATCTTCATATACAAGCATTTTCATAGATGATCAAGATCAATAAATTGAGTCAAAATGATGATTTCTCATTTTGTTGCTCTTGATCACTCTTTTCTTCTAATTTATAAGTACACATCATGTGTTTGTGTTATTTTGTGTTAGAAACATTCTAAATGTAATAATGGTTCATACACAACTAACATCACCTTATAATTCCTATCCAATCAAATTATGACCTAGTAATATGACATTCTGACTAGTTTGATTCATTGTAAACTAATTTCCAAACAATCGCACTAAAATTGATTAATCTGACTTATGAAAATTAAAATAAATTATGAGATTAAGTAATAATTCCATGGAATTTATTGAATATTTATTTATTTTAAATTTATTTCTATTATCTACATCATCGAATGACATGATCAATGAGGTGGCATCCATAAGCCATAAATACAACAAATATCAAGTTTATGGACTACCATGACTCTTTAATATTACATAATTGGATTAATTCAAGGCCCCACATATTCATCTTGAGATGGATGGTCATAGCTAATCCTGATAAAATATAAAATATTATCAGTAGGAGAGTCTATACCACTTTTATTAAGCTTAATTTGTGTAAATTTATAATGCAAGATTCTCTCCACAAGCTTTCTTTGTCTTATTTATTGTTTTTTATTTAAAATAGGATAGCTTCATGTGATAGGCACATTAGTGACTTCATATCATGAGCCTAGATTATACATGGTGATCTTGAGATTATGGAGGAGATTAGCATCCATTACTAACAAAGACAAGAAGACCAAATCAAGGGGAAGAACATTATTGGAGCTGCATTTAGATTGTAGAACACTCTTGGGAAGGTAATAGGTATATGTGTTTTCTTTAAATTACTTATTATTATCATTTTCAAACCATATTGAATAGGTTGGCCTAGATTGTTAGTTCTTTATGCATTCTTTGTGTTTTTTCATGACTAATTCTTTATCTAACCATCTTTGTAATCCATCTATACATCTTGGCACACCCAGTGGTGGGAATGCCCATTCAAGAAAAGAAGACTCTTTAAAAATATTATATTTCCATTAAAGTCATTAAAAAGTCCTTTAACATCAATTTTTATGCTCATTTGCCCATGTTTATAACATTTTTTATGCATACATAGGTCACATAATGACCCACATTGATTATAAGTAACCAACATCGGTCAAAGCCAACTAACATCAGTTGGGTTGCAAGGAAAAATGATTAACAAATTAGCATTCCAGAGCTTTTCTCAAAGTTATATTAGTTAATTTGAGTTTCTAAGTCTTTGGTCTAAATATATTTCTTGATCTAGAAGCTTTTCTTTTGGAGATTTTATCCTAAGAAGTCTAACAAGTGTTTCTTGTCAAAATATTTGTGTGCCTTTGGGTTCATAGGTGACTATTATCAATCATTTTTGATCGACCATGATTAAGTTATGACAAGAATCAGTCTTATCATAACAAGCATCAATCAATAGTGACTGACATCAGTCTCTATGTTTTTAAAATAGAGAACCCAAGAACAATAAATACAAAGTTACTTGTTTCATTTCAAATTATTCTTCAAAGCTTTACAATACTCTCTAAATTTTCTTGTAGTACTCACTAGGAAAAATGATATTTTTGAGCATAATTAAGTTTTTAACCTTCCCTTTGGTGTTTAAAAGGAAAATTAGATGGTTTATTTGATTGTTTAAGTGAATGTTTTTCAATTTTTTTGCAAACTAAGGCCAAGGGGCCAAAAACTTCACTGAACATTTCAATTTGGTTTATAAGACTCAAAATTTACTTAAATTTCCAATTCTTGAAGTGTTTTATTTTACGTAAATCATCTATCACTTTCTTATTATATTGTTTGAGCAAATCAGAAGGTGCATGCATGCTCTCTCCCTATCCCCTTTAGGGAAGTTGGGTGACTAAAAGTGTCTTTTCATTACAATTATGCCTTTATCTAAGGCATAAAAATGAATTTTTTTAGGATCTCTTCGAAACCCATATGGTTTGGGTGATCTAAAAACAACCCTAAAGCCTTTTTACCTAGATTTTTATTTCATGCATTTGGATTGTGGAAGGGAGGTCATTTCCTCTTCATGAGTTCTTTAGGGAAGCTTTGACATGGGGATTCATCTCCTGACATTGAATTTAACCCATCTCTATGGGGGAGAGGGGGTATATAAATTGGGATCACCCCATTGGGATGGTTGTTTGAGCAATTAAACCATCTTTGTTAATGACAAGCCAAACTAAAATGTATGATCAATTAAGAAATTGCACTACACTAAATAATTGATGGATGTAGTGGTCATGAAAAGTACTATAATTTTTCATAACAAGTCAATTGACATGGATCCTATTAACATGTTGCATCTCTTATGATAGCCACACTTGGAACCATCTAGACTATCATAAATTATATGTTTTAGACAACCCCACTTGTTGTGGATTATTGTTGATGTAGGGTGTGCCCAAAGGCCCATGTCATCATATTGTATCTTGGGAGAAGGGGGTGTAAAATACATTACCAATTAATACACTTTTATTTTGGATGAACACTTAATTTCCTCTCAAGTGCACATATAAATATGGACTTCAACAATACAAAGAAAACTTTGTCAATTTAGGGCTTAGGACGATTACTTAGTTGTATTTGTATTTTTATTTACTTACTTGGTCATTGATTTTAGTCAAAACATTCTTGTAAATTCACATCATAACCAAACACATTTGCCACCATTTCTTGAACAAGGAGGTGTTGTGTTGTCCAAGTCAAAATCATCTTTGCCTTGTTCAATTTATCATCTTAAACATTATGTTTATCTTGTCTAATTTCATAGTTATCTACCCATTTGAGTCTAGACCACTTTCCCAAAATATTTAAGTCCTTCATTGATAATTCAAATCCATAATTTCACCTTTATAAGTTCTAGGTTAACATGTTAAATTGGGTTTAATTTCATGTTTGCACTTGACTTGAGTTAACTTGGGTTTAATTTCCCATTTAGATTGAAGGCTATTTATAGACTTATTTTTCATCACTTGATCATTAGTAAACTTAGGTCATCTTGTGCATTGTTCGCACTCTAAGTTATAGAACATATTTTATACTACCTTTATATTACCATGTGGTAGCATTATGCTACCCATTTGGTTCTAGTTTTATACTTACAAATTCTTTCATGTTTTCACATCTTGAGTTTCTTGGTTTACATTGTCACCTTTCTAATATGAATGGATTTATTCTAATTTCCTAGTAGAAACTCATTGAAGTTGAACTAGATTTTATGATATTGATGTATCTCTAAATATAGGATTAGGTGTACTAGTTTACACTTTAGATTTTTGAGTTATCATACCCTCTTATAAATTATACAATTACAACCTTACCCAAGGTTAAGTAATTTTGTGAGCACATTCTTCTAATTATATGGTACTATGCCACCTCCTTTTATAGTCTCTTTTGTACATTTTCACTTGTTTATAAATTATCAAAACACATAGCTTGTTTAAATGTTTGCAAAACATTTTCCAAATATTAAGAAAACCTAGAGGACAATCTTCTAGATATGACTCTAAGGTATAATTGTAGTGGGGTGTATTATGGCCCTAATTTTGAGGAAGAGCATTGTTATGGCATACATGAGAAATCCATATTATTTGATGATGTCACTCTATTTGAGCCTATCTATTGAAAACAAATCCAATCCATGCCAATTTTTGTGCATCATCCCCATCTTTCCCCTTAGATTTACATGTCACACTTGAAGGTTACTATTTTGGGATATCCTCCTTTGATTTGCGCACCATGCTTGAAGGTTACCATTTTAGGTTATCCTCCTTCAACTTGTGTGATAGATCATACTCCATAATGCATGAAGGTTACCATTTTAGGTTATCCTCCTTTAGCTTGTGCAAGCCATCAATCTCCACAGCATTTGAAGGTTACCATTTTAGGACCACCTCCTTTGGTTTACATGAGCAACCAAACTATGCAACATCTAGACATTACCATTCTAGGCCCATCACATGTATCTATTGAGCCTATTATTGAAGAACCTCATTTTGATGATCCAATTTTTTTATCCCTTATTAAATATTTTAATTTTGGAGATCCCATTATTAAACCACAAACCATTATTCACACTGAGATAAATGTTCCCCACTTTATAAATTTTTTGTTGATCTATGATCCTCAATAAGAACCATTTCCTCTTCAAGAACCATCTTATGAGGATGAAAATGTCTTTAAAGTTGATATTTTACAAAAAAAAATTAACCAAGATCATGATGTTATTTTTGAAACACCCATTTGTGATGAATCAACCTATGATGATTTACCTATTCATATTTTACCTAGTTTTAAAGAGCCTCATCTCCTTGAAAAACTAGTCTCTGCAGAGTTGTCTTTTGATCTTTTTAAACTTGTAGAGGAGTCTCCTTTTGATAGACAAGACTCTATTGAGTCATCCCTCAATTGATTCCCTCTCTTTTAAGGTTTTCACCTAGATGAGCCACTTTATGTTGTACCCTTATTAGATGATTCATTTTTTATAGATCTCATTACACCATCACAAGCCATTATTTGTCTAGAAGTTATCATTCAACAAAAAAGCATTCTATAAATAGTCACATAATATGAAAATCAAAATTAGAGTCAGGTTCCCTTTCTAAACTAACATTTGATTTAGCATCAGAATTAGAATCACTATTAGTATCAACATTAGATTTAGAGTCCCTTGACAAGGACTTAGCTTCAAAAATAGAGTACAGTCATGGTTGTTAAAACATTAGTTATAATTTCCTTATAGATCAATTTAAATATATTTTTGATCCTTCTACAATTTTTGAAGACGATTACTTCAACATCAATACAAATTGTCTTAGTATCTTCTATGAGGATTGTGATGCCTTTCATCATTCCATAACCCCCACCCAACATAACCATTATCTTGACATTCCACCTCCCACAAATGTCAATTATGAATGATAGAATCACACTTTTTTGAATTGTATCCATGATGACATACCATTTGAAAAATATCAAAGGGGTAAAGGTCACCTTCATACATATGAAGAACAATATATTAGTGAAACCTTTTCAAAGGTGATAAGGGAAATTGAAGTTTGAACTCAACATATTTTAGTGAAACCTTTTTGAAGGCACTAGAAGATAATCAAAGTCAAATGTTAACATATCTTCGTGAAACCTTGTCGAAGGAACTATGGTATAATCAGGAAAAATTTATCGATGAAAACCTCATCGAGGCACTAACAACTGAGCATAGACATTCTTCACTACTTGATGAAGACATTATCAAAGATTAAATTAGTATATCTTCTAATCTACATCATAATTAGATGGTAGATATTCTCAAGATCAAAAAACAAAAAAATATGATGGTCCTATCAAGAGCATGTTCAAAAGTCTTCCACCCCACCATAACCAAAATTATATCGAATCTAAAATAACCAACATTTTGTGTGCTTAAAAGTCCTGAATTAAATTTGTTAGCCAATTATTATTATACACTCCATCATCATCTACCCATTCATTACTAATTTATATCTTTTATATGATGCCTAAAATTATTTATCCCTATTGGTAGTACTTTCCATTATAGAGGCTATGAAGATATCTTGTCTCAATGTTTGAAATAAGTAGAATCAATTGACAATGATGATCATAACCTTATATTTGAATTTTAGATCTACTACAAGTTCTTAACATAGTAAATACTCTGAAAGGGTGTGGGATAGAAATTTTATGATTAATTATTATAGTTGTCTCATATGTTAACTAGGACATGCATCTCCATATCAACAAGAGTATATATTCAAATGAGGTGTTGGGTAGTAATTTTCTTGATTAATTATTATGGTTGTCTCATGTGTTGACTAGCATGTGCATCTCCACAAGTAAGAACATCATAACCATTTTTCATTTTCTCATTACTATGCCTTATCTTTTGGGGGAAACCCTATTAACCATTTCATTTTAGGCACATTATACTATTGGACCCCATTTATTGTGCTATTTGAACTATATTGACTTGAGGTCCTTCAAGACTATGCAGGTAATATTAAATTTATATTAATGTTAGCTTGGTCACTTTTACCATACTATTTTTATTTTATGAGTAATTGATTAAGTTTAAATGCTCATCATTTTGTGAACAACCTAAGCTTACACTCTCATCATTTTGCAAGCAAACCTAGTCATCACTTGGGGGAAACTTTGTTTCCACCATATCCAATTGTCCTTTGATCATTTCATTATACCATTTTATTATACCATGTCCTTTATTATTGACCAAAACCTATTCTTAGCCATCGTAATTATCCCATTTTGATCTTGGTTCCTTTGGTTCATCCTAAAATTTTCATGGGGGGATTCTAATCTAGTTTCAATAGTTTTATAATGTCATGTTGAATGATAGTCTATGGAAGTAGTATGACATTTGATCTAGCAAGTTATCTTTCATTTATTATCTTATATGGTGTGACTAATTATAAACACCCCTAGGTAAATCAATATTATATTTTTTACCCCTAATTATAACCACCTTTGGGTAAATCATAATTATGATATTGTTTCCTAATTATAACCACTTATGAGTAAATTAGGTATAATACCTTTTTATCATGCATTGCCGCATCATCTAGTCATTACTATTATCATTTGCCTTTATTTGAAAACTTGTGACTTGGTCAATTTCTCAGCGCCTTTTGTGTGGGTAGAAATACCATGACTTGGGATTATTTTTGGACTATGTAGGCATGCTCAATTCATGTTGAGGTCAACTCAGTCCCTCTTTTCATTATGCTCTCATTGTCTTGCAAGCATTTTAATTTGGCATGCTCTCACCATTTATGACAATTATTTGAAAAACCTTTGCCATTTTATGAGGTGGACCATTTTTTATTTCTTATTCCTTAATTGAGTTGAGATACTTATAAAATTCCAAAAACATTCATAAAATGCCAAAAAATCAAAAACATTTGTTAAACAATTTGTTGTTTATTTGATTATTGTTGGTGTGATCTTGGTCTTTTATTTTGCTATTTGGTCTTGTTTCTTTGTTATCTTTAACAAGTACATCTTGATGGACCACATAGATATTGAATATTCATATCTTGATATCAAGTTATTCTTGCTTTATTTTTATACATTCTTGTTCCTACTTAAGTCTCGATTACTCATATCTTGATTTTAGGTTGGGTTCATTTATTTATTCTTTTTTATTTATATTTGATATTTTATTTAAATGTAAATATTTTTAACTCTAGT
This sequence comes from Torreya grandis, assembly GCA_037957365.1. Lineage (NCBI taxonomy): Eukaryota > Viridiplantae > Streptophyta > Pinopsida > Cupressales > Taxaceae > Torreya > Torreya grandis. The sequence goes on along the minus strand of JARHVA010000014.1, from coordinate 11,731,539 downwards.
CTTGGTCATTACTTTTACCACTATCCTTAGATATAAGTATTCAAATTTGAACTAGTTCAATGTAATTGTAATGCAATGTCATTATAGGTTATTCATACTTATGATGCATAATTTATTTTTCTATAGCAAGCACTTTGTGCTTTGGTTTCAAGTCTCAACATAAATACAACCCTAATGAGTATATCTCAATATCATAATGCATAAACTAGGCTCAATAGGTTTCACACTCTGGATCTATGCAAGATGTGCATCTCTTGGCATATATCATGAGTCTAATCAAACTTTGGTTAGTTTTCCTCATCTTTCATTCCATTCTCTCCCAATTTTGAGTGAACTACATTAGGTTGAGGTAAAAATTGGACTATTTAGGTATCAATTAGATGCATGGCATATCTCAAGTCATCTCAGACATATTTCATTCTCTTTTTCATCTCTTTCATTGCTTTGTGCATCCTTATATGCCTGGTTCTTTATGACTGTTCCAGTCTTAAGACCATCACCTCTATGTTAGTGCCTACTCATTTTTAATCTATGTAATAGGTTATATCCTTGAGCTATTAATTTCCATTTTTCCCATGTTAGGTCACAACATTTGAACCTCCTATTGAATCAAATTATCCCTATGGGGGCAAACCATTTTTTATCAGTGATTAAAATATGCCCTATTAGGGCACCATTGCTTATCATGATCATATCTATTGTTCAGGAGCACATTATTATTTCGTCTCTCTTTAGATACCATGTTCTTATTTTCTTCTAATTCTAAGCTATCTACACTTTTACCCTCATTTTGGTAATATTTTAGTGTGCAACTTATCTCAGGATCAAGTAATTTTGAATCACACAACTTTAACCCTCAAATTAGGTGTGTTCAAAGTGTGTTGATTCTATTTTGGATTGTATCCTTCCCATTCCCTCCATATTTAGTGGCCATTATAACTCTAATTATATTTTGATAATTAATGGTATTAATTCATGTAAGTATTTTCTCATCTGGATTTAATCTATTCCATGTGTTAATCTCATCTTCCCTCTCTTTTCGAGAGTCCATCCTTCTCTTTCATCCTAGTATGTCCTCTTGAGGGGGCATCATGGGTCATTTCTAATTTCTTCTTGACAACTCTTTTATTTTAAAAGATGTTGCTTCACTTGAAAGTCTCACTATCCCTTCTCAAATAGGGGCAAAATGTAGACATCCAATTCCTAACACCATTTATGTTGAAATTGTCAATCTTACTTGAATTGCACTCAAATACACAATTTAGGACAAAATCACTTAAACACGCTAAATTTTTTGAGATTATCATATAAAATCACTGATTTAGGCTAATGTATCCTTAAATTTAGAAATGCATTTTAGTTGATTATTAACTTTTCTCAAATCATTTAAAATTAAAATGATGATTTCACATTTTGGTGCTCTAGATCACTCTTTTCTTCTAATTCATAAGCACACATCACGTGCTTATGTTATTTTATGTCAAAAACATCCTAAATGAGATAATGGTCCATATGCAACTAGCATTACCTTATAATTCCTCTCCAGTCAAATTATGACCTAGTAATATGATATTCTGACCAATTTGATTAATTGTAAACTAATTTCCAAAGAATTTCACTAAAATTGATTAATATTACTTAGGCAAATTAAACTAAATTATGAGCTTAAGTAATAATTCCATGGAATTTATTGAATTTTTTATTGGAAATTGATTCCTATTAATGGTATCATCTAATGACATGATAAATAGGGTGGCATCCATAAGCCATAAATGCAATAAATATTAGGTTTATGGGCTATCATGACTCTTTAGTTCCTCTTCATCCCAAATATTTATGAGGATATTTATCGATATTATTTAAATAATTAGATTAATTCATGGCCACACATCCTCATCTTGAGATGGATACTCATGGTTGATCCTAATAAAATCCAAATCCTACAAATAGAAGGGTCTAGACCAAATTTATTAAGATTGATTTGTGTAAACTTAAAATGCAAGATTCTTTCCACAAGCTTTCTTTGTGTTGATTATTGTGTTTTATTTGTAATAAGATAGCTTCATTTGATAGGCACATTAGTGATTTCATATCATAAGCCTAGATTATGCTTGGTGATCTTAAGATGATGGATGAGCTTATAATCCATTGTTGATAAAGCAAATAACACCAAATCAAGGGGGAAAACATGCTTGGAGCCACATTTGGATGGTGGAATACTCTTGGGAAGGTAATCGATATATGTGCTTTATTTCAATTACTTATTATTTTCATTTGAAAACCTTGTTAAATAAATTGGCCTAGATTGTGAGTTATTTATGCATTATTTGTGTTTTTCATGACTAATGCTTTTTCTAACCATGTTTTTAATCCATCTCTACACATACCATTTGATGTTATATCAAAAATCAATATCTATAAGTCTAATCAATAATATTGAATTAAAATATCTCCTTTTCTACTATCCCCCAACCAATTCATCAAAATATGTATAATAATCATTTATCAAAATGAAAATATGCCCTACTAAGGTAAACCATTGAGAGTGATCAATGATAAAAAAATTGCCTATTAGGGTAGCTCCTTAGATCAATGATCAAATCTACCTTATTGGGGTAATTTATTGTGATCAACTAATGCCACCCTTTTTGGGGCCCTATTCTATCATCTAGTCTTTCAAGCCCTTAAATTTATCTCATCCTTGCTTCTTCCTCTCTTTTTTAAGGACCTATATATTTCAATTTATTCCCTAACTATTCCCTAAAGGGGCATCTAGGGCTAATCAAGCACCATTTGGGGCATCAATCTCAGCTTACTGACTCATAAATTTTTATAAAGAGAAGAGTGTAGAAATAATTCTTCAAGCATTATCAAATTTATTCTTGATAATTTTTTTTAATTTTAAAAGATGTTATTGTGCCTAGTGTCTCACAATGCTTTCTCAAAAATGAGTAAAATGTAGACACTTCATTTTAACCACTTATGTGTCTAAACTACAAAGAAGAGAAATTTTCTATAATTACATGTAGGTTTAACCAAAAATCACCATTGGACCTAATTTATCCACACAATTGTAATTTTAACCTAGAATCACAATGATACATCCATAATTTGGGAAATGGATCATATTTCATCATTAATCTTGTTTAGTGCATCCTAAATTAATTTAGCCCTTTGTAAGTGTCTTCACAAGGCAATTAATTGAATACTTGATTGACAAATATAAAGATTACAAAATCCACCATCCTTTTAAGTATTTATTAATCCTAATTAATCAAGCCCTAATTATTCCTCTAATATGAAAATCCATAGAATTAAATTATTCTATTTTGCCTAAATTTAAAATTGAAATATTGCCTCACCTAAGATGATATCATCAAGAAAAGTGTGCAAGAAATTAAAGGTTATGAAGTATCTTACATTTTAATTACACACTTAATACAAGTTATTACACCTCTCTTACACATTCTTTCTCTCACACCCATCTTTCACACTCAAGAGGAGAAATAATTGCACTTTTGTGTAAGATAGGCCATTTATGACCTGTTTTGCATAGACTAACATACTCTAGCCATCCATTACCTTATATATGGAAAACTACCCCCATGACTCAATCAAATGTATAAAATATCTTTCAAGTTGAAAGTATCCCACTATATGATAAATAAAGGAATTCTCTATCAGAATAATTATGAAGGCATCTACCTTACATGCCTATTAGAGGAAGAGTCTAAGGAAGTCATGACCAATTTTAATAAAAAGCTTACTAGTGGTCATCCTTTTGGGAATGCATCTACACAAAAAATCCTTTAAGTTGTTTATTATGATCAGACATGATATTGAAGGAATATAAATAAAAATCTATTCAATGTAATCATTTTATAATTACATGATTCATAAATATTTTTATATCTTTATGGAGGTTGGTTATGAAAACTAACCAATAATGGGTTTCAAACTAACCCAAAAAAGGAAAATACAACTAAAAATAAATAAAAAATAAAATACATATAAACTTAGATCATAAATGAGCCAAAAAATACTTCCTTGATCCAAAGGGGTATATAATATGAAAGAATTAGAGTAATGACTCTGAAGTCATTAAGTAGAACTATGAAGCAACTACAACTAGTGTATTATACCTCCTATTATCGATAAAAAATGATGTTTCTCCATAATGAAGCCCACCCTATGAGTTTTTTCATTAAAGTTTCATGAACACGATCAAATTTTCCTCATCTCCTATGATCATATGTATTGCACAACAATGAAACATGATCAAAGCCTATCTAAAAACATCAATGTTTATAAAGATCCACCTATAAACCCATCTAAGCAACCAACATGTACAATATATGAAACATCTCCCTAATGTCCAACAAATGTTTCCAACCTTTACCCAACACTAAAGGTTCTACCAACCCTTATTAACTCGTATTATCACCGATGACTGATCAAAGACCAACCAATGTTATATCTTCTCCACATACCAGGTGAGAGGTGAAAACTTATGAAATGAGAGAATCAAAATAAAACAATCCTATCTTACTCCATGTCATGAATATGAAGTATAGAAATCAGAATAAAAAACACAAGCCAAAAAATACTACTACAATAGATCTTGGTCTTGAACCTAGTAGCTTGTACAAGATGGATGAATCATTAATCACTCAAAATAAGTTATCAGATCCAGTTTCTTCATAGAAATCAACCATATAGGATGCCTCTTGGTTAGATAAAGTTTTATAATAATATTATTAGCTTGAGTAACCAGAAGATATACCACTAGAATGATCTACATAATTGGATTCAACTTTATTTTTGTGTGGATATTGAGGTTGTTGAGAAGGAAATATGTCTCCAAGATGTTCAATACCACCACATTTAAAACATTTGGGTTTTTAAAATACCTTTGTACATGGTGATGATCTTTGTGATGTGACCTAGACTTTGTATAGTGATATTATTTGGTAGAGATGTTCTTTTTATTTATAATTTATCATTCATGTTGAGTCAACAACTGACAAATAGAATCAAATATTACACCATTGAGATTATTTGAGTATCCAAAAAATATAAAGGAGTTACATTATATAGTGAGATATTAAGTCAGCATAAAGGTAACAACTCAACTCATAATTAAAAAACACATTAAATGTATTTCTCCTAATAACCTTAACAACCCTAAATAACTTGACTAAAAACCATGTAGGTAAAACAAAAAGTAGGGAAAACCCTACACTAACACCCCTTTAATTGTATCTTAAGTGGGTAGGAAAAATTGGGTCCAAATAATGAGGCTTGATGAGGTACCCAAGCACAATATAACTCCCATAAAGTGGAGAAAAGAAGAAAAAACATAGGATAAAACTCATTTCCAAAAGAGAGCAAAGAGAGATAAAGCGCATGCTCTAAGGGCATCAAGCACAACCTAAATTGCATCTAAAATTGAGAGCAATAAATCACATAGAGATAAGAGTGAATAAGTCTCCATATAATATGTTGAAGTTTCCTATAGTAGATCCTACAAAATGAAGAATGTCATTAATGACATCCTCTACCTAAAGACTAAATAAGCTCCATCTACATCAAAAAATGTTTATTCAATTTACCAAAAGAAGAACATAAATGGTGTACTAGAAGTTTTCCCATTCCATAGTGGAAGATGAAGGAGACAATAATACAAATAACTCTAAGTAGGTTCCAAAATAGAAGTGTGGCATAGGTCACACAAGAATAGAATGTAATACCACTAAAGTGAACTTATCATAAGTAGGTGCATTGAAGAGTGGATCACCCTAGAACAATGAATGAATCCACCAAGTTCCTAATGGATGTTCAACCAAGGAACTATAGTCCTCATACATAGTAAGAGGGACAACTATTTTATCCAATTATGGTGTAATGGGATCAGAGGCTTAAATAGACTAGGGAATAGACTTTCAAATTTCTAATGAGTCCTAGATAATATACCTACACCCCATTATGTCAAAAGTTTATTAGAGTTAGTGGATCAAGATGAACCCGACAATATTTATAATGTGATAAGGAGATGGTGGAAGTGTGTCCCCATCACTATTGTAGTCATCTGTGATAGAAAATGAGTCATCAATCTCAAAGATGAACTTAGGCTCAGAACTATCATCAAGTGCGGGTGAGTTTGATGAATAAAAATATAATGGAGCATTCAATGAATGAATGTTATGCCCTTAAACTATATTTCAAATAAGGATGTGTGGCTAACTTGTGGCTTACACACCTTCATATTATCTTGTTGCATATCTCTATGTTCTTAGTATGGTCAGCCTATGGAATAACCTTGGCTAAGTAGAGTATAGATGTGAGGTAGTGGTTAATATTTTATCATCATATTATGAATTATATTCTTATTGTATTGTTATGGAGGTTTCTCCCTTAAAGTGGCTCAATGATAATATTCAATTATTCTAATCTTTCAATAATTATTGTTGTGGATCTATTTATTCTACTCTTAATTATGCAATATATAAATCTTTTATTGTGAGTCATCTAAATAATTTCATTACAAGTGGTATCAGAGATTCAATTTGGTAAATTTTTTATGATGTTTTTTTGTTAGGTCTGGCATCCTGAGCACTAGAAGATTAAAAAAACATAACCTATGATGTAGAAAAAATTGAATTTTTTCATCATCATAGTTTTGTTCATGAGGTTTTTTTACAAAAAATAAAAAAAACATTTTTGAGTAAAAAATAATTTGGAATTATTTTTATCTTGTGTAAGTTAGTAGTCATTAGATTCATCTCTATGAGATGATTTCTATGGTATATTATACTAGTACACTTTTTTAGGCCAAAACTTTTCACCCTTTTGCACATTAATAGTCATTGGATTCATCTTGACAATGCGATTGAAATTTTATCATCTCTAGATACTTTTTTTTTAGGTCACGACCCTCCTAGGATTTATGCATCATAGAGCCTACCACTCGTGGTTGTGGGAAAAGACAAGAAATGCCTAAAACTCCTCATAAAGATAACATGGAGTTAAAACTATTTATCTAATTATTTTACAGGTAGTTCAACAAATTAAGGTAAAGTTATAGGGTATGGTGCATAAAAATGATCTTGATGTGATTACAAGGGACCTAAAAAGGCTGAGAGGGGGCCTAAATAGCTTTCAATATCAATTATAGCAAATCACTAGGAAATTGGCCAAGTTTTTAACTCATTAATTGTAAAATAACCCTCAACCACTTCAATTTGGTTCTTCTCCTCCAAAAAATCATAATGATAACCATGGTATGAATTCATTGTTTCCAAAAGTGGACCTATGCAAGTCCGATGGTAATGATCCACTTACATGAATTACTCAAAGTGAAAATTTATCTGATCTACATCAAACTCATTATTCCTTAAAGGTGGTCATGGCCTTTATATCTAGAACCTAAGTAGTTTATTTGGTATCACTATTTGTGTGCTCAAAATAAAAAGAAGTGTTTCTTGGTTTCATGATCTATATTTTTTGAAGAGATACAACTCCACTATCATAATAATGTCTCAAAAAACTAATTTAATTATCTAAGTTATGCCAAACTGGGATGGTAAAGGATTAGATTCATCAATTTCAAAATCTCTCCTTTTGTGTGATAAACATCACTAAGGAAAATCTAACTAACCTATTTTTGAGTGGCTTCAAAGATAACATCCAATTTGAGGTTCACATGTTTCATCCCATTAATATATCTAAATCCATACCAAGGGAATATTTGGATGAGGAAAAAGATTTGATCAAATAAATACCTTTCACTAATGTGTGTGAATGAACCTTCTCAACACCATCATTTCCACAGCCTACTAGATTGACATCACAACAATTTGAAGAAAAGCATGTAAAAAGTCTATGTTTTAGATGTGATTTCAAATGGAGGAAAAGACATTGATATGTTGAAATAATTTTTTTTACATTGAAGTTGTTAATGAAGAGGAAGAATATGATGAGGCTTCAAGGGCAGGTTTGGAAGAACCTAAGGATGAATCTGAAGATGTTCAACCTACTATTTCTTTTCATGCACTTTCAGGCATTATTACACAAACTCTTAAGGTGGTAGGTTTCTTAAAGAAACATAATGTGACCATGTTAATTAACTCTGGGAGTACACATAACTCCATCAATATTAAATTGGATACTCATTTAAACTATTTCATTTATCCAGCTCCATAATTTCAAGTCATGATTGTAAATGGTGGTACAATCAATTATTCTAAAAAATGCCATAATATTAAGCTTGTTATGGAAAAATACTTGATTGATTCCCATATGTTTGCTATTCCCATGGGATGAGATGACATTTTTTTGGGAGTGCAGTGGCTCACCACTTTGGGCATTATTGAGTTAAATTTCTAAGAACTATTCACAAGGTTCCATTTAGAAGGCATAACCTTTGAACTGTGTGGATTACAAGCTAAATCTCCATAGCTAGTTAGTTCCCATCAAAGGAAAAAAATTCTCAAAAAAGGTGCATAAATATTTGTGGTAAGCTTATTCTTTGTAGAGGTTAAACTAACTAAGGAGTCTACACATCTTAATTTACAAAAGGTGTTAGATGACCATTCTATTATTTTTGGTGACATGCCAAAAGGAATTCCTCAAAGTTTTTCACATAATCATGCCATAAGGCTCATTCTAATAAGTACACCACCCAACATCAGAAACTATAGGTATTCCTATGCTCAGAAGAGTGAAATTGAAAAGATGATACAAGATATGTCGGAGGAAAGAATCATCCAACATAATTAAAGCAAATATTCCTCCCTAATGGTCATGGTGCATAATAATTATGAAAATTAGAGGATGTGACCAAAATATAGAGAAATAAAAAAGAACACCATAAAATCTAAGTTTCTTATCCAATAATTAATTATTTTCTAGATTATTGCATGGTTTTGTTTATTTTACCAAGTTATACCTTCGCTTTGGGTATCATCAAATTTGCATCCGCAATAAGGACATACCTAAAACAACTTTTAGAACTCATGAAGGCCATTATGAATTTAGGGTCATGCCTTTTGGCCTCATAAATGCACCATATACATTTTAGATTTTTATGAATACTATTTTTAGGCAATTTTTGATAAAATTTGTATTAATTTTTTTGATGATATCCTTATTTATAACACAAATTGGTAAGACCATTTGAAGCATTAAAATAGGTACTTTTAGTTCTAGAATAACATCAAATCTATGCCAAACCTTCCAGATGTGATTTTGGTGTCCAAGAGGTGGAGTACTTGGGTCATATTTTTTCACATTAAGGAGTTAAATTTGATCATAAAAAAAATCCAAGTGATGATGGAGTGGAAAATTCCTAAGTCCATTAGGAACCTTCAAGGATTTTTGGGGCTAACTGGTTATTATCATAGGTTTGTCAAAAATTATGGTAAAATTATAGCCCCACTCACTTTTTCTTTGAATAAAGACTCCTTACAATAGATAGCTTCAGATATAAAGGAATTTGAATAGTTGAAAAAGGTTATGTGCATAACTCTAGTTTTGGCTACTCCTAATTTTTCAAAAACTTTTATTGTGGAGCATGACACATCGAGATATGGAATAGGGGTTATAATCATGCAAGAATATAGACCACTAAAATTTAAAAGTCACCAATTTAAGTAAAAAATTGGCTTAAACCAATCTATGAGAAAGAGATGATGGCTATTTAGCATGCAAATGAAATAATGGAGACCTTATCTGATGGGTCGTCACTTTTAGGTAAATACTGATCATGATAACCTCAAATATTTTTTGGAGTAATGATTATCATATGAATAAAAATATAAACAGGTTACTAAAATGTTAGAATATGTTTATTTAATAGTGTATAAGAAAGGACAAGATAATGTGGTGGCATATGCCCTCTTCTAATGGGATGAATTAGTTGAGGCAATGTTATGCACCATGACCATGTGGAAAGTAGATTGGCTAGAGGAAGCAAGATTTGAATGGTAGAATGATAGTGATACCAAGGATTTGATTCAAAATATTAAGTAGGGTTATGATGAATCTAAAAAAAATGCATGTAAAGGGAACACAATATGGTATAAATATAAAATATACCTCTATAAGCATTCTCTCCTCAAAAATAAAATTATTCAATAACTTCATGCCTCTCCACTTGGAGGTCATTCCATATTTTAAAAACATACAATCAAGCATGATTTATCTTGGGAAGGATTCAATGGATATGTCTATAAATATGTGGTTGAATGCATGTTATGTCAACAAAACAAAAGTGAAACCTTAAGACCCCAAGTCTTTTACAACCTTTATACATCCCTAGCCAGTGTTGGGAGGAGGTTTCCATGGATTTCATTATAGGGTTACTATGGTCTAAAGGTAATTTTTTTATCATGGTAGTTATGGATCTATTCACCAAGTATGCTCACTTTTATTCCTTATCATATCTAGTTGTTGCCAATATAGTAGCTTTAGTGTTTCTCAATATAGTTCAAAAATTACATGGTACTCCAAAGATCATTGTAAGTGACTGAGATCCCATATTTACTACTAATTTTTGGACTAAATTATTTGAATGTTTGGGAACCCATATGGCTCATATATCATCCTATCATCCTCAATATAAAGGAAAAATAGAGGTAGTTAATAGATGTATAAAATCACATCTTTCATTGTTTTATTTTTGATAAATAGGACAAATGGATTCATTGGCTGCCACTTACTGAATGGTGGTATAACACTTCTTTTCACACTTCTTCTAAAATACCTCCCTTTGTGGAATTGTAAAGGTATCACCACCCATACATCACTACAAATTTGATAGTCCATATTAAGGTTTGAACTATTGAGTAACATATTCACCATCAACATGAGCTGCTAGTTAGTTTGCAAGAGAATTTATCAATGGTACAAAATAGAATGAAGCAACAAGTAGATCAACACTAGAGTGAGTAAATTATTTTCATAGGTAATTAGAGATCATATAAGTAATTATATTATAATTAATGTAAATTTGAAGTGGAAATAATGACTCAACAACCCTCAAATCTGAAGAAGAGAATGTAGATGAATCACATGGATCTACATATTGAATATCCACATGAAGAGAAGAATCATTGATGATCTCACAAGGTGTACTCTTACTAGAAATAGTAGAGTCCTATAAAGTACCATTATGTGATCAATTTATAAGAATAACATAATGTAAATAAATAGAATTATAATCTATAATAGGACAACTAACATTGGGTAGATACTCATCCTGTAGTATTAGCTCAATAGAATGAAGAGTATTATCCATTATGGATGTTTTGTCATAGGAAATAGGAGTAAGAAAACAAAGTACATTAGTCTCTAAAGAGACAATAGGAAGAGGATGAGTGGGAGTGATGTAAAATTAAACATGATCTCAAAAAATATATTGAAGGATGCTCTAAATAGTGTTAGGGCACATGGTGATATAGATTCCATGAAATGTGAAATAGTTGTTGAGGATAGTATTCATTTGGTAAGTTAATTGGTTATTGTGTTATTTACCAAGAGGTAAATATAGTTATTCAGTTAGTTTCTATATCAAAATATTGTTATTAATAATATTACGATAATATATTGGTTTGTCTTACATATATATATATATATATATATATATATATATATATATATATATATATATATATATATATATATATATATATATATATATATATATATATATATATATATAAATTGGTAACAACAATATAATATATATGAGCTATTATAGGCTATTTGGAGACTATTTGGGAGAGATATTATAGGGATCTCAAAATCCATGGTTATAGGAAATATTATCCTATATATATGTAATGGTATTTGAAGGAGAAAATATGGTAGAATATTATTATTTGTGAAATTAAATTATTTCATGTTCTCTCTATGTTATACAACATCCATTATTCATTGCATGAGTTAATTCTTTAGTTTGATTCTTTTATTCCCCAATAGTGGTATCATAGCAGGATGAGCTTGTGAGTATTTTCAATGGGTATTCATTGACTTAGACCCTTATGATGAGAAATGTAGGTCTGTGTTTAGTCAGATAAATGCCTTGTATAGTATTCAAATTTGTTTTCAACTTCTAACTCTATATTTTCCTAGTCACTATATATTAAATAAATTGACTTGACTGGTTTAGCATCCATTATATAAATTTTTAACATAGTCAAGCTATAGACTCATTGTATGGCAACATCAATGTGTTATTCAAGGCAATAAATATCCTAATATTTGGCTTACATACAACTATCTTTCATTATTGTCAAACATTGTGTCTTGATCTTCAAACTTGGTGGTAGCCAAAGTAGTTATCTATTGAGACAAAAAATACATCACCATAGCTCAAATCCAATGCCCTCTCTCATGCTCAGTCCTCATGAAAATTCTTGCAAAAGATTGAATTCACTCTAATGACATTACAAGTATATTCTTCCTTTCAATGTTTCATTCCCCTGAACACATCTATTTTAATCCATGCATCTATTCTATTCATGACTCTACATATGTATTTCCATCTATGGATTATTACATTTGAAGTAGTTCTTTTTTGACAAATCAATGCATTCCTATGTTGTGTGTAGTAGGCAAATCTAGTGCACCTCCAAACCACCTTGTAGACCCATCAATATTTTTGCCACACGAATTTGATCATTATATAATCCTATAGTCCATCTTCCACATAGATCATGTCAAAATCATATTACAAAACCTTAAAGGTTATTCTTTCTAGCCACATGCATTCTTGCCACATGATAGCCTTAGGTTTAGTTATATGTGTGGTTAATACTTTGTCTATTTATAGCTTCTTGAATAATAATGTTAATTTATTTAATTTTTGTCTTTATAGCCAAAAATAATGTCTTTAGGTTGTATGTAGGGTACATAATTATCATAATGATAGTTTTTTTTCCAACAATTTATTCAAATAAAAGTCTTGTCAAAAATTTAAAAAGAGTCAAAAATATGTCAATAGGTATTTTTACTCAAAAAGATTCATATCAAAAAATGAGTTGAATTTTGAGTCTTTTTTGTAAAAATTAGGGTACTTAATAGGTTTAGAGTATATTTTAGGTCAAAAAAAATTCAAAGTCATTTAGACTTAGGTGTCATATTGACTCATATTGTCAAAAAGTCTAAATTGTAAAAAAAAATGCCATATAGATGAATTTTTAGTGCAAATTGACAACCTAAGTCAACCATTTCACATTGCAAGAGGGAATGATACAACATATAATGTGGAAATATTTTCACTTTTGTGACCTATTTGTTGAGTGATCAACAACATACTAGAGGTTGGCAGATAAATAAAGGAAGGAGGTCTTTGAAAGACCTCTCATCAATTGCCAATGATGGGGCCACACCAATGTTTTGGTGACATATATAGTATGGTTTATTTTTCATTTCTATCGTGTGATTTTTTCAAAATAAGAACAAATGATGCATGCCTATTCAATGATTTCAAAACATGAACTTATATCCTTGTATTTTCTCTTGTAGAATGTTTGTGATGAGGATAAAATAAATATTGTAACCTCATGATTTTGTGGTTGGTGGTTAACCACATTGAAAACAATTTGTAGTCATGGTTGATGGTTTACCACATTGAAAACTATCTATTATCATGGTTTTAGGTTTACCATATTGAAAACCTTCATGAGGGATCATGAGTATGGGTCAATTACAGTATAGGGATACATTATCCCAATATTCACACTAGGAGGTGAATATTGAGGATAATATTCACGTGGTAAGTTAATTGCTTATTGTGTTATTTACCAAGAGGTAAATATAGTTATTCAATTAGTTTTTATATCAAAATATTTTTATATTAACAATAGTATGATAATAGATTGGTTATATATATATATATATATATATATATATATATATATATATATATATATAGTTGGTAATAATAATATAATATCTACGAGCTATTAAAGGAGATTTAGAGATTATTTGGGAGAGAAATTATAGGGATCTCATGATCCATGGTTATAGGAAATATTCTCATATATATATGTAATGGTATTTGAAGGAGAAAATATAGTAGAATATTATTATTTGTGAAATTAAATTATTTCCTATGCTCTCTGTGTTTTGTAACATCCATTATTCATTGCATGAGTTAATTCTTTGGTTCAACTCTTTTATTCCCCAACAAAAGTAAGGTACCACGAGCCTTATCAAAAGTTTTAACCCACTTAATTTACTTTTTCGAATTAGTGAGAGTAAGAATATATCCATACAATAATGGAATATAATTATTTCCCTTTTCATAAATAAGTGTTCCATGTAAGCACACCAAGAAGCATAGTTGATATTTTCAATAAAAACCACTAGTGTTAAACCAACTTTACCCCATGAGTTTTTCTCAAGTGAAGTTGACATGAATGAGAGAAGATATTAAAGAAGTGTGAAACTAAAATGAACCCCTAGTGATAGACACATTGCACAATCATGAAGATGATGTTGGGTACAACTAAGAATGCATCCAAATGGGTAGTAGGTATAAGAATCAACACAATGCATAAAATGAGAGTGTGCAAAAGAGACACAAAATAAAATAAAGAAACACACAATACCCCATTAAAACTATCATTAGTTACCCCACCCCTTAAATTTTAAAATATAATCATGCTCATAAATATGTTAGACATAGTCAAGAATGTGTCTTGGGTAATTTGTGCATAAGTATGAAAAAATTGGAGGGATGTCAGAATCAACCAATAATACATCCAATAGGTAAAATATATGAAACATAGGTCACTTTATAAGGCCAAAAAATTTCACCAATTTGTAGATCATGAAAAAACAAGCACTTTTGAAGAAGATGGAACTCAAATCCAAGTTACTGATCAAAAGTTATATCCATTTGAAAATCTGAGCTTGTATGAAAAAAATTGAGAGGAAATAGTGGTGGAAAATATTTGAATCAGCTTCCAAAATTTTTTTTGATGCCCTTTGGATAAAAATATTGAAAAAATTTGTGAATCAATTACCTCAAAAAAAAGGCCCTTTCGAGTAAAAGTTAAGCATGTTTGGGTTGGAAGCAACCAAGGGCTTATTTCCCATATGACCAAGGGATAAGACCTATTTTGGGTGAACCATCCCCATATTTTGATTGATGGGAAAGTGACATCATATAAAAAATGAATCCATTTTAAAAATTAATAGTGTAACCCACTATCTTAAATTTAATGGTCTCTCAAATGTTAAACAATCTGAGCTTAAAGTTGACATCCTCATGTCCATCATATCCTCCAAAAGGGGTGGTGTAAATTAGAGCTTGTACACATAAGATTTAGATTTTGCCTAACCTACACATAGGTGGTTCAAAGTTTGAGGTGTGATTCTAAACCTATCAAGTTCTTATGGATGTTCAATTACCCTTTGGAGTTTGACGTATGTCTAGACAACCTAAAATGTCCATTGGGTGTTAAAATTATAATAGTCAAGTTTCAATATTATGTGGAGCAGATTAAAATTCCTTGAGATTGTTTGAAGGATGGTTAAATTTTAAAAATCATGCAAAAAGAGGGTCTAATGTCTGGTGAAGGTCAAATTTATGTTAGGCAAGACAATTTTGATGAAGATGTAGTGTCTGATAGGGGATGGATATTTAATAGGGGAAAATAATCCACTGATGGTAGAATGCCTAACACACTTCAAAAGTTCTATTGACCTTAAAATTATACCCCTAAATTTATAACCACTCTAAAATGTCTACTAGAACTTGAAACTTGTCAAAAGGCTATAATAATGCCTAAGTCTACAAAAATTGTCTAAGAGGGTAGAAATATCTGCCAAGTTCCCAAAATCCATTAAATACTATGTAAAGACATCAAATATACACAAAAATGTTGAGTATATAAAAAAGTGTATGAAAACTCCAAAAATACAAATACCCATTTAATAACTTAAAAAACCTAGAAAAACCCAAAATTATTTCCTAATTTGATAATCCCATTATATAAAAATGTGTAAAACCACTAAAAAACCCTCAAACCCCTCTTAAAATGGTTTAAAATGGTTGTCATGAATTCAGGTCATGTTTAAAACCAATTCTAGGGTTTTGGCATCTTTTGGATTTTATGGCACTATCTCTTATTCAATAGGATACTCCATTTATATAATTTGTATAGATTTTCACAAAATCCCACCAAACCTATGAAAACCAAAAAATCAATAAACTTACCAAGAATACATGCAAGAAAGATCCCACTAAGGATTTAAAAAATAGAAAAACAACCTATTGGTGCCAAATATTTCACCTTAGAATAGGATGTTCAAGCCTCTTCTATATTTGGGCAACATGGAAACACTTCCAAGTATGTGGGTATACCTATAGTGGAAGTAAGCCTCTAGATTTAAGGGCTAGCTCCATGAATGTATCTTAAAATGCTTATCACCTAAACTAGTGCTTGCTTGTGGGGAAAAGAGTTACAAGTTTGTATGAAATAAACCTATTTGAATGGGGTGATAGACCAATATGATTTTCACATGACCGTCATATTCTTATCATAATGAAACAAGGCATACAAACTAGCTTCAAAGTCTTAAGGGATTCTAGCATCAATGTTTCAATATAGAGGTGAGATGCATGAAACAACACAAGGTAAATGGACTAGATGGAATATTTCACACTAAAAGAATAATTTTACACTTAGAAGGATCCTAACACACTTCACTACACTCTATATGACTTGTTAGAATAGGAACTATTACATAACATGAGAGGATAAGGTAAGAAAGGATATTTGAATGGGGTGATACACCAATATGATTTTCACATGACCATCATATTCTTATCATAATGAAACAAGGCATACAAACTAGCTTCAAAGTCTTAAGGGATTCTAGCATCAATGTTTCAATATAGAGGTGAGATGCATGAAACAACACAAGGTAAATGGACTAGATGGAATATTTCACACTAAAATAATAATTTTACACTTGGAAGGATCCTAACACACTTCACTACACTCTATATGACCTGTTAGAATAGGAACTATTACATAACATGAGAGGATATGGTAAGAAAGGATATATAATTATCACTTTGCATCACCATACATCACTCTAAATAATTATATAATTGTTCATGAACTAAAAACCAGACTTTAATTAATTTTCAAAGGAAAAATAAAATTTCATTATAGTAGGGCTTCACCATACATGGTGTGGTATTAGTTTACAATAGCCAAAATGGTTGTTACTTATAGAACTTGAGAGAGAAAAGAAGAGAATAATGTCCAAGGATCACTAGGGCATGTGTAACTATAAGATAAGGATTTATACATGTAATATAATGATTTTGTGATAGATCATTCAAGGTATAATATGATAAATGGCCCTCAAAGGCATGAAAACTCCTGAAATGTGGCATAAAACTCCTTTTGCTTGCTTTAAAAACTACCTTCATCTTTTGGCCCTTTTAGAACATCCCACAACTAACTAGGGATATATATCATGATTAAATTGAGATTGAGGGATTATATACATGCTCCACCATGCATTGGTTTCATCCCTAATCATTTATATTCTTTGACACATGAGTTACCATTGCCTCCAATCCAAGTAACTCTTCTTTCACTCACCCCTTATACTTGGCCTCAAAGTTATATTTATTTTTCATTTAAATATATATATATATATATATATATATATTATATATATATATATATATATAAGAGTTAATGATACATTTAAAGTCTTCCCATATCCTTATATTCATCATCTAGACTTTAAAATGTCTCACACTCAGCATTTACACTATCCCACTAGCTTGTTCACTATGTTGATTTGACTGGTTGAGATGAAGGCACTTGTAGAAACACTTAGGAGATTTTTTGATGAAATAATTTAACATTATTGGTTATATAAAGTCCCAATACTTCACCAAAATTTTATTTATCTCTTGAAACTCCCTATAACATGCAAAACATCAAAAATAGTCAAAGAAGACCAATTCACCTCATGTTTATAAAAGTAGGGAACATCTCAATTGAGTGGAAAGTATCTATGGATAGTTTTCTAAAATATCCAGTCACTTTCATGCCCATTATAGTTCATTTTTATAGCTCTCTTACTTCATTTTCTCTGTCAAGTCATGAATCAGGGTTTTGGAGGGTTTTAGGCTCTTTTTATGCTTAGCCTTTATTCATAGATTTTTGATGTTGAATTGATGGAGTAATACCATAAAGTGTTTTCTCAAAACCCTCTCCAATGTTTCCTATCCTCTTGAGTCTCCATGCAAATCATCCAAGATATGAGCAATTCAAATTACCTACTCAAGATTGGTTCTTTAATTTGCATAGGCTTGATGTGGTTTTATGCCTAAAAATGGATTTCTTGTGTTTTTTATACATTTTATAAACTTTAACACACCTTATAACTTATTATAATTCTCATGTAAAACTTTATATGAAGTTGACCCCTTATTTGGGCTTTAGGCCTAGTTGAGACCATGTAGGCCTACTTGCACCTTGTGAGTTTTGAACCACCCTATTATGTTTACAACCAATGTACATGGTTATTCATGTTAGTACATGTTTATTACATATCTCTAAACTTCAAAGAATAATTATAATAGTCTTTATCCCTCTTTATCATTCCTTTTCTCCAAATATTGGAGGTTTGCTTGCTATGGGAGTACCCTCTATCCGAGACAAAACAAATGGTACTTGCCCTATTTCCTAAAAAAAATAAGTATATGTGGATATTATTAAATACATTAGGATGTAATATGTTTAATTTCAGCTCTGGGTCACATGATTATGCCCTTGAAACCTTTAAAACCTTGAAGATAGACTACAAGGAATGGGACTATATGCAGGGTCCTATATACTGATTGTGGGTTACTTGGTTAGAGACCTTCTCTACATAGTTTCCATATGGTAAAAGCCTATTTATACCACTGTAATTTTGATGGACGTGTTACAACTCCATTTATCATTCCAACCTTCTACATACTTCTTCACATATGCCTTACTTTTCAACTTGACTAGATTATTGACTATGTTTCCTATTTGGGAGAGGCACCTATAGGTGAAATTCCATTTACTAGGAGTTTTAAAAAGTTCCTAATCTATATTCAAGAATTCCAAGATCATTTATAAATTATTTTTACCCATTAATTTCATGTTTGGTCTATTCTAACATCAATAACCCTAATTCTTTTGCTCTCTACCCATCACAATTAGCTATAGTTGACTGTGTAGGGTCTTGTAGGTGTTGATTACCCTTGAAATATATGTCATGTACCTTTGGGCTCATTTAAAGTCATTTGGAGGTAAGTGCAAACTTTTTTGTGCCTTTATCCACTAGGTTTTCATGTATAAGTTTATGTCATGGATTTTATATACCTACAATTAATTATAGGTGGTCTTTTGAAACCCAAGTACACTTGTAGGTATGTCTATGAGGCCCAAAACGTAGTGCCTAAACCTTCATTGGTTCCATTTTAAGAATTTAAGTGATTTCCAACTATTTAGGACCACTCAAACATGGATACATACTCTTGTATTACAACCTTGGGTGGAAGGTCACTTTGGAGGTTTCATTCCTGTAGATATCATTGCCAAAACTCAGTGAATGAAATTGCAACCTTGGAGGTCCTCAAATACTACTTTCCACTAATCATATGTCTTACTCCATTTACAAATATCTTATCCTATGTGGAGGATAAAACATATATTCATTTGGGTGATCAAAAATCCACATGAAATTACCATATGGCCTCTTCAAAAACACTGAGGACCCTATTTTTTGAGTTTTAGGGAAAATGTCCCTAAACATAGTCACCAAATCTTGAAGATGACTTCTTAACTTTACTTATAAAATTATTGATTGAAACATTTTTTCAAGATATATTTTACCTATACAAACCTCATGGGGATATTATGACATGTCATACACCTCCAGACCACATTCTCAAACCCTTGTGCAAGCTACTTATAGGTGTGTATTTACGTGTATGCAAGTAGTGAGTGAGACTGTGAGCATTAAGAATGGTAAATGATATTATATTTGGTTCTCAAGATATTACCATCTTATTCCAACTTGATGGAGACTTCAAAACGTCTTATAAAATCTCTTTAAAACCACTTCAAGTCTCTATGAGAGTTTATAAATGCATATACAATAGAAAGTAAGGTAGAAATTGCAGAATGTAGGATGTACATATGATACATTTTAATATTACTAAATCAAAATATATATTAAGCCAAATGAAACTTCTCCACCTTATGGGGAGTCAAACCATATTTAAAGCTTCAGATACACATGATCAATCTCCTTTTTAACACCTATAGATGTTCATTCCATGAGTTGTATGCATATGATATTGACTATCATAGTCTATAATATGGTATTTTAAGTACATTTTATTAGATATTTATTATTTAATAAGATTTTAATTCATATTTAAACTCTTCATCTACCTCCCATGGATGTTTTACACTTTAAGTCACCATGATTGCAGTTGGGAATTAATCAAAAGCTAACTATGTTTCCACATGATTGTGTCTTTGCTCAATATATGATCTTGTAAGACATAACATGGAAATTATGATATTTTTGTAACACTAAAACATGAAACACATCATATTACATCCACATGAGACCATTGTAGAGAACCAAACCTTCTGAAAATAGTGAACTTGGATAAAACGTCACATAGTGACACCCTCTTGCAAATAGAACTAATTAGCTCATGAAATAATCATAAAACATGTAACCAAGAATGGTAATCATGATAGGAGAGATTCAAAATATTATGTAAGAAAATTTATCATCTAAGTTATATAAACTAGCTCAAACAAGAGCAAAACTTGTAGGGTGTGGGAAATAATAGGTATAAAAACATAATCAACTTATTACGGATGGTTCATAAATAATAGGAAACCATTATATACACTCCAAGCATGAAATTTAATCTAACCAAGTGTACTATCACCCCCAAAGTAATTTGACCTAGAAGTTATTGAACTGGCCATACCAACCAAAAACCTATTAACTATTTTCATGTGCATGGTGAAATGATATGAGAGTTGAATGGTTTTAGCTCAAATTCAGAACTTTTAAAGAATTATAAGCATGTAAAATGGTATAATTAAGTTTAATATTCATCTCAAAATATCATCCCACCTACCATCCTCTCCTAGAGGCGGTTCACCTCTTAAAACTCCTTTTAGACCTATTTTCTTGATTTTTAGTTATAACCTACAATTTTTTAGTTATAATCTGGCATGTCTGACATGTACTAAAATATTGGATGTCGAGGAGGAGTTTATAAACACATTGACACATTGAAAATAATACCACTTACATTTAATGCTCATTTATGACCCCTAAGTAACTCAAAATGACATAAGGACTAATTAGACTATGACCAAGGATAAAACATATGATATGACATTAAATACACCCTATAACATTATATTAGACCCATATATAAGTTTTTGACTATATGGGGGTTGACTCATTTTGACCTATGGTCAAAATGGTTAACACGACCATTAGATCATAGCTTTGATACCATGCTAGATCACTCCAAAATCTCTAAATGTCACAGATTGCATAAAAATCCTAGGACTAGGTGAGATCAATGAAAAGAAAAGTGAGATTAATCAGTAGTCCATTAGTTTATTATCAAAAAAGTACAAAGGAGGTACATTATATGGTGAGATATTAGGTCACCATAAAAGTAATAACTCAACCCATAATTAGAAAACATAGTAAGTGTATTTCTCATAATGACCTTAACTAACATAAGCAAGTTGCTAATAACCATGTAGGTAAAAAAAAGTGGTAAAAATCCTACACTAACATAGACCTCAGTGTCTTCAATGCAAGTGACATCACACACACTATCCCACTCTAGCAAGACCAAAGACCTTTTAGATAGTGGTAGTGACCTATGAACCCAATACTAGAGATACTTATCATAAATAAGCTTACAAATTTTAGTTGGGATTATCTTCCCAACTTATCACTCAAAATGGGTAACCAACTTATTACTCATTCACAATAAGAATGGATAAATTCATCTATTTGTGTATTTCATAAATATAAACTGAGCTTTTGATAAAAATAACTACCCTCCATCCTCCCTTGATGAAGTTATCCAAATAGTAAGTGGGTCTCATATGATATCCTTCTTGGGTGGATTCTTGAGGTACAATCAAGTCCTGGTTAACCTAGAGGATTAAGCCAAAACTATGTTCACAACCAATTGGGGCACCATTTCCTAAAAATGAATGCCATTTGACTTAATCAATGAAGGAATAACTTTTCATATAGCCATGGACTTTACTTTTAAAGGTCTGATAGGAAAATTTACTATTATTTACATCAATGACCTAACCATTTTCTCAAAGTCTAGGTATGATCACTTTTGCCATCTCTAAAGGATATTTTAAATATGCAGAATGTATTGTATCTCCCTCAACCCAAAGAATAGCATGCTTAGGGTTACCAAGGGTAAGGTTATCAAACCATATCATCATAAAGGAAGGTATTTATATATACCCTAAATTTTATAGTGTTGTTTATATAATTACTCTACCCAAAACTAAAGAGGAATTAAAATCTTTATTTGGTAAGATTAACTTTGTGCACAAGTTTATTTTGGGTTTTCTTGAGATTGTTAAGCCTTTAAATGTAATATTAAAGTAGGAGGAGAAATTGGAATGGAATCTATTAGTGAAAATAATATTATACGATATCAATTAGGTTGTCATGCAATCACCTATGTTGATAATCCCAAACTATAGTAAGGATTTCTAACTCTACTCTTTTATTTATGAGCATATTGTAGTTGTGGTTCTGACCTAGAAGCTTGATGGAGAAGAACTTGTGATTTCTTTCATGAGTAAAAAATTGAGGGATGAAGAGCTAAATACCTTGGACAATGATTCCTACACCTTGGTCAAAACTATGAATTTTTTTAGGAAGTACATTATCAAGAATAATAATCACATGAATATCCCTAACCTAGTTGTAAAGCTTATGTTGAGTAAAACAAATTAGGATAATGTAGGGGTTAGTGGATGGATAAATTACATGAGTATAATATCAATATCAATCCTAGTAAGTTGGTCCAAGACCAAGGTATCACTCATTTGATCACTAATATTGACCCCAGGGTTACTTTATACCAAGTATACCAATCAATAATACTCTACCTAGATTGGTATGCTCTGGTCACCCATTACCTTCTTTATGGGAGTTTTCCCCATGACTTAATCAGATGTAGAAAATATCTCTCAAGTTAAAATTTTCCAATTATATGATAAATAAAATAATTCTCTATTAGAAGAGCTATGAAGGCATCTACTATAGGTGCATGTTATAGGAAAAGTCCAAGGAAGTCATGATTAGTTTTCATGAAAAGTTGAGTAGTGGCCTTCCTTATAGGAATGCAACTACACAAAAAATATTGAAAGTTATTTATTATGATTAGATATGATATTGGAGGAATATAAATCAAAATATATGTAAATTAATCATTTGATATTTACATGATTCATAAATATTTTTTTTAACTTTATGAAGAATAATAGGTTTTTAACTAACCTAAACAAACAAAAGATAACTAAACAAATAAGTAAACAAACTACATATAACCTTAGATCATAAATGACCAAAAAATATCCCCTTGATCCCAAGGGGTATATAATATGAAATAATTAGACTAATGACTTTGAAGTCATCAAATAAACTCCGATGTAACTATAACTAGTGCACTATACCTCTTTGTATTGATCAAAACTGATGTCACTCCATAAATAATTCCACCTTATGAATTACGGCATAAAAAGTTGATAAACATGATCAAAGAATACTCATCTCCTATGATCATTTATACCATAGTGTAGTGAAACATGATCAAATTCTATCCAACTACATCAATCCACATAAGGCTCCACATAGATTCCTATCCAAGTGACCAAACCATATTATGTATGGCACGTCTCCCTGATGTCCAACAAATAATAATGACCTTTGATCAACATTAAAGCTGATAAAAACCCATTTCAAATCATACTATCATTGATAACTTATCAAATACCAACTATGTTATATATTATCCCTTATTAGGTGAGAGGTGAGAAGTTATGCATCAAGAGAAACAAAATCAAACAATCTTGTATGTTCCATATCATGAATATTAAGAATAGAAATCCAAAAATAGAAGAAATAAAGAACTATTATGAACTAAAATTATACCCTAGCTGAGTAAGGGGATTATTCAAGCCTTCTTGCATAAACTCTAGTTGAACATGGGAAAACCCCAGGCTATGGGTCACCTATAGTGGTGTTAAACCTCTGGAGTAGGCCAACTTCCTCTTTGATGTTCACCTAAAACTGATGCTAAGCTAATGCTTCCTAGGGAAAAGGGTTAAAAAGGAGATAAGGGATCCTAAGAAGGTTAACTAGAGGATGCACCAAGTTTAAAAGGGAATTTCCCATAAGCTTGAACCCACACTAGATCTAAAAGAGATAGTACTAGCTTACACAACCTCAAGATCAAGCTAATTGCATAAGCATTTTAGAGAAGAGGTTGAGAGTAGAACACTAATCTAGACCTACAAGAAGCATTGAAAAATCCCTAAACAAGGTCAAAAAGGAGGGAAATGGATGAGGAAGATTTTTCTTCACATAATGCCATCATGCACAACTCACCAAACTCTATTCAAAGCAAGATATAGGCAAAGAAAGTCTCATATTGCATCAAGAGGTAGTTCTTAAAAATGCTTGACAGGGTCAAACCAAATCAAGTTGCGCATACTTTGTAGTATATCAAATAGTTCCCTATCTCCTTGAAAGATAAAAATTCTAAAATATAAGAACCTTTTCAAAGTAAAAGAGACCAATGTATATAGGAGAAGAGAGTGAGAGAGAAAAGATGTGGGAGCACACCATCAGAAAAAGAACACTTTGTCCTAGGTCATTGATTGAACTTGAGTTATCACATTTACTCCTTATCCAATGAGAGCATTGTCACCTTTTTTATCAATCAAAAAAATAACCATAGATTTTTGAGTGAGGAAGTCACCAAAGGATTTGAGGATGAATTGAATGTCCCTAGCTATAGTTCCCAATACTAGACTTCTTTCATTTTCTATACATCTTTCCACTTTGCTTCTACATTAGGACAAAACCCTCACACTATAAACCTGATTGAGAATTGATTATGTGTGATTTGGGTGGATAACTATTAAGAGCATGGCTCAAGACATTCCTTCATTAATTAAACATACCTATTCCATGCTTTGAAAACTAGACTTGGGTTTACTATAGGGGAAAACTAATCTAAGGTTATTGGTTTTCCTATAGTCCATATAAATGGCACTCTGCTTGATGTTTGGTCCCTTTTACAACAAGTTTCCACCTTTTTGGCCTATATTAGGTCTCAAATACCTATTTTACCTATATGAATCTCTATTGGTAATGTTTTTCCCTTTTATTTATCTTGGTTCAACTTGGGTCAAGCCTAAGCTTAGTTCTATGTATTTTGCCAACTTGGGTCCATTCATTTGTGTTGCCAAAATCAATCTTCTCCATTAACCTTAGTCAAAAATGTCTTAGATTAGGCTTTTTTTCATTTGCTATCAAAAATCTAACTAAAATCCATTGACCCTTTGACCTTTTTTCACTCTATTAGATCTAAGATCTAATTGAATGCAGATTATAGATCTTTGGGACCCACTACCTCGAGCTTGGCCTCACATTCATCCCCAAGATTCACTGACTATTTGATCCTATCTCACACCATTGATATCATATGATAGGTTTAATTCATACCATTAGAACTTCTACCAGATTCATGTGCTATTGTCACTTGAAACTTATGCATCTGCTCTTTAGATCCTCTAGATTGGTGACTTACTCACATACCATCAATCTTAGATGCATGATCAAACATGAACCATTGATTTACTAGGACCCACTATTTAAAATCCAATGGTTAGTTCATGATATTAAAATTGATGTTATAGCTCCCATCAAATGACATTTATGTGATCATCATTGATATTTACATGACCATAAAATTTAAGCTCAAAAGGATTTGTTTTGATCAAGTTTAAACTTGACGTCTACACAACCATCAAATACGTTTATGAGCCCATCAAATTAGGGGCATACAAACATCAATTTTAAGCTTCAGTGGTCTTTTTTGAATTAAATAGTTATTTTTTGGGGCCTAAATTTGATGTTAGCATGAATTTTTCACTCTACAAGTCCATCTTTAGAAGCTTATAACTTGATTTAGAAAGCTCACGTGGACTTGAAACTTTTAGAACATGTTCCTAGAATGTAGATATATAATTATGTTTGATCTAATTATTTACAAGGATTCCTAAACAAAGATAAAAATTACACAAGTAGGCTGGTCCATTTTCTCCTACATGATGTCTTGGTGATGGTCTAGTAGAAAATGGGTAAGTATGGAAGCTTGGCAAATTTTGTCTAAGGAGCTAACTTTGCTTATGCATAACTTATACCACACTTTGGTGGATGATCTAAAACTTAATGCATAGAAACTAGGGACTAAGATGAATAAAACTAAATGATCACTTTTTATTTAGACTACCACACATGTGAGATATGGCCTTATCAATATGTTCACTCAGTTTTGTTTGAGGTTCTTTGAAAATTAGCTATGGAAACTTGGTGGATTTTACCTGAGAGGGTAATTTTAGGTCTTCATATCTTTTGATTCACTTTGGTAGATGACCAAAAAATTGGAACATATGTTCTTGGGATTACTTTGAACAAACCCATATGATTTATTCTCCTTGAATCATCCACATGTGGTAATTATGATGTTAGGAAAATGCCTACTTAGAATTTCTATCACTAGACCCAAATGTCTAAATGAATAGAACGAATAACTAGATGAATACTAGGGGATTGACAAGCCATTCCAATCACCCTTGACACCCTATAGGTTCTTTGAGACTCTTGACCTATCCTTAGAAATTGACAAATTACAATTTAAGTGAACTTATAGTGTTTTAAAAACTTTATTGGTAAGATGAGATCTTTGAACCACTCATTTCATCTAGAAATTTTGTTCATCTGCTCATCCATTAGTAATCTAGTCTATCTAGGCACAAGCTTGGTATGTGGGCCAAAATTGGCCAACATATTTGGTAATTCATAGGGGTTGTATGCTTGTCTATGAAAAATAACCTACACCATGTGCCTAGTCTAGTCCATTGGGCATGGAGTCTCCTCTCTATAACTGAGTTGATCATGAAGATGATACAAGGCTACCCCTCTAGAACCTCTCTTGAAGAAAAAGGATAACAAGAACTACAACAACAAAGTGCCTAAGGCACTTATGGAAGGAAAACATAGAACAAAAAGGAAATTAACCTATAACAAAGTAAGGACAATTAGTCTATTGAGAAATGTGCACAAAAGCACTTAGAGAAAAGAATGAAACTACCCTAATATATACAAGGTTGTAATTTACAAGCATTTTCCACTTAGGTCAACTAGAAAACTTTGACTATCATTAACTTATGATAAACCAAGATGAAAAATACCTTGATTTTGATGGCTCATGATATGTGAGCTAAGATTCTTGGCTGTTAATCCTTTTAGCATGCTCTCGATTGGATGAAATGGGAAAAACATGTCTCCAATATAAACATACTAGTCCATTTTTATAAGGCCTACCACATATTAGGCTATAGAAGCATTTGCAACCTATTCATTCGATGGCTAAATTTTGTACTCTAAATGAAGCACAACATGTGATGTCTCCTTTTTGTCATCCTAAAAATGAGCCAAGTACCTAATAAGGCATCCTTTTTTCAATATGAACATTGAGCAGTCAAATTTTATCTAATTCTTATGTTTTGATGCCCCATCATTATGATCCTCAGGTATAATCAAATCATAGTTTCCTTAGAGAGGATCATATCCTAATTTTAAGACCTTAAACAAGTCTTCCAATATGATTACATTTGTAATTGCAACCTATTATGGCTCATTGTGATCATATTCAAAATGTACATTTTGACCACCTGCTTCTTGGACTTGCTTACCTGAAGGTATAGGTGTGTCATCCAATCTTGAATAAATATCCTCAAGTTCATACCAAAAGGTAGCCTCCTCTTGGTCATATGTAGGGATGTCAATCTCAACCTCATCAAGACTCAATCTATAGCATCTAGATTGGTATTCTTCCTCTAAAGCAAGGGGAGGCTCATATTTGCAAGTAAGTTCCAACTCATCATGCTTTTGATGTTCTTTACTGATATGCTCATCTAACTACATTACTTGATAATTAGAGATATCTTTCTCATCAACCTCATTCAAGGTTTCATCTTATTCTTTCACTACAAATGAGGTTTGATTTGACCATCCAAGGTCTAAAGTATCAAACCTATTTTGGTCAAGGTTGGATTTGCTTTCCTCTAGCTCTAACACATTAGGGTTATATTCATTTGGCAACTCATCTTGAAGTGTACCCACTTTAGAAACCTGGTCTTGATCCTCTTCTTGATCTATGTAGAATGGACCTTTAGTAGTCCATTCAAAATATACTCTATTTTCATCTTGAGGATTGACCTCATCAGGATCCAATTTATTTGTTTCAAAGCCATGCTAAGAAGACTGGTCCAAACCTGAGTTTTCCCTTTTTAGATGAAGTAGACTTCCCATCATGATTTCTTCATCATAGACACTTTTATTATCCTCTTCAGGTTAACCTATGACTGTAATCACCTCATATATCCTTTGTATAATGGGTTCCTCCTTTATGATGGATATGGTGGGAGGGTAAAGAAGTTTACCTTTCTTGTAGCTTAGGAGGGTATCCTTCCAACTAGGGACCTATTGACCAAATTTGACCCTGCAAGTCAAATTGGAACATTTACAGGTAAAAAATTGATCTTTATAGGTTTATATGAGTCTAATATTTTCATATGGCATATCATAACCTCTTTTATCTATTTTATGTCATTTTAGCCTTGGTCTTAGTCTAATTAGTCAATATGTCATTTTGAGTTATTTTAAAAGTCATAATGGAGCATTTAATGACTTATACGACCTTATTGGGAGATTTGAAGTTTTTAAAAGATGAATTCACTCCCAATGTGTCCTCATACATTTTAATCAATTGTTTGTAATTGAAAATTGGTAGGTTCTTCAGAAGAATGGGAAGTTTTCTTGAAAAAATGAGAATTTAAAGAGGTGTATGGATTATTTTAATTGAGTATATTTCAAAAGTGTCCCTTATTCTTCCACATATTTAATAAAATTAATATTTTGATCAAAATTTTCAAGAAATGAAGAAAACTACTTGTCTCTCCTTTCACTAGGCTTGGCAAGCAAGAATGACCCTCAAGTTTGTACTTGGTATGGTCAATAAGAGAGTTTTTAGGGAAAATGATATTTGGGGTATCTTATATACTCAGTCAAATTCCATTTGATGTTTTGTTTAAGAGTAATGGTGGTATGTGATTTATGAAACATTCCTAAGAAATTAGACTATCTATTTTGCTTTCTAATCTATGCACCCTATATGTTTTGCCTAGTTTAAAAAAATCCATACAATCAAATTATTGATATTGTTTCCAAAGTTATTGTACTATAATATCAGATGTTACCCATCATTTTTTTCAATTTTGGAGCTGATTTGAAGAGCCAATCACCTCAGGATTGTAGACTGGTCCTATTCTATGTAACAGGTAGGTTTTCACCATTTACAGGACCTTCATGCTTTGATAGTGGTTTTTGCGGGTGAATATAGGTTGGTTTATATGTTTTAAATTTCCTCTTGGTCACCTTAACCTTTCAACCTCCTTTCTAAAATCAATCTTCTTGGAATTGTAGTCATATGTAACTTACTAGTTAGGCAACCATTAATGAATCTATACAAAAATATCATGAAGACCAAATGTTGAAATGGAGTGAGGAGCTTGTTTCAATATTTGAAACATATTTTTGTTCCATTTAAATTCCATTGTGGGAGATTATTTGATTATCAAGGAATGTTCTTTGAGCATATTGACTATTTTTGCTCATTATATGTATGTAGCTTACCGTGCACCTATAGGAGCCTCTCAGGATGATATAATGATGAAATGGGAGTTTTGATAGGTTTGAAAACTTTTTAGCATGAAAATTTTGAATTTTAACCCTTGGTAATGGTATTTTATTGATCATAATCACATACATCTCACATAATACCAAGTTTTTATCCATTGCTTACATGTGAAAATACCCACCTATAGGTGGCATCACAGAGTTATGAAGGTCCCTGTATGGGGAAATTAGAACATGGTAAACCATTATTTAGAGTTATATTATATTTTTTAATAATAAAATACCTCCTTGAAATGTAAAATGGGTAAATTAAGGTGCAAACTAACTTTAAAGTGGAAATGACTGTGTTTAGGGCTCTTTTCCCTAAAAGATAAAAACATAGTACCTTGGTGTTTTATTGATCTTTTATAATATGTATACTAAATGATTTAAAGAATATAGATGGGTAGACCTTATATCCAATACATAATACAATATCCATGTAAATTTTTGAAGATATATGAACAAGGTAAGATAGTTGTTGAGAGGTCTAAATTTGCACTTTCAAACACTAAATTCAAGTAATAACACCTACAAGATTTGAAACTCCAAGGTGACTTTCCAAATCAAGGCTACAATGAAAACCATGTTTCATGATTTAATTATTTTATATGGTCTAATATATAATTAATTACCTAATTATAATTTATATAGGATAACATATTATCTTTTAGACCCTAGACACACCTACAAGTGTGTCTAATTTTAAAAATACTCACCTACAATAACAGGGAGGTGAAAGAGTGATTTGTAGTAACAACTCAATAGGGTATAAGATTTTGAGATGAATTTGAGTGTTTTGAGAGGGTAATAGGTTTAAAATTAGTATAAAATATACCAAAGTAAGTTTATAATCATGGTTTTATCCTCGAGATACACCTACAGGTGCCTTACCTATAGACTATTCATCTACAATTGACTGTCAGCTCCCACATCATTCATAACAAAGACTTAGGCATGAAGGTACCATATTTGTTAATATAAAGTGACTCTAATAGGACTCCAAAATAAAATTTGGCATAAATTTCAAAATATAATGTCAATCTACAAGTCTTTTTCTTTAAAAATTCAACTACTATTAACTGTTATAGGCAATGAGCAGGAAGTAGTACCTTCAATGTTGATAGTGCATAACCAAGGTGAAAAATGGCTCCAAACACTTCCAAGTGATCTCTAAGGAGATATATTGAGGTTTTATACTTTTAATACATCCTAATACATTCATTCACACCTATAGGTGTAGTACATTGGATCATCATATAGTCCACATGGGAGAGGCCTACACATAGTTCTCTTTCTTCATAGTCTATCTCAATTTTTATTACTTTTTAAAGGTCTAATAATATGAAAAAGGGTTTAAATTTAACAAAATATATCCTTTAAACTTTGATATACCATTAAAATATTCATATTATCTAAGAAAATAGAGGAATTTCCCTCTATTTTGTCTCAGATAGAGGGCACTTCCCTTTATGCATAAACTAGCACATTAGAGAAGATGGGTAAGAAGGGTGCATTAGAAGATAAAGAGACACTTAAATAGGGTGTTATAATTTCAAATAAACCTAATAAAACATTAGGATAATATCATATAATGGAGAAACCTTATGGGTAGGTCTAAACCCTCAAGATTTTTAGTCAAGCCTACTCGATATGGTTAGGCCTAGAATTCAAATGAGAGGTCACTTTCACTTCTAGCTCTTAGTGAGATTTATAATGGATTGGATAAATATTATGGGGTCATTTTAGATGTGAAAAATATTTTTTAATGAATATAAGCCCCTAAGAAAGCCACATTTGGCTCAGAAACAATTCAAGCATGTAGGAAATGAAAAAATAAGCTCTATAGGCCAAGTTGAAGTGCTTACATCTCCTTGAAGGTTGTGCATGGTGATTTAATGAGTTTGGGGAGGTTAATGAAGGTATTTAATTTTTATCTAGAGTATTTTTTTGTAAAATTTAATGTTAAATATACATAAACAAACCTTAAGAGCCTAAAAAACTCAAAACCCTCACAAACATTGGTTAAAGACCCAATGAAGGAAATGAGGATGGTGAGATACCAAAATTGCATAGTCTACCTAGAATTATCATTGGAGATTGTATAATACTCAGTAAATATCCTTACCATTAGGATTAGTAGTATGAAATCTTTACAAAAAGGGAACATAACAACTTCCTTTGAATATTTTATGCATTGTGCATATTTTAGAGACTTTAAAGGGATGAAATAAATTTTTATAGGAATATAAATACATATTATAACTCCTTATGGACATTTAATGATTCATAAAAACTCTTAAGTGTTCAAAAAATAGATCTCATCTCAGCCAGTCAAAATTGGCATAGTGAATATGGTAGTGAGAAGGATGAAAAGTTTCAAGTGGGTTTATTTTAAGGTGTACCTAATGCCTCTAAGGATATTTAGGGTATATAAAAGTTTCATCCACTCCATTTTAAAAAAATTCATGGAAAATTGATGCCTTTCTGTAAGCTAACTATATAAGGTGTGTGAAAGAGGAGTTTATTTGACTGTAGGTAGTGACAGCTCACTACTATAAGTTTATAGAATTCTAAGAATGTAAAAAATTCATGGAGAGGCATGTATAAAATCATTCCCTATTAGTCCAATAATTATACCTATCCCTAGTCAATTTTGGGATGTTCAAATAGGCATAAACCATGAAGGTAGTTTTCTGAGCCAACAAAGGGAACTCCTATGCCATATTTCGTGAATCTCATGACTTGAAATTCCACTTTTCTCTTCTAACCTTGAATGATAAATTTCACACTCTTTTCCCATGCACACGTAACTCATTTTATAATCTTTAAAAGTGTCCTTGTGACCTTTAGACTTTTCTCTTCTCTCTCTCTCTCAAGTTCTATAACAACTAGCCATTTTGGCCATTGTAAACTATCATCCACTTACGTATCAAGAATATCTACTCATTTTCATGCCATGGATCAATAAATAATATAATTTTTTACCTCTTCCATGACTTTTCATAGTGTGTTCACTTGAATGATTGATCTTATTTATGTGATGATGGTTGTTTCCTTAGCATTTCTATCTCATTCTCTCACCTATTTGTAGTTAGAAAGCTTCTTATTGTAGGTCATGTGAAGTTTTTTATGATGTGTTAAGGTTGAGTGAGTTATTATATTCAAATAATGACATTCTAGGACTTTTATCTAGTTGTCCTAGCCTAAACATTAATCACAACCTCGTAATGAAATATTGATGTGAGAAGATACATATTATAGAAGTGTATGTTTGATTAGTCCTTTGTTCTCATGTGTAACATGAAAATGCTTGGTAGTCATCAACTAATTTGGTGTATCACCTCCTTTAGGATAGTTTAGTTTCAGTTTTCTCTCCCTTTTCCCTCATAAATTTTGTGTAGTTGTGATTTACAAGTGGTACATTAAGGGAGTTAGCACTATCTAGAGATTCACCTTGTTATTAGGCTATCCATAACCTAGAGGTGTTTCAATTGTGCCACTTGGATGAGGAAAGCTAAGACATATCCTCAAAGGGTGAAAATCCAAGTGAAAATAGATTTTGGCAAACCTAATGGGACTCTTAGTCTAAGAAGTTGAAATATTTTTAGTGTTGTCTTTCAACACATTATCCTTTGGAGGAATATTTTATAAACATCAATGGTGATTCCAAGATTACATCAGCTAGTCAAGAAGGCCAAGTATTCCTTTTGAAGATTTTTGATAATCATTCCTTGTGTTCTTACTTCCTAATGAAGTTCCATGACTGAATTTAGTGTTGAGTATTATTTTACACAAACTAGTGAGGTTTATCAAGCTTATGACATTCCCTATCAACCTTGTCATGATCCTTACAAACTCTAATATGATCTTTACTAGCTCCAATATGACCCTTATCAACCTAGTCACTTCTCTAATTAGTCCATTTACACTTTCAGGCAAACTCTCTTAGGCTATGAAAAGTACATGATAGAGCTTGATACACTAAGGTGACATGGTCAAGAGTTTCCTAGTAATATCATTCATAAGGTGATAGATGCAATAGAGCTAGTCAAAAGAGAGTTGGTACCTATTGAGAGATTTAATTGGTAAAGGTTCACAAGTGAGATGCTAGGTATGGGTGGATTGATTTCATCCTTAGAAGATAGGCTTAAGGATTCATGAGGAGAATCATCACCAATTATATCATCCCTTATATCCACCTCCCCAAGATTGCTATCAGTCCTACTCATGAGCCCAATAAATCTTATCAAAGTCATTTTTTTCCCAATCAATTGAAAGAGAGAGTTGGAAAGACAAGCCTTGTTTTTAAATCAAATATTGATAGGAATATTGAGTTGGCCAATAATAAAATTAACCATTCAATCTTATAAGCAAAGGAATTGGAATCAAAGTCTTCATTTTCCTCTCCAATTACATCCCCACCTCAAGAAGTAACCTCTAGATATGAAATCCCAAGTTGGAGATAAGGTGGAGAATCCAAGCCTAAGGAGATCCCAAGGTTCTTGAACACTTAATCCACTCCTCAAATTGAATCACTAATTTAAGAAGAGACTCATAATCCCAATATCCTATGTTGGAATAAGGTAGTGGAATCATGGGGAAAGGAAGAGGATAAAATCCTAGATAAAGAGTGTGAAGTTAAGAAAGAGCTTGATCTTATGCAAGTCCCTCCTACCCTAACTCAAGAGACTCCTTATATTCCATGTCAGCCCTATTATACTCTTTATCCTCATGATTATTCCTATCAACTTCAAGAGAGACTTTTACAAGATAACCTAGCTAAGAAAATTGAAGAGTTAGAGTCAAGAATGAAATTGTTAAGTGAAGGTACGATAGAAGGTTTAGAGCCAAAAGAAGATCCTATGCCTAAAAACACCCAATATAACCTTCCTCAAGATAGTGCTCAATATAAATCAGATGTAAATTAAGTTATTGTAAAATGGAATGAAGAAAACCAATCTATTTATCCCAAGGTTTGCCTCCCCTTCTTTAAAAACTTCTAAAAGAATACCCTACAATTCATTCTCAATCTGATTTTGAGTTTTATGTTTAACCTCCACCAAGTAGTTCATCTTGTCCTCACCCCATCACCCTTTAAATTGATGGACCTATGGTTTGGGAACCTAAAGAGGATCAGTTGGTTGATAAAAACTCAAAACTCTTGTTTGAAGAAAACATAGCTCCTTGGCAGCCTCATTAGACTAAGTCACATGATTACAAGATGCCTAGTCTTGGCATCACCAAGAGGGAGAAGGAAATTGAGGATCTTTCAGTCCTTGAGAACCAAAGTCATGTTATTATGGTTGAGATGAAACTTGAGATCCCTTAAGAGGTTCTAAATTCTGAAGAAGAATTTCTTTCTTGTGTTGAAACTTCTGATTGGGTTATTATAGAAGAATGTTTTCCTCTTACTAAAGAAGAAGAAATCATAATTGGTTCTTCCATCACTATCCAAGACATTATAGATGAGAAAGAAAAAGTCACTAATTAGCCTTTGGATGAATTATTTTTAGTCATTGGATTAGGTTATACTCTTCTTCAAGGAGGCTATGATCTAGTCAAAAATGGAGTAAGCAACTTTGATACTCAAGTGAGTATGCAAAGAAAAGGTAACTTTTCAAATCTATTCTTTCAAAAGGCATATACATCTCATGATGACATGTTTTAAACATAAATATGGGTTATCATACTCTCAACTATTTGGGATAAACACATTAAATCTTGAAGGATGGAACAAGCTTCTATTGGCCTCAATCTTCTAAGGAACAAGAAACTACTCCTCTTGAAGCCATGCCTACTAAGAAGATGCAAGTTGATCATGAGATGAAGAGTGGGAAGAAATATGAGATATTATACAAGGACAAGAGGAATAAATTTACATTGGAGACCTATTATAATATGGTATACTTGAGATCATAGCCATTGAAGTACCAATAAATAGGTCTGATCTATCAAGTATCCAATCCAAAGAGCAACATGCTTGACACTATCGTTCATCTCATAGATGCAAGAAACTTTCCTTTTAATCCTATAAAGGGAGGTATGATTAATTATCAGTTGTACATAGTGGTTTGTTTTTTTATTTTCCTAAGGGCTTTGAGCACGTGTGTGTGTGTGTGTGTGTGTGTGTGTGTGTGTGTGTGTGTGTGTGTGTGTGTGTGTGTGTGTGTGTGTGTGTGTGTGTGTGTTTTTTGTTAGTTTGTTTGCTTTGTTTTATGTGTGTCCATTATTTTATGTGGTTGAGGTAGTTAATTAGTCTTGTCTTGATAAAAGCTTATTATCAATGGTCAAAGTAATCTTATTGTGTTTCAAACTTTAGATGTCTCTCTAAGCCCAATGGAATGATAAGGATATTATTTTAGTTGGCATAACAGGCATGCTACCCCTTATAAGCCACCAATTTGTTGACCAAATTTGACTCTATAGGTCAAATTGGGACCCATATAGGTAAAAAATTGATATTTAGAGGTTTATATGGGTCTAATATTTTTTCATAATGCATATAATAACATATTTGATCTATTTTTATGTCATTTTAGCCTCGGTCTTAGTCTAATTAGTCAATATATCATTTTGAGTCATTTTGAAGGTCATAATAGAGTACTTAATGACTTATACAAACTCCTTGGGATATGTTAAGGTTTTGAAGGATAATGTCACACCCCATGTATCCTCATATGTCTTAACAAAATATTTTTAATTGAAAAGTGGTAGGTTCTTTAGAAGAATGGGTAGTTTTCTTTTAAAAATGAGCATTTAATGAGGTCTACAAAACTATATGGAATCCCATAGTTGAGGATATTTAAAGAGTGTCCCTTGGTATTCCATATACTTAATATAGTTATTATTTGTATCATAAGTTCTAATAAATGAAAAAAAACACTTCTCTCTCCTTTCACTAGGCTTGGAAAACAAGAATGACCCTCGGGTTTGTACTTGGCATGGTCAGTAGGAGAGGTTTCAGTCAAAATGATCTTGAGGGTGTATTAAAAACTTATTTATATTCCATTTTTTTTTTGTAGAGTAATTATTATTTTTGCTTTATGAACCACTCATAAGAAGTTAGACTATCTATTTTACTTATTAATCTATGCACCCTATTGGTTTTTCCTTGATTTGAAAAAATCCATTTAATAAAACTATTGGGATTATTTATAGAGGTATTTTACTATCCTATAACATGTTTCCAATCCTTTTTTTAAATTTTGGAGTTGATTTGAAGAGCTAATCATCTCAGGATTGTAGACTAGTCCCATTTTGTGTAGCAGGTAGGTTTTCACCATTTACAAGATTTTCATACTTTGATAGTGGGTTTGTAGGGTGAATATAGATTTTTTTATATTTTTTAAATGTTATCTTTGTCCCTTTCACCTTTCAAACTCTTTTACCAAATCAATCTTCATGGAATTGTAGTCATATGTAACTTACTAGTTAGGTAACCATTAATGAACGTGTACAAAAATATCATGAAGACCAAACATTGAAATGGAGTGTATGAGATTGTTTAAATATTTAAAACATATTTTTTTTCAATTTAAATTCCATGAGGGGATATCAATTGGTTATCAAGGCTTGTTCTTTGAGTATAATGACTGTTTATGCTCATTGTCTGTATGTAGCTTATAGTGCACCTACAGGAGCCTCTCAAGATGATATAATGATGGAATGGGAGTTTTTATAGGTTTGATACCTTTTTAGAGTGAAAAAAATTACATTTTAACCCTTTTTAATGGTATTTAATTTATCATAAGAACATATATATCACATACTACCAAGTTTTTGTCCATTACCTGCATGTGAAAATACCCACCTACAACTGGCATCACAGAGTAATGAAAGTCCATGTATGGGAAAATAGGAAAATGAAAAAACCTTATTTAGAGTTATATTTTATGTTTTAAATTAATTTTAAAACAAACTTTAAATATTAAATGACTATGTTTAAGGCTCTTTTCCCTAAAAGATGAAAATAGAGTACCTTGGTGTTTTATTGATATCTTATAATAGGGATACTAAAGGATTTCAATCATATAGATGGGTATACCTTGTATCCCATACATAATATAAGATCCATTAGAATTTTTTAAGATAAATTACCAAGGGAAGATAGTTTTTTAAAGGTCTAAAGTTGCACTTTCAGGTACTAAATTCAAGCAATAACATCTACAGGATTTGAAACTCCAAGGAGACTTTCCATTTCAAGGCTGAAATGCAAACCATGTTTCATGATTGAATGGTTTTATATGGTATAATAAATATTTAATGACCTAATTTTAATTTATAGAGGATAAAATATTGTGTTTTATACCCTAGACACACCAACATGAGTGTCTAATTTTAAAATAAGTCACCTACAGCAATAGGGAGGTGAAAGAGTGCTTTGGAGTAACAACTCTAGAGGGTAGAAGATTTTAAGATGAATTTGAGTGTTTTTATAGGGTAAGAGGTTTAAAATTATTTTAAATACTACCAAATTAAGTTGATATTTAGGTTTTTATCCTTGAGATAGACCTCTAGGTGCCTTACCATAGACTATTCATCTATAGTTGACTATCAACTCCCACATCATTCATAACAAAGACTTAGGCATGAAGGTACCATCTTAGTTAATAGAAAGTGACTCTTAGAGGAATCCCAAATAACACGTGTCATAAATTTCAAAAGATAATTTCAATATATAGTATTTTTCTTCAAAAAGTCAACTAATGTTAACTATTACAAGTAATAAGTAGGAAGTAATACCTTTAATGTTGACATTGCATAACTAAGGTGAAAAAATGGGTCCAAACAATTATAAGTGACCCTAAGGAACTCTAAGGAGGTTTTAAATTTTTCCTAAATACTAATCCATGCATTCACACCTATAGGTGCAGTACATTGGATCATCATATAGTCCACATAAGAGAGGCCTCCACATAGTTCTCTTTCCTCACAGTCTGTCTAAGTTTTTAGTACTTTTGGAAGGTCTAATCATATGACCAGAGGTTGAAATTTAACACAAGACATAATTTACACTAGGAGAGACCATTATAATATTCAAATTATCTAATAAAATTAGGGAATTTCCCTCTATTTTATCTCAAATAGAGGGCACTTCCCTTTATGCATAAACTAGCAGGTTGGAGAAGATGGGTGAGAAGGGTAGATAAGAAGCTAAAGAGACCATTAAATATGGTGTGATAAGTTTAAATACACTTAATAAAACATGATGAGAATCTCATATGGATTTCTAAACCCTCAATAGTTGTAGTCAAGCCTACTAGGCATGGTTAGGCCTAGAATTCAAATGAGAGGTCACTTTAACTTACAGCTCTTAGTGAGCTTTCTAAGGATTGGATAAATATTATGGGATCATTTTAGATGTGAAAAATCTTGTGGAATGTATAAAAAACCATGAGAATCCACTTTTGGCTCAGAAACAATTCAAATATTAGGAAATGAGAAAACAAGCTCAATAGGCTAGGTTAAAGTGATTACATCTCCTTGAGGGCTATGCATGGGGATATAAGGATTTTGGTGAGGTTGATGGTGATATTGAAATATTATCTAGTGGAATATATTGGCAAATTCAATGTCAAATATGTATTAACAAACCTTAAGATCTTAAAGCACTCAAAACCCTCACAAACCTTGGTTAAAGATCTAATGAAGGAAATGAGGATGGTGAATTACCCAAATTGCATAGTTTATCCAAAATGATGATTGGAGGTTGTATAATACTTAGTTAGGCTACCTACCATTAGGATTAGTTGTATAGAATTTGTATGGACATGGTACATAACTATTTCTTTTGATTATTTTATGTATTGTGAAGGTTTTAGAGATGTTCAATGGATGAAATCAAGTTTGGGAGGAAGATAAAGACTTATTATAACTCCATATGGACATTTCATGCTTCAGAACAAATCTTAAGTAGTCAAATAATAGATCTCATCTCAACTAGTTAAAACTACCATAGTAAACATGGTAATGAGAAGGATGAAAATCTTCAAGTGGGTTGATTTTAAAGTTTACCTAATGCCTCTAAGGCCATGAAGGGTATTGAAAAGTGTCATTTAATCCCTTGTACAAATTTTCATGGGAAAATAATGCATTTTTGGAAGCCATGTGTACAAGGTGTGTGGAAGAGGAATTTCTTTGACTACAAGTAGTGATGGCTCACTTCTATAAACTTATAGATGACTAGGAATGCAACCAATGCATGAAGAGGCATGTCTAAAAGCCTTCCATATTAGTCCAATAATTATACCTATCCCTAATAAGTTTTTGGATGTTCAAATAGGGATAAATCATGAAGGCAATTTTTTGAGCTAGCAAAAGGAACTCCTACACCACATTTCATGAATCTCATGACTTGGGATGCCACTTGTCTCTTCTGACCTTGAATGATTAGTTTCACACTCTTTTCCCATGCACATGTAACTCATTTTCTCAACTTGACAAGTGTACTTATGACCTTTGGACTTCTCTCTTCTCGACTCTCTCAAGTTATATAAGAACTAACCATTTTGGCATTGGTAAACTATGCTCCACCTGAGTATGGTGAATCCCTACTCAATTTCATATCATGGATTAATAAATACTACTTGTTTTTAACTCTTCCATGTCTATTCATAGTGTATTCACTTGAATGATTGATCTTGCTTATGTAATGCTTATTATTTCCTTAACATTGTTGTCTCATTCTCTCACCTATTTGTAGTTGTAAATATTATTCTTATAGGTCATGTGAAATTTTTTATGATGTGTCAAGGTTTATTGAGTTAGTCTATTTAGATAGAGTCATTCTAAGCCTCTTGTTTAGTCCTCCTAGCCTAAACATTCATCACAATTATTGACCAAATTTGACTTCTATTCAAAGTGGGTTAACCCATACTATTTTTAACTTTTTAATAAGGTTTCATGTGTCCTATGGGGTCTATTATTGTCCTATATTTCTCACTTGTCCTTCCTATAGTCCTTGTTAAAGCCCATCCTCCTTATACTAACCTAGTAAACCAAAGTCAAAGTTGGTCAACCATGGTAAAACTTAGTCAAAGGCTTAATTTATTTTTAAAATATCACAATATGGTCTTTTCTATGTTTCAAGGTGTCTACAAGTCATAAATTGGCCACTTACTAGGTTTCACATGCAAAAAGGGTCATTTGGCCACTTTTCTAGCCTAATTAATAGCTTGTGTAGATGGTGGAGTTACAATATTCATCACAAAAGTGAATATAAATGTGGATTGGGTCAAATTATGTTAGGATAAGTTATATGGTAGCTAAAAAGTTAGTTATATGTAGGAAATGGTAGTTTCTCCTTAAAAATAGGTCATTTATAGCACTTGTACAGACTTCTTGATTTACTTGCAGCTAAAAACGTGGATGTTGTGACTATTCACCTTCCCACACACATTTCCACATTTTTTTTGTAGATAGTGCATAAAAAAATCCATATATAACTTCTTTTCCTTCACTTTCTAATTGTAAGTAAGGGAAAGTC
This sequence comes from Torreya grandis, assembly GCA_037957365.1. NCBI lineage: Eukaryota > Viridiplantae > Streptophyta > Pinopsida > Cupressales > Taxaceae > Torreya > Torreya grandis. Next base: position 11,689,910 of record JARHVA010000014.1, on the reverse strand, counting down.
AAGTTTAAGCACTTGGGATGGGCTGTAAAAGTGGAGTTGGGAAGAATGGTTTTGGGGGTGTATATTAATATAAATTTAATTTAAATCCATAATAATAAATCTAATTTTTGTTCCTCTTCCTCCATAAATAATTTATTACACTCGAAGTAGCTTTTTATGCACTTGCATTTAAGAGGGGTATAGGTTTGCATCTGTTTCTTATTTTCAAAGATCCATGGAGCTATATGATTTTTATGGAGTTTTTTAAAGTTTTAATATTCTCTCTCAATTATTTTATCATCACACAACACTTCCTCTCTTAATGTCCTTAAAGGAGATTTCCCAAATTATGCTCGTTTCTCAAGTTTGTAGTCATAGGTGTGTAGCCTATGTTATTTCAACATGAAAGAGGATCCATGGGATGTTTAGTGTTCTTGGATTCATGTTTGAATTTTTTTTTCATTTAATTATCTTTTGAGATCATTTAAACCCCTCTTCAAATCAAATTTTCCATTTTTCTTGTTCACTACCTTGTCAGTAGAACACACTCATAGTTGCCTTATACAAGAGCTTCAAGAGGTTTGTATGGAGGTATGAATGGTGAAACATATGATGGAATTAATTTTTAGTATCTAAAATACATAAATGTTCATGGTATAAATATCATAGAGATTAAAATTATATGTAAATCAAAGTTTTTAATTCAAAATATGATCAGACTGGATTGTACTCACAGTCCATAAATGGACAAAATAAAGCCACTAATTCTTTTTGTTATTTTCATACAATGAGATTATGGTGTTTTTTAATGATCCTCATGTGATAACCCTATATTAATTACTACATAAAAATCCTATGATAATTTCAAGTTCAAAATTTTAAGAGGGAGATAGTCATTGAGACCCTTAAAGTTGCTAATGAATACACTAAAAGCTTTCAGTGTTGTCTACAGGCATAATGGAAAGAATGACCTCTTTTGAAATTTTGATAAACATATTGAAGGTAAATCCAAGATTGGATTGTAAATAATAACATTATAATACAATTTTAAACTATTCATCTCATGAGAATAGTATTTTGTGCTTGTGATGACCTCCTAAACACTCTTCCCTGTCTGTACAACATGCCTAAATAAACACCTACAACCAACACACTAGGCAATGACCCAATTTGATAGTTACATGGTGTTTTTAAGGTTACAAGGTAATAATGTTTCTTAAAATAAGTTTGTGTACCTTAAATTTAATTTAATATTTTTTCACATCAAAACCAAAGGGGAGAGATTTCACACATGCACCTATAGGCATGAGAAATGCCACCTACAATTGAGGCAAACAGTGAGATGAAAAGAAGGCTTAGGTGAATATATAATATATTTAAAAGATAAAAAATGTATCTCAAACAAATAATAATGATATTTTATATAATTATTAATCCCTATGAAAAATCTACAAGGCCTAATTCTTACCAAGGATACACCTATAGAGGTAGAACAATGACTGTTACAGTCAAGGCAGGGGTGTCCTAGTTAAGGACCTAAGCATATAATTGATATGGATTGAGGGTTTATAAGTGAATTAAAAGTATTATGAGATTATAATGAACTAAAAAACATGTAAATAAGTTCCACATGCATAGTCAAAGCTCATACTAGACCTATAGGTAGGGTCTTAAGGGTGTCTCAGTCCTCAACAAACAGATGGCCTAGTCTTTGGAATGAAAGATAAATTGGTGAAAATGATTGAGATTATACTTTTAAAAATGATATATTACCACCTATATGAGATTTTAAATATCATATTAGGTTTTTATTATGCTCTTAAATCCTAAACCAAGCTCAAATAGGCTACATGTAAGCCTAAACAATGATCTCATTCTAAGCAGTCATAAACCTAGTCCATGTTTCAAAAATCATAGAGGTGTTTAAGATACCAATAGACTATAAAGTGGTTTGAATAGTTATTTTAGTAATTAATTAACCCTACATTTCATAAAACTCTCAAAAAAATCCATAAATCCTCCAAACACAGCCTATACCCTAACTGCCCTCACAGTCTACCTTATTCATAAGTCTACTTAGCAAATGTCAAGAGTTGGAAGGTATATATTTGGATTTAGAACCTATAATTTTGTAAACATAATAATTTTTACCCATGATACATTCCATAATAGTTTAATTTTATGAGATATTAATGGAAACCCTCTTTGTTTTATCTTAGCAGAGGGGCAATTTTCTCATGTATGAAGAGATAGTTTTAAGGCAAAAGTGATAAGGCATGCAACAAAAGGAAATTAGAGATTAATTTAAGGTTGGATAATTTGTATGAAACCTAAAAAAAACTAAAAAACCTTGTTATAATGTTGGAGGAAAAATAAGGTAACCTTTACTACAAAGGTTACAGTCATGTGTGAGGGAAACCCTTAGGCTTAGAAGCCAAGTTGAAGGTCATATGCATTTTCAACCTTGTCCAAGATTTCCACTTGAATAATTAATTATTAAAAATTTATGTTTGAGGTGTTTAATACATCACATTTTATGAGATTCCATTTGAGATTCATATTGATTCAAAGGTGTAGGTAGACCTATTGGCAAGGTCTAGGCCTAGTTTTAAAATAGGGGTCATCTTCATTCCTAGATCTTGAAGAGCTATTACAATGATTAAGGCATGTTTTTATAACACATAAATAGTATTATGAACCATTTTTTTTCAATTAAATATATTAATAATCCATTTTGGGCTTGAAAATGTTCACAGACCTCACATAATAAATGAGGACTCGAATGCAAGTTGAAAAGCTCAAAACTTTCATGACCTTATACATGGGACCTTGAAGTGTTTAGGGAAGTTAGAGAGGGTCCCTAAGGATCCCTTAGTGGAATTTTGAGAATTTTATAACATGTATCCTATATGAACAAATGTTAAGAGGGATAATGACTACAAAACCCTATTTTTTGACCCGATGGAAGAAATGAGGCTAAAAGTGCATACAAATGTACAAATTTGACTCTAAGCGATAAATATAATTTTTTAAAACTTCATGAGGATCAGATCCATGGAATTATATTATATTGAATCCACATAAATCAAGAAAAAAATAGGTTTCTTTGACATTTTTTTGTGTGTTTTAAGTCCTAAAGATGATCACAGGATACCAATCACTTGGGGAGGTATTTTGGGACTTGAACCAACCCCTTATGCCATTTTTAGATCTTGTAGATGCTCAAAAGTGTCTTTGTTGAGCCTTTCACTTCAACTAGTCTCTAAAATGACATAGTGAATATAATGGAAACTTAAGTTTCAAGGCATTTTAAGATGTGTCTAATGAATTCAAGTATATGAAGTGTCCTACCTTGTGTCATGAGACCCATAGTATGGATCAGTTAGGGAGTATAAGAAGATGTTACTGCCAATTGTCAAGAAATGCCTATTGGAGAGTGATCATGGTTATAGGTGATGATTGGGATTGTGAAAGAGAATATCCATGATTAAGAAAACTTCCAATGTAGTTGGAGGTCTATTTTTAACTTTTGATTATCAATGCATATGAGACACTTGTCCCTAATTTTCTTTGGAATGCTCAATGAAGCCCATGATGAAAGAATTTTTCAAGAGGGAATGATTGAAGAAGATGTTACACCACATTTGGAGAATATGCTTATTTGGGATGTGATCATGTGCAAATCAATTTAATAACTCATTTTACACCTCACTTATATGCATTGTAACTAATTTTAATCTTTAGACACTTGTCCTTATGCCTCTTCAACTTCTCTTTTCTCTCTCTTCTTCCAAATTCTATAAATGTGAGCCATTTTGGCTACTATAAAATAAAACACAACTATTATGGTGAATCCCTACTTGTATGACATTAAATTTTTTATTGGAACATTGAAAACAAGTCTAATTCTAAGTTATGAACATTTTGTCTAAGTGTGTGAGTGATGAATAGCAGAGGCAAGTGATAGTATCATCCTTACTTCCCTTTATCCTTCATGTTTAAGCAAGACTTCTAATTTTAATAGGTCATGTGAGGTGTATTTATTGTATTAGACTCTTATTGAAGTAAGTATTTATCTCTATGGTGTGCAATCCACCCCTAGATCAGTTATCTTGTTGATTATCCTATGTATGCTACATTCATATTGAAGTAATTATGTTAGAGTCATTCAATGCCTAAAATTGGTCTTGGAAAGCTTTATTGCTTTGTAAGAGTGTGATAATCTATGGAATATGTTTTAATGTCTCACCTCTTTAGTGTAGTTTCTATTTCATACAAAACTTCTAACCCTTTTTCATGAACAAGCATTAGATTAGGTGATAGGCATCTTAATGAAGAATCTAGGGAGCTATCCCTTTCAATCCTAAAGATTAATCTCTCTTACAAGTTCCCCAGAACTCTATAGATGTTGTATAAAATTATAAGAACTTAATAGAGTATCCTAGGGTGCACAATTTTATGATAATAGTTCTGACATGCCTTATGGGATAGCTGGTCCTAATTGTTTCCATGTTAAGGAGAATGTTGGTCTTGACAGGCCCAAGGTTGTAGAAGTGTTTCTAATTTAGCATTTGGAGACTCCAAAAGGTCAAAATATCTAGTTGTATATCAATTTATTAACATTATACTTCATGGTCTTCACTAGAACATCTTATAGTATAGCATTTAATCAAATACCTCTATCTAAAGCTTTTATTAAGGAACAACATCCTAAACCATTTTTAACATTTAGAGATCTTAAACAAGAAGGTTTTGAAGAAGAAGTTAAGGAGATAAGAGATCAAGAGGAAGAGGAAGAGATGGCTAGACAACATGATTTACTAGCCTTCAACACCCAAAATCCAATTAATCTTCTTGTATATGATCTTATTCCTCCCAATGCTACCAAAAGTCTCCCTAGCTTTATGGATAGTGCCCTATAACCCCATCTGAGCACATTAGGGACATTTAAATTTTTTAAAACTTCCACAATATCACTCAAGTTAACATAGCTATTAGACTACTTTCCATGTCTCTAAAGGGTAAAGCACTTGATTGGTATAGGACATTAGAGGGTGGTTGCATTACTAATTGGGATGGCTTTGGAGAGTTGTTGGTGAATAGGTTTGAGAATAAGAGTGACCATACTTCACTAATTCACCAGTTGAATGTGATAAAAAGAGGTCCTCATAAATCTATGGGGGATTTCAATGAAAGGTTTCAAAGGACATGTTATAGATTAACACCCATCATGAGGCCTCCTTCAAGCTTTGTATTCCCCACCTATCTCAAGGATATTGGCAATTATATGGTGGTAATGTTATAGTCAATGGGAGGATTTACTCTACCATATGCATATGAGATAGCTATTGAAGCTAATAATAGTTTGATATAAACTGGGAAATTACCCCCAAGAGTTTCTATGCCTTTGTTGTCCCATAGTTTAGTTGAAACTCCAAGTGTATCCCAAGTTCCCAATGCCAATGCCAAGTCTAGAACAACTCCCAAGAAGGTGGATAATGATGTAGACAAAGATGAAATGATTCAGTCATTACAAGCTCAGATCAAACAAGTTCAATTGCATGCAATTTCTCCACCCAATCCCTAATATGATCCTTCACAAAATTAGAGACCTTCACCCCAATACAATGACCAAAGAAGAGGACAAGGTCAACAAGGTTTCAATAGGTAGCCCAATATCTATAATCCTAATTCCATTCCATCCATAAGGATTGTTGTTCTACTCCATACTAACCTAGTTTAGGGAGAGGAACATTTAGATCATTGGGGACAATCTCAAAGTCAGTTTATGTATGATAGTGGAGGAGGTTGTCAAGCCTTAGTGGCACAAGAAAGAGTTACTCCTTGCCTCACATCAGAAGAAGAAAGTCTCATGAAAATAGATACTCATGGAGAGGGTAGCAGCCAAATTACCAGTTTTATGAACTTTCAAGAGGAAGAAAACTATGTGAACAAAGTTGACAAAGCACTTGAAGTGTTACCATTCAATACTTCTTCTATGTTTCCTTCACAACTTGAGAATTAGTTGATTGTTCCTAAGACTCTTTAATAACTGGAAGATGATGTTTTCATAGATGAGTCCTTGAACATATTGAAGATGATACCTCAAGTAGATATGATGAAAATATTGTCATTGGAATGCCTCTTCACCTAGTGAATTAGTTTTTGAGCTTGAGGAAGGAGCTAATGACATGGAGCATCAAATAATGCTTTTGGGAGAAGAAGACACTTCAGCTATAAGACAAGAAGAAGTAGACCTTGAGTGGATTGAGGAATTGCCATTCTTCATGGAAGATGATGATGATGAACTTGAAACACAAGATAAAGAAGAAGCACTCATTATCTAACATGATGTTCCACAAGAAACTGGTAAGAATGTTGATGAACTTTAAGTCATTTCTATTGATCATGAAGTGCTGGCATTTTGGGATGATCTTGAGAAATTTTGCTTGAGCTTTAATGATGTATCTTCACTTCATGAAGAGCTAGAGAAAAGTTTTGAAGAATATGTTGCAACTAAACCTATTAAAATTCATGAAGCACCTCAAAAATAATACAAGGTACCAAGAAATGTAGTAAGTTTTGAAAAACTCTCCCATGCATCCAACTACTAAGACCACCAAATTTTGATGGAGACCTTACCTTCCAAAATGAGCATAGTCTTGATGATGGAAAGCCAATTGTAGTACAAGTTGAGGTTGAGATTGAGGATCAAAATGAGTCTAGAATCAATGAAAAATCACTTGAACCAAGGGATATGGTTTCCATTCAAACCAATCAAGAAGATTGTGTTTCCATTGAACACATGTTCTTAGCTCTAGAACCATATGAAGTCAATGCAAGTACCATGGGAAGTGAACAAGGTGTTGAAAAAAAAAACAAGTCATAAGTGGAATCTTGCACATTCTTCTATTCCAATTCAAGAAGAATGTATGAAAATATTTCCTTTTGATTGAGGAGGATCAATTCTTTCTATTTAGTTTGTACACATTAAAGTATGTTTGTTTTAGTTTATCTTGTGTTTCCTAAGTGCTTCATTGCACAAGTGTGTTTCCTTCATTTTGTTTGGTGTGTGTATTTAATTTTTTGTGTGTGGGTCAACAATTTTTTTTTACTTGAGTCAAAGGTCTGTTAAAGTCAATTTGAGTGCCTATATTCGTGACTCCATTCCCAATGGAAGGATGAGGCAACTGGTCTTAGGCATAGTTGGCATGCCACCCCTAGGAATTACCAAGAATGTTGACTAAATTTGACTTCAATTCAAATTAGGTAAACCCATGATATTTTTAACTTTTTAATAAGGTTTTATGTGTCCTATGGGGTCTCTTATTGTCCTATATGTCTCGATTGTCCTTCCTCTAGTCCTTGTTGAAGCCCATCCTCCTTGTACTAACCTAATCAACTAAAGTAAAAGTTGGTCAACCATGGTAAAATTTATTAAAAGGCTCAATTTATTTTTAAAATGTCTTAATATGGTCTTTGATATGTTTTAAGGTGTCTACAAGTCATACATTGTCCACTTGCTAGGTTTCACGTGCAAAAAGGGTCATTTGGCCACTTTTCTAGCCTAATTAATGACTTGTACGGATGGTGGAGTTAAAATATTTGTCACCAAAGTGAATATAAACGTGGAGGGGGTAAAATTATGTCATGGTCAATCAGATGGTAGCTAAAAATTTAGTTATATGTAGGAAATGGTAGTTTTTCCTTAAAAATAGGCCATTTTTAGCACTTGTACGGACTTCTTAAATTCAATTGTAGCTAAAAACATGGGTGTTATTAATATTAACCTCCCAATATCCATTTACACGTTTGGTTTGTATATATTGCATAAAAAATTCCATCTACAACTTCTTTTCCTTCATTTTCTCTTTGCAAGCCAAGGAAGGTCAAGTTCAAGCACTTTGTATGGGTCGTATAGGTGGAGTTGGGAAGAATATTTTTTGGGGTGGATATTAATTTAAATTTAATTAAAATACATAAAAATAAATCTAAATTTTTTGGCTCCTCCTTCATGAAAAATTTCTAACACTCCAAACAATTTTTTATGCACTTGCATTCAAGAGGGGTATAGGTTTGCATCTATTTTATTTTTAGAGATCCATAGAGCTATATGATTTTTATGGATTTTTTTCAGGTTATAATATGTCATTTCCATTATTTTATCATTACCCAACACTTCCTTTCTCAATATCCTTGAAGGATATTTCCCAAATTATGCTTATTTCTCAAGTTTGTAGTCAGGTGTGTAACCCATGTTATTTCAACGTGAAAGAGGCTCCATGGGATGTTTATTGTGATTGGATTCATGTTTGAAAATATTTTTCATTAAATTATATTTTTAGATCAGATCAACCCCCCTTAAAATCAAATTTTCCATTTTTCTTTTTCACCTGCCTTATCAACAAAATACACTCATAGTTGCTTTATACATGAGCTTTAGGAGGTTTATACAGAGGTATGAATGGTGAAACATATGATGGAATTTATTTTGAGTCTCTAACATACCAAAAGTGTCATTTAATATATGTCATAGAGTTTAATATGCTATGTAAAGCAGAGTTTTTTCTTCAAAAGATGATCAGACTGGATTGTACTCACAGTCCCTAAATGGACAAAATAGAACCCCTGAGTGTTTTTGTTGTTTTCATACAATGATATTATGGTAGTTTTGAAGGATAATAATGTGTTAAAATTTTATTAATAACTACCTACAACACCTATGATAATTTTTAGGTCAAAATTTTAAGAGGGAGATAGTCATTGAGACCCTCAAAGTTGCCAATGAACACACTAAAAGCTTTTAGTGTTGTCTACAGGCACGATGGAAAGAATGACCTATTTTGACATTTTGAGAAAAATATTGAAGGTAAATACAAGAATGTATTATCAAAAATATAATTATAAGACAATTTAAAACTATTCATCTCATGATAATAGTAGTTTGTGCTTGTGATGACCTCCTAAGCACTCCTCTTTGTCCATACAACAGGCCTAAACAAACACCTACTGCCAACACACTAGGTAGTGACCCAATTCGATAGTTACATGGTTTTTTTAAGTTTATAAGGTAATAATTTTGGTTAAAATCATGTTTTGTGACATTAAATGTAATTCAATAGGTTTTTCACATCAAAACCAAAGGGGAGAGACTCCACACATGCACCTACAGGCCTAGGAAATGCCACCTAGAATTAAGACAAATAGTGAGATGAAAAGAAGGCTTAGGTGGAGATATAAGGTATTCCAAAGAAAAAAATTGATATAAAACAAATAATAATGATATTTTATATCATTATTAATCCCCATGAAACATCTACAATGCCTAATCCTTTCCAAGGATACACCTATAGAGGTAGAACAATGATTGTTACAGTCAAGGTAGGGGTGTCTTAGTTAAGGACCTAAGCATAGAAAAATAATTATGAGAGTCTCATGACCTAATAAACATGTAAATAAGTTCCACACCCATATTCAAAGCTTAGACTAGACCTACATGCAGGGTCTTAAGGGTGTCTCAGTCCTCAACAAGCAGACGACGTAGTCCTTAGAATGAGAGATAAATTGGTGAAAAGGATTAAGGTTAGACTTTTAAAAATGATTTAATACCACATATATGATTTTTTAAATATATAATTAGTTTTTTATTATTCTCTTAAAGCCTAAACCAAGCTCAAATAGCCTACAGGTAAGCCTAAACAGTTATCTCCTTCTAAGCAGTCGTAGACCTAGTCTATGTTTCCAAAATCATAGAGGTTTTTAAGAGAAAAATATACTATAAAGTTGTTTTAATAGGTTATTTTATTAATTATTTATCCCTAAATGTCATAACAAGCTCAAAAAATTCCACAATACCTCCAAACATAGCCTATACCTACCTGCCCTCGTAGTTTGCCTTATTCATAAGTCTGCTTATCAAATGTCAAGAGTTGGAAGGTATATCATTGGATTTATAATATTAAATTTGGAAAAAAAAAACTTTTTACCCATGATAAACTCAATAATATTTTAATTTTATGATCTAGCAAGGTAAACCCTCTCTATTTTGTCTCAGATGAGGGGCAATTTTCTCATGCATGAAGAGACAGTTTTAAGGGAAAAGTGATAAGCAATGGAAAATAAGAAAATTAGAGCTTAAGTAAAGGTTTTATAATTTTTAAGACACATAAAAAACCTAAAAAATATTTTTATAAGGTTTGAGGTCAAATAGGGTACCCTTAATGCAATGATTACAGTCATGTGTGAGGGAAACCCTTAGGCCTAGAAGCCAAGTTAAAGGTCATATGAATTTTCAACCTTGTAAAAGATTTAAAATTAAATAATTGATTATTATAAAGGTATATTTGAGTTTTTTAATCCATCACATTTTTTGAGAAACCATTTGAGAGTTATATTGAGTCAAAGGTGCAAGTAGACCTATTGGCAAGGTCTAGGCCTAGTTTCAAATCAGGGGTCATCTTTATTCCTATCTCTTGAGGAACTATTAAAATGATTGATTCATGTTTTTAGAACACAAAAATATTATTATGAACAATTATTTTTCAATTAATTCCATTAATCATCCATTTTGGTCTTGAAAATGTTCACATACCTCACATAATGCATGAGAAGGACTCGAATGCTAAGTTGAAAAGCTCAAAACTTTCATGACCTTATGCATGGGACCTTGAAGTTTTTATGGAAGTTAAAGAGGGTCCCTAAGGATCCCTCAGCGGAATTTTGATAAGTTTATAATGTGTAGCCTCTATGAACAAATGTTAAGAGGGATAGTGACTCTAAAACCCTTTAAAACCCTATTTTGTGACTTAATGGGAGAAATGAGGCTAAAAGTGAATCAAAATGGACAAATTTTACTCTGAGAGATAAATATAAGTTGTTGGAAACTTTATGAGGATAAAATCCATGGAATTAGCTTGTATAAAATCCATACAAGTCAATCATAAAGTAGGTTTCTTTGATATTTTATTGTGTTTTATAGGTCCTGAAGATGATCATGAGATACCAATCTCATGGGGATTATATTTGGACTTGAAACAACCCATTATACCATTTTAAAATCTTGGATATGCTCATAAGTATCCCTACTTGGCCTTTCACTTCAGCTAGTTTCTAAAATCACATAGTGAAGAGAATAAAAACTTCAGTTTGGAGGCCTTTTAGGATGTGTGTGATGAATTAAAGTGTATGAAGTGTCCTACCATGTGTCATGAGATCCATAGTATGGATCATTTAGGTATGATAAGAATATTCTAGTTCCAATTATCAAGAAAAGCCTATTGGAGAGTGATCATGGTTGTACGTGATGATTGTGCTTATGCAAGAGAATATCCATGATTAAGAAAACTTCCAATGTAGGTGGAGGTCTCTTTGTAACTTCCTCTTCTCAATAAATATGAGACACTTGTCCCTAATTTTATTTGTAATGCTCAAGGAAGGCCATGATGAAAGTATTTTTCAAGAGGGAATGATTTAAGAAGATGTTATGCCACATTTGGAGAAGAGGATTATTTGGGATGTGATCATGTGTAAATAAATTTAAAAAATCAGTTTTCACCTCAATTATATTAATTTTAAATAATTTTCATCTTTTTACACTTTTCCTTGTACCTCTTCAACTTTTCTTTTCTCTCTCTTCTTCCAAATTCTATAAATGTGAGCCATTTTTGCTATTGTAAAAGAAAACATAGCTAGTATGGTGAAGCCCTACTAGTATGACATTACATTTTATATTTTAACATTGAATACAAGTCTATATCTAAGTTATGAACATTTTGTCTAAGTGTGTGAGTGATTAATAGTGGAGTCAAGTGATAGTATCATCCTTACTTCCCTTTATCCTTCATGTTTAAGTAAGAGTTCTAATTTTAATAGGTCATGTGAAGTGTATTGATTGTACTAGACTCTTCTTCAAGAAAGGAATTGTCTCTATGCTATGTAATCTACCCCTAGATTAGTTATCTTATTAATTATCTTATGTATGCTACCTTCATATTGAAGCAATTATGTTAGTCATTCAATACCTAGAATTGGTCTTGGAAAGCTTTGTTTCTTAGTAGGAGTGTGATAGTCTATGGAATATGTTTTTGTATATCACATATTTAGTGTAGTTTCCATTTCATGTAAAAATTATAACCCTTTTACATGAACAAGCATTAGATTAGGTTATAGGCATATATAAGAAGAATCTAGGGAGCTAGCCCTTTCAATCCTAGAGATTCATCTCTCTTACAATTTCCCCACAAATCTAGAGATGATTCAATGTTACATCAAATTGTAGAAACTTGATAGAGTATCCTAGGGTGTATAATTTGATGACAAAACCAACCTAATAATGAAATATTGATGTGAGAAGATGCAAATTGAAGAAGTGTATCTTTTGTTGGTTCCTTGTTCTCATGTGTAACATGAAGCTAGTTGGTATTCATCAACTAATTTGGTGTATCACCTCCTTTAGGATAGTTTACTTTCAGTTTTCTCTCCCTTTTATTTCACAAAGTATAGTTTTAGTAGTGATTTATAATTGGTACATCAAGGGAGATATCCCTATCTAGAGATTCACCTCATTATTAGGCTTCCTACATCTTAGAGGTGTTTTAATTATGATACTTAGATAAGGAGAGATGAGACATCTCCTCAAAGGGACAAAATACAAGTGACAACATGACCTTGAAATCTCTTTGAGGTAGCTCTTGAGCTGAATAGAGAGTCTCAGAACTCTTTTACACCAAGCTCATTATGTTGAGCTATGGTTGCTTGATTTATCTCTTGCATAGTTAACCCTTCCTCTACTAGGATTGGTTCTTGGACTAGATCAAATAACACCTCCCTTTTTATCTTTGTGTCTTCCTTGATTAATTTCCATGAGGGTAATATGTAAGACTTGGCCATCTTCTCTTCTTCTTAAATGGGTGGGGGAGAGGGTGGTTTCACAAGAGAGGGTATGAAATAGTTAGGGTCATAGGAAAGGATCCAAAATGGAATATCTTCATGTTTTATAGTGAAAATGGGTATAAGGGTAGGAGAGGGAAAAGTGATTGGCTCAGGATTGAAATACTCTTTCTCCCATTGCTCAAACGCTTCTTCAATGAACAATACCCACCCTTTCATCTCTTGCTTCTCAACATGTGGTTAGTCAGCTTCTTCAATGGATGTCCATGATGAGGCCACCAATTGATTTATTTTATGGTCTCATCCATACCTAGTATATATCTTTTTCTATGTAAATCCCCATAACCATCTATGGCTCATACAAATGAATGGATGAATTTATGATTTTAATATGTGATTTTATGTTATGAATTAATGATTTTTTTTTTATTATATTATGCTTGTGTAACTTTATTTAAAAAACATCTGAAGGGTAACATAATGCTGCAAGAATATTTTTTGGTCACAACACTTATAGATAAGCCCATATTAATTATTGGACTCCACCTACAAGTTTTCCATAACCCCTATTGGTTTCTACCTACATGTTGCCTATAGTAACTATTGGCTTTCACCTATAGGTTACCCATAGCCACTACTAGTTTCCACCTATAGGTTACTTGTAGCAACTACTAGCTTCCACCTACAAGTTGCCCATAGCAACTTTAGGTTGCCTATAATAACTACAAGATTTCACCTATAGGTAGCCTACAACCACTACATATAATAGAACTATTATTGTGATTAGATCTTAATTGCTCTTAAGAACCAAGTGGATGATTGAAGAGGATCCTCCATAGTTGTTGTACAGACTCCCCACATGCAAATAATATTGGATGTGCTACCAAAGATGAGTAAGATAAGGATAATGGAAAGGAGACAAAAAGAAGCAAAAAAATTAATAGTATACATTGTACTTAACTCAGTTTAGGCCTAAAACAAGTAACTTTAGTTACTAACCACCTAAAGGTTGATGGAGGTAGTTCCTAAAGTATTTGTACTTTCCCTAGTTTAGTGTTTTTGTTAAAGCTAATAAACTACCTTTTATATTTAATGGAAAAACCTAAATTAGATTAGGGGGTTGAATAGATATAGCAGAGTAGTAGAATTGTAGAAGTGTTGGCATTATGAATATTTTAATCCTTTGTAGCAATCTTTAATTGCTACATATCTAAGTAATGATAAGGTTGATTCTGTAAGAAGCTTTTGCAAGTCTCTCAAAGAAGGATTAGAACTTAGTTCTGAATGAGTAAAGGCCCCCTCAAAAGGATTTTTAGTGAAGATACTGACCCTCTTTAGTTTAAGTGTGTTGTGTAAGCTGATTTCATTATTAGTTTGATTATATAAAGTGTGATGCATTGTGATTCATAAGTGTGAAGTATTTTTGTATTTCTATTATAATAGTTTCATAGTATATCTATCTGATAAATTTAGTATAAGTTCATTATAATGCAACTAGTGAAGTAAGTTAATCTATGAATCAATAATGCATATATAGTGTCGACATCCTTGAAAAACATGTGCAACCTAGGTTGACAATTAATGTTAATCAAACTCAAGAATTTAAGAATTAACTATTTAATAAATCTGCATAACATTTTAGCAATGTTACTAAGGAGGGTGTCAGTTATTGCTTTTCAAGATTGATTCATTCACTATCTTACCTAGTTGGGAAATTTGAGTGAGGGCACTATGGTGTCTTATGCCAGATATCTAAGTTCCTAGATGTTGATGGTGCATAACATTTTGGATTTACTATCCTACCCAATTAGGTAAGTTGAGTGAGGGCACTATGGTGTCTTATGCTAGAAATATAAGTTTCTAGATGTTGATGGTGCACAAATTTAAATGCCTCTTTGTAATCTTATGATTTACATAGTTAATAGTTTTTTAATTCACATTCCTATAAGAGTTATTTACTATTTTCAAAGTGTGTCTTTCATTTTCTACTTTCATTTCCTTCTTTCTAGAGTAATTTTCCTACTTTCTAGAGCAATTTTCCCACTTTTAGTAGATAACTTTACTACTTTTTAGAAGTAAAATTTCAATTCTAGTCATTTTTATTTCCACACTCCTTTATTTCTCTACATTTTTTTTTTGTTTATTTTGAACAACCCCATGGAACACATGAAAAAAAAACACTAACCCTGTGTAGGAAGGAACGTGATAACTAAAAGAGTGTCTCAATGTTTATATAGAGAGAAAGAGATTTTCAAGGGAGATTCCTATCAAACAAGCCATGAGTTGTTACTAGGAAAGAACCACAAGTACCTATAATAACTAACAATCTTATTGAAAAATATACCATAAGCTGGACAGCTATTAAATAAGGAAACACTACAAACCAAAGGAGACAACTTATAGAAGAAGTAATATTAGCTTTGAAAAAGGAAACAAAAGTAGAGGAAGCATTAGATAAGTTGGTAAGAAGAAATGAATGGGAATAACTACACAAACTAGACAATCCAAAGAAGAACATCAGAACAATAATCCAATACGATTTTCTTGAGTAAATCAAAGAAAACTCAAGAGAGTCTTCAGACTTGTCATCTAGTAAAAAGACTATGGATCAGTAGATAAACATTTACTCTCATGTTGATGAAGGGACTGATATAGAATTTGAAGATGTGATATTGAGTACCTTTTGTATCCATATCACAAGAACAACCATCATGAACTAAGACGGAGACTTTGTGAATGACAACAAGACTTCAAACATGGTTATTTTTGAATTTCCTATTCTAGATGCAACAAGCATAACACAAATGAAAAATATCCCATCCTTAGTCTTGCCTAATTTTAGAGGTATATTATCAGAAGACCCAAAAATATTTTTGTTCAAATTTCATATCCTCTATAGAATCTATGACTATAGGTAAGATGCACAAAAATTGAAACTTTTTCAGCCACCCTCAAAGATTCATCACTTTGTTGGTTCAAGGGACTGGGTAGTAATTTAGTCCACACTTGGCAGGATATGGAAAATAAATTCTTACCCAATTATCAGGAATATGGAAGAGGAAGAAATAATAGAATAATTTACACCTTCAAGATGACTCAAGAAGGAAATGAATCTTTGGAAGACTATGTTGAATGGTTCATGTTCAGTGTACAAAAATTTAAGCAAAGTGCTATAAGAGAAGATCCTTTAAAACTCATCTTATTGAAAGGATTCAGAGAAGATTGTCTTGAAGCCTTGGACCTATTTATTGGGGGAGATATATCCCACCTACCATTTTTAGACATTAAGGAGTTGAGCAAGAATTATTCTAGGTCTGCCATAAACAAAGTCAAGGGCAACAAGCTTCCACTAGTAGCTGCAAGTGGCCTATCAAAATATAAAGTTAGTAATATGTTATAAGACAAAATTGAATATCATTAGTCACTTGGCCACCCATTATATATATATATATATATCACTCAAGGAAAAAGTAAGTAGCCTTAGATCAAGCTTTGATCATCTATTGTTTGGATTGTAAGAAGAAGATATATTGTAGGTGTCATGAGGTCTGAACTAAAGTAGCTAACATCATAGATGAAGAACTAGAAATAAATAACTACACACTATAGGGGAGATGGGGACCAAGTTTTCTATGTTGCACAAATAAATCTATAGGTTCAACGACCATCTTATCTAGGTATGGGACAAAATACACCTTTTGTAAATTCTACCTCCTTTAATTCACAATTTTCAAATACTACTCCCAATTGGACTAGTCCATGGATGAACATCCCACCTCCTAATTCTATTTGGTAGCCACCTCAGATAAGATACCAAACCACCTCTTGGTAGCCTCCATAAAATCTATCCCCACCTTGGATATAAGCTTGGCAACCACCCTAAGGCCCACCTTTCACAAACTAGTGGCAACAGCCTTAGAGACCCAATCATCCTTGGGAAAACCATCAAGGAGGTATTCTTCGACAATAGTAATAATAACCTCCTACTCTTATTCCCAATACACTAGCTACACCGAAGCCTAACTAGCTCCCTACCCAACCCATGCAAATTATTGTAAATAAGTTAGTGCAACTAAAATCCAATACTAAACCTATTCAACACCAAACATGCATGGTGAACATCTATGAAGTCCACCTATATTTAGGAAAATTTATACTACCCCCAAGCCTACCCATAATAATGGAGTTAGATCAAGAAACTTTAGAGGATCATGCTCACCCACCTTTAACACCATAAGAACTCTCTAAACTAGCAAATATAATTGTCAATGAAATAGTCCCACCATTTATAGAATGTCTTAGCCTTCAACACCATGTAATTAAATCTATATTTGATTTCATAAGATAGCTCAAGAATCTCTATGTTAAAATTACTCTCTTCCAAGCCATCAAGGATGTGCCCATATATTCTAAAGTTGTTAGAGACTTATGTTTACATAAACCTAAAAGGAAGAAAAAGGATCCCAATACAGTGCATGTGATTGGCCAACTGGCAGACATTATGCTGGGAAACACCCTGCCAAAGAAATATTTAGATCCAAGATGCCTAGAAGTAATAGTTCAGATCCATGACCATCAGCTATCCAATACATTGATAGATCTAGGGACTTTAATAAATGTAATGATAATTGAAACTATAAACAAACTTTAGTTAAATAATATTCATTCCACATTTACAATGTTGTAAATGGTTGATAGGTTTATAGTTTGACCAAGAGTTATTGAAGATCTTGTCATTATTTTAGATTCTTGGGAGTATCCTATAGATTTCATTATGCTACAACTAAAGTCTAATTTAGGTGGATAACCTCTTATCTTAGGATAACCTTGGCTTTCCATAGCTAATACTTTCATCATATGTAGATTAGGTGATATGTTGATTTCTAATGGAAACCACACTAAGAAGTTGGTCCTCTATCCGCAGCACAATTGGCCTTGGCACCAGAGCATACATTATAGGCTAAAGAAGATGAGTTATACCATCCTACCTAGATTATTGTATTCACCATAGACTATGCATGCACTTTGGTTGATCAGGAGGAAGCTAAAATTCTCTCCAATGTTCTCCAGAATAATTACCAAATTAATTCTACATATCTCAACCACTTGCAATGTGTTGAGTGCCCCTTTTTTATCCTTTGAAAAGAAGATAATTATGATGCATCTATAAAAAAAATATTCCACTAGATTCTACCTCATAGTTGTAGCCAAACTATATCCATTAGCAATATAGAAATGATGAAATCACTCTTACGGCAAATTAAAATCTCTCTAAGAAAAACATTGCTTATTAATAGGAAGTTAGATTCAAATGAGGAAAAAAACCTAATCAACATGTTACATGCAAACCAACATGATTTTGCATGAGATTATGAGGATATACAATAAATAAGCACAAAAACATTCACACATCATATCTATATCAAATAAGAGTGCCAACCAATCAAACAACCATAACATAAGATGAATCCAAATCTTAGAAAAATAGTCAAATTGGAATTATAGAAACTTCTAACCAATAAATTTATATATCCTATCTTAGATAGTGAATGGGTCTCACCATTAGTAATTGTACCAAATAAAAATGGAGAATGGCATGTATGCATAGACTAAAAGTAACTTAATAAAACTAAAAAGGATCACTTTCCTCTACCCTTCATTGATTAGGTGTTGGACACACTAGCAAGAAAGAAATGTTTTATATTTCTAGATGGCTTTAGTGGTTACAACTAGATTAGAATTGATCCTGAGGACTAGGAGAAGATCACCTTCACTTATCCCTATGGTACTTATACCTATGTTGTATTTATCTTTTGGGTTGTATAAGACTCCTACAACATTCTAAAGGTCTATCCTAAGTATTTTTATAGGTATGGCCAATGAATGTGTATAAATATATATGTATGACTTCACTATTTATGGAGAAACATTTGATGAGTGCCTAAAGAACCTAGAAAAAGTGTTGCAATGTTGTCAAGAACACCATTTATCTTTAAGTCACAAGAAATGTCATATGCTTATGATAGAAGGAATTGTCTTAGACCACCATGTATCTACTGAAGGAATTAATGTTGACCCTACAAA
Organism: Torreya grandis; assembly: GCA_037957365.1. NCBI lineage: Eukaryota > Viridiplantae > Streptophyta > Pinopsida > Cupressales > Taxaceae > Torreya > Torreya grandis. Next base: position 11,670,959 of record JARHVA010000014.1, on the reverse strand, counting down.
AATCAGCATCATAAAAAAAATTTCTTGTTCCTTAGAAATAAAAAGATGATATGATTTTTTAAGACATGTTGGTTACTACAAGAGATTTATCAATAATTTCAGCAAATTAGTAGCACCATTATTCACTCTCTTAACTAAAGATGTTGAATTCATATGGACTCCTACCTATGATACAACCTTCAAATAATTGAAGGAATTATTGACCACCACCCCTATTCTATGTGGTTCTGATTGGAAGCTTCCCTTCCATATTCACATAGATGCTTTAGATACTACCCTAGGAGTTATGCTAGGCCAAAAATAAGTACTCAATTATGCCATATATTTTATAAGTAAGAACTTATAGGTAGTAGAATTAAATTACAAGATCACTAAAAAAGATTTCTTGGTAGTTTATGTTATCAACAAGTTCTATCACTACATAATAGGGTATAAAGTGTTTTTTTATATAGACCATGTAGCTATTAGGTACCTTATTAACAAACTAGCTACCCTAGATAGAGTGATAAGAGTATTGCTATTATTTCAAGAATTTGATCTAACTATTATAGATAAGCCTAGTAAATACAATGTCATGGTTGACTTCTTATCATGATTGCAATCCCCTAAAGAGGATACCATAGTGGAGACTCATTTCTATATGAGCACCTATTCTCCCTCACCATTACCACACTTTGGTATGTTGATATTGCTAATTACCTTATAACAGGGTTACTTTCACAACACTTTCTCCCTAAACAAAAAATATCTTTGATTTATAAAAGTGGTAGGTATTCATGGCTATCTAGATTCTTTTTCTATACTAAGCCTAACTCCATCATCTAAAGATGTCTTAGAAAGATGCAGTTTTAGATATCCTCAAAGCATGTCATGATGAACCTTATGGAGGGCACTTTGCATCCAAGCGTACAATGGTAAAAATATTAAATACACGATATTATTGACCCTCACTCAATAAAGATACAATAAAGTATACTACTCATTACAATAAATGTCAGCATATGGGGAGGCCACATGTTCAGATGAGATGCCTTTACAGTCCCAAATGGTGTTTGAACCATTTGAAAAATGAGGGCTAGACTTTGTAGAAACTTTTGATCCAAAATCCAACAACAAAGAGTACATCCTTGTATGTACTGACTATGTCACTAAATGGGTAGAAGTAAAGGCTCTTACACATGCCAAGGATGAGAATGTGGCAACCTTCCTATATTAAAAAATATTCATAAGATATGGTGTGCTAGAGAAATAATCACTAATCAAGGACCCCAATTCACTACTAGTTTAATTATTGTCTTAGTCCAAAAGTATGAGATTAGGCATAAAAAATCAACTCCATATCCTCCAGAATCTAATGGATAGGTGGAAATCACCAGCAGGGAGTTAGAAAATATTTTGACCAAGACTATTAATATGTCCTGAAAGGATTGGGAGGCTAGACTTCCTAAAGCTATTTGGGATTATAGAATCACATGGAAAACCATTACAGGCTTCACCCCATATGAGTTGGTCTACGGGAAGAAAATTTTCTTGCCAATTGAATTTGAGCACAAGACCTTACAGACAACACTAGAACTTGGGATGGATATATCTAAAGCACAAAAAAAAAGCTTATGTAACTAAATGCCTTAGATGAACATAGATAATAATAATTGTAAAACATAAAACTTATATAGCAGTAACAGATTGGATGGCATGATAGGTACATTAAGACCAGGTAATTCAATGTAGGATATTAGGCCCTTATTTTTAATCAAAATACAAGAATCACCAAGGTGAACTCCAGACCAAATGGCTTGGTGCATTTTAGATTGAGCATGTTTATGACAATAGAACAATGCAACTCTAAACCATTGATCTAGTAAGATTTAATCTAGTAGTTAATAGCTATAGACTAAAGTTATACAAAAAGTTATTCACTCAAGAAGATTTTCCCAAGTACATACGTAAGTAATTACAAAATAGATATAATGATGTATTGGATCAGCATGATGTCTCACCAGACAAAGGGAGAACTAACCAACACATAGATAAAGGAGAGGAGGACATCCTAGCCCTCCTCTAGCATGAAGGATGAGACCTTCACATGGTCCTTGACTAGTTACCCTTATAGTTTACTTAGAAAGGACCCAGAATAAACATTCTACTATACGTAGTAGTTAGAGAAAAAAACCAAGAATGAAATTTTTTTTGGGCATTATTGGTAGTTTATGGGTAGAAAACCAGCTTGTTGGTTGCCCAAAACTATAAAATGAACCTAAATAAAAAACTAGCTTACTAGATATTTAGGGGTAAAAACCAAAAAGGAAAATAAATAATTAGTTTGAGCAAAATTGTTCATCTTCCTTCAGTTGTCATGGGATATTATGTAGCTATTATAGGAACCTCCCTCACCATTGATGTAGGTACCTTTTTCAACAAAGATATTCCTTCAATTTCTATGAGCTATTCTCTAGCTATTATAGGCACCTTTCCCATAGTTGAGCACAAATTTATAGTTAATATAGGTACCACCTATGGTTGTTATAGGTACATCATAACACCTCTCTAATTGCATGTAAGTTAGTTCTTCCCAAAATCTAAGTATGACCTTGGCTATGGGCTTTTAAGAAATTCATAGAAGACACTAGATAATATAAAGGAAGATAGAAGGAGACTTAGAGAAAAAAATTTAAAACATTGCTCAGCCATACCCCTGAATAACAAGGTAAGAGCCACAACCAAGGCCTACACTTCCAATCTCTATTTGGAGTGTGGTAAACTAGAATTTATGGCTATAAGGACACACATGAACCAATTTTATCTTATGATCATTTCATAGAGATAATTCTACTATGTTAAATAGTGAGATCTAGGATGTTTTTAGAGCATAGATTCTAAGTTTGAAAACCCTACTAGTTGCTAAAGGAAAAATTCACTAGGCATAAAATCCATAAGAAGTAACATAACATATAGAAAAATATTAGCAGACTCATGTAATGGAATATCACACAAAAATAACACCCTCAGCCACCCTCTTCCATGTTTATGCAACACCTGACTCAAATAACACAAAAATCCATAGTGACCACTTTATGTTAAGAAGACAATAATCTTTCATCCAACTATAAGACCTCTGCTCTAGTTCCATGTAGGATGTCATGATTACATGCAAGTTTCTAAGGGAAACATGGAAGTATAACATCCTATGATCTCATCATTACTTAAGGGGGCCACTTTAGTCAAGTTATAACTACCAATAACTAATTACATTTTGGCAACCACTCATAGGCAAACACTCACATGAAAATTCTCTATGTAACCCTAAGCAAACTGTTAAAAAGTTATGCCATATATTTTGGTCATAGAAAAGCATTTTTTAATTCTTAATATAGCATTATATTTAAAAATATATTTAATCATTAATAATTCATTCATTAAGTATTGTCTTCACTCACACTCATACCCTCATCATGACCATATCCTCTCTCTTTCCATCCTACTCATTCCATGTCACTTGAGGACAAGTGACACCTCATGTGGGGGGGATGTTGTGGGAAATCAATTCCATGTGCTCCAAGATAATTCCATACATGCGGATTGAAGGCCCATGATGACACCATACAATCAGTAGGTAAAATATTTACTTTTATTATTTTCACTTGTGAAATACAACCCATTCAAAAAAAACCAAAGCCCGATATTACCTGCAACCCAAAAAATACAACCACAAACTATCATTATTACAAAAAATTGATTTGTTATAGGTATAACTCTAGAAACTAAAATGAGTGTGTTGATAATTATCAATTGAAAAGGTCATCAAAAAGCTAAACCTAGTTAGAATGGGGGGGTCAGTGGTGAGATAGGAACCCACAGATCATAGGCAACTTAAAAGAGACCCAAATAGTTGGGTTGTCTTTAATAGAGTTGGGTGGACCACTTATTTTGAGAAATTACAACATTTTTCATAACCCCTTGCTATAAAATTTATAGGTTCCTTTATAGGAGAGAAAACTAATGTACATGGTATTAAATTTCCAATCACTAAATAACTAGTAAGACAGGTAATTAGGTTACCAAGTATAGGAGAAAATTGGCAAGACAAACCCAATGGTCAATAAGTCAAACATAGAGGAGGAAAATCTACCCACACAAACTGGGTAAAATATTCCTTCTCCCACTATTCTAACTATCTCCTCACCAAGGATTGATTCTTCCACCATGGCTCTTTCAGGGGAAGAGGAAGTGCTTCCATCAACTACTACTCAGGAAGAATAGATTCCAATATCCATCCCTTCTAAAAAGAAGAAGAAAACTAAAGAAAATAAACCCCTTGTATAAATAAGAAAGAGACCTCCTCCTAGGAGATCTCAGGGAATTAAGAGAAAGATGACAACTCTAGCCTCCTCACCCACAGACATTAGTGAGGATGCAAAGGAAAAGAAAGAGCCTAGGATTTGAAAGACCTCTTATGGGTTAAATATTGTAGAATGGTTTACTAAAGAGGAATCTACCAAGGAAGAAGTATAGTCACCTAAGCCACCTAGATTCATTGAGGAAGACATGGATCTCCTCAAACAAATTGGTTACACATAAGAAATGCTAAAAATGATAGATCAACCTATAGAAGAAGAAGAATTGATTAAAGAAAAGACTATGGAAGAAGAAGAAGAATAAGAGATAGTCCCTCATGACCAAGAGTTCAAAACCTTATAACAAGTTATGAAATAAATATTTAGGCTGAGGAATGAGATAATAAAGTTGAAAGGTAAGAGAGGCCTAGAAACACTTCTAGGGGTAGCAAAATTGTTAGAACCATCTATGAAAAAGGAAAGTTTATTGGAGGAACCAAAAATAACTTCCTTGGAGGAACCTACAACAACTTCACCTACCTTTCCCATATATATCATTAATATACCCTCAAAATCACCTATAAAAGATAATGCTCTAGCTTTGGTACCTTTCTACAATATATTTTCTCCTCTATTGACCACTTAAAAAATGCCTACAATAATGGAAGTAATTGATGTGGATTTTTTAGTTGCTACACCATTAGAAACTGATGACCTCCTAAATTCTATTAAATAAAAATTTGGTGATGATGAAACTTACCACAAGGATTTGGTATAGAGATTTAAGGTATATGTTGAAACAAGAGAGCAACAAGATGACTTAAAAGAAAGCTTGGAAAAGACTGAAACTAGGATCAATTATTTGAAAGAAAAGATTATTAAAATGCATGAAACCACTAAATTGTTAATGGAGTGTAGATCACCTTCTAAGGTGTATGTTATCTATTTAGAATAAATATGGCTCAAATTTAGATGTGATAGGATCTATAATGATCATTCCTACATGGTTTGTGACCCTAAATCTTTATTTGAAATTTATAGACATGCTGACCCTAATCTCCAAGCATAGTTAAGTGAGTTTTATATACACCAATATGTTTTACCCCATGATATAAATTTGAATCCAAATATATACCAGGGGGTGTCCAATTAAATGCATTTACTTCATATGTCCTTAATAAAATAGGGATAAATAAATAGGTGGAGTATCAAGAAAAATAAAAAGCAGCTACCTTAATGATTAAGGGTGAATCAGGTAATCCAAAAGTTGTAATAGAAGAAAGGATCTCCTTCATAAACTCAAGTAATCCACAAGTATGGGTCATAAGGAAATAAGTAGAGGTTAATAATCACTACTTGATTCTTATGGAAGGAGATGGAAACAAAAAAAATTGTTTCTTGTTCTCACAAATGGGTAGAACTCTCTGATGCTTTGAAAATAAAGGAACCTTATTCCCCCCAAAACCTTAGGGAGACCATACATAGGGTATACATGTATATTTAGCTTTTAAAGATAAAAAAGATAAAATGGTTGGGTTGATGTTTTAACCACCTATGTTTTGGTTCCTAATTCTTGATTGGAAGGGGGAAGTCCTAACTAATAAAGAGGTAGAAAAGTAGGCAGGTTTCAAAATGTATCCAATGCTTGCTTGAGGTTGAGTAATAGGTTAAGTAGGCAAGTGTGATGAGGCCACCAATTACTTTATTTTATAGCCTCATCTATACCTAATATATATCTTTTTCTATGTAAATCCCCATAACCATCTATGACTCATATAAATAAATGAATGAATTTATGATTTTATGTGTACATATATATATATATATATATATGAATTAATGATGCTTTTTATTTGATTAGATTATACTTGTGTAACTTTATTTAACAAACATTTTAAGGGTAACATAAGGTTGTAGGAATCTTATTTGGGCACAACACTTATAGAGAATCTTGCAACGACTATTAGCTTCTACCTATAGGTTATCCATAACCTCTACTGTTTTCTAATTACAAGTTTCCCACAACAACTATTAGCTTCCACCTATATGTTGATCATAACCACTACTGGTTTCCACCTATATATTTCCTATAGAAACTATTGGCTTCCACCTACAAGTTGCTTGTAGTAACTGTAGGTTGCCTGTAGTAACTACAGACTGTCACCTATAGGTAGCCTGAAGCCACTATGCAAAAAAAACTATTATTGTAATTAGATCTTAAGGGCACATACAATTATCTTAGGAACTAATTAGATGATTGAAGAGGATCCTCCATAGCTATTATATGGACTCCCCACATGCAAATAATCTAGGATGTGCTACCAAAGATGAGTAAGACAAGGACAATGGAAAGGAGACAAAAATAAGTAAATTGACAAAATAGTATACCTTGTCCTTAACCCAATTAGGACTAAAATAAGTAACTTTAGTTACTAACCACCTAAAGGTTGACTAGGGTAGTTCCTAAAGTATTTTTACTTTCCCTAATTTAGTGTTTTTAGTTAAAGCTAATAAACTACCTTTTGTATTTAATGGTGTAACCTAGATTAGATTAGGAGTTGAATAGATATAATAGAGTAGTAGAATTGTAGAAGTGCTGGTATTATAAATATTTTAATCTTTTAAAGCAATATTTAATTGCTAAATATTTTAGTAATGAGAAGGTTGATTATGTAATAAGGTTTACAAGTCTCTCAAAGAGGGATTGGAACTTAGTTTCGAATGAGGAAGGCCCCCCTCGAAAGGAGTTGTAGTGAAGATCCTAACCCTCTTTAGTTTAAGTGTGTTGTGTAAGTGATTTCATTATTAGTTTGATTATATAAAGTGTGATGCATGTGTGACTCATAAGCGTGAGGTATTTTTGTATTTCTATTATAATAGTTGCATAGTATAACTATTTGGTGAATTCAACATAAGTTCATTATATTGCAACTAGTGGAGCAAGTTAATCTATGAATCAATAATGCATATATAGTGAAAAAATCCTTGAAAAACATATGCACCTTGGGTTGATAATTAATGTTAATCAGACTCAAGAATATACAAATTAACTGGGTAATAAGTCTACACAATAGTCCATGCATTCTAAAACTCCTACAAGAAGATTTGTATCCCTCCATAGCATGGATAGGGAAACCATTTCTAAGCTTGATCCCCTCTTTGATCTTAATGATTATTCTTTCTTTGTCTAATATTGCCTCTTTGAGTTTTGACAAGGTTAACTAGGGGGATGATCAAGGACTCTTGAAGGTTGAACTTGAGGTTCTTGGAGAGGATAGGGCACATAAGGCTCATCCAAATGAGCTTGGTACCCTTCATAAGATATTAACATACTATCTAAATTTTAGACCATGTTCCTTATCATTTCTATGTCCTTATTTTTATAAGGTGACCATTGTTCTCTCTCACAAATTGACCATCTATTATTGATTAACTAAAGAGCACTCCTTGCCTTTTATAGAACATGGATAGGGATAACTAAAAAAAACTCCAAAACCTTACCAGTCTGTATTATTAACTCAATATAAACTATTAATGCTTGCTTGACCCCTAACAATGATGTAACAAGGTAAGCTTGGTCTTGATAAGGGGAAATAGAGGACAGATTTGAACGTAAAGGAGGTTGAATTTGGTTATATGTAGGCTTAGGAGGAGGATAGAGGCCATGGTGAGGCTAATAGGCTAATTGAGGGCCACTTCGAGGTAATATATAAACATTATTTCCCTGATAAGTGTGATGTTGAGGTAAAGGATAAGCATATTGATCAAAAGATGACTGATTTTACATACCACATTATGATGATTAGGCATGTAGTTAGGATTTTTGATGAGATGAAGATGCTTAAATTCTCTATTAATGTTTTTATAATTCCTCCAAAGGCTGATATGTAGAATAACAACATCAAACATTCTTCCACTACTTTGGACCTTAGTCTTACTAGGCATGCCAGAATTGTTACATACTAAAATTTCACCCTAGCTGAGCAAGGGGATTGTTTAAGTCTTCTTGCTTAAACTATAGTCTAACATGGGAATAGCCCTAGGATATGGGTCACCTATAGTGGGAATGAACCTCCAATTAGGTTGGAGGCCTCTTTGATGCTCACCTAAAACTAATGATAAGATAATGCTTCATAGGGAAGAGGGTTAGAAAGGGGATAATGACTCATAAGAAGTTAACTAGGTGATGGAACAAATTTAAAAGGGAATCTCATGATGGAACAAGTTTAAAAGATAATATCCCATAATATTAAACCCACACTATATTTTCAAGAGATAGTACTAGCTTACACAACCTCAAGATCAAGCTAATTGCATAGGTATTTCATAGAAGAGGTTTAGAGTATAACACTAATATAGACCTATAAGAACTATTTAAAACTCAATAAATAAGGTAATAAAGGAGAAAAATAGATGAGGAATATTCTCCTTCACATAATTCCATCATGCACAACTCACCAAACTAGATTCAAAGCAAGAGATAGGCAAAGAAAGTCTCATATTACATCAAGAGGTAGTTCTTACAAATGCTTGATAGGGTTGAGGCTAATCAAGTTGAGCATACTTTATAGTATATCAAAGAGTTCCATGTCTCCCAAAAATATAAAAATTATAAAATATGAGAACATTTTCAAATGAGAAGAGAGTGAGAGAGAAAAGATGTGGGAGCATGCCATCAACAGAGAACACTTTATCCAAGGTCATTGATTAAACCTAAGCTACCACATTTACTCTTTATATAATGAGAGCCTTGACACATTTTTGATAAATCAGGAAATTGCCTATGGCTTGTTAAGAGAGGAAGTCCCAAAGTATTTGAGGATGCATTGAATTCCTCTAGTTGCAGTTACCAACACTAGATTTTTTCTTTGATCTTCTATGCATCTTTCCACTTAGCTTGTATGTAAAGACAAAACCATCACATATATAAAATTGACTAAGATTTGATCATGTCTACTTTGGGTAGCTATCTAGCAAGATCATGGCTTGGGATGTTCTTTCATTAATTTCTTATACTTGTTCCATGCTTTGAAAACTAGACCCAGGTTTACTATAGGGAAAACCAATCTAAGGTTATTGGTTTTCCTATAGTCAATATAGATGGCACTTTGCTTGATGTCTGGTCCTATTGACAACAAGTTACCACCCTTTTGGCCTATATTAAGTCTAAAATACATGTTTTACCTCTATAGGGATCTGATGGCAATGCTTAGTCCCTTTTTTTTAATCCTGGTTTAACTTGAGTCAAGCCCAAGCTCAGTTCTATGTATTTTTCAGCTTAGGTCCATTCATTTGCTTTTCTCAACTCAATTTACTCCATCAACCTTAGTTAAAAATTTCCTATCTCAATATTTTATTCATTTTATATTGGAAATATAACTTAGATCCTTTGACCTTCATTCACTATATTAGATCTAAGATTTAATTGAATGTAGATTGTAGATCCTTGGGACCCACTACCTTGAGCTTGGCCTCACATTCATCCATAGGATTCACTGACTATTTGACCCTAGCTCACACCATTGATCTCCTATAATAGTTTGAATGCATTTCATTAGATTTTCTAATATATTCATGTGATATTAATACTTGGCACTTATGCATATTCTCTTTAAATTCTTTGACTTGTTGACTTGCTCATGTATTATTGATCTTAGACGCACAATTAAACATGAACTATTGATCTACTAGGATCTACTATTTGAAATCCAATGGCTAGTTTATAAGCTTAAAATTGATGTCATCACTCTTATCAAATTATGTTTATGTGACCATCAAATTTAAGCTCAAAAGGATTTATTTTTCTTAAGCTTAAACTTGACATCTGTAAAACAATTAAATACATTCATAAACCTATAAAATGATAGGCACACAAATGTTAATTTTAATCCCCAATAGTCTTTTTTGAATTAAATGGTTATTTTTTTGAGCCTAAATTTGATGTTAGTGCAAATTTTTCACTCTACAAGTCCATCTTTAGAAGCTTATAACTTGATCTAGAAAGTTCATGTGGACTTGAAACTTTTAAAACATGTTCCTAGCATATATATCTATACTTGTGTATGGACTTCGGGATTCCTAAAAAAAGATAAAAATTTCATAAGTTGACTAGTCCATTTGATCTCGCATGTCTTCTTCATGACGGTCTAGTCAAAAATGGCTAAGTATGTAAACTTAGCAAATTTTGTTTGAGGAGCCAAATTTTCTTATGCATAATTTCTACCACACTTCATAAATTGATTTAAAACTTAGTGCATAGAAATTAAAGACCATTATGAACAAAACCATATGATAAATTTTTCCTAAGACTTACACACATGCAAGATATGGCCTCATCAATATTCTCACTTAGCTCTATTTGAACTTCTTCAAAAATTGGCTAAGTATGGAAACTTAGCAGATTTTGCTTGAGAGGCCAACTTTGGGTCTTCATATATTTTTATGTGATTTGTAAGATGACTAAAATCTTAATGCATATGTTCTTTGGACTAATTTGACCAAACCCATATGATCTATTCTCCTTGACTCATCCACACATGGTAATTATGATGTCAACAAAGTGGCTACTCATAATTTTTACCACTAGACCCAAATGTCTAGATGAATACTAGGAGATTTATAAGTTATTCCAAGCACCCTTTACACCCCATAGGGTTTCTAAAACTCTTTACATGTCCTTATAAATTGATAAATTACACTTTAAGTTAGCTTAAAGTATTTCAAAATCTTTATTGGTAAGATGAGATCCTTGAACCATTCATTCCATCCAAAAAAAAATTCATTTTGCTCATTCATTAGCAATTTGTTCTATCTGGGCACAAGTTTGATACATGGGCAAAAATTTTCCATCAATAACACAAGCCAAAAAATGCTACTATAATAGATCATGGTATTGACTCTAGTAGCTCACACAAGATGAGTGAATCACTGATCACTCAACATATATTACCATGTCCATTGGGACCATATACCTTAGCCATATAAGATGCCTCATGATTAGAGGAAGTGTTAAAATACCTTGAATAGCTAGAGTAACCAGAAGATCCTTCACTAGAATGATCCACATAATTTGCTTTATCTTTATTTTTGTGTGGAGAGTAAGGTTATTACGAAGGACATGAATCTACAAGATGTTTGATACCACCACATTTGAAACATCTAGGATATTTCATGTGTAGATGAGATCAAAATTAATTTGAATCACTAGAAAAACCATTGGAGTGAGAGAAATGCTTATGGTGATGTTTGTGTTGTGAATATCTTAGAGAACACTGATGAGAATGTTGTGGGTACTATCTAGAATGATATGGAGAGCATCTTAGAGAATGTCTTAGAGAGTTTTTAAGAGAGTGATTATAAAATTACCTTTATATATAGCAATTATCTCTATGATATGACTTGGACTTTGTATAGTGAGTTTCTTTAATAGGTGTGTTTTTTTATTTACAAACTATTACTCATGTTGAGTCAGCAACTCACAAATAGAATTAAATGTTGCACCATTGAGCTTATCACTAAGTTGTAACATTTCAAAAAAAAAATGGTATACATAGAACTAAGAACATTCAAAGTTATGTATATGAGCATGCCATCATCAATCTTGCTGCATATAGTGTAGTACTCTTGTTTAATAATTTTCATGTGGGAGAGATATTTAAATACATCTTCTTCAGTACTAAGATTATTATTAAGCTACTACATTAAGAGATCAATATTTTTATTAGTAGGTTATTTTTCATATAAATATTTCAATTATTTCAAAGATTTCTAGGAATTACATTTAATGGCTTGAATGTGTATAATCATTTGAGTAGAACATAGAGATATTTAAAAAGTAAGAGCACGCTTATTGCATTTTTTATATTTGAGAAGCTTTACAACTTTTATGGGTTGTGGATTGTCTTTTTAAACTATCTCCCATAGGTCATAAAAAATGATTGTGATTTCCATTTGCAAGCTCCATTATTTTTAGTTTTTTGGAGTAAGTCATTCAATTTAAGAGATAAGACTTACAATTTTATCCATGAGTACGAAAGTATATCAATAAAATGAATACTACTTGGGGTTTTGCCTTAATCCTTGTAAGTAGATTCAAAATACAATAAGCAATTTTAGGGACCTTTCTAAGTCATAAAATGGAATATTGTTATACCCTTATAACACCAATACACCTTATACAATACTAAATAAGGTCAAAAAAATAGTTGGACCAAAATATATATCTAATTGGTTTTAGACCCTTGGCCTTCCCACATGCATGTGTCTTCACAAAATTTTATTAGATAACTTTTCCTTCAATAAATTTAAGAATAGCAAAGGAAAATGTTTTATCTATCCCTGATTTTGCTTGAATTGAAAAATAAAAAATAATAATACATGCATTTGATTTTTTTATTATTTTATTTTCTACTTAGCTTTTACCTAATATGTAAAAAATTGCTCTTTTCTTCCTGTTCAGCCCACAAAGACAAAGTCATATAAAAATCAACTAGAAATAAATATTTTTATAATGTAAAGTTCTATGTTATTTTTTTCCATTACACCATGTTTATCTTGGAATGCTATAGGGAGCATTATATAATGAGTCCATAAAATGACTCATTATTGCTATAGTTTATAACCTTAAACATATCAAATGGTTGAGCATTATATGTAATCTTAGGATTTAGAAATATCATAAGGTAGGACGTAGATGTTTTTATCTCTATAAGTTCATGTGAGTCTAAGATAATCTTATTTATATTATGTTCTAACCATTTGCATGTTTTAGTCTTCACATTTTGATATGTCTAAGTAATAGTAGCATCTAATAAGAGTTTTGACCATATTTCATGAGGATAAGGATGTTATAAGAACATAGAACTGATCATCTAAAGCATAGATATGGATTCTTTTAGTTAACTATGGATTATGCCAGTAAACTATGGATTTCACTAGCTAGCTATGGATTTCAATAGATGACTGTAGATTACCACAGTTTTGCTATGGATTATCATAACTCACTATAGAATTTTTCATAGAATGTTCCAAAGTATTAAAATATCATTTACACCTTCTTCATGATAATTTTTAAAACTCTTTATTATATTTTTATTTTTTTTCGTGTATATAAATAGTTTCCTATTTTTGTTTGCTCTTCCATTTATGGAAGTTGTCATTCTAGGTTGCAACACTAAAGATAGAAGATATGGATATCATGTATGTACATATTTGGTCAGTAGACATGGTTAATCATGGTAGGTGGATCTTTTTGATTTCTTGTAAATCTTATTGCAACTTTTCTCTATTTTGGCCATATCTCCTAATCTATCTAGAATATCTTCTTGTTTTAAATCAGTCGCATTGTTACCTGATTTCTAGGGATAGATAATTTTTTTTGCATAGAATAAAAAGATAGATCCATTTTGGATCTGGGATACACATATATATAGATATATTGTAATTTTGGTTGATTTTAAATACAAGAAGAATTGCAGTAGTTTACTCTTTCAATTCATGTGTTAAAGTAGCATCTTAATGCTGAGTTAATTTAAACCCAAATCTAAGGGTGAATAAAGGCCCACTCCTTGAGGAGACAAGATATTTATATTGGTTTTATAAAGTTATTTATTATTTATTTTAATTGAGAAATAATTAAGATTTATAACCTTTAAGATAAATTAGATAGTTGATGTTCCTCTTTCAATTTAGTATAAGAATTTAATAATTATTTTAATTCCTACAACTTTAATTTTGAAAGTGTGAATTTGAGTTTTATTTCATTCTGAAAAGTGTGAATTTGAAACTTAGTTTGAGTGAGTTTAGTTTCTAGTAGTGTGTGATTGTTTCCAAATTCTTTAACTCATCATAGTTTGGTTTGTTTACATTTCTTGATAGAGTTTTTCCTTTCAGTATTAGTTTAGGTTTTTATAAATAGACTTTAGGATTAGCATAACATCAAAAAGACTCCAAAATAGTATTGTTAACCTAAAACCAATAAGTGACTTACTATAGATAGCCTTGATACTACCCTAGTAATAATTGACACCAATATAAGTTAGTTAAATGAAAGGGTAATAATGACACCCATCATTTTTGTCACTATTGTTGGGACTTTATTTCAAGAGTTAGTAAGGTAAACACTTAGGGTAATATTAAAAATATAAAAAACACAAAAATAGAATAAAATCACTCTCTTGTCAAAAATAGGTATATGATAGGCAACAGGATTCACAAGGTAGGTTTATTCCAAAAGATTTTGACGCTTTGTAGGAAAGAATCAAAACACTTTCAGAGAAGATAGGCAATTTGAAAAAATAAATTAGTGAACCATTTAAGAGTCCTTCTAGGGAGTAAGAAGAATCTTCCTCTACAAAAGCTAAAATATTTAACACTGAACAACTAGAATCCCCTCTCAATATAACTTTATTTGACACAAAAAAAATATAGGCCATGTGGAAAATAAATCATAATAATGATCCTAAGAGGACTTTATCTTATCATATTGTCTTTGAAAATGATGAATGGAAAACAATACAAAATATTTCTCCATCCAATCTACCTACCTTTAGAGGTCTATCCACTAAAGACCTAGACCAATTTATTTTTGAGTTCAAGGTCCTCTATCAAACTTATGATTATACTTCAGATAGCCAAAATTTGAAGCTCTTTCCTTATACTCTAAAGGAAAGAGCAATGAGGTGGTTCATGGGACTAACAAGGAACTCTAATAACACTTGGAGAGAAATGAAAATAGTATTCTTGGATAAATATCAAGATTATTATAGGGTCAAGGATAGGAAAGAATAAATTTTTCAAAATTAAACAAAATGAAGATGAAAACCTTGAAGATTACATAGATCAATTTGATTTTGCCCTCAATAGATGTGGTTATGAGCTACTCAAATAAGTGATCAAAAATATATTCCTTAACGGATTGGATGAATCCTCTAAGGATTATTTGAATCTTATGGGGAAGGGAGATATTACCAAACTAGATTTCCAAGAAATCACACGGCTATGTACCAACTACTCTAAGATTAAATCTAGCAGTAGAAGAGGGAAACTAGGGAAATTTAGTGATGTAAGAAAACTCATGGTAGAAATATAAAATTTTAAAACAAACATACTGGTTCAACTGAACTCAACATTAGATGGATTTCAAGCTAAGGCTAAATCTAATATTAAGCCATTGGAGATCTATTACCTAAAGTGTAGAATAAAAACATGCACTTAGGGACTATCCTCTAGGAAAAAACTAAAATCTATAGAATATGTGATGCTAAGGATCATAACACAAAGAACTATAGTCACCTTCTTACTCTCAATAACTAGTTTAAATATAATGCACAAACCCTAGAAGAAATCAACTATGTTTAGAGACAAGGAAAAACCTTTCAACAAAATCAACAATTTGGCTCAAGGATTCCTTTTTCGCAATGCCATGCACCTCCATAAATAGGTAGTACCACCATGGGGCACCTAGGAATGGATGCCACAATAATGGATGATACCCTAACATTTTCAACAAATTTGGATACCTCAAGGTCACTAGCAACCATGGACAAATCAACTTTGGAATTCTAGTCCAAACTATAACCAACAGTAACAAAGAAGGTATCCATAAAAACAACAAGCATTAATGGTTCCTTAAGGAAACCAAGTATCCCCTATATAACAAATAAACCAACCTTAGTTATTTGTTCAACCAGTTGAAAATCCAAAAAAATAAATAGGTTTATGTAAATGAATAAGGGGAAACAATGGGGGTAGGAGCTATTGAATGTGCAAACATTCATCTCAAATTAGGAAAAATGTTTCAAGAACCCTTAGATCATCATTATAGAATTACCTCAATAAAAAATAAGTCCACAAACTCAACTAGAGAAACAAGAAGAGTCCAAAGAGGAAAACTAGAAAAATAGAGGAAGTTATCATAACTCCTCCATCCGTTCCTTTTCCAAAAAGATTGAAGGAAGTGGAAAACAAGAAGAAATTTGAATTGATTCAATAACTCAAGAAATTAAACATATAAATTCCATTTCTATAATCCATTCGAAACATTATAGAATTAAATAGGGTGATTAAAAGTTTGTATATCAGGACATCTAGAAGAAAAAGGCAATATTCTAAGACCATTTAAGTAGATGGAAAAATTGCTAATTTGTTAGTAGGTACATTAATTTTGCCTAAATATGGGGATATAAGAAGTCCTATCATTTTTTTAAATATTGGATACCAAAAGATACCAAATGTGTTCATATACTTAGTAGTTTCTATTAATGTAATGACCATGGACACCATGCAAAAATCTCTCTTTAAAGGATATGCAACCAACTACTACAGTTCTACAGATGTTATATTATTCCACTACCAAAATAGAAGGTGTCATTAAAGATATAATGTTGACTATAGAGTCATGGGAATACCCTATTGACTTTATTGTCCTCTAGCCTAAGAACAAATAAATTGGATACCTATTGATTCTAGGAGTACCCTAGTTAGAAAATATAGCAATCATTGATTGATTATAGATTAGGAGATCTAACCATCTCAAATGTTCTTAAATGGAAAATGAATTTATTTATATCCACCTGCTCAACCATCAATAAATCTTCTCAAATAATTGTGGGTTAACCAAGCTGATGAAAAACATGATAGTATCTCCTCTCTAACCATGATCACAATCATTGATCACATTGAGGAAGTAGAGGATGAGTTATTAAGAAGTATTGTAACTATTATGGATCTTGATAGTTGAACTATGGATTGTAATATTCTAGCTATGTATTTCAATACTCCATCTATGGATTTGGACAAAATATCCCTTCATGGTAACACTTCTTATTCTTCTAATCACTCATCCTTTTCCACCTCTTTTGACATGTTATAGGACCATAAGGACATTCAAAATAATGTGATGCTATGGGCACATGAAGGCCAAAATTCATTCTTAATAGCCCTTCTATTGTCATTTAACTATAGTTATTCCCATAGAAGATAAGTTTGTCAAAGATACTATCACATTCCATACATTGTTATTATTGGTGTTCTAGATTTGTACCCTAGCTGAGAAGGGGATTGTTCAAGTCCTCTACTCAAATATATTACAACATGGGACTGATCTTAGGTTTTAGGTATTCTAATAATGGATTAGACCTCTAGAAAAGGCTGAATTCCTTTTAGATCTATCACCTATACTAAACCTAAACTAGCACTTACTTGGAAAAGGTAAAGAGATTTTAACAATAACTTATGAAATATTGTAAAAAGAGGTGATGCACTAATGATTTGATCACTCAAACTTTCAAAAAAACACACTATAGGATGCATTAAATATTTAAAAAAATCACTCACATCATTATTTCATAAAAACACATGAATTAGCTATTAATCTAGCATGAGAAGGCAGTTATCCATTTCCAAAATTGACCAAAAGACCATATATTGCACTTAAAATGACCTATGGGGATTTCTAAAGTAGTTCATGAAGGTGAGAAAATTTATATAGAGTCAAAGAAAGCATACATTCACTTAACCAATCAATGAACTCATAAAACACACTTTAATTCAGCTTTAAAATGAAGGAATTTAGTTTTTTATTGCATGAAATTGGCGTTATAGTACAAACATCAATATAACTTATCCATACCAAAGAGAGGGATAGAGGGATACATTTCAAGGATTGGAAGCCTATATTTATAGAAAAGGGAAAGAGAGAGAGGGAAAGAGAGAGAGAGAGAGAGAGAGAGAGAGAGAGAGAGAGGAGAGAGAGAGTGAGAGAGAGAGAGAGAGAGAGAGATGAGAGAGAGAGAGAGAGAGAGAGAGAGAGAGAGAGAGAGAGAGAGAGAGAGAGAGAGAGAGAGTTGCACATTGAAAGAGGCCCAACCATTTTTGATGGGTTAGCACTAACTCGAGGACATTGAGTTATGATCTTATCAAAACCACCAAGTCAACTTGTTGAAAATCTACACCAGCTTTCAATTGATATGTTTACAAGGACCAAACTCTTCATTCCTTGGAACTAATAAATCGATATCGCTCTATAGATTGAAAACTAATCATTTTTATTGATTTTCTTGTATCATTCATGTCAACATTCCATTTAAAGCCCAATCACATTTTAATAATCAAGTTGTTGACCTTTTATCCATATTAGGTCTTAAAGGGCCCATTTCACTTCAACTAATATTTAATGGCTATGCTCGATCTTATTGGTTCATTATGTTTCAATCTAGGATCTTTTTCAAACTCAATTCCTTGATTTTTCTCACCTCAGCTAAAAAATGGCTCATTGACTTCTATCAAGAATGTATTAGGTTTGTCCTTTGTTCATTAGCTATCAAAAACTAACTTAGATCATTAAAATGTTGACCTATCTCACTCCATTAGATCCTGCTTGTCTGGATGAATGTTGATCATTAATCTTCTACCAGTTGAATGCATTATTAACACTTTTCATGCACACATTTCTCTCTCAGGATTTGTTTACTTCTTTCACCCTTTGCTCATCATTAGATCTGAATTCATGATTGAATATGAGCCATTATATTTTCTTAGACCCACTTATCTTTTTAGTCACTGCTCATTTTTGGGTCTTCTATCTATTGAATGTCGATCATTGATCTCTAATGTTTGAAAATCAAATGGCTATTTACCATGGATTTAATTTGACAGTCATGTAAATATCTTATTGACTTCTTTATCTAATGCATGTCATTAGATGTTTTCTTAGATTAAATGCATAATATCTATCTTGGACCCATTTGAATACAAAAAATTATTTGTTGTCTTGAACTTTGATATCTATACACCTGTCATTGCAAATTTGAAAACCAATGGTCATATTATATGCTTTAATTTGACACTTGTGCAAACATCCTTGGCCTACTAGATCAATTTCCTTGAAATAAATAATTTTGTCAGATCTTTTACATCGGTCTTTTTATCTTTATCAAAACCATTGCTATGAACATTTTATTTGAAATAAATATGTCCTTGGAGAAATTATCTTGGATAATTTTCCCTGAGAGATTTGGTTCTTTGGGATTTTTGCTCGACCACTTTTCCCAAAAGAATTGTCTGTAAGATTTTTATTCAACCACTTTCCCCAAAATAATTATGTCTACGATATTTTTGTTTGGCCACTTTCCTTAAAAGAATTATGTTTGTGAACTTTTTTTTTTGACCACTTTCCCTAAAATAATTATGTTTGCAGGCTTTTTTTTTAAGACAAAATGTTGGAAACAATTTTTACTTAGATTTTTTTGTGGTCAAAATGTCCAAAAGAATTTTACTCTTCAAGATTTTTGTTTTGGACAAAATGTCCAAAATAATTCACAATACTTAACCAAAAAAAACTGAAACAATTTTCCCAAAGGAAATATAAGCAGTTAGTTTTAATATAAGGTCTGAAAGAATCAAACTTAGTAAAAATAAAGCCTAAAATATATCCTAAGGACTTAGCCAAAAAAGGGTTTTGCACTTAGCCTTTTTAAAGCTTGTAGGCTCTTCTAAGCTTTTTCTTGAACTTTGAATGCTCAAATGAACTATGAAAACTTGAATCTTATGTAGACTTTTTCCATGACTTGGAATTTATTTGATCACTATGATAACCTGCTCGGACCCTTTACTTCTCTCTATAGACCTATGCCTCAAAAATTGACAAAATACACTTTAATCAATCTTAAAGTGTTTAAAAAGCTTTAAAATATATGGGTGATCTTTGGAGCACTCATTCCATCTAAAACTTGGTCAACCTGCTCAAACCATTTCTAGGAAAATATCTCTATGTGGGACAAATTTGGTCAACATCTTTAGAGACTTAGCTAGGTAGCATGCTTGCTATGCTTGAGAACCCATAATATCTATGACTCTTGGACCATTTACATGATACATGGACCATTTACATTGACTAAATTATTGCATAGGGGAGATGATGTGTCCATGAAATGACTCATTATTGCTATAGTTTATAACCTTAAACATGTCAATTGGTTGATCATTGTATGTAATATTAAGATTTATAACTAGTATAAGGTAGGTAGTAGATGATTTTATCTCTATAAGTTCATGTGAGTCTAAGACAATCTTCTTTGCATTATGTTCTAACCATTTGCATGTTTTAGTCTTCACATTTTGATATGTATAGGCAATAGTAGCATCTAATAAGAGTTTTGACAAGATTTCATGAAGATAAGGATGTTCTAAGAACATAGAACTGATCATCTAAAACATATCTATGGATTATGTTAATCAAATATAGATTCTATGAGTAAACTGTAGATTTCAATAGCCATCTATGAATTTCATCAATCAACTATGCATTTCATCAGTCAATTATAGATTTTACTAGTCAACTACGGATTTCAACAGGTGACTATATATTACCATAGTTTTACTATAGATTATCATAATTTGCTCCAGAATTGATAATAGCATGTTTCAAAGTATTCAAACAACCTTTCCACCTTCTTCATGATAATATGGAAAAATCCTTATGATATTTCTATTTCTCTTTATGTATATACATAATTTTTAATTTCTATTTGGTCTTCCATTTATGAAAGTTATCATTCTAGGTTGTAACTCTAAAGATAGAAGATATGGATGTCATGTATGTACAAATTTGGTCACTAGATATAGTTAATAATGGAATTTTTTATCTCATGTGGATCTTTATACTTATTTATAGATCTTAGTGTAACATTTCTCTATTTTGGCTATATCTCCCAATGTATCTAGAATATCTTCTTGTTTTAAATCAGTCGAGTTGTTACATGATTTCTATGGATAGATAGTTTATTTTGCATAGAATAAAAGGATAGATCCATGTTGGATCTTGGATACATGTGTGTGTGTGTGTGTGTGTGTGTGTGTGTGTGTGTGTGTGTGTGTGTGTGTGTGTGTGTGTGTGTGTGTGTGTGTGTGTGTGTGTTGTGTGTGTGTGTGTGTGTGTGTGTGTGTGTGTGTGTGTGTGTGTGTGTGTGTGTGTGTGTGTGTGTGTGTGTGTGTGTGTGTTTGTGTGTGTGTGTGTGTGTGTGTGTGTGTGTGTGTGTGTGTGTGTGTGTGTGTGTGTGTGTGTGTGTGTGTGTGTTTGTGTGTGTGTGTGTGTGTGTGTGTGTGTGTGTGTGTGTGTGTGTGTGTGTGTGTGAGTGTGTGTGTGTGTGTGTGTGTGTGTGTGTGTGTGTGTGTGTGTGTGGGTGTGTGTGTGTGTGTGTTTGGCATAAATAAGATTTATAACCTACAGGATAAATTAGATATTTGATGTGTCACTTTTAGGTTAGCATAAGAATTTAATTATTAATTTAATTCCTAAAAATTTAATTTTTCAAGGGTGGATTTGAGAATTCTTTCATTATGCAAAGTGTGAATTTGAAACTTATTTTTAGTGAGTTTATTTTGCAGCAGTGTGTGATTGTTTTCAGATTCTTTAATTCAGCACAATTTGGTTTGTTTACATTTCTTTCAAGAGTGTTTCCTTTCAACATTAGTTTAGGTTTTTATAAATAGACTTTATTATTAGCACAACATTAAAAAAAACCCCAAAATAGTACTATTAACCTAAAACCAATAAGTGCCTTACTATAGATAGCCTTGGACACTACCCTGGTAAGAATTGACACCAACATAAGTTGGTTAAATGAAAGGGTAATAATGACACCCATCACCATATAGGTAATATATTTTGAAAATTTCTAAATTTTAATGAAACATTTGGTATAAAAAATTCTATATGTTACAAATTACTAAATTTTGAACAAGCTTTGATATAAATGAAAGTCATACAATCCTTTATAATGATATTCTAAATGAATTTACATGAGTTTATTAATATTGCATTATTTTCCAAGATATTTAGATGAAATAAAAGTGTATTTTTTAATTATTAATTAAAAATAAAACTCTATTATTAACCAAAACCCAATGGGTCATACAAGATCATACACTATCAAAAATAAAGATGGTTTATAATGCACCTTGAAAAATGTTGCTAGAAAAAATTGAGGGGACCCTATAATTTTGAAGTAGGGAATAAAAAATTATTTTTGGAGATAAAAAATTCACACAAACATGGATTAACTCATATTCATAGTTTAAATATACTCTATACATGGATAAATTAAGCTCTTCAGTCCCCCCCTTCAAATATATAATCCTCCTCTTCAAATTCCCAAGTTATGATACCACTGATCAAATATAATATTGAAGGAATATAAATCAAAATATATTTATTTTAATAATTCAATATTTACATGATTCATAAATATTTTAATATCTTTATGAAGTTTATTTATGAAAACCAACCAATAATGGGTTTTTAACTAACCCAAACAAGCAAAAGATAACAAAACAAATAAATAAATAAACTACATATAATCTTGGATCATGAATGACCCAACATATTATTAGCCCAATATCTTTAGGGATTCCCATGCCCATGTGTGTTTATGTCACCAATGCCAAAACTTCTCTAAATGATATGTCCATGTATCAATTCCCCTTCAACCTATGATAGAAGATCACCCTTTCGCTCAATGGGGACTTGACTACATCAGAGTCATCAAGCCAAACTCATCAACTAGGTATAAATTCATATTTATATTCACTAATTACTTCATAATATGGATATAAGTAGTGGAAACCAAGAACATCACAACCAATAAATTCATCAATTTCCTTGATAAAAAACATAACCACATAGCTTGGCACCCTGACATCACTAGTTTGCAATAACAGGGATACATTCTAGTCAATAGAGCTCACTAAGTGGGACTATGAGAAAAACATTACCTTGAGTTTATCATCCAACTAATACCTGATATAAAATGGCTTAGATATGTCAAGAAAAAAAACTAATCAATGTAATCAATGAGTCAGTAAAAAATAAGCCTAAGGAATTGTTGGCCAAATTTGACCTACATATAAAGCTTATGCCTAAATGGATGAGTTGAACATAGTTATGGATGGAATGAGTGGTCAAAAGATCACATTAAACTTATAAATATTTTAAAACACTTTAAGTAAACCTAAAGTATAGTTTGTTGAGAAAGTAGGTTCTCATGGTGATCAATGCAATCAGGATCATGGAATGAATTTGCACAAGCCTTGAAAACTCATCAAAGCTTTGAAAGATCAAGGAATAGTTCAAGAAAAAGCTTATTATTTATTTTTATTATACATTTTATAAGTATGATCAGGAAGCCTTCCAAGCCCAAAGGGTCACATAAAAATGATGCACTTAGTGTCAAGATCATCCTATCCAAATTTAATATCTTGATAAGGTTTCTATCACAAGATTTAAGTCTTTAAAGAAGAGCTAGCAGAAGGTGATGTGAATGTGAATGTTAAGTTTAAGTTGTGATAAATATCCATTTGAATTCAAATGTTCCTAAGGATAAATGTGGGGATGCCAAGTGCCAAAATATTGAGTACCTAAATGAATATATAATAGTGCATGGTGACTAATGAAGATAGTGGGTCTAAGCTAATCAATGGTGCATGATTCATCATATGAAAATAGATCAATGAAGAGTAAAGTAAACCAATCAATAGATCATGAGAGTAAATAATGAGTTACCAAGTGTCATAATTATGGTAACTACCAAGCTAATAAATGATGCAAATTCAAGATGTATAAAAGCAGATTAATGGTGAGAAGTGAGTCAAAAGGTCAGCAGATCCTAAAATAAAATGCACATGTGACAAGTGTCTTAAGCATGTTAAACTGGTAGAATATATGGTTCATGTTCATTCATATAGTGAAAGGTCAATGGTGTAGGAAAGGTCAAAAATTTAATAGAGCTCAGATTAAGTGTAAGGCCACCAAGTGTCTAAATTTGATAATCCTAAATCAATAATTTGATGGCCAATGAATAAAGGCAAGCCTAGGAGACTTCTAGTAGAGGTTGATGAAGTTTTTTTGAACTAGGAAAGCAAATGCATTAGAATCAAGTTCTAAGATGATCTAGGTTGAACCAAAATGGGCATTTCAGGGATCAAGCATCACCATTAGAGCTCCATGGAGGTAGAATAGGTCTTTTAGACCTAATACATACAAAAGGGTGGCAAATATTGTTGAAGCAAGATCAAACACCTGGTGAGCTTCATTTCATCAAAATTAATACTATAGGAAAATAAATAATTGGGATTGGTTTTTGTCTATAGTAGACTAGGTTTAGATTTCAAAGTTAGGGTAGATATTTATGATTATGGGAAAGTATCTTGTCCTTCGAAATAGTCATATCTTTAATAAGTAGCCACCTGAAATAGACAAGGCCATGGCATTATCAAATCCATGAATATGAAGCTTTTGTATTTAAGTACAAGGTGGCATGGAAGTTTAAGGAAAAGATTTGGTGTTTGAGGGTTCTAGATAAGGCATTCAATACATTTTCAAAACCCTTGAGGACTTTTACTCTTAGTAAACCACAATAATATCTTGATTGATCTGAAAGGTGGTATAACATTCATTGAAGAAAGGTGGTAGCTCATTTATTAACTCTTTGATGACATGCTCCGAAACTCTCTCCCTCCCTTATGCTATATCTTCTATTCTCTTCTCCATTGTAAGGGTTCCAATATTTTGATATTTTCTAATCTTTTCAAAGATAAGGATACTCATTGAGACTCTTACAAAAGTGTACTCATAATCCTATCAAAATTTATAATAACTACCTATTGAAGTAATAAGATAAATTCTTCACCTATATCTTGCCTTTGATTAGTGTTTATCAAGCTTGTGCATGATGGTCATGTGAAGGAGATTCTTCCTAGACCATTGCCCTTCTTCTTACCTCTTCTAAGGCATTTTCAAGCTATTTTTAGGTCTAGACTTGTGCTCTTTTTCCATTAATGGATATATAGTGTGAGTATTAGAATTCCTCTTTGCTTCATTTGTTGAATGGTTAACCTAGTCTATGAAATACTTATGCAATTAGTTAGATTGTGAGACTAGGTGATTATATTGTATTATGTTAATCTAGTGTGGGTTCAATCTTATGTGAGTGTCCATTCAATTTGGTGCATCACCTTTTTAGTTTTCTTAAGAGTCTTATCCCCCCTTTTTAACCCTTTTCCAAGTAATAGTATTAGTTTAAGTGATCCATCAAGAGGAAGCCAACCTTATCTAAAGGTTTAACCCCATTACAAGATACACACAGCTTGGGGTTGTTCCCATTATTTAGCTTAGTTAGAGGGAGACTATAAAATTCCTTCCAAGGGTTCAAATTAATTCTACAATAGTTTCTAGCACACCTAGTGGAACTTTACATTCAAAGAAGAAGGTTAATCAATTTTGATGTTATATTAATCAATTTGTAGTGGTGATAAATTTCATATGATAGTATCTGGTGACTCTAAACAATAAGAATCCAAGGAACATTCAACATTTTGTTAGTATAGTAGTGCTTACATCTCATGCCAAATGTGACTACAAGATCATCTTCTAGAGGTATTCCTTTTGAATTCATTGAACTACCTTTAAATTCAGCTAAAAGGCTAAGGTTTGCTAATACTCACCCATATAAGGGAAATTTTCCACCCAAACCCATTTCAATACCTACCTTAGCAAGATCTCTATTATCCCCTTTTAATATGATGGCAGCCCCTAGAGCTTTTCTATTTTTGGCCTTTAATGATATGAATCCTTTCTATCTCTCATAATATGATCCTATACCAGTAGTAGATCTTGAAAGTGTCCCATATTTCATAGGAGACCAATCTAAAACTAATTCTGAGCACCTCATGGACATAGCCAATTTTTAAAATATTCATAATTTCATTAACGAAAATGTAGTTATTAGATTACTAGCTATCTATTTTAAAGTAAAGCCTTGGACTGGTATAGATGCCTTGCTACTAACTCCATCCAATCATAGGATCAGCTAGGTGATACCTTGTGTAAAATATTTGAGGAGAAAAGTGACCATTTGTCACATTTAGAGTAATTAACCATAATTAAAAGGGTTCCTCATGAAGTCATGCGAGAATTCAACACAAGATTTCAAAAGACACAGGATAGAATTGTAGTCTCTATTAGATCAAATCATAACTTTGCTTTAATTTACTATTTAAAGTATCTAAATAGTGACATAGTATTAATTATCTAATCTATGGGAGGAAATATACTTCTAGATGTTTATGAGGTGGCAATCAGCACAGAAAATTATCTATTACAAGTTGGCAAGCTTACACCCAGACCACCAATGTCTTTGTTCCATGAGATCAGACCAACTCCTATGGTTATCTCCCCCATGTATGTCATTCCTCATATTCCAAAAATTATTGTAATACCTATTCTAAAGTAAGAAAAGGCTTCCACTGGTCAACCTAATGACTCCTTGGACAATAAAAATTTCTAAGAGCTTAAAAGCATGTTCCAATCTTTTAGAAATGAATTAGTCAATATGAAAAGGCAACATGACCAATTTAATAAGCCTTATCAAGCCCCATATTATCCTTATCATTAGTCTTACCAATTAAATAGGCCACCCTACAAATGAAATTTCCAAAGCTAGGGGTAAGGACAAGGTCAGCCTAATTATGTTAGGAAACACAACTACAATCCAAACTCTACAAACACCTCTAATTCTTTAGTTCCTACTTATAAAAATATTTCCCAAGAAGTTGAGGGGACTCTACCTTGTAATTAGTCTTTTGGTCAATCCAATATCCCAAACACTGACTTCAATCAAGCCTTCAATGAACAATGGTATCAAGTTGATAGCTATGGGTATAATCAAGCTCTTATGGATAAAAACATAGAAGTACACATGATACAAAAACTATAAGATTATCAATTGGGTCAAAATCCTAATGAGGGACCAAGATAGTTTGGTGATACAATGGTAAACTATGAGCAAAAAGAATTCTATGCATCTAATTAGTAGGACAGTTCTATCCAGGTATACATCTTAGTGGCAGAAAATATGAGATTCAAAAGAAAGAATGTGATAGTAATTAGGAATTAGTCAAAGTACCTCCAAATATTTATCCATCACTATCAAATACAAAGGAATTTACTATTTACCCAAAGTTTAAAACTCCTTTAAAGGATTAGAACCAAGGGACTGCCTTTGTTCCCCAAAACTCACAAATTTAAAGTATGGTTGTGGCTCCCAAAACATAAGCAAAATTTTATGGTTTACCCATCAACATAGTTGAAAAAATGAAGAAATAAAAGGTGAGTGTGATAATGTGGGATGTTTTTTACATGTCTATCTAGGTGGATATTCTTCAATAAGATTTGTCTAAGATTAATGTTGCACTAGTTGTAGACAAGCCATCAAGCAAGGTGAACAAAATTATCACCAATGCAATCAAAGGGCCTATTGAAGGATATCTAGGTAAAGTGATCAAGCATCCTCATTTATATATTTATGTAATCATTGGTGATTCTTTGGTGCATAATTGTTTGGTGTATAATGGGGCTAGTTCCTTAGTAATGCCAAAACCCATAACTGATCAGCTTGGCTTAAAATATGAGCCCTAATCCAAAGGAGTGTTTTATCTTGATGGATATTTCACCTAGCCATCTAACATAATTAGGGACCTCAAATTGACCCTACATGATTTCCCTAGTGTTTTAGTGGCTCAAGATGTGTCGATCTTAAATATACATCTTCATTTTGTATTATGCTTATCTAGAGAGTTCACAATAAGGATTAGAGGTTATCTATTAGTAGACTAGTCATACATGGCATTTGGAACAAGATATGGGACCAAAGTATCAATGAAGTATGATCCTATTGCATAATTCCACATTAAACCCTATGGGATAGATAACATAAACCTCAATTTCACTATCTTTGATGAGGATGAATTCATGACTAGTCAAGAACTAAACACTCATCCTGAGGAGATACCAGATATGTTCCTAATTGAGTTATGGAATGATAATCAATTAGTTGATCCCTTGGAAGGTGTTGAAGAAATAGACATGGGTTTCTATTACTTACATGAATAAAATCAATCCATGCCATCCCTCATTAGATACCAAGAAGACTCCAGTGGCTTATGGAATTTTTTATATGATGTTTCAAGGAGTAAACATGGAATAGGTGCAAGTGAAATTCTAGTATCCCCTTCCAATGACAAGTATTTCTCTTCTTATAGGTTCTAATTCAGTTTCTCTTGTAATGTATAAAAATATGAGGGTTTTATCCATGGTCTTCAATGGGCTAGTAAGAAGAGGATCAAGGAATTGCAAGTTCATGGGCATAATGAATTGATAGTGCATCAAGTTAGAGGCCATAATGTCACTAAGAACCCCTTAATGAAGTCTTAAAAACATAGAGTGTGGGACCTAATTGAAGACTTTAAGGCTTTCAACATCCAAGTAATGCCAAGGAACTAGAATTAGCATGTTGATAGGTTAATTGTTGTGGGAGCTCAATTTGATATCCCCCAAGAGATACAAAATACCAAAGTGCAACCACATGTCAAAGTGGTAGTAAGACCATTAGTCCTAAATAATGAAACTCATTGGAAAGTATTTAAAAATGACAAACAAATTACTTGTTTCTTATAGCAAGAAGTATAATTATCCTCAATAAATCAAGAAAAGTTTCAACATCAATATGAGGAGTAAATAACTCATTTGAAATCTAACAAGCTTCCTAAATGGTTAATCACCTTTGAAGGTATTTTCCATAAGGGAGATCATATGAAGAGAGACCAAGTAGCAATGTCAAATAATGAGGAAAACTATGAAATAGTTATTATCCTTAAAGAAAAACTCCTCGATATTGGAAAGGTAAGCACTAAAGATGAAAAGCATGCTTTTATAGAGATTTGTAGAGAATATATAGACATATTTTCTTGGAAGTATAGTGAATTAAAAGGCTTTGATCCTAAGTTATCCCAACACACTATAGAATTGGAGGTTAATACCAAGCCTGTGAGGCAAAAGCAAAGGCCTATCAATCCCAAAATAGAAGAGCTTATGAGGAAAGAATTGACTAAATTTATTGAATATAACATCATCTTTCCTATCAAGCACTCTTTATGGGTAGCCAATTTGGTTCCTATCATGAAGAAGAATGCGAAGATCAAATTATGTGTTGACTTTAGAGATCTAAACAAAGTCTCTTTGAAATACCACTACCCCTTATCATCCATGTAGTGACTTCTTTAGATATTTACTAGTTTATAAAATTTCTCTCTCTTGGATGGTTACTCAAGACACAACCAGGTGCTAGTAAGAGAAGCAGACCAATATAAGACTACCTTCACCACTAAGTGGGGAACATATGCTTATTAGAAGATGCATTTTTCCTTATCAAATGTTGGGGAATCATTTCAAAGAAAGATAGACATGCCTTTTCAAGGATTTTTGAATCGTATGGTGTTGGTATACTTGGATGACATCATAGTTTTCTCTAAAAAGTCTAGTGAACACTTAGACCATATAAGGTTGATTTTTCAAAAATGTAGGGAATATGGGATCTATTTGAATCCTAAGAAATGTGTGTTTTTTGTACATGAAGGAAAAAGTTTGGGTCACATTATCTCAAAGGAGGAATTATCCATTGACCTTGATAGAATAAGTTTAATCTTGACCTTATCTTTACCCAAGCACAAGAAAGGGATCCAAAGTTTCCTTAAAAAAATAAAGTTTGTGAGAAGGTTTATACCTAGTTTTGCAAACTTGTTCAAACCCATCACCACCATGATAAGGAAGATCCAAGTTTTTACTTGTTCAAGTGAAGGTAAAGTAGCTTTTTAGGTCATCAAATAATCCATTTCCTAATCACCCTCACTTATAAACCCTAATTTTTCCAAGGATTTCATACTATATACCTTTGCCAATGTTGACAATATATTAGCTATGTTGATGTAGAAGAATGGTTAAGGACTAGAGTAGCCAATTGCATTTTTTATCCAAAGGATGGATGGATATGAGGCAAGGTATAATTTCATAGAGAAGTAGATTCCCATAGCCTTGAGAAGCCTAAAAAAATTTAGGCCAATTCTTTCCAATAGAAAGATTCATCTTATTGTGTCTCATCCTGGAGTGAGAGACTTTCTCCTCAATAAAGACTTGAATGATAAAAGAGATGGTTGGATTACCAAGGTCATGATGTATGATTTGGAGATTAACATCACTAAGTTGGTAAGAGGAAAAGGATTATGTGATCATATGGTAGATGATCTCCAATAAGACAAAGAAGTTATTTTGGTAACACAAGACAACTCACAAGCAGATGCACCTCCACTTCATAATAGTTGGCTCCAGTA
This sequence comes from Torreya grandis, assembly GCA_037957365.1. Taxonomy (NCBI): domain Eukaryota; kingdom Viridiplantae; phylum Streptophyta; class Pinopsida; order Cupressales; family Taxaceae; genus Torreya; species Torreya grandis. The sequence goes on along the minus strand of JARHVA010000014.1, from coordinate 11,640,408 downwards.
TATGACCCATTTTCTACTGATAGGTAAGTGTCCCCAAGGTTTAGATAGAATAAAAAGAAGATATTTTAGACTTAATTCCATACCTTATGCATTAATGTATGGGGTTTTATTTATAAAATACCTTAATGGAGTATTTCTTAGGTATATGATGATAATCAAGTAACAAATCTTTTGGATCATTTCCATGATGGACCTATACAAGGTCATTTTGATCTAAGAACAACAATGGAAAAGGTAATAATAACTAGTTATTAATGGCCCAACCTTTTCAAGGATGCATATGCATGGATAAAAAAGTGTCAAAAATTTGCTCTCTTTATAGATAAAAAAAGATTGGCATCCCTTCCTCTCAATCCAATTCAGGTGGAACAACCCTTCATGCAGTAGGGTTTGGAATTCATAAGAATGATAAAACACCTTCCAGTATGGGTGGAGGCAATTTATTTGAAAGAAGCTAATGAAATAGTAGTCTTAGACTTATATGACAACATAGTGACTAGGTTTGGTGTCCCAATTACTATAATTTTATATAATGCTTTAGATTTTTTAGGCATGAAAACAAGTGAATGAAAACTTAAGATGGGCATATACTTCAACACATAATCCAACTACTATCTTGAAGGCAATGGATTGGTAGAGTCCACAAATAAGAAATTGATAAGGATCATCAAAAGGACCATGGAGAAAAACCAAAGAACATGGCACATAAAGTTGAATACAACCTTATGGGCTGACAAGTGACTCCCAAATTTTCCATTGAAAATTCTCCGTATGTCCTAATATGTGGATGGGAAACCAAATTTCCCATCTCTCTCAAGTTACCAGCCTTAAAATTAGCACATCAACTTGAGTTGATGGAAAGTGAGCCTGTGAACATGAGGATGGTAGAGCTCATGGAGCTTGAAGAAACCAAGGACCTTGCAATGAAGACATTAGAGTCACATCAAGCTTAGGTCAAAAGAGATTTTGACAAGAGAGCTACAATAACTAAATTAAAATAAGGGGACCTAGTCCTCAAATGGGACTCAAATAGGGCCAAGCCAGGTAACCACACCAAGTTTGATAGTTTGTGGCATGGTCCTTATTTGATCCATGGATGTAAACAACATGATGCTTTTTAGCTTTCCCAGCTAGATGGAGAGGTATTGCCATCCTAGTCAATGGTGTGAACTAGGAATTTGACTCAAGAGAGGTGACTAGTATTGTGTTAGTCCCAAAATGAAAACAATTTGATAAAAACACGCTAAATAGCATACATCTCTAAACCTAATTACTAGGGTGAGCTTAATAACAAAAAAAATGAAAAGCACAACTAAAAAGTAAATAAAAATAAGAATCCCTCACCTCCCTTGGATGTTCCAAATGCTTATATTGGCTTGTGCTCATGAAGTCTTCATCAAAGGAGGCTTGGCTATCTCCTCTTCTCCTTGGCACCTTATGGCTTTGGCTTGGCTTGGATCAATATTTTGGCATCGTAAATTTGGCATGTGAGAGATCTTGGAATCAATTTGACATGGAAAATTTACACAAATTAAGCTTAAAATTCAATAGGTAAGGCGTCCTATTTATAGATTTTTGAGATTGCTCAGAATCAACCTAACCCGTCTATCTTGAGATGAAGATGTGTGGCGAAGGATTAATTCATTTTTTTTAGAAATAAATCTATAATTATCCTCATTATGACATTGTAAAAAGGGGCATTAAAGAGGCATGGAGGGTCATTATGAGGCATGGGAGACCCATAATCTTTATATTTGTGGCATTTATGGCCTAAGATATCTTCCTGAGAAATGAGGTCACCTGATGATGTAGTTATTCAATATTCATTTCCAAAAATAAGTGTTCAAAATTTTTCCATGGAATTCTTAATTAGGCTCTAATTTTGTTTAATTGTCTCTTAAGCATGATTACACATTTTATGCACAAATTACTTAAATTGATTAGGATGCCTTCTTATTGGTCTAAAATTTGATTAGATTGGAATTGTAAGTAAATGTAAGATGCATTGGATCTATCATCCCATTTAGGATGTTGCCAACACCAAATAATAAAGACATGCATCTCATGCAATATATTTGATAGGAAATAGTAATCTAAAGCACCCAGGTGCAAAATTGGCATTTTGACTTGAAATGATCTGATCAAAGTTAGCTGGCCCATTAATTACATTGCCTCATTTAATGATACCCTGGCCAAAATCAGCACTTGAATATATCAATTTCAACTCATTTACTATGTTTTAGTGTTTTTAAGCCAAATTATGCATTTTGATGGAAATTAGTCAAAAGCCTGGCTACAGGTTATCGATGGCCAAATTTATGTGTCTAAAAATGGCATTCATTTAAACCCTTGTTATTAAAGGAGTTATAGCCATTGTATTATATTATATAAATTAGGGTATATTTTATGTTTTATTCCAAGTTCCATATGCACATTTCTTTTAGTTATTTTTTTCCTTCAATAAGTGCCCCAGGCACCATTGTTGTTTTGTTTCTTTTTGCCCCTTTTTATTTAAGAGAAGAGTTCCTAAAGAAGGAAAACCTTGGGCCAATTTCTATCAGATAGGAGAGAAAAGACCAAGACTCCATATGCTCAATGGATAAGTAATGGCAATCATTCTATTGCATAACAGACATGTAACCCCAAGATGTCATAAAAAATGTTGGCCAATTTTGGCCTACATTCAAAGCTTCTACCTAAATGAATGAGTTGAATAGATTTTTGGATGGAATGAGTGGTCCATAGATCATAGGAAACTTGAAAAGCTTTTGAAACACTTTAAGTAAACTTAAATTATAGTTTGTCAAATTTTGAGAAATCATGTTCTCATGGTGATCAACGTAGTCAAGATTATGGAATGAGTTCACATAGGCCTAAAAAACTCATCATAGCTTTGAAATATCAAGTAACAATTCAAGAACAAGCCTAGAAGAACTAGGTCATCATGGCATGTCATGTAGGAATAAATGAGTCATTTTGATTGTATATTTTATAATTATGATCAAGAAACCTCTCAATCCCAAAGGATTACATAAAAATGATGAATTTATTACAAATATCATCCTCTACAAATTTGATATCTTGATACGATTTTTATCATAGAATTTAAGTCTTCAAAGATGAGCTAATAGAAGGAGATGTGTGCATGAACACCAAGTTTAATCTATGGTAAATAGCTATTTGAATTCAAATGTTCTTGAGGATAAACATAGGGCTGACAAGTGTTAAAATCTTGGTTAACTGAATGATGATATAATGGTGCATGATGAATGATGAAGACATTGGGTTCAAGTTTATTGATGGTGCATTATTCATTATACCAAAGTAGATCAATGGTGACTGAGAAGTCAACTAATCAATGGATCTTGAGAGAAAATAAAGATGTACCAAATGTCATAACTATGGAAACTACCAAGTAAATTAATGATGCACATTCAAGTCATGAAAAAGTAGATCAATGATAAGTGATGGGTTAAAACATCAGTAGATCCTAAAAACAAATACATAGGTGAAAAGTATCTTAAGCATGTTAAATTGGCAAAATATGTATGGCTCACATTAATTTTTAAAGTGAAATAGTAATGGTGTGAGCAAGGTCAAAATATCAATATAGCTCAAATCAAGTGCAAGGTCACTAAGTGTTTAAATTTGGTATCCCAAATCAATACGTTGATGGCCAACAAATAAAAGTGAGCCCAAGAGACTTTTGGTGGAGGTTGACGAAGCTAATTTTGACCTAGGCAAGTAAATGCATAAGAACCAAGTTTGAAGATGATCTAGGTTGAACCATAATGGATATTTCAGTGGTCAATCATCACCAGTAGAGATCCATAGAGGTAGAATAGATCTTTTAGACTTAATATAGATAAAAGGGTGATAGCTATTATCAAAGTTAGATCAAACACTTGGTGAGCTTCATTACATCAACATTATGACTATAGGAAAACTAATAATTGGGATTGGTTTTCATCTATAGTAGACTTGGGTTTATATTTCAAAGTAAGGGTAGATATTTGTGATTATGGAAAGGCATCTTGTCCTTAGCCATAGCCATATCTTCAACAAGAAGTTACCTAAAACAAACATGGCTTTGACACTATCAGATCCATGAATATGAAGATTTTATCTTCAAGTAAAAGGTGGTGTGGAAGTCTAAGGAAAGGATTTGGTGGTTGAGGGGTGTAGATGAGACATTTAATGCAATTTCATGACCCTTGAGGATTTTTCCTCTTATCAAACCACAATAGTATCCTAATTGATCTGAAAAGTGGTGAAGCATTCATTGAATAAAGGTGGTAACTCATTTATTATCTCTCTAATGGTGTGATCTAAGACTCTCTCTCCCTCCCTTCTCCTATATCTTCTATTCTCTTTTCCATTGTAAGGGTTCCAAGATTTTGAGATTTTTTTATCCTTTTGGAGATAAGGATACTTATTGAGACTCTTGAAAAAGTGTATTCATTTGATAAGGCCAAACCTTATCAAAAAATTTAAGAACTATGTCTTGAAGTAAAAAGATCAATTCCTTACCTATCTCTTGCCTTTTATTAGTGTTTATCAAGCTTGTGTATGATGGTCATGTGAAGGTGTAGAAACCCCTATTTCCCTGAATTCTGAAACTAAATCTTTTTTGGGATGTTTTTGTATATTTTGATTTTTTTGTGATTTTGTAGGAATAAAAAAAAGAATGTGAATTTTCAAGATAAATTTGAATAAATAAATAAATAAATAAATAGCAGTATAATCTCTTATCTAGCTAATCAATGATCTTATTATTCTTCCAGATGATTACAATATAAAGTCTCTATCATGCATATAAAAATAATATAAACTATTGTTCAAAATATTGATAAATAAGCTTTCTCTGGTTGTTATTTTAAAAACACAGTCACCAACATCAGTTGGTTATACTCCTGTATCTATTGATGTCGATGTAGGAGTCAGTCGGTGTTGGTCTCTGTTCAGCTGGTGTCAGTCTTTGTTCGGCCGATGTCGATCCCTACACTCCTTATGGCCTATGATTGCTGAAACTCACTTTTTTATAAAATTGTACGGTCTAGTACAAAACTATAAAGATTTCATACAATAGCAGTAAAAACTATACAGCCTGTATGCTGGATGCCTTATCTCAAGAAATATTATGCTAATATTGAATATCTTTATCTCAATGATTTATGGACAAAAACCCTAATGAAATAAATACCTGTGAATCTCTGTGATAACCTCTATGTGAAGTTATCTCTCTACTTGGCAATAGATCAGCTGATATCTCACAACCTTTGAATTGCACACACTAAAGATTGCACATTCTCCAATGCAAATAGAATACTAGAAACCCTTGGCTCAGTCTTCTCAGAAAATACTTAACACAAATTATCTTCAACATCAATGAATATATGGCACTTCCTCCAATGAGAAACCCTTATATCCTCAAAAAGGTGTGCTTGCCCTAATTAGGGTTTCATAATTAAAAATTAGGGTTTCATAATTAAAATACACCAAATAATTAATATTTAATTAAATCAATCAAATATTAATCTCCCTCAATACATATCCAATTCTCAAACCGTCTGAAGCTAGTGAACCAGGGAGTGATTTCGCATGTGACCATACCATAACAGGGGTGCTCCACTGAGTACCAAAAATCCCCAAAAAAATAGGAACTCAAGCAAACAGTGTTTAAAAGAGCCCAAACGAAAGCCAATTGGAAAAATTATACTAGTCGAAGCCAAGCCAAGCTCCATCAAGACCCTATATCCATCCTATCAGCCTACGAGGGTCACATGATAGGCTAATCATCAACTCTGAGAGATGTCAACTAGAAAGGGAACATGACAGTCTGCCCCTCCTAAAATTGCTTATCCCCAAGCAATCACTGAACAATAAACTAGTCAATCCACCTGGATCCCAAATGCAGTCATGATCTATATTGCTGTCAATCAATGCAATCTCTTGCAATATCCTCTAAAATATAACTAAGAGAAATCCATAATCAAACTGGCGAATACAACTCAACAAAACTCTAAAATCACTATTGCCACAGTCAGGAACCCATGAGAAACAAACTCTCAAAATATCATAACCTGAGTAGAGTGGAAAACTCAAACTTCCAAAATCACAAATACCATATACGCATTCCACCATGCTATGTGGAAGGCACACTCCAAATCTGCAACAACTTCCAAATGGAACTACGCCAAGTGTAGAGAACCCACACACTATACCTCTACTGTAATCAACATATCTCTGCAGATCACCAGCCACGGTCTCATTACCTAAACTCCTATGCATCACTGATAATGAAGAGACATCACGCACTAGATAGCAATAACACAAACCAAATCTGCTTGCCATCAACTCCTGCTCTAAGTCATGCACTAACAAACTGTCAACCCTAACACCTATCACCATGCCATGTCTATCACAACTCTCATCCCATGGCATCAAATCATCCCAAGTACCAAGATAAGGATCCCAAAATCCAATCCATGAATAGAAATCAACTGGCAACTCAAGTAAACTCCTCACCTGAGTAATGTGAACAATACCAACTGAATTCATGCACCTGTCTCCTATACCCACTACAATCTCTAAATCTAGAGTGTGAATGCTAGACATACTCATATCGTCATCAACATGTGACCTGACTGTAAAAGAAAGCTGAGTCCCTACCACATGTGCTAACTCTTGAACTGAACTCACCTCAAGACAAAGCTCATCCACATGTCTCTCAGAATCTTGGAGATCCAACTTCATTGCCTCCATGCCCTCCTTGATCTGATGTGAGTCATCACAAGAAGAACCTACTGTAACTCCTTTTTGTCTCTCCATGTTGGAGAGATTGACCTTCCCTTTTATGTTTTTAAAATGCTATCTCTCCTTGATAGCCACTAATCTAGCTTCCTTGGCCCTTTGTGACCACATATCACATAAATTTTGTGTCCTTTCCACATCCTTCCAAGTCTGATATTCATGATGTGAAAGTGAAGTAGCACTATGATCATCCAAAGAATCCATATTTTTGTTACCCATATCATTAGCATGCTCTATGCTGGCCTATAATGTAAAAGTCTCAAGTGAAGCTTCTTGCAAAGATGATATAGACAACTCATTCCCCATGGCTGCCCTCATATCTTTCTTAAAAGTCTAATTTTTGCTTTCCATGGGATCAGCTATATGCTGGTCACTAGATGATGAAAATTCATTGTAAAGATTTATAGATACTTCACCTATAGAGACCTCTTATTTATCCTCCCTTTTGTTTTGTGATGTGGACCCTTTAAAAATGGATGCCATATACCATGCTAATTTGTCTTTGATTCTAGGGTGTGAAAGCAATTCATTCATCCTCTTCTGGTTTTCAACCAAATTGTTCAAACTTTGTTTAAGCTTCTCCATATTCTTGTCCCATTGCTTCTGAGTACTTGAAGTAACCATGATTAATTAGTTGATTCAATGACCAATCTACCCAACAGGATGGTAGGACAAAAGCTCTGATACCACTATAGAAACCCATATTTCCCTAAATTCTAAAACTGAATATTTTTTGGGATGCTTTTGTATATTTTGATTTTTTTCTATGATTTTGTAGGAATAAAAAAAAGAATGTGAATTTGCAAGATAAATTCAAATAAATAAATAAGTAGCAGTATAATCTCTTATCTAGCTAATCAATGATCTTATTATTCTTCCAGATGATTACAATATAAAGTCTCTGTCATGCATATAAAAAAATATAAACTATTGTTCAAAAACCTAATAAATAAGATTTTCTCTGGTTGCTGTTTCAAAAACACAGTCACTGACGTTGGTTGGTTATACTGCCACATATACCGATGTCAGTGTAGGAGTTGTTCAATGTCGGCCGGTGTCGGTCTCTGCTCTATCGATGTCGGTCTCTACTCGGTCGATGTCGGCTAGTGTCGGTCTCTGTGCTACTGATGTCGGTCCCTGTGCTCTCTGCAGCCTATGACTACTGAAACAAACTTTTGTTTGAAACTGTATGGCCTGGTACAAAATCGTACAAATTTTGTATAGTAGTAGTAGTAAAAATTGTATAGCCTGTATGCTAGATGCCTTATCTTAAGAAATATTATGTTAATACTGAAGATCTTTATCTGGATGATTTATGGACAAAAACCTTGATGAAATAAATACCTGTGAATCTCTGTGATAACCTCTGTGTGAAGTTATCTCTCTACCTGGCAATAGATCAGTTGATATCTCACAACCTCTAAATTTCACACACTAAAGATTGCATGTTCTCCAATGCAAATAGAATACTGGAAACCCTTGGCTCAGTCTTCTCAGAAAATACTTAACATAAATTGTCTTCAACATCAATGAATATATGGCACTTCCTCTAATGAGAAACCATTATATCCTCAAAAAGGTGTGCTTGCCCTAATTAGGGTTTCATAATTAAAAATTAGGGTTTCATAATTAAAAATATGCCAAATAATTAATATTTAATTAAATCAATCAAATATTAATATCTCCCTCAATACATATCTGATTCTTGAACCATCTGAAGCTGGTGAACCAGGGAGTGATTCTGCACGTGACCATACCATAACAGGGGTGCTCTACTGAGTACCAAAAATCCCCAAAAAAAATAGGAACTCAGGCAAACAGTGTCTGAAAGAGCCTGAACGAAAGCCAATTGGAAAAATTTTGCTAGTCAAAGCCAAGCCAAGCTCCATCAAGACCCTTTATCCATCTTATTAGCCTATGAGGGTCGCATGATAGGCTAATCATCAACTCTGAGAGATGTCAACTGGAAAGGGGACATGACAGAAGGAGAATCTTACTTGACCATTGTCCTTTTTCTTACCTCTTTTAAGGCATTTTCAAGCTAATTACAGGTCTGGACTTGTGTTCTTTTTCTATTAATGGATGCATAGTATGAGTCTTGGAATTCATCTTTGCTTCATTTGTTGATTGGTGAACCTAGTCTATGAAATACTTATGCAATTAGTCAGATTATGAGATTGGGTGAGTATATTATCTTATGTTAATCTAGTGTGGGTTTAAGCTTATGTGAGTGTCTATTAAATTTGGTGCATCACCTTTTTAGATTTCTTAAGAGCCCTATCCCCCTGTCTAACCCTTTTCTAAGGAATAGTATTAGTTTTGGTGATCCATTAAGAGGAAGCTGACCTTCACTAGAGGTTTAACCCCATTACAGGATACCCATAGCCTAGGATTGTTTCCATTATGTATCTTAGTTAGAGGGATCCTAAATAAATCCTTTTAATGGTACACATTAATTCTATAACAAGACTAGCATTCACTATTGCAATACGCTCTTTGGTCTAACCACACCAGATATAAGCAAGCTCTCAAAATCTTACCTTTTCTACTAGTTTATGGATTAGACCCTATATTCCTAGTGGCTCTCAATTTTCTAACCTATAATTTTATGTAATAATACATGGAGGACATTGAGAAAATAAGCTCAAGACTACTAGACATTGTCCAATTGGAGGATATATGAGAAGAGGATCTACAAAACTTTAACAGACATCAAGTAACCATCAAGAGATGATTTAATAAGAGATCAAGGGTCAAATCCTTCTAGATATCAAACCTAGTCATATTATGGGATAAATAACATGATAAGAAGGGGAAACATTCCAAACATGACACACTCTAGATTGGCCCATGCGAGGTATCTAAGTTGCTGAGGTAGATGCATTTATAATGAAATACCTTTAAAGGAATGACCTCCCACTACCTATGAATGGATAATTCTTCAAGCACTACTTCTTGGTTTTCCACTCTCATATAGTTTTAAAATATCCTCTAGGCAAGGTGTTGGTAATGTATATATTAGGTTAGAGTTATCTAGTTTACTTTAGTCATGTGTTTGATTATGTTATGTTGTGATTTTACTTTATTGTTCTTGATTTCTATTATTTTTATTGTGTTTTTTCACTTTGATTTTTTCTCTTGGTTTCCCCTTGTTCACCCTTGCTAACCATAAAATAGTTTATCATTATTCCCATAGTTCATATTGAGAATTAGATAAGATAGTTTTAGGAAAGTAGAATCTAATCCAAGCACTGGTCCTCATGTTTGATCACAACAAGTTTGATAAGGCACTAAAAACATAGTCCTAGAATTAGAAGGCACAAGGTGAGATCTTAGTATTAAACAACATGATAAGCAAAGGAGCCCCTCTTGAGGCACTAAAAGGATTAGAATTCATTGATTCATAATTGAGAAAATGAATTGAGAAAGGCCTTATTTTAAAAATGATAATCATAACACTTAAAATAAAAATATGAATCATAACATAATCATTAATTAAAGGGCCTTTTTATTGCAAATATTTTATTGAACCATTTCGACACCTTGGCTCTCCCGAATTAATTAAAATAAACATCAAAATGAAAGGAAGTCTAAATCTCATGAAAATTTAAGTTTCTTCCTAACAAAGAGTGATTTGGGAAACCTCCATTGTAATTTTTTTGACTTGGTTGGCAATGGATCAAGGCCTATAGTGGGACCAATGACATCTCTTTTAGGGAATCCCAATGGCATCTCTTTCAGGGATTTATATGTCTAACTAGTAGTAGGGTAATTCCCAAGCTTTCTTTTCTTTAGAAATATTTTGTAAATAAAATTACATTTCAAGAAGCTTTAAGTACCTAATATATTTCTAAGCTTACCTAATAAATTCAAAATAACAACAAAATCACTTTCTCATAAAATTTCCATTTAAAGAAACTAAGGTCCAATATGTTGTTTGTTGAAGCACAATTGAGCACTCTATTTTCCTCTAATTTCATCTAAAGGGATATTTATTTGTTTATCTCATATCTGAATAATAGATGCCCATAATCTAGATTCTAAATGATGAGGCAACATTTTCCCCACAAAAATCACTATTTGTTGTGACCAACACACCCCATTTTCAAAATATCAAATGAAGACCCTCTTTGAGATTCAAAATTTTATGTTTCCTTCTTGTGAAATGAATCAGTCCAAGGTTAATTTAAAAATCATTATCTTAGTGCTTGGGTCAATATCAAGGCTATTACAAAATTATTTTCATAGGCCCTTCACTTGTAAATCTAAACTTTATTAGAATGAGGTCTTGCTTTAATTATGAACTAACCAATAGGAATGAGTGTTTCGTAAGTTGTTTTACCAATATGATTATTGTCTAAATATAAAGGTCTAAATGGACACATTTATCAAAGTTATTCAATACATATATTTATATTTTAGTTATGTGACATTCATTAAATTTAGGTTTTCATCTGATTTATGGACTAACTTGGCTACTTGAAGTTGCTTAGTTTTGTGATATTTTTAGGATTGTTCACATTGCATGGTGTTGCATTGTTACATCCCACTTGATCTAGATCAGAAGGATATTCTACAATATGTTTTCCTTTCTTATACTTATTCATTTTGTATAATTTTACTATCCAAGGCCATTATCACACATCTTTTTGCACTTAAAGATATTATCAATTTTAAGAGTGGAAATGTAGTTTGAATTCCAATGGATAAGTCTCAAGCTCTAGGATGGGTCCATGCATATTAATCTAGTTAAATCACTTCTATAAACTAAAATTACTAAATCATAGACTCTGTAAGCATCTATTTCATTCTGGACTAGTCATATGTATTAATCCCATTTATCTAGAACCTACAAATAAATACATAGTTCATAAGGTTCCCCAGGCATCTAGATAACTAAGATCAAAACACATGTCCTAATATCACTCAAATATGGATTATCAGGTAGTCATACATAATCAAATATTAAATACCATCTATTACAACTTGGACTATCCATGTGGCAACATCCCATTAACTCGAGGTGTTAGAGTTGTTAGTATCTTAGGTGTGTCAAAGATGTCAAAACCCTAGGGGATACCGATGAGTGGTAAGTTATCATATGAATACTGTCAGAGTTTTAAAGCTCATAAGGGTGTCATAAATATTATATCCATATGGAATCTTAATAAGTGGGAAGTGGAGCTTGTCGTATATGTTAGATCCCTAGAGGATCTTGATGAGTGGGAAGTTATCACATGGAGCCTATAATGTTTATCAGTCTCCTAGGGTGTTAGAGATTTTAGAGCCTTGAGGGATCCCAATGACTTATAATCCAACACATATATCCTTTTATATATTTCAAAGCCTTGGGGGAGCTTGATGAGTGGGAAGCCACTATGTGGAGCTTTTTAGAGTTGTCACTCTCCTAGGGGTATCATGTATGTCAAAACCCTAATAAATCCTAAATAACCATAGGATGCCACATGGAACTTCTATATAAAATGATATAAAGGCCCTTGGGTGTACCAATTAAGTTATAAAGGAGGTATAGTTAGAACTCACACATAATCACAAAGTGGCACATGTCACTCCTATATGCCAAATGGTAAAATGGGCTAGAATGGCATGGGTAAAGAAGGGAGAAATATAGGTTTGATCATAAGTTGATAATAGAATGATATATGTAATCAGTAGGTCTAAGTGGAAAACTTCATTAAATGATAAGGTAAGGGAGCATCACCTTAATTATGCCTAGTTAGCATATCTTACATAGAGGTTCCTAAATATAAAAGGACACATGGACTAACTAGAGGATAACTCAAGCACCATGGGGTATAAAATAGGCATGTGCCTACCACATCCTTAAATTAATAAAATTGGTTAATTGGGATTTGATTTGATAGATTATAAACATCCCTTCACCATCACCAAATCTAAGTTGAGCACACATTTTCAAATTTCTCTAAGTAAATGCCAAATTGGGAAATCAACAAGTGTATTGTGCCACCAACTTAGAATAAAATTGTGCAATGTGAGACCTAAAAACCATTAATACATAAAATATTTATAGATCCCTATAATTTCATATATCAATATGCTTTACCTTTACCACTCCCAACTCCCATGTATCCTTACTTTTAGAGCCTTCCTGACTTTCCAGTGTTTCCCCTAGATTTAGAGTTTTAAACCAAACAACTTCCCCAACTCTCATCCATGACCATGTCATATTCAAATCATAGGCCTGATCTTGAATATAGATATACCACCTTTTAATCAGACATAACCCATTTTGATCACTACAAAAAAGTGTTTCAAGTAAATAAATATACATAAATGCCCACCTTAGATGACAACAAGGATGAAACCCAATTCCTAGATGATCTTGCTAATCTACAGGATTAAGGATTGCACATGTTTGTTGCCAATTTATAATTGTTCCCATGTGCTAATATCTTTGGAAACATGTTTTTTAACTTTGTGTTTGTGCATGAAACTATGCAAGACCTAGTGTACTCCACAAGGTCTAAGAACAAAATTGTATATATCTTCAAGGCTAATTTTAAGCAGTATTATAATCTATCATAATACACCCTAGTTTATAACTATAATGAGATGGACATATGGAATAAGAAACATGAGATATAAAGGGTTATCTAGGACTGGTCCATTGATCCAAAGCAATGAAATATAAAATAATACACCAATACCTATCCCATTCATCTCTTCCATGAAGGAGTTTATGTTGGTATGATCTTATTAAATAATTTACTCAAAGCCAAAGATGTCATTCACTTGAACATCCTCTAGGTGCCTATATTGAGAATCATCCTTGAGGTAAAGGTAGTCCTAGACCTTGAGATCCTCATTAACTTCAATTTGGTTAAGATAATTAGTGAGGCATGAGGGGGTGGTAACATATATATATATATATATATATATATATATATATATATATATATATATATATATATATATATATATATATATAGTTATCTTGTGGATGGGATTTGTGACACCCTCGCATTCAAGCCTTGTGTATTCCCACCATGGATACCTATCAGCTATATATATATAGTTATCTTGTGGATGGGATTTGTGACACCCTCGCATTCAAGCCTTGTGTATTCCCACCATGAATACCTATCATCTCTATGGTTCATGTGGTTTTCTACATATTTTACATGCATCATTACAAAAAACATATATGGGATATTTGTGATTCATTCTACCTAGTGGTCTACGCGGCCATAAACTAGATACCCATGTCATGGTTTATAGTTGAGATTAGGAAGATACTCCTACCCATAGTATATTATTGGTACTATTAAAACCACACCATCATATAGGTGGAATGAATTCATCTATCCCCTCTCCAGGTCTTGGATCACCTTGTTGATCAAGTGTTAGAGTCATCCAAGATCTCTAACTTACCATAAATGCAAAAAACCCTAAGAGTATGTGAGAGCTAAAATTATAAATAAAATACATGAATGCATTAAATAATATTCCTATTTAATGTCAAACACTACATGAATAGATCACTAATGCAATATGTAAAAAATAGTAAAGAATGTGTAACTCCCCCTAAAATAGTGTTCAAAGTCCTAGAATAGGAAAGTAACTCCATATCCAAAATAGTTAGTCAAAGGAGTAACTCCCAATAATTAAATAGGGCTTCTAAATGTAACTCCCAATGGAATATACACCTAAGAAATCATATCTCACAAGTATATGGAAAATCCAAGTGAGGTGGAATAACCCGTGTGGTATGTGTAGGAAATAATCCACAAGAATAAATAGTGAAAAATAAAAAGCCTACACTAATAGTAAGAAATTATTTATCAATTGGTTAAAGGTGTCTTGGGTTACTTACTCAATCACCAACATAATGCATGCCCAAATTTTCTAATTTTCATCCACCACCATGAGTAAAATAACCTACCTTCACTATCAAAGATGGCTATGAACAAACATTAATACACCTTAGAGAGGGCTGATCATAGAGAATGGGGGCACCAAAGGGCCATCAATGCCCATGTGGTAAGTTATGTGGCCTACCTCAACATCATTTTCCACCATGATCCTCATGAGGATGATGATATTCATCTTAAATTGGCCAATGATATCAACGTATTCATAAGAGTGTAGTTGGTAAATAAGAAATGAAAGTGGGCCTAAGTTAGGTTGATCATAGAAGAAAGGTTGGTTCTACCTCTATAGGTTCCTCCAGCTTAGCCTAGGGAAGATTTTCAAGTAATTTCACTACATGTTTTTAGGAGGATCATACAAGGGATCCTAGTGCCCTCACCCCCTTGACATTTGCCTCCCCTAGTATCAGTGTTATCTCCACCACCTCTACTTACACATGACACTCCACTACTAATGGTGTAGGTGTTTTAATTTCATAATGATATCATCCCTAAGATGAACCCAAAGTGGGATTAACAAGTAGTGTCCCTTGATATTCCTTCCCCCATTTCCAGCTTCCCTCCACAACCCATTAGACCACCCCTAGGATTCCCTAATCCCACCAGGCATGTTCTATTGAGGTTATCCCTAGTTCTCATCATACCACATACCAATTCACCTAGGTCACCTTATATTTAGCCATGATTAGCATCCTCACTTATTAATTCCCCTCCACTCCACCCATTTCCATTATAGGAATCCTTGAATACTACCTAGGATCTCTAAGAGTTTCATTTGCATGGACCTCATCTTTAAGAGTGGCTAGTTCAATTCAAGCAATTCCTACATCTCTAGAGATGGCCCAACTTTAAATGTATTCCAAATTCATAATTTCATCATATAATATGGTTACCTCATTAATAATTTGATGTAGACACTTCCCAATGTCCCCACCTCAACTACCTTGATAGCCACCTTAATAATAAGTGCACCCATATGCATGATTTTAGTGGCTCTTAACTATGTATTATTTGTAACTACTCACCTAATGGTATAGGTTATTATATAAATAATTATTATTATGTTCCATTAGACCATCATGTTGTAGGTTGGTATGATCAAAACACCTTAGAATAGGAAGAAGGTAACATTTATAGTTCCCCTAGCTCAAGTTCAAACCACCTCAATGACCTCTCCATCTAAGATAGGAGTTTTAGATAATCTAGATATGAGATCTCAAAATAAGAAAAAGGTAATTCCTTACCCATCTTATGTTCATCTCACTCCTCCCATTGCTTCCCAACCTTCCTTATTAACCTTATTCCTTAATGACTTGGCTTTAGCTAGCTAATTTCCTCATTCATCATGAACACTTAGCTCTTTGGTTCCATTGGCCCTTAGATCTCCATGATTCTTAAGAAGTTGCATTCCCACTTATTCCCTTGGGATCCTCATTTTTGGTTCATCCATTTTCCCCCATGCCACCTCCTTCATCCTTCTTCCCACTTCCCTCTTCATCCTCCATCCCATTCTTTGTGCCTCTATACTTTCACCCTTTCTTCCACCTTCCATTTTAGTTGGCACCATTTTACATGTTCCACCTTCCACCACATTTGGTACATTACTTAGAATAAGTTGGGATGGTCCCATTGAGCCTTTAGGTGCAAAAATTTCAAAAATGGTCTATCATGCAGATGTGGATGTCTAGTGGAAGTCTAACAGAGCATCTGAGATCATGAAAAGGGTGCTCATGAAGACTTTCACTTAGGATGGAAACCCTATGGTATGTAGATCAAGAAATATCTCTTCACCCTCACCAAATTAATAACTACAAGTGGAGAATAAAGGCTATTAGAAGACCCAGTCTCAATGCTTCAATCCATAAATGACCTCACAAATAAAATGATGGAGGATCCTAGGGAGTAGGTAAGAAATTTAGAGGCTTAAGTAAGAATCACTTTCACTGTAGGCTTAGATGGAAAACTAGATGCAATTATCACTCATCTATTCATCATCCTCAAGGAAGTGACCAAAGCCCTATCTAAAAATAAATAATTCCTCCAAAGGATTCAAAGATATTAGGAGAGTATTATATAGGTGGATAATAAGTGAAAAAGTGCATATTATCATCAATAAGGGGATGTTCTAAAAATTGAAGTTGATACCCTTTATATACTTGAACCTATACCAAACCTTTGTAAGAGTGATGATAACATCCATTGAGGAGTAGTTAAACACTACCCAAGTGACCATCAAACTACTAGAGAAAAGTATGGAATAAATCCTTAATTATTTCAAGAATGTTAACATTTCAATGTTCTTCCACCTTGATGGCACCCTACTAGATAAGGATGAATTTGGGTCCACTTGGTTCACTTCAATGATATAATGAATAAAAATGTATTCAAAGACAACAAGGTAGGATATAAATCCATCTTAGGTTTAGCCATATAATCCACAGTAGGCATTATCTAGGTCAAAGAGGTTAAGCTCTCTTTGGAAGCCCCACTTAAGGGTCATGAAAAACTACTGACTCAAGTAGAGATAATCTTACGAGAACCGACTATGAACCCATAAAGTATTAACCATGAGACCAAACTCATTGATAAATCATTAGAAACTTAGCAATGCCTACCAAATAGTTTGTAAGTGGCCCACCTCTAACCTTCTCTTGATTCTCTCTTAATGGGCCCTAGGGAATCTTCTATATTTTTTCTGTGATTAGGAATATTTTGGTATAATTATGTTACACCCATTTTAGGTCATGATGGTTTAGAGTGGGGACTTGTGCTAATAAGAGACAAATCCCATTATTTATATATATTTATATATGTCTGTGTAATATTTTATAAGGGTTGACTCTATGTATAAATAAACACTTTCAGATTATTGTAAAATTACTTTTTCTATGTAAATATGTCTAGTTTACTTGAAGGTATTCTGCTCTCTTTATGCTTTAAGGGATCAACATCATTATTACAGGACTATAAATTATGTTTTTTTAAGGTTCATGTGTTAATTAGATTGGAATTTTATTTTTCTAATTTTTTGGGTGAATATTTTGTTGTCAACTAACTGAAGGCAAAATGGTTATATCAGCCATAGTGTAATGAGATAAATCTCTCCTCTCAGTAAGGGAAGGTTCCCTATAAACTATCACAAACTAATATAAACTATATATTAATTTAGGGGTGAGACCACATCATCCATTCCTCTTTTTTCAAAAATGATGTTTACAAAATAAAAGAACACTTTCTTGATATTTGACTAAAAAACCAAGAAACCCATGAGAGCACAAAGTCTATCATTGCTTCTTTTACTGATTTATAACTTAGAATACAGTAGAATAAGGTGCAGCCCAAAATTTTTGCTGAAAACTACAACAAAATATATGATCACAAAAGATAATAGTAGTTCAAAACCTTTCCAATATCCTTTGCTTTAAAACACTAAATCATAAAATAAAGATAATTGTTGTAGCACAAAGTCTCCATAATCAACTTTAGAACATCTCCTAGATTATTTTCACTCACACTAATATTTAATCAAATAGATAATATTGTATTATGAAAAGAACATAAGAAAAATTTCTAATACAACAAAATTTATTTCAACACAAAGTTTGAAATATCACTTGCTTTCTCATTCACTTGATAAATTTTGATTTACAATTTAAACTCAAAGTCTCAAAATGCTTTTCAATTTGGTAGAGTTTTTGTTTCAATAACTAAAATATCCATTTACAATAGAGGCCCTCTTTATTTATAGGGAGAAGCCTTGAGAAAATTTAGGAAAAACCTAACTACTTTGACCTATTTAAAAATAAGAGTCCTTATTGACTTGGGACTTCCTATTTTTTTTACAAGTAATTACATATGAAAAAAGAACATGTAAAAATGTCCAAATTTGTTTCAAAAGTAAATCTAAAAAATGGAAAATAAACTAAGATTAAAAACTACTTCAATTTGTATCACCATCTTTCTTCATGTGAGCATCATACATAGTGAAAGCTACTTGCATCTTGATGCCATCTAAACTAACAGTGTTCTTGAAAATCATCTTGGCTCCAACTATGGCATCTCTTACTGTGGTGACTGATTTTGCATGACTAGTTAACTTAGTTTTCAAGTTATTTAGAGTCAACTAATTATCCAAAATATTGTCTACAGAGGCTATAGACAGTGTTTTATTTTAAAATTCTTTCTAGAACATATCTTTAAATTATTGAATCATTTCTTCTGGAGAGAGAAACTAATTATCTTATGACGTAAGCTTGCAAAGTAGCTCCTCCAATTTATGTAAAATACTGACACCACTTTGTTCACTGATTTATCTTATAGATTCAATGTCATTGATCAAATCTTTAAGCACACAACTCCTATATGCCAATGCCTCTTTTGTTTTAGTATAAGAATCCCTATCAATAATGATGTCAATTGCTATTAGAGTGATTATTTTTAGTTTTCTCATCTCCACCTATTTATCATGATTATTTTCTATGCTCTCAATATCTTGAGAAACAACTTCAATGATATCATCTAGTTCTTCTCTTATTTTTCTCATTTTATCTATTTTCTCAGATAGCTCTGTAAGTAGAGAAATAACTTGTGCATGCATACTGTCTAAGTACTCTTCAAGTACTTTTCCTTTGAGATAAGTATCTTTTGCTTTTTGAATAATGGGGTCTTCTACATAAATGGCCTTAGGAGTTACAAATTTTTTACTCAAATTGATTTTCCTTAACACTAAAGTCAACTTTTCTACCATTGCTTTGTAGTGATCCTTCATTTCTTTCTCCCTATCAAATTTTTTAATTAGGATGTCCATGGCTGACTGCATATCATTATTGGCACTTTCATGAGTTATCTTACCTAACTCAACTCTAGAGATATAGTAATCATTTGTATCAAAATTCTCCATGGTTGCATCCTGTGGAGGTTTTTCAATCTCTAGAAATTTGTGTCCCCTATTCCCAAGTATTTTTGAAAGAATCTTTGGCTTCTTCAAGGTCTTAGCTTTTACAGGAACCAACTTATTAAAATCAAAGTCATCTAAAGAGAAAGCTTGTTTCTTCATTTTTGGTGTATAAACTAATAACTATGGTGGAAGCATAGAAGTACTCACATTAAGATCTATCTCCATTGTTGGCATCACTGGAGCTGCACTTGCACAGGTAGTGGAAATAATAGGTGGAGTGTAAGTAAAAACTGCACTTTTTACTAAGTGATCAGAAGTAGAAGTATCTCAAATATCAAAATATGGGGAGGACAAACTAGGAATAGACCCTAAGGAATGGAGAATATCTTCAAAAGTGTTTTGAGGGTTGTCAAAAATTATTTTAGGAGAGGGAGATTTAGAAGAGGGAACATTAAATAGATAAATAGATGGAGCTACAATAGGTGTGTTAGGTAGGGGAGAAGAGACTCCCATTTCTTGTTGTAAATTCTCTTATGGGGACAAAGTTTCCTCCTCTTATTGATTTGTAGGCCTATCTTTAATCTCCATCTCTTTCGTTGCTGGTTCTTCAGTGTTCTCTTTCTCAACTTCCATATCTTCTAGTTCAAATTCTTTTTCCACGGCTTTTGACTTCTTCATCACAAATATGAACTTAGGCTTATGTGGCTTGGAAGAAGAAGGAAAATAACTTTTGTTCTTCATCCTATTCTCCAATTTTCTTCTTGTTTCCTTTTTAATCTTAGCTTTTGATCCTGTGAGGAATTCTTTCAAAGCAATTCCCTTATTTTTTAGCCAATTATTGGTGTTTGCCAATATAGGTTCAAATATTTTCCTCAAAGAGGTCAGATCTTTTTGGGACCATTGAATTAGAGGGAGATGGGCATTAGTAATATGTTCATTATTGTATTTTTCATTAATTAACTCTCCATCATCCACTAGATTCTCAAGAATATCAGAAAGTCCCAGATATTCAATCTACTCAAGAGATAACCTATTATAGTCCATTTTCTTAACATCTTCTATTCTCAAATCTACCCAAACATCTTCTACCATAAGTTCATGGAATTGGGTTTTCCTCTTGATTATGTCTTTCATGCCCCTGTAGTCAAAATTTGGTCTTCTCTTGAATTCCTTCATGGTTACAAGCTGCATCTTTTCTTGAGCTCCATCTATTTATTATGCATGATGATCACTTGTCTGCATAACACTATTAAGACTAGTTTGCCTGAGGGGAATCTTGGAAGCATATAAGGATGACCTTGGAAAAAGCCAACCTTCAAGTATGAGAAAGAAAAAAACTGTAAGAACATGCATCCAAAATCATTTACCACTATCCAAGCCTCATCTGACACTCTTCTTTTTTGTAGTTGAGGATCAAAAAGACATACTAATAATACAAAGAAAGCATTATTTACTCTCCTAAAATGATGAATAAAACCCTTTAATGTTAATTGAGAGTATTATTGATACACTGGGATTACTCTCCTATCTCATTTTGATGTTAGACCTAGAAAGATTCTCATTGAATATATAATATACACCAAATAAGAAGTCATGTAGAACATGAAGGTAGTGGATACCTTTGTCAATCGTTTGTGTTAAGCATCGCTGATTTGTTCTCCCTAGAAGATGGTTTGTTTACCTTGGAGTATTACCTTGACGAAGGGATACATCCATTCGTGAAACTATGAGGAAGAGGGCAAACTTCTTACCTTACTAAGAAGAATTATCAGATCACCAACTTATTCTATAAAGTCACTTCTCAGAAAACTCTGTAGTCACCTTGAAAAGTTTTCCCTTGACATCTTGAGCCATTTATTATTGATTACCTTCTTTACTTTTTCAAGATTTTTGTCATATTCTTTTTATGCTTCAACAAAATCAATCTTTATCACTTCTATAGGAGGAGGGCACATAAACATCTTATCAATGAATTTGAGATCTAGTTTGATTAGCACATTGCCACTAGCATCCAACATAGCCCTAGTATCTTTATTATAAAACTAAGCACACTGAAGAACAAATTTTGTGTTGTGAGCTACTACTAGGAAAGAAGATATAAAATGAATGTTACTATCAATTATCTTCTTCATTTTGAAGCTAGGCCTACTTGACTTAGTTCTCTCCACAAACTCAACCATGTCCACATGACCAATCTCTGTATCTCTAATGTCATCGACATTAGAAGTAATCGAGGTGATTGGAAAAACACCTTGATATTTATACTTCATCACTTTTAAATTATTCAGAGAAAACTTAGTCATCTAAAAGAGATTTTACCAAAAGGATGTTGATGAAGAAATAAGATCCATAGAAGAAACTGCAATAAAAATTCATGATCATGCAATTAGGGAAAGTACTGGCAACTAGAAAAACTACATGTCGATGATCATGACTATGGAGATGTGCTTGAAAGGGCTAAAGTGTGAGTAGGCCAAAAAATCAAAGAAAAGTGGGCTCATAAAAGTAAAATTAAAAATATCTGAGTATTAGGAAAATTTAAGAGAATGTTTGCATGGGCGGTGAAATTTATCACCCTTGCATGTGAGGGATATTTACCATTTGCATCGATAGTAAAATAATTTAAGAGAATGTTTGCATGGGTGATGAAATTTATCACCCTTGCATGTGAGGGATATTTACCATTTGCATTGGCAGTAAAATTCACCACCATTACATGTAAGGGAAAACTCATGTTTACGTAGAGGTGGCAAATTTTACCGCCATTACATATCATTTGCATGTCGGAGCAACAAAAAGTGCTAACAAGGTATATGGCAAGGAAATCAAAGTTCTAATGTCTAAGTGGTGGAATTATCTGCTACTATAGGAAATAAGGGTAATGATTGAGTGGTAGATTTCACCAATATCACATGTGGTATTGGTTACAAAGTTTCCACTAGGAGAAGGTGGCAAAACTTACCACTCTTACACTTCTTGTTTAAAACATCTTATAAAGGCAAATTTAGCCATCTATGCATTTGATTTGTTCATGACAGGAAGTGTGAGAGTGGATTATTAAATCCATCATCACCAAGTTATTTAGAAGATTGTTTTCAACTAGATGGAGGGTAAACCTAGGTCAGGTCAAACTAATGATGATACACACAAGAACCTAAGGCATGGAAAGAGGTCAGTGGATTTCACTTTGATAAGGCTCATTAGGGAAAAATGAAGATAAAACAAGGGTTGATGACACACAAGACAAATAAAAATGAAAATAAAAATAAAACTTTAGTAGAAAACACTCAAAAAATAAAACCCTAGAAGTAGAAAACAACTTAGTGGCAAGTTTGAGATCTTAAGCTTGGCGGTGGCAAATTCAAACTCTTCCTTCATTATCACGATCAATCAGTTGTGGAGAGGGGTTTAGGAAACTCTAAAATAAAACAAATGAAAAACAAAATGCATTTAAAATCTCCAAACAAGCTTTTAAAACTTAGTGCGCATGGCCATTAATGCCACTCAAAGTTAAAGATTTTAAAAATCTTTGCTCAGGTGGCAAAATTTGTCGCCCTAACACTGTCGATGATAAGAACATGCACTCATAGCAAAAATTTCTGTCGATGCATGTAAAAAATAAAAAAATATGTAAGGGTATCAAATTTCATCGACCCTACATGTGCAAAATAAAAATTCACTAACACCCTAAAAATGATCAAAATTGACATTTTATTCAGATAAAGACTACAACGGGTTTCATGATTTTCAAGAAATCATGGTGAGGGAATGTTGTAAACTTTCTTAGGATGTTAGAAAACTTCACTTGAGATCAAGATAATCTTGTCTTGAATGATAAACTTAGAGTGTAGATTTCAAAATGGACAAGTTTCGTATGGTTTGTCTATAAAATGAGTGTAGCTGATTTTGGGAAAAACAACTGGCTCCAGCTAGGGAACTTCCATCAATTAAATTTTGAAATGATCAAAGGGAGTAGAATCTAGTCTATAAGTGCCTTCATCCATGCCATTAGGCTACGGATTCAAGCTACTAAAAAAATAAAAAGACAAATAATCTTAAACAAAAATACAAAAAAAATAAAAACATAAAACTATACAAATGTATAAATGAACTTATCTGATACTTCAAGGATTGAAGTGTTTTAGATGTTTCCCACTATGAGGTAGTAAGAATGGTGTTCCATCTTGGTATTCTAGCAAGAATCTATTTCCACCATAGAATTGATGAATGGTGAATGGACCTCTCCACAAAGAATCAAAGTTTCCATGTATTCTTTTTGGTTCTCTCCTCTTATCCCACAATAATACTTGATCTCCAATCTAAAACTCATGAATCCTTGCTTTCTTGTCAAAGAGTTTATTTACCTAACTTTGATACTCAGTGACATAGTCCATTACCATAGTTCATTGCTCCTCTAGTTTAGTTAAGTACATGATCCTTTTATCAATAGAACTTTCAATAGTTTGATCTTTCACTGCCTTTGTTAACTTTAGTACTAGTAGTTCCAAGGTAATTGGTATCTCCGCATTCAGACCTTACAAAATTAAAAATGATGACATACCTATTACCCTTTTATTGGTAATCCTGTCTACCCATAAAGCATCAAACAACACTTTATGCCAAGTTTTCTAATTCTCATTGACCAGTTTCTTGATAATAATAACCAGATTCTTATTACTTGATTCCACTTGACCATTTCCTTGTGGATAATAGTTTGAGGAGTGGGAAATAATGATCATGTGCTTGGAGCAAAAGTCAGTAATCTCATGGGAAGAGAAACAAGTGACATTGTCTATTATAATCTTATTTGGAACTCTAAATTAGGAAATAATATTTTCCTTAAGGAAATTACATACCACTTCTGAAGTAGTATGCTTAACTAGGATGGCTTCCACCCACATGGTAAAATAGTCTGTCATGGTGAGGACATAGTCATGACTAGCACTTGAGGGTGGGTTCAAAGTGATAATAAAGTTCATACCCTATTGCTATAAAAGTTCTTCAATCACCACCAGCTCGAGAGGTAATGCAGCAAACTTAGGTTTCCCAACGAACTATTGACACAAATCACACCTACATACCCAATTATATGCATCTTGAAAAAGTGTAGGCCAATATTATCTATCTCATAGAATATTATGAGCCATCACAGGTGCAAAAAAATGTCCTCCACAAGCCAAATTATGGAAATACTCCAAAAGTTAACTTTATTGCACTTTATCCATGTAACGAAGAAATACTCTATCAAGGCTTCTTTTATACAGACCATTGTCCCATATGACATAATTAGTAGACTTAAACTTAACAATTCTTTTCTCCTTATAAGATAGATGGGTAGGACACTCACCATAGGTAAGAAAATAAGTGATATTTGAATACCATTCATCAGTAGTACTAACAAAAAGAACTGTTGGCATTTGTTCAACTTTTACTTCTTTATCCCCTATTTCTTTTAGTATATTATCAAAAATCAATTGACATAAGCCCCTTCCATGTACAAGCTTAAGAGGTTTGATATCAATGTCAAACTCTTGGATTTTAGAAATCAAATTAACCCTTTTAGTACTGAACTCTTGTTGAGTTAGAATAGATTTTACCATTGTATCAGGCACCAGAATAACAGTATGTGAATTCAAGATATAGAATTGGAAATGCTTTACCACCTTAACCATGACATAAGCATGATTTTTCATGTTTAAATATTTTAATTCATGAGATTTTAGAGGACAACTCATAAATGATATAGGAGATTCCACAGCTTCTTCATTTTGCTAAACAAAAATGGTTGAAAGTGTATATTCAAAAGCGTAGCTGTATACTATGAAATATTTGGTATGGTCTGGACAAACAATGACTAGAGCATGAGCAATATCCTTCTTTATATCTTCAAATGCTGATTTGCCTTTCACAGTCTAATAGAAAGTAGCCTTACCCTTCATCATGTTGATGATGTGATAGGTTTTATCTGTAAATTCAGGAATGAACCTTCACAAAAAATTCACCTTTCTAAAGAAAGAATGAACTGCAGTCTTACTAGTAGGTAGAGTAAGACTTTGAATAGATTTGACTCTTTTTGAATCAATTTTAGTGCCTTCTTAGAATACAATGTGACTGAGAAGTTTACCTTCTATAACCCCAAAAATTGACTTTTTAGGATTGAGAAAAATATGATTTTACTAACAGCATTCCAACACTTATCGTAAATAATACACATGATTAGGATGATGTTTGGAAAAAATAATCAAGTCATCAAGATACACCACAATGAACTTCCCTATCTCATCTCTGAAGGCCAGGTCCATTGCTCTCTGAAATGTGGTGCCAGCATTGATCAAACCAAAAGGCATTCTATGATATGTAAATGTTCCCCAAGGCATAGTGAAAGTAGTTTTATACTGATCTACTTTATTAACTTCCACTTTATTATATCCAAAAAAATATATCTAATATAGACAACATTTTTGAACTAGTTACTATTTCTAATACTTGGTCCATGATGGGTAGGGGTAGTTATCTTTTAGAGAAGATTGGTTGAGATTCTTGAAATCAACACAAATACAAATTTCTCCATTATTCTTCCTTACAAGAACTATGCTCATGATCCAAATGGAATGATGGATTGGAAAAATTAATCTTGCATTAAATATCTTTAAAATCTTAGATAGTACCTAATATTTTGGGGTTATATTGCCTTTGTTTTTGCTTGTGAGGTAATGACCCAACTTTAAGGGGAATTTCATGTTGAATTTCCTTAGGCCTAAAGGACTTCAGATCATCATAAGAATATGCCAAAACATCAATGTAATGATGAAGGACAGGAATGAATTTGAACTTTTCATCATCAATGTAACATTTTTCAATGTTGACCATTTTGGGATCTATCTCCGAACTCAAATTTACTTGCTCAAATTACATGGAAGAACTTCAATCCATTTATTGCTACTACTTAATATATCTATCATGCTTATCAAATAGCTTTTCAAGTGAAACTAAACCTTTTAGAATTTTATTCCCTTTTAGTTGAATAAACTATTCACCAATTTGTGAATCTATTTTAGAAACTGATTCCCATAGTGAAGATTCACTACCTTTAAAATAGAGCTCATCAAAACTATTTTTTCTAAGAAAGAAATAATTTTATTATCACCATTAAACACCTGTTAATGATCAGCATTATTAGGTACACTTTGTAAAAAGACTATCTCAATAGTGTATTTGTTTCTTTTGAAATCTTTATGAGGAACCATGAGAGTTGCGGAGATGGCCAATGAATCTGCATGATCGTTAAACTCTCTTGGTATTATAGAGATATTGAAAGCATCAAAAATTTCAATGCAATCCCATACATGATTGTGATAATGTCACAATATTTTATTTTTGGTTTGATACAAATTTTTCACTTAATAAACCACCAATTCAACATCTCTTCGAGCATGAAGAATCTTAACACCTCTAGCACAAGTAGCTTTCAACCCGAGCAACAATACCTCATATTCAATGGTGTTATTGGTATTGTCAAATTGCAAATTGTATGAGAAAGGGAAAATATCTTCCTATGGGGATAACAAAACAATTCTAACTCTAAAATTGGTAAAGGAATAACTACCATCAAATTTAAAACCCAAACCTCATTAGAATTTAATTTTTTTGAATTTCATCGATTGGAAGATTCCTCTTCATCAGCGAGGGAAGAATCTAGCGTTATTATGCCTTCACTTGAATTTTCATCTAAAAAATCTTGTGATTCATTAGAAACATCTTTAGTGGATAGGAAATAATTACCCATTTTTGAGGATTCAAATAACATTTAAGCTTCAATATTTGTCATTTGGGTAACAATATATTTGGTCTCTTTCTCAAGAAACAACTTTTGCATGATGCCTTTAATAGGTATCCTTACTTCAAATAGATCCATGTTCAACTCCCCAACTACATCCTTGCAAAAATTATATTTGAGAAAAATGCCATAAGAAGTTGGAACATCAACTACTAAGACTGTCATCTTAATCCTCTTGTCTGGAAAAACTACAAATACAAATTGAGCATCTTTGATTTGACCCAAAAGTGTTACTTGCTTATTTTCCATTGAGAAACATCTTCCAAAATTCTTAGTTAAGGTGAGACCGAGGGAGTCTTCTACCTTGGTGGGCATAACATTATCAGAGGCTCCAAAATCTATTATGCCATTGCTTAACTTGTGATCATTTACTGATAAAAAAACATAGAAAGGTTCTATTTTTCTAGGGGTACTAAGGGGAGTAGTGACAATATTATTTTGGGTAGATTTGTTCTTTGAGGAATCATGAATCATTTTTAGAAAATCTTGTCCTATAGGGA
The DNA here is from genome assembly GCA_037957365.1 of Torreya grandis. Lineage (NCBI taxonomy): Eukaryota > Viridiplantae > Streptophyta > Pinopsida > Cupressales > Taxaceae > Torreya > Torreya grandis. The sequence continues at coordinate 11,612,451 of JARHVA010000014.1, read as the reverse complement.
TGGTTTTGTTTTTGTTGTATTCAAATAACCTATCAAACTATTCAAGATTAGCTTGTAAATACTCAACTTCAGATATTTAGATCTTGGTCTTCCTAGCATGATCTATTATGTCAAATAACTAGAATGAACTAGAAATAGAGAAAGGAAATATATCATTATGATTTTTATTTGATGTGGTACTGGTCTGAGAAATAGAAGTAGAAGATACAGGATTGTTAGATGTACTTACTTGCTTATTGCTCACTAGGTCTTTTGATTAGAAAGGTAGCAAAGTTCCCTATTTAATAATTGAGATCACTTATCGAGGTTATTCTCTTACTTTTCCCTTATCAACTTACTAAGTTGATTGATTTTGGGACCTAGTAAAAACATCATATGCTTTATCATACACTTCTCCTTATTTTTTAGCTTCATCTTAGTAATTCAGAAAACCAATGGTGGAGTCACCTACTAATTCTTCTTCTCATTTTGCAAAGAGATTAGCATCATTCTCTTGGTCCAACTCAGATTGTAAATAATGATCATGTTTAGCTTCATAATAACCAATAGCTGAGTTGACCAATGTTACTTCGATGGTAAGCTTCCCCTGTGTAGGAGGAAGACGATTGGATTTCCCTTTATTTTTAGCAACATTGCCTTGATATGAATTGTTAAGAAACATCCTCCTTGGTATATTCCAATAAAAATGAGGAGTAGACATATCTTGGGACATTTGCCTTTTCAGAGCTAGCAATTCATTTGCTAACTTTTGCACCATAGGGTCAATGGTGCTTGTGGAAGAATTTTTAGTAGAAGAGGAAAATCTACTTTTGTTAGAATATCTTCTTATCTTACCTACAAGGATAAGATCATCTTAAAATTTGATAGAGAAAATTTGAGCTGTAGGAAGATCTGCAAGGCCAACCCACCTTAACAAAAAACTCACTTTGAGAAGTTAAAATTTGATAAAAAAGCACTTAATATTCTTTGACGTTGGTTGAGCGATTGTAGGAATCCTATTCTTCAGCTTGTTGAATTTAGAAATGAAGTCTTGCATAGGCTCATTAGGCTCCTTCTTCATTTATGTAAGCTAAACCAATAAGGCATGTGCATCTTTTGTGGGTTTAAACCTAGCCTCAAACTTGGTCTTGAGAGTGTTCTAATTGGTTATAGTCTAAGATTGAAGATGATAAAACTAATCCATGGAAACACCTTATAGTGTTTCTATAAAAAACCTTACTACTACATCTTCATGTTCAACACCTATCACACCACAGGCTATGCAAAAAGCTGCAATTTGTTCATCAGGGTGAACTTATCTGTCACCATAGAACTTTGGAAAATTCTTTCTTGAACTACAAGGTAGTTTATGAAAAGGTGGGATTAAATTTAAAGGACCAAAAGTGTTACCCTAAGGGCCTTGTGCTGCCATGATCTACTAATTAAAAAGTGGGATAACAAACCTTTATGGTGTATAAATAGATAAAACTCTACTAGCACTAGAAATAGAAGCTTCACCTAGTATTAGAGACCTAATTTTTATGGGAGAAAAACTCCTAGTTCACTCAAGGTGAGATCATAGAGTCAAGAAATCAAAATTATTTTGTTGTATCAATTTAAATATAGAATCAATAATACCTTGAACTCTCTAGCTTCACATATACTATAAATCTGCCAGAATGTAGAATGAAAAAGAATTGGAAATGCTTCAACTCAGAGTATGAAGTTTCAAATTGCACATTCTATCCCCAATGGAGTCACCAAAAACTATTGGGTGAATATTTTTTTATCAACTAACTGAAGGTAAAATAGTTATATCAGCCAGAGTGTAATGAGATAAATCTCTCCTCTCATCAAGGGGAGGTTCCCTATAAAATATCACAAACTAATCTAAACTAAATATTAATGTAGGGGTGAGACCACATCATCCATTTCTCTTTTTTCACAAATAATGTTTACAAAATAAAATAACATTTTCTTGATATTTGATTGAAAAATCAAGAAACCCATGAGAGCACAAAGTCTATCATTGTTTTTTAACTGATTTATAACTTAGAACATAGTATAATGAGGTGCATCCCAAAGTCTTCATCAAAGACTATAATAAAATATATGATCGTAAAAGATAATAGTAGTTCAAAGCCTTTCCAATATCCTTTGCTTTAAAACACTAAATCATAAACTAAAGATAATTATTTTAGCACAAAGTCTCCATAATCAACTATAGAACATCTCCTAGATTATTTTCACTCACACTACTATTTAATCAAATAGATAAGATCATATTAGGAAAAAAACATAAAAACTGTTTCAAATACAACAAAATTTATTTTAACACAAAGTTTGAAATATCACTTACTTTCTCATTCACTTGATAAAATTTGATTTACAATTTGAACTCAAAGTCTTAAATGCTTTTAAATTTGATAGAGTTTTTGTTTCAATAACTAAAAGATCTATTTACAAAACAGGCCCTCTTTATGTATAAGGAAAAGCCTTGAGAACATATAATAAAAACTTAACTACTTTGACTTATTCAAAAATACGAGCCCTTATTGACTTGGGAGTTCCTATTTTTTTACATGTAATTATATATGAAAAAATAATATGTAAAAAATCCATAGTTGTTTCAAAAGTACATCTAAAAAATGAAAAATAAACTAAGGTAAAAAACTGCTTCAATTTATATCACCATCTTTCTTCATGTGAGCATCATACATAGTGAAAACTTCCTACATCTCAATATTGTATAGACTAATAGTGTTCCTAAAAATCATCTTGGCTCTATGACATCTCTTATTGTGGTGACTGATTTTGCATGACTAGTTAACCTAGTTTTTAAGTTATCCAGAGTCAATTAATTGTCTAAAATATTTTCCATAGAGGCTATAAAAAATGTTTTATTTTCAAATTATTTCTACAACATATCTTCAAATTCTTGAATCATTTCTTTTGTAAAGAGAAACTGATTATCTTGTGACATAATCTTACAAGGTAGCTCCTCCAATTTATGCAAAAGACTAACATCGCTTTATTCACTAAGTTCTCTTGCAGATTCAATGTCATTGATCAAATCTTTTAGCACACTACTCCTATATGTCAATGCCTATTTTGTTTTGGTATAATAATTCTTATCAGTAATGATGTCAATTGATATTAGAGTGATTATTTTCAATTTTCTCATCTCCACCTATTTATCATGATTCTTTTCCATGCTCTCAATATCTTGAGAAATAACTTTAATGAGATCATCAAGTTCTACTCTTTTTTTTTTCATTTTATCTTTTTTCTCAGATAGCTTTGTAAGTAGGGAAATTCCTTGTGCATGCATCCTATCTAAGTACTCTTCAAATACTTTTCCTTTGAGAAAGTCTTTTCTAGTTTCTAAATAATGGGGTCTTCTACAAAAATGGCCTTAGGGGTTACTACTTCTATACTCAAAGTGCTTTTTCTTACCACTGGAGTCAACTGTTCCACCATTGCTTTGTAGTGATCTTTCATTTTTTTCTCTCTATCAAATTTTTGAATCAAGATGTCCATGGTTGATTACATATCATTCTTGGAACTTTCATGAGTTATCTTGCCTAACTCAACTCTAGATATATAGTAATCATTTATATCAAAATTCTCCATGGTTGCATCCTATGGAGGTCTTGCAATCTCTAAAAATTTGTGTCCCTTTTCCCCAAGTATTTTTGAAAGAATCTTTGGCTTCTTCAGGGTCTTAGCTTTTATAGGAACCAGCTTATTAAAATCAAAGTCATCTAGAGAGATGGCTTGTTTCTTCCTTTTTAGTGTATAAGCTGATAACCATGGTGAAAACACATAAGTACTCACATTATGATCTATCTCCATTTTTGATGTTATCGAAGCTACACTTGCACAGGTAGTGGAAACAATAGGTGGAGTGTTAGTAAAAATTGCACCTTTTACTAAGTGATCAAAAGTATAAATATCATCAATATCAAAACATAGGGAGGACAAACTAGGAATAGACCCTATGGAATGGAGAATATCTTCAAAACTATTTTGAGGGTTTTCAAAATTTATTTTGGAAGGAGAGGGAGATTCAAAAGAGGGAACATTAATAGGAGAAATAGATGAAGGAGCTATAACAAGTGTGTCAGGTAGGGGATAAAAGACTCTCATTTCTTGTTGTATATTCTCTTGTGGGGACAAAGTTTCCTCCTCTTATTGATTTTTAGGCCTATCTTCAATCTCCATCTCTTTCATTGCTAGTTCTTTAGTGTTCACTTTCTCAACTTCCATATCTTCTAGTTCAGATTCTTTTTCCATAGCTTTTGACTTCTTTGTCACAAATATGATCTTAGGCTTATGTGGCTTGGAAGAAGAAGGCACATCATTTTTGTTCTTCATCCTATTCTCTATTTTTATTCTTGTTTCCTTTTTAATCTTAGCTTTTGATCTTGTGAGGAGTTCTTTCAAAAATAATTCCCTTATTTTCTAGCCAATTATTGGTGTTTGCCAATATAGGTTCAAATATTTTCCTCAAAGAGGTCAGCGATTTTTGGGACTATTGAATTAGCGGGAGATGGGCATTAGCAATCTATTTATTATTGTATTTATCATTAATCAACTCTCCATCATCCACTAGATTCTTAGGAATATCAACAAGTTTTAGATGTTCAATCTACTCAAGAGATAACCTACTATAGTCCATTTTACTGACATCTTTTTATGTTCTCAAATCTACCCAAACATCTTCTACCATAGGTTCATGGAATTGGGTTTTCCTCTTGATTATGTCTTTCATGCCTCTGTAGTCAAAATGTAGTATTCTCTTGAATTCCTTCATGGTTACAAGTTGCATCTCAGTTTCTATGACTCTAGTCCTTGCAGTAGTTAATACTAAACACTTACCAATTTCAATTAGGAATCTAAAACCAAGATTCTTGAGCTCCATCTATTTATTATGTATGAGTCCATTTTACTGACATCTTTTTATGTTCTCAAATCTACCCAAACATCTTCTACCATAGGTTCATGGAATTGGGTTTTCCTCTTGATTATGTCTTTCATGCCTCTGTAATCAAAATTTAGTATTCTCTTGAATTCCTTCATGGTTACAAGCTGCATCTCAGTTTCTATGACTCTAGTCCTTGCAGTAGTTGATACTAAACACTTACCAATTTCAATTAGGAATCTAAAACCAAGATTCTTGAGCTCCATCTATTTATTATATATGACGATCATTTATCTGCATAACTCCATTAAAATTAGTTTGTTTGAGGGAAATCTTGGAAGCATATAAGGATGACCTTGGAAAAATCCAAACCTTAGATATGAAAAAGAATAAAACTGTAAGAACATGCATCTAAAATAATTTACCACTGTCCAAGCCTCATTTGACACTCTTCTTTATTCTAGATGAGGATCAAAAAGACATAAGAATACTACAAAGAAAACATCATTTACTCTCTTAGAATGATGAATAAAACCCTTCAATGTTAATTGAGAGTAGTATTGATACATTGGGATTACTCTCCTATCTCCTTTTGATGTGAGCCCTGAAAAGATTCTCTTTGAAGTTGTAATATACATCCGATAAGAAGTCATGTAGAACTTGAAGGTAGTGGATACCTTTATCAAAATTTTATGCAAAACATTGTTGATTTATTCTTCCTAGAAGATGATTTATCTACCTTGGAGTATTACCTTGATGAATGGATACATCCATTCATGAAACTATGAGGAAGAGGGAAAACCTCTTAACCTGTTGAGAAGAGTTATTGGATCACCAACTTCTTCTATAAAGTCACTTCTCAGAAAACTCGGTGGCCACCTTGATAAGTTTTCCCTTAAAAACTTGAGCCATTTATTATTGATTACCTTCTTTAATTTTTTAGGATTTTTATCATATTCTTTTTGTACTTCAAAAAAATAAAGTTTTATCACTTCTGTAGTATGAGGGCACATAAACATCTTATCAATGAATTTAGGATCTAGTCTAATTATCACATTGCCACTAGTGTCCAACATATCCCTAGTATATTTATTAGAAAACTAAGTACACTAAACAATAAATTCCATGTTATGAGCTGCTACTAGGAAAGAAGATACCAAATAAATGTTACTATCAATTATCTTCTTCATTTCGGAGATGGGATTGCTTGACTTAGCTCTCTCCACAAACTTAGCCATGTCCACATGACCAATCTTTGTATCTCTAATGTCATCGACATTAGAATTAATCAAGGTGATAAAAAAAACACCTTTATATTTATGCTTCATCGCTTTCCATTTATTTGGAGAAAACTCAGTCATCTGAAAGAGCTTTTACCAAAAGGACATTGATGAAGAAAGAAGATCCATAGAAGAAACTACAACAAAAAGTCATGATCATGCAATTAGAGAAAGTATTGGCAATCTAGGAAAATTGTACGTTGATGATCATGACTATGGAGATGTGCTTGAAAGAGCTAAAGTTCAAGCAAGCCAAAAAACTAGAGGAAAGTAGGCTCAAAAAAGCAAAATTAAAAATATCTCAGAGTTAGGAAAATTTAAGAGAATATTTGCATGGATAGAAAAATTTGCCACCCTTGCATGTGAGGGATATTTACCATTTGCATCAGTGTCAAAATTCACCACCATTACATGTAAGTTAAAACTCATTTTTATGTAGAGGTGGTAAATTTCACTGTCATTACATATCATTTGCATGTAAGAGCGGCAAAAAATGCTGACAAGGAAATCAAAGTTCTGATGTCCAAGCAGTAGAATTAGTTGCTACTACAAGAAATAAGGGTAATGTTGAGTGATATATTTTGCTGATATCACATGTAGTATTGCTTTCAAAGTTTTCACTAGAAGAAGGTGGTAAAATTTACTGCTCTTACACTTCTTGTTTAGAACATCTTATAAAACTTTAAGTGACAGATTTAGTTGTCTATGCATTTGAATTGTTCACAATAAGAAGTGTGAGAGTGGCTTATTAAATTCATCATCACCAAGTTATTTAGAAGATGGTTTTCAACCAGATAGAGGATAAGCCTAGGTCAGGTCAAACCACCAATGATACGCACAAGAACCTAAGGCATAGAAAGAGGTCGGTGGCTTTCACTTTGATAAGGCTCACTAGGGAAAAATGAAGATAAAACAAGGGTCAAAAACACATAAGACAGAAAAATGAAAATAAAAATCAAACTTCAATAAATAAACACTCAAAAAACAAAAAATTAAAAGTAGAAAACAACTTTCCTAGAAAGTTTGAGATCCTAAGCTTGGCAGCGGCAAATTTAAACTCTTCCTTCATTATCACTATCGAGCGGTTGTGGAGAGGGGTATAGGAAACTCTAAAATAAAAAAATGACAAAAAAATGCATTTAAAATCTCCAAACAAGCTTTTAAAACTCGGTGCATATGGCCATTAATACCACTCAAAGTTAAAGATTTTGAAAAAATTTGCTCGAGCGGCAAAATTTGCCACCCTAACACTGTCAATGATAATAACATGCACTAGTGGCAAAAAGTGTCACCGATGCATGTAAAAAACAAAAAACCATGTAAGGGAAAAAAAATTCCAACCATACATGTGAAAAATAAAAAATCACTAACACCCTAAAAATGATCAAAATTGACATTTTAATCAGATAAAGACTACAATAGGTTTCATAATTTTTAAGAAATCATGGTGAGAAAATGTTGTAAATTTTCCTAGGATGTAAGACAACTTCACTTCAGATCAAGAGAATCTTGTCTCAAATGATGAACTTAGAGTGTAGATTATGAAACATACAAATTTCATATGGGTTGTCTAAAAAATGAGCATAGCTAATTTTGGGAACAATAGCTAGCTCCAATTGGGGAACTTCCATTGATTGAATTTTGAAATTATCAAAGGGAGTAGAATTCAGTCTCTAAGTGCCTTCATCCATACCATTGGGCTATAGATTCAAGCTACCAAAAAATAAAAAGACATAAATAATCTTAAACAAAAATATTAAAAAAATAAAAACATAAAACTATACAAATGAACTTATCTGATACTTCAAGGATTGAAGTGTTTCAGATGTTGCCCACTGTGAGGTAGAAATAATGGTGTTGTCTTAATATTCCATAAAAAATATATTTCCACCATAGAATTGATGAATGATGAACATACCTCTCCATAAAGAATCAAAATTTTCATGCATTCCTTTTTGTTTTCTCCTCTTATCCCACAATAATACTTGATCTCCAATCTGAAACTCATAAATCCTTGGTTTCTTATCGAAGAGTTTCTTTACATGACTTTGATGCTCATTGATATGGTCCACTACCATAGTTCATTTCTCCTCTAATTTAGTTAAGTACATGAGCCTTTTATCAATAGAACTTTCAAAAGTCTGATCTTCCACTACCTTTGCCAACTTTAGTGCTGGTAGTTCTAAGGTAATTGGTATCTCTGCATTCAGACCATATAGAATTTGAAATGGTGACATACCTATTTCCCTTTTAGGGGTAATCTTATCTACCCATAAGGCATCAAACAACGCTTTATGCCAAGTTCTCTAATTCTCATCTACAAGTTTCTTGATAATAGTAACTAGATTCTTGTTACTTAATTCTGCTTGACCATTTCCTTACGGACAATAGTCTGAAGAGTGGGAAAGAATGATCCCATGCTTGTATAAAAACTTAGTAATCTCATGGGAAGATTAAAAAAGTGGCATTATCTACTATAATATTATTTGGAACTCCAAATTGGGAAATAATATTTTCCTTAAGGAAATTACATACCACTTTTGAAGTAATGTGTTTAATTGGGATGGATTCCACCCACTTGGTAAAATAGTTTGTCACGATGAGGACATAATCATGACCGACAATTGAGGGTGAGTTCACAACATCAATTAAGTCGATACCCCATTACTAAAAAGGTTATTCAATCACCACCGGTTTGAGAGGTAATGCAACTAACTTAAGTTTCGGTAATGCAGCTAACTTAAGTTTCCTAATGAACTGTTGACACAACTCACACCTACGTACCTAATTTTACACATCTTTAAAAAGTGTAGGCTAATAGTATCTAGCTCATAGAATCTTGTGAGCCATCACAGGTGCATAAAAATGTCCTCTACAAACCAAATTATGGAAAGATTCTAAAAATTTACTTTGTTTCACTTTATCTATGTAACAAAGAAATACTCTATCAAGGCTTCTTTTATACAAACCATTATCTCATAGGACAAAGTTAGCAGCCTTCTACTTAATAGTTATTTTCTTCTTATAAGACAAATGGGTAGGAAACTCACCATAGATAATAAAATAAGTTATATTTGAATACCATTCATCAGTAGTAGTGACAAAAAGAATTATTGGCATGTCCTCAACTTCTGCTTCTTCATCCCCTATTTCTTTTGGTACATTATCAAAAATCAATTGACACAAGCCTCTTCCATGCACAATATTAGTATGTTTAATATCAAGATAAAACTCTTGGATCTTAGAAATCTAATTGCCCCTTTTAGTACCGAACTCTTGTTAAGTTAGAATAGACTTTACCATTGTATCAGGCACCAAAATAGCAGCATGTGAATTCAGGATATAGAATCATAAATAGTTTACCACCTTAACCATGACATGAACATGATTATCTATGTTTGAATATTTTAATTCATGATATTTAAGAGGAAAAATCATAAATTATATGAGAAATTCCACACCTTCTTCATTCTACTAAACCAAAATGGCTAAAAGTGTATGTTTAGAAGCGTAGCTGTATACTATGAAATCTTTGGTATAGTCTAGACAAAAAAGGACTGGAGCATAAGCAATAGCCTTTTTCATATCTTAAAATGTTTCTTTGCCTTCTATAGTCCAATGAAAAGTAGCCTTACCCTTCATCATGTTGATGATGTGACAGGTTTTTTTTGAAAATTTAGGAATGAACCTTCACAAAAAATTCACCTTTCCAAAGAAAGAATGAACTACAATCTTACTAGTAGGTAGAGTAAGACTTTGAATATTTTGGAATCAATTTTAGTGCTTTCTCAGGATACAATGTGACTAAGAAGTTTACCTTTCGTAACCCCAAAAAATGACTTCTTAAGATTGAGAGAAATACCATTTTGCTGACAACATTCTAACACTTATCGTAAATGATGCACATGATCAGGATGATGTTTGGAGAGAATAGTCAAGTCATCAAGATACACCATAATGAACTTCCCTATCTTATCTCTGAAGGCTAGGTCCATTTCTCTCTAGAATGTGGTGCCAGCATTGATCAGACTAAAAGGCATTTTGTGATATGCAAATGTGCCCCAAGGCATAGTGAAAGTAGTTTTATACTGATCTTCTTTATTAACTTCCACATGATTATATCTAAAAAACCATCTAACACAGACAATATTTTTGAACTATTTACTGTTCGCAATACTTGGTCCATGATGGGTAGGGGGTAGTTATCCTTTAGAGAAGATTGGTTGAGATTTCTGAAATCAACACAAATATGAATTTATCCATTCTTATTCCTTACAAGAACTATGTTTGTGATCTAGGTGGAATGATGGATTATAAAAAATATCTTTACATTCAACATCTTTTAAATCTTAGAAATGATAGTACCTGATATTTTGGGGTTATATTGCCTTTGTTTTTGCTTGTGATGTAGTGACCCAACTTTAAAGGAAATTTCATGCTGAATTTTCTTAAGCTTGAAAGATTTCATCATAAGAATGTGCCAAAACATCAATGTAATGATGAACAAGAGTAGTGAATTTGAACTTTTCATCATCAATGCAACATTTTCCAATGTTGACCATTTTTGAGATCTGTCTTCGAACTCAAATTTACTTGCTCAAATTCTATAGAAGAACTTGATTCCATTTATTGCTGCTACTTAATATATTTATCATGATTATCAAATAGATTTTCAAGTGAAACCAAACCTTTTGGAATTTTATTTCCTTTTAGTTGAAGAAACTCTTCATCAATTTGTGAATCTATTTTGAAAATTGATTCTCATGGTAGAGATTCACTACCTTCAAAATAGAGCTCATCAAAACTATCTTTTCTAGGAAAGCAATAATTTGATTATCACCATTGAACACCTACTAATGATTAGCATTATTAGATACACTTAGTTGAAATACCATGTACATAGTGTATTTATTTCCTTTGAAATCATTATGAGGAACCATGAGAGTTGCGGAGACAGCCAACAAATCTACATGATTGTTAAACTCTCTTGGTACCATAGACATATTAAAAGCATCAAAACTTTCAATGCAATTTTTATAATGTCATAATCTTTCATTTTTAGTTTGATACAGATTTTTCACTTGATAAACTATCAATTCAATATCTCTTTGGGCATGAAGAATCTTAACACCTCTAGCACGAGCAACTTTCAACCTAAGCAACAATGACTCATATTCAGTGGTGTTATTAGTATTATCAAATTTCAACTTGTATGAGAAAGGAAAAATATCTTCCTATGGGGATATCAAAACAATTATAACTCTAGAACTAGTAGAGGAATAACTGCCATCAAATTCTAAAACCCAAACCTCATTAGAATTTGATTTTCTTAAATTTTATCGATTAGAAGATTCCTCTTCATTAGTGAGGGAAGAATTTGATGTTATTATGCCTTCACCTAAACTTTCATAAAAAAAACTCTTCTAATTCATTAGAAACATCTTCAGTGGATAGGAAATAATTACCCATTCTTGAGGATTCAAATAAAATTTGAGCTTCAAGATTTGCCGTTTGGGTAACAATATATTTGGCCTCTTTCTTATGAAGTAACTTTTACATGATGAATTTAATAGGTATCCTTACTTCAGATAGATCCATGTTCAACTCCCCACCTACATCCTTATAAAAATTACATCCGTGCAGAATGCCATAAGAAGTTGAAACATCAACTACTAGGACTGTCATCTTAATCTTCTTATCTAGAAAAACTACAAATGCAAATTGAGCATCTTTGATTTAACTCAAAAATTGTACTTGCTTATTTTTCATGGAGAAACATCTCCCAAAAGTCTTAGTTAAGATGAGACCAAGGGAGTCTGCTACCTTGGCAGGTATAACATTATCAGAGGCTCTAGAATCTATTATGCAATTTCTCAACTTATGACCATTTACCAATAAAGAAACATAGAAAGGTTCTATTTTTCTAGAGGTTATAAGGGGAGTAGTGACAAGATTATTTTGAGTAGATTTATTCTTTGAAAAATCATGAGTCACTTTTGGAAAATCTTGTTTTGTAGAGATAGTTTTATTTTTAATGTATTCAACCAACCTATCAAACTATTCAAGATTAACTTATAAATACTCAACTTCAGACATTTAGATCTTGGTCTTCCTAGCATGATCTATTATGTTGAATAATTGGAATGAACTAGAAATAGAAGAATAAAATGCATCTTTATGATTTTTATTTGATGTGGTACTGATTTGAGGGATGAAAATAGAAGATACAAGATTGTTAGATGTACTTAATTGCTTATTTTTCACTAGGTCCTTTGATTGGAAAGGTAGGGAAGTCCCTCATTTAGTAATTGAGATCACTTATTGAGGTTCTTATCTTGATTTTCCCTTATCAACTTGCTGATTTGATTGATTTTTGGACCTAGTAAAAATAACATATGCTCTATCATACACTTTTCCTTCTTTTTTAGCTTCATCTTGGTGATTCAAAAAGCCAATGGTGGAGTCCCCAGCTAATTATTATTCTCCTTCCTCAAATACATTAGCATCATTCTCTTAGTCCAACTTAGGTTGGAAGGAATGATCATGTTCGGCTTCATAATAACCAACTGCTAAGTTGATCGGTACTACTTCGATAGCAAGCTTCCTCTATGTAGGAGGAAGATGATTAGATTACCCTTGATTTTTAGCTGCATTGCCTTAATATGAATTATTGAAAAACATTCTCTTTGGTATATCTTGATAAGGAGGAACATACATACTTTGGGACACTTTTATTTTAAGAGCTAGCAATTCATTTTCTAACTTTTAAACCTTAGCGTTAGTGGTGCTTGTGGAAGAATTTTCAGCAGAATAGAAAAATCTACTTTTGTTAGAATCTCTTCTTATCTTACCTGTAAGGATAAGATCATCTTCGACTTTGGTAGCTAAAATATAAGCTATAATAAGATCTACAGTTCCAGCCTATCTTAATAGAAAACTCACTTCAAGAAGTTGAGAATTGATAAAGAAGCACTTAAGATTCTTTTACGTTGACTGAGTGATTGTAGGAATCCTATTCCTCAACTTATTGAATTTAGAAATGAAGTCTCACATAAGCTCATGAGGCTCCTTATTAATTTATGTAAGCTAATTTAATAAGGCATGTGCATTTTTTATAGGTTTGAACCTAACCTCAAACATGGTCTTAAGAGTGTTTCAATTGGTTATAGTCTGAGCTTGAAGATGATAAAACCAATTTATGGCAACACCTTGCAGTGTTTCTAAAAAAACCTTACTACTACATCTTCATTTTTAACACCTATCACACCATAAGATATGAAAAAAGTTGCAATGTGTTCATCAGGGTGAACTTTCCTATCATCATAGAACATTGGAAAATTCTTTCTTGAACTACAAGGTAGTTCATGCATAGGTGGGACTAAATTTAGAGGACCAAAAGTGTTACCCCAAGGGCCTTGGGCTGCCATGATCTACTGATTAAAAGGTGGGATAAAAAACCTTTGTGGAGTATGAATAGATAAAATTCTACTAGCACTATAACTAGAAGCTTCACCTAGTATTAGAGACCTAGTGCTGGTAAGAGGAAAATTTTTGGTTCGTTGAAGGTTAGATCGTAAATGTAAGAGACCAAAATTATTTTGTTGTATCAACTCAAATATAGGATCAATAATACCTTGAGATATTTAGCTTCACGCATACCATAAATTTGACAAAATGTAGAATGGAAAAGAACTAGAAATGCTTCAACTTGGAGCGTGAGGTTTTAAATTATATGTTTTGTCCCTAGTAGAGTCACTAAAAACTATTGGATGAATATTTTATCATCAAATAATTGAAGGCAGAATGGTTATATCAACCATAGTGTAATGAGATAAATCTCTCCTCTCAGCAAGGGGAGGTTCCCTATAAACTATCACAAACTAATATAAACTAAATATTAATTCAAGGGTGAGACCACATCATCTATTTTTCTTTTTTCAGAAATGATGTTTACAAAATAAAAGAACACTTGCTTGATATTTCACTGAAAAACCAAAAAACCCATGAGAGCACAAAGTCTATCATTGTTTCTTTTGTTGATTTATAACTTAGAACATAGTAGAATGAGGTGCAGCCCAAAGTCTTCACCGTAAACTACAACAGAATATATGATCACAAAAGATAATAGTAGTTCAAAGCCTTTCCAATATCCTTTGCTTTAAAACACTAAATCACAAACTAAAGATAATTATTGTAGCACAAAATCTCCATAATCAACTTTATAACATATTCTAAATTATTTTCACTCACACTACTATTTAATTAAATAGATAGGATCGTATTAGGAAAAATACATAAGAAAAATTTCTAATATAACAAAATTTATTTCAATACAAAGTTTGAAATATCACTTGATTTCTCATTCACTTGATAAAATTTGATTTACAATTTAAACTCAAAGTCTCAAAATACTTTTCAATTTGGCAAAGTTTTTGTTTTAATAACTAAAAAATCCATTTACAAAAGAGGCCCTCTTTATTTATAGGAAGAAATCTATAGAAAATTTAGGAAAAACCTAACTACTTTAACCTATTCAAAAATAAGAGTCCTAATTGACTTGGGACTTCCTATTTTTTTTACATGTAATTAAATCTGAAAAAAGTACATATAAAAATGTCCAAAGTTGTTTCAAAAGTAAATCTAAAAAATGAAAAATAAACTAAGGGAAAAAATTGTTTCAATTTGTATCGCCATCTTTCTTCATGTGAGCATCATACATAGTGAAATTTGCTTGCATCTTGATATTGTTTGGACTAACAATGTTCCTAAAATCATCTTGGCTCTCACTATGGCATCTCTTACTATGGTGACTGATTTTGCATGACTAGTTAACTTAGTTTTCAAGTTATCCAGAGTCAACTAATTGTCTAGAATATTGTCCACAGAAGCTATAAAAAATGTTTTATTTTCAAATTCTTTCTAGAACATATCTTCAAATTCTTAAATCATTTCTTTTGTAGAGAGAAATTGATTATCTTGTGATTTAAGCTTGCATGGTAGCTCCTCTAATTATGTAAAAGACTGACATCACTTTGTTCACTATGTTCTCTTACAAATTCAAGGTTATTGATCAAATCTTTAAGCACACGACTCTTATATGTCAATGCCTCTTTTGTTTTGATATAAGAATTCATATCAATAATGACACCAATTGATATTAGAGTGCTTTTCAATTTTCTCATCTCCACCCATTTATCATGATTCTTTTTTATGCTCTCAATATCTTGAAAAACAACTTCAATGAGATCATCAAGTTTTGCTCTTATTTTCCTTATTTTATCTATTTTCTCAGATAGCTCTGTAAGTAGGAAAATTCCTTGCACACGCATCCTGTCTAAGTACTCTTCAAGTACTTTTCCTTTGAGATAAGTCTTTTATACTTTATGAATAATAGTCTTCTACAGAAATGACCTCAGGAGTTACTACTTATGTACTCAAAGTGATTTTCCTTACCACTGAAGTCAACTATTCCACAATTGCTTTGTAGTGATCCTTCATTTCTTTTTCCCTCTCAAATTTCTGAATCAGGATGTCCATGGCTGACTACATATCATTCTTGGCATCTTTTGGAGATCTTGCAATCTCTATAAATTTGTCCTTTGTCCCCAAGTATTTTTGAAAGAATCTTTGGCTTCTTTAGGGTCTTAGCTTTTACAAGAACCAACTTATTATAATCAAAGTCATCTGGAGAGATGGCTTGTTTCTTTCTTTTTGGTGTATAAGTTGATAACCATGGTGGAAGCATATAAGTACTCACATTAGGACCTATCTACATTTTTGGCATCACCAAAGTTGCACTTTCATAGGTAGTGGAAACAATAGGTGGAGTGTTAGTAATAACTACACCTTTTACTAAGTGATCAAAAGTAGAAGTATCCTAATATCAAAAGATGGGGAGGAAAAACTAGGAATAGACCATGAGGAATGGAGAATATCTTCAAAAGTGTTTTGAGAGTTGTCAAAAATTATTTTGGAAGGAGAGGGAGATTTAGAAGATGGAACATTAATAGGAGAAATAGACAAAGGAGATATAACAAGTGTGTCAGGTAGGGGAGAAGAGACTCCCATTTCTTGTTGTACATTCTCTTATGGGGACAAAGTTTCCTTCTGTTGTTGATTTGTAGGCCTATCTTCAATCTCCATCTCTTTTGTTGTTGGTTCTTCAGTGTTTTGTTTCTCAACTTCCATATCTTCTATTTTAGATTCTTTTTCCACAGCTTTTGACTTCTTCATCATAAATATGATCTTAGGCTTATGTATCTTAGAAGAAGGAACATCAATTTTATTCTTCATCATATTCTCCACTTTTCTTCTTGTTTCCTTTTGAATCTCATCTTTTGATCTTGTGAAAAATTCTTTCAAAGCAATTCCCTTATTTATTAGCCAATTATTGGTGTTTGCCAATATAGGTTCAAATCATTTCCTTAAAAATATCAGCTCTTTTTGGGACCATTGGATTGGAGGGAGAGGGGAATTAGCAATCTATTCAGTATTTTATTTATCATTAATCAACTCTCCATCATCCACTAGATTCTCAAGAATATCATCAAGTCCCAGATAATCAATCTTCTCAAGAGATAACTTGTTGTAGTCCATTTTCCTGACATCTTCTTTTGTTCTCAAATATACCCAAACATCTTCTATCATAGGTTCATGGAATTAGATTTTTCTCTTGATTATGTCTTTCACGCCCCTGTAGTCAAAATTTGGTCTTCTCTTGAATTGCTTCATAGTTACAAACTACATCTTAGTTTTCATGACTCTAGCCCTCACAACAGTTAATATTGAATACCTACCAATTTCAACTAAGAATTTGAAACCAAGCTTCTTAAGCTCCATATATTTACTATGCATGATGATCATTTGTCTGTATAACTCCATTAAGACTAGTTTATCTTAGGGGAATCTTGGAAGCATATAAGGATGACCTTAGAAAAAGCCAACCTTTAGGTATGAGAAAGAAGGAAACTGTAAGAACATGCATCCAAAATCATTTACCATTGTCCAAGCCTCATCTGACACTCTTCTTTGTTATAGTTGAAGATAAAAAAGACATAAGAATAATGCAAAGAAAACATCATTTACTCTCCTAAAATGATGAATAGAACCCTTCAATTTTAATTGAGAGTAGTATTGATACACTAAGATTACTCTCCTATCTCCTTCTAATGTTAGACTTGGAAAGATTCTCATTAAAGCTGCAATATACACTAGATAAGAAGTCATGTCAAACTTGAAGGTAGTGGATACCTTTATCATTTTTTCATGCAAAGCATTTCTGATTTATTCTCCCTAAAAGATGGTTTGTTTGAATTGGAGTATTACCTTGATGAAGGGATACATCCATTCATGAAACTATGAGGAAGAGGGAAAACCTCTTACCCTACTGAGAAGAGTTATCAGATCACCATTTTTTTCTATAAATTTACTTCTTGGAAAACTCTGTGGCCACCTTGAAAAGTTTGCCCTTGACATCTTAAGCCATTTATTATTGATTATGTTCTTTTATTTTTTAATATTTTTGTCATATTATTTTTATGTTGTAACAAAATCAAGCTTCATCACTTTTGTAGTAGGAGGGCACATAAACACCTTATCAATGAATTTGGGATCTAGTCTGATTATCACATTATAACTAGCATCCAATATAGCCCTAGTATTTTTATTATAAAATTGAGCACACTGAAGAACAAATTCTATGTTGTGAGCTTCTATCAAGAAAATAGATACCAAATGAATGTTACTGTGAATTATCTTCTTCATTTCAAAGCTAGGATTGCTTGACTTAGTTTTCTCCACAAACTCAGCCATGTCCACGTGACCAATCTCTGTATCCTTAATGTCATCGATATTAGAAGTAATTGAGGTGATTATAAAAACATTTTGATATTTATACTTCATTGCTTTTGACTTCTTTAGAGAAAACTTAGTCATCTAAAATAGATTTTACCAAAAGGATGTCAA
This sequence comes from Torreya grandis, assembly GCA_037957365.1. NCBI lineage: Eukaryota > Viridiplantae > Streptophyta > Pinopsida > Cupressales > Taxaceae > Torreya > Torreya grandis. The sequence goes on along the minus strand of JARHVA010000014.1, from coordinate 11,594,304 downwards.
TGAAGAAAGAAGATCCACATAAGAAACTACAATAAAAAGTTATGATCATGCAGTTAGGGAAAGCACTGGCAATCTAGGAAAATTTCATATCGATGATCATGACTATGGAGATGCATTTGAAAAGGATAAAGTATGAGCAGGCCAAAAAACTAGAGGAAAGTAGGCTCAAAAAAGCAAAATTAAAAATTACCCAGAGTTAAGAAAATTTAAGAGAATGTTTGCATGGTCAGCGAAATGCGCCACCCTTGCATGTGAGAGATATTTACCATTTGCATTGGTGGTGAAATTAAACACCATTACATGTAAGGTAAAACTCATGTTTATGCAGAGATGACAAATTTTACTTCCATTACTTATCGTTTACATGTAGGAGCAATAAAAAATGCCGACAAAGCATATGGCAAGGAAATTGAAGTTCTGATGTCCAAGTAATGGAATTAGCCAATACTACAAGAAATAAGGGTAATGATTGAGTGGCATATTTTTTTGATATCACATGAGGTATTGGTTGAAAATTTTTCACTAGGAGAAGGTGGTAAAATTTACCACTCTTACACTTTTTATTTAAAACATCTTATAAAAATTTAAGCAGTGGATTTAGCCATCTATGCATTTGACTTAATCATGATAGGAAGTGTGAGAGTGGCTTATTAAAGATGTCATCACCAAGTTATTTATAATATGGTTTTCAACTAGATGGAGGGTAAGCCTAGGTCAGGTTAAACCACCTATGATACGCATAAGAACCTAAGGCATGGAAAGAGGTCAGTAGCTTTCACTTTGCTAATGCTCACTAGGGCAAAATGAAGATAAAAAAAGGGTTAAAGACACACAAGACAAATCAAAATGAAAATAAAAATCAAAATTTAATAGAAAACACTCAAAAAACAAAACCTTATAAGTAGAAAATAACTTACCCAGTAAGTTTGAGATCCTAACCTTGGTAGCGGTGAATTCAAACTCTTCCTTTGTTATCACAATCGAGTGATTATAGAGAGGGGTCTAGGAAACTCTAAAATAAAAGAATGGTAAAAAATGCATTTAAAATCTCCAAACAAGATTTTAAAACTTAGTGTGTGTGTCCATTAATGCCACTCAAAGTTAAAGATTTTGAAAATCTTTGCTCAGGTGGTGAAATTTGCTGCCCTGACACTGTCAGTGACAAGAGCATGCACTGGTAGAAAAATGTGCTACCGATGCATGTAAAAAAAAATGTAAGGGCAGAAATTTTTTTTGACCCTACATGTGCAAAATAAAAATTCACTAACACCCTAAAAATGATCAAAATTGACATTTTGATCAGATAAAGACTACAACGGGTTTCACAATTTTTGAGAAATCATGGTGAGAAAATGTTGTAAACTTTCCTAGGATGTCATAAAACTTCACTTAAGATCAAGAGAATCTTGTCTCGAATGATGAACTTAGAGTGTAGATTATGAAATGGATAAGTTTCTTATGGGTTGTCCACAAAATGAGTGTAGCTGATTTTGGTAACAACATAATTAAATTATATGTTTTTTTATTTTATTTTAAAGTTGTTAGGAACTATGTGTAGTTAACTATAGTATTGTTACTAGGTTATTCATTAAATAACCTATGAATCACACATCCCTACCTCTTCCTTATAATTTTTCCCTATGTTAATAGATCCCAATCCATCATGAAATTTACATATACTGGTGCAACTGTAGCTAGGCATGTTTTTGTCCTAGAAGAAATTGTATTGGCCATTTATTCAAGAGATTTTATTTTCTATCTTACCCCCCCTCCTTTGATGTTTATTTTTGAAAAAAGTAATATTTCCCCTTTTTATAGGAACTATGAAGTGAAGTAAAGTAGGGATATATATTTCAATATGTTGTGATTGGTTTAACTATAAGTGTAGAAGTTATGTGAATAAGTGAGAAAACTAGTGTTGGACCTTTTAGCAGTAACATTACATCCCTTGGAAACATATTATAATTAAGATACTTAATAGATCCCAATACTTGTAGCTTATGCCTTGGATTATCTTAGTAGAATCATAAAATAAGAGGACGTAAGTCCCCCATTTGTTCCCTAAGCTTACACTACGCACTTAACCTAATAGTTGCATCTGGGATAAATTAAATATTGGATTGAATAATACCAACCAAATAAAAATAGAATAAATATAAAATAAATAAATCAAATAACTAAATGAAATAAAATAACAGAAAAACCATGAAATATAAGGATACTACAGTAGGGGAAGCAAACTACATGCATGTAAAAAGACAACTAAACTAAATAAAGAATACAAAAGGATAAAATGTTGAAGATAACTATATAAAAACTATAAATAAACACAAATAAATATATTAAAAAATTATGAAATAAAAAATAAACTAAGATTAATAATTTAAAATGAAAAATAAAGTACAAAGAAATTTAAGACTCAAATCACGCACATAAAAAGAAAGAGATATTATTTCAAAAGTTAAAATAGTTGATTCATAATTATTTACTAGATATGTATTGAGATATAAAAATATATTTCAATCCCATGTAACTAATTACAAATAATTTATCATACATTATATCTATATGAAGTATTCATTTATTTCAATAAAATTACATAAATAATCCAAATGCATGTGATTGATTCATCTTTGCAGTTACCAAAAGTGTTTTACTCAAATTTTTGCTTTCTTGTTTATAGAAGAAGGTAAAACTAAAAGAGGGGTAAAGGTTGGTAGAACCTATATGTGGTGTGCGCTCTATAATGTAGATGGTTTTAGATACTCTTCTTTGGCTTGGGAAGATGACCTATAATAAAATAGAACTAGAAAAGGGTTGGTTAGTTAGGTAGATGAATGGATTGCCTAGCAAGCTAGATTTAAGAAGAGTGAGCTATTTAGGAGGCTGTCAATCCACCTTTTGATACAATTTAATGTTTAAAATAGAAAGGTTGATAAGAAAGAATTCGTAAATGAAAGTATCATATCTAAAAAAGTAAATACTATTCAAATAAATGCTAATGTTCTAACAAAATAACATTGAGGTAAATACTAAATTATTAAAGAATGGTTTAGGTCACCTCAAGTTGTTATTTTTGGTTTGTGAGGTGACAGGGGTCAATAAAAATGGGTTTTGGTTGAGGCTTGGTTGGTGGTCGTTACTTAATATTTTTTGATTAAAAGGGTTCACACAGTGATTGTCAATGGTTAGGTTGATTGTTGGTAGTTAGATGGCTAACCATATATGGTTAGAGGGTTAACTTTCGATGGTTAGATAATAGTTTAACAATCAACCATCAACATTTAGGGTGACCATCAATGGTTAGACAGTCGACTATTATCATTTAATACTGATGAGTCTAGTTAAGGTAAAAGGTTGGGCTAAAGCTTTGGTTAATAGGTTTAGCAGATAGCTAGAGGTTGGGTAAATGGTCATTGGTCGAAGGTAATTACTAAAATAAGAACAAGGTAAATGAAGACAAATACTTAGCTCATGATGGAAGGTTGTTTACTTGTTGAAGATTCTGGATCAATTTCAACAGAGTGTTGGTTGGTTGATTGGTGAAGCTTGGAGTGATTTTAGCAGAGGTTTGGATATTTTTTACACTTATAGACTTGATGGAAACTTGCAAAGAAAACTTTAAGATATAAGAAGGTCAATATCATGAAGCCCCTTTCTTGGTCCTTCTCTCTTTATTTTATAGGATGATGTTGTTAATTAGGTAAGAGGAAGTTTCTAATTAGATAGGAGGATAAATTTTCCATTTATAATGCTTTAAAGCTTGTTAGCATCACATAAGGGAAGTTGTTAAATTATGCCATGGTTATCTTGTACATAGTTATGATTATATTTAAGTAGGTTTGATGATCTAACCATCGATGGTTATGCTGACTATCAGTGGTTATTATGCTAACTATCAATGGGTATTATGTTGACCATAAATAGTTATTGTGCTAACCATCAATAGTTACTTTGTTGACCATCGGTATTTACTATGATAACCATCATTAGTTTAAGGTTAAGTTTGGTTGAAAAGGTGAAATGGTCAAGTTTGGTCAAGGGGTTAAGTTTGTTCAAGAGTTTAAGTTTGGTCAAGGTCAGTTAGAAGGTGAGTTGGTCAAAGAGTGTTTTGACTCAGATTTATGGTTAAAAAGGGTGCAGATGGTAGGTTGGGCATCTAGGGGTATTTCAACATCTAAAACTGTAGGGTGTGTTTTTCTAGTGTCTAAAGAAATTATTAAAACTTTAGACATTTTCAAATAATTGGTGTATAAATAATTGATAAAACTAGATATACCTTATTGTACCAAGTGGAGTACTTCACTGTCATAAAAAGTTTTATTTAGTCTTCCTATAATCATACACCTACTCTTAAATACATTTCATGGAATATAAGTGTAATATGAAATTGGAGATACTAAATATGAATTATATATCACCTTAGTCTTGTATAATTGGTAATTACTTCTCATGGATGCACCTTTCAGTTCATAGACCTTCCTATTATTGAAAGTATCACATCCACTATCTCTTGTGTCTATTGATTATATATTAGTCTAATCATATGTTATTATGATGACTATACCTTATATATTGTGAAAAAATATATAAACCTAATTATTGTCATCCTTTGTGAGTTTTAGAACTATCCTATTTTCTAGTTTCTTAGACACTTGCATTCCAATTAGACGCTTATGTTGATGCAAATGTCTTGTGCCAAACTAAGTTTAAAGTGCCCTAAATTCATAAAATTTACAATTTTAATGTGTCTTTATGGTTTGATAAATTGATTTAATGCAAGATATTTTTTGAAAGTATGGGTATATATGCATGATCAATCCTCATTAATACCTCACCTAAAAAATTCATAACTCTCATAAGGTAACTTACTAAAAGTATTCAATCAAGCATTCAAGTGAACAAATCTTATCTATTCTTTCATATTTCTAAATAAATCATAGGTACAACCCATATATATATGTCTTAATTATTGAAGGATCTACCCATGAGGTCTATTTTCCAATTTGAAAGCTAAGTCACTGTGTGTACTTGATTTGTACATTTTGCACCATTGTGCACACATAATCCAACACATTAGGGGAGAATAAAATCAATTTGATGCCCTATTTGGAGTATTGAATATGTAGGTAGCATCAAATTTATAGAGGGGTGTTTAGGTTTGGATCGACACTATGAGCTTAGTAACCCATTTTTTTAACAGTCACTATGGATATGGAGAACTAGGGTTTGATCATTCGACAAATAATGATAGCCTATGAGCAATATTTGACTACACCAGAATAAACATGATAGCAACCCTAAATAATGCTAGGTGGTCACATCTAAATTCAATCAATATTTCATACTAGACACCTACATCCAATTTAGATAAGTCTATCGACATAATTGTATAAATTTGATGCAAGCATATAAGGCCATAGAGTGCTAATTTATAGAATTGGATGATTGATCCAGAATCCATTATACTTCTAGCTTGTTGCATATCATATTTTCATGTGCATAAGAAACCAATTAAGTTTTCTTTTTTCCACTTATTACAATACTAATCGATAGTTTTACTTACTATTTTTAGCATATCTCAACATTTGAATTTAGAATATTGTTTATTTGAGTTCACAATTAATTGGGCTTCTATAGATCTATTTATAACCCTTGTACTTATTCATTTATATATTTTTAACAGTATACTATATTGATCCATCTCAATTTAGGGTTAAACATTGGGTGAAACTAACCTTTGTGTCTTTTCATGCAACTCCTAGTGTACTCTAGGTTTTTTTTTCATGTTAGTAGAGGTTCCTAGTTTCCCAGAACTTGATAATTATGAGGACAATTGTGGGAGAGATAATGTTCTCTAGATTAGTGGAATTACAGGTTCCTAAGGGCCTGTAAAAAATTTACCTAGGCCATAGATATTTGGGTGGGTTTGATTCTAATATGATTTCCTTCCAATTAACAATATAGATTCATCATTCACTATATAATTCAATAACCATATGCATAGAAAATATTTATATCTATTGTTACATTATCATACACAATATAGAAGTATGTAAAAATATTTTAGAACTAGTTTAATAACTCAATCATAAACATTTATAATCACATAAAGATCAATTCATTACATATAATTGATACACACTTTATCTCATACATGGTCTAAAATCAACTATTCAATGTCTAACCTTTTCTCATTCTTTGCAGCTTACATATATACCCACATTACTATCTCTATTTTAAGGTGCATGGTTACAACAGACTGCATTGGGAATCTTCAACAACTCTAACCTCAATATATAGTTCATTAATTAGAACAACCTGAATCCATACAATCTGTTCAAAATGAAATCTAGTTGCTAAATAGATGACTGACATATATTTATGTTGTGATGGCACCTTATAGACTATTAACATGCCATTATGTTATGATAACTCTTTTTCAGCATATTGTCTCACTAACACTTTCTTGAAATTAATGAGTTGTCTCATCTCGAGACAACACAGAGAAAAATAACCAAAAAAGAGCAAAATTAACCATCACCTATCCACATCAAGTAAAATTACAAGATAACCTACCACCCTTTTGGTTTTTCATTAAGCTACATAGATCAATTGAATGCCCTTTTAGGTTTCTAACCAACTAACCTCTATAAACCAAAATAAAAGAGAAATCAAAAGAGACCAATAAAAATGGAACCAATAAAACACCTAAAACTAAGTAGAGGATAGAAGAGGAATAGTGAAAGACTATGTCACTAAATATGTGGCCTTTTTCTTTTACCAAAAAACCACCAAGAGATGACTAGGGGAAATAAAAATAGGATCAATAACCATTAGAGTAATAGAAACATCTATTGTAGCCAAGTCCTATTTATAAGTATGCCACTCTAAGAGGAATTCTTGAACTACACGAACCAAGGCATGCAGGGGAGATTGAGCATACATCAAGTGTTATAGATTAGAATCATCATAGGAAATAGAAGTAGCCTTGGAAATTGCAACCTTAGCATCAATATCACCTAAAAGCAATGTAAGATGGTATATAAATTGATTCACTTTCACTACAAAAAAGGCATTGTGATTCACCTAAGTCTAACACCCTTCTATTTTATCAATGACTACATCTCATGCACTAATTGAGGCATTTAATGTAATGTCCATAGATTATGGGGTAGTTATGGGATTCAAAAATTCTATGGAAGTGGTCTATGCAGTAGAAATTTTAGGTTATAAACTAATCAAAACATCTTGAAGTTATTGTCACTAATCTAATATATGATGAGTGATTTTTCTATCTTTCTATATCATCACACCCAGTTTATTTTAATACTCAGCAAGCAACTCACATAGTTCTATAATCTTAGCTCTGATCACTAGGCCTTGCTGAGCATATTATGTGTGTAATTTCTTGCACTACCAATCTTGGACCAATTGATCAAGAAGTAAAATAAGGTGGTCTACAAAATATTGACTAGGATTAATTATGAATTATGAAATAATGTCTAGGAAAGTAGACTAAAGAGTATCACATGCCTTCTATAGGGTGTGCCATAACATAACATTCTCAGCATCCAATTGTGAAATGTTTCAAACCAAAGATTAAGCATGCTGAGATAGGGATTCTTGGAATGTAACTACACCTTTAATTTTTTTACTCAATGATAGTTGAGTAACATTAATAGAAAGGTCTATGAAGGTCATTGTGTTATCCAATGAAGTGGTTGAAATAGGGGATGGGGCACACTCAAGAGGAGTAAGCAATAGTAAAAACATGGTCCTATGAATTTGGTGGGAGAGGCACATCTAGCATAGACATCATGGAAAAAATGGTTGAAGTGGATGGAAGTTATACAATCAACTAGTCTACACTACATGGCAAAGGATCCAAAGGCACTTGAATATAATACAAGTCTATGGTAGGGAAAAATGAAGTCTCACCAGTAGTCAATTTTGGTTGCTCTATAGACAGAATGGTCAGTTGAGAAGCATGGGGATTAACTAGAGGAATGACATCAACAATAGCATCTAAAATTTCCTAAGAGTTAGTTGTAATATTCTCCCTCTATGGATGCTAGACTTCTTTCTCTATGTCAAGGCTAAACTACCTTTCTATCTTAGAAGTAGTTTGTTGAGAAGAGTCCTTATGCATAGTTTACTAGTCGACAGTGAGAGAAACATGCATCATGGTGGCCAACTCTGGGACATTTAGAGGGGTAGGATCTTGAACTCATACATAATAATCCTATATCTTTTGTTCATATTTATCCTTAAACCATTTATTTTATTCTTTGTGGCATCATTAGGCAACAGTGTGGTTAGCCTCCTCTCAAGTAGCTTGATTCTCTTCATCCATCAAGGACTCAATTGATACTACCTTAGGATCTAAAAATGGTTCATTAGATTGTGAAAATGAATAAGATCATGCAACCATATAAATATATGAGCATGAAATGGAACCCTTCCTCAATCATCCCAAAGAAATATCCTACATAGCCACCTATGGAAAGGTCATCTTGAGCCAAGCACTAGATGTCATCAAAGGCTAGAAAGTGGCTATATTAGATCTAGAGGTTTCCATTTTATAAATTTTAGAGTCTTTAGGATCCTCCTTATCTATATGAAAAATACACATTGATCATTTCCACCTCAGTGTAGATTTAGGTGAACTTTCTAATAGAACATCCAAGGGTTTCACTTAAAGTGCACCTCCAAAGAAAATACCATGGGCCAAGTCCATCTTAGCTTTATGTGCTTGGGTTGCTTCCCCTAAGTGGTCCACCATAATGGAAGGTGGGAAAGGTGGAAGAGAAACCCATAATTATGGTGGCAACTTATTATGATTCTATACAATTTGCACAACCTTCCAAAAGAAGAACTCGTTTTCACTCTTATCCTTGTACAAGACACTTATCATGTCTTCAAGCATGAGGTGGTACACTTTAGTTGCAATGATATGTAACTTAGGTAAATCACACTAAGAAGTTATTTTTGGAATATGAGGATCAGTGTACCAAAAATCTTGGCTCCTCATTTTGTAGCAGGGTGAGGAAGGTGGGCTACAGTTAACTAGCCACTTACTATTTTTGCATTGTGAAAGCTCTATGGTTAGAATAGATGAACTTGAAGGTTCTATGGTAGGAGGAACAACCTAAATAGGTGTAACCCATTCTAAAACTTAGGATTTCTATAAGGCTACCTCTCACTGCATAGTATCCATATCTAAGAAAAATCCCAGTGGTGTAGTAGTCATTAGAGGGAGCTCATATATCTGGATAGATGTTCCCTCTAGAACGCATTGAACTACATGTTGTCCCAAGAGTTTCTTAACATACAATGGAATCCATGAATGTGTATCAACCATATATAGAATCTTATTTTTATAATTTTTTAACAAAGGGACTTGATCTTGATAATGGTTTGCAAAAGATGTGACCAAATTGGCAAATTATTCATCAGCCTAATAATTAGTGTCAAGATGAACTTGCATAACTGGTGATTTCCATTATGTGAAGATAAAGGAGAATACTAGAAATTGGTACTAAAAATTATTCTTGTTGATGCCCAAAACTTTGGAAATATTTTGTTCTAACTCTACAAGTAGTAATTTTTACCAGTTGAACTCCTCGCCGCTATAAATCATTCTATGCACAATGTCAACAATACCCTTTGTGGGATCAATCATGGATTTAGTTGTCTACCAAAACCTTTGTGATATACATTAAGCCATCAATTACACCAGTTCATTAGATAAAGTTACCAGTGGAATACCTTAGTTCTCTCTAACCATAGTGGCTTTAATTTCAATAGAGATAGGTGACACTTTAGACTTATATTCCATAAGGGATTTACCTTTAAAAAACATCTCAACTGCTTGAGACATTTATTTTGTAGATAATTACACTGTAACATCTTATGATAAATGAATAACATGATAGTTATATCTTTCTAATTATAGTTGCATGATACTTGACCAATCCCCAAAAGTGGGCAATCTCATGAGATGTTCAGCGTTAGAGCCAGCTAGATGTGGTACTAGGGTAGTTGGTGTAAATAACTAGTTTTGTGCATTATACACCATGATACTACCATGAGGATTAGATAAATTGGTCTATTGGAGCAAAAATCCTATCCCTAAATCCTTCTTTAATATATCAAGTCACTTTTTGAAATTATGCTCAAATTCAAGAGGACTCAAGGAGGCAACCATGATTACTGATGGAAAAAAATGGAAGCTCACAAAAATGAGATAATAAACCCAAAATAGTAATTTGTAAAGCATAATTAGAAAGATTTAGTGGTTTATGAAGCCATGAAATGATTTATTTATATAATCTTTGGTTCACTTAGCCCTTTGAGCTTGCACATTTAATGTTTGGGATTTTAAAATGCTTCACTTGTGCGATTGGCTTTAAATTTGAAATGATGTTGCACTTCCATTATTTTGTGTGTGAGAAGAAAATCCAACTTTGTTGATGTGGCATTAAATTCATTTTTTGTCACTGATCTAATGATGAAAAAATGTCTGATGGGACAATTTTCCATCTTTTCATTGGTCATATCCATTAAATAGGTGATACTAATTATGACATACAACTCTGATAGTGATGTTATCACCACTTAATTATATGCTTTGGCCATAAATCCTCTTTTTGGAAACCATTATTCATAATCATAACCCTTGATCTTGATCAGGTATGATTCTCAGACTTAATAGATGACCCATACTTAGCTTTATTTACTATCATCACTTAGAAACTTGTCCACCTAGAATGATTCAATAGCTAGCATGTGTTAGTCCAGCTAGACCATGTTTATCATGTATTTATAAAATTAGAATTGATCCTACACTCTACTAACAAGAAACTTATGAAAACACATGTCACATAGAAAAATCAAACCAAACTCAAAGAACTTGTATGAAAGAAATTTTCTTAACTAGGTTGGATATGTATAACTACACTTTCTTGATGTAAAGTTGACCTAATAGTGATAGAATTTAAGTTTACATCCATTAACCTTTTTAGGTAAAACATTACCTTCAAGATCTTACAAGATTATAGACCCATTTCATAAAATCCCATGGATAATATAGGGACCTTTCCATTGCTAACAAATGCATATAATCGACTATCATATAAAAAAACCAATTAGTCACAATAGAATTATTTTATACATAGATTCTTATCGTGCCATGCTTTTTGAATCTTTTTATTATTTTTATACACCCAGATCGATTTGTGCCTTTCTTCATCCATATGGTTGAGATCCATCAAGCAATTTGTAAGTGATTCTGCATCACCTAAATGCATTGCATTATCAACTCATAGGCTTGGTACTACGTATTCCATAGGCATGATAGATTCCATCCCATAAACAAAATAGAATGGAGTAAATCATGATGCACATTTAAAATGAGTACAATAAGCCCAAAGTATCATATGAATTATGTCCTCCCAATCATCTTTCTTAACATCACAAACCTTTGTCAAGAGCTTACCCAACACTTTGTTCATAGCCTTTACTTGTCCATTCACTTATGAATGATACACTTTACTTTTATGATGTGAAATCATAAATTATTCTATTATTATTTTGATGGTTTTTTTCAAAAAATGCCTACCCTTGTCACTTACCAATCATAGTGGACACCCATACTAAGTAATAATGTTCTCATATAAAAAATTAGCAGTGTCTTTGGCTCCACAACTTGGTGTAGTAGCAACCTCTACCCATTTGGTAAAGTAATCAATCATAGTAATTATGTATCTAACATTATTGTGCTTACTTTATGGATTAATAGGGCCAACAAAGTCAATCCCCCATTTTCTCAAATGGTTTTTGTGCTAATATGGGATGAAGAGGCATCTCATCCCTCTATGTGGGTTTACCCATTCATTGGTAGACATCACACTATTTGGCAACCCATTTCACATTGTTATGTTGTGGAGCTAAAAGCTTCACCAGGATGCAAACAAGAGAAGTCACGAAGGATACAGAGTTGCGAGGAGTTGCAGAATCAGTTGCAGGGAAACCAGCGTCGGTCTGATCAGCCGACGTCGGTCAAACAGCAAAGAGGAAGCAACCGGCATCGGTCACCAGTCGACCGATATTGGTCATGGAGGAGCCGACGTCGGTAGCCTGTGTGAGAATAGGCAATTTGCATGACGAATCTAGGAGAGTCTATTTTTGGACTGTTAGTTTGCATATTGAAGGCTAGTCATAGTCTTGAGTTGCGAGTCTAATTATTGTAATTAGGTTAGTCTAATTATTGTAAGCATGAGATCTATATATGGACTCATGGGCTGTATTGTAAATTTGTAGCTAGTGAGTAAGAGAGAAATAAGCTCCTTCAGAGAGAAGTGAGTAATGGTGCATTCCTCCTAGTGCCACAGTACCAAGGTGGGTACTGGATTAGAGAATCAGAAGGGTTCTTCGTGTGTGTATGATCTTGGTCAGCATGTGGGCATGACTTTCTATAGGAGATCTACAATGGTGAGTATGATCTAGTTATTTGCAGGTAGCAGCAGAGAGCAGGAGATCTACTTGGAGTACGATTGTGTACTTGGTGAACTGGCAGTGTGTTACTAACTGGTTGGAGAGGTGAACATCAATTCTATATTGGAGTTGATTGTTGTGACCAAGAGAGAGAGGGAAGAAGGTCTTGAGGAGTGGCAAACATTTGAGGTGGAGGAAGAAGTGGCATCTTCCTTATTGTATATTCTTTTGAGTGATTATTAATACAATTGTGTATTGTCTGTCAATTCTTGTGTTGTTTCATATTTCTAGTTACTTTATATTTTTGGTTAAATTCTGTGATTAGTTATTAATACGAGAAGTAATCATATGTGCTCTAATTGGTAGAGCAAGATCCTGACAAGTGGTATCAGAGCTTTTGGTTGGGTTGACTAACAGGTGGTTTCAGATCTGGTAGTGTTTTTGATTACAGGTCACTCACAGGGGTTTCAAATTGAGTGGGAGTATAGCAACGGCAGAAGATAGTAAGCTACGAATGGAGAAATTGAATAGCATGAATGGTTTGATTGATGGAAAGGAGCAGGTAAAAAGAGATCATTGGTCGGTAGAAGATCATCTTGTGGAAGCATATGTTGCAGGTAATATTGCACAGGATGTTCTAGATAAAGTGGAATCTTTGTTTACAGATTCTTTTGCCTCTTTCCATGCAGCCCAAAATAGAGCTTCTTTTCATAGGTATGTCTTTGGAGACCTTGGAGAGATTTATTTAGGGGTTGGAGAGCCTTGTCAGATGATTGACGAAGGGGAAGTAAAGCTGAAATTGTAGACAGATGACACACAGTGGTTGAAGGAAGTCATGCAGGTACCAGTCTTGGAGATGAGTCTAATTTCTTCAAGAATTTTGGGTGATGAAAGATACACTGTAACTCTCACAGCGGATATACTTGAATTAGATGGTGGTAAGAAAGTAGGTATCCTTTATCTACTTACTTATATTGCTGATTCACCTTCTGTTGCAAAGATGTGGCTTCATAGGCTTAGTCACATACGTAGAAGGAGGATGCAGGTTTTGAAGCGGAAGTTAGATTTCTTTGACAAGCTAAAGAACTAGAAAGCCTTGGTGTTCATGGAGGAGATGATAGATAGAGATCAGGTAAGGAAGCTGAATTATTCTAAGCAGAGCAGGGTTGATTTGATTAGGATTTTGATCCATGGAGAGCTCGCGGGTAAAGAGTTATCACTCACAGACGAACACAAGTACCAGCATCGGTTAGACAGTAACTAACATCAGCAATAGGAAGACTGACATCGGTCATGAAGGAACCGATGTCGGTAGAAGATACGCTGGCGTCGGCCAGGAAAACAACGTTGACAGTCAGGTTTAGTACAAGGAGCTGACATCGGTCGAGAATAGACTGGGAGATGGCCGAGATCAGTCACTGGTACAGATAGTGGGCAGACAGCAAGTCTCAAATGCTCATGTTGAGGTCAGAAAGGGTAAGTGAACCTCATATTCATTATTCACCTTCTTTATATTTCTTTTTTGATAGTCAAGAACCAGGGAGATGGAAGAAGCAAAGCAGGTAGAGTCCAGATATAGTGGGAGGTTGGCATGGATGAGGAGTGTGAGTCCTTGAAGAAGAACCAAACAGGTATCTATTGGTAGAGTTGTCAGCTGGAAGTAAGCACTAAGAGATGGAATGGATTCCCAAGTTAAAGAAGAGAGTGGATGGATACATGAGATAGAAGGCCAAGGCATATGGTCTTGAAGAAGCTGCAGGACAGTGGTACAGGTTTTGACAGGTGGATGACTAAGCATGGCTTCAGTCAATGTTAGCGTAACTATTGTGGTTTTATCTTACCAGGTAGATGATGGTCACAACATCATCTTGTTACTGTATGTGGGTGATTTACTATTAGGTTTGTACATACAGGGATTTGCTGAGCTAAAGGCAAGGTTAGTTCAGAGGTGTGTCATGAAGAATTTGGAGTAGCAAAATTATTAGTCATAAGAGACATGGAGATTTGATCTCCAGTGGGAGCTGATGTGAAGACGGTGTTGGTAGGGTTCATGATGCAAGATGCAGAATTTGAAAGCACACCAAGGGCTGGATAGTTCAAGCTTAGCTTGAAACAGGGTTCGAAATCACATGAGGTCTAGTGTAGACCTGAGTTTTTTCCCAAGCAGTGGGGGTTGTCAGAAAGTTTGGAGCCAATTCGGGGAAGGAGTACTGGAGGGCAGTTCAATGGGACTAGCAGCAGGGATTTTTGTTATGCAGGGTCAAGTTCTTCACTACATGGATATGTAGGTTTGGATGTGGCAGGTTACTTGAATGACAGGTATAGCATCACAAGTTGTGTGGTGGGTGGTCTTCAGGATTGAGCTTAAAGAGGAATACAAGCCAAGGAATAATTTAGATGGTGTACAAGTATAGGTACAGGTGTAGCTATTTACCTCCAAGTGGGAGATTGTTATGTTATGGAGCTAAAAGCTTCACCAGGATGCAAACAAGAGAAGTCATGGAGGATGCAGAGTTGTGAGGAGTTGCAGAATCAGTTACAGGGAAATCGGCGTCAGTCTGATCAGCCGACGTTGGTCAGATAGCAAAGAGGAAGCAACCGGCATTGATCACCAGTCGATCGATATCGGTCATGGAGGAGCCGACGTTGGCAGCCTGTGTGAGAATAGGCAGTTTGCATGACGAATTTGGGAGAGTCTATTTTTGGACTGTTAGTTTGCATGTTAAAGGCTAGTCGTAGTCTTGAGTTACGAGTCTAATTATTATAATTAGGTTAGTCTAATTATTGTAAGAATGAGATCTATATATGGACTCATGGGTTGTATTGTAAATTTGTAGCTAGTGAGTAAGAGAGCAATAAGCTCCTTCAGAGAGAAGTGAGTAATGATGCGTTCCTCCTAGTGCCACAGTACCAAGGTGGGTACTGGATTGGAGAATCAGAAGGGTTCTTTGTGTGTCTATGATCTTGGTCAGCATGTGGGCATGACTTTCTATAGGAGATCTACAATGGTGAGTATGATCTAGTTATTTGTAGGTAGCAGCAAAGAGTAGGAGATCTACTTGGAGTATGGTTGTGTACTTGGTGAACTGGCAGTGTGTTACTGACTGGTTAGAGAGGTGAGCATAAATTCTATATTGGAGTTGATTTTTGTGACCAAGAGAGAGAGGGAAGAAGGTCTTGAGGAGTGGTGAACCTTTGAGGTGGAGGAAGAAGTGGCATCTTCCTTATTGTATATTCTTCTGAGTGATTATTAATACAATTGTGTATTGTCTCTCAATTCCTGTGTTGTTTCATATTTCTAGTTACTTTATATTTCTGGTTAAATTCCGTGATTATTTTTTAATACGAGAAGTAATCATATGTGCTCTAATTGGTAGAGCAAGATCCTGACACACATCCTCAAAAAGATGTGGCCACCAAATACCACTTTGTAATATTTTTCTTGTGATAGCTTCTCCCATAAAATGTCCACCAACAATTCCTTGATGTGCCTCTTCTAAAACTTGTGGTCATTCATGCTCTAATGTAACTCATTATAGAACTTAATCTTTCTGCATATGATATATAAATCCATTTATAATGATAAAAGGAAGATCCTTAGTTAGGAGGTGCTTCTTTTCTTTTTGAGTGTAATGTGTGGGTAATATCCCCTATTCTAAGAACTATACAATTTCAGCCAATTATTCAAGAATCATAGAAACTCTAAACAAGTGAGTATTAGGAGACTCATCAAGGATATCCTTGGGATTCTCACCATTATGTAATCTATTGAGATGATCAGGGCCAATGTTTTTCCTCCCAATTTTAACATTGATCTAGAAATAAAACTCATAGAAAAGCATCAACCAACGAGATATCCTTTCACCCAATAGTGGCTTATTTATGAGATATCTTAGAGCTTGATGATCTGTGAACAATTCAAATTGGTAGCTAACAAATAATGTCAATTTTTTTGGGGAAAAAATAATTACTAAATCTTCCCTTTTAGTTATAATGTATTTCTTCTGGATTGCAGATAATTTTTGACTTATAAAATGGATTGGGTGGTCCAAGTCTCCTTCACTCGACTGTGCTAGCACTATGCTAACTATGGTGCCAGATGCATCCACATGTACATGGAAAGGTTTACTCCAATTAGGAAAAATAAGGATTGGTGTAGTAACAAAATAGTGTTTTAGATCAATAAAATTTCTTTGATAATCTTTTGTCCATACAAAAGGAACACCTTTATGCAGTAATTTATCCATGGGGGCTGAAATAGCTGCATATCCTTTTATGAATTTTTGGTAATACCCCATATGTCCTAAAAATGAATGGACTTATATTTATTAATTAGGTGGTGGCATACTCATTATTATTGTAATATTTTGTTTGTCCACTAGGATTCCCTTGCTACACACTACATGGCCCAAAAGAACACCAAATAGTGTGAAAAACAAATATATATATTAAATTAAGTGCAATCCTGAGTTATCTACATCTTTCTAACATGAGTCTTGATTTTGACAAATGTTATTGAAATAATGAGAACACTACCTAATCATCCAAATATACCTCCAAAAAATCATAAATAAAGTCTTTGAATGCAGTTAAAATGGCCCTAAAGAAAACCATAGTTGTATTCTTTAGACTAAATGGCATTACCTTGTATGTGAATAACCCCCATTCAATAGAAAATGTCATCTTAGTTCTATCATTAGCTATGATGGGTATCTAGTGGTATCCATTAAATCCATCAGTAAAATAATACATCTCATGTCTAGCTACATCTTCTAGCACTTCATCAATAAATGGTATTGGAAAGGGGTCATTAACACAAGCATCATTTAAGAAATGATAGTCTCTATAGATATGATTCTCACCTATTTTGTTTCGTTGTATGACCATAGGACTTACCCAATCTAATTTTTCAATAGTAAATATTATTCTTGCATTTTACATACAATCTAATTCACCTTTAACCTTCATCTTCATGTTAGGATTGAGATGATAAGGCCTTTTCTTAATAGGTCATGCACTTTCCTTGAGTTCTATATGAATTTACCCTAAAGAAGGATCCACCCCTTTGACTTCTAAAAAATTAGTTGTAAATACATCTATTTAATCCCAAAGAAGTTACAATACTTCAAAAATGTCCTGCTATTCCTATAGTTGCCAACATATGCCAATTTTGGAGATGTTTCAGACCCTATGTTCACAATTTATTTCTTCAGAGGTTCTTGATATATTTTTTATTCATCCTCTAGAATGGATTGTATAATGACACACTCACCTTTTTGTTCTGGGAAATGTATCTATAATAATTGATCTTCTTAATATTCATCATCTAAAGTTTTAGCTAATATTTCATAGTTTGGATTAGGTTCAAAAAACTCTACAAGTTTTAAAGAATCCTCACTAACTGAATCAAGATCGTCAACAAGATCTTCTTGAATATGATGTCAAGGCTATATTTCCATCTTATATTTTACTTGACATAGAGTCTCCATAGTCATAGTGTCAATGATATCTCGAGCATCTTATTTATTATGCTTGACTTCCATGATGACATCATCAATAAGTTCTCAAGCCTCCATTTTCTCTAGCTATGAAGCTTGGTCATTATGCAAATCTTCTACTCTTCCATGGTATAATTTTTTTTTCATCTTTTGTAATGCACTACTCACAAGGGGATTGTCACTTTCAATTATAAAAGCTTGAATAAAATCATTCTGCAATTGGATCTAGTGTTATGTCTCTCTGCGATGTTCTTGATGAATGTACCAAGTAGTAAGCAAAACCCACAATATGTAAATAAAATAATATGACCAATACTTTGAAATAATCTCTTTGGTAATCCATATTTCAATGTACTATTGAACATGGTTTTGATGGCATTCTCTTTCATGGAACATATGCCATTATTTTTGCACTTCCTCATGCAATTGAAACCGTGTGATTAGTAACTCACACACTTATGCCCATGTTTTACTACCACTATAATGTGTTTCCAACCAATTGGATACTACTCCTTTCAATACATAATTAAGGGTACTTACCCTCTGATTATCCTTTAGTAAATGCATTTAGAACCTCACTATAAAATCACCAATGTCTATAGTGGTAAAGTACTTGGGAATTTGCTAATCAATCACATAGACCATGCAAAAAGGTGTAAGCTCATGATCATTTCAAGCCTAATTGACCATATAAATATCAAAATAACTACTAAAAAAAAATTATCCCATGGAATTATACCTTTAGGAGTAGGTTCAATATAGTCATGCTCCATAGAACCAATTTAATATAAAATTTCTATATCGAACTGTGTAGGTGAGTCAATAGTCAAAGATTGTACTTCATCTTATTCTTTTGTAGAAGTATTTAAACATTTTAAGGAATACTTACCACATAATTAATTAGTTGTTGGCTGTTTTGAGAAAGATTTTTACTAGTTTATTACTATATGGTATTGTATATTAGGTACACTTTGCATCATAATTTGCATCCAACTATTGGCGTTTACTACATAAGGAGAATTATATTCCCTTAGAATTATATAATATTTGGCATCTCTATTAAGAGGAATGATGATTGTATGGTCATCTTGGTGTGATTCTATTTGATTCATGACTGTGTTGATGGTTATATGACCATTGTAGGCCCACTTTTTTCCTAGTAAATTTGGGTAGTGTATTTCATCTGTCTTCATGTCTATTACTTCAAAATCACCATGTAGAGTTAGCTCTATGACTTTAATATTTACATCTTCCAATCATCCTATAGGCTCTACTCTACCATAGCCTAATAGACTAAGGGTTATGAGGCTGTAACTTAAATCTAGTCTACCAATCACCTCCCAAGTAGATTATGGGATCATATTCACTGTGCTTCCAAAATCAAACATAGTGTTTGGTATCTCATACCTTGATATCTCAATATCAACCCTGGCTTCAACATCCCATAGTTTCTTTGTCTTAACATACCAAACCATCTTCTCAGGCCTTTCATTTCCCTTATGCACACATTCTATTAGGTTTTGTAAGAGATTAGTGATATTTTATGATATATCCTCATTTTTTAGAGTATTAAACAATTTCATCAAATCTATTAATGCTATTATGTCCCCTTCTTATTTCATGATTTGCATAATTTTTCCATACATCTATGCATCAAGTACAGATTCATCTACTACAACTAAATTTTGTTGTTGAATATTCTATATAATTTGCATGGCTTCCTTTACGAGTCTCTTTTCCTTTATTGGTTTTAGATAGGTATCTACTTTATCTTTTCGTATGCCAAAAACTATTGGCATTTATATAGGTAAACCTTGATGTGTGTATTGTGTTTTGGTTATTGCTTGCATAAATGCATTATAGTTGGGCTCAGAACCCACTCAATTTAGATTTAACATAGCTTGATCTCTATGTTGTGTTTATAAAATAGGGTAATCATGAGTATCATGTTGTTTAGATACTTAGTAATATGCATAATAAGCTTGTCATTATGGATTGGTGGAACAATTTTGTTATATATGATTAGGTTCCCCACACAAGTAGCATCTAAT
Organism: Torreya grandis; assembly: GCA_037957365.1. Taxonomy (NCBI): domain Eukaryota; kingdom Viridiplantae; phylum Streptophyta; class Pinopsida; order Cupressales; family Taxaceae; genus Torreya; species Torreya grandis. The sequence continues at coordinate 11,574,257 of JARHVA010000014.1, read as the reverse complement.
AGGGCCTCTAAGACCAATAAAACATCCTTTTTGTGTACTAATATGGTATCCACCTCTATTCCCTTGATATCCCCAACCATCTTCCTAATGTGCCCTAAAATTTGATGTGGTCTATGGTACATTCCACCCCTGATGGTACTATTGATTATCATAACCACCATATTGGGGTTGATTTATATGTGGATTTTAGGTAGCTTTTTGTGATTAAGGAATCATAAGATTCCAAGTAGATTGATAAGCATATTGTATTGGTTGTGTAGCTTAAACTCCACTAGCTAATCATTGTGGCTGAAATGGTTGTGCATTCTACACCCATACTAACCTAGCTTATGTTACACTAGTGGGATTGGTTTATACTCTTTTAGTGGTTTGTAACATCATTGGTTCTTATTATGTAACTATTACAAAGACATTCTTATTAATGTCTTCCTTCAATTCTTTTAGAGCCTTGCAATCATTGTCTTCATGATTAGTAGATTTGCAAAATTTATACTACATACTCTATGGGTTTCTTACATACTATTGTAATAAGTGAAAAAGAGATATTGAGTGTCCCACTATATGAAAAATGTTTCAAAAATCTGTACATACATTTGGACATTCATTCCTATGGTGCCCTTGTTTTCCACACTCAATACACCATAAACCAATTTTAGGTCATTCAGGAGTATTCTATGGAGCCTCTAACCTCTGTAATATAGCTTGAAGTGTGATTTCTAGTTGTGTTTTTCTCTCTATTAAAGTACCATAGTCTTTTATATGCTCCACTCTTACTATAGCTATTCTAGCTTCTAGTTTATTAATGAACGTAGTGTGTGCTATTGTAAACTAGATCTTTGGTTTCCATCCTTCAAGGAACCAATAGGCCTTATCTTTATCTTTTAGAGCAAACTCAACATTTTTAACCACATCAAAAAAAAATTGGTCATAATCATGAATAGTTTCTCTTTGACCTTGATAGATTTATTTGAGGTCTTGTATGGTTTGGACCATATTTTTATTAACCTTGAACTTTGTGACTAGCCATTTTCACACATCATCTAAACTTGTTGTTCCTAATCCTCTATATAACATGAACTCCAATGCTCTTCTATACAAGGCACAAATAAGCTCATACTTCTTAATATTTTCATCTACAATGCCTTTATCTTGACATTTCATGTCACACATAAGCAACTATTGATCTAGAACTATAATTCCATCATAGGTAGATAGTGTGATAAAGGATCCTAGCTATAAAGCCATACTACCTAAGGTTAGTTGTATAGGAATGATTATCTGTGATCCTCAAGATGGTGGTAATGATATTGTAATTTGTGTAATTAATACTTGAGAGCTTCTTGGTGTCAGAATTGGTACTGTCACTTGAGGAGTGATCACTAGTGGTGTTTGTGGTGATGATCTTATACACCCAGTGGGACTATCCCAAAGTACTAGTGTGTTTGTCAAAAATAGGAAACCTTGAAAAAATAGGAAATATTCTTGAGATCACAGAGGTGACGTAGATTTCTCAAGTGATGAAAATACCTCTAAATCATCTTTGGTCTCTGTAATGGTGTCTACTTAAGTTTTATTCTCCTAAAAAAAATTTAATCTATGGTACCCAATCAGAAACCTATTTAATCAATAAGGGGTTAATCAAATTATTTGTTACCTCTCTTAAATAATTCTTTTATGATTCGATGAATCCTTATGTGGTTTTTTCAAAATTGAAATATACTAATTCTTTGATACTTTTTCTTGAGTCCTCAATATCCTTATCTCTCTGACTTTCAAATCTCTAAGGTTGATTGTAAATAAGGTTATTTATATAAAATATGGGCTCATGGGATGTGTGTTATGGTGGTGAAACTTCTCTTTGTTGGATTTATCTTGTGTGAAAAATCAAGCTAGTACTGGGCCTTCTATTAACTGAACCTCCAAAATCAAGAAACTCTCTTATAAAGAAGAAAGGTGTCTCCTTGAGTGACTATGATCTAATACAATATAATAATATACCTTCCTCTATTCTCTTTCCTTTATCACCATCCTTTAGGTGCATCTGTACTTGCTTTTTTATCTCACTAATCCTAGGTCTTTTTTCTTGCTCATAAACTCTTTCCTCTCCTATCCTTTCATCAACTCATTCTTCCTCCTTTTGATTACCTATAATTATTTGGCCTTTACTCTTAATTTTTCCTCTACCTCTACTCATAGTTACTCATGAAGTCCCTAATATATTCTACCTCTTTTACTATTATAGTTCTCACTTTATATCTACAAGATTATTCTATTCCCTTTCATTTGGCCTCATCATCTCATTACTATTGGCCAACTTTCTTGATCAACTCTGTACCATCTCACATCCCAACTGCACACATCCCCATAGCACCTAAACTAATACTCCATCATGAACAGGTAGGACACTACAGATTTTTTAATGACAAATGTTTTGATAAGAATTGGTATTCACTGTAGAAACTTTCCTCTAGTCCCTTGTATAAATAAGTATTATGCAACTTCAAAATTAATATAACTATGAATATATCTAGTGATCAATCACATGGGTCTAAGAAATCTTCATGTTATATAATCTTTTTATCATATCATCAATCTAATAAATTTTTGATGTATATCTAATTTGGAAACAAAAATTTTATGATCTCTCCAACCATACAGCAAGCAGGCTCAAAAATTTACACCAAAATATTTCATGTACATCACCATACAAATTATGCTCCATGAGTTCCTTTTCAATACACCCTATCCTTATCACCTCTTTCTGTGTAAACTTAGATATTTTATAATCCCACCATTCTTCCAAATCCCTCTGACTTGGTAACCACTGGAGCATATCATTTCTTTAGAAACATGCTCACCACACCATTATTAGTAGAGGTTCCTAGTTTCCTATAACTTACTAATTATGAAGACAATTATGGGAGAGATAATGTTCTCTAGATTAGTGGAATTATAGGTTCTTAAGGGCCTATAAAAAATTTACCTAGGCTATAGATATTTGGGTGGGTACTATTCTCATATGATTTCCTTCTAATTAACAATATAGATTCATCATTCACTCTAAAATTTAATAACCATATGCATAGAAAATCTTTATATCTATTGTTACATTATCATAGACAATACAAAAGTATGTAGAAATATTTCAGAACTAGTTTTATAACTTAATCATAGACATTTATAATCACAAAGAGATCAATTCATTATATAGAATTGATACACATTTTCTCTCATACATGGTCCAAAATAACCTAATCAATGTCTAACCTCTTCTCATTCTTTGCAACTTACATATATACCCACTTCACTATCTCTATCTTAGGTGCATGGTTACAACAAACTGTGTTGGGAATATTCAATAACTTTAACCTCAATATAGACTTCTTTAGTTAGAATAACCCAGATCCACAAAATATATTCAAAATGAAATATAGTTTATGACTAAGTCGATGACTAACATATCTTTATGTTGTGATGGCACCTTGTAGATTGCTGACATGTCATTATGCTATGATAACTCTTTTTCATCATACTATCCCACTAACATTTTGATCTCTCAATTGTTAAAATTTATTAAAAAAAATAGAATTAATTTTCTAAACTCATGTTTAACATGGATAAAATAGAACCTCTTCCTCCTCCTAATCTTAAGGAGAGTGATAGTTACCATCCCTCTAACTAGGCCCATGATATCACTCCTTAAAATTTTAAGGTATAAGGTAAATGTATGCATAGTCAATCTTAAGAACCTAGGGTTTGTGCTTGTGAAGATATAAAATATAAAATCACCAATATGATAAAGTTAATAAAAGAATTACAAAATCAGATTAAATACCTACAAATTCCAAAATATGCTAGTGTTAATCATGTGTTTGCATATTCATCTAGCAAGGTTTCATATCCAAATTAAAAGCTATAATATCATACATCTAAAATAAGTGATTAAAAAGGTGACCAAAATCCTACTAAGATTCTAAGTGAAATCCTACGGGATATTCTTAGAAACAAAGTGACCCAACTACCTCCCCTACATACTATAAGGAGATACAAATACTATTTTGCCCATCATAGAATTCATGGGCATCATACATATTATTGTTTTGAATTAAAGAAAAAATAAAAATTCACAAAGGTAGTGTTACCCTATCATCGATACATCAACCAAGAAACCCACTCACATCATGAACACCTCTCCTAAAGTATAAGTTCCAAAATAGAAAATATGGGTACCAAAAGAAATTTAGAACAAAAACACTTATAAATGGAAAAGTTAGAACATGAAAACATTCAAAAGGAAAATATAGAACAAGGTATGTTACAAAAAGAGAAATATGTCAAAACATAAATTACATCTTTTCCTAGTGTTCAAGAAAAGATACAAGACTCTTCTCTAGTCCATAATGAGATGCAAGTTTCTAACAATGATGAACAATTCAAGAAAAAGAAACTTTCAAGAAGGAAACTACAATATATAGTTTATTTAGTTTTTCATATATGATTGCTCAAAATGATATATCCAAGTTCAAGAATAACCTAAAAACTTTAATATTTCCTATAATACTAACATAGAATATTTGTATGATTCTAATAGCATTGATTATGTAACATATGATTATAATACAAAGCCTTCAAAGAGGCATCTCCTTGATGAGATCCTTGGGGTTTAGTATCACTTATGCCTATATTATCTCCTTGGCATATATGTTATTGATTCCATGTTAGTACAAAGCCTATTATTTCTTATTATATATACACATATGTTTCAAACATCTTTTGAATGTGATACGAGCATATATAAGCACATGATATATACAAATATAGATTTTGGGACTTCCCTCTACTCATGTCATTAGTATGTGAGGGGTATCCACTTCTTTGATCATGATGCACCCAAGTTAAATTATTATATGATCATTTTTCATTATCATGTTTGATCTTATATAATTAAACATACATTTATCCATTATTATATCTTTCAAAGTGTACTTAATATGCTATGTACTTAATGTTTTTTGATAAAAAAATATATCCATGGACTAGTATGATATGTTTATATTGGTTGTTTATGTTCCATGCTTTCATTTTATGCACTTCCATAAGTGTTTTCATTTTATTGTTATTATCTTGATTCTTTTATCATTTAAATATGCTCCATTATGTTTTTCTCCCATACCTTCATTCTCTTACTTTGACATTTGAATATGTCATTATTTATTTTATGTACATTTGAATATGTCATTTTTATAATTTGTGTAAATTTGACTAAGGCATGTCCCTATTGAAATGTGTTATCATTGATGTCAAGGTTGATGTCATTGATTTCAAGATGCATCTATTGAAGATGCTTGGTGAGTGGTCTGTGAGATATGTGCTTGTGTGCTTGATGTGATAAGGAAGCCATATGACAAGAGAAAATTTGAAGGCAACCTAATGCCTTTCTATTGAGAGAGAATTTAAAGGCAACCTAATGATTATTATGTTTGTTATTGTCAAGGATTTTGAAGTGGTGTGAGAATTTTGTTTGATGAATGTTCTTGTTTGATAACATCATTAAGGTAAGCATGGTTGAGTACTATTCCTTGAGAACAAAGTGTCTTGAGAAGCCAAGTCATAACATGCATAATCATATCATGAGTATGTTCATGATAAACATGAAGAGATATATTAATAGGTATGACATTATTTTATGAGAATTTAAGGCATGTGATTAAGGTTTATAATCATCAAGGAGTGTTTCAAGGTTGGCTATCAATTTTCAAATCCTTTAGTAGCCTAGTCATGGCATGTAGAGACCTTATGAGAAAGTATGAGTATGATAGCTTGGTGAGATGAGTTAACATAGAAATGAATGGTTGTATGAGGTTTTTTTATCATGTATTTTAATCATTAGATCACTCATGATAGGATCAGGATGAACCTATAGGGGTAGGACCTATAGATCAAGTATGCAACTAGACCACTTCTAGATCATGTTTGGCCTAATGAAGCATCATGATCTATTGTAAAGGTATATAAATGATGTTTGACATTTTTTGATCATGTGAGAGGTATTTTTAGAATTTAATTGAGATGAATATAACATATAAAGAGGCATGAAGTTTGGTTTTAAAGCCTAATTTGATTTACAGGTCAAGGTCTAAATGAGTAAAGAGAGAAAGTGTGTGTGGCCTAATGTGGGATGAGGTTTTGTTTCCAAGGAAATTATGGATATGTGAGTTTTTAGAAGTATGATATGTTATTTAAATCATTTTCACAAATTTTTAATTCATTTTTTTTATAAAAGGCATGAAAAGTGGTTTTAAGGTCTCTCAAGTACATAGAATGAAGGCATGCAAACCTAAGAAGGACTTTTAGGTGTTCATTATCATGTGTAAATTTTTAATAAGAAAATAATATACTAATGTAAGATGGTTATGGGTCCTATCTAAAGTTTTTAGGCATTATTTTTTGGATTAAGGGGATAAGCTTTATGAATGATTGTTAACAGTGGAAGATGGTTTAAACCCTCGAAGAACCCTAATAGTGACCTAATATGAAATAAGTTGTTATAAAGTGATCAAAATGGATCATAATGGATATATAATTAATTTTATATTGTATTTAACTCTCATAGGAACCTTGAAGTGTGATTGGTTTGTTAGGTGTGGGAGTAGACCCTCCAAGAAAGTGCACATTTCTCAGAGATCTGTTGTAGTAGTTAGAGTTGACCAAATCAAGGTATGGAAATGGATGAAGGGTGAATATTTAGAATTATATTTTATGAAAATGGTTTTTTTTTATAATTTTTATACCTTAGGTGTGTTAAACCATTCATCTAAGTTAACCAGTCACTAATAAGCCTAATGATGGAAATAGTGAGAAACCTAGTCAACAATGGGAAGATGATTAGGAATGTGATATAATGGAATAGGTATATAAAAAAATATATGGATGTGTTTTTTAATAATTTTTAGACATGATAATGTTTGGTAAAAAAATTTGAGGTCAATGGTTATAGTGAAAAAGTTGTTCACAAGTTGACTTATCTAGTTTAGATGAGACAATGAGATATAAAGGTTATAATATTGGTCTACAATACCAATATTATCATTTAACCATATTATATTTATATATAATAATGGTATAATTATATCATAATATAATATAAATCAATCATGATTCTCTTAAAATGGTAATATAGGTGATTAAAGGTCATTATCACCATGACTATGCTTTAAGGTAAACTAGCAGTTCTGGATAAGCAAGTTGTATTGATGAGTTTTAGAATCTATGCCCTATGTTGAAGCATATTTTTTTGGAGGTTATTATTATTATGTTTTAGTATATTTTAATTAATTTTAATTCATTTATTTTGTTTTTTTAGGTGTCAAAAGTTCAAGTTTCCATGGTTGTGTTTTGAGGCAAATTGGCAGTCTAGAGTGAGCATATTACAGAGAAGAGTTTGAGCTCGTATACCTTGATTTGAAGTATCTAATGAAGTTTTTGATGATCCTAAGGTCATGAGATTTTTTAATATTTTATTTATTTCCATGGTTATTTATCTAATTTATGTTTTATATTTAATATTTCAAGACAAACTTTTTGGGTATGCAAAGGCCTAATTATGAATAGTACTAATAGCGTGCTTCAAGTGGTCATTAGAGACAAAAAGTGTCATGGACCTAAGATGAGATTATATATATATATCTCATCTTAGGTCCATGACACTTTTTGTATAGCATGATTCAAGTGGTCCTTAGAGACAAAAAGTGTCATGGACCTAAGATGAGATTATTATATATATATATATATATATATATATATATATATATATATATATATATATATATATATATATATATATATATATATATAAAATTGTTCTTTCTATGTGTGTATTTTTAAATTTTTCCAAGGAGATCAAAGGGAAAAGTGTGTTAATGAAGGCCTAATTGAATTAGGTCTCTTTAAGGCCTAAAATAGGTTTTGGTCCTATGTGTTATGAATGGCATATTTCAATGTTATATTCATGTATCAAATGTGTTATATGACCTATTTAAAGTGTAATCCAAGTATTAAATTTTATGTGGCTGACCAAGAGGTGTGTGAGCAAGAGGCTTGTATATATACAAGGCAATTTTAGGCCTATTGGTGTGTAGAGTGCAATCAAATAAAATAATATATTACAAAGTAGTAGGAGGTATTGTAGACAATCATCATATTTTAGAGGATATGTGATGAATATTTGACCAAAGTTATATGTATGAATATCAATGTCATATGACCTAATTAGTATTGAAGAGACCTAATTGAGTAAAGAGATCTAGAAGTTAGTTTAAGAGGGATAAAAGTGTGAATAACTGAAGAGGTGGTCATCATCAATTGGTTGAGAAACAATGTGTCCTGAACATGATCAAATAAATCAAGTGGCTGATTTCATTTTTATTCATCTAGGGGTTGGTTCCTCCTTATAAGTTGGTGCTTGCTAAAGCCTATATAAGTTGGTGCTTCACTAGTTGGGGTTGGTACTCCATGTGAAATAGGTGCTTCACTAGATTTGGTGTTTTTCTTATAAGACTATAGTCCATTTTCATATATAAATAGTATTTATTCCACTTGAGTTTTTCCCACATATGTGATGTGTTCTTTTTTTTCATGCTTATGTGGATAGGTGTTTATGTTTGCTAGATTTATATGTGTATACACATAATTTTTTCAAAATTTTATCAACTACCAACACTTTATATCTTTTAGGAACACATCGAGTCTCAATCTCTCTGAGTGCATGCCTTAAGGGGTGCATTAGAAAAGGGATGGGAAGACCATTGGTGCTTCATAGGATTGTTGTCCCTCTTGTCACTTATTATCTACACACTTATCTCCTAAAACCATTTACCCTAAGCTTGTTTTTCTATGTTGTACCCAGTCTAAGCATTTACTACATTTTATCCTCATTTTCCTCACCTAAATCCATTTTTATCATTTAGATATAATGGGTTGATTGGATCGACCCTGTATAGTTTTGAGGTATTTTTCACTTAGGAGCTAGTTGATCTTTGGTCAATGCAACTCATAACCTAGTGAATTATTATCTAAAATTATGTTAGGTTGATTGGGTCAACCCTATCGACTACCATTTTTGAAAGGGTTTAGGAAAATATTCACCTATATATACAAGTTTATTTCCATCATTTATCAATAATAAGTGAAATAAGTAAGAGTGAATGAACAATTTCTTATTGACCATTCTACTTGAGAAGTAAATCTTAGGGTTCTATACTTTATTTGGAGATACAGATCTTACCTTGTAGATAAGTCTTTTGGATGAATCTATAGGTTGTGTATCCTAGAGTTGATTTATATTTATTATCCTTACATACCACAATAATTTATTGTGAATCACCTTGGCCAAGGGAGAGATTGAGGCTTGGCAGGTTCATCTTCAAAGGTAAGTATTCCTAACTTCATTTCTCCTTTGTAAGAGTAGATATATAATGCATTTATGCTTTTCTTACATGTATTAGGATTCTATATACATTAATCTAAGTATATGTCTTCTATGCATGTTTATTTTTATTGTTTCTAACCCCCACTTTGTTCTAAAATCTTTAGTGAACACTAGATTATATTTACTTTTCTTGTTATTAGATTAAATGAAATATCAAACCTAGAACCCCCTTAGGGTTATTACGTGATTGTGTTAGATTGGAGGCTTTAGAACCCTCCTTAGCATAGTGTATTGTGATAAATGATCCCCTAATAGGGTCTATTAGATCCCCATATTGGTCATGTTCTCCCTTAACAAATGTATTCCCAATTAGAAGTGTAGGTACTCTTTATCTTCTTCAAGCTAGGATTGATTTATAAACGTGATACATTTCTAATTGCATACATTCTAGTGAATCTGATGTAAACTAACCCTTGAAATATTTTTTCACTTATTTTTCATTATTTTATTATTATATATTTTCTATACTGGGTCGACTGTATCGACATAATTCTAACTTTTGTGCACAAGTTTAACACATAGTCACATCCATATGACTCTATCTTTTTGTGCAGGTTCTTTTTCAAGTACAAGCTACTAGATTGAATAAATCAACCCAATATATTTTTTTAGACTCTTAAACATCTAATCTAGAATACTATGTTGACCTAATTGACCCTATACATTTTTAGGCATCTTATTCAACATACTTAGTCGACCCAATCGACCTTATACATTTCAAGCACTCAGTAACAGGCTTCTACAAAGCTAGATCAACCCAATTGACCCTATTAGTAGGATTTAGAATCATTTCTCAAGGTTATTTAAATAAAATCTCACTTATTTGCATCTTCAAACCCACCAAGGTTCCTTTATATCCTTTATGTCTTTCCTTACAGTCTTTTTTTCATAGTTTGCAGTCTTTAAAATTGCCCTTGTATAGTTAACTAGATCGACCATGTTGACCTAGTTATGTATTCTATGTGTTATCTAGATAACTAGATAGACTCTATTAACCATGTTCATCTTTAGACCTTTACTTCCATAGTATAAAGGTGACACTATCAACCCTATTTTGTATTTTGTGCATACATTATCGACAACATTGACACTGTACCATGTTTTAAAGTTGTAATTAGCCTTTATATGCTAGTAATTAGGTCACACTTTCATTTCTTGTTTCTTTCATTCTTATAATAAAACATATAGTCTAATTATGTGGATTTTAATTTATCATTTAGTTTCACTATTTTATATTTTATGTACACATGACCAAATTAAAATATCTTAAATAAGTATTTTAACAATTGTCTTCCCAAGACTGACCTACTTAGATTTAATCACCAAGGGGGAAGCCAACTTGGTTTTCTGGCCAAGTATAAACACATGGTTAATAGTATATTCTAGCTAAGTACCCAACACCCTTATCATTAGGTTGTGTGAAGTGAAGGGGTAGGCCCTAATACCAAGCCTGTACTATTACCAATACAAATCCCTTTCAGCCTAAACATCTTGAAACTATATTTAGATTGCTTTATAGTTCCTTGCTTATAACCAACTTTCCCTCACATTTAAAATCATATTCTAATAAAAAAAATTAGGGTGACCAATTATCTAGATTTTACTTTCCAATTTTATTATTTTTTCTTTATTCAATTGTATTTTGTATTGTAAAAATTTGCATTAGCCAACATTGGTGCAAGGATTTGTGATGTGTGCCTCAATTAGATCAACCTCATTAATCCAATTGATTATTTATTTCCCTTAAATTCTCACTTTCTTAAGTACTTACAAAATTATTTTTAATTCACAGTCATTTTAGTCGACACAGTTTGTTATAGGCTATCTAATTTTTGTTGTCTATTATACTTGGTCGACCTAGTTAACCTTTTACACTTTTTTATCCTCTATTTTTTGTGCTAGGTCGACCCAATTGACCCTATATTATTTGTAGGCCCTATTTCCTATGTTAGGTTGACCTAATCAACCCTATACTATTTTTTATACTTATTATTTCCTTATTTTTGCATTTCTCTTTTCTGGTTTTTATCTTTTTCCTTCATCATGAATTTTCTATTTGAAGATAATGTTGAGTTAAATTCAAAAAATATGATGAGATTTACCAATACTCATAGGGTATCCCATATGTAGAGTGGGGCTCCTCTCTTAGATGAGAGTAATGTTCACATAGCCACTCTCAAAATGAACTATGGGAACCCTCCTCATACCTCTTTGTAGCATAATCTTCTCTTTTCCCTATAAGATCAACCCAAATTAGAGTATACCCCTAAAATGCTCTTTTTTATCTTTGAATTTCCTCAACATCAAAGAAAGGATCCCTCTACCATTTACCAGCTTATGATTACTATTCAATCTAACGAGCCTCATTCACCTACTCCCACATTCTCAAATGGATTTTGAGGTACCACTTTCTTTTATTCTCAACCTCTTCCCTTGATGATGACCCCTTCTCATACCATGACCTCTTCTTATTTAACTTCTCTAACCTTCATGCCTAGTATATCCACTAACATGGTAGCTTCTACATCTAGTGGGCCTCTTATAATATCCACTATCCTTAATCCTTATATTATTGCATCATTTACTACCCAAGGTAATCATACTTCTAGTGATTATTCTTCTCATCCCTTCACTAGTCCATCTTTTGCTACATACGCAAATTTTTCCACAAGTGCTTCACATTCTCATAGTTCCTCTCAAGCTCCTATCAATACCAATAGTGGTACCCAAACCATTAATAGTAACTCTAATGTTTCAAATAGTGCTAATAATTCTAATCAAACCCACCAACTATTATTACAAACACTCAATCAAATGAATACCTTTCAAGCTCATAATACAAATCAAATGATGAGAATGCAAAACTACCTTCTCCATCTTCAAACTCATCCTCAACCAATAACTTAGGGCATACATAATCAAAATTTCCCCCCTCCTCTTAAATATTCCAAAGGTAATCTCATCCCTCAACCTTCTTTGGTAAAAAAACCATTAATCATCTTCAAAATGAGCTTCGTACCACTCAAATTACTAATATTTATATAGGAGGTATCACCCTTACAATTTATTATAATGGACCTACTGATCCTAACCTTCATCTTAAAACATTTGGAAATCTTTATAAGGATTGGGTTAGATTGAACACCTTTTCCACTACCAATATCTTATCCAAAACCCTAATGGGTGATGCCTTAGATTGGTCTAATCAACATAAAACTCATTCCATTTCTAATTTGGAAGATTTAGTGAATGCTTTAGTTCAATAATTCCAAACTAGTGATCTTCCCAAAAACACTTTGACCCACTTCATAAATTTTAAACAACTTGAAAATGAAACTACCCAAGATTTTATTAAAAGTTGGAAAAATTTGTCAAATAAATGTGAACATAACATGGTCGATGATAACCTTTTTCATCTCTCCACTAATGCTCTTTTTACCAATTTACAATATCAGGTTCACACTCTCTCTCCATTTACTTTGGAGGAGGCTATTAACCAATCTAAATGTTAAGTTTTCCTTATGAATCAATTCTAGCCACCCCAACCTTTTGTGGGTCCTTGTCTCTTACTTAAGAACAAAAATCATAATGCTACCAATGATGGTGTCACAAACTCTTATGACACCATTAACACCATTCAAACTATCATTCCTAACCAATCTTTGGAACCAACTCCCTTTCTCAATAATATACCAATCCTCATTTATCTTCACCAACTACTATAAATATTAAAAAACCCTTATCCTTGACTAAATTACTTAAGTGTCTACCTAGGCCTCTCCCATGAGAACGTGACCCTACTCGTCTTATTAAATCCCGGTATGATCCTAACAAGTTTTGTTGGTTTCATGCTAGTTGGGGTCATTCTCATAATGCATGTAGGTAGCTTCATAATTAGCTATGGATTTTATTCTTGATCCTAATTTTGATCATAATTCCATCATTCATAAGTGTCAACAAGCCTATGACATTACTTTTAAGGCTCATGAATCACATACTAAATCTCAAGCCTTAAATCAAGCCAATGCTCATTTGGCTATCTATAAAGACCTTCTTCCTAATCACCAACCTAATCAAAATACCCAAGATAAGCCCACCCCTTCCACTAAAAATGTAAAAAGTCTTGTTGACCCCACTTTTAAAGATAATATGGTTAACATGACTAATATGCAAAGGGTGGTTGATTTTATTGATTCTCAACCTATCTACACTCCTCCATCATCTCTAGCATTTCATGTTATCTATGATTCTTCTCAAACTCATTTAAATTAGTTGGTTCAAGATGACCTTATAAAATTTTAAAATCAAATTCCTAATTCTCCCTTGGATAACACTTCCCATTATATTTCTACCATCCCTTCATCTTCTAACACTAATCATAATCAAGATTTTACTAACACTTTTACTAACTCTCAAAACCAAACTGAACCAATTACTTCATCTTTGCAACATAATTTACACCTTGTTCTAAACCTTCTCCTTATTAACACAAATTCAAAATTACTTTTTTTCCCTCCTTCTGAGGACCTTATTAATCACTATACACCTATTTCTATCAATCTTCTTATGGATTATGATGAGTGGGATCCCATTATGGAACTCATTAATCTCCCATCCCAACTTTTGTTCCCTGAGCTTATGAGGACTTCTCCACATCATAAAAACCATCTTATTCAACTATTTTTTGAAATGAACATCCCTCATCTTCCTCTAGTAGGACATGAAATAACCTTATTTGGATCTGAGGATAGCATATCACAATAATGTGAAGAGATGTCCATCCATGTTGATGAAACAATGGGCACTTCTCTTTCTTTAAAATTTCCTATCACTTCTATGATTCCCAATGAGATTCTTCTTCATGTGGATGATCCTCCATTATTTATTAGTGTGAAAATAGGTGATATCCAAGTCAAAAATGTATTGATTGATGAGGGATATAGAACCTATGTTATCTCTCTCAATTTTATCAAAACTCTTGGATATTTTGAATACAATCTCAAATCTACACATAAGACATGGCAAGGATATGATAGAATGCAAGTGCATATTTTAGGTTGTATGTAGCTTCCCATTATTGTCCCACCTATTATTTTGATGTGAAGGTGATGATCTTTAACTTTCCTCTTTATTATAATATCTTGCTTGGTAGGCTGTGGACTCACTATATGATATCAGTTGCTTTATCCACTTGTTAATGCATTAAAATCCCTCATAATAGAACAATTTATAGGATTTAGGGTGACACTAACCCTTAGAATTTTTAATAATTCCAAGACCATGGTGTCTTCAAGATTCCTACTCTTTAACCTTTGCCTAGTGTTCCATTCTATGAGTCTCAATGCTTCAACTTTCCCATCAATTCCACTAGTGGTTACAATAGTCATCATAAAATCATTGGGAACATTCCTCCCAACCTATTAGATTTTAATGAAAATGATCTTGATGAGGATAACTTAAATATTAAAACTTTCAATCTCTCATCTCATAGCTTCTATCTTCTTTACAACCTTGTTCTCACAAACCTCCTTGAGATGACATTCCTATTATCTTGACCAAGACTCAACATTCTATTCACCACACTTCTTTGAGTGAAAAGGTCATACCTACTTACATAATTGAACTTCACACACCTAATTATGATGATGGTTATTCCTTATATGATCCATTCTTAGGCGGTCTTGTCTAGGCTCGTGATGTTGAGATTATTCATTATCGTTCTTCTTTGTTTGAGTCTTTTCATATATCTTCCTGTATTCCTTTGATTATAGTTAATAATTTTAGTATTTTTCCTCTGTATCATACTCAATATTACTATGCTCATGGATCATGCTATTATTTTTCCATGATCAATAATTTTAGTATTTTTCATGCTATTGATCATGCTATTATTTTTCCATGATCAATAATTTTAGTATTTTAGCATGATCCATGAGCATAGTAATTTTAGTAAAGGTCATATTACTATGCTCATGGATCATGCTATTATTGAGCCTTACCAATTTACTAGGTGCCTTGACCACTATATCTTACTTATCCCTGAGATGCGTGTAACCCTTATTTATCCTTATATATATCCCACCCCTCATTTAGTGAAACCCACATCAGAGCCCATTGTTGTTCCCACTATAGTTGATCTTGTTATTGTTTCCACTGTCACTAAGTCTATCCCTATTTTAAATCTCATTTCTCCTTCTATTGAGCCTATTTCCATTCCTTCCCCACCCTCACCTTTTCTTGGTGATGGTTTGATTCCTTTACCTCAGATGGCTCTATTTCCCACCAAATAGGCCAATGAGCCTTCCCAAGCTCCTTTTGTTCCTATTAAACCTCCTCTTATGAGTGCTTCTCCTAAGCCTACTCATAAGTGTATATGTTTCTTCCATGAAATAGATAAACATTCATCCACCCATTGTCACAAGTTGTGATAATATATTGATACTATGTGTCCTTCTTCCCCTCAACCTTCAGATAAAGCCATTCCTCCCTTAAAGGTACTATCTGAATATATGCCTAAGTATGGTGAGGTATGTTATATATGGAACCAATGTGGCACCCATCACACTAATCATTATCATATCCTTTAGCAACACCTTAAGGATCACCTTGTAGCTATTCTTAGACCCTATACCATTCCTCCCATAAGTTTTTCATGTAAGAAGTCTCATCCTTCTTCTCCCATGGTTCCACATCTTGTAGGTATATTCCATCCTATGGTCCCTTCATCACCTTTTATGCCTCCACCCATGATTCCTTTACTTATGGACCTTCCCTCACCTTTGGATCCTTCCCCATCAGTTATTACTACATCTGTTGTAGAGCCTACTCCCATGCATTCTCTTTAACATCCCTTGCCTAATTTCCCTCCTCAATATGATCCATCTATCATTCTTACTTTTTCTATTGCAAATACTAGATGATACATATTTTCCCAATTTTCATTAAAGATAGACAAGATATTAGTTGTATTTTATATTCAGCTTCATAGAGATCTATCTAATGTTTTAGATAATGTGTGTGGGCAGATTTATCAATATTTATGAGCACATGCATGGTGATTTTACATTTTAATTTGGATTGGATGTGTGATCTAATTTTATCTTTATCTATCTATTATATCATTTGACACTATGTCAAATTCTTATTTATCTTATATGGTGACTTTACTTTCACACTTTATATAACTTATATTGTCATTTATGTTTGCTTATGGATGTTTTCTTTATCATTGATTTATTTTTCTTCCCTAAATTTTATTTCTTAAAAATTCCCTTATTATGTATGTATGTCTGTTTGCTTTCTTATCTCTATTTTTCATGAATAATTATCATTGTGACTTGGTTATACAAACTTGGTTCCCTTTAGTCACTTCCTATTTACCACGTGATCAGTTAGTAAACAATTTATCTCATTATATTCTCCTTATACCAGTCCACTTTAGATCTCCTTTTTCCCCTTTTACCTTTTTACAAACTAAGAATATACATGGTTGAGACTTGAGATAATATGTTGGTTCATTGTTAAACCGTTAAGCCTAAGTGTCCTAGTCAGTCTTGTCTTTGGTTACTTAGCTTCCTTCATCCTAAGCTGATAGCTCATTTATGTGTATCACTCTATCTCTCATGATTGGTCATTCTAAGTCCATATGGAGGAGGATTTTTTTAAGTCCTCAAAAAAATTTAAAAACCAAATAATTTAAACAAAATGTAATGATATAATAGGCAAAAATATTCAAAATTCTTAAAATTCTAATCACACTAAAAGATGTGATTCAAAGCACATCTCTTTTTTCTAGTTGAAGCTCAAACTCCAAAATTGGCTCATAGTAGAGTTGAAGTCCATTGGGGTGTGGTAGGCTATTAGATTAGAAAATGAGAATAAAAAACATTTAATGATACTTACTTTGTCATGCAAGTACCCAATCTTCATAGTAGACTGATGACTCTGTATCGATGGCTCTGTAAGGGGTCCTAAGGAATGGGGAACATGTTATGGGAAGGCATGTCTATTTAAATATTCTTGTACCAATATACCTTCATGATTTTATCTTAGTAGAATTAATATTTACCTACAAAGCTTTGTTTCTATAGTGAATAGGTTTCCTTTGTACATTGATGGTCACTAGTCCCTTAGTGTCTTCTCATGTCCTTAGTATGCCTCATGTCTCTTAAGGTCTTCTCATAAGACACCTAAATTATTCTTTTTACACTCATTTTATTATGCCTTACATTCCTCATAGTTCCTCTTAAGAAATATTTATTTAGTCATTGATCACTCCCCTTGGGATTTCATTTGTGATTTATATTGTAATACCATGGATAGGACCTAGCCATCCTCATAGATTACCATAATTTCACCTTCCTATTACCCACATACTTTGTTACCTAGTTTTCACATTTATTCCACTTCATTGGTGTTCCCTTTATGATTTGTAGTGTAATACCATGGATAGGACCTGTCCCTCCTCACAAAATTTTCCAATAATATAAGTCATAATCAAAATTACATGTGTCAAATATGAGATAAGATGTGATTGATTATGAAGTTACACATCATTGACCTACTTCCCAGCTTAATTTAGTATGTTTTATGCTTAATTCATTTCTCTTTCACCTTTTATCTTCTTATTTTCCAATTGCATGTAAGAATACAACCACTTTCTTGAATTTTTCATACTTCTAAGCTTGAATTAGTGTGATAAATTTAAGACCCAATTTTTGCCAATTTTGTTTTTTATTTTATACTTCCCAACATGATTTAGTATTATTGATTGACTTAATTGATTTTTTTTTATACCATTTATTATTTTACATGATTTTTAGTTTATTATATTATTTTCATACTTCCAGACATGATTAGGTGTGATTTTACTTGTTTTAATTTGGTGCTAAATTTTTCTTTTGGTTTAAAAACAAATTCCTTTTTACCATTTTGTTTACCACCATTTGGTTATTTATACTTATTTATTTCTTGTTATTCTACATTTTCTAATGTGAAATAGTGTGTAGTAAATTTTTGATTAATTATATTTTACTAAGTCCTTTTTGTCTTTTTTTTTTAAACCATGCATGTGTTCTAAATAATGATAAAAAAAACCATAAGTTACATATTTCCTATAAAATATACAACAAACAACTAAATACATGTGATAGAAAGAAATATATCCAAACCATATACAAACATAACCATAATGACAAACTATACAATCCAAATGCCAAAATTATATATATATATATATATATATATATATATATATATATATATATATATATATCTCATGAGTTTTGATATAACAAATACAACCATATACAATGTTTTATCTCTATAACTGGACCCCATACTACCTATCTCATGGCCTAGCCATGTTGCCTATATATTCCTCAGTCTGACCCCTCCACATATAATGTTGTAAATAGGTTATCCAAGATCTCAATCTTGACACTTTCCCCTATAGATAAGCTACCTAAGCCTACACCTTTGCTAACCGGGCCAGGGTAGCCAAATGTGTCAATCTCTCCTACTCCTATACCTATGTCATATAGGTCAAGGTTTCTATGTGTGTCTATCTCTCTTTCTCTTATAATTATGTCATATGGGTTAGGGCCACTTATTATATCACTCTATCCTAGGCATGTGCTTATGTCATATGTGTCACTATAACTAGATGTGTAGCCCTCTCCCAACTAAGGCCTATCATGATTGTGTCTTGCCTATACCCATCTATGCTAATATCTACATCCCATTTTTGTATACTCATATATACCTCACTACTTCTTCATCTAGTCTAAACTAGTTTGCTTGAGCTAGGGAAGATGACAACCTAGGTTCCTCTAGTGTAGTGAGGTCATATGGCATCAATGCCTCATCCAAGACATCATAGAGTGATCCCCTCACTAGTGACCCCCATATGATCTCCTCATCCTCTACCACACTTACAAAAATCTAACCAGATAGATATTAGACCACTAATATATCTCAAAACCTATGTATCTCTAAATAAAAATTTAAGCAAACATTTAACCATCTTTTATCACCTATCTATGTGTCAACCACTATTATCTCACCATTTACATGATTTCCAAGCACAATCTCTCCATACACATGACCTCCATTAACCTCATCTATAGGCCACCTCCTAAAATTAAATCCTACAATCATATATTGAGTCTATCTTAGCTTTTACCTGAGTGGCCTCTCTGTAGTCCAACTCTGCCTCAACCTGCCTATTAGATCATTTGAGATATCCATAGTCTCTACTATCTATTACTCCTACTACCTCCATATATGTCATGTCCTTAGTGGTTTTTTATCCTCCTCCTATGAATCTAATGGTGGTACCTCTAATTTTCCTACCTCCACACCCATCTCCTCTTGATCTATTGTCTATCATGCTTGACCAGTCCATGGTCTCTCATGATGTGGCCTGAGCATTGGCCTTACCAGTAGTGGACCTAGTCCTCCTCTCCCTTATGATTATCTCATGTGTTAGGCCTAAAATAAGGGCATCAATATTGGCATCATTGGGTGAAACAAGCTCATCTACCCTAGTACTCTTATCATTAGATGTGGCTCCATCCACTAGGTGTAATGTTATGTCACCTCCATCCATGCTAAATTTGGTGCAAATGTGTTCTAGCTAGGCCATGTAGTAGCAATGTGCCCATATGGATTCCATACTATATCTACCCATCTTACTATCTATATAGCACTAGCATGTGGGGCATGGCCCATGCTACTTGGTCATATATCCATATCATCAACTACATGGGGCAACCTATCTAGTTGATACATGGGAAACCTCTCATATATCCAAACCATCAGTAATATGATTGGTCTAATAGAATTATACCCTCTAGACAATACTCCATACATATCATGCATGATCTATGCCCAAATGATAGACCCTATATCAAATAGTGTCCTTTCCTCTAGTATCATCTAACTCAATGTTATCATGAAAAGTGGTACCTTACCATCTGACTTGTGGTATAGCACTCACGCTATCACAAGTCTTATCGTAACCTTCTATATATTCAAAACCTATGAGGTATACACATTAAACATACTCACTCTCTAACCTACATATATCATCTTTGATCTTATAGCCCATACAACTAAGGCTCTCCTCTTATCCTTGTTATCAGGTATCTTAGTTGTCACAAGTGTCCCTGCTATCAAAAATCTTAGGATGGTATGTTCATCCTCCATGGTGATACCCACCTATATCATATCCCCCTCCACTTCCCACCTAAAGGTGTTAGTCAATCATCCTCAACATCCCAAGAGCATGACTAACATATCTAAGCTCAGGGTTATCTTACACATCTATGCTATGTTGCCTAGGCCTGCAGAGATCAGTCTCACATTATCCTCTATAGTTAGGTGCTCCAATAGATATGGTAGCCATGATGCATCTATAAATTCTAAAATCTAGGTCACCCTTACAATTAGAAAGAAATAAAAGATGTATTATATCCTCTATGGCATGTATGTTCAAAATACATTCTTTTAAAAATTTCACCAAAAATAAGCCTAAACTTATTTAATTTACTCATTTGAATATATTTTTAGCCTCCTCTCCCCTTTTAGCCCTTATCTAGTCATTCTAGGTGATTTTAGCACTCTTTTGGCCACTTACACATATTTTTATATTATTTTGGTTCTTTGGTCAAACTAGTTTGACCAAAATTCCCCTATTTTTGACTTGGTTGGCTTTAAAATCTAAGTCAACCCTCTTATTTCCCCCAGTACTACATTGTCATTTTGGACTTTTCTACTTAGTTAGCAAACTTTACTAGGTTATTACTTTATAAAATGTATAGGGTCAGCACATACCTATTGGGTCAATAGTGTGGATTTTGCCAAATTTTAGCCTACTAGATTGATTGGGTTGACCTAGTTGTTTTTCCCTGCTAACCCCTTACTTTTTGTGAAATAAATGCCTTCTAGCAGTTATCTCCCCAAACACTTCAAACCCATTTGCCTAAATAGTTTTTCCTACCTATATCATCTAATTTGGTTTCATTTTGACATCTATAATTTCTTAAAATTACAAATTTTAAAAAAAATACTTAAAACACTAAAATATTTAAAAATTAGCTTAAGATTCTTAGTTGCTTATCTGTCCTGCACCCATTGTTACTTTAGGGGTCCCTCTCACCTAGTTTGTCATCTCCTCACCATCCTAGCTCATTTGGTCTCTCAAATCTCTTTTTCTCTCCTTCCCAGGTCAAAAATAACAAATGACTTTCATTTCACCCTATTTAAAACCACTTTTCACAAATTTAAATCTTTCAATTATTTTCTGGTAGATTCCTTATTTTGCCTCTATATTTGTTTTTACTCATCCATTTTTCAAACCGTAAAATGCTTTAGATTAATTATGATGTAAGTAATCTTTTCACTGTCATATTCTTATCGTACAAAAATTTTAATTTTTGGCTATTTTTTGCACTAACTTCTATAGGTTTGCCTAGTGTTCTTTACATTGGATGCCTTCACTTCTCTTGAAATCTACTTATTTATCTATAACACTAAGGTAATTGAATTTATGTGTTTTTAAATTTTGTCCTTTCATTTATCTTATTTTTCTACTTACTTCTCTTTACTTAACATCAATGTTATGTGTTATCATGTTCTATTTTCTGAAGCACCATCTTGTGTTGCACTCACATGATACGTGATGAGTTTCAAGTGGGGAATATGTATACACATATATTTTTAAAATTTTATCTATTACTAACACTATATATCTTACAATAATCTATTGAGTCTCAATCTCTCTGAGTGCATACCTTGAGGGGTGTATTAGGAAAGGGGTGGGAAAACCATTGGTGCTTCATAGGATTATTCTCCCTCTTACCACTTATTATCTACACACTTATCTCTTGAAACCATTTACCCTAAGCTTTCTATTGTCTATTTATGCTTTCTAAGAATTTTCTACATTTAATCCTCCTTTTCCTCATCTAAATCGCTTTTTATCAATTGGTTGTACTAGGTTGACTGGGTTGACCCTATATAGTTTTGGATTATTTTTCACTTAGGAGCTAGTTGACCTTTGGCTGACCTAGCTCATGACCTAGTGATTTCTTATCCAAAATTGTGCTAGGTTGACTAGGTTAACCCTATTGGCTAACATTTTAAAAAGGGTTTAGGGACATATCCACCTATATATACAAGTTCATTTCCATCATTTATTAAAAAGAATTAAAAGAAGTAAGAATGAATGAACATCTGCTTATTAACCATTCTACTTGAGAATTAAAGTAGAGGTTTCCATACTTTATTTAGAGATATGTATCTTTCCTTGTGGAGAATTATTTTGAATGCATCGATAGGTTGTATAGCTTAGAGCTGATTTGTCTTTGTTCTCCCTACATACCACAACAATTTCTAGTGAAGCACCTTGGTCAAGGGAGAGATTGAGGCTTTATGGGTTCATCTTCAAAGGTAAGTATTCCTAAATTTATTTTTCCTTTGTAAGAGTAGATATATAATGAATTTGTGTATATTATGTATACATTGACATGAGTATATTTTCTCTATGCATGTTTAGTTTCATTGTTTCTAACCCCCACTTTTTGCCACAAGCTTTGGTGAACACTAGATTATATTTAATTTTCTTGTTATTAGGTTAGGTGAAATATCAAACATAGGACCCTCTTAGGGTTATTAAATTATTGTTTTATATTGGAGGCTTTGAAACCCTCCTTAATATAGTGTATTATGATAAATTATCCCCTAATCAAGTCTAGTGGATCCCCATATTGGTCATGCTCCTGGTTAACAAATGTATTCCTAATCAAAATTTTAGGTGTGTTATATCTTCTCTGAGTTAGGATTGATTTATATACATGATTCATTTCTAATTGCATAAATAAATACTTATTTTAATGGTTCATGATTTCTTAAATAAAATTGATAAGAAAATTTTTGAAGACTAAATCACCCACCTCTCAGTCATTTTGCTTCCAACAGTCCCTTTGATTTCATGGCATTTTCACATGCCCTTTGTTTAAGGTCTCCTTGGAACATTTTATTTTGATTTGATTTTGAGTGATCTTGTGTGTGTGCTTTATTACTTTTTGAGATTTTATGATTACTATCTAGACATTTCCATGATCTATATAATGCATCTTAGGCCTTGATGTGATCACATTCTACACACTTAAATGATATATTTTCCTAGACATGTTTATTCTATATGCTACATGATAAATTCACAAATTATATATTTATATTATCCTTTTGAGGTAAGGTTACTATTATTTTCTACTTCCCATCACCTCAAAAAGGGGGCATATTAGTGGGGGAATGTCATAAAGTCATGACCTCCACATTGTTCACATATTCATATTCAGTGGGGGCATGTTATGGAAACATGTTCTCCACACTTATATTAGTTCTCAGTTTCAAATTCAATGGGGACATGTCATGGGAGCATATCTTCCACACTTGAAAAAAATTAAATTAGCCAAATTACATAGTTATATGATTTAGATGCACATTTTCGTTAGCATTATATGCATTAGTATCATTATTATACCTAGGTTTCCTCTTAAGACATATATGAGGTGCATATGCCATACAAAGGGCACCTTAAATTTCAAAATCAAAATTAATTTTAGATTTTAAATACTTCTATGGAATTTAAAATACACTAGGATGGAATTTTACATAATGTTATTGAGTAAATCTATTGTAATAGTTGTTCAATTTTGGTAAGGTTGAGGTGATTAAATTAGACAATATTACCAGTTTTATACGATGGAGTGATTTAATCATCCACCCTCACTAGATTTATAATGTGAGTTGACTTGGATCACTCATGTTCATTAGGTTATAAGTATGATTGGGCAGGTAGAAACTCACCTTTTCTCCAAGTTTGGGGGCAAGTTGTCCTCAAATGTGTGTGTTTTTATGTGTGTACACAAATTTAGGTTTTATATTTGTCATAATTTTAGTTTCAATGATTCATAATGAAACATATTTTCAAATCAAATTTCCAAAAGGCAAGATTGTTGCATCAAAACATAATTGTACTCGTAACCTTGTTCTCTTTACTTTCAAAGATTTCAAATGATTTCAATTTAAAATTATATGGATTGATTATATATTGTAACATTCTCTTGGTTTCAACTCAATAACTATAAAATCACTCAATTTGGACTCATACAAAGATAAGGTATGTTATACACACTTATGTACATAATTATTTTCCTTTAAACTAGCAATTTCATTAGTAAATTAAATGGGGGTAAATGTAGATACTAAATTTGAATTATATATTACCTCAATCTTGTATACTTGGAAAGTACTTATAATGGTTGTACCCTTTAATTTTTAAACCTTCTTAATGTCAAAAGACTCACATCCACTATCTCTTGTACCTATTGCTTATCTCATAGTCTGACCATATGTTATTCAGATGACCAAGACTTATATACTATGTAAAATTTTATAAACCAAATTATTATCATCCTCTATAGGTTTTAGACATGTACCTATTTTCCATCTTCTCAAACACTTGTGTTCCATCTAGATGCCTATGTTGACACAAGTGTCTTGTGCCAAAATAAGTGTCAAGTGCCCTAAATTCATGAAATTTATAATTGTGATGTGTCCTTATGGTCAACCTAAGTGATTTAATGTGAGATATTTCCCAAAATTATTCGTATATATGCATGATCAATCATCATTCATGCTTCATCTATAAAATTCATACATCTCACAAGGCAACTTACCTAAAGCATTCAATCAAGAATTGAAGTGAGAAAATCTTCCTTATTTTCCTATTTCAATATTATTCATAGGGACAACCCATCTATAGTTTTGAATTACTAAAGGATCATCCCATGAGTTCTATTTGTCAATTTAAAAACTAAGTCATTGTATGCAATTTTTTTCCATGTATTTCACCCTTGTACACAAACAATCCAACACATTAGGTGAGAATTACATAGTTTGAGGCCTTATTCAAAATAGTGGATATGTAGGTAGCACCCATTGATATATGGTTCTTTGGGGTTATCTTGACACTATGAACCCACTAACCCATTTTTCCCATAATCACTATGAATATTGGGAACCAGGGTTTGATCATTTGAAAAGAAATGATAACCTATGAGCGAGATTTGAGTACAATAAAGTAAAGGAGATAGAAAACCAAAAAGGTTATAGGTGGTTACATCTAGATATAGTTAATATTTCTTACTGAATACCTACATCTAAGTTAGGTAGGTGAATAGATGTAACTGTTTAGATCTAACGCAAACATCCAAGGCCATAAAATGCACATTTATATAATTTGGTGATAGATCCAGATCTAGTCTACTTCTTGCCTATTTCATATCATTTTTTCATGTGCACAATAAACTAAGTAATATTATTTTCTATTTATTTTAATACCAATTGGTAGTTGTAATTACTATATTTAACATGTCTCAACATTTAAATTAATAATACTTTTTATTTGAATTTATAATTAATTGGCCTACCATAGATCTATTTATAACCCGTGTACTTATTAATTCATATATTATACACCCTATAATATATTGATCCATCTCAATTAGGGTTTAAAAAAAATTTATATGACTTCCTCTTGAATAATATTACATTCAAGTCTATTTATAGCCTTCATCAAATAATATTTGCATTTCAAGTTGTAACTAAAATTTACTAAAACTAAATAAATTTGGTTATATCTTTGTTTTAAGTTTAATTAATTTTATTAAAAATTATTAGGATTTTATAAATAATAGATCAAGTTATAGATGTAAAATAAATAAAGACTTAAATTATAATTTATTCTAAATAAGACCAATAACAAAAGTGTTCTCACAGGTAAGAGCCCACTACACATCACTTATCACTTAATTAATCACTAAATGAAATTATCATGCAATCAAACTAACACATAGGATTAATTAACTAGTCAAGTTGAATATTTTACATATTGCACTTTACCAACAATAAAATTCCATTTTGAAAAATATATTTTCACTTTTTCATCTGAATACAAGTTCATGACATATTCATCTCAACCTCTATTTTCAAAATAATTAATCATTGACGTTTTCAGCTCATCATTATACTAATTATCATTTATTATCCCAAAATTAAAATAAAATAACCAAACCAGTAAGTCAAATGAAAATAAAATTAAAATATTAATCCATAATATCACCATACACTATAAAAAATAATTGATAATGCCATGATCCAATCTAAAATGACAAGAAAAGTAGAAAAAATAAAAACCTATAACTAAATTTATATGAAAATATGAAGAAATAAATAGAATAGAAATCAAATGATCTAAAAAAAAAGCTTCAACCTTATCAAATGAAATCAATTCAATCAAAGGAAAACCTCTATATGTATTATACTCAGTATACTCCATCGACTACTAGCACGTTTATGGCTTATGGAGGTAGTATTATGAGATATAACAATAGCATTAGGATCTTATAAATTAATTATTTCATTGTTTATGTGTAATGTATTAACAAATTATCAAACCATGTCCAAATTATGAGGCCACCAATTTCTTATTTGATGGGCTTGCCAAGCAAGAGTACCATTGGGTGTGAAAACATTACGAGGTATATTATTCAAAACATCCCAAAAATGGGTCATTAACATAAAAGTGGAGAGAGACCCTGGTATTGTGGTTAAAGCCACATTTAAACATGTTATTATTAAAGTGTTTTCCTCGATATGTACTACATGTAGGTGGTCCATTCTCTTATTGTTGGTTATCTCTTCCCCACACATTATCTATATTATAACTAAATTAACCCTAGATTCTACATGACATATTACCTTATTTTGAATAAAAACACAACTTATAAGTTATTTTTAATTGAATGAAAAATCTCAAGTGATTATAATTCCAAATTAATTCAATGAATGATCAAACATATTACAAAACTCTAATGTGCAACATATATTTATTATAAATACCATTTCATTATGCTGATTTTTTTTAGATAAACTAGAAAAAACAAGTCAACATACAACCATTTATTTACTCATTTTCAAAATATAAATCTTCATTCCCAATATGAGTTAAGTGATCAACTATCATCCAAGGAAACACCACTTATTCTATGAAAATATTACATCCAAATATATATTCTCAAACTAATATGCTTACTCTTCAACAAACCAGTAAGAATTTTTTTGTTCAAATAAAATGTAGCATCATTTCTTCTCATAGGAAAACAACTCAAAACCTCTTCACATTATATCCTAATATATATTGAATACATGCATCTCAAAAAAAATGAAACCCATAATCATCTTTTGTATGAAACAAGAAATGAATAATGTTCCTTTCAACTTGAAAACATAAATATGAAGGCCTTTTCCATGAAATAAATAATAATTAGGGTTTATAAATAATAATCCTTGAATTATAATGTCCTTTAAGTTTTGAATAAAACTCTAAATTACTCAATATTTCAGAATTAATCCTTTTATCCAATAACTAGTAAGAACATGTATTCAAAAACAAATTGCATAAAACTTGTGTATAATAAGGAATTGAAATATTTTCCTTATTTTGAATAAGAATGCAACTATTTATCCTTGTATCTAGCTCAAAAATATGTTAAAGTCACTTAAAATCATTTCAAAAATAAAATGAAGGCTTCATGTTTATTTTTGGTTTTTCACACTTAGAAATAAACATTAGGGTTTCAAATGAGAAGAAACAAATTTCATAACAAGAGAATAACTCACAACAATAACTTTAGATATCCTTACTAGGAACCCTAGTAATATATATATATATATATATATATATATATATATATATATATATATATATATAAAACTTTATAACCCAAATATTTAAAATGAAAACCTTTATCACAACAAATAATAATGATTTTGGTTTGAATAGAAGAAAATATATATACTTAAAGTAAATTAATAAACAACCATAAACCCACCAGCTACTTCATCATGTAGTGGTACTTAAATAACTCAGCTAATATCTTACACAACTCTATAAAAACTTGAATCTAAACTCCAAATGTGTTCATAATTTAGAAATATAAAACTATTCACCTCATATTAAAGCCCTATGATATTAACATATCTTCAAAGTAAAAAGAAATGTATTCATGCCAAACACAAGAATTTTTATATTAAACAAATGGTATGCAAAACAACTAAACCAAAGCAAAAAAAATTGCATCAAAAAACTGAAGATAAAATGCCTTAATGAAACCTTTAAAACCTAAAATGTTAGTGTATGTATGTAAAATGAACTTGTAGGGTTTTAAAGAAAATGACAAATAATATTTCTTGAAAATAAAACTATATTGGAATATTTATAATAAATTCAATACTTAAAATAATAATAAAATATCAAAACTCATTTTATTTTCTCTATAAAACTCAAAGCACCTCTGTATAATGGTAAACAACCACACAAAACATATAAATCCACTCATTTTACTGCTTCATCTTCCTTCATTTACAATTTTTAAAATAAGCATATCTATCCAAGTAAGCTCAAAATAAATAACATCTCATTTTATCCATGCAACTTAAAACCATCATGAAAACCCACAAAGGTTCTAAACTTAGATATCATTTACTTTTAGTTTTATCAATCTATGAATAGGATAAATAATCCCTTACCTAGAATGAAAATTTATTCACATGAAAATATTATACACCTTTGCAATCAAACTAGAAAAACTTCACTAGGCTAATAGGACTATTACAAAACTACAAAATAAAAAACTATAGATCAAAATCTATGAACCCACTATAATATATAATGCTAAGGTGGATTAAATTCATAAAATATAAGGATGGAGCTTTCTATTAAATGGTAGCATGATTTTCATTCTTTTCTCCTCAATGATAGTGAGTGAAAAATCTATAAATATATATTTGAATATATTTTCAAAACTTTCAATTACAACATCAAACATACTTGGCCTAAATAATGTTTCAAAATTTTAAAAAATGAACATACAGAAAAGTTTCAAGTACAAATTCCTTACTTCTATCATGACCACCACATTACAAGGTTACTCAAACATGCTAGTGAAGGATACATACTAAGGTTGAGTTTTACTTCTATGGACTTAAGTATTTACCACTATGTGATGGTTTTGATTTATTCCTAAGGCATGGACTAATGTTATTAGCAATATTTTAATTTTT
This sequence comes from Torreya grandis, assembly GCA_037957365.1. NCBI lineage: Eukaryota > Viridiplantae > Streptophyta > Pinopsida > Cupressales > Taxaceae > Torreya > Torreya grandis. The sequence continues at coordinate 11,544,577 of JARHVA010000014.1, read as the reverse complement.
AAACTTATAATAATTCCATGGGATAATGGATTCACAATTATATGCTATGAGAACTAGAATAAGATAAGCATAAGTTGACAAATTTTATTCAAAAACCTACTAGATGAAAGAACTTTAGTTGACCTTTCTTTTTAATAATATGTCAATTAAAAATGATTGATTATATGGAAGACTACACATCAATTCAACCATTTACACACTATATTATGGGCTCAAAATATCTATGCAGCCTTATTACACCATTGTTCACCTTTGCACCAAGTAGACATTACACAAGATTTATGAAGGAGAATTGAATCACAAAATAAACATTATATCCAAATATTTTAGGAACTTAAATGGAATAACTTTATTTCTTTGATTTTTGAATTTTAAAAAGAGAAATTCTAATCTTGAAGTGTTTGAATTTGAGGTGCGATTAAGTTAGAAAGATCAAATAATACTATGAAAATTCTTACTTTTACTTTGAATACAAAATGATGTCCAAAGAAGATAACAATTTTTCATAACATCCATTTCCAATTCAAAACAATATGATTACTACATTATATCATTGTATGAGTTTTTCAATTATGTAATTACAATATAAATCAATCAAAGGTGCAAGTATAGAAAATAATAAAAATGCATCAAATCATAATAAGTGAAAGTGAGATTTGTAAATTGGCCCCCACCACATATGGTGTAGATTAATAAAGGATACAATAAGGTATATAAAGGAAAAATTATCATAAATTAATTATTTTAAAATGGGGTATGAACATTTTTAATCTACACCATTTTAATCAAGGTTATTTTTTACCCCATTTTAAGGTATATAAAGGAAAAATTATCATAAATTAATTATTTTAAAATGGGGTATGAATATTTTTTATATTGAACCTTGATTCTCTTTCATGTGGGATATTTCGATACAACCCCTAAGATGGAGGCCTGGGAAATTAACCCTTGAACATGTTATATTCTTGTAACATTATGGTGAATTAGGTCTACAATAAATAAGATTGATTTGAGATTTTTTTCCTGCTAATTCAATCAATTGAAGCCAAGATCTTGATCATCTATCTCTTTCAAAGCATCTCAAAAATTTAAAAAACTTGAAAATCAACAAAGGTAAAAATTATTAATAGAGGGTCACAATATATAGTTGATTTTGTCCATAGTCACAATCAATGATTTTTTGAATATCTCCCCTTATCAGATCATATTTAGATTTAGGGTTGTATTCAAGTCAACTCCATAAGCATGTTTCCAATATCATAATCTATTTAGAGTGCTCAAGTGTCAGTTCCAATCACTTATCTCTCTTATCATTATTATTTCTTATTAATGATTCAATGGTACTTTCATATCCTTATTTTAGCACATTAAGATTTCATTCAAACCTATATTTTATTATATTATGTTAGATCCCTAGTCTACACATTTTTTTGGTATCACATGGTATCCATTTACCCTTTGTGTCACTATTTTCCAAAACAACTATGAAACAAAATTATTTTCTCAAGGGTCTTGAAACCAAAGTCATAAGGTCAATACACATTGTATATTATTTAATCATTTGACATATGAGGTCCTTACCTACCCTTTTCCTATTGAATATATGTCTCCTAAGTTTTAATTTTTTAGTGGCAAAGGTGATCCTTCTCATCATATAAAGTCTTTATATGTTTCATGTCTTGACTTCACATATGATGATAAATTATTGACAAACTCTATCCTAGAATCCTAGAGGACTACACTCTTGATTGGTTTTATGTTTTAGTATCTAGACCTATACACTATGTCAATTATTTTGGTTGATGATTCCTTAGCATCACTTTTCAATCAACATTTTCATGAAGATTATGTTTTCATTTATTTCCCAATTTAAACAAGGACTAGTGAGAATGATATTGAGTAGTACATATATTCAAAACCATGTTTATAAATATGATTCACCAATTACATGATGGTGAATTGTAAATTATTTTCTATCTAATTTTACACCAACCTATTTTCTACTTCATTTATCCTTTGGGAAAAAAATTAAAGTTTTTTAATGATTTTAATTATAAGGCAAAATTACGAGGCTGTTATAGTGGGCACCATCTAAATATAAATGACCCAAATATTGAAAATGGGTGTGGGTGGGGCTTACGGTAGATGTGGGGGGGAGGGACCAAAGGGTGGGAATGGATGTAATACCCCTTCATTTAAATATGGGTGAATAAAATGGTCCCTTTTAATTAAAATTTATTTCCATGTTAATGGTGGAAATCAAGGCATTTTCATTTTAGTGGGTGTTGAAATAGTTTTATCCTTTATACAGGGGAAGATAGAAATTAAAAAAATCATCTATTCATTCCTATTATTTTTTATAACTCACTTGAATAATTATAGCAAAAATGTCATTTTTATGGGCAATTTGTTTTGGATGAGAATGAAAACACGAGGATGGAGATAATGGGCATTGAAGGCATAATGGTAATATTCATGAAAAACAAAAAAAATTCATAGAATCTAGGATAAAATTAGGGAATTTAATTCATAATCAAATCCATCTTCTTCTCTCCTTATTAAATTCTAAATAAATAGATAATGTCTCTCTATTTTCTAGGTTTGGATCCTTTGGATCTACAACACTTTTTTCTCATACTTTTCATTATGAAGTTTGAACCCTTAGCATTGTTGGATATTTTAGTATTAGTTTTTTTATGGAGATTCATGCACCTATGTAATTTTAAAATCACTCAAAAACTATTTTGTGTTTATTCCATGCCCTTAGTCTAAACTTTTGTGTGGATGGTTTAATTTGTTTACAGTTTTAGATTCATTACCTTTTGTATTTAGCCTAATTTATGATATTAATCTATATTTAGCATTTATTTCATGATTTCATTCCTTTAAATGGCCATTTAATGATATAATTTAGTGCATCCATAATTTTTTATTATTTTTAATTTTCTCCCACTCTTTCCAACCCCAAAAAGTTTATATTGGCAATATAATAGAATGAAGTTAGCCTACTTTGGAGGTTGCTTCAGGTGAAACTACCAAGGCTTCCCATTATGATGCTTTGAATATTGGTACAACATAAGTAGGCACTTTTGAATGTCAATATTTTTTGCACACCTGGTGGGACCTAAGTTTTAAGGCTTGGGCCTTTTATTTTTAAGATTTACACTTAAAAAATTCAGCTTTGAATTTTCAAAATCATTTGTGGAATCTTGAAAAAACACCTTTTAGTGAGAGAAATACTCATATTATCTAGCTAGATATATGTTTTATATATTAAATCAGATATCCCTTATTTTTCAATTTGGGTAATGCCCACCACATTTTAGAAAAAAATTGCAAGAATCATATAAAAATGACTCTTAGGAGTTATATTTTATCTACCTACTTTACTAGATGAAAATTTGAAAATACCTTGCCTACTTAATTAAAATATAATTTTTGAAAAATTATTTGCAACCCTAGTTATGACCAAACCCAATATCCCATGAAAATAATTCAAATTAGGTATGTTTACAAGAAATATCACATCGAATTCTTGTTGCCAACTAATAAAATTGGAAGAGATAATTTTTTTGTTAGGTCTAAAATCTAAAATTTTAGAATACATTACTTACCTTCAAGACAAATATTACTTATTTAAAATATAATTTATAATCCTATAATTAGATCCCTTTTCTATTTGAGACTCTAAAGGACAATAAAATTTGTCGTAATGTGATGGCATTCCAAAATTATATTTGAAATCACTTTTTAGTTTCAATGGAGATATATTTGTATCCCTTATAGACCACATTCATCATGTGGAAATTTTATGGGTATCATGTTGTGACACTTGATGTGTCCATTAGATTACTTTCATTATCATTCAATAGAAAGGCATTGGAATGGTTTAGAGGTCTGACACCTACATCAATTTCAAGTTGGGATGAATTAGGTGATTTACTACATAATAAATTCAAGGAGAGGGTATACATCTTGTCCATGATGAAACATCTTGTTGCAATAAAAATATATCCTATGGAACACATGACAAAATTCAATATTAGATTTAAAATAACATGGGAAATAATATTAATTGGTATTCATCCACTACAAGGTATGTATTTTCTTTATTTTTTAAAGAATTTTAATCTTGAAATTATTTTTATGATAATGGGAGGAATAAATATTCAAAAATTCTATGATTTTGTTATATAAAATTTAAAAAATAATTATACAAGATGGGAAAACTTATCCTATATCTAAAATAAATTTAAACCCTTAGCTTTGTAATCTCCCTTAATCTCCTCAATACTTCCATATGTAAATCATGAGCCCACCATAAACTTCACCCCAAGTTTCATCCCTAAATATCATCCCTAAATCCCATGAAAATATCAAAAATGAAGATCCTCATAAAAGATTTTTCAAACCAAATTATGGCCTTTAAAATGTAATAGGTCAAGTGCCCAAGGACAACTGCTTAACAAGAATGATTTTACAATCTAGTTTGTTACCCCTAATATTTGTTAGCCTTTTTTCAAGAAAATAATCATGTCTTATGTTCTAAAACATTAAAAAAATACCCTCATACTTTTCAAGCATAAGCAAGGGAAGACCTTTCCATTAGTAATAACTCATGTTCCCTTAAATTTCCTATGGTTTTTAAGGTTTTATATCAAAAATGTTAGAAAAATAAGCCTCTATTAAGAGGGTAAATAGTTTTTTTTCTTTCATGCCAAAGTAGAAGAGAGTTTTGAGGCAAATTCTAGGAATATGCTCTCAAAAATGATAGAAACAAAACATGTCCATCCTCACCAAGAACTAGTGCTAAACAATATTTCTGATAGCACTCTCAATCTTGATTCATTTGAAATATTTTTTCAAGCAATATATAATGAGGATAGAAAGAGAAGGGAACTATCTTAGGATAGAAATGCATCTGATAAAAGAAATAAAATAGATACATGCTCTAAATTTTATTAAAAAAAGATATATATCCCTTGAAAAACTTAGAGCATTGCATGTAGAAGAGAAGTGTGTAGAAATGTTTCCATGTTTTAGAAAAATATGTTAAAGATAATAGGCATCATGAATCTGATGATAAAGAATATTCTTATCCTAGTATTGGACATGAAAATGTTATTACAAATGACATGAAGGGTGTTGTCCAAAAAAATGATTCATAAAGTAATGGAAGGATGAGCATAAAATAAATCATTGAGGCAAAAGTAATAGATGGAGTTTTGGCTACAATGGAGGATGTTTCTTAATATTCATCCATAGAATATGAGACCTTGCCTCCTATTAAAGAACTAACTTGGCAAGAAATCCTTGAAATTAATTTGGAATATGACACTGTTGAATCATTCATATGTTTCCATATTCCTTAGAAGATGATTATGGCAACATAAATCAGAATTATACATATCTTTGGGAAGAGGAGATAAAATTGCATGAGAAAAAAGAACATATTTTTATAACAAAGGTTTTTTACCTTGAATTAGAGTCTTTATTTTAGGACTTGTTGGACAAAACTGGCCAACATATGAAACTTTTTCCTAGATGGATCAGGCCACTCTCCTAGACCATTCAGTGACCTTTTGCCTCCATGACTAGTCTCTTTCTAGTCTTGACTTGATGATGTAGTGTAGTATCCTAGAAGGTCATGGTGTGGTGTGAGGAACTATGTAGGGTCTTAGTGTAGTGGATGATCTAATGATGGAAATATAATAAAAACTTCATATCCCTCTATCATGTTCCTTACACTCTTTTGAAACACTTTAAGTAAGTTTTAAGGTGAATTTGGAGATTTTAAGGAAAAAGCCTAGAAATGGGTCTTGAACTACAAGTGAAGGATCTAGTAGGTTTCCAAGGTGTTTGAGCATTCATGGGTAGGAAAGAGGTTTGTAAAAAGTGTAAGATATTATAATGGGTCAAACACTATGTCTAATGAAGCTAAATTTTCCAAAAGACCCTCAAAAGTACATTAGATGACTTAAGGGGCTTCTAAGTAGAAATTCTTAAGTGAAAAAGTGAATTTTAGAGAATTCAAATTAGTTTATAATTCCTTACACATAATTATGGATTTATTTTCCATATTTATACATGTTCAAGGCCATTTCAAGTCATTTGGAGTGGAGGAGAGGAGTTTGGGAAAAAAATATGCATTTCTAAGCCTTTTAGAGCCTTGGATGAGCATGTTTTTGAAGGTTTTGATTAATAAAAAATATCAAATATAATATGAAAGGATAAATGGTGTCCCTAATATCCTCTCTTAGGCCTATTAAATCATATCCAATCATGAAAACTAGCAGAGGTAAGGAAAACTTATTAGTTGCAAATTAGGCATGAAATAAGTTTTCTACCATTAATGAAGCTTCAAGAACTTAAAAAGTTTTACATAAGTAATGAAATGTAATTTAAATCATAAAAAACCTTTCCAAAGCATTGTATTTCATAGATAGGATTCTAGTTCTTCATGCTAATTAAAAATCATTTTGGTGCAATCTTGAATAGCTTTAGAAAAGCCTCAGGTTTTCACTCAATGTGGTCAGGAGAGAGAGAGTTGGGCCAAAATATTTTGGGAATTTATAGGTAAAATTTTTCCTTCCACTTTTTTTAATTTTTCTTGGTTAATATCCACATATTTATAGACAATTACTAAAAATTTAGGGGTATCTATATGGCTTATTCATCCATGCAAGGTCTAGGTTTTCTTCTATTTCTTCACTCAAAAATTTAATGAGGAATAATGGTTTTAGGGGGGTTATTTAGGGTCAAATAGGAATTATTCAAATTTATTTCATCAATTAATTCCTTCTATGAAGGTACTTATAGCATAAAACTTATTTCCTACACTATCCTTGTGAATGGTCTTTTGGGTCAGTTTGGGAACAAAATATGAGTTATTAAGTAAATGTTTCCATATTATAATGTTATCCATTAAATTTTTAAACCTTAACCCACATAATTCATTCATGAATGGATTCCTAAGCCTCCAATTTGAAAATAACCTCCTTTTCTAGTGAGAGACTCCATTGCTAACATGCAGGTTATGTTCCATCAAATTGCAAGACTTGTATGCCTAAAGGGGGAATTAAAATAAAATGGAATATTTTAAGATAATTATAAGAAGGTTATTACTAAGGTGACCTAAATTCAATATTCTAAATCATCTCTATGAATATAGGTTGAATTCTTGGAGGGATGATTGACATGTTCATGGTTTGAAAGAGTTAATTACAAGAGTTTGGAGTATTGTCTGTAGGATATTCACATTATAAAAGATATTAAAATCCATGAAATTCCTATTTTTCACCCAAGACTCACTTTATTTTAATGTTTTAAACCATGCTTAAAATACTACACATAAATGCCTCATTACAATATATAAATTGAGTATGGACAAAGAAGGCTACAACTACACCTAGTTTTAGAGGTCTAAGGTAGAGTATCAAGAGGCTTTGGAGGTATTTGAACCCATGGAAGGTTTCCATGATGGCCTAGGAATTTATATTATTTATTGGTGGTAATTTTGAATGGATCAAGAACCTTCAACAACATTTATGCAATGAAAACTTAGATCAAATGATAAATGGGCAACTTTACCTTAGTTTTTCTAAAGTTGTGTTTTTCTTATACATAATATCATGCCATGGTGGAGATATTTGAGGTGTGGGTTAGTCTAATCACTCCCACTACTAACTAGGCCTAGAGAACAACATGAAAATGTAATAAATGGGTCATTTTATTAAGGGATAATGATGATCATTTAGTGTTTCAACCTAGTTTAGTGCTGACTGGAAGTACTCAGTGTTATAAGGTACTTCTTAGTCTAAAATCAATCCTAAGGTAGTTACAAGTGACTTCTAGCATATGGATGAGACTAAAGATTTTTCAATGGTTTAAAATTAAAATATGGATATACCTAATGAACTTATATCAATCCAATGAGTGGAATTCATCTATCTTGAATACATGTACACCTATAGGGGTTTCTAAATAATAATCACCATCTATAGCCAATAAAACATAGTAAAGGGTTTATCATAAAGGTGCTTAGAAGGGAAGAAAGAGGATACCTAATTAAATGTTTTGGTTTAGACTATCTCTTCAAGTATGCCACTATATTTAAAACCAATATGGAATTGGTTTTACATCGATAAAAGTGTCTCATAAGATACCCACATGCCTAGAATCATATCTACAAAGACACATAGTTATAAGCTAAGGAGTGGGTTAAGTAATGAATGAAGTCCTTTCAAGGTGATAAAAGCTTAAAATTAGGTTATAGATATTATTAAAAAATGAAAAAATGGGAGGTTAATAAGGTATATGTTTTATCATCTTAATGTCTAAATCTATCCCATCTGTAAAATCACACTAAACAAAATCAAGTGGACTTTTCCAAGAAAACTCTATGTTTTTGGGTTTTAAGAGAGATAACCAAAATGGTATTTGGGATTGTGATCAAGTTAAGTTATAATAGGTCCATGTTATGAACCAATAGTACATGGTATATTTTTAGTCATGAATGGCCACTTACAATCATCTCCCCATCTTCACCTACAACTAAGTGTTATGAGGACACTTCAAGGTAATCCTAAGGAGTTCTTGGAGGTTAAAATAAGAAATATAAAATATATTAATGGTGAATAAGATGGAATTTATACATAAAATTAACATCATGAACCCCCTCCAAGGAATACACTTCACATGCCATGTTTGGACTATCTCAATCCATACAAGACATGGTTACCTTCACCTACATCCATGCTAAGAATAATGAGATCAAACATGCAATAAAATGAGCTAGTCAAGACTATGAGGAGAGAGTTGAATTCAATAATATTTTAAGGAGAGTGAGAGAGAGATATAAGAAGGAGAAATAGGGATCAATGAAGTGAAGATGAGATACCTCTCAAAAGAAGGTTTGAATGAGAAGACTATAGGTTATAGTCTAATAAATGAAGATTTGAATGATTTCTCCAGGTTAGTGATACAAGTATAATCAATGCATTAGTTATTAATATGTCTAATTCATGCATACCTTCAAATTATTAAGCAATACATTATAATTTGGATAAACTTAGTGAAAAGGTCACTCTATTTGTGAACCCTATTTTTGCCTATGACAGTCAAATTTGAAGTTAAGTGGTTATTTCTCAAGAAATGGAGTATGAATTTAATTGAGATAATGATATATAGGTAGATAATTATCATATAGGAGATATTTTATTTGTTTTTAATGAAAAATTTAATGTTAAATAAACAATACATAATCGTCAAGAATAAATAAATCATGTTCATATAGTTTGTGATCTTGTTTCATAGTCATACATTCATGAACGTATATGTTGTGAGAGTGTGAATGATCATCAAGTTAAGGGAGTTTTTATATGATTATAATTAATTTAATTTGGATTTTAACCTATGTGGAGACTAGGAACTCATGAAAAGTGCAAATAGACCTATGCATACACTTAGAAACCCTATGTCATCAGTAAAATGCTAGAGAAGGAGTATATACATTTGGAAAAGTGTATGGTGTTGAGTTGTTAAAGTATCTATACCATGTAAAAAAATAATTATGTTTTTTATAATATCCCATTTGACATTTGAAAAGCTTCTTGGAATGATATAGGCCACTAAATGGCTACAAAGTCCCACACAATTATCAAAAAGAACACAGTGGGTTTGAATTTTGTCTATCAAAAGCCTTAATAAGCCTGGGTAATGATTATAATAAATTTAGGAAGATGTAAAATGTAAAAAAATACCTTAAAAATGTCTCATGTGTTTTTAAACACTTCCAAATAAAATTATATTGAGTTTTGTAACCTCTCGGCCCCTATTGTCATCAACCTAGGGTTTTGAAACCTAAAATGCAATATATGGAGTTCTAACTGGTAGGGGTTTATGAAATTTTATAAATTTTTTTTTGATGTGAAAATATATATTTAATTTTTTTTATTTTGTTACATGACCATACATTACGAATTAGAGGCTTAAGCAAGAGTGTAGAGGCCTAATAGGCCTAATTAGACAAGGGCCTGTGAAGGAAATGGAATCTACATTGAGAGTTGAGTGAGTAAACTTAGTGGAGACATATAAGGAGATAGATGGTGGTGGAAAATGGTCTTATGTCCTCATGAAGGTAGAAAAATTATTTAAACAAAGAGAAAATGTAAAAAAAATGCTACTAGCCAAAGGGTGTCATTGTGAGCTTTAGGTGTGGAAGTGAGTATTGGAGGAAGATTGAGGAATTTAAAGGAGTTAGGATAGATGTAATATGATCATGAGATAACATCCATGCTATCAAGTTATCTTTATGAGACCTATAACAAGATTGTTGTGTTTATACCTTGAAGAGCTTGACTAGAATGAACTAATGGTGAGTAAAGAGTAAAAGGAGATGAAATTGTGAATAGAAATGAGTTTAGGCATCATATTTGAGATATAAGAGGGTTATAATAATAAATAATAATGTATTTAAGGTATTTAGTGAAAAATATTATAACAAAGGAGGTTATAAAGCCTAGAGTTCAAGTAAAGAGACATAAAGTGAAGATTAAACCTTGAGATCAAAGCAAACCATATCAAGAGATCATTGTCAAGGAACTAAGAGTAAAATTTTGAGACTTTTCCCAGTTACCTCTACATCAATATCATGAGTCTTCCTCAAAGATTAAAAACTTCTCACATCATGATGTACTCTGCCACAGTCTGTAAAATGTGGCTATCAGGCTTCCTGAAGACCAAGTTGTGGGAGGATGAGACTAAGAGTTTCACTTTGAATGAGTAATTTATGATTAGGAATTAAAGAGTGAAGAGGAGGTTATTATGTTTATTTTTTAATCAAAAAATTTCTCATTACCAAGTCTAATAGCCAAATCACCTACAGTCTATACAATGTTCAATCAACACTCACAATCATGTGATCAAAAAGTGAATCAAAGTGGATATGCAAGGAGTGATACTTCAATGTCATTAAATAAAGGAATGAGTTTTATAAATCCTAGTAAATGGTTGGTTTCAAGCTTAGTAACACTTTTAACCTCCCAATTTGAACCTACAACCATGTCAATTGGTGGACATGCTTTAAGCATACTAAGTAAGTTTGGAGTTATGTATTAGGAAGCTAAGATGAGTATAAGGGAGAGCTAAAGGTGATAAGATGGAATTGGTCAGTTAAATAATACATTGGAAAATAAGAAATGGAATTTTTTACCCTATACCCATACCCCATTAATAATTCAAACTTATTTAGGTAGAGTATGGAATAACTCAATCTTAGACTATGTAAGACGAAAATAATATTTGGGATTGGAGATGGTTGAAACCCTAGTAAGAATATGGTATGAGGGAGACTTAAAAGTTAAAAGAAGTCAATATAACTTAATTACCCCATCTCAATATCATAATATAGTCCACTATCTTGTTCAAGGACTTAATAGCTACCTATAACCATAGTTTGGCCTAAGTTTGTAATATGTGAATAAGGTGGAGGTTCAAAATGGTTAATAGGTATATATAACCTTTATGAAGGATTTAAAGGAATATAATTCATAAAAAATACTCATATAATTACATGGAAGGTATTTAATTCAATCCATATTAGGCTTAAACACCTAAAATCACCACCTACTACTATTATGGGCAAAGTTAGTAATGGTTGTGAGTGCATTGAAAACTAGGTGTATGAGGACCAAATAGAAGTCATTCAAGGGTTTGTGATCAATGTGAATATAAAAGACTATATGGAAAACCAATATGGGATTGGTTTTACATATATATATAAAATTATCACCTAGAAATACACCTACAACCACCTAGTGAGGAGGTTGGCATCAATATTGTGATTGATGAGGACATAAGGTGTTGTCATTATGAAAAGGTTTGATTTGAAAAGGTGGAGAAATAAGTATGAATAATATAATGTTTTTCAAGAGATATGAATAAAATGTGTCTAAAAATAAACACAATTTTATGTACCAAACTAATATAAGACATGTTTTCATGTAAATAAGTCACCTACAATAGGTTTTGAGTCCCTCTTGAAGTATGCAACATGAATCACATCATAACTATGAGAAAGGTATGATTATACATTGATAACCATTAGGGTTTATACCTAAGTTAGAGAGTTAAATATAATGGTATGAATATTTAAATAAATATATAAACTTCAAGTACACAATGACATACTCATTCACCTTATGAACATTCACCTACAACCATGTAAAGCACAAACCCATCTCCAAGTTTGTGAAGAGAATGTAGGCACACTAATATATGATAGAGTCTCATGATAAATGAAGGATTAATGAAGCCAATGGAGATGTGAATAATTTAAACTCATGATTAACATTATCCTAAATAAATGTTCGCTCCAAGTATAACATGAAAATACCACTCAAACCATGGAAAATATAGTCACAATCCTAGGTTGAGGGCAAATTTGGGGAAATTGAAGGTTTAAAGATGCTAAAGAGGTGGTCTAACCTAAAAAATAGGTATATATGGTCCTCATGACCCAAAGTATTACTAAATTATTTATATTTTGAATTAAAAATAAGGTAAATATCTATTATTTTGTCTCAGACCTGAGGCACTCTCCATGAAAACTCAAGTAGCCATCGATAATTTTTTTTTAAATGGTGATTTTGGAACATCTACAAGTGGATTCAAACTCTCAAAGTTGGTAAAAATGATATCCATGTCCATATAAATATATTAATTCCATAATAAATTTCAATATAATATTATAATCACTTACTATTTCATTATAGACCTCATGTAGTCATAATCAATCATGCATGTAGGTAGCCTACTAGCTAATTTTGAGAAAAAATCATTTACAAGTCTCTACATGTGATTTATAACTATGAAAATTGGTAATAATGTTGATAATGAGTGGTTATAATAATAAATAATATTATTTAGGTCACATAAATAGTGTCAGTATCTGTTGTTTTGGGACAGCCATGTGCTTGTTTGTTAACAACCACCATTGGAGTTCAGAAGGTTTTTGAAAACTATAAGTATGATAGAAGTTTTTTTGAATTTTTGGGAGAGTTAAGGAATTTTAAGGTGTTTATAAGTCTTAATAAACCTTATTATATTATCCACACTCATTTTTTCATACAAGGATACCCTTGATGGTTAGCTAAAGGATGTAAAACATAGACATGCGTGCATAAGTCTAAATCTTTTACTTGTTTCAATTTTTTTAAAATTATCATGTGATTTATTGAGATGTTTAAGTTAAAAAAAAAAAATTTTAAGAAAATAAATGTCAATTGGATGGTCAATTTGGTCTCTCAGGAACTATTTCAAACTATGTAGTCTTGACACCCAGTTCAAGCCCCCTCTTCAGATGCTCATATCTTTCACCCTATAAGGAATTGGGCCAATTTATTTTAATATGTTTTTAGTACCAATATTTAATTTAAATATGTTATGGATTTAGTTTTTTTAAGTGGATAAGTTTTATGAACTATTGTTAAGACTATAAGTGGGTCTAGAATGCATGAAGATCCCCACAAGCAAACTTTTTATGTATGTATCTTTGCACACCTTTCGTATGGGAAAATAATATTTTAAATAAATTTTAAGGGGTATATTAGATAAATATTTATGGAAATAATTTATATAATTTAGGTATATATTTTATGAATGATCGTTAATAAGGTAGGCTTGTCTAAGCTGCCAAAGACCTTGTTTTGACCAATTTTGAGTTTTTGAAATCATAGGCCCATTAAATGACCTATAATCACTTGTAAAAAACCTTAATCATGAATTTGAATCTCTCAATATCATATTTGACATATTTTTTAGAATATATTGGCATGTATGGGTGCCTAGGAGGCCAAAAATGGCCTAAAATGCCTATTTTTCAAGTATTCAAAGAAAGAAAAGGTATAAATGCATGAAAGAGGCCTAATGGGACATGAATCACAATTATATTTCACTTTTATCCATTCCCATGGGTTTTTAGGGTGCCTTGCTAAGCTAAAAGTTTAAAAATCCAAGTTTTTTATCAATCTATGAATGGTTACAGGTTTGGTGGAGATTTCCACCATTATTTTAGGTCTTGAATGTGGCATAAAACTTCATTTCCTCTCCCATAATAATTATATGGATTTATAAAAGCCTTCTATAGGTCTAAAAGTGTCTCTCATGGTGACAAATGACCTTAGGAGCATGTTCTAAGATAGTTGGTTGAAGGTGGTTTAAGCTTGAAGACCTCCATCAATGGATTCCAAGAGATTTAAACGTTCCATGGTTTATTTTTTAGGTTATAGGAGAAAATATTAGTGAGAAAAAAATTAAAAATTAAATACTCAAAATTAACCTTCAAGGTCAGTTTCAAGCATTAAATACCAAGATCACTAACCACGTTGTCAAGTAACTTCAAGAATCCAAGTGGAATGAGATGTAAAAGTCAAGTGGAGGAGTTTGGGGAGTTTAAGAGTAAATTTGGGAATTTAATAAGGCTTCTATACCTTTGATTACTTTTCTCAAAGTTATTGGAGTGTGATATCATCTTCCTCAAAGAGTTTTTGTCTTTTAGTGCCTTTTTAGGTCAATGGGAGAGCTTGAAGACCCAGCTTGAAGACCCTTTTGACATTTGAAGGTTAATTTTATAAGAGAAGAGCAATGCTTAAGTAATATGAATTTTTTTGAAACTCCATGGAATGTATTTGAGTTACATTTATTGAATTCTGAGAGCTTTCTTCTCCTCTCTCTTCCCTTTCCTCCTATATATCCCTTTTCTTCCCCATTTATAAAGATATACTCTCATTTGACAAGTAAAAACCCTATAAAATTTTATAAAAATAACCCTTTGAAGTAAAAAGATAACTTGTTTTTCCTATCTCTTACTTACATTTAGTGTTTTAGTCAATTTGTGCATGATTTCTTTGTGGAAAGGTGTTATTCCTTGGTAATTATCCTTCTTTCTTGCCTTTTTATAAGTATTCCACCATTGTTGAAAGTCTAAAATTGTGATTTTTTGGTCATTAATGAATGTATAGTGTTATTTGTATACTCCTCCATGCTTCATCTCTTGTCTAGTGGGTCTAGTTTGAGAAATATTGATGTAAAATGACTAGTTTAAGAGATTGTGTGAGTGAGGTTATCTTTAAACTACCTTAATGTTAGTTTATTGCAATTTGGAGTGTATTTAATTTTGGTACATCACCTTATTATGTTTTTAGTCATCCCTTTCAACACTTCTATCCATTTTATAAGTAGAATCAATAGTTTAGGTGAGATACCAAGAGGAACCAACCTTGTATGGAGGTTCAACCCCATCACAAGATATCCACAACCTGGGGTTAATCCCACTTTATAGCCAAGAGTGAGAGAGCATAAAAAACCCTCTCACAAGGGTGAAATCATATGATATGCTATTTGTTGGCATAATCAATGGGAAAACATTTGAATAATATTTATTGGGATTGATTATAGTCTTTATGCATTTACAATAGCTATTGCATCCACACTCTCAGAATCTGGTGACTCCAATGAACACTCAACTTTTTGGTGGTAGAACAATACCTATATTTCATGCCTAAGTTGAATACAAGATAAAATTCTAGTGGTATTCCTTTTTAATTTGTTGAATTACCTTTTAAATTATAAAATAGATCAAGGTTTGCTAACACCCATCCATATTTGGGAACCTTTCCTCCTAAACCAATTTCCAAGTTTACCTCTACTAGAAGATCCTTGTTAGGCCTTCACTACATATCTCTCCCTATAATTTTTTATTTTTTGTCCTTTAATAATCAAATTACATTGAACCTAAATTAGTATGATCCTATTCTAGTGTCATCCCTTAATAATGTGCCTTACTTTATAGGAGATAATTCTACAACCCCTTCTAAACACATCAAAGATATAGCCAACTTTTACAATATCCATGACGTTAATGAATAAAATTTAACTATCAGGTTTTTGGCCATCATTTCAAGGTAAAGGACCTATATTGGTATAGGAACCTTAGTCTTAACTCCATCAAAACATGGGACCATTTAAGTGATGTTTTATGTAAGAGGTTTGAAGATAAGAGTGATTACTTATCACTAACAGAATAGTTGACTACAATAAAGAGGGCCTCAAGAGGTTATGTAGGACTTAAATTATAGATTTTAAAAGACATGGGATATTATTATAATATCTATTAGGCCTACTCCTAACTATGATTTCCTCTACTATCTAAAAATTCTCAATAGTGATGATACAGTCAATGGAGGCAAATACACTACTAGATGTTTATGAAGTGGCAATCAGAGTAGGGAATAACCTAGTACAGGGTATAAAGCTTACACCTAGACCATATATGCCCTTATTTACTGAGATTTAACCAATTCCTATTTTCATTCATCCCCTTGTTTCCATTCCTCTTTTTCCAACACTTGCTACCATACCTGCTCCAAAATAAGAAAAATCTTCAACTAGTCAGTCTAGTGACTTTTAAGAAATCAAGAATATGTTTTAAACCTTGGGAAATGAATTGGTAAATGTTAAGAGGTAGAAAACTCATTCTAATAGAATTTATCAGCCCCAATATTCTTACCAAGCCAATATTCCACCCTTCAAGGCAAATTTCCAAGGCCAAAGATAGCCTAACTATGCTAGGAGAACAATTGTAATCCAAATGCTACAAGTGATTCCAATACCTTGGTCCCTATTTATAATAACATAGCACATTAAGGTGAGGTTATATGCCTTGGAATCAGTCATTCAATCAAGACATTTTCCCAAATGTAGATTTTCAATTATCAGTAGCAACCTGGTGCTAGTTGTGGGTTCAATCAAGCTCTCATGGATCAGAATGCAGATGTGCCTATGATGACCAAAATTAAAGAGCCTCAAAAATTCCAAGGGACTAATGAAATACCAAACCATTTGTTTCTAAAATGGTTAAATATGAACAAGAAGAGTGATACACTTTTAATTAGTAGGCTAGTTCTAGCCAAGCAAACATTCCAATGGTAGATAACACAAGGTTCAATAGAAGGAACATGGAGGGTAGCCAAGAAATAGTTAACAATTCTCCTACTCTTCCTTAATTTATTAAAAAAACCAAATGAGCCTACTATTACCCCAAAATTTTTAATAAATCAAAAAAATCACAGCCAAGGAAACACCTTTGTACCCCAAAACTCATAGGTTCAAAGCATAGTTGTGGATCCCAAAGTAAAATCAAAGGTTGGTGGTTTACACATCAACATTATTGAGAAAATGAAGAAAATTTTTAGTGTTACAATTTGGGAAAATATTTATATACATATTCAAGTGGATATCCTTCAAGATGGATTGTCAAAGATCAGTGTTTTAGAGAATCCACCAAGCAAAGAGAATGTAGTTCTCACTAATACACCCAAAGAAAATGAAGGGTAGTTAAACAAAGTGGTCAAACCTC
The DNA here is from genome assembly GCA_037957365.1 of Torreya grandis. Taxonomy (NCBI): domain Eukaryota; kingdom Viridiplantae; phylum Streptophyta; class Pinopsida; order Cupressales; family Taxaceae; genus Torreya; species Torreya grandis. The sequence goes on along the minus strand of JARHVA010000014.1, from coordinate 11,527,161 downwards.
TTCCCTTATACCTTTATTTAATAATTGGTATCTCATTTGTACATAAATACATGGTAGATAGTGGAACAAGTACATAAGTGATGCCAAAATCAATAACAGATCAACTTGGTTTGAATTATTAATTCTAAGCTAAAGGGGTGTTACAACTTGATGGATCTTATACCAAACTAGATAGTGTTATTAGAGGTCTATGCTTAACCCTAAATTATTATCCTAGTGTTTAACTGGTTCAATATTTATTGGTTCTAGAGTTTCCTCCTCACTTTTATATATGTTTATCTAGAGACTTCACAGCCAAAATTATGTGTTATTATTGGCCATTTTTACCTCAAGTCAAAATGGATCAACCCATATAGTAAAAATATTGTATAGGTAATTATTATAATGTCATAGGGTGTTGTATAGTTCTACTTGATGTTAGTTTATATGTATTTGGTCTTGTTAATGGTCTGGTTTGATCCTTGTTCCATTTGATATCTTAGGAGTCATTTTAGAGCCATATATTAAAGTGGAAGGTTTTCATAGTATTCAAATAATTAGAGCATGAAACATGATTGCAAAGGCCTCAAAATTTTGTTCGAGATTTCAAAGATCAAGCGGTAGTTACTAGAACAAATCTAGAAGAACCTATGAATTTAAAGGCTTGTTTGGTACTTAGGAATTTTTACCATTTTATTTGGCAAAGTATAAATTCCTACAAGTATTCGAGATAAGTGCTAATAATTATTTTGGTGTAGTTATTTCTAATTTTTTGGTTAAGTTTTGGGGACTTTTTGGGAAAATTGGCTGAATCAAAAGTTCCAAAGACTCATTTTAGTCAGTCAAATGCCCACTAAAAAGTTCCCAAAGTACTATTTCTTTTAGAAAAATTATCTAAGCAATTTTTCCAAAGATAAAATTCTTTCAGACATTTCATCCATGGAAAAAGAGGTAAATCTGATTTCTTTCAAATAAATTGTTTGATACAAAAGGCTAAGGACATATTATTTTAGATAAAATGTCTAAAACAAAAATCTTGATGACCCATATTATTTTGCAAAAATTGGTTGATGCAAAAAAATTCCAAAGCCATCATTCTTGTAGGGAAATTGTCTTGAAGACAAAGAGCCCAAGGAAATTACCCACAACAAAAGCTCTGATAGAATTGAATTGATTTGGTAAATTTGATCTATAAAAGTATTATGTTCATGTAAATGTCAAAAATGAGCCCAAATAAAACATCATTGGCATTCAAAAAGTGATGGTCATGTAGACATCATTGATGGTCTTGTAGATATCATTGATGATTACACAGACATCAAATTTAAGTCATGGAAAATAATAAATTGGGGGTGAATTTTTGATGGTCACATAGACATCAAATATGATCATGTGGATGTCAAATGATGAGAGCATAGATGTCAAATTTTAGCCATAGTAAATAGTTGTTTGGGTTCAAATGGAGCTAGATCCAATAGTTAGTGCTCCATTATATACCAAGATTAATGAATAAAATGTTATAATAGTATCATTGGGTACCAAATATCTATAGTTTACATTTGATCATGAAAAATTAGATCTAACAGTGCTAGCAAAGTCAAAATGTCAACAAATCCTATGATCAAATTATGTTTGAGAAACTAGATCAAGATCTGTGACTCACATTCAATAGTATAAATAGATCCAATAGCATGAGTGAGATTCAAAGGTCTAAGATCTTAGATAAAACACAACACTAATAGTTGTCATGATCCCAAGACCCTGAGTCAATGATTGATGGCTAGCATCGAAAGTCAAAGTAAAAAAACTCCAGGTGGGGTTGACTAGGCAAATTCGACTAGACTCCAAATGGATAAGATGGTTAACATGTTCAAATGATGATAGAGAAAATTCAAAAATAGAATGAGAAACAAGACAAGGGAATGACACATAGTTAGTCATGTAGGATCAAAGGACTCTATAATAGAGTAAGCATTTCATACTCATACACTACCATGAGAGCTTAGTCAAAGTCCAAGAAAGCAATGAGTGACTATAGATGGTAAATTAAAATGTCTATAAGATAGATAACAACCTATAAAATGTTTTTGGCTATCATATCATATGTTTTGACTCTCCTAGTTTAGTTTCAAATGCTCAAGAGATGATCCATGATGAAGACAATTCCACAAAGGCTAGATGAAGATTATTTGTACCGTTTTGGAATATTTTATCATGGTTTATATGGAAATTTGTATTAGAAGACATTCATGGTATATTTCATACTCGAACCCCCTACAATGTAATTGGTTATCAATTGGACATGTGTTCTAATGACTCTTGAACTTCTTTCTTTTCTCCTCTCTCTGAAGTTCTATAAGTAGCTACCATTTCAGCCTTGTAATCAAACTCCACTCCATGTATGATGAATCCCTACTATAATTATGTCATATTTTGCCTTTGAACATTAGTTCAAATCTTTTTTTTATTTCTTGAATAATTTTCTAAGTTTGCAAGTGACGTATGGTGATGTAAAGTGATAATTCTTTATTTTTTCTTCCCTTATCCTTTCATGTTTATGCAAGAGTTCTTATTCTAATAGGTCATATGAAGTGTTGTCAATTATGAGCATGCATTATAAGTTTATGATGAGACTTATTGTTTGTAACTAGATTATGGTTCACTTACCTTGGATAGTTTTCATACATCTCACCTTCATATTGAAATACTCTTTTTATAATCTATAAGACTTAGAAGTTAGTTTGTATGCCTTATTTCTTAGTGCACAAAAGTATGATGGCCATATAGAAAACATTTTAGTGTATCACCCCCTTAGATTAGGTTAATTTCATGAAAATTCTAACTCTTTTCCCCATAAGCAACTAGTTATGTAGGTGTGAGCATTTCAAGATACATTTAGGGAGCTAGCCCTTAAACGTAGAGGCTCACTTCCACTATAAGTACACCCACATACCTGGAAGTGTTCCCATATTACCCAAATATAGAATAGGCTTGAACACCCTCTTCTAGGGTGAAATATTTTATGACAATAGTTTTGGTACTCCTAATGGGATCAGGTCTAAGAGAGTGGAAATATTATTGGTGTGTCTTTCCTCTATTAGCTTTTGGAAGCAAACAACCTAGCACCAATAGAGACTCCAAATGATAACTTATAGTTGTAATTAGTCTAGGTATATTTAGTTGAATTTTTGATCTATTTTTGTATCCTATATAAAACATGAGGTTAATATGAATAGATATGGTAAGTACACATACCATGAAACCCCTTATCAACCTTGCTATAAACCACATTTCACTCCTCAATAGTCCTATCAAAATGTCTATCAGCCCTACAAGCCATGGCATCCATATATTCCTCCATTCCCCTCTCCATATGGACACCATGTTATTGGGAAACCCTATGAGGAAGGCTACCAAGAAAACTATCAAGAAATAGCTCCCTATTAGTCCCAATATGAGCCCTATCATTCATACTATGATTCTTATCAACCCAAAGAGGATCCGTATGAATTTTTCCATGAGGAATCAAATGATTCTATGTATTTTCAATAAATATTTTATAAGGCAAGATGTGGACTCTTTCAAAATACAAGGCAACAAGTTTAATTTGGTCTTATTCCCCATCACTACCCTCCTCTTCCTTTATTTTTTTCATCTTATATCAAGTCCTTGTTGACATCCATACCAAAATTACTAGTTAATGAAGATGAAATAATAACATGGGATGATGAGTATGATGTGCTCCCTGATCATCTCATAGAATGGTTTAGAAATACTACCCAAGGTTATATGTAGAAGTTATGGACATTTGAAGAGCTAGAAAGAACTCAGTGGGAGATCAAATAATAAATGGACTTGGAAAATAAGTTCCTTCAATGCTCAATATATAGGATAAGTATGTGGGAAGATAAGGATATCAAAAATGAACATGATGCTATTGAAAATTTTTAAGAAAGTTATTGGCAAGATGTAAATCTTGCTTATGTAAGTGTTTCTCTTTCTAATCATCCCAAGAATTTACTTTCCTATGAGCTTACTTGTGCATTCCTATTTCCTAAATCCACTCACAAGTCCTTTATTTCATCCCACACTCCATCTCCAACTCATCAACCTCCCACCAACCCTCATATTCTAGCCCCTTCGCATGAGTCCATCCATCAACCTTCCACTTCACCCATTCTTGAGGAGGAGCCCATCTTAAGAGAAGCAAGTGAAGAGGAGTGAATCGAAGATATGGATGACCAAGAAGATGTCATGAGTGACTATGAGGAAGAAATCACCATAGGGACTCCCCTTGGTGGACAAAAGGGAAATCCTACCTTCTTGAATGAATAAAAACATACTAAAGACTCTTTTGCAGTTGGCCATGAGGAATGTGGCCAAGACTTGAAGGAAGAGGTATTTTAAAAAGACTCCATGTCTAATCATGAAGTTGTGGATGAACATCTCAATCATGAAGTGGAGTGTAATATCAAGGATGAAGGTCAAATCATTATTCAATAAGTTGCAGTCTTAAAAGAATCTCATGAGACCAAGGTAGAAGACATAGTTCTTAGAGATGACTCAATAAATTTATCTAATTTTGAATCATCCTTAAATGAATTATATCATGAATAAAATCATCTTGATGACCTCATACATCAAGAAGAGAAGATTGAATAAGTGGTGGTTTTAGATAACAAAGAGGACAAAGATGATTGGCAACTACAAATGAAGCTCTTTTAAGAGCTTGGAGATATTTACCAAGTTGAGGTTAAAATACTTGACAAGGTGAACAAAAATATTCCCATAGAGAATAATGACCAAGATTGGGTGGACTATGTAGAGCTCCTTGATGATTTTGAAGAGCTTGCAGCTGAAGAGAAACCCAATCTTATTGATAGCACTATGGAAACCAAGAAGGTATGAATTATTGAACCACCATTGGATGTCATAGTTGAGGATCCATATGATAAATTTAAGGCTTATTAGATTCAAGAATAATTCAATTCCATAACTAACCTATTTGGAGCTACTTGGTTCTCATTGAACATCATGCCAATGAAGTTGGTAAACACCATGAAGAAGATGGAGGCATCAATGTTAAAGGTCAAAAGGATACATGCCTCATTAAGTCCTTCATGTCATGAAGCAACAGAGATTTAAAACTTCCCTTTTTATCTTGGAAAAATTTTTCATTTTATTTTATTTTGTGTTTGAGTTAGTTTGTTTAGTTTGGTGTGTGTGTTCCATAAGTGCCCATGAGCACATGTGTGTTTGTTTTGAGTTTGTCTTGTTTTGTATGTATTTATTTATGTTTTGTGTTTTGTTAAAATAATTTATGTGTTAAACCTACTATGCATATGATTCCATATCCAAATGGATAGGATTAAGCAACTGGTCATGGCATAACAAGCATGCCACCCTTAGAAAATTGCCAAGAATGTTGACTAGTTTTACCTCAAGTCAAAATGGGTGTACCCCTTATAATCAATTTATTGTATAGGGGATTATTATAACACCATATGGTGTTTCATAGTTTTATTTGATGTTAGTTCATATGTTTTTTGTCTTGGTAATGGTCTAGTTTAATCCTTGTGCCATTCAATATCTTACGATTCATTTTAGATCCATCTATGAAAGTGGTAGGTTTTTGCAATGTTGAAGTAGTTAGAGCATGGAATAGGTTTGCACAAGCCTCAAAATTTCATTATATATTTCAAATATCAATTGAAAAATATTATAAAAAATCTAGAATAACCTGAAGACTTGTTTGGTACTCGGGAATTTTTCCCATTTTATTTGGTGAAGTAAAAATTCCTTCAGGTATTTAGGCTAAGTGATAATAATTCTTTTAGTACAATTATTTCCATTTTTTTGGCTAACTTTTGGGGACTTGTTGGGAAAATTTACTAAATAAAAAGTTCCAAAGACTCATTTTAGTTGGGAAAAATGCCTGCTACAAAATTCTTGTAGTATTATTTCTTTTAGGAAAATTGTTTGAGAAATTTTTTTGATGGAATTCTTTCAGACATTTCATCTAAGGAAAAAGAGGTAAATCTAATTTATTTCAGATTAATTTTTTGATACAAAAGGCTAAGGACATATTACTTTAGACAAAATGTCTAAAACATAAAGCTTGATGACCCATATTGTTTTAGGAAAATTAGCTGATGCAAAAAAGTCTAAAGCCATCATTCTTATGGGGAAATTGTCCCAAATACAAAGAACCAAAAGAAATTACTTGCAATAAAAAATCTAATATAATTGAATTGTTTTGGGAAATTTGATCTAGTAGAGCATGAAATTCATGCAAATGGAAAAAATGAGCCCAGGTAAAAAATCATTGGCATTCAAAAAGTGACGATCTCACAAACATCATTGATAGTCTTGAAAACATCATTAATAGTCATGTAGATGACAAATTTAAGTCATGTAAAATAATCATTGGCGGTAAAATTTTAATGGTCATATAGACATCAAATACGATGATGTGGACATCAAATGATGAGATCATAGACATCAAATTTTAGCCATGGTAAATAGTCCTTTGGGTTTAAATGGAGCTAGATCCAGTGGTCAATGTTCCATCATACATAAAGATCAATGGAATGGATGATATGATAGTATTAGTGGGTTGAAAATATATATGGTATGCATTTTATGCCAAAAAACTAGATCCAATGGTGTGCATAGAGTTAAAATGTCAATGAATCTTTGGATTGAATCACATTTGAGTAACTAGATCATGATCTATGACTCACATTCAATCATATAAATAGATATAATAGTGTGAGAGAGAATCAAAGGTCAATGAGATTAGATAAAATGAAACACTGATAGATGTCATGATCTCATGACCCCAAGTTAGTGATTGATGTCCAACATTGAAAGTCAAAACAAAGAAATTCTATGTAGGGTTGACTAGGCAAATTCAACTAGACTCCAGATGGATAAGATGGGCTATATGTTCAAATGACGATAGAGAAATTTCAAAAATGGAATGAATAACATGGTAAGGGAATACCACATAGGCATTCATTTAATATAAAAGGACTCGATAATGGAGCAAGCATTTCAAACTCATATGTTGTTATGGGAGCTTAGTCAAGGTCCAAGATAAATAATGACTTCTAGATATAAAGAATGAAGTCCAATAAAGTAATGAGTGATTATATATGGTAAATTAAAATTTATATAAGATAGATAATAATATGGAAAACATCTATGATTGTCATATCATATGTGTTGACTTTCCTAGTTTAATTTCAAATGCTTGAGAGATAATCCATGATGAAGATAGTTTCACAAAGGCTAGCTGAAGATTTTTTGCATTGTTTTGGAAGATTTTTCATGTTTTATATGTATATTTGTATTATAATACATTAATGGTATATTTAATACTCTATCCCCCTACAATGTAACCTTTTATCAATTGGAAATGTGTCCTAGTGACTCTTGAACTTCTTTCTTTTCTCCTCTCTCTGAAGTTCTATAAGTAACTACCATTTTGGCCTTTGTAATCAAATTCCACTCCATGTATGGAAAATCCATACTATAATTATGTCATATTTTTCCTTTAAACATTAACTCAAATATATTTTTGAGTTTTTGAATAATTTTCTAACTGTGCAAGTGATGTATGATGATGCGAAGTGATAATTCTCTATCCTTTGTTCCCTTATCCTTTCATGATTATGCAAGAGTTCTTATTATAATAGGCCATATGAAGTTTTTTCAAGTGTATGAGCCTATATTTTAAGTGTAAGATGCTAATTAGTATCTAAAACTAGCCTATTATTCACTTACCTTGGATATCTTTCATGCATCTCACCTTCAAATTGAAATACTCATGCTAGAATCTATAGGACTTGGAATTTAGTTTGTATGTCTTATTTATTAGTGAAGGAAAGTATGATGGTTATATGTAAAACATCTTGGTGTATCACCAAATTATATTAGGTTCATTTAATGTAAATTTTAACTCTTTTCCCCATAAGTAACTAGTTAAGTAGGTGTGAGCATTTCAAGATACATTCAGGGGGCTAGCCCTTAAATCTAGAGGCTCACTTCCACTATAGGTACACCCACATACCAGGAAGTGTTCTCATGTTACCAAAATATAGAAGAGGATTTAACACCATAATTTATGGTGAAATATTTTGTGATAATAGTTACCTAGTAATGGATTTGTCTAATATGGATTTTAGGACAAGGTATGGGACCAAGATGTCTATCAAGGTTGAACCTATTACCCAATTTCACATCAATCCTTATGGAAAAAGTATCCAAAACATAAATTTTACCATTATATATGAATAATATCACCTTGTGGATCAATAAATAAACACTCATACTAAGGGGATACATGATATGTTCTTAGATGAGTTATGGAGTGAAAATCAGTTACTTGATCCTTTGGGAGGTGTTGAAGAATCAGACATGGGAGTTTATTGCCTACATAAAGAGAATGAGTTCATGCCATCCCTCAATGGGCCATGGGAGGATACTATTGGATTATAGAATAGTTTATTTGATGGATCAAGGATCAATCATGGAATAGGTGCAGGTGTAACACTAATATCCCCTTCTAATAACAAATACTTTCTATCATACAAGTTTCAATTTATTTGTTCTTGCAATGTAGTTGAGTATGAGGGCCTCATCCATGGTCTTTAGTGGGCTAGTAAGAGGATAATAAAGTATTTATAGGTGTATGTGGATATTGAGATGATAGTACATTAAATCAGATTTCAAAACATATCCAAAACCCCCTTAGTGAATTCCTATAGACATAGAGTGTGGGACCTACTTGAAGACTTTGAAGCCTTCAATATCCAAGTAGTACCAAGAGAGAAAAATAAACATGCTAATTGCTTGGAAATAATAGGGGCTTAGTTTGACATCCAAAATTATTTTAAGAAGCCTAAAATACAACCACATGTCAAAGTGATAGTGAGACCACTAGTTTTAGATAATGAGGCTCACTGGTAAGTCTTTGATAGTGATAAGCAAATTGCTTATTTTATAAAAAAAGAAGCAGAGTTTCCTCAAAAAACCAAAATATACTTTATAAATAGTATGAGAACCAAAAATTTTAGCTAAAGTCAAATAAAATTCATAAAGGGTTAGTTACCCTTGAGTGTCTTTTCCATGAAAGAGATCATATGAGGAAGGATAAGGTAGTTGTGTCCTTTGATGAAGAAAACTATGAGAGAGTCCTCATCTTCAAGGAAAATATTCTCAAGATTGGAAAGGTTATCAATGAGGTATAAAATCATGCATTTATTTAGATTTGTAGAGAACACTCAGATATCTTTACTTGGGAGTACAATGATCTAAGAGGTTTTGACTCCAAACTATCCCAACACACCATAGAGTTGGATACCAATACAAAGATTTTTGGGTAGAAACAAAGGTAAATCAACCAAAATATTAAAGAGCTAATGATACAAGAGTTAACCAAGTTGATTGAGTATAATATTATTTTTCCTATCAAGCACTCCTCATGGGTAGCTAACTCGGTGCCTATGAGAAAGAAGAATGGTGAGATCCGGTTATGCTTGGAATTTAAAGACTTGAATAGGGTCTCTTTGAGAGAACATTACCCCTTGACATCCATGGAGAAAATCCTTAAAAAAGTTTTGGTTCAAAATATTTCTTTATATTGGATGGGTACTTAGGGTACAGCCAGGTGCTAGTTAGGGAGGAAGGCCAATACAAGACTACCTTCACCTCAAAGTGGGGCACCTATGTTTATAATAATATGAATTTTGGCCTCTAAAATGATAGGTCTACTTTTCAAAGAGCCATGTATATGGATTTATAAGGTTTTATCAATTAGATGGTGCTTGTCTACCTATATGACATAATGATTTTCTCCAAGAAGGCTACTAAATACTTAGACCAATTGAGGTTGATATTTAAATGATGTAGGGAGTATGGGATCTCATTAAATCCCAAGTAGGTGTGTTTTCTATCCATGTGGGAAAAATCTTGGGGCATATTGTCTCAAAATATGAACTAGCCATTGATCTTGATAGAATAAGTGAAATCTTAGCCTTGTCTTTTCCCAAGCATGAGAAGGGAATTCAAATTTTCCTTAAAAAGATAAACTTTGTAAGAAATTTCATACCTATTTTTTGAATCTTTTTTAAACCTATCATTACTATGTAGAATAATAATTAGGTGTTCACTTGGATAAAAGAGGGAAAAGTAGGATTTGAAACTATCAAACAAGCCATTGCTCAAGCACCTACACTCATGAAACCTGATTTCTTAAAAGATTTCATATTGTATGCCTTTACTAACATTGATAACATATCAGCTATGTTGATGTAAAAGAATGGATAAGGGCTTGAACAACCAATTGCATTTTTTAGTCAAGGGCTTGAAGGGTATAAAGACATGTACACTTTCATATCAAAAAATTCCTTGTGGCTATGATAAGTCTAATTTTTTTTATGACTATGCTATCCAATAAAAAAATATACCTTGTGGTGTCTCATCTTGTATTGAGAAACTTCCTCCTCAACAAGGACCTGAATGAGAAGAGGGATGTTTGGATTATAAGAGTCATCGAATATGACATATAAATTAAAGTCACTAAGCTAGTAAGAGGTAAATGATTATGTTAACACATGGTTTTTGACCTTCATGAAGAGAAAAATGTTATTTTGATGGCACAAGATAACTTATAGACAACTGCACATCCACCTCACACTAGCTGGGTCCAAGATATGTCAAAGTTCTTGCTAATAGGTGAGTGTCCTCAAGGTATGGATATGAAAAAGAGAATATACTTCAGACTTTAACCCATACCTTATGTTTTTATTTATGGGGTTATCTTTAGAAAATACCTCAATGGGGTGCTACTCAGATTCATAGATGATGATCAAGTGACTAGGCTCTTGGAGTAATTTCATGATGGACTTGCAAGAGGTCATTTTACCCTAAGGACTACAACTAAAAAAGTGATGAGGGGTGGTTATTATTATCCTAGCCTATTAAAATATGCATATAAATGGGTGATAAAGGGCCAAAAGTGTTCTCTCTTTACAAGCAAGCAGAATTTTACAACCCTTCCTCTTAACCCCATTCAAGTAGAGCAACCCTTTATATAATAAGGCCTAGACTTTATAGTAATGATCAATCCACCTCATAATGGAGGGAAAAAGTGGGTAATAACTACCAATAATTAATTCAATAGGTTGGTAGAGGCAATTTATCTAAAGGAAGCTAATGAAATAGTAATATTGGACTTCTATGATAGTATAATGACAAGTTTTGGTATGCCAACAACCATCATTTCAGATAATGCCTTAGCAGTTGTTGGCATGAAGATAAGTGAATGGGAACTTCAAATATGAATATAACTTATCAAATACTCAAATTATTACCCCCAAGATAATGGACTTACAAATTCAATGAATAATAACTTGATTAAAATAATCAAGAGGACTATGGATGATAACTAAAGAGTGTGGCATTCAAAGTTAAGGACAACCTTATAGGCTATTAGAGTGACTCCCAAGGTTTTCATTGCTAATTCAAAATTTATAATAGTATATGGGAAATAATACAAGTTTCCCATATCTCTTGAGTTACCTACCTTGGAGATAACCCATCAAATTGAGTTGATGGAGAGTGAACCTATGAGTGTGAGGATGGTAGAGCTCATGGAGCTTGAAGAAATGAGGGATCTTGCAATGAAGACAATGGAATCACATAAATCTCAATTTTTTTTTAAAAAAATTGACAAGAGACACATAACAAGAGAATTCAAGGATGGTGACATCATCTTTAATTTCTATTCAAATAAGGCCAAACTAGGTAACCATACTAAATTTAATAGCTTATGGAGTGGCCCTTACTTGATCCATGGATGCAAACAACATAATGTATTTTAGCTTGCTCAGTTGGATGGAGAGGTATTAAACATCCTAGTAAATTTTATTCATCTAAAGCCTTATTACTAAAATTAAGTTGTAGCCTTATACATATTAGAGTAGATTTGTTATTTTCCTCTAAGTGTCTTGTGCACATTTCCCTTTTGTTGTGTGTTTCCTTGATGCAAAAACATCACTCTTAGGGGAAAAAAATTGGTTTTATGTATTATTTTAGGTTAAATTATGAATTTTATGGCCTTATAAGGCCTAAATAATGTTTATTTTTCAATTTGATAGCCTAGAAGTGCATTTAGCTAGTTTAAATTTCAAATATAGGATTTTCCTGCCAAAACTTGTAAGTTCAAAATTTTGAATTTTGGTGTGTGTTTAGGACTTTCAAGGATGTGTAATGGTTTAACCAAGTTCATTAAAATTTTACAAATGTTATTAGGTACATTTTTAACTATTCCAAAGGTCTTAGGTTCTCTATACATAGAAAACCAACTTTTGAGCTTTGTCACCTTTGCAAGGTAAGCTTGTGAACATTGATAACTTTCTCCAAGTTGGTTACCAAAATGGTTTCCACCATATAAAAGGTAGTAATTTTTAATATAGGAAATTGTAATCTTGTATTTTTATTTAATACTTCAAAGAAAAAGAAAAAAGAAGGCTTGTTCTTGGAAAAAGAAGACATAAACCCTATTATGAGTTATTATTGTTGGACTGTAGATGGTGTTTTATCAAAAGTTGATAATAAATAATCATTTGTTATTTTTATATTATTGATCTTAAATATTTTTTTAATGTGTTGGGTCTATGCTTGTAGGACATAGTAACCTTTTTCATCAGTTGCCCATGTTCACTTACAGGTAGACCCTATTTTTTGAGAATCTTAATTATATTATAGACTGTGTGCTCAACTTTATTGTTGGAAGGAACTTGGAATTAGTTAAATATTCCAAGAGGAATTATTAACTGAGTTATATTATCTTAATTAAAAGAAACAATGACAAAAATATTTGGTGATCAGAGTACTATGTGTAAAGCCCCCTATTTTGTTCACTATTATGTTAATCTATGAGTTTCTTTTCTAAATGAATGCACATTGGTTTGAGTAGCCAAGTAATCTCAAATAAATTTAAAGATATTTTATGGTTAATAAGGAGTTAATTCTTAAGTAAAAGACATAGGAAGTTTGGTTATGTGTGTAAATTGGTTTAGAAACCCTACATACTATGACATATTTTGCATGACTGTGTGATGACTATGATACTTGAAGGACTTATAAACTGATGACAAAGTGTTTTGAACATTAAATTAATATTTTTAAATGTGTCTTTAAGTATTATGCCTCTTTAATTCATGTTACTTTGTGAATTGTACTCTTTCATAAGGAATAAACCTGTAGACTGTTTCCTTTGCACCTAGTCAAGGATAATTTGATTTGAATAATAAGGGAGTTAGGTTGAAAAATGTATACAACCCATAAATAATTTTTCCTAGAGCCTAAAAAGACCATAAAAATCTTTTTTTGTCTCTCAAAACATCTTAAAATAGTAAAAATTTATGTTTGTTTGTCCTTAGGTTGTCTTAGACCCTCTCAAGCCCTAAATTAGGGTTTCATCATTGTTTAAAGTTTACACCATCAAAAATTCATAAAAAAAATTAGTCTTATCAATTTTTACATGATTTTACCTATTTAAAATTTTCTAAGACTGTACAGAATTTGTAGTATGGATTTTCAAGGATAAAGGTGGAATTAGGCCTAAAGAGGGCTAATTGGCTAGGCCTAAAGTAAGAAAGTGGATCTAATGATAGAGTTTGGATACCAAATTTGACACAAGGTGTCTTGGGATAGATAAAATAATATTTTTATTCTTTTGAGGCATAACCAATTATACTATTCCATACTAAATAGGAAATAGGTTCAAAAAGGGCTAGAAGGAAGGCTAAGAAGCCTAGAGTGTTTAGTGAAGAGTTATTAATTAAGACTTTTTAAAGGGAATATATACATTATTTTGGTATAAAATCTAACATTAGATACCTGAGAACAAGTGGGAGAGATAATATTCTTGGGGAAAGAGAATAATTGATACTTGTTTGACAAATTACTTACATAGGTTCATAATGCCACCTACAAGAAACAAAGGAGGTGCAACAAGAAATCAAGGGAACCAAGATGTTATGTTGGAAAAGCTAAGGTAACTTAGACTTATCTTTAATGAAAGGATAAATTATATAGAAAGATACCAAATAAGAGGAGTCCTAATAGGGTACTTGAGTGACAGGGAAGATGAGCCACAAGACCAAGAGGTAATAGAGGGAAAAGAGACAATTGAAGGACCTAGAGATCAAACTATATAGAGACTGATGAAGGTGATCATAATGTAAGGGTATAAACTAAATGTGGAATTAACCACCTATGTAGGTAGTCTTGATGGAGATGAACTCATGGGTTGGGTGAATGAGTTAGATAAATACTTTGAGTATGAGGAGGTACCTGATGACAAGAAGGTCAAGTTTACAAGAACTAAGCTAAAGGGACATGTTTCATTGTGGTGGGACTTCACACAATATGAGATAAGAAATAAGGGGTAAGAACAAGATAATTTATTAAGATAGAATGGTTTCCAAGATCAAAGGCAAATTCTTGCCAGGTGATTCTGAGACAGACTTGTTTAGACAATTACAAAATTTGGAGTAGAAGGAAATGAGTGTGAAGACATACATACAAGAATTCTATAAGCTGACTATCAGGTCTAGACATGTTGAGGAGGATAAAGAGAATGTTTTAAGGTACTTTTATGGGTTAATATACAACTTACAAGATGAATTGGCACTTGTGATCCCAAAAACACTAGAGGAGTGCTACCAATTTGCATGCAATGCTAATGATAAGTTGAATAGGAGGAATAATCAGAAAAATAAAGGAAGGGGAAGAAATTTCAGAGGTAGAGGACAGTAAGGGGGAAGAAATACATCATAAATAAATATTTAAAGTGAATCAATCAATTCACAAGAACATTCCACTCAATCAAGAGGTGGATTTAGAGGTAGGAAACCCTACAATAGAGGGGATTATTCATCAAGGGGTAGAGGATCAAGTGGATTTAAAGGAAAGTGTTTCAAGTGTAAAAATTATGCTATCCATAAGCAATGGGAATGCCTAGAGGACTAGCCAACAAGAATTCCAAGAACTGAAGGGAGAAATCAGATTTCATAAGGAGGAGACGAAGAGAGTGTTTTCTCTCCATTACATATGTTAGAGCCTGAAGTGGGAGAATCATTGCTCATGAGGAGGATGTTGATCAATCCACCCAAGGAGAAGGAGCCACCACAAAGGAATACTCTCTTCAAAACATCATGCAAATTCTAAGGTAAGTGTTGTGAGATGTTCATTGATTTAGGAATTACAAATAATCTTATTTTAATAGAAATAGTTAATAGACGTGGGCTAAAGAAATTACCTCACCCCACTCCATATAAGGTGTCATGATTGAATAAGGGATAACAAGTCTTGTTTAGTGAATACAGTTTGGTAGAGTTTCAAAATGGAACATATAAGGATAAGGTAATTTGTGATGTCATCCCTATGGATGTGTGCCATGTGCTTCTTGGAAGGCCTTGGCAATATGATAGGCAAATTACTCATGATGTAAGAAAGAATATGTATACCTTGGATAAGGATGGAGTTAGTTACACTTTTCTACCCTTAAAAGATGAGGAGAGTGATCAAAAATTTGGTTCACATGTGATGATGGTAAGTGGAAAAGAGTTATTGAATGCCATGCATGAAGAAGAGATATGCTTTGCTTTGGTCATTAAGCCTAGGACTGTTATGACAACCACTAAAATCAATGAGCTACCCCTATAGATTCAAGAAATGTTGGAAAGGTATACTAATATAGTTATTGATGAGATACCTAACACATTACCACCAATGAGGAGCATAACACACCATATAGACTTTGTACCTAGAGCAAGTCGACCAAAAAAGGTTGCATATAAGATGACCCCACAAGAGAATGTTGAGATCAAGAGATAATTATAGGATTTTCTTGACAAATGGTTGATTAAATAATGTTTGAGTCCATGTGTAATGCCCATAGTGTTGGTGCCAAAGAAGAAAGGTGAATGGAGGGTGTGCACTAATTCTAGGGCCATCAATAATATCAATATAAGGTATAGATTTCCAATTCCCAGGATGGAGGATTTGATGGATTTTTTGAGTGGAACAATCTATTTTTACAAGATAGACCTCAAGAGTGGATACTACCAGATAAGGATTAGGAAGGGTGATGAGCGAAAGACTTCTTTCAAAATGAAGGTTTATATGAATGGTTGGTCATGCCATTCGGTTTGACTAATGTACCTAGCACTTTAATGAGGTTTTGAAAGATTTCATAGGCAATTTTGTATTAGTATTTCTAGATGATATACTAATTTATAACTAAATCGAGTAACATCTTCATCATCTGGAGTTGGTGATAAGGAGGCTGCCAAAAGAAAGGTTATTGATCAACCTCAATAAGTGTGATTTCATGAAAACGGAGCTATTATACCTTGGTTTTTTAATTTCATAAGGCATGTTGAAAATGGACAAGAACAAGGTGAAGGCAATCATGGAGTGGCCAACACCTAGGACAACAAGTGAGGTAAGGAGTTTTCATGGTTTGGAAAGTTTATATAGGAAGTTTATAAGAAAATTTAGTGGAATATGTGCTCCCATCATTGACACTATCAAGGGAGACAAGAAAAAAATTGTTTGGAATGAGCAGGTAAAAAAAAAATTAATTTTTGAAGCAAAGAATCACATATCAGCCCATGCTAGCATTGTCAAACTTCAACAAGGTTTTCTAGATAGAGTGTGATGCAAGTGGTGTAGCCATAGGGGCTGCCCTAAGCCAAGAGGGAAAGCATATAGTTTACTTCAATGAGAAGTTGAATGATGCTAAGAAGAGGTATTCATCCTATGACTTGGAGTTTTATGCAATGGTGCAAGCATTGAAGAAATAGAGGCATTATCTCATACCAAAGGAGTTCATAGTATGCATGGATTACCATGCACTTTAATTCATATCTAATTAACCTAAGTTAAACCAAAGACATGTCAAATGGGTGGAGTACATGCAAAAATTTACTTTCACCATCAAGCAAAAATAAGGATAAAGTAATAAAGTGGCCAATTCATTGAGTAGGAGGGTCTTATTGGTGCATGAAATTTAGTTAGAGAGTGTTGGCATTGAATCACTTAAGGATTTATATAAAGATGATGAAGACTTCAAGGAAGCATACCATGTATACAAGCACCCAAGTACACTCAACAAGGAGCCATGGTTGGATTATGTACTTCAAGATGGATGTTTATTCAAAGAAGTAAAATTTTGTGCACCAAATATCTCACTAAGAGGAAATATGATCCAAGAGAAGCATAATAGAAGTGTGTCAAGCCATTTTGGGTTTGATAAGACATTATATTTTCTCACTAGGCACTACTATTGGCCTAGAATGCAAGTAGAAGTATGGAGGCATGTAGAAAGGTGTAAAATTTGTCAATTATCCAAGGGTAAGAGTACTAATCTAGGTTTGTATCTACCCCTACCAATCCTGAATAGGCCTTGCTAATCTATCAATATGGATTTTGTGATGGGAATACCAAGAACACAAAGGGGTTTTGATTCCACTTTTTATTTGTTGATAATTCTTTAAAATGAATCATTTTATACCATGTAGAACTACTAATGATGCAATACATGTGGCTAATTTGTTATTCAAGGAGGTTTTGAGGCTTCATGGATTTCCCTTAAACATTGTTTCTAATAGGGACACCAAGTTTTTTGGTCACTTCTAGAGGACATTATGGAAAAATCTAGGCACTAATTTGAGTTTCAGTTTATCTTACCACCCTCAAATGGATGGGAAAACTGAGGTGGTGAATAGAATATTAGGGAGCTTATTGAGTTGTTTGTTCAAGGACCATCCCAAGTAATGGGATCTTGTGTTGTCTCAAGTAGAGTTCTCTTACAATGATTCAACCAACATAAGCATTAGAATGAGTCCATTTGAATTAGTCTATGTCATGTATCCAAGAGATGTTTTTGAGGTTAGAGACATAAAAAATATGGATAAGAGAATTGATTAAGATGAGGATTTTGCAATGGTAATGAAAGAGGTGCATGAACAAATGAGAAAGCATTTGGAATCTAGTGTTGATAAGTAGAAGAAGCAAGTAGATTTGAGTAGGAAATAAGTAAATTTATAGGTTAGGGACTTATTCATATCTCATATAAGGAATTAAAGGTTCCCAAAGGGTGAATACAAAAATATAAAGATGAAGAAAATAGGTCCTTGCAAGATTCTTAGGAAGTTTGCAAACAATGTATATGAATTGGAGTTACCTAGTGGAGTTGGAATTTTACCTATATTTAATGTTTCAGATTTGTATCCTTATAGAGAAGGAGATGGAGGAAAAATTATATATGATTTAGATACAGTAGGCCCAAATTGGGCACAACAATTGTCTAAGGCCAAGATAGAGGAAATGAAATGCATATTGGACAAAAAGGTGACTAAAAGGACCAAAGACAAGTAGTAGTTTAAGTATCTAGTTAATTGGAAGAATAATCCCATAGAGGATGACATGTGGATGAATTATTATGACATAATAAAGTGAGGGAGTACTCTGGAAGCACTCATGGGTAGTAGCCCATGAGTTCTCTTTTCCATCCCTAGATGCAGGAGCATCACTCTTAGGGAATATTTTTTGTCAAATTTTGGTTTGATGCATTCTATTAGGTTAAATTATTCCTTATATGTACTTATAAGGAATAAATCATGTCTATTTTTCAATTTGATAGCCTAAAGTGCATTTATCTAGTTTAAATTTCAAATATAGGATTTTCCTACCAAAAATTATAAGTTCAAAAATTTGAAATTTGGTGTGTGTTTACAAATTGAAGGGATGTGGAATGGCTTAACAAAGTTCATTAACATGTTAAAAATTTTATTAGGGAAATTTTTAACCATTCCAAAGGTTTGAAGTTTTCCATACATAGAAAACCAACTTTTGAGCTTTGTCACCTTTGCAAGGTAAGCTTATGAACATTGAAAAGTTCCTCCAAGTTGGTTACCCAAATAGTTTCCACCATATAAAAGGTAATAATTTAAAATAGAGTAAGTTTGAATATTGTATTTTTATTTAATACTTTTAATAAAAATAAAGAATAAGCCCTACTCTTAGAAAAAGAAGATACATACCCTATTATGATTTAGTATTATTGGACTATAAATGGTGTTTTACCAAAAGTTGATAATACATAATCATTTGGTGTTGGTATCTTATTCATATTAAATATTTATTAAAATTTTTAGGTCTATACTTTTAGGACACATTAACATTTTTCATCAACTACCCAAGTTCACTTACAGGTAGATCCTATTTTTGGAAAATCTAAATTGTATTACAAACTATGTGCTCAAATTTTTTGTTCAAAGGAACTTGGAATTAGTTAAATATGCTAAGAGGAATTATTAATTGAGTTATATGATATTGATTACAATAAATAATGACAATAATATTTTTTGATCAGAGTACTATGTGTAAAGGCCCCTACTTTGTTCATTATTTTATTAGGCTATGAGTTTCTTTTCTGAATGAATATACATTGCTTCAAGTAGCCAAGTAATATAAAATAAATTTATAGATATTGTATGGTGATTAAGGAGTGAATTCTCAAGGAAAATACATATGAAGTTTGGTTATGCATGTAAATTGGTTTAGAAACCCTGCATACTGTGACAGGTTTTGCATGACTATGTGATGATTGTGATACTTGAGGGAAGGACTTATAAACTAATATAAAAGTGTTTTAACACTAAGGTAAGCTTTTTGAATGTACCTTTAAGTATTTTAACTCTTTAATTCATGTTACTTTGTGAATTTTACCCTTTCATAAAGAATAAACCTGTAGACTATTTCCTTTGCACCCTGTCAAGGATAATTTGATTTGAATAACATATGAGTTAGGTTGTAAAACATCTACTGCCCATAAGGAATGTTACCTAGAGCCTAGAAAGACCATAAAAATCTTGTTTATTATCTTGAAACATCTTATAATAGTCATAATTGAATTGTGTTTGTCCTCGAATTGTCTTAGACCCTCTCAAGCCCTAAATTAGGGTTTCATCATTATTTGAAGTTTGCACCATCAAAAATTCATAAAAATTTGTAGTATTATAAATTTTCATATGATCTAAACAATTTTCATGTTTACAAGATTTTACAGAACTTGTATTATGTATTTTAAAGAACAAAGGTGGAACTAGGCCTAGAAAGGGCTAATTGGCTAGGCCTAAAGTAAGAAAGTGGATCTAATGATAGAGTTAGGATACCAAATTTGATACATAGGTGTCTTGGGATAGGAGAAAAAATATTTTTATGATTTTGAGCCATAACCAATTGTACTATTCTATACTAAATAGGAAACATGGTCCAAAAAGGCTAGAAGGAAGGCTAAGAAGCCTAGAGTGTTTGGTAAAGAGTTATTGATTGAGAATTTTTGAAGGGAATGTCTGCATCATTCCATTCCCTAAGTGCTTTGAGCACATTTTTTTTTTAATTATAGGTTTTGCTTATTATTTTTAGAGTTATAATAAAAAAAAAATTCAACCTTATGATATGTTGAAAACCAAGTTGAGAAAAACTTTTGTGACCCCGTAAGCCCAACGGATAGACTAAGGCAACTAGTCTTTTGCATAGGCACGCATGTAATTCCACGGGGTTACCAAAAATTTTGTAAAAAATTAGCCTACATACAAAACTTTTTCATATATGGATCATTCCACTCTCCTAGACCATTTAGTGACTTTTTGCCTTGATGACTAGTCTCTTTCTAGTCTTGACTTGATGATGCAATGCAATATCTTGTAAGGTCCTGGTGTGGTGTGAAGAGCTGTGTAGGGTCCTAGTGAAATGGATGATACAATGGTGGAAATATAAGACAAACTTCATAACCTTATATCATTCTCCTTACACTCTTTTGAAACACTTTAAGCAAGTTTTAAGGTGAATTTGGAGATTTTAAAGAAAAGGCCTAGAAATGGGTCTTAAATTGCAAGTGAAGGATCTAAAAAGTTTTAAAGGTGTTTTAGAATTAATGGGTAAGAAGGAGGTTTGTAAAAAGTTTCATATATTATAATGGGTCAAAAATTATGTCTAACAAAGCTAATTTTCCCAAAAGACCCTAAAAGTGCATTAAATGACTTGAAGGGCAACTAAATAGAAATTCTTAAGTTAAAAAGTGACTTTTGGAGATGCCAATTTTTTTTTTGACTTTAGTACACCTCATTATTGTTTTTTATCTATATTTATACATGTTAAAGGCCATTTCAATTCATTTTTATTGGAGGAGAGGAGTTTGGGAGCAAAAAGATGTATTTTTGAGCTTTTTAGAGCCTTGGCTAAACATGTTTTTGAAGGTTTTCATTAATAAAAAAGATTAGATATTATATTAGTGAATCCATGGTGTCCCTAATACCCTATCTTATGCCTATAAAATTATTTCCAAGAAAAATAACCAACAGAGGTAAGGAAAACCTATTAGCTACAAACTAGGCATGAAACAAGTTTTCTACCATTAATGGAGCTTCAAGCACTTAATAAGGTTTTAAAAAGTAAGAAAAGGTATTTTACATAATAAAAAATATTTAAAAAGTGTTTTATTACATAGATAGGATTTTGGTTCTACATGCTAAGGAGAAACCATTTTGGTGCAGTCTTGGATAACTCTAGGAGAGCCTCATGTTTTCACTTGGTACAGTTACAAGAGAGAAAGAGTTGGGCCAAAATATTTTGGGAATTGATAGGGACCCTAGTGTAATTATACTTTTTTGTCTTTATTATCTATTTCATCTCCCATATTTATGAAAAATCAATAATAATCTAGGGGGTCTAGATGGCCAATTCATCCATGCAGTGTCCATGTTTTATTATGTTTCTTTGCTTCAAAATTCAATGAAGAATAATGGTTTTGAGGGAGATATTTCAGGGTCAAATGGGACCTATTCCAATTTTTTTCATCAGCTAAATATTTCCAAGAAGTTATTTATATCATATTTTTTTTCCTACACTATCCTTGTGAATGTTCTTTTGGGTTAGTTTGGGAGCGAAATCTAAGTTGTTAAAAAAATGTTTCCATATTCTAATTTTATCTATTAAATGTTTAAACCTTCACCCACTTCATTCATATAAGAATATATTCCTGAGCATCCAAGTTTAAAACAATCTCCTTTGCTAGTAAGAGACTCCATTGCTAGCCTACAAGTTATGTTCCATCAAATTGTAGAACTCGTATGCCTAAAAGGGGCCTTCAAATCAAAGGGAAGCTCTTAAGATAAGGATAAGAATTAATTTACAAGGATAAATTATTTCAATGGTCTAAATAATCCCCATGAAGATAGGTTTAATTCTTGGAGGGATGATTGACATGTTCATCATTTAAAATAGTTAATTGCAAGAGCTTAGAGTGTTGTCTATAAGATATTCATGTTATAAAGGATATCACAGTCCATTGAATGACTAGTGTTCACCCTAGAATCAATTTAATTGCATGTTTAAAATAATTATTAAAAGACTACACATACATGCCTCATTTCAATGTACAAACTGAGTATGGACAAACAACGCTATAATTAAGCCCAATTACAAAGGTTTAAGGCAAAGTATCAAGAGGATTTGGAGGTGTTTGAAACCATGGAAGGTTTGCATGATGGTAAAGGAATGTATATTATGTCTTGATGGTAATGGTGAATGGTTCAAGAACCTTAAACAACATCTATGCATTCAGACTTAGATTAAATGATAAATGGGTAACTTTACATTAGTTTCTCTGAAGTTGTGTTTTGCTTATACACAATATCATGCCATGGTGGAGATATTGGAGGTCTAGGTTGGTCTAATCACTCCCACTACAATCTAGTCCTAGAGAACAAATGATAATGTAATAAATGGGTCATTTAATTAAGGAGGAATAATGATCATTTAGCATTTCAACGTATTTTAGTGTTGACTGGAATCACTCAGTGCTATAGGGTACTTTATAGTCCAAAAACAATCCTGAGGTAGTTACAAGTGACTTCTATCATATGGATGAGAATGAAGATTTTTCAATGGTATAAAAGGAATATATGGATATAAATATTGACCTTAGATCAAGACAATGAGTGGAATTCATCTATCTTTAATACATGTATACTTTTAGGGGTTTCCAAATAATAATCACCATCTATAACCAATAAAACACAATCAAGGGTTTCATATAAAAATTATTAGAAGGGAAGAAAGAGAATATCTCATTGAAGTTTTTGGTTTAAACTATCTCTTCAAGTATTACACTATATTAAAAACCAATATGGAATTGGTTTTATATCAATAAAAGTGTCTCACACGATACCTATAGGCATACAATCATATCTATAAAGATACACAACTATAAGCCAAGGAGTGGGATGAGAAATGAATGAAATATTTTCAAGGTGAAAAAATATTTAAATTAAGTTATGGAGATTATGAAGGTAATTTTAATTAAATAAGGTGGAGTTAATAAGATATATCTTTGATCATTTCAAGATCTAAATATATCCCATTCATACAATCACACTAAACATGATCAAGTGGCCTTTTCTAAGAAAACTCTTTGTTTTGGGGTTTTGAGAGAGATAACCAAAATGGATTTTTGGCTTGTGATCAAGGTAAGTTATAAGAGGTACATATGATTAACCAATAGTACATGATCTATTTTTAGTCATGAATATCCACCTATAATAATTTCCCCATCTTTACCTATAACTGAGTGTTATGAAGACACTTCAAGGTAGTCCTAAGAAGTTCTTAGAGATCAAGACAAGAAATTAGACAAGAAATTCATGGTGAATAATATGGAATTTAGACATAAAATTAACATCATGAACCCCCTCTAAGGCATACACTTCACATATCATGTCTGGACTATCTCAATCCATACAAGACATGGTGATCTTCACCTACAACCATGCTAAGAACAATGAGATTAAATATGCAATAAAATGAGCTAGTCAAGATTGTGAGGAGAGAGTTTAATCTAATAATATTTCATGGATAATGATACATATATCTAGTAAGGATAAGTATGGAGCAATGAAGTGAAGATGAGATACCTCTTAAAATAAGGTTTGAATGAGAAGACTGTAGGTTATAGTCTAGTGAAGGAAGATTTGAATGACTTCTCTATGTTAGTGAGAAAAGGATCATCAATACATTAGTTATGAATATGTTTAATTCATGCATACCTTTATATTATTTATTAAGACATTTCAATGTGGATAAACTCAGTGAAAAGGTCACTCTGTCCATGAACCCTATTTTTGCCTATGATAGTCAAATATGAAGTTAAATGGTTATTTCTCAAGAAATGGAAGAGATAATGATATATAGGTAGAGAATGAACATTTAGGAGATATTTTAGTTGTTTAAATGAAAAATGTAATGGTAAATAACCAATACAAAGCCCTCAAGAATAAAGAAATCATGTTTATACAGTTTGTGATCTTGTTGCACACTCATAAGTTCTAGAAGGAGCATATATGTTATGAGAGTGTGAATTATCATATATTTATGGGAGTTTTGATATTATATAATGATTTTAATTGGTATTTTAACCTATGTGGAGACTGGGAACTCATGAAAAGTGCAAACAAACCTACATATATAGTTATAAACCCTATGTCATTAGTAAAATGCTAGAGAAATAGTATATGTGTTTGGAAAATTTATGGTGTTGGTTTTTTGAAGTATCTATATGATAAAAATGAGAATAAACTTTTTTATAATATCCCATTTTAATTTTTAAAACATTCTTGAAATGTTATAGGCCACTAAATGGCTACACAGTCCCACACAATAATCTAAAAGAACATAGTGGGTTTGTGTTTTGTCCATCAGAAGCATTAATAGGTTTGGGTAATGATTATAATCCATTTATGAAGATGTAAAATGTTAAGATAGACCTTAATAAGGTCTCAAGTATTTTTTTAAAACTTTCAAACAAAATATATTGAGTTTTGTAACCTCTCAGCCCTTACAGTCATCAACCTAGGGTTTTAAAACCTAAAATGTAATATATGGAGTTATAACCGATGGGGGTTTATGAAATTTATAATATAAAATTTTTTGATGTGAAAAATTATATTCAAGTGGTTTTAGTTTATTACATGTCCATATAATATGGATTGAAGGCCTGCATAAGAGTGTAGAGGCCTAATAAGCCTAATTGGACAAGGGATTGTGAAGGAAATGGCATCTACAAAGAAAGTTGAGTGAGGTAACTTTGTGGAGACCTTTTATGAAATAGAGGGTGGTTTAAAATGGTATTATTTCCTCAATAAGGTGTAAAAATTCTTCAAATAAAGAGAAAATGTAAAAAAAGGCTACTAGCCAAAGGGTGTCACTATGAGCTTGAGGTGTAGAAGTGAGTATTAGAGGAAGATTAAGGAATTGAAAGGAGTTAATATATATGTAATATTATCATGAGATAACATACATGCTATCATATTGTATTTATTATAACTTTAACAATATTTTTGTGTTTACACCTTGAAGAGCTTGAGAAGAATAAAGTAGTGGTAAGTAAAGAGTAAAAGGAGATGAACTTGTTAATAGAAATGAGTTAAGGAATGATATTTGAGATATAATAGGGGGTATAATGATAGATAATAATTTATTTAATGTATTTAGTGAACAATATTATATCAAAGGAGGTTACAAATTCCATATTCTAAGTAAAGAGACATTGACTAAAGACTAAACCTTGAGATCAAAGCAAAGCATATCAAGAGATCATTATCAAGATAAGATCTAGGAGCATAATTTTGAGAATTTTCCAAGGTAACACATAATAAACATCATGATTCTTCCTCAAATATTCAAAACTTCTCACATTGTGATGTACTCTACTATAGTCCATACATTGTGGTTATCAAGTTTCTTGAAGACCAATTTGTGGGAGAATGAGACTAAGAGTTTTACTTTGAAAGAATAATTTATGAGTATGACTTCAAGAGTGAAGAGGAGGATCTTAGGTTTATTTTTTATTAACTTATTTCTCATTACCAATTTCAATATCCAAATCACCTGAAGTTCATACAGTGTTTAATCAACACTCACAATCATGTGATCAAGAATTGAATCGAAATGGAAATGCAAGGAGTGATAATTAAATTTCATTAAATAATGGAATGAGGTTTTTAAATTCTATTAAATGTTTGGTTTCAATATTAGGAACACTTCTAACCTCCCAATTTTCACCTATAGCAAAGTCAATGGCATACATGCTTTGTGCACACTAAGCAAGTTTGAAGCTATGTATTAGGAAGCTAAGATGGGTGTAAGGGAAAGATAAATGTATTAATATGGAATTATTCAGTTAAATAATAAATTTAAAACTAATCAAGGGTGTTATTGAACCTATACCCATACCCAGTAACTCAAACTTCTTGAGGTAGAGTATGGAATAACTCATTCTCAAACTGTGTAAGAAGCAAAAAATGCTTGGGATTAGATATGGTTGAAACCATAGTAATAATAAGTTATGAGAGAGACTTAAAAGGTAAAATGACTCAATATCCCTTAATTACCACATCTCAATATCTTCATATAGTCTAATGTCTTGCTCAAGGACTTAATAGTTACTTGCAACCATAGTTTTACATAAGTCTATAATATGGGAATAAGGTGGAGGTTCAAGATGGTTGATAGGTATATGGAACCTTTATTAAGGAGTTAAAGGATTAAAATTCATCCAAAAGATTCATATCAATACATAGAAGGTATTGACTTTAATCCATATTAGGCCTAAACACCTAAAATCACCACCTATAGCTAGTAAGGGCAGAGTTAGTAATGGTTATGATTGTATTGAAAAGTATGTGTATGAGAACCAAATAGAAGTCCTTAAAGGGTTTTTTATAAATGTGTATACAAAGTACTCTATGGAAAACCAATATGGGATTGGTTTTACATCTATAAAAAAGGAGCACCTAAAAAGACACCTATAGCCACCTAGTGAGGAGGTTGGCATCAATACTATGATTGATGAGGATATAGGGTGTTGTCATTATGAGAAAGTTAGATTTTAAAAGGTTGATAAATAAGTATGAAGAATAGAATTTTTTTCAATATATATGAATTAAACTTGACTTAAAATGCACATCATTTTATGTACCAAACTAATATAAGACATGTTTTCATGTAAATAAGTCACCTACAACAGGGTTTGAGTCCTTGAAGTATGTAACTTGAATCACATAAAAACTATGAGAAAGGTGTGGTTATACATTAAATTTAATTGGTGTTTATACCTAATTTATATATTTACATATAAGAGTGTGAAGAGTTCGATAAAGTTGTGAACTTCAAGTACACAATGACATACTCATTCACTTTATGAACATTCACCTATAGCCATGAAAATCATAGACCCATCTCCAAGTTTGTGAAGATAATGTAGGCATAATAATATATTTTATATTTTTTGTAATTTTTTCAATGATGTCTCCATGGTGACCAAGGATGTTGATGAGGTGTCATGTGTGCTAGAATGACAATGATAAGTTTGCTTCAATGTTATTGCATAGTTATTCAATGTTTGACTTAGATAGGTAGATGGTGGATGTTATTGATGGTGTGGTCATGTTTTAGAGACCCTATGGGGTGTTATTAGTGATTGTATTTCTTATGAAAGTGAACTAAATTAATTAAAGTAGTCATATGAAGGTCCAGGTTCAAGTAGTCATCTTAGAAGATAAGGCTGAGTAAGTAGTTTGATGACATCATATTTCACGCATGTGAAAGTTTCAAGAGAAACTTGATACATGGATGGATTCCCATATGAAATATTATCATTCATTTTAAATTTAATGTCATGAGGTTGAGTTTATACAAATTTATGAAGGTGTAAAAGTTGGCTTCTCAAGCAGAGTTCACTAAGTTCCCATACTTAGCCAAATTTGCATTATCAAAGATCTTCAGTGAACATTTAATCAGGTGATAAATATATGACAAGAAATTAATATGAATAGATAAAGATCTAATGAATCACGTGATATTTTCAGATAATGATCCAATGGTGCATATAAATTCAATTTATCAAAGGTTCCTAAGATTACATGTGCTAGTGACATATGTCTTAATCATGATGATTTGATAGAAGATTAACAACACATGGGTATTCATGAAGATGGAGATTGATGGTTTGGTTCAAGTCAAATATTCAAATGTATAGAAGGCATGAAAGACTTCCAAGAGGCATGATATTAGAAGCAAGGATCAAAAATCAATGAGGAGTGTTAAAGAGTTAAAGATATGAAGCTCACAAAAAAATCAACAAAGCACGTTTGAGCAAGATATGTGAGGACACGAGATGAAGACACATGTATAAAATGTTTGAATTACATAGTGACTATTGGAATTTTAATTAGAAAAAGGATAAACCAATGCTCAATATTTTTCTTATATATTTTGATCTAGAATGAATTTCTTGATGGTTTAAATGGCAAAATTGGAAAGGGCTCCAAGGCACATCCAAAGACATTGGTTAGAAGGTTTGACTATTTGTAAATTTAAATATATTGAGATCCAAATTTTAATAAAGGCTTTACCATGTTATAAAAGTGACCTAATAAGGGTAATTGAATATTTCTTGATAGTGTCTTGATTTTTCAAGATGAACTAACTATTGGAGAGTGATGTAGGCTCCATGAGGACCATCTATGTGGATTTTGGAGAAGTGAGTTGGAATATTTTTGAGTATAATTGAAGAATGAAATGAGTATGGAGATGTTTTATAAGTCCCAAAGGCTTATAAAAAGTCATTTTTTGTCATGATACACCCCTGATCAGATATGGGGAGTCAAAATAGCTTGACTATATTTTGAATGTATATGACCAGTTTAAGTGGTCATTTTGAGAGGTTTTTTTGAGTACTTATAGATTATGTTGAAGTATCTAAATCATATGAAGGAATTTTATAGTCATGAAGGTTTCACCAATGTGATCTAATCATATTTCTATGTGAAATATTTGAGTAGTTGATTCAGAAGTTTGAGACTGTGTTTTCTGTGTATGAAGGCTTAAAGAACAAAAAGACCTAATTGGTAGGTTCAAGTGTTGAGTTTGTGTTCCAAGTGGAATGGACCCATATGAGAGTGATCAATGGAATATTTTAGATAGGTTTTATGTTTTTGAATCATTGGTAAAGGATGAAGGTGAGCTAAGTAGTCACACATGTAACATATGAGTATGAAGGCTTAATTGTTTTAGGTCTCACCAAGACCTAATGGTGGTTTGGGGATAATGAGTTAATGATAGACCTATGAAGAGTGTGGTTCTCACATGTAATGTGTGTATATACATATGTTAAGTGTGGTTCAAATATGTAAAACATCTTGGTTGACCAAGATGGGTTAAAGGAATAGAGTGGTATAATTATAAGGTCTAATTGGACTAATTAGGCTAGTTAAGGAAGCGTGGAGTTAAGTGAAGGAGATAAACTTTGAAAGATAAGGAACATGTCATTAAGAACAAATAGAGAGTGAAGAATATCATTCATTCTTGTCTAATCAATTTGATGTAGAGGGAAACATAGGTCATTAGACCAAATGAGCCTATAAGAGGCAGTTTGAGTGAGTTAGTCCTAGAGGTAGCTTGAGAGATATTAGAGGTGAATAGTGTAGACAAATGTGGTCATCATCCCCTAAATATAAGTAATAAGTTTTTAATATGATCTATTCAAGATAGCTAAGTGGGTGTTTAGCTTGATAGGGGTAGTATCTCCTTATGGGATTGATGTCTCACTAAACTAAAGGATGGATGTTCCTTGATCAATTTGTGTTGGTCTAAATTTTGGATATTTTTTTTACAAGACTATAATCCATCTTTAAGGGTTTAGTGGGGTTTATTCCCCAAGAGGGTTTCCCACATATATCATGTGTTATGTGCTTGATCTTGTTACATCTTCCTTATTCATTGTAATGGTTAATTTTTATGCATAATGATTGTATGTGTTTAATTTTTAAGAGTTAGGAATTTAATTGGATTATCTTTCATCACTGATTCACCCCTAATGATTTTAACTCTAATAATTAGTATAGGAGTAAAACCTTTTGTGCAAGTTTAACCACTTGAAGGTGATCCAAGCTATAATATGTGTGAAAATATCATTAGGTTTAATGAATAAGTTTGTATGATAGTGAGGAAGAATAAGTTGATCTAGAAGCTAAGCTCATGAGTGCACTTGGTGAAATGAAGGAGAAAAAGAAGAGGAATCATAAAATGAGGAATATGATAAAAGGTTTTGAAGCATAAGTTAGGTATCTTGAAGAAATTTTGTCAGGTAAGTTCATAAGAGAGGAAAAAAATAATCAAGAACTAATCAAGTCCATGGAAGAGAAAGCATGTAGATTCAATGATGACATGTATAAAGAAGCCAAGGAGGATAAAATATCTTAAAATTTAATTAGAAGTTACAAGTTAAAGCATGAGAGATAAAGAAGATGAATGTGCTCAATTAAAGACTAATCTTGTTTCTCTAAAGGATGAGCATGAGAAGTGCATAATCAAGATAGGTAAGATTGAAGAAGAACAAAATAAATTAGAAAAAGACAAAGAGGATAGTAGTGTGAAAGATAATAAGTTAGATTTGATCAAAAGGAAGAAGCCAATAAGATAGCCAAATGCTTCAAAGTATGCCAAATATTTTAAGGGGAATTGTTTTCTTTGTCATCTTATTGTTCATAGGGCAAAGGACTATGTAAGAAGAAGCAATCCATCAAAGGGAGATCACTACCATATTAAATTAAAAGGTATGTAAGAAATTCTTTACTATAATTGTAAAGAAATTGGCCACATTACTAGGTTCTATAAGTAAATACCATAAAATAAAGATAAGTTCAATTAGGCTCCTAGAGTGCAAAAAGGAAGAACAACTAGAGAGTGCAAGAGGAAAAGTAACTTGTAAAAAAGAGTTTATCAAACAAAAGGTATTAATAATGTTGTTTTTTTTAGTTATCATCATATTGATCACACTGTAAAATCCTATCCAAGTAAGGTTGATATATTCTCAAGGTATATCAAAAGATATAAATCTCCTAAAATGCAAGGAAGAGGTTGAACATAGATTTGGAGACCTAAGACTATTAGGAGAGATTAAACTAAGATCAAAGATGGTTTGTTTTCCATGATAGACATAAAGGAAAGTTAAGAGTTTTTTATTAACTGTATTTGTTGACAATTTTGAATTAAAGAATGAAATCAAGGATCCATTCAAAGTCAATTTGGTGATAAGGCAGGACTAAAATTCAAATGAGAATATGGAGATATGGGATTCTCCTAAATTTTGGGACTTTTAGTCTCACTATATCAAAGGGGTGTCTCTTTAGGCTTCAAGGAGACACTTATCAATAAGAGAAATCATGGTGGATACTAGTTGAGTATTTGGTTGATGTTGCTGGACAAGAAAGATCATTTGAAAATTTGCTTGGCTAAGGGGGAGCAATGATTTTTATGAATATACTCCAAAGTGTTGTGATGGAATGATTCAAAAGATATATTCAAGGATAGTGATCCTAAAGTAAAAGTTTTGGTCAAATATTTGAAGGATGGTCTATTTGGTCAAAGTGGTTAAGAATAAAGCTATGTGTGCAATATCTGTAGGCATTAAATGAAGATCTTCAAGTGTCTAATCAAGGATGGTGAGTTCTCAAAATATTCTATTGCATAGAAAGATGTCATGATCCTGGTGAAGCTTGGAGTTAAGGGAAGATAAATAAGATAGTTTGAAAGTCTTGAAGAGATATGAATGATGTGAGGGGGAACATATGTGAGATGTTAGAGTCATGGTAAAGATATGAAGAAGTCTAATATAATTATAAATTCAAAAATATTGATATGATGACTTGATTAAACCAAGTCATATGTTTTGACAAGGTATTGAATATTCATGCATTAGCAAAGGGAGCTTGTGAGTTTTGTAGGTAGATAGGTCCAAATATCAGAGAATCCCAAGTTTATATTATTGTATATCAAATAAAAATTGACATGAGATGGATCATGATGTTAGGGGGAGATTTTTAATCTCTGTGAGTAGTTTGTCAAGGTCCTCAAGATCAGAAGATGAGCCCACTTTGTCATTGTGTCAAAGGGGGAAAAATAATTTAGATAGAGTCTGAGCATAAGCTTTGTATTAGTGTTTGAAATCAATGATAAAGGGGTATATTTGTGTAGGTTTGTCAATGATGTCTCCAAGGTGACCAAGGATGTTGATGAGGTCTCATGTGTATTAGAATGATAATGACAAAGTGTGATTCAATGTTCTTACATAGTTATTCAGTGTTTGAATTGGATAGGTAAATGGTGTATGTTGTTGATGGTATGGTCATGTTGTATAAACCCTATGGGGTATATGAGTACTTGGATTGCTTATGGAAGTGAATGAAATTCATCAGAGTAATCATATGAAGGTCTAAGTTTAAGTAGCCATCTTAGCAGATAAGGTTGAGTAAATAGATTGATGATATATTATTTCACATGTGTAAAGGTTTAAAGAGTATCTTGATACATGGATGGATTCCTTTATTAAAGGTGATCATGCAATTCAAATTTTAAGTCATGAGGTTGAGCGTAGAAAAAGTTATTAAGGTGTAAAGTTGGATTCTCAGGCAGAGTTCACTAAGTTCCCATACTTAGACAAATTTACATTATTGAAGATCTACAGTGAGTGTTTAATCAGGAAGTGAATATCTATGACGAGAAATTAATATAACCAAATAAGGATCTATCATAGTGTACGATCTTATTAGATAGTGATCCAATAATGTGCATGAATTCAATTTATCAAAGGTTCTTAAGATTGCATATGCTAGTGGCATGTGTCTCAATCATGATGATTTGATAGAAGCTCAATGGCATGTGTGTGTTCATACAAATGGAGATCAATAGTGTGGTTTGATTCAAATATTCAAATGCATATAATTCATATATGGCTGCCAAGTGGCATGATCTTGGAAGCAAGGATCAAAGATCAATGGGGAGTGTTAAAGAGTTAAAGACAGGAAGCTCACAAAGAAATTGATGGAGTGTGTTTGAGCAAGATATGTGAGGACACAAGATGAAGACACGTTTCTATAATGTTTGAATCACACAATAACCATTGGAATTTGAATTAACAAAAGGATAAACTAGTTCTCAATATTTTTCTTATATCTTTTGATCTAGGATGAATTTCTTGATGGTGTAAATGGCAAGATTGTAAACTACTCCAAGGTGCATTTAGAGACATTTAGAAGGTTTGAATTTATGTAAAATCAAATATATTGAGCTAAAAATTTGATTCAAGGTTTGACCATGTTCTGCAAGTGACCAAATAAGGGTAATTGAAGATTTCTTGATAGTGTCTTGATGTTTCAAGATGAACTAACTATTGGAGAGTGATGTAGACTCCATGAGGACCATCTATGTGGATTTTGGATAAGTGAGTTGGAAGATTTATTAGTATAATTGAAGAATAAAATGAGTATGAAGATGTTTTATAAGTCTCAAATTCTTATAATAAGGCATTGGTTATCATTATATGCCCTTGATCAAATATGGAGAGTCAAAATGGCTTGATTGTATTTTGATTGTATATGACCAATCTGAGTGGTCATTTTAAGAAAGTTGTTTTGAGTTAGTAGAGATTGTGTTGAAGTATCTAAAGCACATGAAGGAATTTCAGAGGTCCTAAAGGTTTCACCCATGTGATATAATCGTATGGCTATGTGAAATATTTGAGTAATTACTTTAGAAGTTTTAAATTGTGTTTTCCATATATGAAGGCCTAAAGAGCGAGGAAACCTAATTGGTAGGCTCAAGTCTTGAGTTGGTATTCTAGGTGTCATGGACCCATATGAGAGTGATCAAGGGGATATTGGAGACAATTTTGATGTGTTCAAAGCATTTTTAAAGGATGAAAGTGGTCAAAATAGTCTCACATTTAATGTATGTGTATGAATGGCTAATTGTTTTAGGTCTCACCAAGACCTAATGGTGGTTTGGGGCTAATGAGGTAATGACCGACCTATGAAGAGTGTGGTTATCACATGTAACATGTGTATAGACCTATGTTAAGTGTGGTTCAAATATTTAAAACATCTTGGCCAATATGGGTTAAAGGAAGAGAGTGGTATAAGTATAAGGTCTAATTGGACTAATTGGGATAGTTGAGGAAGTGTGGAGTTAAGTGAAGGAGAGAACCTTTGAAAGAGAAGGTACATGTCATTGAGGACCAAAAAAGTGTGAAGATTATTAGTCATGATTGTCTGATCAAGTTGATGTAGAAGGACACATAGATCATTGTACTGAATGAGCTTAGAAGAGGCAATTTGAGTGAGTTAGTCCTAGAGGAAACTTGAGATAGACTAGAGGTGAAGAGTTCAAAAAATGGTGGTCATAATTAGTTTAAGAGAAGAAATAAGTGTTTAGGATGATCTATTCAAGGCATCTAAGTGGGTGCTTAGTTTCCTATGGGGTTGGTTCTTCCTTGAAAAATAAAGCTTGCTAAAGGTCTAGTTATTGTGGGTGTTCAATAGGGGAATCACCTCCTTGTGGGATTTGTGTCTCACTAAACTAAGGTATGGGTGTTATTTGATCAGTTGGTACTGGTCTAAATTTTGGATCTTATTTTCATAGGACTATAGTCCATCTTGCAAGATTTAATGGGTTTTATTCCCTAAGGGGGTTTCTAACATATATCATGTGTTATGTGTTTCATCTTAATATATATTCCTTATTAATTTCAATTATTAATTTATATGCATCATGATTGTATGTGTTGAATTTTTAAGAGTTGGGAATTGAATTGGATTATCTTGCATCATTGATTCAGCCCCCTCTCAGTGATTGTACCTCTAACAAGAGTCTCATGATTAATGAAGGAGTTGTGAATCAAATGAATATGTGAATAAGTTAAAGGCACAAGAATGATTATACTAAAAAAAATTCACTCCAAGGATAACATGAAAATACCACTCAAACTAGGGAAAATACAATTATAGTCCTAGCCCAAGGGAAAATTTGGGGAAATTAAAGGTATAAACGTGATAAATATGTGGTCTAACATCCCAAATTGGTATATAGGGTAATAATGACCCAAAATATGAATAAAATATTTATATTTGGTATGAAAAACAAGGGACATATCTAATATTTTGTCTCAGACCTAAGGCATTCTCCATGGAAACTCAGGCAACCATTGACAATTTTGGAGAATCTATAGGTGGATTAAAACTCTAAAAATTGGTATGAATGATATAAATGACCATATAAATATTTTAATTCCATAATAAATGTAAATATAATACTATAATAACTCACTATATTGTTACATATGTCATGCAGTCATAATCAGTCATGCACACAGGCAACCTACTAGCTAATTTTGAGAAAAAATCATCTACAAGTTCTAAAAGTGATATATAGCTATGAAAATTGGTAATAATTTTGTTCATGATTGGTTATAATCATCAATAATATTAGTTATGCCACATATATACTGTAATCATCCATTGTTTTGTCATAACCATGTTCTTGTTTGTTGACAACCACCATTAGAGTTTTAAAGGTTTTTAAAAAGTATAGGTATGACAAAAGTTTTTTGACTTTTTGGGATATTTTTAAGGTATTTTAATGTTTTAATAAGTATTTACACAGATTATTATGGTATAAAAACTCATGGTTTCATACAAATATGCCCTTGAGGGTTAGCTAAAGGATGAACAACATAGGCATGTATGCATAAGTCTAAATCTTTTGCTTGTTTCAAAGTTTTTTGAAGTATCATGTGATTGATTGAGATGTTTCAGGTCCCAAAAGGTGTTTTAAATAATATAAAGTTCAATTATATGGTAAATTTGGTCTCTCAATAACTATTTTGAACTATGCAATCTTGACACCCAATTTGAGCCCCCTCTTCAGATGCTCATATCTTTGACCCCATAAGGAATTGGGCCAAATGATTTTAGTATGTTTTGAATACACATATGTAATTTAAATAAATTATGTATTGATTTTTTTAAATGGTATTATGTTTATGAATTATTGTTAAGACTATAAGTAGGTATAGAATGCATGTAAAACCCAACAAGTAAACCTTTTACATATGTATCTTTGTACACCTTCTACATAGGAACCTAAGATTTTTAGGAAAGTTGAAGTGGTATATGGTATAAATAGTCATGTAATGGATTTATATATTATATTAATGATCATTAAGAAGGTAGGCCTGTCTGAGCTACCAAAGACCTTGTTTTGACTAGTTTTGAGTTTTTGAACTCATAGGCCCATGAAATGACCTGAAATCACTTAGAAACCACATAAATAATGTATAAGACTATTTAAATATCATGTTTGATCTATTTTTCAAGATATATTTTCACTTCTCCCTCATAATAATTTTATGGATGAATGGAAGCCTTTTACAGGTCTAAAAGTGGCTCTCATAGCGACAAATAACATTGGGAGCAGGTTCTAGGATAGTTGGCTAAAGGTGGCCTAAGATTGAAGACCTCCATAAATGGATTCCAAGATATTTTTAGGTTATATGGTGTCTTTTATATGTTGGAGGAGAAAATATGAGTGATAAAAAAATAAAACATCAGTAAACACTCAAATTTAACCTTCAAGGTCAGTTGGAAGCATCAAATGCCAGGATCACTAACCATGTTTCCAATTAACTTCTAGAATCCAAGTGGAATGGAGCATATAATCCAAGTGGAATGGGGTGTAGAATTCAAGTAAAGTATTTTGGGGAGTTGAGAAGCAAATTTGGGCATTTAGTAAGGCTTATAGACCTTTGAAGACTTTTCTCAAAGTTAGTGGAGTGTGACATCATCTTCCTAAAATATTTTGTCTTATAGTGCCAATGGGAGAGGTTGAAGACCATTTTGACCTTTGAAGGTTAATTTTATAAGAGAGGATCAATGATTAATCAATTTTAATGTTGTTGAGACTCCATGGAATGTCGTTGAGTTACATTTATTAAACTCTAAGAGCTTTCTTCCCCTCTCTCTTCCTTTTTCTCCTTTATATCCCTTTTCTTCCCCATTTATAAATATATACTCTCATTTGAAAAGGAAAAACCCTGTCAAAATTTTTAAAATCAGCCTTTTTAAGTAATAAGACAACTTATTTTGCCTATCTCTTTCTTACATCTAGTGCTCTAGTCAGTTTGTTCATGATTGCTTTGTGGAGAGGTGTTATTCCTTAGTAATTATCCTTATTTATTACCTTTTTTCAGGTATTTCACCATTTTTTTAGGTCTAAACTTTTGATTTTTTGGCCACTGATGAAAGTATAGTGTGAGTTTGATATATTTCCATGCTTCATCTCTTGTCTAGTGGTCTTAGTTTTAGAAATATTGATGTAAAATGACTAGTTTAAAAGATTGTTTGAGTGAGGGTTGTCCTTGAACTGCCTTAGTGCTAGTTTCATGAAATTTGAAGTGTCTTTAATTTTGGTGAATCAACTTATTTGTGTTTTTAGTCATCCATTGCAACCTTTCTATCCTTTTTCCAAGCAAAATTAGTAGTTTAGGTGAGCTACCAAGAGGAACCAATCTTCTTTAGAGGTTCAACCCCATCACAAGATGCCCATAGCTTGGGGTTGATCCCATTTTGTATCCAAGAGTGAGAGAGCCTAAAAATCCCTTTCATAAGGGTTCAATTATGTTCTACAATAGGACTCTAATGAAGATCTATGCTCTATTCAAAAAGGTAAAAACTCATAGATATTGATCCCTATGAGTATGAAGATGTTACTTCTAATATTGAGCATGGGAAATAACTTGTTGATGAGCAAAGGGAATACCCATTTATTTAAATATGGGCAATAAATTATCCCCTTTAAATAAGATGTGATTTCCAGTTGAATAGTGGAAATAAAGCAAATTGCCTTTTATTATGTTTTAAAATATTTTTAGCTTTTATAAGGTGACACCATGGGAGGATAGAAATATAATTTTTTTTCCTTTATTCATTCTTCTCATTTTTTTAAAACTAATGGGAATAAATTTATTAAAATTGTCATTTTTATGTTGATTTTATTTTGAACAAGTATCAAATCATGGAGATGGATATATTGGTCATTGATAGAACTAATGGTAACATTCATCAAAGGGGAATTTTTTGCATTGAATCTAAGTTGAAATTGATGCATTCAGTTACATAATTAAATCCATTATATTCTCTCATTTTTATTTAATTGTAAATAAATAGAGAGATTCTCTATTTTTTGGGTTTATATCCTTTGTATCCTCCATTATTTTTCTTATGATTTTAATTGTGAAGTTCATAGCCTTATCACTATTGGATATTTTAGTATTCATTTGTCATTGAGATTTATGCACCTTGGAATATTTAAAAAATTAAATATTTTGTGGCTATTTCATGCCCTTGGTTTAAATTTTTTGTGGATGGTTCAATTTTTTTACACCATTGGATGAATTAACATTTACATTTTCTCTTATTTATTATATTAATCAATGCTTAGTATGTATTTCATATTTTCATTAATTTGAATGACTATTGATGATATACTTTGGCACATCCCTTTTTTGTTGTTTTTTTAATTTCTTCCCTCATTTTCACCCCTAACAAGTTTAGATTTGTGATAGAGTAGAGGGAATTTAGTGTAATCTGGAGGTTGCATCAATTAAAACTACCAATGCTTTCCATTATGATGCTCTGACTATGGGTATAACATAGCTACATGCTTTTGAGAGTCAATAATTTTGGCATGCCTAGTGGGACCCAAGCTTCAAGGCTTTTGCCTTTTAATTTTTAAATTAACACTTAATATTTTTAGTTTTGAATTTTCAATAACCTTTGTGGAATATTGAAAAAAACCCCTTAATGAGCATAATATTCATAAAACATAGCTAGTTTTGTGTTTAATTTACTGAATTATATATCCCCTATTTTTAGTTTGGGTAATGCCTTCTCCATTGTATAATTTTTTTGATTGAAAAGTGTATCTATATTAATATAAACAAGTAATGGTACAATGATATTCATATAAAAAATGGGTGGACAAAGTCACACCCCACAAGCACAGTGAAACCAAGGTATGAAACCCTCGAGAAAGATCAAGTCCAACAGAGGGTTAATAATGACTGATAAAAAAAACATCACATAAAACTATAAAAGGTGCATTAAAAAAAAAGATACACATAAAAGCATAGGAAAGTAAAGATAATAATTATGCTTTAGCAACAAACATGAAGGGTGAAGGATTTGGATCTTGTAGCTTTTCAACCCATCCCCCTTGAGTAGGGGGGTCTTCATCCATAAGTAAGATATCCCAACCATAATTATATTAAATATTATTATTGTATTAATTATGTCTATCAATGAAAATAACAAGATCAAGTTGTATATATTAGTCTTATGGGGGAAGACCCTAGTCTCTTCTATCACCTCCATCTACAGTAGAGACACAAGGCCAATCATGCCATAGAAATGACTAAAGAGGGGTGATTAGTGAGGAGAGAGGATCTTGTGCCTATTATTTTAATGTTATCATCATATTCCATGCCCTCACCCAAGATTAGATGACTATAAACATGGAAGATCTAAACACTCTCAGCTAACTACACATGGGGCATTCCCTTAATGATCAAGAAAACAATACAGGATGTTAAGCTCCAATAAAAAAAATTAGTTTGAATTTGAATATGGAGAGTAATATTAGAAATGATAATTATTTTGTTAATAATATAAAAACTATTTTATATTTCCTCATGATTAAAACAAGCATATTTTCTAGCTTTCCATATTTTGAAAAATAATATCAACACAAAAAAGCTACTAAAATCTATTGAATATTTTATGAAGAAGGGTAGATTCCCCCAATAAATCCATATTCCACATAAATAAATTAATACTAAAAAAATAAAAGAGTTTATGAATCCATTTCCATGCAGTCTAAATGTGTGAGTAGAACCAAAAAGGATGTTTAACTATCTCAAGTTGATGGCATGCTAGGCACATAGAATATGAAACCCCCATGTGCTTCAGTTGGTCACCCACTAACAAACCTTGATAGAGAATAAATAAAATAAAATGAGCCTTATTAGGCTCAATGGGAGTAACCAAAATATTTTTATACCTTTTGGACCACTCTACATGGTTAGACCAAAGGTTCCATCAATGATTAAGAGTATCATCTTGAATATGTTAGGGATCTAAAATATTATACACCAGATGAGGAGAATAATGAGTAAATTGAGTGGTTTCATTCCAATGCCAATAATTCCACTATGAAGTAAGGGAGTTAACTCTAATATTATCAAGATACTCATTAGGTATGGAGCCTTGTATCTCTGAAATAGACTCAATAGATATACATTATTTAATTTAAATTTATTCTAGACATGTTTCCAAGGAAGCCAAGATCATCTCACTTTACAGAAAAGATACCTAATGTTTTTCACACCTTTTTTGAACAACCTTAAGCCTTTGATCCAAGGGACCAATATAAAGGGAACATTTTTTAAAATTCATGTAAGGAAACCACAAAATGGAGTGATAATTAAGAGAAATACCATTCCTAAAACCCTCCCCTACCTAAATAAGATGGGGTTTGAGTTTCTCCCAAGCTTTCCAAATTCTCTGAATGATAAAAGTACCATTAATTTTAAAATGAATAGGGATAATGAGAAGAATATGTATCCCAATGCCTTGCCAAACATATTTTCCACAAGGAAACCCTAAGAGATATAGTGATGAAGTAAGATCTTATAGGATTCATCACCTTCCAATCCTTGGATAACCCATTTAATGCTAAAGTAAGACCTTGAATCTTAATAACAAGGATACCTAGACCACCTCCTTCTTTAGGCCAACAAAAAATATCCCAAAAAACTTTGTGAAAGCATTTATCCCCTTCAAAATTAGCCTATATTAAATATCTTATAAGCTCTTCTAGTATACCATAGGTCATATTAGAAGGAGGCTGAGGGGAAGGATAGTAAACATGCATAGCTATGAACACCTTGGAGTAAATTTAAAACTTACCCACCAAGGACAAAGGTTTTATGATCCAAAATTAATTTTTTTTAATCAACCCTTTGAACCACATAGGACCACAATTCAACAAGATAAGCCTAAAAAGTAAAGGAAATGCCAAGGAACTTAAATTGAACACCTAGAAGAAGTCATTGCCATTGGTATCCATCTAGCCAAGGGAATTTGGGATAGAGAGACTAGCAATATCACTATGATTTTTTCCCATTAAATGGAGTATCTAGAGGCCAAACAAAAAATATGAAGATAATTTATATCATTATTAATTGACTCCCCCTTTTCTTGGAGAGTGAGAAAAGAGTCATCAACAAAGTGACCATTTAGCAATTACAATTTATAATTAGGGAGAAATATTCCTTTCACCAAGCCTATATAGGCATAATTAGCTAGCATATAGTTAAACCCTTTAGTTGATAACGCATAAATTGAAAGAGATAAATGACACTCTTGCTTGATATATCTATGAAGCTCAAATCAAGAGGACTGGGGTCCATTAATGGTAATACATTCCTCAATATTCTTAAAAAACATATCAATCACATCAATAAACTTGGGACCAAAACCAAGTGATTGAATCATGGATAAAATAAAAGGCCACTCAATGAGGTATTATTCCTTCTCAAAATCAGTCATAACACACATGGCCTTTTGACTAGAAACATGAGCCCATTCCATGCCTTCTCAAATAATGGTGATATTTTATAGGATGTATTTATGATAAATAAATCATGTTTGCTCACTTATAAAAATTAGAGGAAGGAGATGCTTAATTTTGAGAGCTAGTGCCTTAGAAAAAATCTTATAAGATACATTGAGAAGATTAATGGGTCTCCAATTAGTAATAAATTTCGAATCACCAACCTTTGGAATAAAATTTATCTTACCTTGATTTATAAGATGTCCTAGATAATTCTTCAACACTACTTCAAAATAAACCTTGTAAATATTTAGACCCATAGTATCCCATAAGGTTTGGTATAACTCATAAAGTAAACCATCAATGTCTAGTGTTTTATCAGTAGCCATCTACATAGTTTCTTATTTAAGATCATTGAGGGTTAGAGGCTTATCACAGGCAACCTAATAAGTATCATAAACTTTATAAATTTAAAATTTAAGGCTCCAAGTAAGATCAACTTCAGGCTCAAGAGAATTGGGTTGGGATTAAAAAACCCATGATAATGATGAATAAAATCTTATGAAATGTTAGGGTGTTTGGTAAATATAGTAGATCCCTCCTTGACAGCTTTGATTCTATCAATAGAATTTCTATAATATATAAGAGATAAAAAAATACTTGATGACTTTGTCCCCAATTTTTATCCAATGCATTTGAACTCAAAGTTGAGCCCCTCTACTCTTGTATTCCTCCTCAAATTATAACTTTTGAAATTAATAAGTTGTTTGAGTTTGTAAATGCACATTAAAAGGAGAGGATTCAATCCCATATGATACCTATAGGTATTCATGGTTTGTATCATTATTAATATGCTATTGAAATAATGATTATATCTTACCATATGCATGAATAAAGGTGGTAGTATGAGAATGACCATCCATCTACCATTGTATCCATCCATAGTCCCCATTGGGTTTGGGAACTAAATTCCAATTCTGATAATGTGCCCAATATCTTTATCATGCTTAAGGTGAATAGTATTGAGATATAAATAGGTTTTATAAATCCTTACTTGATGGATATACCATTCAATATTGAATCAAATAGGATGGTGATTTGACAAGGTGTTAGGGAGTACATAAACTATCCTATTTTGAATAGGAGCAAAAAAGAAATCTATTTTAGCCAATAGAGCATAGTTCAACTATTGATGAAATTGACTATCTCCTTGTAAAAAATTGGAGCAAGTAAACTATGGAGAGTTTTAATCCTTAATCCATTGGTGGTTTGGATCAAACACACAAAAAAAATTATGCATGTAAAACCATGCTTCCTATTCATCAACACACCAATGCATTAGAAGACAACCATCTTTGTCCTCAAGATATTATACCATGTTAAAATCCCTAGAGAGGATCTAATGAGAATTTATAAGAGAGTATACCAATAATATCCAAATAAATTCCCATTACATGACATCATTAGAGGCATTTAGATTCACCAACCCAATGATGTGATTATCAAATTCAAATAGAGTCCAAAAAACATGATGATTGGGGTCAAATACCTAGGAAACAATGTGTTGAGAAAGCTTTGGAACTTAATGAGTGATGACCCCAAAATAACCATATTAATTCATGGTATTATATAAATGTACCTAGGTTAAATAATTTGTGTTACATTTTATAAGAGAAAACTAGAGATCTTGACTTCTTACATATAGAAAAATTTCATATTACTAAAAAATTAACAAGTGTTCCTAAACTCATATTTATGTAATAGAGAAACAAGGCCCAAAAAATTCTATAAATATAATAACATTAGGGAACATTGAGGTTCATTTCATTTCCCTTTGTGAGATCTTCAAGAGCAACAACCTGATTAAAACAGGGTTTGTGTTTCACAAAATCACCAAATTGAAAAGGTTACCACTTATGTACCATATATTCCTCCTCATGAGAGTAATATGGACTTCTATAGAAGTATAAGACTATTTAATGGTCTATATTAATTATATTTTACTCTTATTTTGATGAGGTCACCCTAGGAGGGGGTTGTGATAATTGAACTTATAGAGTTGAAGGCAAAGTATAAATAAAAGTAACCACCACTTATGGTGAGCACATAAGTGGAGGTGAAACCTAATTAGGCAAAAAAATATATATTTGCCAATAGGGGTCAAAGCACTGGGAGACATTACTAGGTGATAAATAAAATTCTAAGGCTTACCACTACCTCTTGCCAAAGTATTCTTTTTATTAGTGACAGTGATCCAACCATCATCATTTTCATTATAGGTTATAGATTTAGGTCCACCCTTTTATTAAGGATAAGTAGGATCATGCACCATTAATGGACAACTTTGGATCATATGATCTAATTATTTTCACCTAAAGTAGGTATTTGGTAAGTTGAAGTAAATCACCCATTGAGTAAATCAAGTAATTCTGATTTGAATGTCAATAGAATCTTTGAGATCTTGAGCTAGATCCACTTCCACACAAACCCTTTTTAGGGACATGATGTAAATAAATTTAATGTTCATGGAATATGAAGTGCCTTATGGTTTTTTTGAGTTGGTTGATAAAATCCCAAAGTGGGAGAGGCAAGCTAGGAAATTTGACCCAGAATAGAATTTTTAGTTGTACTTGCTCCAAAACTTGAAAGTCTCGAGTCTAGTGAGAAAACACCACCAACATGTTATGTATGAAACAAATACCATGATTAACAATGGATTTATAGTGATAATTATTGGTTAAAAAATTATAACAAACCCTTGGTAAGCTTCTAGGCTCCTTTTAGTTTCACACCATGACCTTGCCAATGGTTATGAACCCATTATTTCAAGAGGCTCTCAAAAGAGACTCTTCCCATAAAATAAGCAATTAGAGTGTAATTCTCAAAAAATAAAATATTTATCAAATATAGGTAGATAAAGAACAACATCAAGTAAGGGAGTGTCTAAGTTATCACACGTAACTCATGAAAAACCTTCAAAATG
Organism: Torreya grandis; assembly: GCA_037957365.1. NCBI lineage: Eukaryota > Viridiplantae > Streptophyta > Pinopsida > Cupressales > Taxaceae > Torreya > Torreya grandis. Next base: position 11,482,553 of record JARHVA010000014.1, on the reverse strand, counting down.
AACTTCCTCATTTATTTCGATGCCATAATCACTCCTACTTACACTGACTATCCTTACATCTAAAGATGTAGACATAGTGGTGGTGGACATTAAAAAATAGGGATAAACCTAATTGCCTATAGGTTGAATCACTAATCAAAATCATTAATAAATTCTCAATAAATTTATATCCTCCCTAGATATATGACAGATTTATAGTGTGGTAGTAGGTCGGTGAAAACCTAGAGGCTCATAAATGTAGAGTGTCACTCCTTCAAGATCAATCCTTTTTATTTTTTATCATATAAATTTTTTATTATGGTGGAGAATCACACAAATTGACTCTATTAACTATAAATACATATTTTTTGGTTGAAAATAAATTTCCTACTCAATTCAAAGAATTCTTATTATGGCCAAACCCAAAATCCTGTGAAAATAATTCATAATATGTTTGTTGTTGAGAAAAAACCCATTCAATTCTTATTTCCCACTCAAACTTAAAAAAGGTAGTGTATTTTCAAAGCTATAATCAAAAAAGTTAGAATACAATCCTTTCCTTTGAGTTAGATATTACTTCTCCAAACTATGATGGATAACCCTAAAATCAAACTCTTTATTACTTAGGACTTTCAAGTAAAATTAAATTTACAGTATTGGGATGACATTCTCAAATTATCTTTGAGATCACTCCATAATTTCAATGGAGATTTATCTATATACCTATAGATTATATTCAAGATGTGAAAAAAATTATACTATATATCATGTTATAACACTTAATGAGGCCATTATATTTCTTACATCAGCCTTGATCCAAGAGGATACCCACATAAATCTAATAAAATCGTCTACAACCATATTATAAACATCCCAATATTGAAGATCTTCATTAAGATGAATCCAATTCATTTTTAATAAGCTCAAATGGACTTCATATGTAAAATTTATGACCTATTAAAGCAAGCAAGGTATGATGATGATGTTAGCATGGTGATTGGACATGTACCAATGCCCCAATCAAGGATTGACATGTGCAAAAATGGTATTTTGACACACTAAACATCCAAAATAAGTCCCCAAGGTATCATACCTATTTCAAGAAAATATTGGTCTTGATACCAATTCATATGGTGTTGAAACTTTTTTACAAAAATTATTATTAAAATACTCTCTTAATATGGGATTAAATCCCACCCAAAATGTTTGGAATCTTTATCCAAGATTAAAAACAAGGTAATGGAAGGAATCCCAACATATTGGTCAAATAGATAAGAATTCAATCCATGAAACAAGGATCTTGGGATCATTATAAAAGTCTCATTTTTTCATTTTAAAAACATATACATGGAGAGAAGAAAACTTGTTTTTTAGCCTTTGAAGAAGAGAAAGTAAACAAGTGTCCTTTTATGTAGGAAGAGAAACTCCCATACAAGATATTTCTACAAAGACATTCTAAAGGTAGATCAAAGGTTATTTTTTAATACCAAATTAATATTTTGTTGTAAATAGTATATGTAAAGTGTATTTTATAGTATTTAATAGATCAGATCAAGTGCTTTTTAGACCCAGAGATGTATCCCCCAAAAGGGGGAACTTTGTTATCAATTTGGTTTATGTTTTCTCTATTATATTCATTTAATTGATGTTTTTAATTATTATTGAACTTTATTTTAATCAAATAATCCAATTTCATGTAAAATTGGAAATTGAAAAACATGTTGACTATCTAAAATTGATAAATAGTGAGCATTTTGCATTAACCAACAATTTGGATCAATCCTTAAAGGTAAAGATCTAGGAATGGTTTACAGGTTTAATGCCTGAATTATTTTAAACTTGGGATGAATTGGATTTTTTATTTCACAATTAATTTAAGGATAACTTAAACATCTTGTTTATGATTAAACATCTTACTATAATCAAAAGAGTTATTGTGGATCACATGTCAAAATTCAATCTCAGATTTAAAATAACATAAGAAATAATATTCATTTATGTTCATCCCCTAGTAGGTATGAAATATACATATTTTTAAGGCTATTTATCTTAACATTTTTTTATGATACAATCAGTGAGAGGGATAACTCTTTTGGAAGCCTATGAAGTTATTGTGGTATCTGAAATTGGCCTTAAACAAGATGGTAAAATTTCCCCTATATTACAATACCTTTATATAACCTTGTAGCCTCCATAAATTTCCCTAATTATACCATTTTAATCCCACCATCCACTTCCCCATAATTTACATCCTTAAATCCCATAGCATTAGATGAACCAAAGAGCCTCATGGAGAGTTTTCAAATGAGATTATGACCTTTAAAAGGAAACTAGCCATCCAAAGTGCCCAAGGATAGTGATTTATCCAAATTTTATTTTAAAATTAGTTGTTTAGCCCAAATATTTTATGCTTTGTTAATTAAGTAATCATGCCTCTGATCCTAAAACATTACAACATTGTAATAATATCCTTATATTTGTCAAGTAAAGGAAAGGAAATACCCTTACATCAAGGATAACTCATGTTCCCTTAAATTTTATATGGTTTGTAAGGATACATATTAGAAAATTTTGAAAAAACAAGCCTCTCTTGAGAGGTAAGGATTTATAATTAGTTGTATTTTATTTCATATTAAATTATAGGAATGTATTGAGGTAGATTCTAGCAACATGCACTTAGAATTTTATGCATTATGTATCAAGTATCTCTTATAGAACTCTTAATTTTGATTCATTTTAAATATTATCTAAAGAATTATATAATGATAATAAAAATAGAAGGGAACCATCTCATGAATTAATTGCATATCTGCAAAGAGAGTAAGTAAATCCATGCTCTAAAATTGATGAAGAAATATATATGCCCCTTGAAGAACCTAGAATATTATGCGTAGATTAGAAGTGTGTAAAAATTCTTCCATTTTTTGTAAAATATTATGTTGAATATAATACGGTTGATGAATCTGATGATGATGAATATTATTCTCCTATTATTAGACATGAAATTTATTATAGATGACATGAAGCTTATTATCCAAATAAATGGTTCATAGAGTAGTAGAATTTTGAGCATAGAATAACTTTATGAGGTAAAATTTATTGATGGATTTTTGTCTAAGATGGTATATATTTCTAAATAATCATTCCCAAAATACAAGACATCATCTCCTATTAAATAACTCACTTGGAAAGGAATCCTTGAAAAACATTTAGAACATGACATCATTGACTCATTCAAAGATTTATCATGTTTCTTAGAAGGTTATTGAAACAACACAAATTATAATTATACATATCTATGGGAATATTATATGGTATTTCATGAGGAAGAAAAATAATTTTTTTATAGAGTTTTCTAACCTTGAATTAGAGTCTCTCTTTGAGGATTATAATGAATACCCATTCTCTATTTTAAAAGGCAAATAACTCATGGATAGTGATGCCTATGAGTATGAAGATGATACTTATAACATTGATCATGGTGAAAAACTTGTTGATGAATGGTGGTAATTCCCCTTTATTTAAATATGTGTAAATAAAGTGGTGTAGTAGAAGCATGGTTGGCCCATAACCCACAAGTCTCAAGATTGAAACCTAGCTGTCAATGTTAGAACCTCATTAGGTTTAACTTAGAGTTATGTTAAAAAAATTAACTTAATTTAACTCATCATAAACATAATTAACACAATTAATATTATTTTTTAATTAAATCCATCAGAGTAATAATATGTAGAATAGGAATCCAAATCAAGTTAGTCCATGTGTTAGTAGAGTAAAACCCAAAAATTCATAAAGGACATAATATACTAAGCGTACTCCTTGATGTGGTTTTTCAAATGAATTATAATAGCTATGGAAAGAATTAATTCTACCATAAAACCTTCCTGAGAGTGTCCCTCTTCTAAGAGTGGCCAAAAAACATGATTTTCCCCAGATTTGGTGCTCTAAGTCTTTATCAATGATGAATGGTTTTCTCATCCATCATCTCTCAATGCACCAATGGCTTAGGCTCATGAATTTGATCAGTGTGGGCAAATATTTGAATCTTGTCTATTTTAATTTATGCATAATAAGTTTACATTAATGAAGCTAAAAAATGGTGGTCTTGGCCCTCTAATTTATAGCTTTTTGAAAATGATTAGAATCAACCATGACCATCCATCTTGAGATCAATATGTGTGTCCATGAATCAATTAAATTTTAGAGGGGTAAATCATAAATATCCCCATTAATATTTGGAATAATGGGACATTAATGAGTCATGGGAGGGCTTAAACCTAATATTTCTTCCATTAATGGATTGTGGATACCACTCCATTGATGATGTCATAAGGTGATGTAAATTTGAAGAATGAATTTCCATTTAATGTATTTTAAATAACTTCCATGGATTCTCCAATTAGGCTCTTAATTTTGTTTAATTTTCTTAAGTGGGTTTAATTATTTTTTTTCAATTCTTTAAAATTGGTTGTTCACTTAATGAAATTGGTTAAAATGTCGATTTAATAATTGTAATTTGACTAAAATATAATTAAAAGAAGGCATTAGTTGTGTACAGATTCAGTACCCCAATTAAAGCATTATGGGAATGAAATAACACATGAACATGACGTGTGTTCCTAAATTAAAAGAATTTAGTGGTCTAGAGCATCATTTTGCATGGTTGTAATTTGAATCTAAGTGATTTAAGAAAAGATAATAATCACATAAAATGCATTGCCCCATTTAGAGATACATTAGCTTAAATTGGCACCTATACATGACAAGTACAAACCGTTTAGGATATTTAGTGATTTTGGCCTAGATTGTGCATTGTCATATAATGTTGTTTTAGATCAAAAATTTCAGCACAATAGTGATATGAATTGGATGTCTATACTTTTCCCCTATTTGAGAAGGTGTGGAGAGACATTTGGTTGAATAAATGTCTTATCAAATAATGGAATAGTTATCAAGAATAATTTGGAAGGTATTGATCCATAATGCCCCCTCAAGAGGGCATGGAAGGATGAAAGAGAGGGATGGACTCTCAAAAAAGAGAGAAAAGGTGAAAATAACCCATGGATCAGATTAAATCTATATGAGCTAATGCTTGCATACATTGATTATCAATGATAAAAAGTATAATAGAATATAATGGGCCCTAAGGTGGGTGGAAGTGGGAATAAGGCAATCCCAATATATAAGTAGCACACTGTAACATACCCAAAAGAGGGGAAAAGTTGTAGGCTTAGAGAATGATCGATCCCAAGACAAGTTGCACACTTTCAAATTTATAGAACAAGGGAAAAAGCCACAGATATTATAATTTGAATAAAAATGAGAGCATTAATCTAAATAAAAAAGGTTAATAAATTAATAATGTGCCCTAGTAGACAAGATTTGATCAGTTGATAAATTGATTTTGCCCCAATAGGGCTGATTTTGATCACTAAAAATTAAATTTTGCCCCAATTGGGATGATTCATCAAAAATTGGCAAGCATAGATCAAGGATATAACCTAATTCATATATTAAATATGAGTGGGTGAAAATGCCAATGTGAGGGTCTAAGGACTAAATAATCTATAAGAAACTAGGCATATGAGGATGCCTAAAGTGATGAAAGAGATGTATGGAAGAATAAGAGTAGTTGAGTTGACCTAGATACATCATGTATCCAAGCACTACCTACATAGTCCAGATGGTCCTTAGGCCAATATAGTTCTCCTAGATGTGGGAGAAAATGGAATGAGGAGAGAATAATAGAAAAATAGAATAAAAATAATCTAATTATATAAATAGTTAATTAAACTCACAGTGTATGCCAAGATATGCACATATTTCATAGAGTGTTGTAATAGGTATGATACATTCATAAATGATCTTCAAAGCATCATTTAATTTTGGACTTGGAGCACTTGGTGTTTACTAAAGAAAAATTAAATTATGCATCATAAGTATGAGTAACTTATAATAACATTGAATTTTGATTACAAATGGCCATTTTAAATGTGAATATTTATTACTAAGGATAATGATAAAAACTACCAAGACCAAATTTACAACTATATACATTTTTTGACGATGTGGATTGCACCCTTGATAGAAGGCTGAGCTTCTATCTTCCACATTACACAATGGAGACTCCTCTCTTGCCTGTGGGTCTGGCAAAACTAAGGGGAGAATCTCTAGATAAGGGCTAGCTCCCTTTGATGCATCTCTGATTTATTCCAGTACATTTGCTAATATATATATATATATATATATATATATATATATATATATATAATGGGGGGGAGGTTGAAAAGAGAGAAGGATTACTGAAATAGAACCTAAGCTAAATAGTGATGCACCTAAAAATGGTTGATCTACTTAGCTTGAACATACACTTTTCACCAAGAACAAGATGATATACACTTCATTTGATATGAGACATTATTCTGCATCAGTGAGCTAGGGGTCCTCTAGAGATATAGGGAGGAAGAACTACCAGAGGTGTTCTAAGACACACCATGGCAACTTGATCACATACGCCTATACTCTATTGTGGACACTTCTAGCTAACCTGCAAAAGAATAACTCATAATACACTAGACATGCTAGAATCATTCTGTGAAAGCATGAAGGAAAATGACTTAACACAAGACAAAGCCATAGACATATGCAAAAGTGTAAGCTCAAATGGAGGCAAAAATGCTTCTTTTTTATTTAAGGTAAATTTTAATAGAGCTCCACCTTACAAGCTGAGAGATATCCTTTCTCAAATGAGAAGTTACACATATATATAGCTTTTTTGGAAAAGACTTTGGCACTTTATAGAAAATAAATGACCCATGCTATGTTAAAAGCCTTGGGAAGAGGAAGTCACTGTTGCTGATATCATCCTTCTAGAAATGACCTACTAGAACTATGTTGTGTAGTCACCAATCTTGAATTTAGTGCTTAAAACATATTAAATGCTACTACAGAAGCATGAGTCGCCTAATTTTTTTAATGACAAGGATGCCCATTTTGTTTGCAAACAAGACCGCTTCTTAAAGAGATTCACATGGTTGTCTATTCATTAATTCAAAATAAGGAAAAATAGGCCACATCATTCACTATTTGCATTCCTTGATGACCACTTGGTAGAGACTATTTCAATGATTGGAATAACTCCTTGTGCTGACACCTTCTTTTGCCACCTGGACTATTTTGTCTACTTCTATGTTTGGCTCTTTGGGCTCCTTTCTTGGTGGGTCACTGAGTTCATTCTTGATTCTTGTCTTTGCCTAGCTTTGTCTTTTCTTGGTTTTGTCTTTTGTCATCTCTTGGCTCTTTTTGGCAATCTGAGTCCCCTAAGGCTATCTTATATCAATCCTTGGTTGATTCCTTAGGCTCTTTTCTTAGCAGACTCTTCCTTTTAGCCTTAAAGCCTTTTAATTCCTTCAAGTTCATGCTCAAGCATTTAAAGATCAATGGCTATTTCATTGCCATAAATTTGATGTTTATGTACCCATCACCATTTGAAAGCCAATGGCTATTCCCTTATCCTAAATTTGACATCTATGGGGATGTCACTAGATGTTTGATCCTGAATGGCTAGTTCGCTATGCTGGATTTTGACATCTTTAGGCTTGTCACCCCTTGGTCAATTCTTTCAGCCTTTCTTTCTCTGCCCAGGCTTTTGTCTTTTAACCTTCCCAAAGGGAAGGTATCCCTTCAGCTTTGAGAAAGATCCCTTTTGGTAGCCGAGAGTCTCTCACAAGGGCACTTTCCCTTTGGGGTCCTTCAAACTGCCTCAGCTTTTCAAATCCTTTAGACAAAATGTTCGAAGGAAATCTTTCCTTTATGTTTTTCCCACTTGTTTCTTTTGGTCAGCTCTTTTGTTCGAGCAAATTCCTTCAGACAAAAGTCCAAAGGAATTCTTTTAGACTTTTTTTATGAAAGAATTTGCCTAGTTCATTTTTCCACAGGATTTTCTCCTGAAATAATTCCTTGTTTGTTTCCTTGCTTTGTGAATTTATTCAAAAAAAATGTCTGAAGGAATTCCTTTAGGCATTTTTCCTGAAGGAATTCAACCTTTGTGAATTTATTTTGCCTTAGCATTTTTGAAGGAAAACTCACCCTTTCTTTGCTCTTTCAAATGTGTTCCCTACCCCCCATAAGGGCACTTCTGGGTCTAGAATGGCCCTCTGTAGCTTGATGGAATGGTCCATTTTGTGCCTGACTGCCCTCTACAAGGTCTATTTAACCTTTGAGCTTTGCAAGAGCCTCATATTTTTCTAAGGCATTTGATCAGAGTGAAAAGCTCCATACTGAACCAAAGCCTATAGGTACTTAGATCTTTCAATGTTCTATAAGAACAAGGCTTATTGTAAAGAAAAGGGGATTTTGTAGAAGGTGGGTACATGACTAGACTGAGGGTCCAAAGTGGTAGGGAAGGAAGGAGACTAATTTTGGCCTGTAGGGCCAAAATGGTCAACAAAATTTAAACAAAAACAATAATAAATACAAAAATGTAACCTACTTAAAATCAAGATATGAATAATCAAGACTTAATTAGGAATAAGAATGTATAAAATCAAATCAAGAACAACTTAATAAACAACATGAAATTAAGATATGAATAATTAAGATCCATGTGTATTAACAAGATGTGTTTGGAAAATAAAATAAAATAACAAGCTAAATACAACTCTAAACAAATCAATCTTAATTGAAGACCAGATGAAAAGTGGTTATAGATTGTATTTGAATTCAAAAGAACAAAATAATACAATATAAAACAAAATAGTAACAAAAGACTAATATAAGAAAAGACTAAGAATAAATAACAAAATAATGAAAATGAAAAAAATATTAACAAAATAAATGGAGAGACAAGAAAGAATAACAAGACAATAATAAAAATCAAATAAACACACACAAATAAGAGTTAGTCATAATGTTAGTGCAAGCAAAGAAGAAGGTGAATGGTTCATGTGAGTGTAATAGAGGCATTACATTTTGTGATAGGGTGACCCCTAACCTAAGAAATAATGAGACTGGAATAATGAAATAAGAACAAAATAGACAAAGCTTCCCCTAAGTGATAGGGAAATAGAACCAAAAGGGGGGGATAAGAAAAGGAATGGGTGGTTGAGATGACTCTAGATGTACGATACAAGTGGATGTTGCCTATATAATTTCATGGACATAAGATCCAACATGAACTTTAGGCCAAATTTAATTCTCTTAAGAAATGGGATAGAAAAAAAGTGATGATAAGAAAAAATGATTGATGTTATAGAGAAAATAAAGAAATGGGCTCAAAAAATGGTGAGAGTGTTCAAATGAGTGCTCACAAAATGATGAGAGCATGGGATCTAAATAAACAAAAGTGTAAAACAATGTTTTTGTTTTGTGTTTTTTCAATCATTTTCTAGTGTTTTAGTGTTTTTTGGATTAGCAACATAAATGAAAAATAATAAAAGGCTCAAGGAACTACCTAACTAAGGAGATGTACTTCCACATGTAAGAGTTCAAACAACAGCTAAACCAACTACAACGGGGATCATGAATTTTAAAAATGGAACAAGGAACCAACTAATGTAGGAGATGTATGTCCAAGGGTAGAAGTTCTAATAATAGCTAAATCTAGCTCTAATGGCCCTTGTACGATCCTATTAAGGTAGTAATGTATACCAAATAATAGTAAAATAATAATAGAATAGTATGAAATATTAGATACATATAAAGAACCATTTAGTAGGCAAAAACCATGTGTTGATGTATCCATGTTTACTTATCTATAAGAGGAAGCTACAAAATACTATTTAGGCTAAACTACTTTTTAGAACTAGTATTTAGTGTGTTTATAATGCTGATGAGTCATAATCAAGATCATAATTGGTTAAGGAATAACACTATCTAGGTTACAATGGTCTAGGGCATGAAAATAATATTGTTCTAAGTAGAATGGTCTAGGGTAAAAAAAGACAAAATTAATATGGTCCAATATAGAATGAAATAATCTAAAGTACCAATGTTCTAGAGATTCAAAGGTTCAAACTTGGAAAAGAATATGTTTCTCATGAGAACAGTCTAAGGTAGGTTGATACATAATGAATATGGTCCAAGATAGAAAGGTCTAATATATAACTTCATCACAAGTTGTCCCCAAGTAAGGGGCCTTGTAGGTAATGGTTCAAAATGTTTTCAAGTATAGAACCACTTAAGATGTACAATGTTCATGGGATCTAGGATTTCTTTGCCATCTAGAGTGGCCAGCTAGTATACCCCTGATCCATAATTTACTATGATAACATAGGGGCCTAGCTAATTAGGTTGGAACTTACCTTTATTTGTACATTTAACATTAGTGTTCTTATGATTCTCTTTCAAGACCAAATCACCAATTTTAAACTCTCAATGGAGAAAGAGATTGTTATAGATTCTATGCAATCTATTTTGATAAGCTTACAAGTTGTCTAGGACAGACAAACACTTGCCATCAAGGAGTTCTATCTCTTGCAACCTAGAAACTCTATAATATTCATCATCTTCAATATTCTCCAAGGATAATTATAGTGAATGTAACTCAATCTCAATCAGGATAATAGCTTCTATTTCATAAACAAGGGAGTATGGAGTGGCCCCTATGGGGGTTTGATGACTAGTACAATAAGCTCAAAGGGTAAGAAAATTTTGTAAGTGATAATTATGACTAGCATCATTGACAATCTTCTTTAGTATTGTAATAGTGATTTTATTTGATACCTCATCTTGAATATTGAATTATAGGTTATATGGTGTGGATTTATTGTGCTTAATTTTGAATTTTACACAAATAGACTTAACATCTTAGTTTACAATTGATCCACCATTATCAGATATAATATAGGTTGGAATACCATATTGATAGATGATATGTTAATGTATGAACTCATAAATCTACTTCCCATTGATGTAAGTGAGAGGATTGACCTTAATCCACTTATTAAAATACTTGGTAGCAATGAGAATATGTTTATGGCCATCAAAATATGTCAGGTTTATTTTCTTGATGAGATTGAGGCCCCATATAGAAAATGGCCAAAGGTGTAGTAATCGGTTTTAGTGTCAAGGAAGGTGTGTGTATTAAATTACCATGTTGTTGGCAAACAACACACTTCCTAACATAATTACAAGCATCTATCTCCATTTTGAGCCAATAGTAATCTGTCTTGAGGAGATTTTTAGTTAAGAATACACCATTGGTGTAGGCCCCACACATTCCTTCATGAACCTTATTAAGTGATAACTTAGATTCTCTCAAAGATAAATAATGAATTAGAATTCCATCATAGCCTTTACAATAAAACGTGACTCTAAGGAGGGTATAATAGGCTATGTGATGAAGGAAAAGTTTTTGACGATTATTGGAAAGGTTAAGTGGAAATATTTGGATGTGAAAATAATTATAAATGTCTTGAAACCAAGGCAATTCAGGTGGGGGATTGGGACCATCAATTACACATGCCCTCTTTGAATCTAGCAAGACATGAGTAGGTTGTAGAAGATTTTCAATGAGAAACTAATACTCTTTAGCACTACTATCAATCTATATAATGGACCCAATTATTATCATTGCATCAGTAGATCTGTTATTGGCCCATGGTTTCTATTCAAATTGTAGATATTTGAAATGATTCTTAAGATTATCCACAATATGCTTGTAGGGTATAAGTTTATCATCTCTAGTGTAGTACTTATCTATGTTTTGATTGATAATCAATTGGGAATACCCATAAACCATTGAGTGTTATATATCCCACTATATTACTAGATGAAATCTTGTAATAAGTGATTCATACTAGACCATATTGTTGGTATAATGAAAATTGATGTGAAACACCTTAGTAATCAGATCCCATTAAAGTGTAATCAACATAATGTTGGCCCCAAATCCATGAGAATTAAAGGAGCCATCAAAGTATAGCTTCCACTATTTAGGTTCATGCATTAATTCTTTGATTGTCATAATAAAATCATCTGGATAATCAAATTTGAGTGGTTGAGTATCTATAATAGGGGCTTCTATAAGTTGATCTGCAATGACCTACCCCTTGATAAATTTTTAATTATAGTATTCAACATCAAATTTACTTAATAACATGACTCATTTGGCCATCCAGTCTATGAGAGCTACTTTGGATAATAAATATTTGAGGGGGTCCACTTTATCAATTACAATGGTTTTGTTATTCAGCATATAGTATCACAACTTTTAGGAGGTAAATACCATGGATAAACATGCCTTCTCAATAGGTGTATAATTATTCTCATAAGCCACAAGTGTGTGACTTAAATATCACACTGCATGTTCCTTTCCCTAATCATCATGTTGGGCCAAGAGTGCCACCAATGCATGTTTAGTTGATGAAATATAAAAAATCAATGGTTGTCTAGGTGTTGGTAGTCTCAAGACTAGCAAGTTGGCCAAGTATGATAAGATCTTTGAAAATGCTAATTAACACTCATTATCCCATTTAAACGTGAACCCTTTCTTCAAGATATGTGTAAATAGGTGGCACTTATCTACCAGTTATGAAATGAACCTATGAATAGATTGGATCTTTCCTTGAAAGCTACAGATCTATTTGAGATTGGAAGGTGGAGGCATTTTGAAAATAGCCTTGACCTTAACAAGATCCAATTCAATCCTCCTTTAGGATAAAATAAACCCTAGAAATTTTCCTGAAGTGATGCTAAAGACACACTTGTTAGGATTTAGACAGACCTTGTACTAATGAAGTCTCTTAAATATTATTCATAGAACATCAGGATGTCTGGCACATGTTCTTGACTTAGATTGGATTCCATAAACATAATCCTCAACAATATCATGCATCATTTCATGGAAGATGCTAGTCATAACACGTTGATAAGTGGCTCTATTTTTTTTCAATCCAAATGGCATGAATTGATAACAAAATTCTCCCCATAGTGTGGTAAACTTAGTTTTGTGTTGGTCTTCTTAAGCTATCTTGATCTGATTATATTGGAAAAAACCATCCATAAGGGAAAACATCTCATACCCATTAGTATATTTGATAATCATGTCGATGTTGGGTAGATGAAAATAATATTTTGGGAATACCTTATTGATATCTATGAAATTAGTATAAATACATATGCCCTATGGTTTTTTGTTGACTAGGACTATATTTGATATCCATTCAGAATAGTCTAGTGATCTGATGAATCTTATTCCTAATAATTTGTCCAGTTATTCTTTTACCAAAAGAGTGATGTATGGATTCATATTCCTTGATTTTTATTTGACTATCTTAGCATATAAATGGACAATAAGTCAATGTAAAATGAATTCAAGGTCTAATCTTGGCATATCAGAGTAAACCCATGCAAAAATATCAATGAAATCTCTCAAAATGGTGACAATGTGATCATGATCCTCATCAATGAGGGATGATCCAAGATAAACAATTTTGGGATTACCATAAGTCCCCATGTTCACTTTAGTAGTGTTTTATATAAGGAGTGTAGAACCATATTTTATAATAGTAGACAATGTTTGATCCTGATCCTCTTCTTCTACTGCAGCTTCTAGAGGTTCTTCCTAAAGCTCTGGATAATGAGACAAATTTGAATCCACCAATTTAGGTAATGGCCAACTAGTAAACATCTATGAAAAGTCAAGAGCAAGCTGCTGAAAAAAAATTTGTTGTTCTAATGTAATGTAGGAATTGGCTATAGAGCTAGGACTTGATGAAACTTGTGCATCCTTTGGAAATGAGAAAACTTCCCCATCTAAGAGCACCTAAAATAGGTTTTCACTCAAGGGCTTATCTTTTTCTTTACTTTCCCTGACCAAAAATCACTTTAAAGAGGTTTTCACTTGATAATCTTGATGTTTTATTTTGTTCATGAACAAGAAATTTTGTCTTCTCTCAAAATTATGTATAAGGTTCTAATGAGAAGTCAAATCCTTGTTTATGATCACCAATTGGCAATCCATCTCTAAGGCCCATGTACTCAATAATATATTCCTCATTTTAGAATTCATCAAGGTGTATGAGAGAATTTTTTTGGTCCTAATCAATGAGTTTAGGATGACAAAGGCAAAGGGAACAATGGGATGTGATAGTCATAATGGAGTTTGAGTCAAATAAGTTTGTGTCAACAAGCTCATCATAAATATTGTAATGGGATGCTACATCACTGCCAATAGTCTTATTTTTATTTGATTCAGATGAATCATTATCAAAATACATGAGGTCAACCCTAGGTGATATAAATCTGAGACCTTGATTTAAGTTAGGTTTACTAGATGATAATGGTTCTAGGATTCATTGCTCTCATGGACTAAGGCCTTTTCCTATATAATCAAAGTTATCCATAATATAATTAGTGATAGGTTATTTATGATTATAAAAATAATTAGCAATGTTGTCACAATATAACCAGTCTCCTTCAATGAAAGCTTCTTGATCTTGATTTAGTGAAGTAGAAAGTATAAATACCATCAGTGGTTTCTATGTATCTTTATTATTTTTCCAAATCCTATTGGGTCTACAAGGGATTTGGGAAGGTTTGGGTTTGCCTAAATATTTAGGAGACTTGGGCAACCTAACAATGTGTAAGGCATCTTTTAGATGATATGTGGAAATGCCTGCATCTTCTATAGTGACTTATTGTGTAAGAGTTGTAGGAAATGGGCCAACTAAAGTGGAAGCAATGTCACTTGGGTTGATATAATTGGATTTGTTTAGGTGAGAAACTATTTCCTTATTCTTCTTTGCAATGAATTTAGAACTAGGAAAATAGTTATAATTACAAAATTTAGCCTCTAGGTGTTTGCAATACTGGTAGGGCTACAAATCAGTAGGAATGGTGACTTCAATCCCATCATGGGGGAACTTGAGGCATTATTGTAAAGTGGATGGGATTGTTTGTACTTCATGGATCCAAGGATGACCAAGAAGTATGTTATAATTCAACTCAATATCTATAATATGTAACAAAGTATGATGGGATACAAACCCAACAATGATTGGCAAATAGATAGTTCTAGAAGATTCCATTTTAACATTGTCATATGCCTTGATTGTGATTATCTCTAGTTGAATGTCCTTCACAATATAACTCAATCATTATAATTTTTTTAGGGACACTATGTTCAGCCTTGAACCATTCTCTATAAGAACCTACTTGATTTTATGGTTTTTAATGGTGACCTCAATATACAAGGGATTGTTATAGCTAAGAATAAGAGTGGACATGTCTCTTTTATCAAATGTAACATGTAATAATGAATACAAATTCCCTACAAGTGTTTGAAATTATTTAGGGTTAATGTCTTGGGGAACAGTGGATTATTGGAGAAAGTTGTTCAAAATAGTTTTATGAACTTTAGATGTATGCAAAATATCTAAAATAGAAATTTTCACAATGGTTTTAATTAGTTAGCCTAAGATACTATGACTTTTCAATAATAGCATGAGAAAGTTTAGCCTTGGTTGGTGTAGTGTTCAAATTTGGATCTAAAAGCACAATGTTCACATTGGGTCTAGTGTTAGAAGAGGGAAAAGGGCCCTAAAGGGTGACTCACAAGTGTCTAGTTATGATTGAGAAATCTAGAGTTGATAATGAGCCATTATAATTGATAAACTAAGGCAAAGGGCATTGTATGGTGACTTACGGGCACCTAGTTGCATTTTCACAATTTCAAGGTAGCAAGGAGCCATTATAATTAGAAAGAGGATAGAGATAGTAACCCATGGAAATTAAAGTGCAATATAATTTATTGTACTTAATGCAACATTACTTGAAGGGGAGGGTGTTAGTCCTATAATGAGGGGTTTAGTAATTCAAAGAGCATGGGATAGTTCATGAGCCTTGATAGTAATGGTGTAAATGTGGTTTGTATAAATACGCCCCATGGTGTTATTATAATCATAAGGCATGTTGTTGTAACCTAGGTTATTAGCATGGGTATTATTATCCTAATTATGATCATGTTGATTACAATTCTGGCCTTGGGCCTATTATCATTGATTTTGTCCTTGGTTTTGATTGTTTCTTATTGGTTGTTGATTGTGCCTTGGAAATAGATATTTGTAAATACCCATATCCTAATTAGTGTTTTATGAGGCAAGTTTGATTTCAAATTTTCATCTTTCAATCAAATATTGAATGAGATGTCACAACTAAACACATCAATAAGAACCATGGCCAATAACATGATAGAAGTTACAAAACTCATTTTCTTGATACAAATCAAGTTTGGGTTGATATTCAAGAAATGGCCTTGGTATAAGACACACAATTAGATTAATTGCTATGAGATTTTGGAATATGACTCCAAAAGGCTCTCCTAGTTTGCTAAAGACTATGTATTTATTGAATGCCCTTCATGGAGGAGCCTTTCATAAAGTAGCTGGTAGATTAGGTAGAGATAATTGCACACTTAGAGTTGGAAGCACCATTTATACATGCCTAGATTTAGTTACTCCATTACCTATATGTTCTTGTTTTTGTTAAACCCCTTAGGTTTCTCTATTGTAATAGCCTGAATAGGTGATTAGGTCTGATTAGATGTTTGACCCTATCAATAAATCTTGACAAGGCCTTTAATGATAAGTGCCTTCTCAATTTTCACACCCTTATCTATAATTTATTGAAATGTATTTACACAAATGAGTTATATATTATGAGCCACCTTAGGGTGTAGGTTCTATGTAAAAATATCATCCATTTGTTTGTCTATAAAATTGTGTTGAAATCATCCAGCTAATGCTCTCCACCATTGTAGATATGTTATGAAGATTTCTCCATCTCATTATTTGGCTTTTCATATGTTGACCATAGTCAACTCATGTTCAATATTGTAAGAGAAATGGTTGACAATTTTTTTTATAAATCATTCCAATTTACCACTGATCCTTTAGGTAACTTGAGGATCTAGTCTAAAGCTTGTCCCACTAAATTTTATGTAAATAGGAAAAGCAAGTAAACATTTATATAGGCTAACTCTTGGTACAATATGAACAATTCTTGGATATGTTCATGAGGGTCACCCTTCCCTTTGTATTTTTTGAATTTGGATGCCTAAAAATTAGGTGGAAAGGGGACTTGGTGAATAGTCAAGTCAAACAGGCATGGACATATCTCATCAAACTTGTATTTCTTGACTTGATTTCCCATCTCCAATATTGACATAATTTTCTTTATCAAAATCCATTCATATAGGTTTGGTTCATTTGTATGTCAAATATTATTCTCTTGGGGTGGTATGTGCCCCTGTTGCATTATTTTTTTAGGAATATAAACCCTATGATCTACAATTTTTTTTGGTTTACTCCTTGAGTCAAGCAGGTGAGCCACTCATTCTTAGGTTGATAAACATTCCCTAAAATTTGTTGCCATGAATTATAAGTGTTTTATTAACTTTGGTGAATCTATGGTCAATTCACCAAAGTATGCATTGGTTGGGAAGAACTTTCCAAAGTATTTTAAACAATACCCTCAATATGTACTAAGTTTTTCATCCCTTGGTTCTATGAAGGGACAAGATTCTCTTGGTGATTTAAGAATGTATGCTCCATGTCTAGCAAAGAATTTTGAAAAAACTCATGTTTTATTTTATTCAATTGAGACACCATGATCTATCGTAGATGTGTTCTCAACTAGAGTACGTTGCATTTATTCTAATACATTCTCTTGTGCTTTAGAATCATTGTTGTGTATTGAAGTGGTCACCAAAGAGTCAATCAAGTTCATGATAAATTGGTCTACATATTTTTGACTTATTTTCTTGATCTTGGTAGCAAGATATTAATCATTGGGTATTGAATCTATGAGTATTTCCTTTCCTTTACTAAAAGAATCAATGTTGGATTTTTCAACATGAACGACTGATTATTCTCACTATTAATCTTCTACCATAACCAATTTATGCAATTATTCCATGGGGAAGTCTGATGGAAACCTAGTTCCTTATTTTATAAACCTTAGAAGGGATTCATCTTTGTCTTCTAAGGGTTGATGTTCAAAATAGTCTTCTTCATATCTTAAGGTTGTTGAGATATCTTCAAATGCCATAGAGTTATCTTGTCCATGATAAAAATTCTCTTCCTTGTAACTAGGTTCATAAGAGACCCCACTACAAGTATACCTTCTCATCATGTTTAGAAGATTATTCTCTACATTTTCTAAGATATGAAATGTTTTTTACAAACATCAAAAATGTGTGTTTTAGATTTGTTCAAACAAATGACAAGCTAAAACAAGATTATAATAAAAGAAGTGGCATAGTACCACACAATTAGAATAAATGGTTATGAATTTACTCAACTTTGGTGGGTTGAAATCATCAAATTAGAAGAGGGTATGATAACTTTATAACCTAAAATGAAAGGTATCACAACAAACTTAGGTTAAAGATACATCAACACTGTGAAAAGCTAGATATAGCTATGATGAGTTATAACTAGAAAATTAAAATAGGGTCTTTCTAATTATGAAGATAAAAATTCAAACCAAGAAGCTCAAAATGTGAATGAACACAATAAATTCTAAGTATAAAGCTAATTCCAAATGAGTAGCATAACGTCACCACATGGTAATAGGATGTAGAATGGTCAAAGAACTTAGAGCATGAGAGAATGTAAGATAGCCTAAGTCCACAATGAAGATAAAAATATGATGATGAGTCTATATAATGGCCTTCAACACAATTGGAAAATTGTACCCAATTTACTCAAACCACGTGAAAATGATGAACCAATAACACCTTATCCTATAACTTAGAAAGGTGAGATTTTGAATTTAGATTAAAAATAAGGAATTTGAGATTTTTTAAAGTGGGAAAATGGTCTAGACTCAAATGGGTAGAATGACAACATTGTTTATATAATACAAACATAATGTTCCAAATGATGATTTGAACAAGGCAATAAATTATTTTGATTTGGTCAGTGTAACGCCTCCTTACTCAAATAGAATGGTGTATGTTAAAAGTGTTTGGTTTTATTATATGTTTTTTTACAAATAGTTTTAGACTTGATAAGACTGAGAAATCAAAGGATAAAATGATAAAATACACCTAAGTGTAGTGTCCAAAGTCCTAAAAATGATAAGGTTGCATGGTACTATCAAATTTCATCTATATACATGTTATTGAGAAGATTTTAAGTGTTAATAAAAAAATAAAAGTGCATGAATAAATAGGGTTTTTACACCCCTCTTATCTCAAGATATGGTATGATGACATGTAACTTTGGGCTACTTTCCCTACATCAATAGTATATCTATGACAAGTAGGGTTGTTCTAAAATTAAAATTTCATGTATTTCTAGATGGTCCCAAGTGTGGTTAATATAAGATATGCTCAGTCATTTGGGTCCACATCAACTGGCTTGTTGTGAAAAGGTATTTTATTTTTCACAACCACTACATCTATTGCTTTCTTAGTGTAGTGCAATGTCTGAGTTTCCCCTACTGTCTGAGGTAGTATCTTACTAATGGATTTTGTTTAACTACTTGAACAAACATCCCAGTAATTTGACCTCAATTTTTATTCCCTATCATAGATTGGGGTTGAAAATATGTTTCAAGATTAATTCTCCAAGTCAACGCTTCCCTAGAGAACCCATGAAGAGGCTATGAACTCTTGATCACAAGTAAAAATGCATAAAAATAAAAGACAAGTGAAAAGACTTTAAGGTTGCATTTATAACACCCAATTCATAGGGATTTGGGGAGGGACTTATCAATGTTCTTTTCATAAATTTGGACTAAAATCAACCAAGAAAAGAAAGAGTTCTTTTGGTCACCCAAGTTCCCTAAAGGGGATGGGGGAGAGCATACATGCATCAATCATTTTGTGAAAATAAACAACATGAAAGAACAAGAAAAAAACACTCTTAAGAGTATGTATCTAAGTGTGAGTGTTTGTTTTATTACACCAAATTGAGATGTTTTTGAAATTTTGGCCCCATGTCCTTAGTTTAAAAACTTGAAAAAGCTTTCACAAACAACCAAGCATAAAACAACTAAATTCTTTTTAGGCACCAAACAAAATGCTTAAGACTTAAACACTCTCAAACTTGTGCATTTTTCTAGTTTGTGACCTATAATTTTTAGAGGGTTTACATCTTATAATCACAAAAATAAATGAGAAAATAATATTTTAAAAATAAGCTCTTGGGTCTCTATTTTTTCGTCTCAGAGACTGACATTGATCCATGTAGGGATCGATATAGAAGTTGATGTCAGTCAATTCACAGAAAGTCGACACAAGTGGACTAAATTTGAAATTGGTTCCTAAAAAAACATAGGAAAATAAAACACATTTTTTCACAAAAAAGTGTGTTATAAAAAAAAACCTAAAATGTCTCTAGATCCTAAAATAAGAAGGTCAATCAAACAATATGCAAGTTCCAAAACATAGAATAAAAACTAGAAACTTTCAAGAAAAACCCATTAACCATATTTTATATCATGTTTTACCCTTTAAAATAGCATTAATTATACTCCTAATAGGATCAACTTCAATTAAAAATGATTTATTCTAGACTCTATGTAAACTGTGTGTCAATTAAAAAACCAAAATACATGAAAAATGAAGATAAAACTTGAATTTTAAGGACTTTTAAACATTCATTAGAATATCTAAGAGTTTAATATTAGTTTCATTTCTTATATGGGATTCATGGTCCCATTTGGCATGTCAAAATGTAGAGTAGGAATCCAAATCAAGTTAGTCTATGTGTTAGTAGAGTAAAACCCAAAAAAACATAAAGGACACAATGTACTAAGCCTACTCCCTCATGGAGTTTTAAAAATGAATTATAAGAGCTATTGAAAGAAGGAATACTACCATCAAACATTTCTAAGAGCATCCCTACTCTAAGAGTGGCCAAGAAATGTAATTTTCCCTAGATTTGTTACTTCAAGTCTTTGTCAATGATGAGTGGTTTGCTCATCCATCATCTCTCAATGCACTAATGGCTTAGGCTCATGACTTTGATCAATGTGTGGAAATAGTTTAATCTTTTCTATTGCAATTTATGCATAATAATTTTTCATGAATGAAGCTTAAAAATGGTGGTCTTAACCCTCTTATTTATTGCTTTTTGAAAATGATCAGAATCAACCATGACCATCCATCTTGAGATCAATATGTTTGTCCATGAATCAATTCAATTTTGGAGAGATAAGCCATAAATATACCCATTAGTATTTGGAATAATGGGACATTAATGAGGCATATAGGGCTTAACCCTACTATTTATTCAATTAATGGCTTGTGGATGCCACCCCATTGATGATGTCATAGGGTGATGCAAAATTGAAGAATGACCACTTAGGCTCTTCATTTAGTTTAATTTTCTTAAGTAAGGTTAATTATTATTTTTTAATTATTTGTAAATTGGTTGTTCACTTAATCAAACTAGTTGAAACATCAATTTACTAAGTCATAATTTGACTAGAGTATAATTAGAAGAAGGTGTTAGTTACGTACAGATCAATACCCTAATTAGAACATTGTAGGTGCAAAATAACACATGCACATGACATGTGCTATTGAATTAGAAGAATTCAATAGTCTAGAGAATTATTTTTCATGGTTACAATTTGAATTGAATTGATTTAAGAAAAGATAATAATCGCATAACATGTATTACCCCATTCAGGGATATATTAGCCTAAATCAGCATTTGTACGTGATAAGTTCAAACAATTTAACACATTTTAGTGATTTTGGCTTAGATTGTGCATTGTCACATAATGTTGTTTTAGATTGACAATTTCAGGACAATAATGATAGGAATTGGATGTCTACAACATATACTTGATATAGTTAACCCACTGGTTAGCATAATTAATCTATTTATCTATCAAACAAACATATAACAAGGCATGATGTATGAAACCATTCATAACACATCAATATATATATCCAACCATAAAACGTAGATCTCCTACACACTTCCCAACCAAGGAGTGGCCCTATGCTTCATAAAAGGGAAGATAAATGTAGTGAAAATATCAATAATTCAACTAGGATCTATTTGGTGTAAAATCACTTATATGTGCAATAATCACATAGATCATGGAAATCCATTCTTCTATCTATTATGACATCAACTTACACATGTAAACTAGATTAAATAGGTGGAATGACAATGTTTCAACTATAAACATTACTTTGGCCAAATATTTTATTATAATTTCAAATCATAATGTATCAAGCCATATCCACACACACATACTCTCTACTAGTACATCATAATCAATCATTTAATACTAGATGATAGATATATGGGTTGCATGATAATAACACCAACACATGTATCAACTATTATTAATTAACATATATAAGATAATATCTGATAACCAATTTTTACAACATAAAAATATAATAGATTTATAGCATATAGCTTTCAAGCAAAACAATCAACAAGTAACTACTTGTATCATGCCAAGTAAAACACCTATATTTTACTTAAATAACCATGTTCATATATTTATATTTTGCACCCATTAATGCATTAATCTCTTTTTTCGTTAATTAATATAATATTACAATTCTATGTCTTATAGATTAACCTCAAGTAGCAAAATTGATCGCCACTATCATGTTATTCCATGCAAACCCAAGTAAAATAAGCCAATAAATACACTCAATTCATTTTTGACTTCTTAAAAGACTATTTTTCTTATTTAACATTATTATAATCAGTCACATAAGTATATTATCAAAATATATCCAATATTCACTTCACATAGGTAAGCGTTTATACATAGCCTATCATACAATTTTCATTATTTTATAGAATCCTATTAAGGAATTAACATCTATAGGATCAATTTATATATTGTATCTCTGCACAGTTTCCTTATTATTCATATATATTGGAGATTCAAAACCATATAAACCTCATAAAATGATTAACAAACTACCATGTTTAACAATCTAGGTCAATATTTATATAGTTATTCATTATATTACTAAATCCCTACAACTATGACTATAATCCTTAAGAATATCAAATACTCAGTTTACCCAAAATATATACCAATTGGTCACAACCTTAAACTTATTTTATGTGCATACGTGTTTATATAAATTTATATATATATAACCATGTATGAATATGTTCATATTTTATATGCATATATATACATTTATATAAAATTTTATGAGTTAAGAGATTTTAATACACTTTAATATCAACTACATATAAGATACACACACACACACACACACACACACACACACACATAGATGCATGCATACCTCCAATTACCCAGGTCATGTAAAACCTCATAGATCATAGTTTTCCTTGATATATAAATGCATAGGTTCATAATATCCCTTATAATATGTAGTTAATTTTTTTATGTATGTTTTATAATAACATCTATAGCCAAACATATAGTTTTTATTTATCTAACTTGATTCACATCTTTCAATATTCATATTTGTAAAATCAGTCTATAGTTGTAATTAGTTGTTTTTATTTTTTCACACTTTCAAACGTGAAAAGGTAAGTCATGGAGGTATAAACTTGTAAGTAAATAATTACATCTACAAGATAAATATACAGCTTCCTAGATCATTCTAGATATCCTTAAGTATTTAATAACCTACAGTTGGATCTTAAATTTTTAGCTTAAGATACATTGATACAGGTTCTTGAAAAAGATTTTCATTAATGGTTTGAATAAAACCTAATGTCCCTTGATTCATATGATAGTTGAGTTATTAAATCAAAGGAATTGTTATCACATAAAAATATTAATAAAGGCTTAATAAAATATAAAAACCCTATGTTAGAAGGGAAACTACCAATCCCAAATACAACATCATTACATGAGTCAAATTTAATATTGAGTTATTTTTATACAAACCAACAATTTATAATGGCACAATATCATCTCTATTGTCTTATGGATGGAATTGAGTTTCATCCCTAGGTCAAAAGGGATGAAACCCTAAATTTGATAAAAATAGGCTATACAAACATGTTAATTTGAACATTTTTCTAAATCTTAGATTAGATTTACTTAGTCTTAATTTATTTTCAAAATAAAAACCAAAATCTATATCAATGCAAGAAAAACATTAAGCATTCCCTTTCAAAAACCAATACTTGGCATACCTAGTCTTAGCAATGTTTTTTTTTAATTCGAGTCAAAATGTTTTTTCCCTTTGATGTTGCTCCAAATTCTTATTCTCTTAGATCTCTTTCTTCTTCATTTTATGATCCTTTCCCTTTTCCTTCTTTCTATTGTTATTCATTTTTCAAGTTCTGCATGATCGATAAAAAACTCCTACACAACTATGAGTTCACCATTATGGCACTCAAGTTCCATTTCTCATTTACCTTCTCTTGTAGTTTGAAACCCTTGATTTCTGGGCATGGCCATTGTATACCATTATTATCCCAAAATCTAAGTCAAAATACACAATCATAGAAATAACAAAACCTTAATGATTTCTCAAAACCTCATTTCCTACCTTAACTTCAAATTTGTTATGCATTATAAACCTTTTGAAATTTATATGAAAATACCATAATTTTCTATGTTTCAAACCTCTTATTTATTTAAACATGTTTTTATTGTATTATAATCCATTTGGCCACCATAAAGTCTAAAACATATACATAAGATAAATCAAACACCAAATAGTGGTTTAACACATTAAAATATTACACATCACAAAATACACAAGAAAGTCTTATTGTTTACTTAGTTAGCATGATTTAGCCCATGTAATAGTTTTATGGAGATAAAACTATTCCAAAACACCAATTATCAACTACATAGACAACCATGTAAAAAATACAATAACTATCAAAAAAATCATGCAACATGCAAAATAAACCATATAGATAATAAGAACGAAGTAAACACTCATTTAGCAAACACAATGTGGTGTGTGTGGGTTCTATTTTTCCTTCTCTTTACCACCAATACTGATATTTGTACCCTCTTCCTCTATGATACTCTCCCTCTTCACTACTTTGTGAGGGTTAGATAGTCCTACAACCACCTTAGTCAAACAAAAAAGGTAGTTAGTCTATACTAGTAACCAATAAATGAAATACTCTGAATATATAAACTCAAATGACTATTGTACTTAAAAATAAATCTACAAATTAAATCATAACCAATATGACATTTCCATATACAACATCATAATATATATTTAATATCACATGCAATAATATATAATCATAACTAAACATAAAATAATAGTGTAGTTGTCACCATACAGCTAAATGTTAGATATACTAATAAAAAATAAAAAAAAAATAAATCATTATTTCACTTCCACACTAACACTAAAGCAATTTTTAAAGATTAGGATGTGACACTATGAGTATGAAGATGATTCTACTAACATTGATTTTTTTTGGATGAGAATGAAAACATCAAGATGGAGATAGTGGTCATTAAAGGCATTAAAAACAACATTCATCAAAGTGTTTTTTTCATTGAATCCAGGGTGAAAATAGATAATTCATTACACAATCAAATCCATCTTCTTCTCTTCTTTAATTGAAAACAAATAAAGAGAGATGCTTTATTTTTTAGATTTGGATCCTTTCGATCCATAATTATTTTTCCCATGATTTTCATTGTGAAGTTCATAGCCTTATCATTGATGTTTATTTTATTATTAGTTTATTATGGATATTTAATAAATTGTGTAATATTTGAAAAAACTTAATAAATATATTTTTCTATTTCATTCAATTAGTCTAAAATTTGTGGATGGTTTAACCTATTTGCAGTAGTGGATAAATTACCTCTTGCATTTTCTCTAATTTATGATATTTAGCTTTTGGTTTTATTTAATTGAATGGGAATTTTAGTATAAAATTTATTCCCACCATTTCCAACCCCAAATATTTTAGATTAACACTAGAGTAGAAGTAAATTTTCACACTCTAGAGATTGTCTCATGTAAAACTACCCAGGACTCCCATTATGATGCTCTGACTATGAACACAATATAGTTAGACACTTTTGAGAATCGATAATTTTAGCATCCCCAATGGGATTCGAGTTTCAAGTATTCCACCTTTTCTTTTTAAAAAATCTAATTTAAAAAACCAGTTTTTAATTTTTAATATCATTGGTGGAATCTTGAAAAATCAACTCTTAATGAGCAAAATATTCATAATAAGTAGAAAGGTTTGTGTTTATTTATCAAATAATTTATCCCTATTTCAATTGGGTAGTTCCATCCACATTGTAAATATTTGTGATTATGGTGGAGAATCATAAAAATTGACTCTTAAGAGCATTGTTTCATCCACTTGATGACTATAATGGTGTAAAATCCATAATATCTTATTGAAAATACCTTTCATACTCTATTCAAATATCATTTTCAGAGTCATTTTCAACATTGGTTCTATCTTGGCTCTATAAAAACCTAATATACCACTAAAATAAATCAAATTAGGTTTATTGCTAAGAAAAATCCCATTGAATTATTGATGCCCACTCATAAAATTAGAAAAGGTAGACATGTTTCCAGGTTTGCAATCCCAAATTTCAAAACACATTCCTTGCCTTCAATCTAAAGGCTTATTTTATAAAATGTGATGGTTAATCCTATTATCAAACTCTTTGATACTTAGGACTCTGAAGGACTGTCTAATTTGTAGTAATGAGCTGACATTACAAAATCAACTTTGAGAGTACCCCCTAATTTAATGGAAATGGATCTATATATTATATAAACCAACATTTTGAAACACATAACATGACCATAATATTTCTTGCATCACCATTCAATGCAAAGTCCTGATAATGTTTTAAAGGTTTGGCACCTACATTAGTTTTAAGTTGGTATGAATTGGGTGTTTTATTGTATAATAAATTTTAGGAGAAGGTATACATATTCTCTATAATCAATCATATTTATACACTCAAAAGAGCTCCTATAATACATAGTGTAGACCTCAATCTCAAATTTAAAATAATGTGGGAAAGAACACTAATTGTTGTTCATCAATTATTAGTTATGAAATTTCTATATTTTTAAAAATATTTTGATCCTAACATTTTTTTTATGAAATAATCAATGGGAGGAGTAACTCTTCTAGAAGATAATGTGGTTTTTATAATAACTAAAAATATCCTTATGCAAGATGGGAAATTTTCATATACCTATAATACATTTATACCCATGGTATTGTAGTCTCCTTCAAGCTCTTCAATACTCCTATATACAATCATAAACCTCCCACCCACTTAACATTAAGTTACATCCCTAAATCCCACATTAATATCTGAAATTAGAATCCTCATATGAGAGTTTTCAAATGAATTTATGGCCTTTAAAAGGCAACTCGATGTCCAAAGTGCCTAAGGATAACTACTTGTCTAAAATGGTTTAAAAATCTAGTTAGTTTCTATAAATATTTTGAGGCCTTTGCAAGTAAATAATCATGTCCTCTAGCCTTAAACATTACAACATTATTTCATATATCAGCCATAAATATTGTAATAATATCCTCATACGTGTCAAAGGTAAGGAAAGATCCTTTTATCAATGGTAACTCATGTTCACTTAAATGTAATATGGTTTTTAAGGATGCATCATTAATTTTTGTAAAAATAATCCTCTCTTGAGATGGAAGGAATTGTAATCAGTTTTGTTTTATTTCATACCAAATTAGAGGATTTTGTTGAGGCATATTCTAGTAGCATGCACTCAAAATTTATAGCAACAAAACATGTCCATCCTCACAAGAACTAGTAGTGTCATGTATCACTTAAAACCCTCTCAATTTTTATTCATTTAAAATATTTTATCAAGCATTATATAATGAGGATAAAAAGATAATTGAATTTTACTTTGAGCTATATGCTCTAAAATTGATATATAAATATGTATGCCCTTTGAAACACCTCGAGCATTGTGTATAAGGTAAGTGTGTATAGATGTTGCCATGTTTTTGAAAAGGTTATGTTGAAGATAAAATACATTTTGAATCTAACAATGAGGAATAATCTTATCTTAGGATTGGACATGAAAAAACATTATATGT
The DNA here is from genome assembly GCA_037957365.1 of Torreya grandis. NCBI lineage: Eukaryota > Viridiplantae > Streptophyta > Pinopsida > Cupressales > Taxaceae > Torreya > Torreya grandis. The sequence continues at coordinate 11,454,546 of JARHVA010000014.1, read as the reverse complement.
GGCATGAAGCTTACTATTTGAGCTAATAATTCATAGAGCAATTGAAGACTAATTATAGAAGAACTCATTGAAGCAAAAATTATAGATGTATTTTTTGCTACAATGGAGTATGTTCTTGAATATTCATCCATAAAATATGAGACCTTGTCTCCTTTTGATTAACTCACTTAGAAATGAATCCTTGAATGACCTTTGAAACATGGCATTGTTGACTGATTCAATGAGTTACTTTGTTTCTTAGAAGATGATTGCAATAACACAAATCATAATGACACATATCTCTAAGAAGAAGATATGGACTTACACAAGGAATAATAATCATTTTTTGTAGTATAGGTTTTTTACCTTGAATTAAAATCTCTCTTTTAGGATTCTAATAAAGAACCATGCTTTTTTTTAAGAGGCAAAAATCTCATGGACAGTGATGACTATGAGTATGAAGATGTTACTTATAACATTTAGCATGGGGAATAATTTGATTATAAATTTTTTTATGAAAGTATTTGAGGTAGTGATTACTTTTGTATATTCACCCTCAATACATGAACACTTGCCTCATTTTGATAACATTAAAATTTTTGATAGTGCAATATGCCTTTCTTATTTATTTAAGGATGATTGCAATAGAGGATAAATAGGGTAGAGATGGTTGAAAAGGTTCAATAATTATAATAAGTGATATGGAATAGTTTGGGACATCATGAAACATAAATCAATAATTATATGTTTGATTGTTTGAATAATATGAAAATATGGATGCAAACTATGCTCATAATAGTGCATTAATACCTCATCCCTAAAACACAAAGGGTTTTGATATAAGGTTCAAGACTATTTTTGGGTTGATTTGCATTTTAATCCAAAATTTAGAAATTCCCATATGATTACTGGTATGCATCAATATGAAAATAGTGCAATCCATATGCTCTTTATAGATCATGAATAAGAGCTTCAACTCATAAATTTTAAATTCAAAAACATATATGAGATAAATATTAATTAAAAATAATCATGGTGAGTTGGTAAACAAGTAAAAATAATGTCAATTTGTAGAGCACAAAAAGGTGAAAATGTATAAATTCATGATGTTCTTTCTTATGCATTACATGTGAATAGCTATTGGTATATCATAATTAATATCATGGACCATGCTAATTAATAAGGGTAACTACATCTCTAAACTATTTAATGGAATTTTTATAATTAGCCTTAATTTTTTAATGCTATTATAGGTCTTTATTATTTCTAATAATATTCTTAACATCATGATGTGTTGGCTACAATTTTGGGCTCATGCATCATTTTTATATGCTTGGGAAATTATTGTGGGTGTATTTCATAAGAATGATCTCAAAGATAAACAACATTGAGGAGACGCTTTGGAGAGTAATATTTTTATCATGTTTATTTAATTTTGTGTTTCCAATAGAGTGGTTGTGTTGCATATCTATGTGGTGGTCAAGCCATGGAGAATTCCATGCCTACATATCACTAGTTTTATGTGCAAAAAATGTGTGCAAGTGTTTTACCATAATTTGGTTTAAAAAACCCTAATAGGATATAAATTTTAAATTTAATTAAAATTAATAGATATGGCATTCAAGCATACATTTCAATGTAAAATACTAGAAGTAATTGTAATAATTTTACAAGTGTTATATGTTATATATAATAAGTACAATAAAGGGATGAGTAATTAGCTTTTTTGGTTGATTGTTTGACTATGACTATATTCTGGAAGTAAAACTTAGACTAAAGTAATTTTATGATTTATCTAGTTCAAGAAGTGGGTATTTATCTATGTAGGGTTTGTTCCATCAGTTTGGGTCAGTATCATCAATCTATACTAACTATGTTGGTCAATACCAACCTATGTCAAAATGAAGGACTATGATAGTATGGTCCCTCACCTATCTCTATATGATTTATATGTACTATATTGAACCTTGATGATTTGCACAACTCCATAAATTGGCCTTATTCATCATGAAACCCTAAGTGTGATCATGAGACCCTAAGTGTACCTATGAGGGATATAAACCTATAAAAATAGGGAAATTATATTAGTTTGAGCTAACCCCAATGATCCATGTTTAATTATTGACCATTACCTATGTATATGATACTTCAAGGAGGGAAATCAAGCCATGCATAGTTATCCCACCTAATGTGATTATGAAATTTTGCTCTTTTGTTATATGTATGCATCTAATTATTTAGATGTATACTTGATAATGTTTAATGTGACTTGAATTTAGTGTGATTTAGACTTGTATTATGACTAATCTTAGTGATATATTCACACTTATGGAAGAATAGGGTAATTTTTCTCAATGTGTAATAATGTATAGATATGTACCAGATAAGTGCAATGTCTCCTATTAAGTGAGACCTTGATATATATATATATATATATATATATATATATATATATATATATATATATATATATATATATATATATATGAGTCCAATTGGATAATTTCTCATGCCACTAACAGGATAGGTAAATAGGTTGACTATTAGGGGTTTGATTTTTAAAAGTAGACATTATTGGGAGAGGGTCAATTCTGACTAGATCAAATCAATATCAACTAGAGATACTGACTAAAACTAACAGAACTAACCTTTATACATTTAGAATGAATTCAAGATCTAGATATGTATGTGCATTATATTTATAAATTTTAAAATAGATTTCAATTTTTTTTAGGTGTATAACATTAGAACATAAGGGTCAACTCACAAGATAACATGTAAGTGTGAGAGAATGGTGGATTGGGACTATGTTTATGTGCTCAAGTCATGTGATGTAAATTTATATCAAGATTATCATTATCATCTAATTAATACCATATTTTAATATATACAAATCCCCCCCCCCCTATTCTAGTTATTGAATTACTAGATTAAATAGATAAAATATACATAAGTGTGTACAACACACTTTAACTTTGGTATGAAGCTCCAACTGAGTAGGTCACCTAATAAAAAAACCAACAATCATGTGTAATCAATGTCCATTGATTCATTATTTTAATTTAAAATTATTTTTTTTTTAAATAAAGAGAAAGGAAAGAGTACACCAATGTGTTGGTGAAAACCATGTTTCCTAATGAGCTAAGAGATTAACCCTGAAATACCTTCCATAACCCCTTATATTAATCCTTTTCAATCAGCCATAAGCACATCAAAGATGCCTTTTTGTACTCCTTTCTACTATGAATTAATAAATTAACATGTATATATCTTTGGTGTTTTATGATTAAACTATTTATTTTATGAATAATATTGTATCATTTACTATCATTACTATTTTTAATTATAACTAATCCAATGTATATTAATCTTAAGGACAAGCTATGAAGTAGATCACATACCCATAAAAAATGAATATCATGATTGGATATTTTTAGGATAACCTATATTAATTTGGGAGATAAAATTTAGTAACAAGGTGGGCCAAATCATATCAATTGGTATCCATCCCATAGAAAATTGGTAGGCTAACACATAGCAACTAGGTAGCCAACTTGTATTAACTAGATAGACCAACCCATAAAAATTGGGTATCCAACCCATATTAAAGGAAATAAAAATTATTCTAACTCAAATTAGTAGGTATTACAATTTTTCTAACCCATATTAGTAGATATGGTAGTCGTTTCAACCCATATTAGTATGTATGATTGTCATTCTAACCCACAGTAGTAATGTAGCATTTATCCTAACCTAAAACACTTGTTGTTGAATCTTAGTTGTGATTATGATAGATAATTAGTAGTTTGAGGTGTATTTCATCCATATTATTAAGAAAAAAGTAGTTCCCATAATCCAATAAAAGTGAAAAATAATTTTAGAATGCCTCATTATCACTCCTCTATTGGACCACGCCTCCAAAACCATTACAACTATGAAACAAATTGTTCTCTTCCTACATCTTATTTTATGTTATTATCTAATTATTAGTTATAAATATGTCATAAAAAATTTGGAAGTTTTTTATCCTATATTATAATAACATCCAAAATGTAGTTATATTTTCTATTGTAACATCATGCCCTCTCTATTTAAAGAATGGGCAACAGGGCATAGGTTAGCAAGTAACAGATAGGAAATAATAAGAAAGATCTTTGGAGATAGATATTGAATTTTATTATATACTTATTGATTTAACTATATAAATATTCTCCTTACTACAATATTTTTAATGTAAGAAGAGGTGGTTTGAAGTAAACAACTATAGTAAAGGAAGGGATTGTGACATAAATCCAATTTAGGTAGGGCCCAGTTGATAGGACTTATGGTAAATATCTCATCTATTAGTTTAGATTCATTTCTGCATTGTGTTTTTTATTCTTCATTATTTGAGTAGAATATAAAATCATTTTTATTTTGTTTCATATATAATCATCCCTGATTCCTACATGTTTAACTTAACACAGTGTGAAGAAGCTTCCAGGTTAACAATAGATTTAATTTTTTATCATTTATTATATTGTTATTTATTTTCCATCAAGTGTGTTAATTTGATTTATGCAAGTTTGTTTCAATCTATGCAACTTTATCACCTCAACTTTTGAAAAAAAATATTTTTATACATATAATGTCAACACCTTGCCAAGTACACACCCTAGGTTGATAGTTAGTGAAAGTAATAGTATTAATATATCAAACAAATACACCACATCCAACTCTATTGGGTTGTAGGTGAACTTAGTTTCCTAAGTTTCAATTGATGGTTTGATTTTAATCATCATTTTTGTACCATTTCCAAGGATAAGTGTCAATAATTAGTATACTAAGAAGTTGAGATATATTTTTTTATAGATTAATCTCCCATAATTATAGCTTATATTCCCTACTTTCTACATTAATTTCCAATTTTATAGAGTAATTTATTACTCTCTAGTTAAAATTTCAATTTCTAAAAACTAGATTAATAAGAATATCTATGTTCCCTCTTATAAATAACCCTATATAAGATAGGTCAAACAAGATCCAAAATAAAGGTTGACTAAGTGTATGTAGCAAGAGGGATTACTTAGGTATATTTGTATCTAAAAGACTGGTTTTTGTTACAAAAGCATAAGCTAAGACATCACATTTAGCAACATGTAACACAATTAAACCTATATCTAATCCACCCCTATCACCTAAAATTGTATCAAAAAAGGTTAATTGTTGAGTATGATGCCAATATAGGAATTTGATTATTAATTATAAGGCACATATTATATATTGTTTGTCTTCTAGTTGGATCTCGTTTATTCTTTAGTTGGATATTTTTTTTGTCATCTTTTTGGGCCTTTATTTGGGCCAATAAAAGATTTATATATGGGATTAATTAATTCACCCACTTGGGACCCTTTGTGTTGTACTTAGTGGGATTCACTATTGTGCATACATGTGTACACATTCTTAGTGGAGTTTACTATTACAAGATTTTTAGGTAGAACATGAGTTGTCACCAAGTTCACTTGTTTAGGTGGGTCATGACTTATCACCCACCTCACATTTTTATTTGGATATTTATTGGTTCACACTCTACTTATTGTTCCTATATTTATGTAACTCTCCTCTAGCTTTTGAAGCAGAAAATGCAAATGCAAATGCAATGTAATGCAACTTTCTAAATTATGACTTCATTATATTTCTTCTTGTAAATTAATGATGGATTTTTTATCTCTTATTTTTTATATATGTATTCACAAATGAATACCAAAAATCATATGGTTTTGGTTTTGAAGCTATTCAATATAGTTTATGGTCAATAATTTCACCTACAGCATAACTAGTTTGATAGCTAGTAACTAGTTTGAGAGATACAAATCTAATTTTCACTCCTCCACACATTTAAAAAAAATTATTTGGTATGATATCCACATTAAATAAATTTTAAATAATTTTTTTTCAATCCATTATCATAATAAACAATGGCTTCAGTGAGTTCTGCTTATATGAATATTCCAGTTTTCAAAGGTAACAACTTTGAGTATTGGAGATATCAATTAAAGAGATTTATTGTATGGAAATGAGTTTGAGAGAATGTTATCTATAGATAAACCCCACCTAAATATTATAATTTTTTGACACAATATCATAAAATAAAATAAAAAGATGAAGAAAAGGGAGATGTACAAGCTTTCTTCTATATTCAGAGTGCCATAGACCCAAGCATTTATCCAATAATTATAGGATGCATTAATACTCATGAAACATGGAATACCTTAAATAATTCATATAAATAATATATTAAGGTAAGATAATCAAAATTTTGAAATTTGAAAAATAATTTTGAGAATTTGAGAATGTCAAATTCTGAAGTATTAGGAGATTATTGTATAAGGATAAATGATTTAGTTCATAGATGAGGGATTATGGAGACACTATAAAGATAGTGATATAGTAAGAAATATTTTGAGATATTTATCTCATAAATTATTTCATATTATGAATAATGTTAAAGAGTTTAAATATATGAACACTATAAGTGTTGATGAGTTAGTGGGTTCTCTTTTATCTCATGAAGACAATATGAAACTATATATATGCAAGAGATCTAGAACATGATCTAGAGAAAGCACTTGAAACCAAGGAAAGGGTTTTAAAGAAAAAATATATAAATTAAAATAATAATAAATGGATTTTTAAAAAATTAAATTCAAAAGGTAAATCTAAAGCTAACTTCACAATTAAGAGTAAGAAATATTTTACTTGTCATTACTACAAAAAACTAGGACATATGATTAAAGATTACAAGATACTAACAACTAAGAATCAAGCAAATATAAAAATGGAAGAGAAGTATTTTCAAGATTAAAAAAGTGATTTTAAATATGTCTCATATTATTATCTCATTTTTTTTGGAATATATGAATAAAATATTTTTTTATCCCTTGATTCAGGTTGTTCAAATCAAGTGAAAAGTCACAAAGATGATTTCACCAAGTTAGATGATTCTTTAAAAATCCAATTACAATTAGGAGATGTAAAGTACATACATGATGAATGAAATGGATTTATTAAAATCACCACAATAATATTTAAATTTAATATAATTTATCACAATATCATAGGATATAGTGATGAAAGTAAGGCATGCAATTTTTATAATCCTACTAGTAAATCCATAAATTTTTTTAAGGATTGTAATTTTTTTTGAAAATGAGATGTATTCTAATTATGATCTTGTATTTGAAAAAACATAAGTGAATGGTTTAATCCTATTGAAGTTAATTTTTAGGGCTTATAAATTTCTACACATTTTTATAGTCCAATAGGAAACAATACTAGATCTTTACAAGAGACTAGTCATCCATCTACATCAGCACCAAGCAAGAAAACATGTTTGTTGAATACTCATCCAACCAAGAAAATGTTGGATAATAATTATTATAGTGTGATTACAAGGATTAAACATCAATAATTTAATTTTTTTATGATGCTTATGATAAAAATACAATGTTTGCATTATCATTTATGACTAGTGAACCTAGAAATTATGTAGAAGCTAGTAAAAAAAAAGAATGGGTTGATGTTGTGAAAGTAGAGATGGATTATATTGAGAGGAATGATACATATAAATTGATTCATCATCCATTAATAATTATTTCATTGTTACATTATGGGTCTACAAGACCAAAGTTAAAAGTGATGATATAGTTGACAAGATAAAATCTAGACTAGTTACAAAGGGATTTATATAAACCTATGGGGTTGACTATGAGGAAACCCATGCACCTATTACACATCAAGATACTATAAGACTAATTATTGTTTTATATTCTCATAAATAATTGAAAATACATAAAATTTATGTCAAAAGTGCATTCTTAAATGAAGTGTTTGAATAATAAGTATGTGTGGGGCAGCCATAAGGATTTAAGGTTAAGGGTAAAGAATTATGGGTATACAAGTTGAATAAGGCTCTTTATGGGTTTAAAAAAACTCAAAGATCTTGGTAATCAAGAATTTATGTCTATTTATTGGATAACATCTTTTTAAGAAGTCAAAATCAATCAAATCTTTACATACAGGCATTCAATTTTAATGTTTTATATGTATGTTTCTATGTGGATGACTTGATATTTATAGGTAGCTCTATAGAAATATTAAATAGTTTTGAGGAAGATATGAAATAAAAAATTTATATGGTTGATATTAGACATATGAAGTACTTTATTGGCATGGAAGTCCATAAAATAAAGAGGAATTGTTCATTTTCCAAGATAAGTATGCTCGTGACATTCTAAAGAAGTATAATCTTCAAGATTTGAAGCCTAAATATACTCCAATTACAAGTGGAGAAAATATTATTAGGGAGGATGGAAGTCCTTCACATAATGATAATAATTTTAGAATCATCATGGGAGGTTTGATGTATCTCACTATGACAAGAGCTGATATCAATTATGGGACGTCACTATTTTTTAGATTTATGGGAAAACCATCACTCAATAATTTAAAAGTAGTTAAGAGATCATTTAGATATGTAATACATACTTATAATCATATTATTAATTTTATAAAAATAAGGCCTTTATGTCTCATTGGATTCATAGATTCAGATTGGGGAGGATCTCTTGATGACAATAAGTCAACTTCAGGTTATTGCTTCACATCAGGAACTGAGTTTATTTCTTAGTATTTAAATAAATAAGTTATAGTTCCATTATATTCTAATGAAGCTAAATATACAACCCTTACATCATCTTTCACATAAGGATTATATCTAAATAAGACTCTTGTCTAATTCTAAAGAGGCTCAACTTGAGCCAACACAGATATTTTATGATGATAATGTGTTAATACAATTGTCCAATAATCAATTTTTCCATGCTAAAACCAAACATTTTAAATTTAAACATCATTTTTCATAGATTTTTTCAATGATAAACAATATGTCATTGACTATGTGAGAAGTGACTATCAATTAGTTGATATTTTCACTAAGGTATTTTTGAAGGAGATTCATGGAAGACTTAAGGAGAAGATAGATATTTCTCCTCTTTTCATCAAAGAGAGGAATGTTGAGTTTGATGCCAATATGATAATTCAATTATTAATTCTAAGGCACATATTATATATTGTTTGTCCTCTAGTTGGATCTCTTATTTATCCTCTAGTTGGATCTATTTTTTTCTATAATTGGATATCCTTTTTTGTCATCTTGTTGAACCTTTATTTGGTTCAATCAAATATTCCTATATGGGATAAATTCATCCCCCAACTTGGGACCCTTTATGTTATACTTAGTGGGATTCAATATTGTGCAAATGTGTGTGCACATTTTTAGTGGAGTTTACTATTGTAATATTTTTAGGTGAAATATGAGTTGTCAACCAATTCACTTGTTTAGGTGGGTCATGAGTTGTCACCCACCTCACATTTTTAGGTCGATATTGATTGGTGCACACTCCACTTATTTTTTTGATATTTATGCAACTCTCCTCTAGCTTTTGAAGAAAAAAATACAAATGCAATGTAATGCAACTTTTTGAGTTATGTTTACATTTTATTTCTTCTTTTAAATTCGTGGTGGAGATTTTTATCTCTTATTTTTTTTGTGGGTATTTAAAAAAGAATACCAACAAGCATATAATTTTGGTTTTGAATCTATTCAATATAAATTATGGTCAATAATTCCACTTACAACACAACTAGTTTTATAGCTAGTAATTATGGGATAGTTTTGCTAATTCATAGCTTTAATTTGAGAGAAATAAAAATATTATTTTCACTCCACACATTTAAAAACCTTAAATAATAGGTAGTATTTGAAATTTTATTAACATAAATAGTAAATAAATCTAAGGGTCAAGGACAAGAATATATGCATAACCTTGAAAAAGACATCATTTTATGAGTACCAACTTGGCCACCTTACACACAGGATTCTAGTATATAATTCCCTTTTCTTTCATCTAAACTTCCTTTATAAATATAATATTGAAACATTCTATCCTCAAAGGGAAAATTTTAACATGTAGTCCTATACCCATATAAACAACATGAAATATTTGTCAAATTCCCAAAAAAATTATAGAAGAGTTCACTCCATCACCCCCATCCATAAAATATTCCTCTCTCCTAACAAATCCTAGCACCATCAATCTTTACATTCCTATGATAAGAATATTAATAAATAATTTGAAACATGGTTTATAAAATTCACTAGTGTATGAAGTTCTAAATAATCATGGTAAAATGGAAGGAGAAACACCTAGCAGTCAAGCCATAATTTTTGAATTTACCATTATCAACCCCATAGATAATGCACCCATGAATAACATCCTCTATTAGCTCTACCTAACTTTAAGGGAATTTTAAGTAACGACCCTGACATGTTTTTCTTTGAGTTAAATGTACTTTATTGTAGTTACAAGTACAATCAGGATACCCACAAGCTAAAATTATTTATAGATACTCTCAAAGATGTATCCTTCATTAGTTCGTGGGATTGGGAAAGAATGTAGTCATGGATTAAAAAAATATTAAGGACAAATTTATTTCCAAATATTAATATGATTGTATATGGAAATAATTCATAAGAGATGACATGTTTCATATTTCACAAAAGGAGGAAGAACTTCTAGAGGACAATGTGGAAATATGTGTGCTTAGAATTCAAAAATATAATTAAAACAAGATCGATTCAGAGTCTCTTAAACATATTTTTTTGAAAGGAATCAATGAGGAATTCATGGAAGCATTGGATCTCATGTGTGATGTATATGTTTCACAAATATAATTTTATGATAATTATCTTGTTGGAAATTACTCCATGTCTATAATGAATAAGACCCAAAACAACAAAGCATTTCTAATATCATCCTCTAAGACCACTAATAGGGTCTCAAGGATGGAAGTCAACAACCTAATGTAATATATGAAGAAATATATTATCATACATTTGGATTCACAACTTGATACATTGCATACATGTATATAAAAATAAAAATCATAACATTATCTAATTATATACTACTTAGATTGTTATAGAAAGCAAGTGGATTATAGGTGCTAGAATGACTATGTAAATTAGAAATCATAATGGAGGATGACCTAGACACAATATAACTTCATGCAAGCATAAGAGATGAATATCAGGTCTTTTACACGGCTAAAAAAATCATGGTCATAAAGACCTCAAAATTTAGGTATGCCATCAAACACTACATTTCCTAATTTAAAATTTTCATTTCCCATCCTCAAGATTGGTATGGACCCACCCATTATAATCAAACATAATAAATTGCATCACAAAACCAAACTTGGCCATAACAAAAATTCAAACCTCATGCCAATTAGAAAAAAAACCAACACCAACCATGGTAGACACAAAATTAGAAATGTTAATGGTACCCACCCTCTAATCAATGATAGTAGACATGGAGAGGAAACCACCCATGTTTTAACTATAATGATAGGTACCAACAACCACACAAGTGTAATAGCAGTAATAACTAGTGTTGTTACTATAAAATCCTACTTTAAATTATCCTAAATACCTCAATTTCCTACCTAATGTGTACCTAGCCCTATTAATAAGTCATTTCAACTAAAATACACTAATGACATGATGCAATACCCAACTTATTCAATGGAGGTGAACAAAGTACCAGTTTATTCATGAATTTTTTTTGTAAGTTCTACCACACCCATAATAATGAAACCTCTTCAATAGGTCCTTGAAATTATAACTAGACTACAACCATATCATTAACCAAGAACATATACTATTCAATTAGTGCCTAACACCCCTCCTTTTCCTGAGACACTAAACCTCAAAAAATAAGAACAAGAATCTGAGTTTGATTTTTTATGATAATTCAAAAATGTTTATGACAATATCCCACTACTTAAAGATATAAAATATGTCCCCATTTACACTAAGGTTGTTCAATAACTATGCCTAAATAATCTTGAGTAGAAGAGTAAGGATCCCAAGATTATGCAATTAGTTAGACAATGTACACACATTATGTTAGGAAATATAGTCCCACCCAAATACTCTAACCTAGGTATCCTAATAGTTGGCATCCATATCTATGGAACTCTTATTTAAAATACCTTACTGTAATTAGGGGTATATATTAATGTGATGACCAAATAAATTATGTAAAAACTTCATCTCAATACTTCACCAAACCCCCACCATTGTTTAAATGGAAGATATATCAACGGTGAAACCTGAAGGGATTACAGAAGACATGGTCATCATCGTGGACTCATGGGAGTACCCAAAAAAATTTATAATATTACATCCCAAATCTAACTTTTAGGGATACCCCCTTATCCTAGGGATACTTTGGATAGATATAGTTTATGTATTCATCGACTACTATTCATGAAACATGTTGATCTCAAATGTAAATACCATAAAGAAGCTAGTTTTATACCCACCAACTTAGCCTTCATGTGAAGCAAAATAACCATGTTGGTTAGAGTATGAGGACATGGAGATATATTATTTTTAGACCCTACTCTTTATTTAACATAAAATAATCTTGAACAAATAATATTATGACATGATCATTTCCAATATCCTATCAAATACTTACCAGGATGACCCACAAACAGACAACCAATTACAATGCATATAATGTCCCATTACTGATACCTTTGACAAAAGGATCATCAAATCCTATAGAATACATAATTTTCATCAATTAATACCATGCCATTTTAGCATCATCTCTCTATTGTATAGCATATATTCCAAGGTGTCTTTATCCAAACAAGTACAAATCCTACCTAAAAGACCTCTTAATATCAATAAAAAATGAGACCTTCAATAAGAAACTCAGTTAGTAACCATTTTCCAAAAGAAAAAAATATATTTTTCATGTGACTACTATGACATGAGAGGCATACACCCTGACCAATTTACCCACCACATATACATCAAGTAGGAATGCAAGCCCATATAATAGCCAAAATTATGGATTAACCCTACTATTAAGGACATAGTGAAAATAGAATTATAGAAACTCTTAGATGTAGGGTTTATTTATCCTTTATTAAATAGCCACTATAATTATCACCAAGCCAAATAAAGTTATAAAATGGAGTATTTGTGTGGATGATAGCTAACTTAATACAACCATAAGGAATGATCATTTTCCTCTTCCTTTCATTGACCAAGTACTTGACAAACTCTTAGGTAAGAAGCATTTATCATTTATTTATGAGGTCAATGGATATAATTAGATTATAATAACACCTTAGGATTAGGATAACACCACATTTATGTGTCTTTAGGTACCTATGCATTTTCTATATTGCCATTCAGGTTATGTAATGTTCTTACCACCTTTCAAAGGGTCGTCTTGAGAATTTTTCCGGCATGTCCCATGATTGTGTACAAATTTATATGGATAATTTCACATTATATGTATACAAACAAAAATATAACATCAAGAACCTATATAAATTTATTCAATTATGTCAAGATAACTAATTATCCTTAAGTCAATAAATTTTACATGTTGATGATGAATGGCATTATACTAGGACACCATATCTCTCTGGCAATGATAAAGGTAGACCCTAAAAAAATAGAAGTAATAAAAATCTTACCGACCCCAAAAAAATAAATGGATGTTATAATTATATTATTATATGTTGGATATTATCATATATTTATTAAAAATATATTTAACATAATAACACCTCTATTTATTTTATTATCTAAAGATGTTGAATTTTTATGGATTGATGCATGTCAAAAAGCATTCCAAGTCCTAAAATATCTACTAGTAATAACTATAGTGCTATGGGGATTGGATTTAAAATTATATTTCCACATCAATATATATGCTTATAATATAACAATTAGAGTTGACCTTGGAAAAAATAAGGATCCTTGAATTATGGTATATACTTTATCAACAAGAATCGTTAGGGAGTTGAACTCAATTACACCATGACATAAAAATAATTTCTTGTGGTAGTGTATGCCATCAGTAAATACATACATTATATTACTATATATTCTATTTTTATTCATGTTGGCCATGCTATAACCTGGTATTTAATGAACAAACCAACATTTAGTGATATAATAATTAGATGGTTATTACTACTACAAGAACATTACTATTATAGATAGACTAATCAAGGATAATGTAATCATAGATTTTATATCAAGATTAAAATATAAATAACATAGTTGATTGGTAGATAATGTATTTCATAATGAGAATCATTTACTTTTTCCATTGACACTCATTGGTTTTTAGAAATCACTAACTATCTAGCTACATGACACATCCCACAAAATTTATCACCAAGATAAAAATGCCAATTGGTGGAGAAAATAATTCCATACTCACGGATCTCAAGGTACCTCTTATATAGTGGGCTTAACTTGGTCATGTGCATGTATTCAAGGGAGGAAAAACTAGTTTACATCCTCCAAGCATGTCATGATGACCCATGCAGGGGAAATTTTATAACAAAGAAGATTGCCTCCAATATCTTTAATAGAGGCTATTATAGGTCCACCATATGCCTGCTAGTATGGTAAATGTCACATATGGGGAAACCCACACATTTTGACATAATTGCTCTCTAACCCATATTGATCTTGGAATTTTTTGATAAATAGGGAGTTGATTATGTTGTTTTGATAGATGTAACATATAAAAACAATTACATATTCATATGTATATATTACCTCACCAAATGGGAAGAAGTAAGAGCCTTAAAACATGCAAGGGATGATAAAGTTTTAGGATTCCTCTATGAAGATATATTCACAAGGAATAGAGTTATTTGGGAAATAGTTATAGATAAAGGACCATAATTTACTTATTATTTGGTTTTATCCCTTGTTCAAGAATATTAAATTAGGAATAATAATCTTAATTTATACCATCCATAATCTAATTTCCAAATAGATGTCACAAATAGGGAATTAGAGAATATTCTTACAAAAATAGTAATTTTTCACTATTAGGATTGGGTAGCATGACTTTTAGAATTTTTATGGGCATACATAACTAAATGGAAAACCACCATAAGGTCTAAAATATATGTGTTAATTTATGGTCAGAGAGTTTTTCTCCCCATAGATTTTAAACTTAAAAATCTAAGGATTGCCTTGGAACTTTGTATGGACCTATGAAAATCATATAAGAAGAGGATTATGTAACTCAGCTCCTTGGATGAAATAAAAATGGATGTATTGTAGAATACATAAATGGTTTAGTAATAATGAATCAATTGGCATGATCATTTCATCAAGACACATGAATTTTAACTAAGATATTAGGCCCTACTATGACTTTAAGTATGAGGACCACAAAATAAAGTTATAGACCATAGATACTAGTCATTATGAGATAGAAAAAGTATTCATAAATGGATAAATTGAGCTATGAAAAATCTATCTAGTTATAATTTATCTATTGGTCAATGGTCATTGCCTCAAGTTTTATAATAAACCACTTTCAAAACATGGCTTCATAAGAAAAATCATGGAGGAAGAAATACATTTCATGCATATAGATTTGTCCATAACATTTGAAAATCATATTTCTTCAAAATTTTATCCCTCAAAGGATCGTGTTCAAGTACCATATGATCATTACAATTCATCTTCCATTTCCTCTAATAAGGGGTAAGCATCAGTTCATAACCTTGACTAGAAAACTAGTTTGTTGGTTGGTGAAGGGGTGAATAAAAATTATAGTTGAAAAACTAGTATTTTGGTCAGTTAGAATTGGAAATTATCTCAAAAATAATATTCAACAATGAAACCCCTAGTCTATTGTTGACATTCTAAGTTATAAAACTAGTTTACTAGCTAACCAAGTTTTGAATAAAGAGCCTTTATTGGAAAGGGGAAAATATAGAAAAAGAAAAAAAATAGTTTTCTCTTATTTAGCCACCTAATCATATCCCTTTATAGGATATGTACTATTTATACATTGTGTTTGTAACTACATACATGTTTCATCTTAGTTGTTATATTTTATCCACAAGTAGTTATAGATTATATCCTAGTTACTACATGAAAGGTGGAAGCTTCTATAGACTATATATAACTTACTATAGGATGAATGTATATGTTATAGGATGAATGAATATAGTTTCTATTAGTTATGGATATATTCTAAGAAAATATAGTTTCTACAGTTTATTTTGAAAATGTTGTAGGTTTCCCAAAAAGTGTTACAATTTTCATTTACAACAACCTACAGAATCCCAATATCCCCTCTTGGAAATAACATATCACAACCTACCTTACTATCCCTAGAAGTACCCAACTATAGTCACTAAATATAATATCAATTTAAGTATTGGGATTTTTAGATCACTAAAAATATATCTACCTACGTATTTCAAAAGGCCAAATAAAAATCATAACTATTCTCATAGATCATCACCAATATTAGTGTTTCTTTAATAATCCATAATAACACACCAACCATTTATTCTTTCCTATCATGTATTATTTCTATCAACCTTCTATAATAAGTTGTAAGCCTTCTTTCAAGAAGATAACAAATGGTTGATACACTAAGTTGGAATTTAATTCAATTAAACATTCCCACCAAAATTATAACTCAATCACCAACTAAAATCAATTCTTAATTATTGATCTTACAGTAGATTATTTCAACAAATAAAGTCTTTTCAAGTCACATCATCCTCCATGACTACTTAATAGTTTGTAGAGACTAATCCAAACATTAACAAATAATCAACAAAATGGTTCGTACAAGTCATAATTATTGGTAAACCAATAGGTAATAATCAATGATATATTTTTTCTATAATAATGTTTTTCATATTAAACATTTAAATCTATAATTATGTTGCATTAAATATTGTGATTACTCTGGGTTTAACTCATAGAAAAACCTTCCCTTTTTTGAATAATCTCCTATCAAACTGATTACTCTACTAGACATCCAATCATCCACAATCATCCCCATTCAAGCCATGATTTTCTCCACATTTGTGAGCCATTATAATAAGGCACTCAAATATTAGTGATTTGATGGTTAAGGGAGGATAAATTACCATCATGATGATATGGGTTAGAAATAATAAATTTGAAGGAGATATGTCATATCATGATTGCTTCAAGACCATAATGAATGAGCCAATGAAATATTTCAATGATGAATAAATAAGTACCAAAAAACCCATCACATCAATAATAGAAAAACATAACAAGCATTTCTAGTAATTTCAACTCTCTCATTTTATTCTTCAATATAAGAATCATTATTTGATGTAAAAAACATTGATAAAATATGGGTGGAAATATGCTCTGGAGAGAGCTAAAAAACCTCATGCTATTTATAAGGAGACATTAGCTAGATAACATCTTAAAAAATGTGGGTTGGTTGAGTTATTTTAGAAATGGATAGGATATGGTGATTAAATATCCAAAGAGTTTGTATAAACAATGACAGTAGCTACTGTTAGATGGATATGAGTTGAGGTCACTACAAAATTAATGGAAATGTGACTGACCTACCATAGATAGGGGATTTTTGGAAACAAAGACCAAGTGATGTAATAGTAAGATATATATTATGCATAACTGGTGAATAACTAGAATATTCTAACTAGGACACACTTTATTCTTCATTATCTAAGTTATGGATAGAATTTTATAGCTTCATCATAAAATAATTTACCTATAAGGGAAGACACTCCATGCTCTATGAAGTCCATTTTAAACTCCTTAATCACCTAAGGCATAATAGGAGGGTAAATGTGTTAATTTTTTTTTAACTATACTAAAAATAATGGTTGAATAATATCAAAAAGGAAGAGCAAGCTTTATCTCATGATTGCCTAATTTATCTTATAGTACAAAAGTGTCTAAGGGATAAAAGGCCATGTTTAGAATGGGAGGAATTTTTTGGAATATAATAACTACCACCTAAATAACAAGAGGAATATTAGGTAGATAAATAATTTGAATGAGATTTAGTAGCTAAGGATTAATAAGGGAATTTGGCCATTAAAATAAGAGAATGTGAGAGAATAACAACCTACCAGAAGAACAAGGAGACTAAGATTAGTCCATTCCTCCTTAGACTCACAAGACAAGGGTAAGGAGTAAATTTAATAAGAAATGGAAAAGGATATGCACTCATTATCAATACCCAAGAAAATACAAATAGTTTCACCACCAAGTGATTCTAGGAGTTAATAACAAAGGATTAGTGTGAGATGATAAATTTGATCAATTGATTGTGATACATAAATTATATCAAGATCACCCAAATATACAATATAATTCATGAACATAGATACATTATATTAAAATTAACATAAATAAACATAAAAAAATAGCATTATGAATCTCAATCTAAATGCTTTAAACTAGTTAAAGATAAGAAAAGGACTAAATGATCATAGATCACTTACAGACTCAAAATTTTAGCATGATATTTGCTTGATCAAAATACATTGATAGTATGGATTCATGGATTTATTATACTTATTTGACTATTATAATGTTATTATATTTATTTATTTTAGCTTAATATATTTCATGAACATTCCACTCATTATTTGGAATGGAGGGAGTCATGGATTTAAATAGGCAATAAAGAAAGATTTTCCAAAAAATTCATTGGAAGCCTCTAGAGAAGAAGACTCTAGAGAGGAAGGAGGGAATTATAAGGAGTTTAATATTACTTATATTTTTATAGAGAGATAAATATTTATAGAATAATAATGGTGGTGGATAGTTCTATAGTCCATTAGGGAATCTAATGATCATTAGGGGAAGATTAGACTAGTTTAGAAGAAGGGTTAGGTGAGAAGTAAAGGTAGGCTTATAGGAACTCCTAGGAGTAGGTAGGTGGGTGGGTTATGGGAATTTAAAATTACCATATAATGGATAATTTAGTGTTATTTTACAAATAATACATGATTAAGAGAATTAATTGATTTGTGGGATGATATAATATCAATGTATAGATATGGATAATGAAAGGGGTTTAAAATAATGACTAAGAGGATTAGTAAGGATAATTTAGATATAATTAGGTAGTATTATGGATGTGATTAGAAAAAATTAGTGATGTTAGTGTTGAAATTATCAATCTAATGAAATCAAGCAAATTTATATGCATACATTTTTCCCTGTTTGAAAGGGAATTGTGAGTGGACAAAATAGGAGTAATGGTCCTTCAAAGAATAAAGACCCTCATGGATGAATATTATTAAATGATGTTATTATACACATGATTCCCCCTCAAGGTTCCATATGGGGATGAAGGATGTGAATTCCAACTCCAAAATAAGAAATGAGGGGCAAGAAGTGTGAATAAATAAGGGTTTAATATGCTAGATGTGAGATCGATGATGAAGAAAATGATCTTGACATGAGTAATGAGATAAAAATAGATTATGTCCCTAGTAATGACCTATGAATAGGGGGGAAAATATTACATCATAGTTATTGACACATCCCAATGGGGAATCAACTATAACATGATCATGATAAGACAAAAAGATGCAAGCTTTTGATGTATCCTAGGCAAGGACACATGTTATGGAGAGTTGCAGACCAAGATGATTGATAGAAAATTCCATGAGCTATCAACATATCTCAAGCAAGGATTTATGTATGGGATAACACTGAGACAAAATAAGATAATGATTTGATAATATTAATCAAGGTGTATCTCAAAGCTAAAGTTGAGAGATATGATGAAGGGGATGAGAGAGAATAAATGATATGATAAAGAGACCAAAAGATAAAGAGGAATAATTGGACTAAAATACTTTGAATCAATGAGCCATAATGTTATTAATAATTATGATGTTCCTAATAAGGACACATATAAGAGAGTGAGAGATTATAATAAATCTATAATACTAGTCATGCCCCAATCAAAGGAGGAAACCCTAAACTTTAAATGATGAATTGACCAATCAGTGATAATGGATGCCTTATGGAAGAAAATATGGAACTTATGAGTTTTTAGTTCTAATAGATAAGTGTAGGTGGTTGATGAAAAGATTAGGGAGATGATTTTAGGGATGGTGATTGATTAATAGAATAATTGATTAGTTATTGCTAATATAGCTCAAGGATTTGATTGATGCAATATGTGAGGATGATGAGGGGAAAGAGATATGTGAGGAAAAATTATGGGTAAAGAGGATATAATGGTTGAGCTAACTTTATAAATGTTATGTGACTAAGTGCTACCTTCATAATCTGAAAAGACTTCAGGCCAATGTGGTTTAGACTAAATTAGAGGATGATGATGATGAATGGATGTTAGACATGTTGGTTTTTAGATAAAGGATGAGACTTAGATGTTAGATATGAAGATAAAAGGATTAAGAGACATGATTGGATATAAGATGTTAGATGTTATTACATGTGGTTAGGTTAGATGACTGGACCTAGATGATCAAATTGATGATGGAATAAATATGATTAGATGATTAGGAAGGTGATAGAGGATAGGATAAATGATGAGTGTGTCTATTATCAAGAGATCATTGATATAATAAGGTTCATCACAGCCTAATAAATTTGATGTAAATATACCACTAGGAAGTATGCCCTATGGTATAAGTATGACCAAGAGGACATTGTGCCAAAGTGCATGATTATAAAAATGGTAAATTATTAACTCTACATAGGGAAAACAAAATCATTATTATAGATTTTTTGGCTCCATAATGGTATCCTCATTTATTTCACCTTTGATGAAGTAAAACTAATTCAAGACTAATAAAATAAGATAAACATAGACAATAAAACACACACACATACACACACACACACAAACATGATAAAAGACATGAAAATAAGTCAAAAAACAAAGAACATACAAATAACACACATAAGTATCTATATAGAGATGCATTGGCATTACTATCTTATCTATTATCCTAATGAGAATCAATGGGATGATTGATCATGTGATGGGTTGGACTAAATTGGTCATGATGACATGAATTTGGATTAAAGTTATAGACTTAGACAAGGGTATGGATTTTATGTAGAGTAAGGACTTGGATTAGAACAAGATTATGGATAAAGATTTGGATGTCAAGATTAGAACATAGGAGAAGCTAAAATTATGAGACCAGTAGGATATAATGCAATGCAAGATGATAATATGGTATGTATGATTTAGGACATAGGATAAGATGACATAAGATAAGACAAATGAGATGTTTTTTATTTTTATGAATTTTATAATTTTTAAGTTTTTTGTGAATATATATGTACATTATACAAATGAAATTACTATTAAAAGGAATACCAAGCCTAGTAACTAGGATAAGGATGGGTTGACAAAAATATGAGGGTGATAATGAAAAGGGGATGAGGACCAAATAAGAATATAATAGGGATAGCCAATGACCACATCATGAAAGAATCATATATTTAGTTTTATGAGTGTCTATTGGAGGATATGACAAGATGATTCTAGAACATTGCCCAATACATCTTCATTCCTTTACACAGGACAAGATGGGGAAGAAGGATTGAAATAATAGGATGTAAGATATGATGGTTAAGAATAATAGACAGAGGGATATGACATGGATGGGATTGATAAGGGATGTATTTTTCCCCAAAGTTTTGAGGTAAAAATGTGGACAAAAAACTATTTTACCATGATGTAAAAAACCAATTTTCATCATGGTACTTTGCCAAGGCACTAGAAGACTAGTTTTCACCATTGGATGAATGATTTTTTTAATTTGTTTACTTTTGGCATCTCTATTTATTAGATATGGGTGAGATGTAGGAATTCTGATATTTTCTTGATCTTAATCCAACATCTTTTTTATATATATGTGATACTAGGATCATATTGTCAATGTTGGATGTACTAATGTCATAATAACCTTTGTTGACTCTTGATTGAGACCCCTCCAAATATCTAGACTAGGTGTCTTCATTTATATGACTTGAGAATGCAAAGTTTTAATGTAGGATTAGTTATAAAAGCTTCATGAAACTATTGTTACCATGGCAAATTGATTACAATCCAAGCCAAACCATAAGCCCAAGGTGCCAAGGAGAGATAGAGGTAGCCATGCTTCCATTGTTAAGGACTTCATGATCACAAAACCAAGCAAACCACTACAACAAGCATTTTGAGAATTTAAGGAAGGTAAAAGAGGTTTGTGTTGCATTTTAGTTGTGTGTTTTATTCATGTTTGTTAACTAATCTCTCCCTAGTGTCTAGGACTAGAGATGTTATGCTATTAGTATGTTTCTTTCATTTTGTTTTCATTTTGGAACTAACACCATACTAACCATCCTCTCTTGAGTAAAATTCTTAAATCACATTATGGCATGCCTGGTGGGACTAGATACATCTAACACCTAAAGAATATCATTTTACAACTCTAAAATATTTATTTTAAACCTTAAAACTCTTAAAATTTTATTTTCTAACTTTATTTTTCCATTTTTGTTTACCACAGTTTTACATAGTAACTGACGTCGGTAGGTAATATCAACATCAGTTGCATAGCTTAACCAATGTCAGTTGGGTAACCAAATTTGGCTAGGTAAATGACATCGGTCACTATGTTTTTCCAAAAACATACACCCAAGAGCTATTTTTCCAAAATTTATTATTTCAAACCAAAAAGAGCTTCAAAGCTAAAGGACATGCTAACATTTTTGCTACAAGACCAAGCTATATATTTGCTCAAAACATGTTTAAATCACCATTTTCATGCTTAAAAATAAATTAGGAACCTTTTTTTGGGTGTTTAATAAATAATTTAGATGTTTTTGGTGAATGTTTTCAAAGTTTGAAAGTAAGAACAAGGGATCAAATGAACACCACCAAATCTTTCATTTTGGGCTTAAAATTTAACACACTTGTCAATTCTTGTTTTCAATAAATGTTTAGATCAAATATTTGTTTGGAAAAAAGAGGAATGTTTCATGTATGCTCATCCATTTGTCCCTTATAGGGAACCCTTAGAATCAAATTCACCATTCCTATTACAAATAGCCTAGTCCAAGGCTTAGAAAGAAAGTCATCTAAATCACTCCCCAAAAACTTATCAAAGTTTGGGTGACCTTGAAAATAACCCTAAAGTCTTTCTCTTTCATGCTTTATTTATTTTTTATGCAAACTTGGCTTGTGAGGGGGATGCCATTACCTCCCAAAAGTTATTTAGGGAAGGTTTGACTTGGGGTTTTATCTCTTGGCATTGACTTCAATTACTCCTTTGGAGTTACATACGAAACATATCTACATTTTGACATCACACTACAATGAGCAAACAATAGGATGTAGTGGTTGTAAAAAGGACTAGACCTTTTTACAACTTTCCAATGCCGTAGTCACCTAATTTTGGTGCTTGTCTTTTGAATTGTTTGATGTGAAAGTCATTATGCAATTGATTCCCCTAGAAATGTTCAAAATTTAATAGTTTAGTCAACCCCACATTGTCATACCCTTGCTAGGATTTGGATGATTATACTTAGTGTATTTTGGTGATTTATCTTACTTGGTGTTTTTGAGACTAAATTTTTTTATTTGTTCACAAAGCCATGTCAAAACCAATTTGTTTATACGTCACTTCTTTATCTAAAGAGGTGTTATGATGGTTGTTTTACACCACACTTATACCTTGAAAATTTTTAAAATTTTGTGTGCTTGTGTCAATTTGAGTGGTAGGGGGTAGTATTATGCTGCCCAAATCATGTCAAAACATTTTAAGCCTTTTAAGTCTTTGAAACATAACATTAACCACATTATTTGAGAATGCTTACACTATTAGGCTGCTCAATTTTTTTCAAGACTTATTTACTATTGTATCAAACTATTTGTTTCAAACCATGTCATGTATATCATTTGGACCTTTGTCTTATGTCATCATGCTATCCAATCTTATCTAGCTTGTTTGGTCAAATCCTAGTTTTCAACATTGAGTTTTCAACTAGCCTTGTCAAGTTTGGATTCAGACATCGATTTATTTTTATTTAGGCCTTAATTTATGGGGTTGATACATATATATTTCTCTTTTGGGTTGTATAACTTCAGTTAATCGATTACCCAAATTTGAAAACTTTTGATAGTTTGTTTATTTCATGCCTATCATCATCATTGTTTGTGCCTTTATTTGGGAAAACGTAGTCTTTCTTCAAAGAGACTTTTATCTTATGCCTTATGCCAACTGAGAATTTTTATGTTTGATTCTATGTGTCGGGTCTATGTCAAAGTTGTTTCCAAACTTGTTAGATTAAATCAAATCACATCAGCCTTTATTTTAAGTCTAGATTTTGACATCATTTGACTAAAAGTATTAGTGCATGCCTATTTTTTTGATCCTAACTTTTGACTCCACATTTGGAAAAAAAAACCTAGTAACTCAACTTTTCCCTTTTTTAGTTTAGACCTTGTTTGGAACACTTTGACGTAGACCTTTGACATGCTAGTTTTTATTCAGATGCTTGACCTTTTATGTGTATGACATTTGACTTTAGACATTTGATGTTAGGTTGTTGTATGCCAAGTTTTAACACAGATAATTTTAGAGATACAAATCCACTTTTAGACCACATTAGAGATACATCTCCACCCCTTCGACCAAGTTAGACCAAGTTTGAACCATTTGTCCTTTGAACATAGTTTTTTAGAGTTTGTATAACTCTAAGCCTTTTTATTTTGGATATTTCATCATTTATGCAGATATGTCTAGATAAAATTATGATGGAGTCATGTACAATCCAATTTATGATATAATGGTCATACAAAATGACTTTTATGTATTTATTCAAGACCCTAATGATGCTAATATGGTTTGTGAGACAGATTTCTATCTGCTTCATATTAATCATTCATGGGAACAAAGTCATGAAACAACTTACAATATAACTTGAGACTTTGATTGGTATGAAGAGGCTTGTGAGGAGGACTTTGAAGATCCAACTATAAATAATTTTTTTGGGATATAGATCCATACCCTCTTGATAATAATCAGTACATGGAACACAACCAAGAACCAACTTATGAGCCAACTCATGATTGGGATGATATGGTTTATGAGGAAGACTTGGATGCTTTGGATTATGTGAGTCATCAATCTCCACCACATCATACCATTTATATTCCAAGACCACAATATCACACCATTCTCATACTAAGACCTCATCCTTTAGTTTGTGTGAGAAACTAAGCTTCACAATGCCCAACCATTTCTATACTAAGACCTCATCCTTTGGTTTGTGTGAGTAATCAAGATCCATAATGTCCCTTCATCATTTTAGGACCTATTACTTTAGCTTGTGTGAGAAATCAAGCTCCACAACACCCCTTCATCATTCCAGGACCTAGTCCTTTGGCTTGTGCAAGAAACCATGCTCCACACCATTGTATCATTACCACCTCAAGCCTTTGTCCTTTAGCTCATGTAAGAAATCATGCTCCCCAAAGCCCTACCATTATCTAAACACAAGTCATTCCTTGTCTAATACCAATCCCATCCAAACCTCAACCCATCAAATCATTTCAAGACCAAGTTGTGTTCAAAAATGGTATTTTCCAACTCATTGGAAATGAAATCCTAGACAACCAACTAATCCAAGATATTTTTGTTGAACCAACCACTTATGATAAGTTAACTTGTGATGAATCACCTATTGACCCTATACCATTTTTCAAGGAGTCTCACTCTAATGAGCCAATATTTATTAATTCACTTCTTAATGATTATAATCACCTTTGGAAAAATCATTGCCTTAACTATGTGCCTATTTTTTAAGAGCCTCCTATTGACAAGCCAGTCACTGAGGAGTTGTCTATTGACCTATTTCCCATCTTGGAGGAGTCTCACTTTGACAAACCATTTTTTGTGAATCCCATTATGCCATCATAGGCTATTACTTGTCCAATACCAAATATTTAGTAAGACATCATTATAATAGAGTACCCATCAGATGAAGAATCAAAATTAGAGTCCAGTTTTATTCTTGAATCAACATCAGATTTACCATCAAAATTTGAATCAAAATTAGTCTCAACATCAGATTTAGAGTCCCTTGAGTTAGAATCAAATTCAGAAGAATAATATGTTCATGGTTGTTACAACATTGGTTATGCATGCCTTGTAGATCAATTTAAATACATTTGCGATCCTTCTATAGTTTTTGAGGATGAGTACTTCAGCTTCGACACAAGTTATCCTAGTATCTTATATGAGGATTATGCAGCCTTTCCCCATTCCATTACCATCAACCAAAATAGCCATATCATTAACTATCTATCTCCTAAAAGTGTTGATTAGGATCAACATAATCACACTTTGTTAAACTGCATCCATGGTGACATAGCACTTGAAGAAGAGCAAGGAGGCCAAGACCACATTCACATAGTAAAACACTCTCCTAGTGAAACCTTTTCAGAGGTGCTAGGATACAATCAAAGCTCCAAGTCAACATCTTCTAATGAAACTTTTTTAGAAGCACTAGAAGATAATCAAATTCAAAAGCCAATGTTCCTTAGTAAACCTTTTTAGAGGTGATATGGGACAATCAAGATAACTTCATTGGTGAAAACCTCTTTTAGGCACTAATAGGTGAGCATAAAATTTCTTCACTACTTAATGAAGACAAAATCAAGGATAAAATCAAAATAGCTTCCAATCTATAGCTTAATTAGATGGTAGCTATTCTCAAGATCAAACAAAAAAAAATTGGTCGTCCTCTCAAGAGAACAAGTCTTTGTCCCTACTACAACAAAAATAATGTCAAATTTAGCATCATTAACATTACATGTGACTGAAAGTCTTGATCTTCATTTGTTTCCCCACCATTATACATTCTATTATCATCTACCATTACATTTCATAGTCAAACCTACCATCCATTATATGTCCCTATTTACCATCCACGATTGCACTTTCCTTTGTAGAGGCTACAAAAATACCTTGTCTTGATGTTTGAAGGAATCAAAATCAATGACCAATGAATATCACAAAAGCATTCTTGATAACCAAATATGCATCGAGTTCTTGATAGAGTAGTTATTCAAACAAGGTATGGGCTAGAAATTAACATGATTGAGTATTCTATTTGTATCATTTGTTGATTAGGACATGCACCTTCCCATTAGTAGGAACAATAGAATCAAAAACCACACCCAGGCGAAAAACATGTTCCATGCCATTGTCATTATTACATATCCATTTTCCATTGTCAAAGTACCCAACCATTCATCCCATCACTTGGGATAAATCATCTTACCATTTTATCAAATCTATCAAAAACCATCATTATCCTTACCAAGACCATGCCATCATATCATTTCATTCCTATCTAGACTAAATCTTGTTTTTAGTCATCCTACCCAATCTTATTTTGATCTTCGCTACTTTGGTTCCTCCTACACTTCTTGTGAGAGGATTCCAATCAAGTTTCAATAGTAAATCCAATCTGTGTTTCAATGATAATTTATGAAAGTAGTGTGATAGTTGATCTGGTAAGATATTTTTCATTCTATTAAGATTGTTTATATGAGCCTGATTATAACCACCTATGGGCAAATTAGTGTTTCACCAATATTGCAACTAATTATAACTACCTATGGTCAAATTAGTGTCATTGACCTATGTTGTTGTATCCTAATTATAACCACCTATGGGAAAACTAGGGGTAATAGTTTTTTATCATGCATTACTGCATCACCTTTCCATTGTTATTTTCAATTGACTAACCATTTTTTGGATTTGAGAACTTGTTAGGACCTAGTTGGTTTTTCCCTACCTTTTATGTGGATGGGATTACTATGACTTGAGGTCATTTTAGGACTATGTAGGTTATGCTCAATTCATGTTGAGGTCAACTCAGTCCCCCTTTCCATATTCTCTCACCATTTTGTGAGTAGGTATCTTGTCATTCTCTAATGAGTTAAGATACATCAAAATGCCAAAAACATTCATAACATTTCAAAAATCCAAAAATATTTGTCCTATCTAAGCCTAGTTAGTTATCCTCAATCTACCTTATTGGGGCATTATCATCATTATGATGCTTTATTTTGATTTTATTTTTAGGCTTTCTATTTGTTTGTTTATATTAGGTTATTTATTTGTTTGTTTTTCTATTTTGTTTGTTTGTTCACTTGTCTATTTATTTGCTTTCAGCACTGCTGCCTTGACTTAGTCTATATGTGTTCATTGGGTGATTCCTTGAACACATTATTCTTGAGTCTATCCATATTCATATGTCAATATTATCATCATGGTTTTTATCATTAGTTTATTATTTTTGAGTGTTTATTGGATATTAGAAGTCAGTCCTTATGCATATTTTGGCCAATTCTTCATGGTGTTCTATCATGAAGCCTACCATCACATGCTATAACAAAAATTAGCTTCAAGAAGGTCTACAATCAATGGAGCCACAAAAGTTTCTCTTTGGTACCTTGGAAAATCCTCCCATCCTAACCTTGATCAAATCAACCCCATTAACCATTCTAGTTGTATCATTACTAATAAAGGTGTGCATCCCCTCATTGGTAGGTACAATAGAATCATTTTCTATTGATCAATATTATTATTCTATTCATTTATTTCATAAATTTTCACCCACTCATCTTAAATTTGTATTCCAAGTTATATCCTTGAGTTATGCATGTTAATCATCCCTAATTGGGGCACCATTAGTTTTAGCCAATCCAGGTCTGCTTAATGATTATAATCACCTATGGGAAAATCATTATTATGACTTTTATTATTGATTATATCCACCTTTGGGTAAATCAACATATTCTTTACATCAATGCATGCAATCATTTTATCATTTAGATTAATATTAACCATGGGTTAATTTTACCTTTCTTCTTTCTTCTTTTCAAGGGACCATCCATCAAAAAATGTGACAGCCACTCCCTTGAGGGGCCATCATCATAGGCTTCCTAAAACCATTTAGAGCTTTGTTCTTCATTCATCATCTTCTTTTTGGCATACAAGCCATTTCTCATTCTTTGAGAAGACATTTATTTGCCTATGATTTGCAACATCTTCCCAAATAGGGGCAAATTGTAGACACCTAAAATTGGTTATCAATAACCTCCAACCAAGCTTTTGACCAATTTCTACCCAAAATACACAATTTGGCCTAAAAACACTAAAACATGATAAATTATGTGAAATAAACATATTCAAGTACTGATTTTGGCTAGGGTATCCCTAAATGGGGCAATGCAATTTATGAGCCAGTTAACTTTAATCAGATCATTTTGAGTCAAAATGCCAATTTTGCACTTGGGTGCTCTGGATTGCTCTTTCCTATAAAATATTCTACATAAGACACATGCCTTTGTTATTTATTATCAGTATCATCCTAAATAGGATAATGGTTCCAACACATCTGACATGGACTTCCAATTCTAATCTAGTTGAATTTTAGACCAATAACAATGCATTCTGATCAATTTGAGTAATTTGTGCACAAATTACTTAAACATGCTTAAGAGATCATTAACCCAAATCAAAGCCTAATCAAAAATTCCATGGAACCTTTTTGAATACTTATTTTTGGAAATGAATATTGAATATCTACATCATTAGGTGACCTCATTTCTTGGGAAGACATCCCTAGGCCATAAATGCCACAAATATCAAGATTTATGCCCTCCATGCCTCATTAATGCCTTCCATGATGCCCTCCATGCCTCTTAATTACCTCTTATTCTAATGTCATGATGAGGATAATTACAAACTTAATTCCAAAAATTGAATTAATATTCAACCACACATCTCAATCTCAAGATGGATAGTTTAGGTTGATTCTAGACATTTACAAAAATCTATAGATAGGAGGCCTTACCACATCATTTATAGGACTTGAGAATGCAAAGTTTTAATGTAAGATTAGTTCTAAAAGCTTCATGAAACTAGTGTTATCATGTCAAATTGATTCCAAGCCAAGCCAAGCCACAAGCCAAAGGTGCCAAGGAGAGATGGAGGTAGCCAAGCTTCCATTGCCAAGGACTTCATGAGTATAAAATCGAGCAAACCACTACAACAAGCATTTTGGAGCATTTAAGGAAGGTAAAAGAGGTTTATTTTAAATTTTAGTTGTGTGTTTTATTTATGTTTGTTAACTAAGCTCTCCCTAGTGTCTAGGCCTAGAGATGTTATACTATTAGTGTGTTTCTTTCATTTTATTTTCATTTTGGAACTAACACCATACTAACCATCCTCTCTTGAGTAAAATTACTTGATCAAAAAGAGTATGTCATTTCAATAATGTATATGTCAATCAAGGCATGTATGTAAAATATATAATGCAAGGCATATACATGTCATGTCTAGATAGGTGTATCAATGATGCATGCATTATTAGGATCACTAAATAAGACTACATAATAAAATTTCATGATAATTATCATGGCACCACTCAATGTCAATAAGCTTGAAAATTATAGCATGCTGAAGTGTTTATCACACATAAGGCCAAGTACTGCATGCAAGGGACATGGAAATGTTGCAACACACAAGGCTAAGGGATACACACAAGGCCAAGGGCCACACACATGGGGATGTGTGTGTGTGTGTGTGTGTGTGTGTGTGTGTGTGTGTGTGTGTGTGTGTGTGTGTGATAAATAAGTGACATCAAATATGTTGAAAATAAGGGCATCAAATATGTCACATCAAATAAGTCCAAGGGCCACATGTAAGGGACATAAATCTATAATAATCAAGGCCAAAAGGACACACATAAAGATAATCATAGGGTATCCTATCATGTAAGAGAGTAAAAACATCAAAATTAAATTAATATACACCATCCATATTAATTAATTTCACATCATAGTATAATAACATATCCTTGTAGCATTACGACGATATGAGTAACTAGCTATACATGTGTGAGCATTCTAGGTAGCTTAACATGGTAGAAGGTCATAAAAAATACAACCTATAATAGTGAAACCTATGGAATAATATGCCACCATTATCAGTATGGCCACTAAATAGAGGAAGGTATAACATATATATGTAACATGTATGTCATGCATAACACTTATATACCATGAAATGTATGTGTATAAAAATAATATACCTTCTACCCAATATGTGATAAATAATATATATATATATATATATATATATATATATATATTGTAATCTAGTAATCATGTCATGCTCAAGTCCTTCTTTCTCATTTTTTTTAATATTTTGAATGTTTATGTATTTTATTTATTTTTTTATTTATCTGGTATTTTTAAAATATTTTGCATATGTTTAAAATCAGGGAAATCTTAAGAGGTATTTTATCAAAACTTGGAACTAATATGGTGATTTAACTCTAATTTAGATAAATTAAATGGAATAAAATCAAATATTAAAAATTAACTTTTGACAAGTAGAATGAAATTAAAATACTAAATTCATCAAATTAAAATCAAATAAAAGAAGACTGAGTATGAATAAATGGAAAACTTAGTTATTTCTATCTAAGATATAGTTGTGTGCATTGACAAAAGGCTACAATAAATTGATAGTGGCCAACCCTAAAATTTCATAGAGATTGAAGATAAGAATGATTATGGATAAGATATTTCAATTAAGGACAAGATAAACTACCACTATTGTCCTAAGTTGGTGAATTTTACCCTCTGATGAAAAATAAAAAAACTTGGGTCAAGATCATTTGTGATATCTTGAATTAGTTTTGTATGTGAAGATTTGACCTTCAGAGATATGTGAAGGACCTAAAAATAAATTCATCAAAGTTGAAACCTTAATATGGATTACAAATATTAAAACCCTATAGATATAAAAATGGGGAGTGTAATGGGTTTAGTTGACCCCAATCTCCCCCATGATGATTGAACATTGCCTATATATCTAATACTCTAAAGAGGGAATCCAATCCCACGTAGTTTTCCCACTTAGGGTGATTTTTAAAATTATACTCTTTGAATACTTGATCATGATTTTATTTTTATTTGATAAAACAAGATTTAGACTTGGTTGAGGATTGCTTCAAGTTATTAGAATTAGAATTGGGAATAATAGTGAAGCTTTACTTAATATGCAATAGTGTAAGTGTGCTTTTATATTGAAATTTCTACATGGTATAATAAGTGACTTAAGAATGCCTTAATATATATATATATATATTGAAAACCTCATGCTAAAAATTCTAAAAACATAAACCACATTATAAGGGAGGGTTCAAATTCAACTGTTAGAAGACCTAGGAGACAAAAATGTTTGCCACTATGTTCCCAATGGGATATTTTTGTCCTTTATGGAAACATGTGACTTTTGGGTTTGGATCTATTTGTACAAATTTTTAGAGGGGTTTTGGATATTATAAAATTTATGTAGGTGACAAATATAAATTTAGAAAATTAATAGGTCCATATAGATGCTTAGGATAGATTGAAGTTGAAAAATAGGTGTAGATTGAGTACTCAAGTTAATTAAAGTGAAATGAGTCCAAAATAAATATTATCAAGTATTTTTGAGCAAAATTGAGTGACTACATATTCCCCTCTTTACTTTAGAAATGAAATCACTAGAGTAAAGGACAAACAGTACCTGAGTGTGTATAACACACTTTATCTCTGGTAGAAGATCCATATCATGCAAGGTGTTCTATATAAAATCCTAATGCTTCATGTAAATTTTCACTTAAGTTATAGGGAAGAGAGAAAAGAAAATTGATACAGGTGTGGTTGAAAAACCTATTTGTTTTTTCATGTATTGAATCAAAATATTGTGAAGAGCTCCTCTTTGGCTTGGGAGGAATACCTATAGATAAGAAAGCACTAAAGCAAACTTGTTTGTTAGACAAATAGTTAGGTGGATTGCCTAGTGATAGCTAGATATCAGAAGTAAGGGATTCTTTAGGGGTTTTCAATCCACACATTTTAAATAATTACATTTACAAAATTGGAAAGAAGGTACTTGCATCAATAATCAAAAGGTACTAAAATTGAACACAAGAATGTTTTTTCAAGAAAATAGACTATAAATGATTAAATTAGTGATAAACTAATTAATACTAGTGCTAAAGGTTGGGGTATGCTTTAGAAAATCTTAAAGAGGTCTATGAGTGATCAGAAACAAAAAAATTAGGTTTGGTTGAGGGTAAGTGGGCAAAAATAACTTGCTAGTTTTCACTACCATAGTGATTGTTGGTAGTTGAGGTAACCATCGGTAGTTAAGCTAACCATCAGTGGTCAAGATTACTATCAGTGGTTGTCTAGACCATTAGTGGTTGGGTTAATCATTGATGATTACAATGTAAGTTTTGGGTTGGTGAATTGGTAAATAATAGGATCTAAAAGATGGATTTTGGGAGATGGTCAAGGGTTAGACTAATAACAAAATGGAAATAAAGCACACAAATATTGACAAATAAGTACTTATCTTACCAGAAGTTGATTGGGTGAGTGGTTGAAATAGGTAGCCTATTGGTAGAATCTAGCTTGATTTTAGTAGAGTAATGGTACTTGAGAACTTGGTTGAGAGGCCATGGCAAGTCGGCTCTCAATGAGATGGTTGATGATGTTGATTGACCTAAAAAAGAAGAATCCTAAATCCCTAATCTCTCGATAATTATTTCAAATGTTTTTGACCTCCTAGGCCTCTCTCTCTTATAAGCACAAGAAAGAGGTGGAATTGAAGGTGTAACTAGGCCATCTAAATATAAATTATCTATACAAAGGCTCACAACTAGATTTAGACAAGCTATATTTAGAAAATCAACATGGGTGGTTTGCATGTGCTTTTTTAAAGAGGTGGACCCTAACCATCGATGGTCAAGGTTTCTCATGGTGATCATTGATGGTCACCTTAACCATTGATGGTTAAGTTCTAAAGGAAAGAGGTCTTGAAGGCTAGGTTGATTCAACTTGTGAATCTAACTATGGGTGGGTTGGTTAGGCCAAATTGGTGTAAATTAGTCCCAATAGGGTCATAGGTAGGTTTGGGGGGTTGTCAACATTCAGAAGCGTATGTGTGTAGATTTTTAGTGTCTACATTTTGTGCCTTTTTATTGTGTTGCTTGTGTGAATAAGCTATAAAACAAAAATAAAGTACAGGTCAAAGGTTTGGTTGCCCTAAGAGTAGGAGGAGGTGTTCCCGCTCAAATTGGGATTTAATGAGGTGAAACTAAAATTGGGTCAAATTTTGATAAATGGTAGTTGGTAATAAAAATATGTGCATGGTAGGTTAGGCACTTGAGATGCAAACTTGCACACAAAGTTTGAAAAAAATATGTGATAGCGAAGATCATGCATAGACTAGGTTACCAATATTGGTAAAAATAAGGGTTAGTGCTAAGAAGGACAAGTGACAAGTGAACTACATGATCACCTATTGGTGTGGTGACTAGGAATACCTGTAAATGCAAACCTCCTAAACAATTTATGTTTTTCTGGTGGGTATCCAAGGTAGGATGTACTCTTGGTGAAAACACAAATTGGTTAAATTTTGTGGGTATCTGAGGTAGAAAGTGTTCCTAGTGAAAACACAAATTGTTCAAGTGTCATAGGTATCTAAGGTAAGAAGTGCTCTCAATGAAAACACAAATTGTTCAAGTGTCATGGGTATCTGAGGTAGGAAGTGCTCTCAAAAAGACACAATAAAGTTGGTATGCATGAGGTGGTACAAGATCAAAAGGGGTCAACATGATAATGTCATCATTGTGATCAAAAGACTAGGTAAAAATTATCTAAAATTATAGGCCTAATGGGTCCAAATAGACCAATGATGAGGTGCTGAGGTAATTAGGTTGGTTGGATAAGGTAATCTCCAAAAGTGGGTAAATCTTGGTTTAGGTGTGATAAAAAAATGATAGCTCAATTGGAGAAGTGTCAAATTGGGTTTTCTTGACCATCGATGGTTAGGGCCCCTAAAAGGTGATTGTCGATAGTCACCCTAACCATTGACGAGCAAGGGAAACCCTAAAAATCCACCAAGTAAAAAGTAAAATATAAAAATTACTTTTACTCATTATAACCTTTGTGATGGGTTAACCTTTCTCTGGTGATTATGGAGCATGTGGAGAGAATTCTTGTTGAGTTGGTGACTATTCATTGGTTGGAACAATGTGGGTGCAATTTTTATGGGTCCAAGATATAGGGAGCACATGGACATGGTCAGGTAACTATTCATGGGAATTGACCATGGCAAAGGTCAAGGAATGAGGTAAGTGGTGTATTTAATTGATAGTTTTTTGTTGAAATTACTTGTTTGTACTACTTGGGTAGGTAGTTTAGTATAGTTGGTAGAAGTGTTTTGGGCCCATTATGTCTTGGGTAGGTTTTTGTGGGTTTGGGGTGAATTTGTGGGTAAATTCCAAAATTGATAGGGGTGAGTTGGGTTGGGTAGCTAGTATGCTAGGTGTTTAAGGTGATTAGGATGGTGTTTGCATAATTAAATGCTTTATTTTGGGTAGCTAAGGTTTTTAGGCATTCTAGCCATAGAACACCCATAGTGATCATCGATGATTAGATCTGACAGTCAACTATTGACACCCTATGAAGTAGGGGTGTCTAACTATCAGTGGTCACCATGACCATTGGTGGTTAGTTGGGGTAGGTATTTTTAGGGTAACGATAGGGGTAGGGTTTAGGGTTAAAGTGAGTTTAGGTTTAGGGTAAGGTTGAGTCTAGGTGTAGGTTTAGGGTAAGTTTAAGTTTAGGTTAGGTGGGTAAAAATATAGGGTAGACAAGAATAACATGAATTAACTAAGTAAAGTGTTTGATGTGATGAAAGCTAAAGAATAGATTCAGATACATGATTTTGTGCCACATATCTTTCTTGAGCTTCATGAGGGGATGACTCTATAGGATTAGGCTCATATAGAAGAGGTAGGGCTAGGGGCTATGAGTCACTACTAGCATGTGCCTCGAGATGTGTCCATGGTTGTATCACTCATCAAGAGATGGGATCCTGCTATGAACACTTTTTTTCTCTAAATTGGGGAGATGACTATTCTTCCTAAGGACGTTCATGGGATTACCAGTATCCCACTACATGGTGAGGTGATATATCATATTGAATGGGAGAAGTAGGAGGATTATTAAGTAATTGTATGAGGATGTAATCGATCAAGTCTGATGGCATGTTATGGGATTTTGATACTCGATGTTGTATCAAATATCTCTGACTAAGAGGAGGCTCATGACCATGCTCATGATTGTGGTAGCATGCTTTGGGATCCTAGATTTGAGTAGCAAAAGGCTTCCTTATCTATTACTATGGGTTTTGGTAGAGTTACTACTTGGTAGGATGTTATTCAATTGGGTCCTTATTTTTCTTGTGTATATCTATAAGGAGTTAAGGGGATTTATGCACCATAAGAGATACAACATCAATGTCATCCTAGTTCTACATTGTTGGGTCTATGAGCATATTCAGGTGTTGAGACTAATAGGATTGTCATGGGTTGTCTATACTCGGATAGAATTCCCTATTGGCTTTATGTGATAGAAGGATGATATGGTTGCATCAAGTATAGGAGGTGATGTTCATGATGGTGAGTGGTTTAGAGGTGCACTAGGTGTACTAGTGGTTGGAGATATCACTTGGAGGTTGTATATTTAGTTTTTGATATGGATTAGTTATAGGAGGCATACCCTTACCCTTTAAAATTATATATGGATAATGGGTAAGCAATAAGGAGAGGTAGAGTTGATTTTATTTGATAGGGTACATCAATATTTTAGCTTAGTATAGGGTATCCCAAGCCCATTTCCGCATTACAGGAAGGTGGATTTAGAGGTTTTATTGCCAATGCCCCAGCCTACTCCCATAGTTTTAGATGATAGGTATGAGGAGCTTCTTGTTAGGGCTCTGATAGATGATGTTGGGTATACAAATGGATATATGGCTTGGTACCAGCCCATTCATGAAGCTGTAGATGCTGATGGAGATGATGGAGGCATGAGGTCAATGGTTGTAGATATAGTTAGTCATGATGGAGAAGTAGGGGGGATTTAGCTATAGCCCAGGCACAAGTACAAACATTATAGGGACACAAGAGAGAGACTCATTGAGGTAGAGGGTAAGGGCAGCCATAGTCATAATAGGACGACCACTAGACATAGTGTCATGGGTATGTTATCTAGCCACCATAGAGGATCTCAGGTATTATGAGGTCATAGTGTTATCATAGCTTCCTCTTGAGATGAGATATGGTGAGTATCAGGCTAGCTTGGTAGGGGGTCCCTCTATAGCTACTCTAGGATAATGGGCTTCTATAATGGGCCATGTAGAGATACCAAGGGGATACCACCAGATGGGAGTGAAAGTGTGGGTATAGCTAGAGCTAGTAGCAATGGATTAGGTACAAGTGGGGCCAGTGGTAGTGGTTCTCCATGATCATGTTTTAGACATGTTTTGATATATATTGGTAGTGATAGGTGTACACTATTTTGACACCAGCTTGGAGAGAGGTTATACATTGTTACGTGTATTATTTATGATGACATGATGTATATGATGTATGGTGTTATATATGATGTTATAAATGATGTATGTTTATGGTTTACATTTTATTGTGTAAATTTATGTTTATGATTATGGTTGATGGTCTATGGTTTCCTACATATGCATTATGAGATGTTGACTCAGTAGCTTAAGCATGTGATGTTCAAAAGATAGGTATGATGCTCTAATTTTGTTCATGGATATGATAGGATGTGTCATGATTGGATATATGGTACATGATGATGTAATCATTAATGGCTTAGGTTATGGTTATGATAATGTGGTTTGCATGAGATGTATTATGGTAATGTTATGGATAGATTGGTAGATGACATATGATATTGTTCAAGATGTTTTTATTATTAATTTTGTTTATGTTCATGAGAATGAATTAGGATATAATGTATGTTGGTATGATGTTTTGATGGTAGATGGATAGGATTATGTTTATGGCATGACATGACATGATATGGTGCACTCTCATGGTATTTTGATCAAAGATAGGTAAATGATGTGGTTCATGGATATAACTCATAATTTTATGCTTTTGATTTTATATTTGTTGTTTATGGAGATAAAATGTGGATATGGTTGAAGATGTGATGAGAATACATAAAGTAAGTAGATAAAAAACTAAATGTTTAGGATGGTGAGAGGAATCATGAGAGGTACATCTATATGAACCAATAAAAGATAAGAAAAGAAACATAATGCCTCCTCATTGATAATGACAAAAATGAAACCCAAAGTTGGATTGGCTTAATGAAAATAAGCCTTTCAGATGATAAGCATTAGCATGCTTAGATTGATAAATGGGTATCCTGATCATATTGCATCAAGTAAGCTCATAGTCCCATGCATATGATATATGGAGGGAGGATGGGTGAGACTAGAGCCATTGGCGAGACTAGCATGCCTCTTCTAGAGGCTTCCAAGAGGATAGTATAAGCAAGTTTATTCTCATATATAAAGTGTAGAATGATCGATATAGGAAGTCTATTGAGGAGAGTTGATTGTGCATTTCTGATATTATTGCTTTTATGAGAGTTGATAGCAACGTTTCTTATTGATTTTACTTTTACTTATGGGTTTTTGCTTATTTTTATTTTGCTTGGGGTTAGGGAAGCTGATAGATGTGGGAAGCTTCTAATAAATTCCTAGGTTTTGACAAGTGCATTACTTATCCATCCTTTAAGGGAGTGGTCTAAGTTTTTGTGCCTAGTTTAAATGCTTTTGATAGATATCCTTTAAGGGAATAGTCCACCTTACATTTTACAATTGTAGATAAATTTTCAATAGTTGTCTTTCAAGGGAGTAGTCTATGAATGCTAAGAATGACCCATGATTTGGTTTTGAATTTGATATTGATTTTTTTTTACTAGACATAGACTTGCATATACATGCTCAAGGGGTTACCTTTATGAAGGAAAAACTAGAGGTAAAATAAGGTTCATTACGTGAAAAGAGGTGTAAGTGAAAACCATAAAAATTGATCTTGAGGAGATGGGAAGTGCCATGAGAATCATGCCATAGGTAGATCTGTAGTACCCATAGATCAAGATTAGGCTATGATTGTGATAGACAATCACATGATTCAACTATAGTCGATCACCCCAAAAAAGAGGGAAATGAATGTGGTTGTAGGGGATCAGCTTAAGTTATACCAATGGTGATTATGATCCTTCTTTAACAATAGAAAGGATGTAGATGCAAAGCATTGAGAGGACCAGGTTTTGGTTTACCTTTGAGAGAGGACAAATGATAAGTTCCTGATCCATACTTATGAGTTATGATGTAGGGTCTAAGCTAATTAAAATAAAATTTTCCCCTTTTGCTTCTCTCCATATTAGTTACATGTTGATTTTCCTTGAGGCTGAGATCTCTAATATTGAATTCTTTCACTTTCAAGTGTTTTTTATAAGCATTCTTGATTCATTATTGATAGACATGGAGATGGGAAAGAGCATCCAAATGATGCTCATCAAATAGCTCAAGTTGGGATAAACATTCTTGATGATAATCATCTTCTAAAATGAGATTACACAAAGATATGTGAAGAGAAGATATTTAGACCTCAAGAGGCAATATAGCCTTAGTGCTAAACATGAGAGAAAAAAGCATAGAACCTGTAGGGGTTTAGATCTTAGTGTGATATGCCCATAAGGTGAAAGGGATGTGCAAGTGTCAAT
This sequence comes from Torreya grandis, assembly GCA_037957365.1. Taxonomy (NCBI): domain Eukaryota; kingdom Viridiplantae; phylum Streptophyta; class Pinopsida; order Cupressales; family Taxaceae; genus Torreya; species Torreya grandis. The sequence continues at coordinate 11,414,914 of JARHVA010000014.1, read as the reverse complement.
TTTGACCTAAGGCATTGACCATTTTGGTAGGCATGTTGTTAAGGGTTTTTTTAAAGGCCTCTGCTTGTCCATTTGCTTATGGGTGATAAGTTGATGAAAAGCTTAGTTTAATTCCAAATACATCAAAAAGACCTTAAACTTGTTTGTTTTTGAAGTATTTACCATTGTCGATGATGATATTATGGGGAATACCAAAGTGGTAGATGATATGATGGGTGATAAATTTGATAATATTTTTCAACTTTTGTTGAGATAAGAGGAATAACCTCTACCCATTTGGTGACATATTTAGTTACGATGATGATAGAGTGATGTCATTATGAAGAGTGGGGGTTGATTTTATCGATAAGGTTTAGACCCCATTATGAAAAAGGCCAAAATCAATGGAAATTTTAAGGCTATGGTTGGGTGCATGATGCAAATTAGTGTGTTTTTGACACTTGACACACTTTTTCACATAATCATAATAGTCTTAGTTAAGGGTAGGCTAGTAATATCCTAGGCTGAAGATGTGCTTAGCCACAGTGAGTCCACTAAAGTGACCCCCATAGATACCTTCATGCATCTCTTTGATAGCATGAGAGGATTTTGGACCAAAAAGGCAATAGAATAGGAGGCTATCAAAACTAAATTTATAAAGGATCCCTCCCATAATAGTGTAATGGGAGGTGCTTGGAATAAATGCTTAACAGGCATTCCTAGAGAGGCTAGAATGAACTATAACAAGGTTGAGGTAGTTGAAGGATTGCAATACCAAAGGTCAAGTGGGATATCCTCCACATTAAAGATGGTTGGAATGTCTAACTTGATTTAAGAAGGTTCATTGAGGTGATGGATAATAAATGATAGCTTAGAGTTTGATGGTGTTGATGGGATCTGAGAAGTAAGAGAAGCCATGGTGTTAACAAAATTATTAGTGGATCATAGGGTGGTTTGAATATGGTAGTGTTCAAATGATGCCAAGAGTTTTATGACTAACTATATATATAGTTAAAAAATCTCATTCTTACAGTATTAAATGCCATTGACTTGATTGACCACAAGTTGGGAGTCACCAAATATGTTGATTTTTATGACTCCCAAGACTAACATAGTTTGGAGAGCTATTATTAAGGCTTCATATTCAGCCACACTATTGATACATTCAAATTCAAGTTTAAAAGATAAAGGAAGTGGTTCACCAACAAGGATGATATCGACTCCCCCACCACATTGGCATTTGGAACCATCAAATAACATGGTTACATGATTGGTGAAGTCTGCTTGGGATAGGCTTGTGATAGACTTGTATGGAAATTTGAGAGGAGGAGGTTGCTTGCTTGGTAGGGGTGCATCGACCAACTAGTTAGAAATGACTTTCCCCTTAATTAATTTTTTTGGTGGAATTCAAGGTCAAACTTAGCTAAAAGGATGAGCCACTTGGCCACATCCTATTTTTGGTATGGCTTGGAGTGTATGTACTTAAGTAGGTCAGTATTGGTTATGATAAAAAAATTTATGGTTAAGAAGGTAGTGGTAAATTTTGGTGGCCATGAAGACTAAGGCCAAGTATAGTTTCTCAGTGTGTTTATACCAAGTCTCTCACTCAACATGTGTGTGGCATATGTAATAGACAACTTGCTCTTTATGTTGTTTGTCTTGATGGGCAAGCATTTCCCCTAGGGAATGGTTAGTGGTAGAGATATAAATGTAGAAAGGTTGGTCATCCTTAGGAGGTGTAAGGATAGGTGGAGATAGAAGGTACTCTTTGAGTGCATCAAAGGATTTTAACAATTGACATTCCACTTGAAAGATATGTCCTTTTTCAAGAGGTGATGGAAGGGTTGGCATCAATCTGAGAGCTAAGAAATAAAGAAACAAATAGATTAGAACTTCCCCTACAACTATGGATTTGCTTAAGATTGGTCAAAGGTAGCATCTTAAGGATGAATTTATTCTTGGTTGGATCAACCTCAATTCCTCGAAAGGAAATGATGAATCCAAGGAGTTTGTCTGATAAGACCCCAAAAATACATTTATTAGGATTGAGGAAGATATGGTAATGAATAAATCTCTCAAAGATAATCTTGAGAATTGATAAGTGGTCCTTAAAAAGTTTGGATTCCCTGAGGAGGTAATCCATGTAGTCCTCAAAAATTATGTAGATAAGGTCATGGAAGATGTAGGTCATTGCACGTTGGTAGGTTACACCAGCATTCTTAATATTGAAGGGCATGACCCTATAATAGTAAATCCCCCACAAGGTGATAAAGGTGATTTTGTTTTGATCTTGAGGGGCAATCAAAATTTGATTTTAACTCAAGAATACATCCATGAGAGATAACATCTCATGGCCTATTGTAAGATCAACAAGTTGGTCAATGTTAGGTAGAGGAAAGTCATCCTTTGGGTAGGGGAGGTTGAGGTCATGAAATTACACACATATACATAGTCCCCTTATGGGTTTATTGATAGGCACAATGTTTGAAACCCACTAGGGATAATCAATGGGTTGAATGGAGTCAACAGAGAGGAGATGTTGAAGCTCTTCTTTGACAAGAAGGGCTATGTGAGGATGCATTCATCAAAGTTTCTATTTGATAGGCTTGACATCATGATTGGTTATAATTTTATGGGTAGTAATGGCCAAGTTAATACTAGGCATATCAACATATGACTAGGTGAATGCAATGTTGTGAACTTGGAGGAAGGAAGAGAAGTATTGAAGTTCCTCATGGGCAAGAGATTGGACTAGTTTTAAAATATGAGGGTTACCCAAAGTGCCTATGTCAATATCCATAATGGATTCATTTAACATGGTTGAGGTCTCTAGAGTTAAGGATTTTTGGATGGAAGAATCAAGTGCACCAAGGTAGCGGATAATAGAATCATCATCCTAGCATTAGATAGTGTTAATGGAAGGAGAGTCTTATCCTACCAGTTCAAATTGGATCAAAGGGATGGTTATGGTTGCCCCTTCCTTTTGATAATTCAATGGGCTAATGGTAATCATGTTGATAGAAAAAAAATTGGTAGGATAATGTCCTCGTCCTCATACTCAAGTAGAAGGGTTGCTGGTGAAGAAGGGGTCTCTTGTTTGATGATGGTAGTGGTAGGTTATGTGGTTTTCTTCTTATTGGGTAGAATGAATCCAAGGCTATGATTCTCATGAGGCTTTCAGGTCTCAATCAAGATCAATGTGTGTAGTCCATGCTCATATTGTCCTAAGCCAAATCCTTTCAAGGCACACTTATAAAGGTATATTTTGGCAAAGTTTGGGTTGTCCAAGTAAGAGAATATAGAGGTGGATAGTTATGGGGAAGAGAGGGTGATGGTAGCATTGAGTAGCTTTTCAATTCCCCCATAGATAAAATGGGTTTGATATCTTAGGGGCCCTAATGGAGTAATGACTCTAATGTTAGGGTCATAACCTGGATGGTGGTTGAGTTTCCCATACTCTTGGGGAGTAGGGAAAACATCAAGTGTAAGGATTAGATATTCTCGAAGGGTAAGGTGGAAAAAGGTATATTTCAAGGGGTCAATGGTGGGTATTTGGTTTATGAGAATAAATGAACCGGTGGATGCCTTTATGGAAGGAAAAGTAATAGCTTTACTTTCTTTGGTTGAGAACTTGGTGATGGATGATTGAGGTGCTATTGTCATAGGTAGGAGGATGTCATTAGGTTGGTAGGTCATGTTGCATGCTATGAAAGAGATCAGGGCAACTTGTATGGTAACAACCTGACCTTTATGCTAAAATTTGACATAATGGTGAAGGGTAGAATGTGGCCAACCCATATCACAAATCCAAGGTCTCCCTAGTAGAACATTGTACTAGAATTTACTTCAACCACATAGAAGAGTTTAGGGAGCATGTATGGTCTGAACCAAATGTGGAGGATAACAGTTCCCAAGGTAGTGGTCATGGTGAATTTAAAGGATCCAAGGATGGTTAAAGTTTGGTATATGACATTATTTGGTAATTTGATTTACTCATAGGCATGGGAAGAGATGATGTTAATGTTGTCCCCACCATTGATCATAACCCATTTGATTTGGGTTTGGCTGATGTGGGTAGTAATGAAGAGAGGAGGATCTAAATACTTAGGGTGGATAGAGGGTATCTCTAATTCCTTGAAAGGAACAAGGGTAGAGAGTTGTAGAGCACATAAAAAGGCCTCTATAGGTGGGGAGTCACCTGGTCTGACCTTAATAGCCTACATAGTCTCTATCATGGCCTAATGATGGTGAGGTGAGGTGGAAATGAGATCATAGAGGCTCATCTTATCTAGAGCCTAGTGAAGCTACTTAAGAATGACCCTCTTGATAGATTCAGAGGGGTTAGCCTCAAAGGTGCCTAAGATGGTGACTTTGGGATTAGCTGAAGACATAGAGGTTTGGATCTAGTTTGGTTTAGGATGAGTTGGTGGGTATGTCCATAGAATGGAAACTTTTCCCATCCCTTTATACTTTTGTTGTGATCATGTGACCACATTAATGGTATATATAGAGGGGAAAGGTGTGAGAGGAGGTTTTTTAGATTGTGTATCACTCTAAGGTAAGAGTGGAGGATTAGGGATGCATTTGGAAATGGCTTTTGGGTGCATTGGTAGAGGAGTCAAGGGAAGTTTATCTAATAAAAGATCATCCTCATCATAGAGCTAATGGATAATGGTCTAGATAATTTTACAATTATCCATGTCATGCCTACGTGTCCTATGATAGGAACAGATTTAATGGTCATTATACCAAGCCAGTTTCAAACCAAGAGGATTGAAGGGCCTGATAGGGGGTATAGTGAGGTAAGAGGCTTGTAGTAACCTTTGGAAAATGGTTATATAGGATTTAGCTAGACGTAGGGAAGGCCTATAGGTTATGGTGTTGAGTGGGAAGATGGGCATGTTGGTAGTAATGGGTTTGGTGAGAGAGGGTTTATGTAAGGTGGTGTTTCTAGTCAATGGTTTTAGTTTGGGTATGCTAGTTGTTGGGATGTTTGAGGTTGATAGTCTAGATATTGGTAATTTGGGAAGGACCAATGAATTAGATAGTAAGTGGGCTGGTGTAACCAATAGTGGTGAATAACATATGTTAAAAGGAGCTTGATTTTTAGGCAAAGGTGAGGGATGAGTCCCTAAAATAGAAGTCATTGTAGAGGGAGATAAAATCCTAGCCATGTGGCTCTTCAATGGTTTCACCCCCTTGGTTGGTTTGGTTTGAGGTTTAGGTATAGGCTTAGATGAGATTAATTACACTTTCAAGGATGGGTGAACCAAGCTTTGTGTAGGGAAGGCACTAAGAGTTTTAGAAGGTTTGGTTGGTGTTACGGTCATTAGAGAGGTGGTTATTTTGGCTAACTAAGAAGGTGAGGGGTTGGTAAAAGTTATGATCAGTTTAAGAGGTGGTGGAAAAATGATGGATTGGTCAATTAAAGGTATGTCAGAAGGTTCAATTTTGTTGATGTAAGGAAGCCCTAACTATTGCCAAAAAGTGGTTTGATCCATGTCTAGTTTTGTGACCATGCCTAATTTTTGAATGAGTTTAGAAAAAGGTTTGTATACTAGCCTAGCCTCTTAGGTAGTGGGTGTCAAGGATACACCTATAATCTTAGGAGGAGGATTGGTAACCTCATCTATTTCCTCAAGCAAGGGATGTAAGTTTAGACTAGGTGGTTACTCTATGAGGGGTGTTTGTGAATATGCTACTCCTCTGGGCATGATGTCCATAGTTATGGTTTATCCTATGGTTAGGGGAGGTGGTGGGTTAGGAATGGTTTTTTATTTAGATAGGTTATTCAGAGGGTTTTTTGATGATTTCAAATCCTCTATGATGAAAGATAAGTAAAAAATGAACCTCCTAAGTTTGGGCTTCCAAAGGAAGGGAAAGTGACTCCACCACCTTGGTGGGTGAAGTGGGGGAGAAGAAGGTAGGTTGGATGGTAGGTTCTCCATTGATAAATGTATCAAAGACCTTATTGACCATGTGGGAATCATGAAAACATTTATCTTATGTGTCCTTAGTTTTGGCAGGGGCATGGTTCGAAAAAGGCTTCTATAATATATCAAGAGCTTGATTTTGAGGGGCATTGGGATTATCAAACATAAGTCCTCTTTATTGATAAGGCTTTGAACAACATCCTTAAAAGTATCACATCAACTAAATTCATGTCTAATTACTAATGAAAATCACAAATTTCATTCTCATTGTACCAAGCAGGTGTTCGACAAAAGAATCAAACTACTAAGAAGGTTTGATGGGGGGAAGATGTATGAGGTTAGCTTTTAGTAGTTTCTCCAGAACTGAGGCATAAGATTCTCCAAGAAAAGTGAGCTATTTTTGGTTACTTTGGTTTGGGTTATTTGTGTTTTGGTTGAATTTAATGGGAGAACTTTGTTGATTGACATTGGGTGGAGGGGCAATTTTAAGGACAACAACATTCATAGTCCTTTTGCTTTTGGTTCTAGTATTGGCTTGGTTGCCCGGTTTGGAGGAGGAGATTTTGTTGGTCTTGAAGGTATATTTTTTGTTTCATAACTTTAATAATTTTAGCTCATATATGGCCTATTTTTATAGATTATGTACCATGGGAAAATATTCGTAAAAAGTTCTAAATCTTTGGACACTTAGTGTAGAAGATATATGTTTGGCACAATCTTGAGCAAAAAGCTCTAAAAGTTCAGGTTGAGGCAAGGAAAATTAAAGTTGATTAATCAATCTTATCCAATGGGTGATGAAATTTTCAAGGGACTCATCATCAAATTTCCTAATAGAATAGAGGTTGGTTATAGAGACATTCTTTTAAATGTTAATGGAAAAGTGATCTAAGAAAACCTAAGCTAGTTGGGTGAAAGAAAAGAATGAATGCCTGGTAAGGGAATTATACCATTCAAGTGTCAATCCATAGAAAGACATGGGGAAGGTTTGGAAGAGAAGGTAATAATTGTAAGAAATAATGTAGCATGCATGCCTAAAATCCCTAAGGTGTTGTTGCAGGTCCTCCTTGCTCTGAAATTTGGTAAATTTAGAAACTCCCATTGAGGAGGGTAAGGTTTGATAGAGACAAAGGGATGAATAGGTTCATTACAAATCTACTCATAGGATATAATGTTATGAGACCCTAGAATGGATGACTCGAGGTTTGTCATCTTTTCCATGATCATTTTCATTAAGTCATTTTGAGGTGGTGGACCAAGAGGATTGTAAGGTGGATATTATGGTTGAGATTGGGTAACATATTGGTAGTTGTTTAGCAGTTGAGAGGATATCACATTTTGGAATGTGGATGATAAATTTTGGGTAGTTGGTATGTAGGGATAGGTGGATGATGGTGTGTTGTTCCCAAATTTATCTATGCTTATTTTGATGGACAACCCCTATGAAATTTGTCTGTTTCGTGACCATACTCTAAGTTCATCATTTGAGACAAGTTTCTCTTGATCTCGAGCATAGTTGAATAACATCCTTGAAAAGTTCACAACATTTCCTCTTCATCATTTCTCAAAAAATTTGAAAGTCATTGTATTCTTGATGTGATCAGCACATTAGACTTTGATAAATTTCAAGGAGTTATTTTTGTTTTTTACATGCAAGGTTGGTAGAAATTGCCACTATTGCATGTTGCTTTTATTTTTGGTTTTATGCATGGGTGGAAAAAATTACCACCCTTGTATTTTATATCCCTTTTATGTAGGAGCAATAATTTTCACCACCCTTGCATATTTTTCTCCTCTACATACATGGGCGGTGAAAATAGCTGCCCTTGCATGATCTCAATTTTCATGCATGACATTTATGACTACGTGTGTTGAGTGGTTGGTGTTAGTTTTAGGGCATTTAAATGTCAATTAGCTACTCATTTTGATCATTTTAAGTTGTCTTCCCCTCCTCTCCTCAATCATTTGATTGTGCCAATGAGTAGGATTATGATTTTGTTGACTTCAAGTGTAGGATTTCGTAATTACCAGGTAGGTTTTGCTTTCTTCTCTCTTTGTTTCTAGGTTTTCTTTTTTAGTTCTCTTTTTTTCCTTCTTTTTAGGTTTTATTTTTCCCTTCTCCCCCTCCCTCTCTTCCCTAAAGAGGCGTTCTAGGTGAAAGCCTAAAAAGTTCACAAAACCTGTCGATCAAGTTTTCTCCTATTCAAGCGAAAAACATCACTACTGTTACATGAGTATTATACACCATGTGCAAGGGAAAACAATTTTGTCACCCCTGCATAAGCTCAACCTATAAAGGTGGTAAAAATTGCCACCTGTGCATAAATGGATCTTAATTTCACATGCCACGGCTGCGATTTTTTCCACCTGTGCATGTTTTCACCTCAACTTGCATCAACAAAAAAAAATCCACTAATACAACTTCCCCCCCATATGCAAAGGCAAAAAAATTTGCCACCTATGCAAACTTTTTTTTAGATTTCTTAACTCTTGGAAATTTTGAGTTTTTTCTTTTTTTAGCCCACTTTCTTTTGGATTTTTAGCCTGCTCACACTTTATCCCTTTCAACCACATTCCCATGGTTGTGATCATCAACATGCAATTTTCCCAGATTGCTAGTATTTCCCCTAATTGCATGATCATGATTTTTGTTACAATTTCTCTTGTGGGTCCTTCTTCATCGACATCCTCTTGATAAAATCTCTTCCAGATGAATGAGGTTTCTTCAAATAATTTGAAGACAATGAAGTACAAATATCAAGGTGTTTTTCTAATCACCTCAGTTACTTCTAATGTCGATGACATTAGAGATACAGAGATCGGTCATGTGGATATGGCTAAGTTCATGGAAAGAACTAAATCAAGCAATCCCAGCCATGAAATGAAGAAGATAATCAATAGCAATATTCATTTGGTATCTTCTTTTCCTGTAGCCATTCACAACACAAAATTTGTTCTTCAGTGCACTCAGTTATATAATAAGGATACCAAGACTGTGTTAGATGCTAGTGGTAATGTGGTGATTAGACTGAATCCTAAGTTCATCGATAAAGTATTCATGTGTCCTCCTGCTACTGAAGTATTAAAGTTTAATTTCATCGAAGCACAAAGAGAATATGACAAAGATCCTGAAAGAGTGAAGAAAGTAATCAACAATAAATGGCTCAAGACTCCAAGGGAAAATTTATCAAGATGGCCACAGAGCTTTCCAAGAAGTGACTTTATAGAAGAAGTCGGTGACCTGATCACTCTTCTCAGTAGGGTAAGAGGTTTACCTACTTTTTTAAAGTTTCATGAATGGATGTACCCCATCATTAAGATAATTCTCCAAGGCAAACAAATTATTTTCTAAGGAGAACAAATCAGCAATGCTCTACATGAGCAATTGATGAAGGTATCCACTACCTCCAAATTCTACATGACTTCATACCTAATGTATATTGCAGCCTCGATGAGAACCTTTCTAGGTTTGACATCAGAAGGAGATAGGAGAGTAACCCTAGTATATCAATATTACTCTCAGTTGACATTGAAGGGTTCTATTCATCATTTCAAGAGAGTAAATGACACTTTCTTTATGGTATTTTTATGTCTCTTTGATCCTTGATTAGAACAAAAAAGAGTGTCAGATGAAGCTTGGATAGTTGTGAATGACTTTGGATGTATGTTCTTACAATTTCCTTCTTTTTCGTACCTATGGGTTGGCTTTTTCCAAGGTCATCCTTATATGCTTTTGAGATTCCCTTCAAATAAATTTGTCTTAATGGAGCTAAGTAGCTAAATAATTGTCATACATAATAAACAAATGGAACTCAAGAAACCTAGTTTTAGGGTCCCAATTGAAATTGGCAAGTTTTTAGTGTTAACCACTAGAAAAGCTAGAGTTATGGAAACTGAAATGCAACTTGTAACCATAAATCAATTTAAAAGAAGACCAAATTTTGATTATAAGGGCATAAATGATATGATCAGAAGGAAAACCCTATTTCATGAGCCTATGATTGAAGATGTTTGGGTAGATCTGAGGACTGCATAAGACGTCAAAAAAATGGACTTTAGTAGATTATCTCTTGAGTAAATAAAATATTTGGGACTTACTGATATCCTTGAGAATCTATTGGATGATAGATATTTGATCAATAATAGATACCATGCTAAACAGGTCACTAATGCCCCTCTTCCCCCAATCTAATAGTCACAAAAAGAGTTGACTTCCTTAAAGAAAATATTTGAACCGATATTGGCAAACACTAATGATTGGTTAGTGAATAAGGGAATCATTTTGAAAGAATTTATCAGAGGATCATAAGCTAAATTTTAAGAGGAAATAAGAAGAAGAGTAGAAAATAGGATGAAGAATAAAATTAATGTTCCTTTTTCTTCTAGGCTGCATAAGCCTAAAATCATATTTGTGACGAAGAAGTCAAAAGTTACAGAAAAAGAGCCAAAAATAGTAGATATGGAAGTTGAGAAGTAAAGTGCTGAAGAACTAGTAAGATAATAGATGGAGACTGATGATAGGCCCACAGATCAATGAGAGAAGGAAACTTTTCCTCCTCAAGATAATATGCAGTAAGAAACTAGAACTTCTTCTTCCCTGCCAGGCATGCCTATTGTAACTCCTTCACCTATTTCTCCAATTAGTGTTCCCTCTTCTAGATAACCCTATCCTTCTAAAGTAATTTTTGACAACCCTCAAGTCTCCTTTGGAGATATTCTTCATTCCTTGGGATCAATTCCCAATTTGTCATCCCCATCCTTTGATATCCAAGATATTTTTGCTCTGGATCACTCAGTAGAAGGTGTAGTTTTTATTGACACTCCACCTATTATTTACACTACCAGTGCGAGTGTAACTCCAATGATGTCAATAATGGAGATTGATACTAATGTAAGTACTTATGTGATCCCACCTTAGTTGTCAGCTTATACGCCCAAAATGAAAAAATAAGTCATCTCTCCAGATGACTTTGATTTCAATAAAATGGTGTCAATAAAAGTCAAGGCTCCCAATAAGCTAAAATTTATTTCAAAGATGATTGGGGATAAGGGACACAAATTTATATAAGTTGTAAGACCTCTATAGGATGCAACTATTGAAAATTTTGATGTAAGTGACTACTCTATCTCTAGAGTTGAGTTAGGTAAGATAACTCATGAAAGTGCTAAAAGTGATATGCAGTCAACTATGGACATCTTGGTTCAGAAGTTTGATAGAGAGAAAGAGATGAAGGATCATTATAAAGTAATGGTGGAATAGTTGACTATAGTGGTAAGAAGGATCACTTTCACTCTTAAATAGTAACTCCAGAAGCCATTTCCATAGAAGACCCCATGATTTAGAAAGAGTAAAATACCTATCTAAAAGGAAAAGTACTTGAAGAGTACTTGGACAAGATGCATACTCAAGGAATTTCCTTGCTCACAGAGTTATCTAAGAAAATAGATAAAATGAGAAAAATAAGAGCAAAACTGGATGATCTTATTAATATTATTTCTTAGGATATTGAAAGCATAAGAAAGTATCTTAATAAATGGATGGATATGAAGAATTTAAAAATGATCACTCTAATATCAATTGACATTATTACTGATAGAGACTCTTACATTGAAACTAAAGAAGCATTGATATATAGAAGTCAAGTGCTTAAATAATTGAACAATGACCTCAAATCATCAAAGGACCTCAGTGAACAAAGTGACATCAGTCTTTTGTATAAATTGGAGGAGCTACCTTGCAAGCTTACATCACAAGACAACCAATTCCTTTCAGTAGAATAAATGATTCAAGAATTTGAAGGTATGTTCTGGAAGGAATTTGAAGATAAGGTATTCTCAGTAGCCTTCATGGACAATATTCTGGATAATTAGTTAACTCTAGATAATCTAAAAACTAGGTTAACTAGTCATGTAAAATCAGTCACAGTAGTGAGATATGCCATAGTTAGGGTGAAGGTGATTTTCAAGAATATTTTTACTCCAGATAGTATCGGGATACAAGTAGCTATCACCATGTATGATGCTCACATGAAGAAACATGGGGCTAAAAATTGAATCAATTTTCCTTTGATTTAATTTTCATTTTTTCAAATGCACTTTTATAACTGCTTTGGACATCTTCACATGTACTTTTGTCATGTGTATTTGCATGTAAAAATATGGAAAGTCCTAAGTCAATTAGGACTCCTATCTTTGACTAGCTCAAAGTAATTAAGTCTTTTTCTAAATCCTCAAGGCCCCTCCCTATAAATAAGGAGAGCCTTTTTTGTAATAGGGAGAGACATATAGATCTTTTAGTGATTGAAAACAAAAAACTCCTACCCAAATTGAGATGCCTTTTGAGACTTTGAGCTCAGATTGTAAATTATATTTTCTTAAATGAATGAAAAAGAAAGTGACTTTTCAAACTTTGTATTGAAATAACTTATGTTATTTAAGAAATAGTTCTTATGTCCTTTTCCTAATACCATCTCATCTATTTGATTAAATAAGTAGAGTGAGCATAAATAATCTAGGAGATGTCCTAAATTTGATTATGGAGACTTTGTGCTACTATAATTATCTTTAGTTTGTGTTTTAGTACGAAGGGCATTGAAAAGGCTCTGAACTAATTTTATCCTTTGTGATCATATACTTTGTTGTATTTTTTGGTGGAGACTTTGGGCTGCACTTCATTATACTATTATATAAGTTATAAATTAATAAAAAAGGCAATGATAGGCTTTGTACTCTCATGGATTCCTTATGGTTTCAGCTAATATCAAGAAAATTTTCCTTTACTTTGTAAACATCATTTATGAAAAAAGAGAAATGGATGATATGATCTCACCCCTGAGTTACTTTTTAATTTATATTAGTTTGTAATAGTTTATAGGGAACATCCCCTTGCTGAGAGTAGAGATTTATCTCATTACGCTATGGCTGATATACCCATTTTGCCTTTAGTTAGTTGACGATAAAATATTCACCCAACATTTTTTTGGTGACTCTGCTAGGGAAACAAATGCACACTTTGAAGCCTTAATCTTTAAATTGAAGCATTTCTAGTTCTTTTCCATTCTACACTCTGGCAGATCCATGATATACATGAAGCTAGAGATCTCAAGGTATTGTTGATCTTGTATTTGAGTTGGTGCAACAAAATAATTTTTATCTTTTTTCTCCATAATCTCACCTTCAGTGAGCTAGGAGTTTTCCTCCTACCAACGTCAGGTCTCCAATACTAGGCAAAGCTTCTAGCTCTAGTGCTAGTAGAGTTTTTTCCATACATACCCCACAAAGGTTTGTTATCACTCCTTTTAATCATCACATCATGGCAGCCCAAGGTCCTTGGGGTAACACTTTTGGCCCTCTTAATCTAACCCTACCTTTACATGAACTCCTCGTAGTTTAAGAAAGAATTTTTCCAAGTTCTATGGTGATGGGAAGGTTCATCTTGATGAGCATATTGTAGCTTTCTGTATAGCATGTAGTGTGATAGGTGTCAAATATGAAGATATAGTGGTAAGATTGTTTGTATAAAATTTACAAGGCATTGCCGTAGATTGGTTTTATCACCTTCAAGCTTAGACTATAACTAATTAGATCATTCTCAAGGCCAAGTTTGAAGCTAGGTTCAAACCTACAGAGGATGCTCATGCCTTGTTGGCTAAACTTACACAAATGAAGAAGGAGCCTCATGAGCCTATGCAGGACTTCATTGCTAAATTTAATAAGCTGAGGAATAGGATCCCTACAATTTCTTAGCCAACACCAAAAAATCTTAGGTGCTTCTTCATCAATTCTCAACTCCTCGAAGTAAGTTTTTTGTTGAGGTGGGTTGGCCCTATAGATCTTTTTACAACTTAGATTTTGGCTACTGAGGTCAAATATGATCTTATCCTAGCAGGGAAAATAAGAAAAGATTCTAATAAAAATAAATTTTTCTCATCTACTAAAAGTTATTCTACAAGCACTACTGATCCTATGATACAAAAGTTAGCAAATGAATTACTAGCTATAAAAAGGGAAATGGCCCAAGGTATGTCTACTCCTTCTTATCGAGATATACCAAGGAATAAATTTCTCAACCATTCATATCAAGGAAATTTTATGAAAAATCAAGGGCAATCCAATCATCTTCCTCTCACATAAGGGAAGCTTGGCATTGAAGTAGTACCGATCAACTCGACAGTTGGTTATCATGAAGCCAAAAATGATTTTTCTTTCCAACCTGAGTTGGACCAAGAGGATGATGTTAATTTCTTTACATAAAGAGAAGAAGAATTAGCTGGTGACTCTAACATTGGTTTTCTAAATTACCAAGATGAATCTAAAGAAAAGAAGTTTTTGATGGATCATATGTTGTTTTTACTAGGTCCCAAAACTAGTCAACTAAACAAGCTGATAAGGGAAAAGTAGGAGAAGAACCTTAGCCAATAATCTCAATTGCTAAATGGGGGACTTCACTACCTTTCCAATCAAAGGACCTGATGAGAAATAAGAAAGTACCTCAAACAATCTTGTACCTTCTACTTCAATTTCTCAGACTAGTACCACATCAAATAAAAATTAAAATGATGGACTTCCTTTCTCTATTTCTAGTTCATTTTAGTTATTCGATATAATTGATCATGCTAGGAAGACCAAGATCTAAATATCTAAGATTGTGTACTTACAATCTAATCCTAAATAGTTTGATAGGTTAGCTGAATATATCAAGAACAAAACCATCCTTACAGGACAAGACTCTCCCAAAGTGACTTTTGATCCCCCAAAGAACAAATCTATCCAAAATAATCTTGTTGCTACTCCCCTTTTTGCCCCCAAAAAAATAAAACCTTTCTATGTTTCTCTATTGATCAATGGTCATAAGTTGATCAACTGTATAATAGACTCTGAATCTTCTTATAATGTTATGCCTGCCAAGGTAGCATATTCTCTCAATCTTTCTTTAACTAAGAATTTTGGGAGATGTTTTTCCATGGAAAAAAAGCAAGTACCACTTTTAGGTTAAATTAAATATGCTCAATTTGCATTTGTGGCTTTTCCAGATAAGAGGATTAAAATGATAGTCTTAGTGGCTGATATTCTAGCCTTTTATGGCATTCTGCTCGCATGTAATTTTTTTAAAGACGTAGGTGGAGAGTTGAATATGGATCTGTCTGAAGCAAGGATAATTGTTAAATGTATCATGCAAAATTTGCTTCTTGAGAAAGATTCAAAATATATTGTCACCCAAACATTAGACCCCGAAGCTCAAATTTTATTTGAATCATCAGGGATGGGTAATTGTTTTCTGACCACTAAAGACATTTTTAGCTCATCAGATGAAAGTTCATTAGGTGACAATTCAGAAAATTATATGGAAAATTAGAATAATTTTTAGAGCAAAGTTTAGGTAAGAAAGAATCTTCCCTCACCAACGAAGATAAATTTTTAATAAGATCAAATTCTAATGATGGTTAGATTCTAGAATTTGACGATAGCTGTTGTTTTACTGGTTCTGGAGCTGGGATTGTTTTGATGTCCCTTCAAGGAGAAATTTTCCGTTATTCTTATAATTTGTAGTTAAATAATACCAACAACACCACTGAGTATGAATATTTGTTGCTTGGATTGAAATTTGTTCATGCTAGAGGTGTCAATATTATTCATGCCATAAGAGATGTTGAATTGGTGGTTTATCAGGGAATGAATCTGTATCAAACCAAAAATAAAATATTATGACATTATCATAATCTTGTATGGGATTGCATTTAAATTTTTGATGCTTTCAATATTTCTATGGTGCCAAGAGAGTTTAATGATCATGCAGATTCTTTGGCTATCTCTGCAACCCTCATGGTTCCTCATAAAGATTTTAAAGGGAATAAGTACACTATTGAGCTGGTCTTTCGACTAAGTGTAACTAATAATTCCAACCATTGTCAGGTGTTCAATGGTGATAATCAAATCACCACTTTTCTAGAAAATATGGATGGCTTTGAGAAACTTTATTTTGAAGGTAGTGAATCTCCACCATGGGAATCAGTTCTCGAAATAGATTCAAAAATTGGTGAAGAGTTTCTTCAACTCAAAGGGAATAAAATTCTAAAAGGTTTGGTTTATCTTGAGAATTTATTTGATAAGCATGACAGGTATATCAAGCAATGATAAATGGATTCAAGTTCCTCTAAGGAATTTGATCAAATAAATTTGAGTACGAAAGAAAATCTCAAAATGGTCAACATTGAGAATTGTTGCACTTCTGATGAAAACCTTAAATTCATTACTCTTATTCATCGTTACATTGATGATTTTGCATGTTCTTATGATGATTTTAGATATCTCAGGCTTAAATAAATTTGACATGAAATTCCTCTCAAAGTTGGGTCATTGCCTCACAAGCAGAAACAAAGGCAATATAACCCCAAAATATCAGGTACTATCTTTTCTGAGATCTAAAAGATGTTAAATGCAAGGATAATTTTTCCAATCCATCATTCCACCTAGGTGGTGAACATAGTTCCTATGAGAAAAAAGAATGGAGAAATTTGTATATGTGTTTATTTTAGAAACCTAAATCAATCTTCTCTAAAAGATAACTACCCCCTACCCATCATGGATCAAGTATTGCAAATAGTGACTGGCTTAGAAATGTTATCAATGTTGGATGGTTTTTTTGGGTATAATCAAGTGGAAGTCAATGAAGCAGATCAATATAAAACTACTTTCACTACACCTTGGGGCACATTCACATATCACAAAATGTCTTTTGGTCTGATCAATGTTGGCGCCACCTTTCAGAGAGTAATGGGGCTTGCCTTTAGAGATGAAATAGAAAAGCTTATTGTGGTATATCTTGATGACTTGACCATTTTTTCCAAAGATCATCCTGATTATGTGCATCATTTACAATAGGTGCTAGAATGCTGTTGGCAAAATGGTATTTCTCTCAATCCCAAGAAGTCAATTTTTGGGGTTACAAAAGGTAAATTTTTTGATCACATTGTATCTTGAGAAGGCATAAAAATTGACTCAAAAAAAGTCAATTCTATCTAAAATCTTACTCTACCTACTAATAAGACTACAATTCATTCTTTCTTTGGAAAGGTGAATTTTCTACGAAGGTTTATTCCTAAATTCATAGAGAAGACTCACCACATTGTTGACATGAAGAAAGGAAAGGTTACTTTCCATTGCACTATGGAAGGCAAAGCAAAATTCAAAGATATCAAGAAGGATATCACTCATACCCCAATCCTGGTTTACCTAGATTATACCAAATACTTCGTAGTATATAGCTATGCTTCTGAACATACACTTTCAGCCATTTTGGTTCAGGAAAACAAAGGAGTGGAGTCTCCCATATCATTTATGAGTTGTCCTATCAAAGCTCATGAATTGAAATATTCAAATATGGCAAAGCATGCTTATGTTTTTATTAAGGCAGTAAAACATTTATGTTTATATATCCTAAATTTATATATTATTGTTTTAGTGCCTAATATAATAGTAAAGTCCATTTTAACTCAACAGGAGTTTGGTACTAAAAGGGGCAATTGGATTGATAAAATTTAAGAGTTTGATCTTGATATCAAACCTACTAAGCTTGTGTGGGGAAGAGTTCTCTGCCAATTAATTACTGATAACATACTAAAAGAAATAGGACATGAAGAAATAGAGGTTGAATACATGCCTACAGTTCTCTTTGTCACTACTACTGATGAGAGGTATTCCAATATCACTCATTTTATTATCTATGGTGAGTGTCCTACCCATCTATCTTATAAATAAATAAAAATGTTAAGTTGAAAGCTGATAATTATGTCTTGTGGGATAATCATTTGTATAAAAGAAGCCTTGATGGGGTATTTCTTTGTTGCATGGATAAGGCACAACAAGGTAAACTTTTAGAGTCCTTCCATAATTTGGCTTGTGGAGGACATTTTTTTACACCTGTGATGGCTCACAAGATTCTATGAGCTAGATACTATTGGCCTACACTATTTCAAGATGCATACAGTTGGGTATGTAGGTGTGAGTTGTGTCAACAGTTCATTGGAAAACTCAAGTTAGCCGCATTACCTCTCAAGCTGATGGTGATTAAAGAACTTTTTCAATAATGGGGTATTGATTTCATTAGTGCCATGAACCCATCCTCAAGTGCTAGACACAACTATGTTCTCACTGCAATAGACTATTTTACCAAGTGGGTGGAAGCCATTCCAATTAAGCATGCTACTTCAAAAGTAGTATGTAATTTCCTTAAGGAAAATGTTGTTTCCCGATTTGGAGTTCCAAATAAGATTATAGTAGATAATGCCACTTTTTTCTCTTCTCATGAGATTACTAACTTTTACTATAATCATAAAATTGTTCTTTCCCACTCCTCAGACTACTATCCGTAAGGAAATGGTCAGGTGGAATCAAGTAACAAGAATCTGGTTACTATTATCAGGAAACGAGTAAATGACAATCAGAAAACTTGGCATAAAGTGTTGTTCGATGCTTTGTGGGCAGATAGGATTACACCCAATAGGGCAATAGGTATGTCACCATTTCAAATTTTGTATGGTTTTAATGTGGAGATACCAATCACCCTAGAACTACTAGCATTAAAGTTGGCAAAAATAGTCAAAGGTCAAAATTTCAAAAATTCTATTGATAAGAGGATCATGTGCTTAACTGAACTAGAAGAGCAATGAACTATGGTAGTAGACCGTATTGTTGCACATCAAAATTAGGTAAAGAAACTCTTCGATAAGATAACAAGGATTCATGATATTTAGATTGGCGATCAAGTCTTGTTGTGGGACAAGAGAAGAGAACTAAAAGGAATGCATGGAAAATTTGATTCCTTTTGGAGAGGTCCATTCACCATTCATCAATTCTATGGTGAAAATAGCTTCTTACTATAATATCAAAATGGAACACCATTCTCACTATCTCATAGTGGGCAACATCTGAAGCACTTCAATCCTTGAAGTATCAGATAAGTTCATTTATGTATTTGTATAGTTTTATGTTTTTATTTGTCTTTTTATTCAATTTTTATGTCTTTTTATTTTTGGTAGCTTGACTCCATGGCCCAATGACATAGATGAAGGCACGTAGAGATTGGATTCTACTCCCTTCTATTGTTTCAAAGTTTGATCAATGGAAGTTCCCCAGCTAGAGCCAGTTGTTTCCAAAATTAGCTACACTTATTTTGATGGACAACCCCTATGAAACTTGTCTGTTTCATGATCATACTCTAAGTTCATCGTTTGAGACAAGTTTCTCATGATCTTGAGCATAATTGACTAACATCCTTGAAAAGTTCACAACATTTCCTCTTCATGATTTCTCAAAAATTGTGAAACTCTTTATAGTCTTGATGAGATCAGAATGTCAAACTTTGATAAATTTCAAGGAGTTATTTTTGTTTTTTACATGCAAGGTCAGTAGAAATTGCCACTATTGCATGTTGCTTTTGTTTTTGGTTTTATGCATGGGTGGAAAAAATCACTACCCTTGCATTTTCTATCCCTTTTATGTAGGAGAAGTGATTTTTGCTGCTCTTGCATATTTTTCACCTCTACATGCATGGGCGACAAAAATAGCCATCTTTGTATGATCTCAATTTTCACATGTAACATTTATGACCGCTTGTGCCAAGTGGTTGGCATTGGTTTTGGGGCATTTAAATGCTAATTAGTTACTCATTTTGATTATTTGAAGTTGTCTACCCCTCTTCCCCTCAATCATTTGATTGCCCCAATGAGTAAGATTGAGATTTTACCGACTTTAAGTGTAAGATTTCATAATTACCAGGTAGGTTTTAATTTATTCTCTCTTTGTTTCTAGGTTTTCTTTTTTTTTTTTTTCTTTTTCAATTTTCTCTTTTTTTCCTTCTTTTTAGGTTTTATTTTTCCCTTCTCCCCCCTCCCTCTCTTCCCTAAAGAGGCATTCTAGGTGAAAGCCTAAAAAATCCACAAAACTTGTCAGTCAAATTTTCTCCTATTTGGGTGGCAAAAATCACCGCCATTGCATGAGTTTTATACCCCATGTGCAAGGGTGGTAATTTTTGCAACCCTTGCATAAGCTCAACTTGTAAAGGCAAAAAAAATTGCCACCTATACATAAATGGATCTTACTTTCACATGCCACGGTGGTGATTTTTGCCACTCATGCATGTTTTCACCTCAACCTACATCAGTGGCAATTTTTGCCGCTGATACAACTACTCCCTCATATGCAAAGGTGGTAATTTTTACCACCTATGCAAACTTTTTTTTAGATTTCTTAACTCTTAGAAATTTTGAGTTTTCACTTTTTCAAGCCTACTTTCCTTTGGCTTTTCAGCCTACTCACACTTTAGCCTTTTCAAGTGCATTCTCATGGTCGTGATCATCAACATGCAATTTTTCCAAATTGTCAGTATTTCTCCTGATTGCATGATCATGATTTTTATTGTAATTTCTCTTGTGGGTCCTTCTTCATCAACATCCTTTCAAAAAAATCTCTTCTAGATGACTGAGGTTTCTCCAAAGAATTTGAATATAATGAAGTACAAATATCAAGGTGTTTTTCCAATCACCTCAGTTACTTATAATGTTGATGACATTAGAGACACAGAGATTGGTCACATAGATATGGCTGAGTTTGTGGAAAGAACTAAATCAAGCAATCCCAACTATGAAATGAAGAAGATATTCGATAGAAATATTCATTTAGTATATTATTTTTCTGTAGCGGCTCACAACACAAAATTTATTCTTCAGTGCACTCAGTTCTACAATAAGGATACTAGGGCTGTGTTAGATGCTAGTGGTAATGTGGTGATTAGATTGGATCCTAAGTTCATCGATAAAGTATTCATGTTCCTCCTGATACTGAAGTACTAAAGCTTGATTTCATCGAAGCACAAAGATAATATGACAAAAATCGAAGAAAGATCGAAGAAAGTAATCAACAATAAATGGCTCAAGACTCCAAGGGCAAATTTGTCAAGATGGCCATAGAGCTTTCTAAGAAGTGACTTTATAGAAGAAGTTAGTGACTTGATCACTCTTGTCAGTAGGGTAAGAGGTTTACCTTCTTCCTTACAGTTTCATCAATATATGTACCCCTTCATTAAGATAATTATCCAAGGCAAACAAGTCATTTTTTGGGGAGAACAAATCAGCAATGCTCTGCATGAGCAATTGACAAAGGTATCCACTACCTCCAAATTTTACATGACTTCATACCTAGTGTATATTTCAGCCTCGATGAGAACCTTTCTAGGTTTGACATCAGAAGGAGATAGGAGAGTAACCACAGTATATCAATATTACTCTCAGTTGACATTGAAGGGTTTTATTCATCATTTCAAGAGAGTAAATGATGTTTTTTTTGCAATATTTTTGTGTCTCTTTGATCTTCGATTAGAACAAAAAAGAGTGTCAGATGAAGCCTGAATAGTTTTGAATGACTTTGGATGTATGTTCTTACAATTTCCTTCTTTTTCTTACCTATGGGTTGGATTTTTCCAAGGCCATCCTTATATACTTTTGAGATTCCCTTCAGACAAATTGGTCTTGATGGAGCTATGCATGCAAATAATTATCATACATAATAAATAGATGGAAATCAAGAAACCCAGTTTCAGGTTCTTAATTGAAATTGGTAGGTTTTAAGTGTTAACCACTGGAAAAGATGGAGTTGTGGAAACTAAAATGTAGCTTGTAACCATGAAGCAGTTTAAAAGAAGACCAAATTTTGATTACAGGGGTGTAAAGGATATGATCAGGAGGAAAACCCAGTTTCATAAGCCTATGATTGAAGATGTTTGGATAGACTGAGGATTGTAGAAGATGTTAAGAAAATAGACTAAAGTAGATTATCTCTTGAGTAGATAGAATATCTGAGACTTACTGATACTCTTGAGAATCTAGTGGATGATGGAGATTTGATCAATAATAGATAATATGTTGAACAGGTCTCTAATGCCCCTCTTCCCCCAATCTAATGGTCATAAAAAGAGTTGACTTCCTTAAGGAAAAGATTTTAACCGATATTGGCAAACACCAATGATTGGTTAGTGAATAAGGGAATCACTTTGAAAGAGTTCATCATAGGATCAAAAGCTAAATTTCAAGAGGAAATAAGAAGAAGAGCAAAAAATAGGATGAAGAATAAAAGTGATGTTCCTTCTTCTAGGCTGCATAATCTTAAAATGATATTTGTGATGAAGAAGTTGAAATTTATAGAAAAAGAGCCAAAAACAACAGATATGGAAGTTGAGAAGAAAAGTATCAAAGAACAAGTAAGAGAATAGATGGAGACTAATGATAGGCCCACATATCAATGAGAGAAGGAAAAATTTCCTCCTTAAGAGAATGTGCAAAAAGAAACAAGAATTTATTCTTCCCTGCTAGGCGCACTTGTTACAACTCCTTCACCTATTTCTCCAATTAGTGTTCCCTATTCTGGATCACCCTCTCCTTCCAAAGTAATTTTTGACAACCCTCAAAGCTTCTTTGGAGATATTTTTCGTTCTTTAAGATCAATTCCTAGTTTGTCATCCCCATCTTTTGATATCCAAGATAGTTCTGCTCTTGATTACTCAGTAGAAGGTGCAATTTTTACTGATACTCCACTTATTATTTTCACTACTGGTGCAAGTGCAACTCCAGTAATGCCAATAATGGAGATTGATACTAATGTAAATACTTTTGTGATCCATCTTGGTTGTCAGCTTATACGCTCAAAAGGAAAAAATAAGCCATCTCTCTACATGACTTTGATTTCAATAAAATGGTGTCAGTAAAAGTTAAGGCTTCCAAGAAGCTAAAAAATCTTTGAAAGATGATTGGGGATAAGGGACACAAATTTATAGAAATTGCAAGACCTCCACAGGATGTAACTATTGAAAAAATTTATGTGAGTGAATACTCTATCTCTAGAGTTGAGTTAAGTAAGATAACTCATGAAAGTGCTAAAAGTGATATGTAGTTAGCTATGGACATCTTGGTTCAGAAGTTTGATAGAGAGAAAGAGATGAAGGATCATTATAAATCAGTGGTAGAACAATTGACTATAGTGGTAAGAAGGATCACTTTCACTCCAGGAATAGTTACTCCAAAATCCATTTCCATAGAAGACCCCATGATTCAGAAAGTGAAAAAGACCTATCTTAAGGGAAAAGTACTTGAAGAGTATTTGGAAAAGATGCATACACAAGGAATTTCCCTGCTCACAGATTTATCTAAGAAAATGGATAAAATGAGAAAAATAAGAGCAGAATTGGATGATCTTATTAATTTTATTTCTCAAGATATTGAAAGCATAAGAAAGTATCTTGATAAATGGATGGATATGAAGAACTTAAAAATGAGCACTCTAATATCAATTAGCATCATTGCTTATAGAGACTCTTACACTGAAACTAAAGAAGCATTGATATATAGGAGACGAGTGCTTAAAGAATTGATCAGTGATCTCGAATCATCAAAGGACCTTTGTGAACAAAGTGACATCAATCTTTTTCATAAATTAGAGGATCTACCTTGTAAGCTTACATCACAAGATAACTAATTACTTTTAGCAGAAGAAATGATTTAGAAATTTGAAGGTATGTTCTAGAAGGAATTTAAAGATAAGGCATTCTCAGCAGCCTCTGTGGACAATATTCTGAATAATCAATTAACTCTGGATAATCTAAAAACTAGGTTAACTAGTCATACAAAATCGGCCAAAATAGTGAGAGATGCCATAGTCAGGGTGAAGGTGAATTTTAAGAATACTGTTACTCCAAATAGTATCGAGATACAAGCAGCTATCACCATGTATGATGCTCACATGAAGAAAGATGGGGCTACAAATTGAATCAATTTTCATTTGATTTAATTTCCATTTTTTTAGATGCACTTTTGTAACCACTTTGGACATCTTCACATGTACTTTTGTCATGTGTAATTGCATGTAAAAATATGGAAAGTCCAAAGTCAACAAGGACTCCTATCTTTGACTAGGTCAAAGTAATTAAGTCTTTTTCTAAATCCTCAAGGCCCCTCCCTATAAATAAAGAGAGCCTTTTTTTAATAGGGAGAGACATATAGATCTTTTAGTGATTGAAAGCAAAAAACTCTTCCCAAATTGAGATGTATTTTGAGACTTTGAGCTCAGATTGTAAATCATATTTTCTTAAATGAATGAGAAAGCAAGTTACTTTTCAAACTTTGTATTGAAATAACTTGTGTTATTTAGGAAATAGTTCTTATGTCCTTTTCCTATACCATCTCATCTATTTGATTAAATAAGTAGAGTGAGTGGAAACAATTTGGGAGATGTCCTGAAGTCAATTATTCAGACTTTGTGCTACTATAACTGTCTTTAGTTTGTGTTTTTTGTTCTACTATAACTATCATATACTTTGTTGTAGTTTTCGGTGGAGACTTTAGGCTGCACTTCATTCTACTATTATATAAGTTATAAATTAGTAAAAGAAGCAATGATAGGCTTTGTACTCTCATGGGTTCCTTTTGGTTTAATTTAATATCAAGGAAGTTTTCCTTTACTTTGTAAACATCATTTCTAAAAAGAGAGAAATGGTTGATATGATCTCACCCTTGAGTTAATTTTTAGTTTGTAATAGTTTATAGGGAACCTCCCCTTGCTGAGAGGAGATATTTATCTCATTACCTTGTGGTTGATATACCTATTTTACTTTCAATTAGTTGATGATAAAATATTCACCCAACACAGTGGTATAGTAGTGGGTATATACCCTTATGGATTAGGGATGTATCCTAGATTAGGCATGATGGGTACTTGTTGAGGAATTCTTATGGATTGGGAATTAACAATTAGGTTAATAACAAAAGGAGAGTTAGTGACCTTCATGCTATTAGGAGTTAAAGTAAAAGGGATAGATACCCTTAAGCTTAGCAAAGGGGTATTGACCAATGGGTTGGGGTTGATGGAGGGAAGGTTGGTAGTGTTGGTGGTAGGTGCTCTTGCAATAAGTGGAGTGTGATGGGTTAATGGTAGGGTTGTTCCTAAAGTGGATGAGTCATTGATAGGGGTGAAAGGTGTAAGGGTAATAGTTGGTTGGATAGGTTAGTTTGTAGCTATGGCATCAAAGGGGTTAGTAGATGAAGATGCCTGGGTAGTTGAAGGTTGGGTGGTGACCACAATAATAGGGATACCCCTCATAAGGTAGGATGACATGCCATAAGGAGGTTTTTGAGGTGGATTTGGAACTAGGACATGGTGAGGGGAGGTATTAAGGTAGTGTTGAAGGGAAATTGGGTTGTTGTCCAAAAAAGTGGTAAAGTCCATGTCTCCTTGGTAAAATACCCAAGGAAAAGTAGGGATTTCAAAAGGATGGGGTGATTATTCTACCTTGGAGATGTACTCCATAGATGAAGAGGTAGAAGAGGTTAATCTGAGTGATAGGTTCTTCTCTACTAGGTCTCTTCACTACTAGTGAGTGAGAACCATACAAGAAAGGGGGAGATAAAAAAAGAAATAAACTCACCACTCAAATATGAAGAAGACAATAAAATGATCAAGGTAATAAAGACACACACTATAAAGTACATTAATCCTAGAGGTTAGTTTTAATCTCACTTTTGGATTATGCCTTAGTTTATGAGAATTTGTGATAGAAGTTGGATTGTAGATCAGGTACTATAGAAACAGTTTATGGTTGGTTTTGGGTTGTTTATGTGCTAAAAAAAATTATATTGGAATCAATACATGACTTTATATTGGGTCCTATCCCCTCACTTCATTGTCTCATAGTGATAAGAGTGTCAGGCACTTAGCCACTATATATTAATATCCAAAGTTTATACTCAACTAGAGAGTTGAGTTGGTTCTCCCCTTGGTAATGACCTCCAAGTAAGATTGTTGAGAAAGGGTAAGGTGACCACTAGGTGATAAAATCCTATCTGGGCCTTGTCTCAAATTGTTTTGATGTTTGATTGATAAAAATGGTTTGGCTAGTGTGTGCAATGAAAATGGTACTATGATAAGATTATTATGATTTAATCCAAAGTGAACTAATGTTAAAAGTAAGTAATGGATGTAGTTGATTTTAAGCCCAAAATAAAATTTTAATTTTAATTATGAGCACAGATAGAAGATCATACAAATGCAAATAAAAATGTGAGTAAAGACTCTAGGTCTCACCAAGAAATTTTCACTTAAGTTATAGGGAAGAGAGAGAAAAAAATTGATATGGGTGTGGTTTAAAAACCTATTTGTTTGTGTGCACATTAAATTAGAAGATTATAAAGAGCTCCTCTTTCACTTTGAAGGAAGACCTATAGATAAGAAAGCACTAAAGCAAACTTGTTTGTTAGATAGATAGTTGGGTGGATTGTCTAGTGATAGCTAGATCTTGGAAGTGAGGGCTTCCTTAGCGGGTTATCAATCCACATGTTTTAAATAATTAAGTTTAAAAAATTATAAAGAATTTACTTGCATCAATAATCAAAATGTACTAAAACTAAACACAAGAATGCTTGTTTGAGAAAATAGAACATAAATAATCAACATAGTGATAAACTAATTAATACTAATGATAAGGGGTTGGGGTATGCTTTAGAAAATATGAAAGAGGTCTGTGAGTGATCATAAACATATAAAATCAGGTTTGGTTGAGGGTAAGTGGGCAAAAATATTTTGTTGATTTTCATTGACATAGTGACCATTGATGATTGAAGTGACCATCAGTGATTAAGGTGACCATGGTGGTTATGCAGACCATTGACAGTTGGGCCAAATTTTGGTGGTTACTCTATAATTTATGGGTTGGTGAATTACTAAATAATGGGATCTAATTATTGAAAATATTGTCATTGATGTCAAAGGTCTAACATTATTGGTGATAAAGGCCCGATTGCATTTAATGGTGTTTTTAATATTCATATCTTGGCTAATGTGTGTTAATATTTATTTAATATTAATGAATATATTTTTGGTTGCATAGAAGTCCAAAGAGGGCCCATGGAGAAGTCAAAGAGTCATGGGAAAAAAGATAAAAGAGGAATGGGACACATTTTCTCAAGAAGAGTCATCTTGAGGAATTTCAAGAGTCACCATGTGAAGACAAAAGAGGTATGGTGCATTTTTCCATGAAGAGACACTTTGAGGAATATGAAAAGTCACCAAGATAAAGACAAAAGAGGAAAGGATGATTTTGCTTATGAAGGGTCACCATATTACTTTTCAAATGCAAGGATACGAAGGGTCATGCAAGTTTGGCACCATTTTCCATGAGGATTGAAGGGTCACAAAGAGTGAATGCCAAAGGTCATTTGGAAAGATATAAATAAAGAGTTGAGAAGCCATTTGTAATATGCAAGAGAGTGCATGGTTTGTATTTGTTTTTGAAGAGAGAAAATCAAGAGATATTTTAGAGTTCTATCATTTGTTGAGTAAGAAACATTAAGAGATAGTTGTGTTTTATACACAAGAGGGGTTGGTGCTCCTGTGGGTTGGTGCTCACGAATATTTGTAAGGGGTTGGTGCTCCTGTGGGTTGGTGCTCACAAATATTTGTAAGGGGTTAGTGCTCCTATAGGTTGGTGATCACAAATAGTTTCTATGTTGGTGCTCGATAAAGGGGTTGGTGTTCTTACAAGTTGGTGCTTGTGAACTTTGTATTTTGAGTTGGTGCTCATTCGTATACTTGAGATTGTTCTCCATGGTTTTTTCCACTTTGAGTTTCCACATAAAAATCTAGTGTCTCTCTCTCTCTTATGTGGTGAAAATTATTATTTTATTTTTATTTCATATCTTGAATGTATGATTGAGTTGTTAAAGAAAATAAATTAGATTAAGTAAAAGATATATAATATACCGATTCACTCCCCCTCTCAGTATATTTCATACTTAACACTGATAGATAGATTTTGGGAGATGGGCAAGGGATAGACTAATTACAAAATAGAAATAAAGTACATGAATATTGACAAACAAGTACTTGTCTTACTAGAGGTTGATTGCATGAGTGGTTGAAGTAGTTAGCATGTTGGTGGAATCTATCTTGACTTTGGTAGAGTAGTGGTACTCAAAAACTTGGTTGAGAGGTGATGGCAAGTTGGCTCTGTTGTCCCCAAAAATATCACTCAATTTTGGGATAACCTATGAACTATTTTGGTTTAATAGACCAAAATCCTCTCTCCCTTTTTCAAAAATTGTTCTGAGCATTCAAGTTCTTCATGTTTCAAAGCTTTTCCAAAAATCTACGGACTCTACAGGCTCAAATCTATGGACTCTATAGATATGTTTCTATAGACTCAACATGCTTGAAATTAGTGGGTTCAATAGTTTCAAAGGCTTCTACAGGTGAGTTCAATCAAAAGAACAAGTTTCCAACACTTAGTCATTTTTAGGATTGGTTGAACACCTTGGTTCAACCAAAAATGTTCATTGGCAAGCTTCTAAGCAAGGAATGAACCATTGAACCTTTAACCATTTTGGTTCAATAGGTTCAACAGGTTTAATTAGTTCAAAGAGATCAAAAAGACTTAGACAAAAGGATGGCTTCAAATGCAAGATTGAACTATTAAACCATTGAACCAAATTTGGTTCAAACAAGTTGATTCAATCGACAGGTTTAAGGAGCTGCCCCAAAACCAAAGGAAAAAGATACCCTTGCGGAGGGAAATGAACCAAGCTGAGTGCCCTTGCAGAGGGAAGTGAGGAAAAGCAAACAGGGAATCCCTTCAGAAAAGTTCCCATGGTAAAGTTATTAAGGACCATTTCCTTCAGACATTTTGTCTGAAGGAATTAAAGCCCGAAGGCTGCCTAAAAGATCTTGAAGGGTAGGTACCCTCGTAGAAGACACTCGACACTCAAAAAATGAACCATCTTTCAAGACCCCAAAGGGAAGATTCCCTCTGGGAAAGATCAAACCTCAAAGTGTAGTGGAAGCTGCCACGTGTCCCTTATAGAGTCAAGCGAAAGTTGCCAAGTGTCATCTGCCGAGACCCATTATAATTTGCTTCTCAAAGAAGCAAAATGTGTCATGTGTCCCTTGTAAAATAGATAGAGCGCAACAAATTTCATCATCCACATGAATCCAAGTGAGTCTCGAATGTTTCTATAGTGTTTTTAGGAGCTTGATGGAAGCTGCCATGTGTCATCTTTTGTAGGACTCTCAAAAGGTATATAAAACTTCATGGAACATGCCACATGTCCCATTAAAACTCAGCAAATCACGACAAGTGTTTACATATACATTTCAAGCTTCAAAGATTCTTTCAATAAGTCTCTCTCAAATTTATGCAGAGGGTGACAAGTGGCAACTGCAAAAGGTTTCAATATGTTTTTCTAAGAGTAGCAGAATGTGCCACGTGTCCCTTGCAAAGCTCTACAGAAGCTAACAAGTGTCAACATATGCAAATTCTTCCTTTTGTGATGTAAGGACTACATTGGTCCCTAGGTGAGTTACTATAAGTCAAGCAAAATTTGCCAAGTGTCATCTATCGAGACACATTATGATTTGTTTCTCAAAGAAGAAGAACTTGCCACGTGTCCCCTATAAACTAAATGGATCATACTAAGTGCCAACATCTGCGTGAATCCAAGTGAGTCCTAATGTTTCTATATTGTTTCTAAAGCTCAGTGAAAGCCACTAGGTGTCATATTTCATAGGACTCTCAAAGGGTGTCTAAAGTTGCTATAAGTTAAGTGGATGCTGCCACATGTCCTCACCTATTTCATAGTAGAACCCGCCACATGTCACTTGTTGAGATCAGTGGAAAGAAGCCAAAGCAAGTGGGAAAGACACAAAGGAATTGCTAAGGAGGATGATAGGCCCATAGCCATCAAATTTAGGGCAACCAAGTAGTCATTGGCTTTCAAATGATGATGGACCTGAAGGCATTCAGAGACCTACAGGGTGAAAAGAAGAACCGCTAAGAAAAGGAACCAAGAGAACCAGAAAAGGGAAAAGGTAGCCAGAGTGCTCAAATTCTAGTAGAAAGAGGGAAAGACCAAAATATCTATAGGATTTATTTCCAGTAGGTGTAATAGTCCACCAAGTAGATATTTTGATTGGCAAACATTGAAAACACAACCTATTTATCCCCTTTTAAGTAAAGGTGAAGTGGACAACTACACAAATATCAGGTGATAAACCAAATGACTCAAGCCTAAGAGAAGACATTTGAGATGAATCAAGATGCCACAATTAAGGTGGCCACCCTATTCTAGCATGGCCCTTTTTGACAAAACTAAAAATGCATTCAATGCATTAAGTGCAGCATGGGCTGTTCCATAGAACAAAGTGCCAAGCCTTTCTTGGCTGCTATATATTGTAATCTCTTGTGTCATTTTAAGGGATATCTTCCCAATATAGAAGCAAAACTCTACCCAAATTGAAAGGTGAATACTGAGACTTTGAGCTCAGATTGTTGTTCATATCATTTTATCTAAATGAAAAAGCAAGTTGTTTATAGACTTTATGCTATTATAGCTTGTATCATTTTAGGAGATTGTTCTTATGTCTATCTTCTAAATGTGTTCTTGTTTATTTAATTTAGCAAGTAGAACTAGTGAAATTAATTAGGAAGGTGTCTTGAAGCCAACTATGGAGAGACTTTGTGTCCTCACAATTGCCTTTAGTGTGTTTTCTTTCTACTCCTGTGTAAAGGATCTTGGAATAACTTTGTGCCCTCATTATCTTTCATATTATGTTCATGTGTAAAGGATATTGGGATGACTTTTTTCCCTCATTATCCTTCATATCTCACTCTTAGGTAGTCAAGGTGGAGACTTTATGCTACATCTCAGTCTGTTAGTTACTATGCCCTTGGTTACCAGTTACTTGTCACTACCTGAAATAACTCTTGTTGTTCGCTGCAAGACCACTTTTGAAAGAATAAAAGTGCCTTTAGTGTCTTCACCAATATTTTCTCCTCTGCTTGTGAGCATCAGCTCTAAAAAAAGATAGATGGATGGTGATACCCTAACCCTGAGTGTTATTTTCTACTTATAGTTATAGTATATAGCTCCTCATATTTTATAGGGAACCTCCCCTTGATGAGAGGAGCTATTTGTCCCCTTTGGATGTGGTAAACTTGCAACTTTGGATGACCAATCTCCCTTATTGTGCGTTGGGTGAATATTTTGTCGACTAGCTAACTGGTGAGTAAAATAGGTCTCTTCACCACAACATAGGGAGATTGGTCATCCAATGTTATAGGTTTACCACATCCAAAGGGGATAAATCTCTCCTCTCATCAAGGGGAGGTTCCTTATAGGTATAAAGGGGGCTATATACTATATATATATGCAAAAAATAACACTCAGGGGTAGGATAAACCATCCATCTCTCTTCTTTCAGAGATGATGCTCATAGATCAAAGGAGAAATCTTGGGTGATTGGTAAAGGTGCTTCTCTTCTTTCAAAAGTAACATTAAACCAAGAGCTAGATCCCTTCTTAGATAGTAAAAATCCTGGTGAAATGATATAAGACACTTCTCTTCTTTCAGAAGTGCTTGTTCTTGCAAACCACATGAATCTTTCTAGTAACAAGTGACTGATAATAGGGTATAGAGTAACCAAAAATCTAAGATGTAGCACAAAGTCTCCACCTTGACTGCCCAAGAGTGAGATACGAAGAACAATGGGGGGAACAAATTCATCCCAAGGTCCTTTACACAAAAATAGAAAACAAATACACACTAAAAACAACTATGATAGCACATAGTCTGAAAGTAGCTGGCTTCACGACACCTTCCTGATTACTTCCACTAGTTCTACTTGTTAGATCAAATAAACAAGAATTCTTATAGGAAACAGACATAAGAACAATTTCCTAAAGTAGCACAAGCTATAACAGCACAAAGTTTGCAAGTAACTTGCTCTACCATTTAATCAAAGAAATATGAACAATAATCTGAGCTCAAAATATCAGTAATGCCTTTCAATTTGGGCAAAGCTTTGCTTCTAGTGAAGGGAATATCTCCTTTGCATTGAATGAGAGATTACATTATATAGAGGCCAAAAGAGACATGGTACTTTGTCTCATGCAATGACCCATGCTACACAATTAATGCCTTGGATGCATTTTTGATTCTGTCAGGAAGGGCCATGCTGGAGCAGGGCAACTACCTTAACTATGGCATGTTTATTCATCTCTAGTGTCTACTCCTAAGCCTAAATCACTCATTCCATCACTTGCTAGCCACACACTATCTACTCAGCATTTATTCCAAAGGGGACAAATAGGCTGTGTTTTTAGTGTTTACAAGCCCCAAATATCTACCTAGTGAACTACTTCACCTACTGGAATTAACTCCTATTGAGTTTCCCTCTTTGTCTCTTCTTTCTTTTGGCCCTAGACTTAGGGTCTTTGAATGCATTCAGGTCCACATTTTAAGCCTACAAAGATCAACAGACACTTCATTGTAAAAAATTTGATGTTCGCAAGTCTTTCCTCTTTTGAAGGTTAACAGCTAGCTAATCACCCTAAATTGTACATTTACGGTCCTATCATTTTGTTGTGATGTAGGCGAGGACACGTGGTGGCATCCATGGCTTTGAAGTTATTAGAGACTATGTCTCAGCTTGTGACACTTGGTAGCTTCTGCTGCCCTTTGAGGCTCGACCCTTCTAGAAGGGAACCTGCCCTTCGGGGTCTTAAATAGGGTCCATTTTTGAGTGTCGAGTGTCCCCCCGCAAGGGTACCTACCCTCTGGGATCATTCAGGTGGCCTTCAGGATTTGATTCTTTCAAAATACTATTGTCTCTTTTATTCCCTTTAGACAAAATGTTTGAGGAAATTCCTTCAGACAATTTTTATGAAGGAAACCTTTCCTTGGCTCTGTGTCCCTATGTTTGAGGGTGCTCCATATTTGACATGTGGCACGTTATGCTACTTCAAACAAGTGACACATGGCATCTTCCACCAAAATAGGTGAGGACACATGGAAGCATCTGCCAAACTCTAGAAACACATTCAGAAATAGTTAAGACTCACTTTAAATTCATATGGAAGATGACACTTGTCGGCTTCCACCGATTCTCACCAAAGACACGTGGCATCTTTCACTACATCGTATTGAAACCCTCCACCATTGACACTTGGTGCTTTCAGCTCTCAAGCTTTTGTAATACCATAGAAATTTTTGGGTCTCATTTGGGTTCACTCAGATGATGACACTTGTCACGTCCTGTTTGTCTTAGTTGCTCACCTGGGACCCACCACGGTCCTTGCTCAAAATAGTGGAAAGAAAGGAAGGGACTATAGAATTTGAAACTTGAAGGATTCTAAAAAGATTTACAATGGACACATGGTAGTATCTTCTACTCTTAGAAACAAAGTATAAGGCATCTCGGTAGATGACACTTGGCAGCTTCCACTCATCCTTTTCTTTTGCGTGCTCCTTTCCTTGACTAAGGCCACCTTTGAACCTTTGAACCCATGAACCTGTGAACTCATTGAACCAAAATGGTTCAAGGTTCAATAGTTTAATGGTTCAATGGTTCAATCCTGCTTAGATTCTTGCTAATGAACATTTTTGATGGAACCAAGGTGCTGAACCAATCCTAAAAATGACTAAGTGTTGGAAATTGGTTCTTTGATTGGACTCGCCTGCAAAAGCCTTTGAACCTATTGAACCTGCTAATCCCTTTACTAAAAAAGAGGAATTTGAAAGTTCAAAATAAATTTTGAGAAGGGAAGAGAGAAATTTTGGTTTGTGCAAGGCCAAAATAGTTTGTAGGTTATCCCAAAAATGAGTGATATTTTTTAGGGACAACATCTGGCTCTAGTTGGGGAACTACCTTCAGTTAGAAACTTGAACATAGTTGAGGGGAGTATAAAATAGAATATCTAGTGCCTCAAAGTATGCTATTGGGCTATGGATTCGTGCTACCTAAAATTAAAGGCTCTAAAAAATGAAAATAAAAAGAACAAAATAGAAACAAAAGACTATACAAATATACATATGTACAGGGGAACTCATCCAATACTTCAAGAGTTAAAGTGCTTCAGATATTTCCCATTGTGAGGTAGAGAAAAGAGAGTGCCATCTTGATACTTCAATAGGAAACTATTTTTACCATTGATTTGATGAATAGTAAAAGGGCCCCTCCACAGGGAATCAAACTTTATATGCATCCCCTTTGGTTCTCTTCTCTTGTCCCACAGCAAGACTTGATCTCCAATCTGGAAATCATGATTCTTTGCTTTCTGGTCAAAGAGCTTCTTCACCAGACCTTGATGGGTGGCACTTTGATCCACCACTATAGTTCTCTACTCTTCTAGCTCAATCAGGCACATGATCCTCTTATCAAGGGTGCTTTCATATGTTTGATCTTCAATTGCCTTAGCCAATTTCAATGCTGGCAATTCCAGGGTGATTGGTGTTTTGGCATTGAGTCCATAAATAGGTTAGAAAGGAGACACACCAATTGCCCTCTTTGGCATAATTTTGTCTGCCCATAGAGCATCAACCAATGCTTTATGCCACATCCTATGGTTGTCATCCACCAGCTTTTTGATGATAGTCATTAGGTTCTTATTGCTTGATTTAACCTATCCATTCCCTTGTGGAAAGTAATCAGAAGAGTGGGAGAGTGTAATTCCATAGTAGAAATAGAATTGAGCAATCTCCTAGAAAGTGAAACAAGCTACATTATTAGTGACAATCTTGGTTTGGATCCCAAACTTGGATATGATGTTCTCTTTGAGGAAATTGCATACTACTTCTGAAGTAGCATGTTTGGTTGGAACAACTTCCACCCATTTGGTGAAGTAGTCTATTACTGTAAGGACATAATCATGTCTAACACTTGAAGATGGGTTTACATCACCATTAAAGTCAATTCTCCATTATTGTAATGGCTCCTCTATGACCACTAGCTTGAGAAGCAGGGCAGCTAACTTGGGTCTCCCAACAAACTGCTGGCATAGTTCACATTCCCTAACCCACTTGTATACATCATGAAAGAGAGTTGGCCAATAGTACCTGGCTCATAGGATCTTATGAGTAGTCATAGGGGAAAAAAAATGTCCTCCATAGGTTGAATTATGGAAGGACTTCAGAAGTTGGCTTTTCTGCTCCTTGTCCACACAGTGAAGGAACATTCCATCAAGGCTCCTCTTGTATAGGCCGTTGTCCCAGAGGACAAAATTAGCAGCTTTTAACTTGATGGTTCTCCTTTCTTTATAAGATAGGTGAGCATGACACTCATCATAAGTAAGGAAATGAGAAATGCCTGAATACCACTCATTCATGGTGGAGACAAAGAGGACTATTGGTGTGTCTCACACCATTGATTCTTCATGCTCTATTCCTCCCAGCTTGTTATCAATGATTAGTTGTCATAGTCCTTTTACACACATCAGCTTTATTAGCTTGATGACCAGATCAAACTCCTATATCTTAGAAACCTAATTGCCTCTCTTTGTCCCAAACTCCTACTGAGTTAGTATAGATTTGACCATGGTATCAGGAACCAAGGTAATAACTCATGAATTGAGGATGTAGAAACGGAAATGCTTTACTACCTTCACCATTGCATAAGCATGCTTCTCCATGTTTGAGTACTCCAGCTCATGAGCTTTGAGAGGACAACTCATGAAAGAGACGGGAGATTCCATACTTTCTTTATTCTGTTGAACCAAAATTGCTGAAAGTGTATGTTCTAAAGCATAGCTATAAATGGTAAACTCTTTGTTATAGTCTTGACGAGTCAGAATTAGAGCATGGGCAATGGCAGTCTTGATATCCTCAAATGCCAATGTGCCTTCTTCAATCCAGTTAAAGGTGGCTTTTCCCTTCATCATTTTTACAATGTGCCTAGTCTTCTTAGCAAACTCAGGAATGAACCTCCATAAGAAATTCACCTTTCCAAAGAAAGAGTGAATAAAAGTCTTACTTGTGGGCAAGGTAAGCTCTTGGATAGACTTGACTCTGTCTAAGTCAATATTTATGCCCTCTTTACACATAATGTGTCCAATAATTTTCCCCTTTATTACTCCAAAAATTGACTTCTTGGGGTTTAAGGAAATGCCACTCTTGCGGTAGCATTCTAGCACTTGCTGCAAATAGAGCACATGATCTAGGTAATGCTTAGAAAATATAGTCAAGTCATCAAGATAAACTATGATGAACTTACCCATCTCATCCTTGAAGGCAAGGTCCATTTCTCTTTGGAAGGTGGCATCAGCATTTATCAAGCCAAAATGCATCCTTCTATATGCAAACGTGCCTTAGGGTGTGGTGAAAGCAGTCTTATGCTGGTCTGCCTCACCAACTTCAACCTGACTATATCCTTAAAATCCATCTAACATTGATAACATCTCTGAACCTGTCACTATCTGAAGCACTTGATCCATGATTGGCAAAGGATAGTTATCCTTTAAGGATGACTGATTCAAATTTCTAAAATCCACACAGGTGAATTTCACCATTCTTCTTCCTTATGGGCACTATAATTGCAATCCATGTGGAATGATGGATTGGGAAGATTATCTTGGCATTTAGCATCTTTTGTATTTTAGATAGAATAGTACCTAATATTTTTAGATTATAATGCCTAGACTTTTGCCCTTAAGGTGTCAAATCAGCCTTGAGAGGAATGTCATGTCAAATTTCATCAGGTCAGAGTGACTTCAGGTCATTATAAGAGTATGCTAGGACGTATATGTACTGATTGAGCAAAGTGGTGAACTTGAAATTTTCTTCAGGAGTAAAACATCTCCCAATGTTCACCATCTTGGGGTCTTCCTTGGTTCCCAGATTTACTTGATCAAACTCTTGAGAGGAGCTTGAATCCATCTGCTACTGTTTTATGAATCTATCATGCTTATCAAATAGCTTCTCAAGGGAAACCAGGCCTTTGGAAATCTTATTCTCTTTAATTTGTAAGAACTCCTCACCTATGCTTAAACTTGATTCAGGCTTTTGAGGTTCACTGCCTTCAAAATGCAGTCATTTAAAGCTATCCTTTTGCTCCAGAAAGGAAATGATTTGGTTGTCATTGTTGAACACTTGCCAATG
The DNA here is from genome assembly GCA_037957365.1 of Torreya grandis. Taxonomy (NCBI): domain Eukaryota; kingdom Viridiplantae; phylum Streptophyta; class Pinopsida; order Cupressales; family Taxaceae; genus Torreya; species Torreya grandis. The sequence continues at coordinate 11,378,046 of JARHVA010000014.1, read as the reverse complement.
ATTGGAATTATTAGGTACCTACCTCCTTTGAAATTTGGGTGGGGGACCAAGAGAGTAGTTGAAATAGCCAGTGCATCAACCTGGTCATTTGAATCTCTGAGAACTGTAGAGATGCTGAAAGCATCAAAGTTTTCAAGTTGATCCTAGACTAGATTACGATAGTGGCACAATATTTTATTCTTGGTTTGATATAGGTTCTTCACCTAACAAACCACCAATTTAGCATCTCCTTTAGCATGAAGGAGTTTGATGCCTTTATCCTTAGCAGCTTTTAATCTTAGCAATAGAGATTCATACTCAGCTGTGTTATTAGTGTTGTTGAATTGTAATTTATAAGATGAAGGAAAAATATCTCCTTGAGGAGATATTAACACAACCCCAGCTCTCGAACCGGTGGAGGAGCAACTGTCATCAAATTTGAGAATCCATACCTCATTTGATATTGATTTTCCTTTGAAATCTCCTTCCTTCAGAGGAGGAGATTCTTCCATACTTGCATTGCGCTCAGCTAATTCCTCTGCTATTCCAACTGAATGGATTTCTAGGTTGTCACCTACAGGAGTTTCATCAGATGCTTCATGAACTTCATCCATAGATAGAAAGTACTTACCCATGCCTAAAGACTCAAACAAAATTTGAGCTTCGGGTGTTGAGGTCTGGGTAACTACGTATTTCACTTCCTTTTCAGGGAGCAACCTCATCATAACACCTTTAACTAGAATCCTTGCCTCTGATAGATCCATGATCAATTCACCACCAACATCCCTATACAAATTCCATCCAAGTAGAATGCTATAAGATGCTGGGACACCAGCCACCAAGATAGTCATCTTGATTCTTTTGTCTGAAAAGGCTGCAAATGCAAATTGAGCATCTTTAATTTGCCCTAGCAGTGGTACTTGTTTGTTCTCCATGGAGAAACATCTACCAAACATCTTGGTCAGTGTGAGGCCAAGGGACTTAGCCACTTTAGAAGGCATGACATTGTCTAAAGCTCTAGAATTAATGATATAGTTATTTTGTTGATGACCATTTATCAGCAATGAGACATAAAAGGGTTCAGTCCTACCAGGAGTAGTAGGGGTAATGACAAGATTGTTCTTAGTGGGTGCATTCTTGGGTAGATCATGTATCACTTTGGGAATTGCTTGTTCAACAGGGATGTTTTGGTTTTTAATAGACTGAGCCAATTTATCTAATTGCTCAAGATGGGACTGCAAAAATTCAAATTCAGACATTTGAATTCTAGTTTTCTTTATATGGTCAATGATATCAAATGTCTAGAATGAGCTAGGAGAAGCGGATGGGGGTTCATCTTTTTAATTTTTGGGAGGGGGAGGACTGGTCTATGAATTTGAAGTAGAAGGTGTAGAAACTTTATGGGTACTTACCTTTCTAGCAGTCACCGGGTCCTTTGGCTGGAAAGGAAGAGTGGACCCCCACTTAGCAATTGAAATTATTGGTTGAGGTCACTCCTCTACTTTCTCTTTATCAACTTGTTGAGCTGGTTGGTTTTTGGATCGAGTGAATACAGCATATGACCCTTCAGCTGCATTGCCTTCACTTTGGGTTTGTCTTGATAATTCAAGAAACTGATATTGGAGTCACTAGCTAATTCTTCTTCTTCCTCAGTGAAGAAATTAGCATCATCTTTAGGACTCAACTCAAAATGGAATGAAATTTTTGATTCAGCTTCAAGATATCCAACCATTGAGTTAGTTGGAGGTGCTTCAATGGCAAGATTATTCCTCTGAGGGGGAGGAAGATGATTTGTTTGCCCTTGGTTCCTAGCAACATGTCCCTAGTAGGACTGATTAGGGAATGTCCTCCTTGGTACATCTCTATAAGAAGGAGCAAATGAAATTCCTTGTGTCATTTGTTTCCTGAGGGCCAACAATTCATTTTCTAGCTTTTGCACCATTGGATCAGTGGTGACTAAAGGGGAGTATTCAGAGGAAGAAGAAGACTTACCTCTGTGTGGATCTCTCCTTATCTTTCCTACCAAGATAAGGTCATCTTCAACTTCGATAGCCAAATATTGAGCAACCTCTAAGTCTATGTGGCTAGCTCTTCTTAGCAAAAAACTCACTTCAGGTAGTTGTGAGTTGATGAATAAGCATTTAAGGTTTTTGGAGGTTGGCTGAGCAATATCATGAATTTAGTTCCTTAGCTTATCAAACTTTGCTATGAAATCCCTCACAGGATCATGAGGTTCCTTCTTCATTTATGTGAGCTAGGCCAATAAGGTGTGAGCATCTTATGTCAACTTGAATATGGATTTGAATTTGGCTTTGAGTGTGTCCCAATTAGTTATTGATCTAGCTTATAAATGGTAGAACTAGTTTGCAGCAGCCCCTTGTAACATTTTAAAAAAAATCCTAACTGCCACGTCCTCAAATTCCACACCTATCACACCATAGGCTATGCTAAAGGCTACAATGTGTTCATCAGGATGAACTTTTCCATCCCCAAAGAATTTGGGAAAATTCTTTCTTGATCTGCATGGAAGTTCATGCAGGGGTGGAGTCAGATTCAGTGGGCCAAAAGAGTTACCCCAGGGGCCTCAAACTGCCATGATTAGATTATTGAAAATAGGGATAATAAATCTAGGTGGAACTTGGATAGGCAAAGCTCTATTAATAGTAGGAAAAGAAGCTCTGCCTTGTGTTGGTGTCCTGGTACAGGTAGGAGTGACACTCCTGAATTGTTGAACTTTAGGTTAGGGAGAAAGCAAGTTGAAATCTCTTTGATGTGCCAACTCAAAGATAGGGTCAACAACACCTTGAGATCTTTGGCTTTTGGTATAGTGTGGAGTGGCCAAATTTTGAATCAAAAATGGAAAAGGACTGGTCTTACTTTAATTTGAAGCTTGAGGCTTCAAACTGCTTGTCCTTCCCCAACGGAGTCACCAAAAACTATTGGGTGAATATTTTGTCAACCAGCTAACTGGTGAGCAAAATATGTCTCTTCACCACAGCATAGGGAGATTAGTCATCCAATGTTGTAGGTTTACCACATCCAAAGGGGAAAAATCTCTCCTCTCATCAAGGGGAGGTTCCCTATAGGTATAAAGTGGGCTATGTGTGTGTGTGTGTGTGTGTGTGTGTGTGAAAAAAATAACACTCATGGGTAGGATAAACCATCCATCTCTCTTCTTTCAAAGATGATGCTCATAGATCAAAGGAGAAATCTTGGGTGATTGGTGAAGGTGCTTCTCTTCTTTCAGAAGTAAAATTCAACCAAGAGCCAGATTCCTTTCTGAATAGTAGAAATCTTGGTGAAATGATAGAAGGCACTTCTCTTCTTTTAAAAGTGCTTGTTCTTGCAAACCAAAGGAATCTTTCTAGTAACAAGTGACTGATAATAGGTACAAAGTAACCAGCAATCTAAGATGTAGCACAAAGTCTCCACCTTGAATTTCCAAGAGTGAGATACATAGAATAATGGGAGGCACAAAGTCATCCCAAGGTCCTTTACATAGAAATAGAAAATAAATACACACTGAAAACAACTATGATAGCACAAAGTCTAAAAGTAGCTATCTTCAGGACACCTTCCTGATTACTTCCACTAGTTCTGCTTGTTAGATCAAATAAACAAGAGTGCTTCTAGGAAATAGACATAAGAACAATTTCCTAAAGTAGTGCAAGCTATAACAACACAAAGTCTACAAGTAACTTGCTCTCTCATTTAATCAAAGAAATATGAACAATAATCTGAGCTCCAAGTCTCAGTAATGCCTTTCAATTTGGGTAGAGTTTTGCTTCTAGTGAAGGGAAGATATCCTTTGTATTGAATGAGAGATTACATTATATAGAGGCCAGGAGAGACTTGGCACTTTGTCCCATGGAGCGACCCATGCTACATAATTAATGCCTTGGATGCATTTTCTATTCTGTCAGGAAGGGCCATGCTAGAGCAGGGTAGCTGCCTTAACTGTGGCATGTTTATTCATCTCTAGTGTCTATTCCTAACCCTGAATCACTCATTCCATCACTTTTTAGCCATGTAACTATCTACTCAGCCTTTATTCCAAAAGGGACAAATAGGCTATGCTTTTAGTGTTTGCAAGCCCCAAATATCTACTCAGTGAACTGCTTCACCTATTAGAATTAACTCCTATTGAGTTTCCCTCTTTGTCTCTTCTTTCTTTTGGCTCTAGCCTTAGGGTCTTTAAATGCATTCGAGTCCACGTTTTAAGCCTGTAAAGATCAAGAGACACTTCATTGCAGCAAATTTGACATTCACAAGTCTTTCCTCTTTTGAAGGTTAATGGCTAGCCAATCACCCTAAATTTGATGTTTGCGGCCCTGTCATTATGCTATGACATGGGTGAGGACACGTGGCAGCATCCATGGCTTTGAAGTTGGTAGAGATTGTGTCTTAGCTTGTGACACTTTGCAGCTTCCACTACCCTTTGAGGCTCGACCCTTCTTGAAGGGAACTTGCCCTTTGGGGTCTTGAACAGGGTCCATTTCTAAGTGTCGAGTGTCCCCCTACAAGGGTACCTACCCTTCGATATCATCTGGGTGGCCTTTAGGCTTTGATTCTTTCAGAAGACTATTGTCTCTTATATTCTCTTCAGACGAAATGTCTGAAGAAATTCCTTCAGACAATTTTTCTAAAGGAAACCTTTCCTTGGCTCTGTGTCTCTACATTTGAGGGTGCTTCATCTTTGACATGTGGCATGTTTCACTACTTCAAGCAAGTGACACATGGCATCTTTTTTCAGAATAGGTGAGGACATGTGGAATCATCTGCCAAATTTTAGAAACACATTTAGAAATAATCAAGACTCACTTTAAATTCACCTAGAAGATGACACTTGTCAGCTTCCACTGATTCTCACCAAGGACACATGGCATCTTCCACTACATCACATTGAAACCCTCCACTATTGACACTTGGCACTTTTAGCTCTCGGGCTTTTGTAATACCATAGAAATGTTTGGGGCTCATTTGGGTTCTCTCGAACGATGACACTTGTCATGTCCCATTTCTTTTAGTCACTCGCCTGGGACCCACCACGGTCCTTACTCAAAATAGTGGAAACAAAGGAAAGGACTATGTAATTTGACACTTGGAGGCTTCTGACAAGCTTTACAAGGTGTTGTCCCCAAAAAATGTCACTCATTTTTGGGACAACCTACGGACTATTTTGGCCCTGCACAAACCAAAAATCATCTCTCCCCTTTTCAAAAAATTGTTCTAAGTATTCGGGTTCTTCATTTTTCAAAGCTTTTCTAGAAATCTACGGACTCTGTAGGCTTGAATCTATGGAATCTGCATGAAGAAATCTACAAACTCTATAGGCTCAAAACTATGAACTCTGCAGGCTCTTTCTACAGGCTCTGTAGGAAAGAAATAAGCTCTCAGCACTTAGGTGATTTCAAAGGCTTGAACCATTGAACCGTTGAACCATTGAACCATTTTGGTTCAAAGGTTCAATGGGTTCAATGGTTCAAAGGTTCAACGTGAGGTTGGTTCAAGCAGACAAAGGACTTAGCCAAATAAAGGGATTGAGCTTATTGAACCATTAAACCATTGAACCAAAGTTGGTTCAATTGAGTGGTTCAATCGGTAGATTCAAGGGGCCACCCCAAAGCGAAAAAGGCAAGTGCCCTTGCGAAAAGTAGGCAACATTGGTTCAAAGGACAAAGAAAAGACATAATTCCTTCAGATTTGTTTGAAGGCCCAAAAGGAACAATTCTTTCATAATTTTTGTCTGATGGAAATGACTAAGTGAAGGAGGTTAAAGGAATTCACTCGGGAAGGAGCCCGAAGAAATTGAAAGGAACAAATGACTAAGGCAAAGCCCGAAGGAATTCCTTCAAACTTTTGTCTAAAGGAAATAAGCCTGACCAAAGGAACACCCAATGGAAAAAGACAATGTGTAGCATAAGCCGCCATGTGTCCAATATAAAGCAAAGCGGAAGCCACCACATGTCATCTTCCGTAGGACCCTCAAAAGGTTTCTAAAGCTTCTATAAGTTAAGCAGAATATGTCACATGTCCTGTTATAACATAGTAGAACGTGACAAGTGTTTGCATCCACATTCCCCTTTTGAAGTTGCTCATGCAAGACATATCATGGATCCCATTTTCCATAATTTTTTAATGAGTTTCATGATAGCGGAACTTGCCACTTGTCAAAGACGCAGAAAGGACCCCCAAAGACATAGAAAAGAAGGGCTAAAAAGGACAAAGCAACATGGATGATTCCCAAGCAAGTTCAATTAAAATGATGGTTTAACTAGAGAATAAAGAAGTGCTTAAGCAGTGAAGAGAGGAAAGAGACCAAAGGACCAAAAATATCTTCAAAAGAGTTATTTCAAGTAGGTGAAATAGTGGATCAAGTAGACTTCTGAGCACACCAAATCAAGGATGCAAGCCTATTTTTCTTCCATGAAGTAATGGTGAATTGTATAGCTACATAGACATCAAGAAAAGGACTAGATAGTCCATACTAAGAAGAGACATATTAGAGGAATGGATATGCCATAGTTATGGCAATGCACTATTCCCAACATGGTCCCTCCAAATAGAACTGAAGGTGCATTGAAGGCATTCAATTCAGCATGGACCTTTTTCATGAAAACAAGTGCCCAAGTCTTTCTTAGAGCACTATATATTGTAAACTCTTTTATTTCTACAAAGGATATCTTCCCATTACTAGAAGCAAAACTCTACCCAAATTGAAAGGTGAATACTGAGACTTTGAGCTCAGATTGTTGTTCATATCATTTTATCTGAATGAGAAAGCAAGTTATTTATAGACTTTGTGCTGTCATAACTTGTATCATTTTAGGAGATTGTTCTTATGTCTATCTTCTGAATGTGTTCTTGTTTATTTAATTTGGAAAGCAAAACTAGTGGAAGTAATCATGAAGGTGTCCTTAAGCTAACTACTTTTAGACTTTGTGCTATCATAGTTGTCTTCAGTGTGTGTTTATTTTTTATTTTTGTGTAAAGGACCTTGGGATGACTTTGTGCCCCCATTGTTCTTTGTAATTCACTCTTGGGTAGTCGAGGTGGAGACTTTGCGCTACATTTTAGGTTGTTGGTTACTCTGTACTTGGTTACCAATTACTTGTCACTACCAGAAAGATTCATATTGTTTGCAAGAACAAGCACTTTTGAAAGAAGAGAAGTGCCTTCTATCACTTCACTAAGATTTATACTATCCAAGAAGGGATCTGGCTCTTGGCTAAATGTTACTTTTGAAAGAAGAGAAGTACCTTCACCAATCACCCAAGATTTCTCCTCTATTTGTTAGCATCATCTCTGAAAGAAGAGAGATGGATGGTTTATCTTACCCCCATGTCTTACTTTCTGCTTATATATATAGTGTATAGTCTCCATATATTTAATAGGGAACCTCCCCTTGATAAGAGGAGAGATTTGTCCCCTATTGATGTAGTAAACTTGCACACCTGGATGACCAATCTCCCTATGATATGGTGATAGGAACTATTGTTCTCACCAGTTAGCTAGTCGACAAAATATTCACCCAATAGTTTTTGGCGATCATGCTAGGGATGAACGTGCATTTTGAAGCCTCAAGTTTAAATTGAAGCAGTTCCTTCCCTTATCCATTATATAGACTCTAGAAACTCTATTCCATGTCTTACCCATTATCTATTTATATATTTACCATTTTCATCCATCTCCATTATTTTATCTAGTCTGCAAAACTAGAGTTGGTGGAAAAGAGTGTGCAGTCTAAAGCCTCAAGCCTCAAGCTGAAGCAGGGCCAGTTCTTTTCCATTATTGTTCTACAATCTAGCGACTCCACCTAGATTTGTTATCCCTATTTTGTCATAATTAAATCATGGCAGTTTGAGGCCCTTGGTGTAACTCTTTTGGCTCACTGAATTTGACTCCACCTCTGCATGAGCTTCCACATAGTTCAAGGAAGAATTTCCCCAAATTATTTAGTGATGGGAATGTTCATCTTGATAAACAAATTGCAGCTTTTAGCATAGATTGTGGTGTAATAGGGGTAGAATTTGAAGACATAGTAGTTAGGTTATTCATGGAGACCCTACAAGGTGCTGCTGCAGACTGGTTCTACCATCTGTAAGCTAGATCAGTGACTGACTGGGACACACTTAAATCCAAGTTCAAAGCGAGGTTCAAGCTCATAAAAGATGCACATTCCTTACTAGCCTAGCTCACACAAATGAAGAAGGAGCCCCATGAGCCTATGAGGGACTTCATTTCCAAGTTTGACAAGCTGAGGCACATGATTCCCATGGTCACCTAGCTAACACTTCAAAACCTCAAATGCTTCTTCATCAACTCACAGCTACCTAAAGTGAGTTTCTTGTTGAGATGGGCTAGACACATAGACCTTGTTGCCACTCAAGACTTGGCTACTAAGTTAGAAGATGACCTTATCTTGGTAGGAAAGATAAAGAGAGATCTTAACAGAGGCAAACACTCTTCATCTTTTGAATACTCACCCACAACCACCACTAACCCAATGGTGCAAAAGCTGGCAAATGAACTGCTAGCCTTGAAAAGGTAAATGGCCCTAAGTATGCTTGTTCCTCATAATCGAGATATGCCAAGGAGGGCATTTTAGAATCAGCTATATCAAGGCAATGTTGTCAGAAGTCAAGGGCAACCAAATTGTCTTCTTCTCCCACAAAGGAACCTTACCCTTGAAGCACCTCCAACCAACTCAGCAGTTGGATATATGGAAATAGAACATGATTTATCTTTCCAACCTGAGTTTGAGCAAGAAAATGACATTGATCTCTTCATGAAGGATCAAGAAGAATTAGTTGGTGACTCCCACATTAGTTTCCTAAATTACCAAGATGAACCTAAAAGTGAAGATGAGGTAGTTGAAGGATCATATGCAGTATTCACCCGGTCCAAGAATTAGTCAACCAAGTAGGCTAACAAAGAAAAGGCAGAGGAGTGACACCAACCATTAATTTCAATTACTAAGTATATAAAGCCTCTTCCTTTCTAGTCAGAGGACCTAATGATTGCCAAAAAGGTAAGTACATCAAACATTTCTGCACCTTTTACTTCAAATTTGCAACCAATCCTCCCCCTCCCAAAAACCAAAAGGATGAACTCCCATCCTCTCTTCCAAGTCCATCTCAGTCATTTGACATGATTGATCATGTCAAAAAATCTAAAATTCAAATGACTGAGTTTGAATCTCTGCAAGCCAATCCTGAGCAGTTAAACATTGGTGAAGAGCTAGGTGTGGACCTATTTGAGGCAAAGATTGTGGTCACCCAAATGTTAGCCCCTGCTACTCAAATTCTATTTGAGCCTTCAAGTAGGGGTAATTACTCCTTAACCATAGAGGATGTTCATGTCTCAGTTGATCAAAGTCATGTGGCTGGCAATCCAGGATTTGATCCAAATCAGGCATCAAAAGAATTGGTAGGGTGCAGTACAAATCAAAAAGGATCTTCCATCTCTAATGAAGAGAAATCTGATAGAAGATCAGCTTCTGATGATGCTTGGATCTTGGAATCCAATGGCAGCAATTCTTACATAGTTGGATCTGGATCTCTGTTGCTCAGATTGAAAACTAGTCAAGATGAAGAGATCAAAAACCTTCACACCAAAGGAGATGCTGAGCTGATGGTTTGTCAAGAGTTTAATGCTGACAATCAAAATATGTGCTGGACTGAACTAGTAGAATAGCAAGCTATGGTAGTGGACCATACTGATATATTCCAAAGTTATAAAAAGTAACTCTTCACAAAGAGAGCAAGGAGTTATGGTTTTCAATTTGAAGACCACATCCAGCCATGGGGCAAGAAGAAGAAAAGGCCAAGAGGAAGACACAAAAAATTAGTTTCCTGGTGGAGAGTTCCATTCACCCATCACCATTTATGGGGACAAAATGGTTTCCTACTAATTTATTAGGATGACATCCCCTTTTCTTCATCCCATAATGAGTAGCATCTGGAGTACTTCAATTCTTGAAGTACCAGATAAGTTCATTTGTACATATGTATATTTGTATAGTCTTTAGTTCTATTTTATGTTTTTCATTTTCATTTCTTGGAGCCTTTCTGTTTGGGTAGCATGACTCTATAGCCCAATGGCATACTTCAAGGCACTAGAGATTCTAGTTACTACTCCCCTCAGATATTCCAATTTTTCAATTAAAGGAAGTTCCCCAACTGGAGCCAGCTGTTGTCCCCGAAAAATGTCACTCATTTTTTGGACAACCTATGGACTATTTTGGCCTTGCACAGACCAAAAAACATCTCTCCCCTTTTCAAAAAATTGTTCTGAGCATTTCGGTTCTTCATTTTTCAAAGCTTTTCAAAAAATCTACAGACTCTATAGGGTTGAATCTACGGACTCTGTAGGCTTGAATCTATGAAATCTGCAGGAAGAAATCTATGGAATCTATAGGTCTAAAACTACGGACTCTATAGGCTCTTTCTATGGACTCTTTCAAGGCTCAAGAGAAAACTTAGAGAAAACTACAGACTTCACAAGTTGATTTTTATGGACTCTATAGGAAAGAAACAAGCTCTCAACACTTAGGTGATTTCAAAGGCTTGAACCATTAAACTATTGAACCATTGAACGATTTTGGTTCAAAGGTTCAATGGGTTCAATGGTTCAAAGGTTCAATGTGTGGTTGGTTCAAGCAGACAAAGGACTTAGCCAAATAAATGGATTGAGCTGATTGGACCATTGAACCATTGAACCAAAGTTGGTTCAATTGGATGGTTCAATCGGTAGGTTTAAGGGGTTGCCCCAAAGCAAAAAAAGGCAAGTGCCCTTGCGAAAGGCAAGCAACATTGGTTTGAAGGTCAAAGAAAAGACAAAATTCCTTCATATTTTTTTGAAGGCCTAATTCCTTCAAACTTTTTGTCCGATGGAAATGACTAAGTGAAGGAGGCCAAAGGAATTCACTTGGGAAGGAACCTGAAGATATTGAAAGGAACAAATGACTAAGGCAAAGCCCGAAGGAATTCCTTCAGACTTTTATCTAAAGGAAATAAGCTCAACCAAAGGAATGTCTAATGGAAAAAGACAAAGTGCAACGGAAGCCACCACGTGTCTATTATAAATTAGAGTGGAAGCTACCACTTTTCATCTTTTGTAAGACCCTCAAAAGGTTTCTAAAGCTTCTATAAATTAAGTGGAATACATCACATGTCCTATTATGAATCAACAGAATGTGACAAGTGTTTGCATTCGCATTCCCCTTTTGAAGTTACTCGAGCAAGATGTGTCATGGATCCCATTTTCCATAAGTTTTTAATGAGTTTCATGATAGTGGAACTTGCCACTTGTTAAAGACGCAGAAAGGACCCCCCAAAGACTTAGACAAGAAGGGCTAGAAAGGACAAAGAAGCAACATGGATGATTCCAAAGGCAAGTTCAATTAAAGTGATGGCTCAACTAGAGAACAAAGAAGTGCTTAATTAGTGAAGAGAGGAGCGAGATCAAAGGACTAGAAATATCTTCAAAAGAGTTATTTCTAGTAGGTTAAACAATGGATCAAGTAGACTTATGAGTGCACCAAATCAAGGTAGCAAGCCTATTTTTATTCCATGAAGTAATGGCAAATTGAATAGTTGTGTAGACATCAAGAAAAGGACCAGATAGTCCATACTAAGAAGAGACATATTAGAGGAATGGACATGCCATAGTTATGGCAATGCACTATTCTCAGCATGGTCCCCCCAAACAAAACTGAAGGTGCATTGAAGGCATTCAATTTGGCATGGACCTTTTTCATGAAAACAAGTGCCCAAGTATTTCTTAGAGTGCTATATATTGTAAACTCTTTTATTGTTACAAAAGAGATCTTCCCATTACCAACAGCAAAACTCTGCCCAAATTGAAAGGTGAATACTGAGACTTTGAGCTCAGATTATTGTTCATATCATTTTATCTGAATGAGAAAGCAAGTTGTTTGCAGACTTTGTGCTGTCATAGCTTTTATCATTTTAGGATACTTTTCTTATGTCTGTCTTCTAAATGTGTTTTTATTTATTTAATTTGGTAAGCATAACTAGTGAAAGTAATTAGGAAGGTGTCCTGAAGCCAACTACTTTCAGACTTTGTGTTGTCATAGTTGTCTTTAGTGTGTGTTTATTTTTTGTTTCTATGTAAAGGACCTTGGGATGACTTTGTGCCCCCATTGTTATTCATATTTCACTCTTGGGTAGTTAAGGTGGAGACATTGTGCTACATTTTAGGTTGCTAGTTACTTTGTACTTGATTACCAATTACTTGTCACTACCAGAAAGATTATTGTTGTTTGCAAGAACAAGCACTTTTGAAAGAAGAGAAGTGCCTTCTATCACTTCACCAGGATTTTTACTATCCAAAAAGGGATCTGACTCTTGGCTAAATGTTACTTTTGAAAGAAGAGAAGTACCTTCACCAATCTCCCAAGATTTCTCCTCTATTTTTTAGCATCATCTCTGAAAGAAGGGATGGTTTATCCTACCCCCACATCTTACTTTTTGCTTATATATATAGTGTATAGTATCCATATATTTAATAGGGAACCTCCCCTTGATGAGAGGAGAGATTTATCCCTTGTTGATGTAATAAACCTGCACACATGGATGACCAATCTCCCTATGCTATGGTGATAAGAACTATTTTGCTCACCAGTTAGCTGGTCGACAAAACATTCACCCAACACAAGGGACACGTGGCGGTATCTGCCACTCTTAGAAACAAAGTATAAGGCATCTCAACATATGACACTTGGCATATTTTGCTCATCCTTTTCTTTTGCATGTTCCTTTCCTTGATTGAGGCTACCTTTAAACCTTTAAACCCATAAACCTATGAACTTGTTGAACCAAAATGGTTCAAGGTTTAATAGTTTAATGGTTTAATGGTTCAATCCTTGCTCAGATGCTTGCCAATGGACATTTTTTTATCAAACCAAGGTGCTGAACCAATCTTGAAAATGACAAAGTGTTGGAAATTAGTTCTTTGATTGGACTCACCTATAGAAGCCTTTGAACCTGTTGAACCTGTTAATTCCTTTACTGAAAAAGCTTGAAAAATGAGAAATTTTAAAGCTTAGAACAAATTTTGAGAAGGGAAGAGAGAAATTTTTGGCTGTGCAGGGCCAAAATAGTCCGTAGGTTGTCCCAAAAATGAGTGACATTTTTTGGGGACAACACTGTGGATGATCAGACCTATTTTTCTCATCAGTATGATGGTGACAAAATATTCACCCAAAATTTTTTTGGCAACTCTACTGGGGATTTTGAACTAGCTGTTCCTATCCTTATACATTTTATACTCTGGCAACTCTCATCTGGGTCTTACCTATTGTCATTATAGCCTTATCCATTCCCTTTATATAATCTAGTCTGCAAACCAAATCTACTAAGGAAGAACAACAGTTTGAAGCCTCAAGCTTCAAGCTAAAGTAGGACCATTTCTTTCTCATTTTTATCCTACAATCTGGTAGCTCCATGCTATACAAGAATCCAAAAATCTCAAGGTGTTTTTTACCCTATTTTTGAGTTGTTGCAGCAGAGCAATTTTGATTTATTTCCTCCACAACCTCACCTTCAACAAACTAGGAGTCTTCTTTCTACCCATACCAAGTCACCAATACAAGGTAGAGCTTCTTTTTCTACTATTAGCAGAGCTTTTCCTATCCATACTCCACCTAGATTTGTGATCCCACTTCTACATAATCAAATCATGGCTCAAGGCCCCTGGGGTAACTCTTTTGGTCCACTAAATTTGACCCCACCTCTACATGAGCTTCCATGCAGTTCAAGGAAGAATTTCTCCAAATTTTTTGGTGATGGGAAAGTTTACCCTGATGAACATATTTCTTCCTTTAGCATAGCCTATGGTGTAATAGGTGTGGAGTATGAGGACATAGCAGTCAGGATATCCGTAGAGACACTAAAAGGTGTTGATGTAGACTGGTTCTACCATCTACAAGCTCGATTAGTGACTAATTGAGACACTTTTAAAGTTAAATTTGAAGCTAGGTTCAAGACTACAAAAGATGCACATGACTTGATAGCCTAGCTCACATAGATGAAGAAGGATCTCCATGAACCTATGAGGGACTTCATTACCAAGTTCAACAAGCTGAGGAACAAGATTCCTGCTATTGCTCAGCCTACACCTAAAAACCTCAAATGCTTCTTCATCAACTCACAGCTACCTAAAGTGAGTTTTTTGCTAAGGTGTGTTGACCACATAGACCTTGAGGCTACTCAAGACTTGGCTACTGAATTGGAAGATGACCTTATCTTGGTAGGAAAGATAAGGAAAGATCCAAACAGAGGTAAATCCTCTTCATCTTCTGAGTATCCATCTATAGGAACCACTGATCAAATGGTGAAAAAGTTGGTAAATGAACTACTAGCCTTGAAGAGACAAATGGCCCAAGGTGTGTCTACTCATCCTAATTGAGATATGCCAAGGAGGACATTTTAGAATCAGCCATATTAAGGAAATGCTACCAGAATTCAAGGGCAGCCAAATCATCTTCCTCCCCCATAGAGGAACCTTGCCCTTGAAGCACCTCCAACCAACTCAACATTTGGATATCTAAAAATAGAACATGATTTATCTTTCCAACCTGAGTTTGAGCAATAAAATAACGTTGATCTCTTTACAAAGGATCAAGAAAAATCTGCTAGTGACTCCCACATTGATTTTCTAAATTACCAGGATGAACCTAGAAGTGAAGGCAATGTAGCTGAGGGATCATATGTTGTGTTCACCTAGACCAAGAACTATTCAACCCAACAAGCTAACAAAGAAAGAATAGAGGATCAACCTCAACCAGCAATTTTAATTGCCAAGCGTGGAACCACTCTGCCTTTCTAGCCAAAGGACCTAGTGATTGCTAGAAAGGTAAGTGCCTCAAATATCCCTACGCTTTCTACTTCAAATTTGTAGGTCAGTCCTCGCCCTCCAAAAAACCAAAAAGATGAACTCCCATCCTCTCTTTCTAGTCCATTTTAGTCATTTGACATAGTCGACCATGTCAAGAAAACTAAAATCCAAATGATTGAATTTGAATTCCTACAAGCCAATCCTGAGCAGTTGGACAGGTTGGTAGAGTGTGTGAAGAATATAGCCATCCCTGCAGGATAAGAAGAAAAGAAGTTAACTCATGATCCCTCAAAGAACATGTCTATCCCAAACAATATTTTCATTACTCCTCTTGCTACCCCTAGGAAAGTAGATCCTTTCTATGTTTTCTTGTTGATAAATGGTCACAAGATGAGCAACTGCATCATTAATTCTAGTGATTTAGACAATGTCATGCTTACCAAAGTGGTAGAATCTATTGGTCTCACACTGACCAAAACATTTGGTAGATGTTTCTCCATGGAGAAAAATTAAGTACCACTATTGGGGCAAATCAAAGATGCCCAATTTGCATTTGCAGCCTTTCCAGACAAAAGAATCAAGATGACCGTCTTGGTGGCTGACGTCCCAGCATCCTATGGCATTCTACTTGGATGAAATTTTTGCAAGGATGTGGGAGGATAACTAAGCATGGACCTGTCTGAGGCAAGGATCCCTGTCAAAGGTGTAATGAAGATATTACTCCCTAAAAAGGAGGCAAAATATGTGTTCACCCAAATGTCAGCCCCTACAGCTCAAATTCTATTTCAATCTTTAAGCAGGGGTAATTACTTCTTGACCATAGAGGGTGTTCATGTTTCTGTAGATGAAATTTTTGTAGGTGGCAATCTAAAAATCAATTAAAATAAGACATCAAAAAAATTGGTAGGGCACAATACAAATGAAAAAGCATCTTCCACTTCTAATGAAGAGAAATCTGATAAAAGATCAGTTTTTGATGATATTTAGATCCTAGAATCCGATGGCAACAATTCTTCTACCAATGCTAGAGCTGGGAATGTGTTGATATCTCCTCAAGGAGATATTTTTCTTTCATGCAAGTTACAGTTTAGCAACACCAACAACATAGGTGAATGTGAATCTCTGTTGCTCAGATTGAAGACTGCTCAAGACAAAGATGCCAAACTCCTTCACACCAAAGGAGATGTTAAGCTAATAGTTTGTCAAGAGTTTGTTGCTGATAATCAAAACATGTGCTGGACTGAACCAGTAGAATAATTAGCTAGGGTAGTGGACCATACTAATATACTCTAAAGTTAGCAAAAAGAACTCTTCATAGAGAGAGCTAGGAATTATGGTTTTTAGATTGAAGACCACGTCTTTCCATGGAGCAAGAAGAGAGAGCCAAAAGGAGTGCATAGAAAATATGATTCTTGGTGGAGAGTTCCATTCACCCATCACCGATTCTAGGGAAAAAATGGTTTCTTGTTGATTTATCAAGACAAAATGCCATCTTCATTGTCTCACAATGGGTAGCGTCTAAATCACTTCAATTTTTGAAGTATCAAATGAGTTCACCTATACATATGTATATTTGTATAGTCTTTAGTTCTATTTTATGCTTTTCATTTTCATTTTTGGCACCTTTTTTTTTTGGGTAGCATGACTCCATAGCCCAATGGCATGATTCAAGGCACTAGAGATTTTGGTTTCTACTCCCCTCAGATGTTCCAAGTTTTCAACTAAAGGAAGTTCCCCAACTGGAGCCAGCTATTGTCCCCAAAAATATCACTCATTTTTGGGACAACCTATGAACTATTTTGGTTCAATAGACCAAAATCCTCTCTCCCCTTTTCAAAAATTGTTCTGAGCATTCAAGTTCTTCATTTTTCAAAGCTTTTCCAAAAATCTACAGACTCTGTAGGCTTAAATATATGGACTCCACAAATATGTTTCTATGGACTCAACATGCTTGAAATTAGCAGGTTCAACAGGTTCAAAGGCTTCTACAGGCGAGTTCAATCAAAAGAATAAGTTTCTAACACTTAGTCATTTTCAGGATTGGTTCAACACCTTGGTTCAACCAAAAATGTTCATCATCAAGCTTCTAAGCAAGGAATAAACCATTGAACCATTAAACCGTTAAACCTTGAACCATTTTGGTTCAACGGGTTCAATGGGTTCAATCAGTTCAAAGAGATCAAAAAGACTTAGACAAAAGGATGGCTTCAAACACAAGATTGAACTGTTGAACTGTTAAACCAAAGTTGGTTCAAACAAGTCGGTTCAATTGGCAAGTTCAAGGGGCTACCCCAAAACCAAAGGGAAAAGATACCCTTGCAGAGGGTAATGAACCAAGCCAAGTGCCCTTACGGAGGGCAGCGAGCAAAAGCAAACAGGGAAGCCCTTCGAAAAAGTTCCTATGGCAAAATTGTTAAGGACCATTTCCTTCAGACAAAAAGTCTGAAGGAACTCCTTCAAACTTTTGTCTGAAGGAAATAAGCCTGATCGAAGAGAAAATCCCACAAAAAAATGCCTGATGGAAAAAGACAAAGTGAAGAAATTCCTTCAAACATTTTATTCAAAGGAATTAAAGCCCGAAGGCCACCCAAAAGATCTCGAAGGGTAGGTACCCTCATGGAAGACACTCGACACTCAAAAAATGAACTATCTTTCAAGACCCTGAATGGCAGGTTCCCTCCAGGAAAGATCAAACCTCAAAGTGCAATGGAAGCCACCACGTGCCCCTTATAGAATCAAAGTGAAAGCTGCCAAGTGTCCTATGTTGAGACCCATTATAATTTGTTTTTCAAAGCAACAAAATGTGCCATGTGTCCCTTGTAAAATAGATGGAGCGTGACAAGTGTCATCATCTACATGAATCCAAATGAGTCTCAAATGTTTTTACAGTGTTTATAGGAGCTCAGTGGAAGCCACCACATGTCATCTTCTGTAGGACTCTCAAAAGGTATATAAATCTTTGCAAAACATGCCACATGTCCCGTTAAAACTCAATAGAGCATGACATGTGTTTACATCTGCATTTCAAGCTTCAAAGCTTCTTTCAATAAGTCTATCTTAGAGTTCTGTAGAGGGTGACAAGTGGAAACTATAGAAGATTTCAATATGTTTTTCTAAGAGCAGCAGAATGTGCCACATATTCCTTGCAAAGCTCTGCAGAAGCTGACAAGTGTCAACATCTATAGCTTCTTTTTTTTGTGATGTAAGGACTGTGGTGGGCCCCAAGTGAGTTACTATAAGTCAATCAAAAGCTGCCAGGTGTCATCTACCAATACACATTATGATTTATTTCTCAAAGAAGCAAAAATTGCCATGTGTCCCCTATAAACTAAACGGATCGCGCCAAGTGTCAACATTCGCATGAATCCAAGTGAGTCCCAATGTTTGTATATTGTTTCTAAAGCTCAATGGAAGCTTCTAGGTGTCATCTTTTGTAATACTCTCAAAGGGTGTCTAAAGTTTCTATAAGTTAAGTGGATGCTGCCATGTGCCCTCACCTATTTCACAGTGGAACATGCCACATGTCACTTGTTGAGATTAGCAGAAAGCAACCAAAGCAAGTGGGAAAGACATGAAGGAATTTCTAAGGAGGATGATGGGCCTACAGCCATCAATTTTAGGGTAACCAAGTATCCATTGGCTTTCAAATGATGACAGACCCAAAGGCATTAAGAGACCTACAGGGCGAAAGGAAGAACCACTGAGAAAAGGAACCAAGAGAACTAGAAAAGGGAAATGGTAGCCTAAGGGCTCAAATCATAGTTGAAAGAGGGAAAGGCCAAAATATCTATAGGAGTTATTTCCAGTAGGTGTTACAATCCACCAAGTAGATATTTTAACTGGCAAATATTAAAGGCATAGCCGGTTTATCCCCTTTGAAGTAAAGGTGAAGTGGACAACTACACAAATATCAAGTGACAGACCAGATGACTCAGGCCTAGGAGAAGACATTCAAGATGAATCAACATGCCATAGTTAAGGAGGACACCCTATTCCAGCATGGCCTTCTTTGACAAAATTGAAAATGCATTCAATGCATTGAGTGCAGCATGGGTTGTTCCATGGAACAAAGTGCCAAGCCTTTCTTGGCTACTATATATTATAGTCTCTTGTGTCATTTTAAGGGATATCTTCCCAATACAGAAGTAAAACTCTACCCAAATTGAAAGGTGAATACTGAGACTTTAAGCTCAGATTATTGTTCATATCATTTTATTTGAATGAGAAAGCAAGTTGTTTGTAGACTTTGTGCTATTATAGCTTGTATCATTTTAGGAGATTGTTCTTATGTCTATCTTCTGAATGTGTTCTTGTTTATTTAATTTGGCAAGCAGAACTAGTGAAAGTAATTAGGAAGATGTCCTGAAGCCAACTGTGGAGAGACTTTGTGCCCTCATAATTGCCTTTAGTGTGTTTTATTTCTACTTTTGTATAAAGGATCTTGGGACAACTTTGTGCCCTCATTATCCTTCATATTTTTTTCCTATGTAAAGGATCTTGGGATGACTTTGTGCCCTCATTATCCTTTGTATCTCACTTTTGGGTAGTCGAGGTGGAGACTTTGTGCTACATCTCAGTTTGTTGGTTACTACGCCCTTGATTACCAGTTACTTGTCACTACCTAAAAGAACTCCTGCTATTCGCTACAAGACCACTTCTGAAAGAAGAGAAGTGCCTTCAATGTCTTCACTAGGATTTTCTCCTCTATTTGTGAGCATTATCTCTAAAAAAAGAGAGATGGATGGTGATACCCTACCCCTGAGTGTTATTTTCTACTTATAGTTATAGTATATAGGTCCTCATATTTTATAGGAACCTCCCCTTGATGAGAGGAGAGATTTGTCCCCTTTGGATGTGGTAAACCTACAACTTTGGATGACCAATCTCCCTTGTTTTGGATGATCAGACCTATTTTTCTCATCAGTACGCTAGTGACAAAATATTCACCCAACAGGCTCTCAATGAGATTGATGACGATGCTTGATAATTTTGATGACATTGATTGAACTATAAAAGAAAACTCTTAAATTCTTGAGCTCTTGATAATTATTTCAAATGGATTTAACCTCCTAGGTATCTCTCTCTTATAAGCACAAGCAAGAGGTGGAAGTGAAGGTATAACTAGGCCATCTAAATATAAATTATCCATGTAAAGGCTTGAAATAAGATTTAGATAAGCTATATTTAGAAAATTAATTTTGTTGGTTTGCATGTGCTTTATTATGGAGGTGGACCCTGACTATTGACGAGCAATTTTTTCCATGGTGATCATCAATGGTCACCTTGACCATCGATAGTCAGGTTCCAAAGGAAAGAGGTCTTGAAGGCCAGGTTGATTCAACTTGTGAATTTGACTACATGTGGGCTTGGTTAGGCCAAATTGGTGTAAATTGGTCCCAAAAGGGTCCTGGGTAGGTTCAAGGGGTTGTTGACATTTGAAATTCTAGGTGTGAAGATTTCCATTGTCTACACCTACAATGATGTAAAAGTAGTTAATGCTCATATGTCAAACACAAATTAAAATGTAACTTGAATTTGAAAATACTAAAAAGAACAAGGAATAAACATATGTGCAAAACCCATGTTTCTCTTTTAACTTTACTTGGAAATAATGTTTCCTTGAAGCATTGGAAAATTTATGCTTCCTATGAATAACTTTGAAAAGTTAATTCTTTAATTGAACCAATGGAAAATTTGAGGGTGATCAATCCCTAAAGTGATTTGAACCTATATAGAAAATAGAACCCATTGAGGGATGAAAAAACCTCAATTTTTTTTGGTCTTTACAACCCCAAAATGTGAAATAGTTTGGAATCTATAAATGGATTCATAGGCAATAATCTTAAACAGCTCTGAACCTTTAAGTTATGTATTATGCACTTAACTGAATTAGCCATTGTTGATGGATTGTATATTAAATTTTAATTTTGTTCTTTAGTTCTTAAATTAATTATCACAATATAATGGATAATGAGAAATACCCTATCCATAGATAGAAATTAGAATTGAAAAGCATGGCATGAATATGTATCATACCCCCTAAATTTTTTAAAATAGCATAGTATGCATGAATCTATAACTCTATGTAGATGTTAATTTTTAAATTTTTTTTAGAATATGTGAATGAATCTATAAAATACATAAAAAAAGTATATGAATATATAATTTACTCATGTAATGTTACTACATAGGCATGACATATGCCCCCATAATTTGTGCTAATGACTAAATTTTGAGCCATTGTACAACTTTGAAACTTTATTTTATATCGAAAACTAATATTTTTTTAAGAATATTATCTATGTATGGAAATCCCACCAAAATTCCTCCTTTCGAGGTGAGAGAATTGTATCCTAAAAGTCACTCATCTCAAAATAAAATTTCACTATATTATGCATAGTAATATTTAATCATTGAATATTGTAACATATGTGAAAATTAAGTCAGCATAGTAAGATATGTACCATTTGAATCATATATGTAACTTATGAGTCATGGCCTATATACATGTATCAATGAAGCTCATAGTATTAAATTATAGATTTAGTATCATATACATTAGTTAGTGTATCATATGGATCATGGCACTTATCAAACCTAACAAATTCAACAAGCACACATATATAAAAATCACAATGTCATATGATAATGCCATGGGTCGCATATAAGGGATGTTAAAATTCTATATAAGTAAAGATTTTACATTCAAGTCCAAGGCCCATGTGTAATGGAAATGATAATGTCACAAACAAGGGACATGTTCAAATTTTGTACAAACAAAGGGTTAAGGGCCACATGTAATGAACATGTTAAAATGTTGCATATACTAAAAAAGATATCATAGAGATGTTTAAGCACTTTTCACACAATTACCAAGGGCCAAACATGATAGACAAGAAAGATATAATCTACTATGTATAGGTAGTAGCATCAATGGAGCATAGAATTAGAAAGATAGTCTACAACATGTATATGTAATGTGGTCATATCCTAGTAAATATAATTTCTATGTACATAATGTAAGATAGAGATGTTAGAAATACATTTATAAATAGTATATATGTTTTAATTATATGAGTCATATAATGATAACAAAAATAATATAACATGTGGAAAAGATGCCCCTAATTTAACAAGGCTACTGGGTAGAGGTGAGTCCAACATCTTAGTCCATGTGAGATTTATATGTCCTATATAACATTGATGAATACTAGTGAAAGGAATGTGTGGTAGAAAAATAAATAGGGTATCTACCAATCATGAGATAAAAAAACATATTTTAATGATGTAAACTAGATATATAATCATGATGAAGTCCTAATTTTAGATTTTTAGAATATTTTAAATGTTTTATATTTCTACATATTTAATTGTTTTTGTAATTTTTGCATTTTGAAACTAGAAACACATAAACTAGTGATAAACCATGGCTTCAAAAGTACGATAAAAGAAATAGATCCAAATAATTTGCACATGTGTCAAATGAAATTATGCATTGTAGCTAATGGCATGGTAAAGTATGAGTAAGATGCCCCCACCTTATATGTGAGTTGTAACTTTGAAAATCCTATAGGAAACTAAATAAGTATGTAGAGGAGTGAGTTTACCTCCATGTTTCATCAAATTTACAATTGTCTAGAGTATGTAGCATGTCTTATCAATATAGCATAAGAAAATAAATATTTTTCATGAATAAATATTATTTTACATACTAAAACTAAGTGAAATGTCCAAAAATTTGGCAATATTAAAGCTCTATGTGCTCATATTTTGATTTTTATGTGAAACATTACATAGGAAAAGATCAACCAATTAAGGATGGTAGTGGAAGTTGGTTCTATATTTTACTATTTAATATTATCATTATCATAAAATGTAATTTTATCCATGCAGACTAAGAAAACAAATAGGAATATGGTGGGATCTAGGAATTTAACTCAAGAGAGGATGGTTAGTATGGTATTAGTTTCAAAATGAAAACAAAGTGAAATAAACACACTAATATCATAAAATATATAGGCCTAAACACTAAGGAGAGATTAGTTAACAATCATGAATGAAACACACAACTAAAATATAAAAGAAAACTCTTTTATCTTCCTTGGATGCTCCAAAATGCTTGTTGTGGTGGCTTACTCAGCTTGTGCTCATGAAGTCCTTGGTAATGGAAGCTTGACAACCTCAATCTCTCCTTGGCACCTTTGGATTTTGGCTTGGCTTGGCTTGGAATCAATTTTACATTATAACTAGTTGATTGAAGCTTTTTGGAACCAATCCTGCATTATAACTTTGCATTAATTAAGCTTAGAAATGATGTTGTGAGGCCTCCTATTTATACATTTTTGGATTTGACTAGAATCAACCTAAATCATCCATCTCAAGATTTGGATGTGTGGTTAAGGATTAATTCAATTTTTGGAATTAATTTTTTAATTATCCTCATCATGGCATTGGAAGAAGGGGCAATTAAGAGGCATGTAGGGTATGAATCCTGATATTTGTGGCATTTATGGCCTAGGGATGTCTTCCCAAGAAATGAGGTCACGTGATGATGTAGATATTCAATATTCATTTCCAAAACAAAGTATTCCAAAAGTCTCCATGGAATTATTAATTAGGCCTTAATTTGGGTTAATTAGCTATTAAGCATTATTAATCACATTGTGCACAAATTACCTAAATTGATCAGAATGCCTTGTTATTATTCCTAAATTTGACTGGATTGGAATTGGAAGTACACATTAGATAAATTGGATGAGTATTCCCATTTAGGATGTTTCCAAAAATAAATAACAAATGCACAAGTCTTGTGTAAAAGATTTGATAGGAAAGAGTAGTCTAGAGCATGCAGGTGCAAATTTGGCATTATGACTCAAAATGAACTGATCAAAGTTAGCTAGACCATAAATTGAATTACCCTATTTAGGGATACCCTAGCCAAAATCACCACTTGAATATGTCAGTTTCACATCATTTATCATGTTTTAATGTTTTTAGGCCAAATTATGCATTTTGGGTAGAAACTAGCCAAAAGCCTGATTGGAGGTTATCGGTGGCCAGTTTTAGGTGTCTACATATGGCATAATATATCATTATTTTGGACTATTAAAATTTTAAAAGTGAAAAAGGAAGATCCAAGAGGCTAACAAAATTAGTAAGAGCCAAGGTATTATAATATGTGATAAAATCAATCTCATGTGCAAGTAATGTTGACCAATTTTGACCCCCAAGGTCAAAAGGTCAACCCCTATAGGTAAAAACTTGAGTTTTCATGTTCTAGTCATTGCATGCCTTGATAGTCCCCAATTGGTCATTATAAAGTCTTATTAGCATTGTTTAAGGTAAAATTGGAGAAATTAAGGTAACACTTTGTCTTTGTTTAGACTAGCATATTCATGTCAAAGTGTAATGAAACTTGGTCAAATGGTCTCATAGGATCTTTATTTTCTTATCAAATTCATTCCATGCCTTCATCAATTTGTATAAATATTTCATGCTTCTTTGGATATTTTAAGGTTATTTTTGGACTTTAAAGTAAGTTTTGTGAATGAAAAAGGTGATTTTAAGTAAGTCTAATGTATTCTAAATCTTTCAAAATGACTAATCTATATAAGACATTTTCCAAGGTTCCTAGAGGAGTTATATAACTATCATATATGTCATGATGTCAGGCATTGTTCAAAATCTTACATTATAATGCCAAAGAAGGGAGTTTAAAGTACTTGTGTGGACTTTTTGAACTCACTTTTAGGTGAAAATAGATTAAAAGTGTCTATTCAGATTCCACAAGTCATATTCATGCTTGGAATGAAGTTTTAGGTTCCATAAATGTAAACATCTCTCTCCTCTATCACTTCCTTCACAAACTCATAAAGGCAACATTCAAATCCATGATACAACTAGAGAAATTTAGAGGCTAAAATTTTGGGAAATGTTATGGATCATTTAATATTAAATTTTGTGCATTATTTTTCAAATTTGTCCCCACTCCTTTATGAATAATTGTTAAGAGTGATTGGAGGTCACTATGTCTTGTCCATTCAAGCAGGGTTTAGTTTTGCTCCAGTTTCTTCATTCCAGAGTTTGACGCAGGAGAATGTATTTTTTGAGATGTTTTAAGAGATAAAATTACTCATTTTAATGTTTTTTTCATCAATATACTCAACCTCATGTGGTGTCTTCAATAAGAAGAATATTGTTTCAAGTGTATGGAGCATGGCATCCCTATTGTAAGTGTTTTGGTTAGGTTGAAGTGTTGACACCTTCAAAAAATTACAAGTAATTAATTGTTCATGTAAAATCCTTAAATATATTATTATTCATGTACACTCTCCTTTGGAAGTGTCTCCTTATAGATGATTCTTCAAAAGACACTTGGTGTCTTGCTCTTTAGAAGCCTGGTTTGTGCATAAATAGTTTCCTATAGGATAAAAGCTTAAATTGGCGTAAATGGAAATGATAAACCAAATTTAACATTGGAGAGCACTATTGACCAAGTTGGAAGCCTAATATAATAAGCATGAGGCTAAAATTCACTATCTACAAAGACTTGGACAAGATTCATCCACCCAAAGGTATACAAACCTGTCGGTGGATATTCATGGATCTAGGTTTCATAGTGAAGATGTTTTAGCAATGGAGAGATGTAGCATGGACTCATAAATAGTCATTTGATATTGATAGACTTCATGACATTATCAAAAAACATGAATTAATACCTAGACTCTAACTTCTATATAAAGCCTCTAGCTAACCTCATACATGTATGGGCAGTTTTGAGATTTAATAACTTTTAGTTGGAGATATACATAAGTTGTCTCAATAGTCACCTAAGAAAAAGGTAGACCTATAGGTTATAAACCTATAGGTCCTCATTCTGAACAAAAATCAATGGTCATGTAAAAAATTGGTGTAAAATAATGATTCAAAGTAGGTATAAAAGGATTCACAGACCAATACAATATCTAAGCCATATGAAAGTCATATAAGGTTGAGATGACTAATGTCAAAACCACCAAAAGAGTTTATAGGCTTAGCACTCATTCATAGGCTTGTGTATAAAGATAAGAAGGTACAAACCTATGAATTCTATGATAGGATAATAATATTTTAGAGAAATGAAAAGAGCCTTCATTGGAATACACTATTTTCAAGGTTATTCAATGACTTGTAAAAAAGTTCTAATCTTAAACACAGTCAAGACCCCAAATGACCACCTACAGCCATGTGTTGGACACAGGCAGGAAATAAGTGTCTATTTGGGAAGATGTAGGGTTTTGTGTAACTTGAAAAGGTTATAAACTCTATATAGTATAACAAAAGTCCTCGATGTGATTCAATGACTTGTACTTGAATTCTTAAAACCCAAAAATGAACTAAAACTATTCTAATGACCACCTACAAGTTACTTTGGTAAGAATGTTGTTTATGAGCTTGAAAAGAAGATAAAATACATAATGGTGGATTCAGGTATTAAATAATGAATGAAAAAAATTAATAGATTCATTCAAATTTTAAGAGACCTAAATGAAGTTTAGAAAAAGATGACCAAATAAGACTTTATAAACCCTATAAATACAATTAAATTAGTATCTATAGTCCTGCCTACCTTCATGAAAGATATTTACTTGTTTTGAGAGAGATGAAGGTTTGTGATAGGTTTAAGGGAAGGAAAATAATTTTTAAATGGTTTAATAATGATATTATGACTCTATAAGATCCTCAGAATCAATAACAAAGGTGATAATGTAGATAAGCCATGTCTAGGCTTGGTAAACCTAACACTACATAAACAGGCCTATATATAGTCATGAGAAAGGAGGTTTGATGAAGGTGACATGAGAAACTAATGGAATTAACAAGTGTAATATGTTAAAAAATATCATAAAATGTTAATCAATGGCATAAAAAGATGAGGAAAGTGTAAATTAGGCCTATAAGACCTCCCAAAGTTCCTCTAGTGCATGCCTACATTTCAAAGCAAAATTTCTCTTTCTTGTTGAGACCTTAACATATTTAATGGAAGCAAATTACTTTCATGGATGATTAATAGGTTCCCATACTTTAATATCATGACATCATTTGTTGGTCTAGGTCCTTGACAGGGGTGAGCAAAGGCTAAGATCTCAGACCCTTCTCTAATGGCCTATTTACAACTTGAGAGACAATTTCTTGCACTTGTATCTATATGGATAGGATGAATGGGATGTTTTTATCATAGGTAAATTTTATGTGTATAATTCACTTGAAAATTGTCTCATTGGTTTAGAGATTAAGGGCTCAAGGTTTATGAACAATCGTTAAGAATCTAAGTCACTCTAAACACTCATAAAACCCTAATAAGAACCCGATGTGAGATATTGGTATCCAAAGCACATGAAATGAATTTAATTGATTATAAAACCTCAAATATTTTTTATAACTAAAATTCATTCTTCACCATGAATTTTTTATGTACCTACAACTATATGGACTACATTTAATGCCCTATTTTGCAAGGTTTTTAGGTGTTTTGAGAAGTGAGACACTTGAAAACTATTGGTGAGGGTTTTTGTGATGTATTCTACCTATCCAAGCACAAAATATTTAAAATACATATTGTAGATACTCAAATAAATTTGGATTTTCAAGGCAGTCTTAAACAGGCTTAAAAAGATACCATGTTTTGAAACCATTTCATAGTTCTCACACTTGCATAGGGTCTCAGAACCTAAAATTTGGCATGAAGGTTTTTTATAGGCTAGGAAAATTAAATCACACACTTTTTTTATTTCAAATTTGTGGGAGAAGTCAAGTAGAATATCAGTCTTCTAGGCAAGGAGGCGTAATTGGGAGAAGAGAACAACAAAATAAACATACTTCAACTCACTCTCAAGACCTAAAATTTGTTTTGGAGTTTTAAATCCATAATATGTCCTCATTTTTTAGTACCATATATACACTATCCTAAACAAGGAGGTTTATAGGATTTTAGGGTTACAAGGATTTAAAGGCTTATGAGAGCTTGAGGAGTAAAGTGAAGAATTGAGGGTTATTACATGAACCCAAGTGAGTTGATTCAGGTATAATAAGGTATTTTAATGTATTTAATAGAGATTGATTTCCTTGATAAATTTTAAATCAAATTTTAATCCATTTGGACAAGGCTAGGCATAGTAAACCAAGGGGTTTCTTGACACCCAAGGAGTTATGTGATGATTGCCCCTAAAACATCAGAGCAAAGGGGTTTTAAAATTCATGATAAGTTTCAAATAAAAGGTCTAAATGAATTCATGGATATATGATAATGAATAATTCCATTTGTCACTCCTCACATGTAAACAAGGGCAATTTTAAAGAAGATGACCAAGGTGTCAAGCAAGTAATCTAACTCCTATGCCACTTGGATAATGAATCACCTTAAGAGGAGGAACACAAGTCTTTAGGGACTTGTTGAGACTATTATATAACTTCCTTCTTGTTTGTAACTCATGTGAACCCTTGTCAATCTCCCTACTCTACACACCTCTCTCTCTCTTCCTCATTTCTTTATTACCTCTTTTAGCATTGTATGGGATCCACATTTGGTATGGAGAAGCCCTGCTAATTTGAATATTGATTTTATCTTTGAATAAATATTTAAATTTGGTTTATTTTCTCAAATTCTTACATAATTATGTCAATTAGTCTATTTTTGGATGGCAAGTGATAGTTATCTCTCCTTACATTCATCTCACTCTTTCATGCTTTATGTAAGTAATCTAACTTATAACTAGTTTCATGATGTGTAACTAGTTGTTTTGTGTGGTTTTAAGTGTTTAAAAGGGTTACTAGTATATATTATTAGACCTACTATTCATCTACCTTGAGAAATACATTGCATTTTACCTTCAGTTTGAAATATTTTTGTTAGGAGAATCTTGGGTTTTGATATCAATTTTGTAATTATATTTCATAGTACAAGTTCAAGTAGGATTGTAGAGTTTATCTTAGTACATCACCTCCATTATATTAGTGTTTAATCTCATTCCTTTTCCTTTAAATCAAGTATGTTAGTGGTTAGTTGTATGTGTTGTGCATGGGAGTTGGCCCACAATCTAGAGACTCACCTCTAAGAATTGTCACCCACAACATATGAGGTATTTTAATGTTATTTAAAATGTAAGGAGCTGGAGTAGCCCTCCTTAGGGTGCAAATTTGGTTGTTAATAGTTTTGGCATGCCTAGTCAAACTAAGGTATAAAGTAGTAGAAGGATTGTTGGTGTTTTTCTTCTAAATAATAACTTTTAGAGGCATTCAAAACATCAATGATGACTCTGTACTCAATCAAATGTTTATAGTATCCTAATCACTTATTCAGAGTAAGTTATATCTTTAATTCAATATATTGATGAGGTTTTTATGGTTGAGTTTGAACTAAAGTTCAATTTCATGTAAGTTGGTGAAACATCTAAAACTTATGGTACTCCTTATCAGCCTCACCATGAACCTTATCAGTCATATAATGGACCTTACCAATAGTATGATGGTGAATATCAGTCATATGATACTCCCTATCATCCCTCATATGACTCTAAGTATATGCCTTAGTATCCTTATGAATCTTGTTACCCTCATTACTACTAAGAACATCACTCTTATCCTCCTTATGAGCCATATTAGTCTTATGAACAACCTTGTCCTCAACCATGCTACCCTCCCCCACTATATTCCCAAGAAAATTTCAATATGGAATAGATGAGATGGAGAGAAAAGTAATAGAATATGTAATAACATTTTTTCCAAATTCTCAATATAAGGAAGTGCTTAGGATATTTTTAACTATATCTAATGATCCATTAGAGAGGAATGAGTTGTGTGATTTGGTATTGGAGAAGATGGATATTTATAAAATATAAAATATTAAGTTTGATCAAGTGTTTCAAGAACCATCTTGCATTCCTTATCATCCCTCTTATACTCCATACCCTCACAAAATCATTGACCATCCTTACAAAGAGCCTCTAAGAGAGCCAATTAAATCTCCAATAGAACCTACTAGTGTCAAAGTCCCAAATTAGAACCAAGTAGTGAAGTCTTGGGAGAAATAGGAGGAGGAGAGCTAATATCAAGAGATTGAAGCCAAACAAAACCTTTAACCTATTCAAACTCCATTTCCCTCTCCTCAAGAACATAAATATTTTTCATCTTAGAGGTCTATCCAAGAAGGTTTTCAAGATGAGACATAAGCCCTAATTGATAAGTTTGAAAATCAAGTTGCAATTGAGAATGAACTTCAAAAAGAATATGAGAAGGATGATATGGTTGTTGATAAGGATGAGACATTCATAGCACATTTGAATCTACTCTCTCTTCAATAATTCTTTCAAGAATCTACCATTCTCAAGGTTTCAAGTTTCAATAATCTCCCTTCATTTCCCAAGCTAACTCATGATCCATCTACCATACCTCATACTCCCTCTCAAACACATGAACATATTGATAACCCTCCCACCATCTCAATTATTGAATATGATCCTGTTTTATGGAGGATAGAAGAAGAGGTTACAGTTGCAAGTGAAGTTCAAAGATAATGTGAAGAATATAATTCAAGTGTATATAAAGTTGGTACCTCTATGAAAATAATATCAAGTTGATGATGAGGAATGCAAGGTTTCTAGTGATCCAATATGTCTTAAATATCATCACCAAGAGTTTCAAGTCCATGATAAATTAACCTATGATTAAGACATTGTTCAACACAACAAGAGATTGAATTAGAAAAACCAATAGAGGTTAAGTTTATTGTTGCCTTTATGGACCAAGAAAACCTATGGAAAAAGTATTGGGAATTTTAAAATTAATTTGAGACTCTTCAAGGGTCTATATCTCATGTTGGATAGATTGAGAATGTTATTGAGGATGCCTTACTCCTTGAAGGATAATGTGAAAATCTCCAAGGTACCAAGTTTGAGGCTGCACCTATGAACAAAGAAGTAGTGATGCTTGAGCTGACATATAACATCAAGAGAAATAAAAATAAGGCTTTTGATACATAAGATGAATTCACCTTCATAGGTGATTTGTGCATTGTTATTTCTTTACTTGAGAACATGCTAAGAGGATTGATAATCAACAAGATGATGAAGCCAACAAGACCAATGTTCAAGAGGTAGCTTGCCTCATGCCATTCTCAATCTCATGGAGTAAAATATATCACAAGCTTACCCTTTGATCTGGGAAGAATAAGTTGTTTTTAGGTCAGCTGTAAATAGTTAGTTACTTTTTTATGTTTTGTGATCCCTAAGATCTTAGCTAGCACGTGTGTGTCTTGTTATTTTTTTTATGTGTGGTGTTCTTGTTTTGTGTGGTTTTGAGGTCAAATTAGTTTTTTTTTTCTTGGTCAATGTTTGATGAGGACTTTTTTTTATTGCAAAGGACTCCATTTCCTAATGGAAGGACAATGTTACTTGTCTAGTAAGCATTGCAGGCATGCTACCCCTATGAATCACCAAATTATTGACCAATTTTGACCCCCAAGGTTAAAAGGTAAACCCTTATAGGTAAGAACTTGATTTTTAATTTTTTAATATCTTTTTTCTAGTCATTACATGCCTTTATAATCCCCAATTTATCTTTATAAAGTCTTATTAGCATTGTTTAAGGTGAATTTGGATAACTTAAGGTAATACTTTATCTTTGTTTAGACTAGCCTAGTCATGTCAAGGTGTAATAAAACTTGGTAAAATGGTCTCATAGGGTCCTTAGTTTCTTATAAAATTCATTTCATTCCTTCATCAACTTGTGTAAACATTTCATGCTTTTTTGGAGAGTTTAAGGTTCTTTTGTGGACTTTAAGGTAAGTTCTATGAAGGAAAACGGTGATTTTAACTAAATCCAATGTATGCCAAATATTTCAAGATTAATAATACATATAATACACTTTCCAAGGTTAATATAGGAGTTATATAACTATCATATATGTCAGGATGTTAGACATTGGTTAGAATCTTGCGTTTCAATGCTAAAGAAGGGAGTTTTAGGCATTTGTACAGAATTATTGCACTCACACTTACATGAAAATAGTTTATAATTTTATATTTAGATTAAAATTGTCATACTTATGCTTTTAATGAAGTTTTAGATTCTAAAAATGCAAAAATCTCTCTCTCTCCTCGATTACTTCCTTCATAAACTAATAAAGGCAAAATTTAAATGCATGGTATGACTATGAGAGAAATTTGGAGGTTGAAATTTTGGAAAATATTAGGGGTCCTAGTAAGATTAAGTTTTATGGAATTATTTTGTATATTCATCCCCTCTCTTTTAAGAAAAATTGTTAAGAGTGATAAGAGGTCACTGTGACTTGTCCATTCAAACAGGGTCTAGTTTTTCTCTTATTTATTTATTCTAGAGTTCAATGGAGGATAACACATTTTTTGAGATTTTTTAATAAAAAAAATTAATCATTTTAATATTAGTTTCATCAATCAACTCAACCTCATGAGGTGTCTTCAACAAGGAGAATAGTTTCCCAAGTGTATGGAGCGTGACATCCCTACTACAAGTGTTTTGGTTAGGCTGAAGTGTTTCTACATTCATAATTTTCCAAGTGATTAATTTTTCATGTAAAAACCATCACTATATAATTATTCATGTTCCCTCTCCTTGAGAATTATATCCTTGTAGATGATCCTTCAAGAGATACCAGGTGTCTTGCTCTTTGGAAGCATGGTCTATGCATAAATAGTTTCCTATAATACATAAGCTTAAATTGGGATAAATGGAAAATATAAAACAATGGTAACATGAGAGATAAATATTTAATAATATTTAATCCCAAGGTAATGATAATGAGGCTCAAATTCACTCTCTACAAAGACTTAGACAAGCTTCATCTAGCCACAAGTTTGCAGACCTATAAGTGGATATTCATGGATCTAGGTTTCATATTGAATATTTTTTGGAAATGGAGAGATGTATCATAGACTAAAAAACATTAATTTGATATTTTAGACTTCATTGTATCATCAAAAAACATGAATGAATACCTAGACTCTAATTTCCATGCAAAGCCTTGAGCTAACCTAATACATGCATGTACATATACATGGGTAGTTTTGAGATTATATAACTTTTAGTTGGAGATATACAAGATATTGAGGAACAATATATATAATTTAAAATGATTTTACACAATAATAAAAATATCAAACTCTTAGGAAGTTGTGTCATAGTCACTTAAGCAAAAGGTAGACCTACAGGTTCTAAAAATGTAAGTCCTCATTTTGAACAAAGATCAATGGTCATGTAAAGAATTGGTATGGTAGCATTATTAAAGTCAGATATAATAGGAGTCATAGAAATATTTAATATATAATCCATATTATATTCATATAAGGATGATATGACTAATTTAAAAACCACCAAAAGAGTATACATGCTTAACACTCATACATAGGCATGTGTATAAAGATAAGAAGGTACAAGCCTTTGAATTATATGAAAGACTAAAAATATTATAGATAAATTAAAAGATACTTCATTAGGATCCACTATTTTCAAATTGATTCAATGATTTTTAGACAAATTTTAATCCTGAACATAGTCAAGACCCCAAGTGACCACCTACAACCATGTGTTGGACACAGGTAGGAAATAAGTGATGTTTGGGAAGATGTAGGGTTTTGGGAAACTTTAAAAGGTTATATACTATAAATAGTATTAAAAAATTAATTTATTTGATTTAATGACTTTTAATTTAAGTCCTAAAACCCAAAAATGCATTTAAACTATCCTAATGACCACCTACATGTTGTTTTGTTAAGCAGGCTAATTATGAGCTTGAAAAAGAAGATAAAATACATAGTGGTGAATTTGGGTTTTAATGAGTGAATGAAAAAATTAATATTAATTAAAAATTAAAGATACCTAAATGAGGTTTAGAAAAATATGACCAAATAGGACTTTTTAAACCCTGCATATACAGTCAAATTAGTATCTACTAGCTTGCCTGCCTTCATGAAAAAGATTTGCTTATTTTGAGAGAGATAAAGGTCTGTGAGAGGTTTGAAGGAAGTAAAATCATTTGGAAATTATTTAATATTGATATTATGAATCTATAAGATCCTTAGACTCAATATCAAAGGTGACAATGTAGATAATCCCTATTTAGACCTAATAATCCTAACACTACATAGGTAGACCTACATGCAGTCATGAGAAAGGAGGTTTGATAAAGGTAACATGAGAACATAATGGAATTTGAAATTTTAATATGGTATCATAGATCATAAAATGGCATTCAATGGTATAAAAATAAAAATAAAGTGCCAATTAGGCCTATAAGACCTCCTCAAGTTCCTCTAGTGCATGATTGAATTTCAAAGCAGACTTTCTCTTGCTTGTTGAGACATTAACAAATTACATGGATCCAAATGACTTTAATGTCTGATTAATTGGTTCTAATACTTCAATATCCTATCATAAATTGTTGGTTTAGGTCTCTGACAGGAATAAATAGAGGTTAACAACTTAGACCACTCTCTAATGGCCTATTTGCAACTCAAGAGCCAAATTCTTGTACTTGTATATGTAAAAAAAAAATGCATGGGATCTTGTGATACTATGTAAATTTTAGGAGGCTAATGCACTTTAAAATTATGGCATTTTTTATGGATTAAGGTCCCATTATTTATGAACAATTGTTAAGAATCTAATTCACTCTAAACCCTACTAAAACCCTAGTAATAACCTAATGTGAGAGATTGGTCTCCAAAGCACATAAAACGACTTGAATTGATTATTAAACCTCTTGAAAAAAAATTATCACTCCAATTAGGTTCTCACCATGAATTTTTTCTATACCTAAAACTATATAGACTGCATTTAATGCCCTATTTTGTAAGGTTTTTAGGTGTTTTTTAGGGTTTTGAGTAATGGTACAATTGAAAACTATTGGTTAAGGTGTTTTGGGATATATTATACCCATAAAAACATTAAAATATATACAATCCACCATGGAGATGCTCAAATAAATCTATTTTATCAAGGTAGTCTTAAACAAGCTTTAAAAGATACTAGTTTTTGAGACCACTTCATGGTTCTCACACTTTCACAATGTCTCAGGACCTCAAATTTGGCATGGATTTTGGTGATAGGATGGTAAAAGTGAATAAAATAATTTTTTTTTCACACATGTGGGAGAATTCTAGATCAGAAAATCAATCTTCTATGCAAGGAAGCCTAATTGAGGCCTAATTAGGGGAAGAGAAGAGTGGAATAAACATACTTCCACTCACTCTTAGGACCTAAAATTTTTCAAGGAGTTGTAAATACATGTTGTGTCCTCAAATATGTACTCATTTTTTTATTACCATCTATACACTGTCCTACACAAGGAGTTTTACATGCTTTTATGGCTAAAAGGATTTGAAGGCTTATAAGAGCTTGAGGAGCAAAATGAAGTCTTAGGGGTTGTCCCATGAACCCAAGTGAGTTGATTCAAGTATAAAAATTTATTTTAATTCCTTTCATGAAAAGAGAGTTACTTAATGAATTTAAAATCAAATTTTGATCCATTTAGACAAGGCTAGGCATAGTATATCAAGGAGTTTCTTGACACCCAAGGAGTTATGTGATGATTTCCCCTAAAATGTTAGAGCAAGGGAGTGTAAAAATGAATGATAAGTGTCAAATTTAAGGTATACATGTATTCATAGTGAGATTATAATGAATAATTCCATGTGTCACTCCTCACATACAAAGAAGGATAATTTTGAAGAAGATGACCAAGGTGTCAAGCAAGTAATCTAACTCCTATGCCACATGGATGATGAAGCACCTTCAAAAGAGGAACACATGTCTTTAGGGATGTATTAATACTATTATCTAAATCACTTCTTTTTTTAAACTCATGTGAACACTTTTTAATCTCCCTCCTCTAGGCCCCTCTCTCTCTTCCTCATTTATCTATATAAGTTATCTCTTTTGACATTGTATGGGATCCAAATTTGGTATGGTGAATCCCTACTAAATTGACTACTAATTTTACCTTTGAATAAATATCCCAAGCTATTTTAGTTTCTAAAATTCTTGCATAAATGTTTCAAGTAGTACATTTTTGGATGGCAAGTGATAGTTATCTCTCTTTGCATTCATCTCACTCTTTCATGCTTTGTTTATGTAATTTGCCTTCTAACAAGTCTCATGATGTGAAACTAGTTATTTTGTGTGGTTTAAAGTGTGCAGTAGGGTTACTAGTGTTTATTTTCATACTTATTATTCATCTACCTTGATAAATACATTTCATTACACCTTCATGTTGAAATAATTTTTTTAAGAGAACCTTGGGTTTTGAGATCAATTTTGTAAGTTATCTTTCATAGTGTAAGTTCGGGTAGAATTATGGAGTTTATCTTAGTGAATCACCTCCATTATATTAGTGTTTAGTATCATTCTATCCCTTTTACTTTAAATCAAGTAGGTTAGTGGTTAATTTTAGGTGTTATTCATGGTAACTAGCCCATAATCTAGAGACTCACCTCTAAGAATTGTCACCCACAACATATGAGGTGTTTCAATGTTATTCAAAATTTAAGGAGGTTATATTATACCTCCTTTGGATTAAAATTTGGTTGTTAATAGTTTTGTCATTCCAAATGGGACTAAGGTCTAAAGTAGTGTAAGGATTGTTGGCGTTGTTCTTCTACATATCAACCTTTAGAGGCATTCAAAAAATTAATGGTGAATCTATACTCAATCAATTGTCCTAGCAACATAGTCACTTATTCAAAGTAAGTTATATCTTTTATTCATTGTCTTTATGAGTTTTCTATGGCTAAGTTTGAAGTAGAGTTCAATTTCATGCAAGTTGATGAAATATCTCAAACTTATAATACTCCATATCAACCTCACCATGAACCTTATCAATTATTAGACCTTAACAATAGTATGATGGTTCATATCAATCCTATGGTACTCACTATCATCCCTCATATGACTCTAACTATATGTTTTATCATCCTTATGAATATTGTTACCCTCCTTACTACTAAGAACATCATTCTTATGATCCTTGTGAGCTATATCAGTCTTATGAACATCCTTATCCTTGACCATGCTACCCTCTTTCCTCTCCTCCACTATATTCCCAAGAATTTAAAGATTAAATAAATGGGATGGAGAGAAAATTAATAGGTTAGTGGTTAGTTTTAGGTGTTGTGCATGGGAGCTAGCCCATAATCTAGAGACTCACCTCTAAGAATTGTCACCAACAACATATGAGGTGTTTCAATGTTATTATAAATTTAAGGAGGTTGGAGTATCCCTCATTATGGTATAATTTTTGTTGATAAAATGTAAATAGAACAATAATAGTATGAGACAATCAATAATCTATGTATAATCAATTTTTTTCTTTTTTGAATTATTTGAATGTTTTAAAACTTTTTAGAATATTTGAAAATCCAACAAGCTAACCAATGACCACATCAATACGTGAGTCATAATAATATGTAATAAGTGTTATATGGATTTAATTTCATGAACAATTATGTATTAGATGTACAATAATTAAAATTGAAAAATGCATGTGTTGTAAGAAAACTGTCTAGATCACTACTCGTGTAATTATGTGTAGGAGTAGCTTAAGGAGATATAGAAAGAAATGAAATCCAATGAAGACTATTATTATGTTGTGTCAAGTGTTATGGATTTTAAGTAATGTGTTGATATATATGTATCATTGATTTACAATATGTTGTATTTAATTATTTTTATTAGGAACTAGATACCTTTTTTCTAATAAGCTTGTTTTACACTTGTTGCTTTTGAGACCTTTGCACCATTTTCCTAATTAGTTGAGTCAAAATATTTTTATTAGGTGTGATAAATTTAAATGTATTTTATTCTTATATATATATATATATATATATATATATATATATATATATATATATTCCAATGAACTATGGTTATGGATGGGGAGGAGCATGTGCCATAGATTGTAGAGAGTTTTCATATTTTATTCTTATAATTTTAACGACTTGATTGCAATGAATGTAATTTAATCATATATGTATCGTATAAGTTACAACACAAATATTTTGAAACCAAAGACATACTAATATAATTTCAAATACCCCATTTTATGGTATAAATAAAAAGGATTAGATAGTATAGCAAGACCCACTTGAATAGGTAATACAATATGTCCCAAAGTGGTTTGTTGTTTTTTATTAAATGTCTTGACAATTTTGGAATTTGCTTGTATTTCATATTGTGTGTAACCTAATAAATGAAGTAATGTCATTTTGAATGCATTATCAATTGATCCATTATTAGATAGCATACTATTAATGGGTTATTAATAAATATAAGCTCATATACATAAATCAATAAGATTGTAATCATCATCCACTACCTCACTATCATCAAAAGTAATCATAGGAGTGGAGTATTTTGAACAATTTAACCAATAATTTCATATAATGGATGATCATAGGAATCAATAGTTGGATATGTATTGTAATTATGATGCACTACTAAATTATCCTTATTGGTATCATGGTTTTTAAATGGTTCAATAAAAATATTCAACTTATCATTTTCATTATGTTGAGGCTTATCATAGAATGCCATAGATCAACTAGATCTCAAAGGATGCACTGATGAGAGATACGAGACACAATTTTCATGAAGACAAATCTGAGCAAGCACACTAAACTACAAATTATGAAAACAAGAGAGATAATTTAAATAATGTATAAATGAATTTAACACAAAGCATTACATGCATTACTCACTTATAAATGATGTACATATAGGAGAGTATAATGTGTGACTCCTCCAAGAATAGCCAAAAAGGGCCTAGAATAGGCATGCTAATCCTATGATAAAGTAATGAAGAGAAACACCCACTAACCATGATGATGGATAATATTAATTCCCTATGCATAACTAATCAAGCTAACATGAGTGTAGGAATAAACCAATAAAGTAAAATAAACTCCTACACTAACACCCCCCTATAAGCATAGCTTAGGTGGGTAGAAGAAATGGGTCCCAACAACAAGGCTTGATGAGGTACCCATGTACAAAGCAACTTTCATAAAGTGGATAAAATGAGAAAACCCATAGGAAACCCCCATACCCAAAAAAAGAGAGAAAAATAAGAAGAGAGGGCCAAAAAGGCCCACTAGAAGCTACAATTGTCTATATCCACCTTGTAACTTACAAAAAAGCTCTGTAGAGTGACTATGGATCAATAGTAGATGTAGTGAGGAGTGAATCATGCTAGATTAGTTAATGTGTCTACCAAGTCCTTGATGGATCTCCAACCAAGGTGTAGTCCATATACAAAGAACTATGCTCCTAGTGCATAGTAGATGGGCAAGTGATTCACAATCATGGAGCATTTGAAATAGTGGCAAAGAAGGAATGTGGAAAGACCTATAACTGAGTAGAAAACTATCTAATGTCTAATGAGTCCTAAATCAAGATACTTTCTCCCTTAATATATAAAATAGACTAGAAGTATGTGACTCAAAAAATAACTCTTCAATATCTGAAAGGTGACAAGAATATGAAGAAGGTGTATCCCCATCACTATCATAGTCATCTGTGATATATGAAGAGTCCTCAATATCTAAAATAGTGTTTAACTTAGAAATATCATCAAGTCTAGGTGACTTAGAAGAATAAGAATATAAAGGAGAGTTAGGGACAAAGTATAATAAGGTATACATTTGATTCTAATGATTGATCAATCTAACTACTAATATAGTATCATTGTGCACCTCTATGACATACACTAAATCTGGAGTGAAGTCAACTTGCATGATTAGACCAAGGTGAGTAATCTAGTAAACTGATAAGAGATTAGTTAAAAGTGAGGGAATTCTAAGAACATTATTAAATGTTCCTCCACTCACTTCAATATACCCTCTCTCAAAAATCTATGTAGAAGTGTTGTCACCCAAGTGAATAGTAGACATGTCATATGGTCCTAAGGAAGTGAACT
Organism: Torreya grandis; assembly: GCA_037957365.1. NCBI lineage: Eukaryota > Viridiplantae > Streptophyta > Pinopsida > Cupressales > Taxaceae > Torreya > Torreya grandis. Next base: position 11,338,226 of record JARHVA010000014.1, on the reverse strand, counting down.
CAATCTATGAAGAAGCCACGTGATGTACTTCTCTAGAGTTAATGATCTATGTAGGAATTAGAGGTATAACTACAACAAAGGCCTTACCTTTCACTTTTTTCTTTTTCCTTTTCTTTTCCATTATCATTTTCCTTGGAAGATTTTGGGGTTGATGAAGATGGTTTGATAGACTCAAGAATACCTATATTGTTCTTCTCAAGAAGGCTTGTGAGGTGGTCAATTTGCTTCTTTAAACATTTTATTTCATCATGATTTTAGGTGAAATAACCACACTTGATCCTCTCTTTCTTAGTATTAACACTTGTATAGGAGGTCTCATTGGTTTATTTGGTGGTGGGTTAATCCTTCTTTCTCTCATGATCCTTGTTGTTTTGTTTATTCTTTTTTTAAGCCTTTTTTATGTCATGCCCTGCAAGTAGAGCATGTGGTTTACTAGACTTTAGTGTACCCATATGAATTATTTTATCTTGTTCCTAAGTCAATTCAGTAACAAACTCATCAAAATAGGGCATATTCTATGAAGTACCGAGTGCTCTTTTTGTTGCATGGAAGGTGGAGATGAAAACATAATAGTCAGGACCAAGTTTTGTAAGGATAGAAAGGATGAGTTGTGAATCCTTCTTATCAATTTTACAATGTTTTAGTTGTAATATCAATTATTTAAACTTGGTGAAGTAGTCCTAAAGTGTGTCAAAACTGGTAGGACTAAGACTCATTAGCTCCTTTTCTAGTTCATGCCCTCTCGTCTCATCTTATTTCCCAAAAAGTTTCTCTAGGGTATCCCATACTTCCTTGGTTGTTTCAGATAATTCAATGTAAAAGTGAAGATCTAGTGACATAGAAAGGAAAAATCTTCATCACACTTGTCTAACCATTTCTCTTTATCTACAATAGGAGTTGGTTCAATTGAAAGGCCCATTGTTATCCTGTATAGCTTCTTATTTCTTAAGGTGAGTAGCATTGAAGATTTCCATTCATGATAATTAAAGGGTGTGAGAAGGATGACTAAATTAGGATATATTATGCATAAGTAAATTTTTATTATAAAATAAGAATGTAATAAATGTGGAAGGAATCAATAAGATACAACCCTTCCTGAAATTATGCTTGACCCTCCCAGATTTTGGCACTTTATAGTTTAGTGAATTTTTTAATGTAAATAGTAAAAATATGTGTGAAATGAAAAAAAATAAACTTTTGAAAAATATGACACTCAATTTTTAGCTATTGATCAAAATTTATTACAACATTACTTTCCCATAAATAAGGCCTATTTAATTAAAATTACACTAAAACTTTAAAAACCTGCTCTATGTATAAGGTGGACTTAGCCTTCCAACCACTCATTGGAATCATCAAAGAGTGTAGAATGAAAAGGTTTAGCTTATGAGGGAGAATTGGCATTATACCAACCTAGACATCAGCCTTCATCTTTGACAAGAAAAAATACAAGGGGGTTAAACAAATTATTCACCCTTTACAAAAAAATTCCTGAAATTGACTTATATCCCAAACATTAATAATGGTAATTTGAAATAATAAAAAAATCAATTTTAATACAAATATAGCTTATTTACCTTGGTAGCCATGTGAGGTGAAAAATAAAGGCTGTTTTAGGGTTTCAAAACCTTAGATTTTACTATGTCTTTTCTATTTGGCACTACCATGCATATCAAAAGTGTGTTAGGGGCATTTTTAGATGAACCAAATGTTGTATAGTTCCAGCCAGCTTAGCAAGACATAATCTAATCAAGTATACACATTACAAGGATGTTTTGGATGCCCCCAAGGTGTAAAAATGTTTCCACATGTGTAAAAACACTGCCATAGGTGTAAAAATGCCTTTCAATTCATATAAAAATGTTGAATAGGTGTAAAAATGCCTCCATGTGTGTAAAAATGCCTTTCAAGGCATGGAAAAATGTTGCACAAGTGTAAAAATGCTACCATAGGTGTGAAAACACCTTTCAAGGTCTAAAAACACTATGTGAGATTACAAAATGCCTCATAGAGGTATGAAACTACATGTACCAACATGAACCAAACAAAAAACTAGCAAATACACAACCAACACCAAAACTATTAAAACACTAATCTCAAATTAAAAAAACTTGTAGAAAACACCAGACAATCCTCAATACTAGCTATGCTCTGATACCATATTGGAGAGTGCCATGGATCAACTAGATCAAAGGATGCACCTATGAGAATAAGAGATAAGATTTACATGAAGAAAAATTTGAGCAAGCACAGTAAATTGTAAATTATGAAAACAAGATAGATAGTTACAATAACACATAAATGGCTTCATCACAATACATTGTATGCATTACTCACTTATAAAATATGTATGTATAGGAAATTATAATGTGTAAATACCCCAATAACAGCCATAAAGGGCCTAGAATAGGCATGCCACTCATGTGATAGAGTAATCAAGAGAAACACCCACTAACCATGATGGTGGAGAAGAGTAACTCCCTATGCATAACTAAGAAAGCTAACATGAGTGTAGGAATAAACTAATAAATGAAAATAAACTCCTATACTAGCAAGGCTTCATTTCCTTTGTAGGAGTGCCTAACTGAGTAACATTATTTTCAATAAGATCTTGAATAACGTGCTTGATATTGAAACATATGTTAGTATAATGACCATTGCATCTATGGTAATCATAATATGTATTGTTATCAAAATAATTTCCTTTATGTTTACTTATGTCAACTTCAAATTGTGGAGGTAAAGTAATAATATTTCACTCAAGTAATTTTTGTATAAATTCATGAGGAATTTTTGGTAATGTAGAGAATTACCTCCTTAGTTGATATGATAAAACAATCTTATTAGAAGGTTGAGAAATAACATTAGCTGTCATCTTTACATTAGATTTAGTATCTATTGGATTGACTTTGTAATATGGTTTTTCTTGAAATTTTGGTGTGTAAGTAGATTCAAGTGCATACTTGATCTTTTTCAAAGCAAGAATCTTGAATCCTCTTTCTCTAATTATATGACAAATTTTGCAAATGATCTAATTTTTTTGAAAATAATTAATTCATGCAAGTTACAAGTAAACTTTGTTTGAAAATATATTATAATTCATTATCTACAAGTGTGTTAGTCATTTTAGTAATCATGGTCTTATAATGAAGTACATAATCACTGATATACTCATTATTTCCTTGCTTAGGTTTAGCAATTTGTACATAAGAAATATTTTCATCAATGTTTATAGTAAAATGGTTAATAAAATTATTTTCTAGTGGATTGAATGCCTTGATTGATTGAATAGGTAAATCATAAAACCCATGCAATGCATAATCTTTTAAGATTATTGGAAACAATTTGGTTAACAACTTGTCATTGAAATCATAATTCAAACATGGTGCATGAAATTATCCAAGACGTTATTCTAGATCTCCTTTACCTTCATATAAAGGTAATTTAGAAGCCAAAAATCATGTAGGTAAAGGTTATAATGCAATATCAAGTGTTAAAACTTTATTAAAAAAGTCTTGAGAATATATTGATTGGCTACTTTTTGGTATACCTTATTTTAACTACAACACCTTAGCATAAAATAGTGAAAACATTTACACAAGGGATTGTTTAGCAAGCAAGGTATGTGATGTATTGTTCATAACTACCAAAGGTACTATATGAATTATTTGGTTAGGCATGGGCATAGAAATCTGTTGGAAGACTTGAGTTTACCCCAAATCTAAAGGTGTAGATGTTCTAACAATATCAACAGTAAAAGTAACAACCCTTATGGTAGGGTTAACAATGCAAAAGAGTGGTTCTTGTTGAGCATTAAAAGTGGGACTTTTTTATTTTGTGCACTTTTATAATATAGATTAACCTTTAATTAATTTGGTCATATCTTATGGCATTTGATGAAGTCCTTCCCAAAATATGGATAAATGTTGGACTTATACATGATCTACTCCATTAAGTTCATTAATGGATCTTATATGAGCCCTCATGAGTTTATTGTGAATTATGATTATATTGATTAATTATTTCATTATGATTATCTTCTTGAAAATATTCTTGAGAAATTTATTTATCAAAAGACAGGGATTTGTTGTTTGCATTAAATGAATCCATTTTAATACAAGTCAAGGGGATTTGAATGTGCTCAATATAATACCCACTTAACCTAGTACACTACCTTAAAGGAAGAATGGAGGTAGGTATTTTAGATGGTATATAAAAATAACATGGAAAAGATGTTAATAATAACAAGAAATGGAATGCTAGAAACAAAAGGGAAAAATGTGTGTATAGAGATTAGTAAATTCCATTGAAATATAAGGTCAAAATAAGTTACTTTCAATGTCAGATATTAGATCTAATGTCAAAATAAATTTCTTTCAGTGTTACCGATTAGATATAATGTTGAAAACAAGTTATTTTAGTGTCAGATTTATATCCAAAGTTGAAATAATATTATTTTAGTGTTGGATATTCAATTATTTATTTAAACTATAGGACAAAAAAATTGGAAGCATATGTTTTCTTGAAATTTTGAATTAATATGTTGATTTCACTCTAATTCAAATAAATTGAATGAATAAATGTAGAATATTGTAAATGAAATTTCAACAAGCAAAATGAAATTAAAATGTTGAATTCAACAAAGTACAATCAAATGAGAGAAGACTAATTATGAACAAAATGAAAAACTTAATTGTTTATATCTAAGATCTCATTATGTGCACTAACAAAAGGATGAAATAAATGGATAGGGACCAACCTTGTAATTTCACAGATGTTGAAGTTGAAAATTATGAAGGACACGATCGTCCAAATAGGGAAAATATCAACTGCCAGTATAGTCCTGTGTTGGTTGATATTTTCCTCCACCAAAAATAATAAAACTTAGGTCACGATCATTTTCAACAACTTTAATTAGGTTTGTATGTGGATGTTTGACCTTCAAATATATGCAGACTACAAATAGATTCTTAAAATTTAAAATACTAATGAGATTAAAATAATTGAAAACCTATAAATATAAAAAAGGGGGAGTGTATTGGGTTGATCTAACCCTGATCAACCCTATGATAATTGATTATTGCCTACATATCCACTACTCTGAAGTGGGAATTTAAGCCCAAGTAGTTCTCTCACTTAGGGTGTTTTGTGTAATTATGTTCCTTTGACTATATCACTGTACATATATATGGATTTAATACTTTATCATGATTTTATTTGTCTTGGATAAGGAATTATTTGGAGTAGGCTAAGAATTACTTCAATTAGAATCAAAATTGGTAAGAATAGGAAATTTTTCTCAATATGTAATAGTGTTAGTGTGCCTCTATATTAAAATTTTCAAGTGGTAGAATAGATGACCTAAGTGTGCCTTTATAGCAATCCAAAATGGAAAACCTCATGTTAAAAATATTAAAAACATGGACCATGTTATAAGGGAGGGCTCAAATTTGAAAAATGACCATTAGAATACCAAGGATAGAAACATCCCATAGGGGACAAGAACGTTTGCCACTATTGTCTCCTATTGGAAATTTTGTCCTTTAAAGAAACATGTGAATTATGGGTTTGGATCGATATGTAGAAATGCTTAGAGGGGTTTTTTAGTCATTAAAACACTTTTATAGGTAATATATAGTAATTTAGAAAATAATTAGGTCCATATATGTGCTTATGATAAAATGAGGTGGTAAAATATGTCCAGATTAAGTGCTCAAGTTAATTAAAGTGAAATGGGGTCAAAACTAACATTATAAAGTATTTTTAACTAAATTTTAGTGACTAAAATAAGATATATACAATGGATTAGGTTTATATCGATCAAAGATATCTTTGATGGGATGCCTATATGTAGGTCATGTATCTCTCAAGAACCATTTCTATCCATTATCAACTGAATCTATAATTATAACACCCAAAATTTTACCCAAATAAAACCCATAAAATCACTACTATTTTGTTTCTTTTCTTGTGCAACACCAACTCCACACAAGAAAACACTCCAACTATTTACACAGCCACACTCAAGCAAGCCTTGTTTACACACATCTTATAATCTTACATACAAAAATATAGGAAACCTTAAAGGTATACAAGCTTTTTTAGGTATGCAACATGGATACTCACTTGGAAGGTACATAAAGAAATACAACAAGCTAATTATGACTAAGTTGTGTTGACTACACTACATGTAGAGTGCATGTCTAAATTTGATTTTAATAATCAAGTAATATCAAGTATAGTTTAGACTAATGATACCAATACTGAAGATATTCCCAAATGGTATGAAACATGATCTATCAATGGTTTGTTGATGCATTATTTTTACAACTACCACTGTAAGTATAATAAAATTGTGTAAACAACCAAACTACTAATTAGACCAACCTAAAATATAATAATCATACTACCCATGAGTACACTATTTAAGGTTAACTATTTGTGTCGAAGTGGAATTACCCAACTATAGTACATCTAGACTTGACTAGCTCACCTCACAATCAAATTACAATTTCATTAAATTGCCTAACAAATGGTGATAGATAAAATACCCCCACGAGGTGAAACATATTTTTAGAGTTTATTATGTATTGTATTAGCTAAAATATACCATTAGGAATATAAAAAAATAATACCTGATAATTTAAGCGCTAAAATGACTTAGCATTCTAAATGGATTTTAACACAAAAGACTTTTCAGCTAGGCAATTTTTTGAATAAATAGGGTTCATAATTGAATTACTAAAAATAGTAAAAATATCCAAAAATATTAAAATAGAGATTGTACATAAATTTAAAGTTAAAATGAATCATTATAAATCTTTGGTTTTACTTAAAGACTCTTTTAATTATTTTTGGCAAATCGATCTTGAAATGACTTTATTGGCTCAAAAAGGAAATCATGTGCAAAAAACTGCCAAAGCCCCCAAAAATAGATCTACCAAAAATCATCAAGATGGGATATAAAACTTATGGTTATTGATCCTAATTCCTATTATATAATTAATAATCTAAAAAAATTTAGTTTTGTAAAAACTCTAGTGCTTCTATCAATTTGAGATTTTTATCGAAGCTACTTTGCTGACTAAAATCAAAATGACAAAAAAAAATTGAATAAATTTAATTTAGAAAATATTTACTAAAAATAGTAAAAAATAATGTTTTGATTATTTAAATTTACCCATGTTAATTTAAACATAAGATAAAACACTATCAACCCTTATATTTGAGATACTATCACTCTAACTTCTTTTGGTGAGGTATTTCTGAAGGGATTATGAAACTAAAATAAATCAACAAGTGATTACTTTTGATAGTTGTCATTATAAATGGTTCCATCAAAGAACAAATAGATGAGGTAGATTGATATAATTTGATAAATCATATTCTTCTAGGATAGAGTTAAAAGTTTCAAGTTTTTGTTTATGCCTATTATCCTATTCCTTCAACTTCCAAGGAGGTTCCTATTAATTCTGAAAATATTTTTATGATTCAACTCTACCCACTATATTAACTTGATATGTTGTGGTCTCATGAATTTCACCACTTTTATATATTTGAATTTAATTAATAATGTAATCGTATAATATTTTTTCTAGATATAATCAAATAGAAGACTTATTTATTTTAAGATAATGATAGGTTCTATGTTGTTTCAAGTTTATTTATGAAACTTATCTAGATTTTATTCAAGATTAACATTAGCACTCCCCTATTTATTTATTCCAAATTATTCCAATGATTAAGGGTGAGTGTCCCATCTTGATTAAATTAGTAGTAATATTGTAGTTCATTAATTTCAACCTTGCATCTTGAAACTTGTCTTTTTAGGTTGTAAGACACCCACGAAAACCACTAGTGTATCAAGACTTCCAAGGATACTAAGACTAACCCAAATTAAATTAAGTTTACAATAAATACAAAAATCAATTTTTTATAACACGAGAGGCTTTATTTTTCATAATGATATCAATGTGAAAGTATTTCAAGATTATACTAATGTTTTATCCAATTGTGCCAACACGAGAACAATCTATGATAATAGTAAAATTCATTACAACCATTCAAAACCTACATCCTCAATGACTCTAGCTTATAACAACTTTCTTGCAATCACTAGATAAACTAATGTCAAACAACAACTCTAGTTAAAACACCAATAATAATAACAATACATAATATCTTTGAATAGTTTTCTCCTACATCCTACACTAAAATTATGAAGGCATAACAAGGGTCAGCTTATAGCTGAGCAAGTGAAAACACCATCACAAATTTATCTTTCCTTTTTTAGAGTATCAGACAAGGTAACCAAATATTACAAGTAAACCATCTACTTATTATGGTAATATAAATATACAAAAACACTATAAGAATAAGGTTAGTTTTTATCATAACTATAAAATAAGAGTAAATTTGGTAATTTTGAGCAACTCAAACATCCTCTAACTGAGTAATAATTTCACCATGATATTTATAATAATATTAAACTCTAAAATTTTCATCAAATCAAAACAAGATAACATTATTTCATTATAATCTTTGTATCATCATATCGATAAGTTTTCAACATTTAAAGAGTGTTATAAACTCAAATCTTAATCCCCAACCTCATTTTAATCAATGAAACAAAAGTTGATATAATAATAATTTGTCCAAATAATCTTAAATAGAATCAAGTATTCCAAAAATGATAAAATTATTGAAGAAGTTTTAATACCATTCCTAAAACTCACGCTCATAACTGAACCACTATAACTTTCACTTTATTTTTTTAAATTTTAAACGTTCACAAATGTGTGTGTGTGTGTACATACTTTAATATATGAAATATCTTGAAATGAACCTCTCTCTCTCTCTCTCTCTCTCTCTCTCTCTCTCTCTCTCTCTCTCTCTCTCTCTCTCTCTCTCTCTCTCTCTCTCTCTCTCTCTCTCTCTCTCTCTCTCTCTCTCTCTCTCTCTCTCTCTCTCTACACACACACACACATTTTAATATATTAAATCACTTCAGAATATAAATATATATATATATAAGGTAATATAAAAAATAAAAATAAAAAAATAAAAATAAATAATTACACATTTTATTTATTTATTATTATTTTTTATACTACTTCGATATTCCCAATGCTAAAGTAATTATGTTTGTACATTTAAATTTTGAATATATATATATATATATATATATGTATGTATGTGTATGTATATATATATATATATACATATATATATATACACATACATACATATATATATATATATATACATATATATATACATATACATATACATATATATATACATATGCATATATATATGCATATATATATATATATATGCATATATATATATATGCATATATATGTATATATATATATGCATATATATATATATATGCATATATATATATATGCATATATATATGTATATATATATATGTATATATATATATATATGTATATATCTATGTATATATATGTATATATATATATATATGTATATATATATGTATATATATATATATACATATATATATATATACATAATATGCATATATATATGCATATATATATATATATATATATATATATATATATATATATATATATATATACATATATACATATATATATACATATATATATATACATACATACATACACACACACACACACACACACATATATATATATATATATATTAATTTGCATATCCAAATATGGTTGACGACCAATGGTAGGGGTATGGGTCGGCTCAATCGCCCCCCTCCCTATATAATTTTTTTTATTTTTATTTATTTTTAAAAACTAGAATAAAATAAGATAAAATAATGAACTTGAATATTATATATGTATTTATTTATTTTTTAAGAATAAATAGAAATGTGTGTGTGTGTGTGTGTGTGTGTGTGTGTGTGTGTGTGTGTGTGTGTGTGTGTGTGTGTCTTTATTTTTAATAAAATAAATAATGAATGTATATATATTTTCATATACATAAAATATTTTTTTCTTCCAAAAAAAAATCCATGTTGAGGTATAACACTAACACACACACACACACACACACACACACACACACACACACACACACACACACACACACACACACACACACACACACACACACCACACACACACACACACACACACACACACACATGTATATATGTGTGTATGAGACAAATCAACCAAACAAGCTATTAAAAGGATTGTAATCCTGATCTAAACTTACATGAAACTATTCTTCATTTCTTACCCTATCTATAAATATAGAAAAAGAGAAATTATTTCATGAGAATCTACTTGCTTGGGTAAACACTAATCTTCTTCTTCTTTTTCTTCTTCTTCTTCAATGGAGGCAAGAACTTGGTAAGAGAGATGAAGCTCCAAATAAATACAACAATGGAGGCAACTACTTGGCAAGAGAAGTGAAACTATAAAATCTTAAGTTGGTTTGGCCAAGTTTCATAAATCTTGCCTATAATATTTTATTATTTTATTTTATTTTTATTTATTGTTTTATTGTTTTATTTTCTATCTCCCAAAACACCAAAATAATTACTAAGGGTTATCTAAAAAATGAAGAGTCAAACTTCACTTATCAAAGGTACCCATTAACCCACTAAAATAAAAGATTACCCTCTCTTACATGTCCGTGTGACTCCTTACAACAATTAATTTTAAGTTACCTTTCTTGAGAAATACTCCACCAAGTAGGTCAATTCCTACTATCTAGGCTCAGACCTAAGAGAGTAGCTTTTATAGAAAACCTATGGGATAAATCTTATAGGCTCTCTAGAAATCCTATGACTCTTTTTAAAATAATAAAGGTCTTTTTAGTAATTTATAAAATCCATATGATAATTATGATAAGTTTTAATTTAATTAATTCTTTTAAAAAAAATTAATAATCATTAATCCATTAATGTAGAAAGAGGAAATTACAATTTGATTTCTTAACAACCTCACAATTGCATTGATAAATGTCTCAATTGATAAGGGGAGGAGGTCCTTCATCTAGGGTATTATAATAATTATATTAACACTTGAAATATTTTATGCTAATAGCGTATAAAATTTTACTATCAATGATTCGGCTAGGATTATAGAGTTCTTAAAAGAAGCACTCTAACTCACAAAGAAGATTATAAGATAAGGAATAAATTTTATTCTCTCAATAAATGGAACCATATGCAACACACATGCATTGGAATGAATTAAGTTGTGTGTGTATTAATAAGCTTACAAAGAAGCATATTTATAGGAAATACCTCTCACCAACCCTTTATAGGATTGTGACAAGTTTCATGATCATGTGAGGTGAAACAAGCATTTAAAACACCTTAGTAAACTTAACTAAGTAAGGTGTGAATGGAATCAAACAATGAAACTAGTCAGGGAGATAACCTTATTTACACTTAATAGTGGAACTAGACAAGAAATAACCCTGTTCACACTAACACCTCCCTTTAAGTGCAACTTAGGAGGAATGAGAAATGCAAATATGCAAAACATAATGAATGGGTCCTAGCAACAAGGCTTGATGAGGTACCCATGTACAAAATAATCTCTCATAATTGGAGAAAAGAAAGATAAAACTTCATGAGAAAATAGCCCCTCCCAAAAAGAGAGAAAAGATGCAAAACATGAACAAATGTTGGAAGGAGGTATCAACATGACCTCCAAAATGGAAAATCCATCATAAATATGCAATCAATAACTCCTCTCCCATGAGGAAGGAAATATGAGACTATGAGCCCCCCCCCCCACCATGAAGTAAATCTTGTACCAATGGTGAATGCCAAAAGATGCATGTTGAAGATGATCTAATGTCAACAAATTACATTTCTCCCTTTGGGAATAAACAAGTACAATGGTCAATGTAGAATAAACTCCCACTCTAAGAAGCAATGTGAAAAAGGAAATCTCAAGATGAATGAGGTCTCTAGAAGTTGCTCAAGTATCACCCTGTCAATATTGAAGGATGATAATCCAAAGCCAAGTGAAAATGGATTTAGAATAGGATCTAAACATCAAAATGCCTCCTTTGAAGATGTCTTCACCAAATGTTGCTCAATGATCTCCAAGCCAATGCCAAACTATGACGAATGCTGATATGATGGATCAAATACCATAGAAGATCAAATATAGTAACCATGGATGTATGGTACTCACCATTAGAAAGATAACTAAACTAGTAAGAATCTAGTACTTTTACAGAAGGTTTTAATGATGATTGAGTTTAAATGGTCAACTCATGAATATCTATAGAAATTATCACAGATTTAGGCAAGGAAAGAACAAGAGGGTTTGAAGGTGTCCTCAAATCATCAAAAAAAGAATAAGCTTCATAGAAGTTTTCATGAAATAGGAAATGAATGTCCTCAATGGTGTCTTCCAAATCTGAAAGATGGGATTCAAAAAACAAAGCCATAATATCTATCAAGTATTTATCCCAAGGAATTATATCTAGAAGATCATAAATGTTTTGTTGATTAAAGTACTACAAATAGGAGAGGGAGGAGTGGGTGATGCCTCTAAAAACTATTGAGATAGCTCCAAATAGATGTCAATTGGTGATAAACTTTTATTAATGGGATTAGGATGAATGCACAATTCAAGGTTAGTAACTAGGGAGGAAATATTTGCTAGTGCAAAGTCATGAGATTTTGGTAAACTGATGCCATTTTTAATACAAAGTTGCCTCATTTCTTGAATTTGAAGGAGTAATTTTAGATCATCAAATTTCCTTTGTATGCAAACATCTATTGTATGCATTTTCTTCCCACAATACTCACATTTGATTTTTTAAAGATTAGGAGCCATGATTAGAACCAACAAATAAATGATGACCACAAGAGCACCAGCACCCCCCCCCCCCAAAAAAAAAAATCATTCAATCAAGAAGCCCCTAATTAAAAATGATTTTGGAACTTTATAAGTAGTGCAGTTATAAAGTCCACTTGAAAATAAATTATAAGTGTTGGTCTACAACTTTTTACAATTTTGACAAAAGAAGGTGATAATGAATAAGTTATAATTTTTTAACACAATGATATAATACTATAACACTAATACAAAGTACACAAAAAACCATGCACTTTCAAAAAGAATTACAATCAAAACAAGTTTTGGATGAGCCCAAAGGGAGTCCTAAAAGGTCCAAAAATAGATGACATGCCTACAAAACTTGTGACAAAGTACCAACTACATAAAAACCACTGATAAAATGTAGAATCTATCTATACCACTATAAAGAGTGTAGAAAAATAGCCAAAATCAAATAAAATTACTTGTCATTTGGGGGTTTAGAGCTCGATATATTCATCGATGAATTAGAACTACCAAATCACCATACACATTGGAGAGGGGGTCATCCACAAGTCCACTAGATTTAACAGAACTGCCACCAAATTTATAAATCTTTCAAATTTAACAAAACTACCACCAAAATAAAGGAATCTATCATATTTAGAAAATCATCAAATTTAATAGAATGTTGACCAGGTTGGGTGAGCTACCAAATTTGACCCAAGTTTTCAAAAAAAATCATGTGGATGGATTTTCCATATGTGAGAAAACCATAATTAAAAAACTCACGGTCCCAATTTGACTAGCAACCAAATTGGATTTTTGTTGTTAAAGAATCCCAAATTTTGCAGGTCTGAGAAACCTAAATTTTGATAAGTTTGGGAGGTGGTTTTTGTTTTGGGAATTTCTTTTTATGTTTTTTGAGAAAACATAGACCAAAAATAGTTTTAGTTTTTTTTTTTTCAAACAAAAAAATATTTTTGTATGCTTGGAGGCCAAAGGTCTAGGAGAGGTCAAGCCTCACCCACCAAGTCATGGGCCTTTGTTGGTGGGGTAACACCCAACCCCAAAGGCTACAACCTATGAGAGTAGGACATGACTTGCCCACAAGCCGTGAGCCTTAAAAATTTATTTTGAAAAATAAAATTATTATTTTTTTTTTAATAAAAAAACTTTGTTTTTGATTTTTTTTGTATTTTTAAAACTTTAATTTTTTTATTTTTTTTATTTTTTCAATATAAAAAAAATTCTTTTTCTATGATGTGTGTGTGTGTGTATCTTTGTATATATATAACTCAAATATATAAATTATATATATATGTGTGTGTGTGTGTGTGTGTGTGTGTGTGTGTGTGTGTGTGTGTGTGTGTGTGTGTGTGTATGTGTATATGTATGTATGTATATGTATATATGTATATGTGTGTGTATATATGTATATGTGTGTGTGTGTATATGTATATATATATATGTGTGTGTGTGTGTGTGTGTGTGTGTGTGTGTGTGTGTGTGTGTGTATATATATGTGTGTGTGTGTGTGTGTGTGTGTGTGTGTGTGTGTGTGTGTGTGTGTGTGTGTGTGTGTGTGTGTGTGTGTGTGTGTATGTATGTATATGTATATATATATATATATATATATATATATATATATATATATATATATATATATATGTATGTATGTATGTATGTATATGTATATATATATATATATATATATATATATATATATATATATATATGTATGTATGTATGTATGTATGTATGTATGTACATACATATATACATATACATACATACATACATATATATGTGTGTGTGTGTGTGTGTGTGTGTAATTTATATATTTGAGTTTTTTATATTGATTTTTTTGTTGATTTTTTATAACAATTTTTTTTTTAAATTGTTTTTTTATAATATTTTGATTTTTTGTCAAAAACAATTAAAAATGAAAAAAATACAATAATCTAAGAAAATTAGAATTCTGAGAAGTAAGATTTTAGAGGGATTTTGGAAAAAAAACTTTAATTTTAAGGGAAAAAACATGTATTTGTGAGAAAAACCTTCAATTTGCTCCTTCAATCCACTCAATGCTTCTTCAGAAGAATACTGAACTTTTGCAAAAACCATCTGTCGATGGAGCCTCAAATGTTCAACTAGAAAAAAACTAGGAGTGTTACAAGATGATCTATTGGTAGTGAGTTCTGATGTGCTTCAATCAAGCTCCAAGAAGAACTTTCAAAAGAACACTCTTAATAAGGAACCTTCCCCAAACTGATATTTTTCCTAAACCTTTCTAATTCTCAGGGTCATCCAAAGGATGCAAGAGAAGAGCATAATCGGTATTGAAAATAAAATCCTAAGAGGCTACCTGGGGTACTCAACCCACTTTGATACCATGAAATATTTTATACTAATAGCATATAATAATTTACTATCATCGATTAGGATAGGATTATAGAGTTCCTAAGGGAAGCACTCTGACTCACAAAGAAGATCAAAAGATGAGGAATAAATTGTATTCTCTTAATAGATGGAACCATATATAACACATATGCATTGCAATGAATTGAGTTATGTGTGTGAAGTAATAAGATTATAAAGGAGGGTATTTATAAGAAATATCTCTCACCAACCCTTCATAGGATTGTGACAAGTGTCATGATCCTATGAGGTGAGACAAACATTTAAAACACCTTAGTAAACTTAACTAAATAAGGTGTGAATAGAATCAAATAGTGAAATCAATTAGGTAGATAACCCTATTCACATTTAATAGTGGAACTAGATAGGAAATAACCCAGTTCACACCATTAATATTTGGAATATCATTGAATTCCTCTTTATTATACTCATCACTATCGTGTTAGTCATCAATATTGTAGTAATTGGGATTGTCCATGCATTCATCATATTAGAATTGTGAAATTAATATGCCATTCCCATAATCATAATCATAATCATATATATATAACCAACCAGTCTTACTGTAGAATTGGATTTTATTGTTGATGGTGTGCTTTTATATGTTGAACCTTATTAGGAGCATGCATAATAATTAATATTGCATAAGGATTAGGTATCACCACTTGAGTTTTAGTCAAATAAATGGTTTCCTCTTTTCACTCTTAACTAAAAGATGTATTTGTAGATTTTTTCATATTTCCCTCTTCATTATTCTCGATGCATGTAGAAGATATAGTGTTTGACTCCTTAGAAGTCATATTTTTACCATTAGTATTTTAAGGAACACATTGTTGTCAAATTTATTTCTTATGAACTTTCTTACGTATCCATCTTTTATATCTTATTTTTCAAATTCTAAAAACTATGTGTATGATAAACACAATAATATTTGGATTTCATGTAGGATGTGGAGGAGGTAACGTGATCATATCGTTATGAATCATATTCATTATAATTTAACTTTGAGACATATTTGCCTTATGAGAAGCATTTGACCTCTTAATAATAGATTTTTCTTGTTTTTGGACCCATAATAGAGATGGTGTGGGTGGGGAACCAAATATGTAATTGACACTAGTGTGTCCAAAATTTTTGGTATGCACAATTTGATGTTCAAGTGATTTTATCCTTATATATTTTTTATAAAGACTCCATGATATTTATTTTATCCAAAATAGTTTTTAAGACACCGTAGGTTGGGAAGATCCAATATTCATTAAAAGTAGGCATATTATAAGCCATATGTACTTCTAGATTACTCTTATATTTGTGCATATCATTGTCTTGAAATGAGTCAAAGAAGTAATTCAATTTGGCATCTTTATCTTTTTGTGACACTATATTAATTATTTCTTTTATATTATATCTAGTATCATTCCCTTTAGACTTAAGAGATTAATTATGTTGAAACTTTGCACTTGAAGGATTAGAGACATAGTGAAGTTTTTTCATGACAAGGATCTTAATTTTTCACTCTTTGATTATGTGGCATAAATGGTAAAAATATTGAAACTTGTTGAACATGATGGATTAATGTAAAAGTTAAAGTAAACTTTGTTTGAAAATGTTTTGCAATTCCTTATCAAGCATAGGATTTTTCATCTTGAAAAGCATTGTATTATAATGAAACACATAATCATGGATAGGATCATTGTATTTTTGTGTAATCTTGGCATTCTGTTAATAAGATAACTTTTAATCAATGTTGATAGTTAAATTCATTATAAATTGATATTCCAAAGGGTTGAATTCTCTCATGGATTAAAAGGGAAGGTCAACCATCATAAATCATAGTCTTTGAGGCTCCTCAATAATAACATGGTTAATAATTTGTCATTGTATGCATAATCCAAGCATGCTACATGAAATGATCTAATATCTTACTTCAAGGATCACTTTTACCTATATAGTTGGAGCTTAGGAGATATAAAACATGTTAGTAAATGATATGTTGATATCTTAGGAAAAAATGGATTATGAATCAAGGCATGCAAATCCATTGAATGACTAGCTCTAGAGGCACCTTGCTCTAACTAAAACACAGTGGCATGTAGAGATTTAGTAGTTTTCTCAAGGAAACATGCATTATAAAAGGTTGGTGATGTACTATGCATACTCATCATGGGATGGGTATACATCCCATATGTATCTATGGGAAACCTTGGGTTGCCCCCACACCTTGGTTGGATATGAAATGTGTAACTAAGGGTGTAGGTATAGGAATAAAAAAATAGTAGTGAGGGTTTTAGTACATCGAGAATATTTAACATTATGAACATTTGCATATTTAATATGCATACAAAAGATATTAATAGGATATTGGGTGGTGGAGGGGGTTGAGGAGGAACATGTTAGATACTTTCATTATACCACACATGATGAGGTACTCAACCTGATATAGTGTTGATTGTATGGACCATTGAATCCAAAATAATCTATGGGTAAATAATGGGAGCAAAATGGTAGCTAGTGCACTAGGCAACTCAAACTAAATGTTTTGACAATATGATTTGAGGAAGGCTTATAATTTTTCACTTTTAATTTTATTCTTATTAGTTTCTAAATTTGTTATGTATCCAAGGCATTATAGTCATTTTTGAGTGTATGTTATGATGTGATGAAAAATACCTTGTGTATTTTTTCCTAGTACTTATTCTATATATCTTTTTTTTTAAATATCTCAATAAAAAATCATATTGGGTTAAATTTATTTCATTGGTTTAATAAGTGATTAGTCTAAAAGTAGAATAATCCATAAAAAGAGACTGATTAAGGTCTTTGGAATGTTTAATCATATAAATTTCACAAAATCATAGAATAATAAAGAATACAAGATGAAGGATGATCCATAAAATCAAAGGGAACATAAATGAGTTAAAAATAGATTTGAGAAACCTTAAAGCCAGATTATGAAACCCTAGAAGGATGAAACCATAAGGGATACCTAGGTTTTGACATGATTTGATCAATTTATGTGTTCACTAATATGTTTTACCCTAATTTGGTTCTAAAAACCCTAATAACATAGAAACATGAAATGTAACTTATATTGATGGATATGTCATTCAAGCATAAATCTAAATGTAGAATATTAAAATTAATTACAATGATTTGATAGGTGTCATATGTTAAATATATTAAGTAAAATAAGGAGATGAGTGTTTAGATTTTCTAGTTGACTATCTAAATATGATTATATTTTGGAAGTGTAAATTAGAATAAAGTAGACATGTTATTAATTTGGCTTAGTAACTAGGTTTTCCTTTGCACAAGGTTGGCTCTATCAATCTAGGTTAGTATCATCGGTTGATATTGACATGTGTTGGTTGGTACTAACTTATGAAAAAAATAGGGACTATGGTCATAGGTTCATCTTCACATTTCTTTGTATGTTATTTATTTATAATCATAAATCTTGATTATGTGAGTAACTTTATAAATTAGTCTCATTTGCCTTGAAATCTTAGGTGTGCTTATGAGGGCTAAAAACATAAAAAACTCATGAAAGAGAAATGGGATGAACTAACCCCAATCACCCATGTTTAATGATTGACTATTACCTGCATGTTTAATACTTTGAGGAGGGAAATCAAGCCACTTGTAGTTATCCCATATAATGGGATTGTAAAATTGTAATCCTTCACTATGTGTATGTAGTTACTGATTTGGCTTAAGTGTGCTTCATACTTAGATTATGACTACTCTTAGTGATAGATTCCTAACTTTGGAAATATATGGTAGATTTTATTAGTATTTAATAATGTATACCTTTACTTGTATATATATAAGCCCAATTGGGTTATTTCTCATGCCACCAAAATGCTATGAAAATGGTCTAATCCTAAGGAAATGTTTGATTTTAATAACAAATCATTGTTGGGAGAGGGTTAGTTTTGATCAGATTGGTTCATTATCAACTAGTAATATTGATGGAATTAACTCATGTACAAATGGACAGAACAAAGGGTTTGGAGATGTTTTTGCATGATATTTAATAGGTTTTAAATAGACAACGAGTTTCATGTAGGTGTGTAATATAAAAATGTAAGGGTCAACTCATAAGATAGCATGTAAGTGTGAGAGAATGGTAAATCAGAACTCTATTTTTGTGTTGAGGTCATGCATAGTAAATGTGTCTCAATTTTATCATTGTCAAGTACTTAATACAAAATTTTAGTATCTATAGTAAGTTGATTTTACTTTATATTAATGTTATTTTTTCCATCACTTGATAGAATTTGAAATGCCCTTGTAAAGTGTTTTCCCTTTATAATTTCCTTACTCTCTACTATCAATTAATTTCAACATTATCTAAACAAGACAATAATATACATTTTTTAGTATGTCTAAGATGATTTAACTTCAAATATGCATCATTGGTTTAAAAATAAAAGGAGTGGAGCCTACAGGTTTGAATTTGAATTTCTTTCAAAAGGCTAAAAAGACTAAGGCATTTTCCTTATATAAGATATAGCCAATCGCACATCATCTTGAGTGTGTCAAGGCTAAGTTGACAATGAAATTATGTTATTGGATAGATTTAAGGTGAATCCCATGTGTTTATTTTACAAATAAAAGTGATAAGGTTTTTTTGCTAAAACTATAAAATGTGTGGCAAATAGAATCATTTTGCCTTATTCATTATAATATTCAAGTGAGTGGATCTCATGAGCCACATTTAATACTCACTCATGATTTTGAAGAATATAAGGAGGACTCATCAAAGGAGGTGTTTAATTGGCTAAGAATAATCAAAGGCACATGTTTCAAATGCCATTCTGAACTTGTCAAATAAGGAAATGAACCATTAGTTAGAATAAATGAGTCAATCAATCATACACTTTTAAAAATTATAGATGAAATGTGTTGATGAGGATTTGTGCCATTGGTTAAGTATAAAAATAATGGGACCCTCAAACTAAGCATTTTAATTCCCTTTATAAGTATAAAAATGACTACGGCATTTGTGTTTTATAATGAGTGGAACTAATCACACCTCATTTGAAATTCCAATAGGGATGTGTCAGTCTTGAAAATGCATAATTGGTGGGAAATAAAAATGGTGGATCCCATGAAATTTTTATTTTAATGCATTATAAATGTGAAATATGACCAAGGCATTTGCCTTATGGATAAATCATCCATTGACACACCTTTTTGAATTTTTCAAATCTAACTCAACCTTGGAAGTGTGTCATTGGTTAAAGGGAGAACATGGAGGGACCCACCTTATGCCATATTGGATAGAGAATAAAATCCCACACCATCCATTTTTCCATGTGTCAAATCTACACATAATCTTAAAGCTGCAATAATGTGTTAGTATAAATGGTGTGCCATTGGTAAAATTCCCAAGATGAATCCACACTGTCAATTTCGTAGAGTTCTACTAATCA
This sequence comes from Torreya grandis, assembly GCA_037957365.1. Taxonomy (NCBI): domain Eukaryota; kingdom Viridiplantae; phylum Streptophyta; class Pinopsida; order Cupressales; family Taxaceae; genus Torreya; species Torreya grandis. The sequence continues at coordinate 11,317,561 of JARHVA010000014.1, read as the reverse complement.
TTGGATTTTTTTTAAGGTTCCAATGCAAAAGTATGTCATTATCCAAAATAAAATAAAATATGGGTCTTGCAATAAAAATCAACCCATGGTGTATTATATGTACCTAATCACCATGGCTATCTATCCCCAAATAGATCCATTAGTTAATAATAAAGAATGGTTAACTAGGTAGTCAGATTATAAAAGATCTAGAAATGTAAAACATATAGTGTTTTGAAGGTCAATATAAGAAAATTAAAAATCAATGATAATTCATTTTTAATGGTGATCTAATGGCCACACAATCCTAAAATTACTCTTAACACTTGAGGATCTACTCATAGATCTTGTGAACATGCTACCCCTCAAATTTGTGTAGGTTACCACCCCTAAATGCCCACTCTTAGTTTGAAACAAAAAAAATATATTTGTTAGGTTGTGGAGCTAAAAGCTTCACTAATGCAAACAGGGAAGGAGGTTGATGAGGTTGCGGAGGTTGCTGAGTTGCAGAACAAGTTGCAGGGCAACTGACATCGGTCTGATCAATCGACATCAGTCATATTACAGTGCAGAAGCAACCATCGTTGGTTATGAGTCGGCTGACATCGGTCAGGAAGGAGCTGATGTTGGCAACCTATGTGTGCATGCAGTTTGCATGCGGGTTCTAGACTAGTCTATTTTTGGACATGCAGTTTGCATGTAAAGACTATTTTTGGTCTTGAGTTGCGAGTCTAATTATTGTAATTAAGAAAGTCTAATTATTGTATGCATGAGATCTATTTAATAGACTCATGGGATATATTGTAAAAGTGTGCTAGAAAGCCATTGTACTTGAAGAGAGAGCAAGAGTAGCTCCTCCTAGTTCCAAAGGGGTGCTGAGTGTGTATGATCAGGGAGAGTTGTAGGTTGTGCAAGTTCTACTAGGAGATCCACCAGGGTACTAGTTGAAGAATCATGAGGACTTGGTGAGGCAAGGACAAGGGTTCTTCAGGGTGTAGAGACATCTACATGGTAAGTAAGGTCTGTTGACTCGTAAGTGGCAGCAAGAGAAGGGAAGATCTACTTGGAGTATGGTTGTGTACTTAGTGTACTAGCAGCGTTGTTACTGAGTGGTGGAGGTGAACAACAACTCTGTGTTTGAGTTAATTGTTGTGACTGTGATGAGAGAGTGAACTATTGAAGGAGAATTACAAGTGAACCCTAGAAGTGTGGGAGCTCTAGAGGTGTGAGGAGAAGAAGTGTGGCATCTTCTTTATTGTATTTTCTTTTGAATGAGTATTAATACAATTGGGTATTGTCTCTCATATCCTGTGTTGTTTCATATTTCTAGTTACTTATTCATTCTGGTTAAATTTCATGTTTAGTTGCTAATACAAAGGTAATCAAGTATGCCCTTAGTGGGTAGTAGGATCCTGACAGTTGGTATCAGAGCTTTTGGTTGGGTTGACTAACAGGTGGTTCAGATCTGGTTAGTGTTTGTTGATTACAGGTTACTCACAGGGGTTTCTGATTAAGTGGGAGTATAGCAATGGTAGAAGAAAGTAAGCTACGAATGGAGAAACTGAATAACATGAATGGTCAAATTGATGGAAAGAAAGAGTAGGTAAAGGAAGATTGTTGGTCGGTAGAAGATCAGTGTGTAGAAGCAGATGTTGCAGGTGTTGTTGCAAAGGTTGCTCTGGATAAAGTAGAATCTTGGTTTACAAATTCTGTTGCCTCTTTCCATGCAGCCTGAAATAGAGCATCTTTTCATGGGTATGTCCAAGGAGACTTTGGAGAGATTTATTTAAGGGTTGGTGAGCCTTGTCACATGGTTGGCAAAGGGGAAGTGAAGCTAAAATTGCAGACAGATAACACACGAGTGTTGAAGGAGGTCATGCAGGTACCAGTCTTGGAAATGAGTCTAATTTCTTTACAAAAGTTGGGTGATGAGAGATGCATAGTAACTCTCACAGTGGATGCACTTGAATTAGACGGTGGTAAGAAAGTAGGTATCCTTTATCTATCTACTTATATTACTAATTCACCTTCTGTTGTAGAGATGTGGCTTTGTAGGCTTGGTCACATATGTAAGAAGGGAATGCATGTTATTAAGTGGAAGATAGATGTTTTTGATAAACTTAAGAACTGGAAAGCCTTGGTGTTCATGGAGGAGATGACAGATAGAGATCAGCTGAGGGGACTAAATTATTCTAAGCAGGGATATGTTAATATGGACAAGGATTTGATCCAAAAAGAGCTCGTGGGTAAAAATTCATCACTCATAGGTGAACATAGGTACCAGCATTAGTCAGGAGGAACTGACGTCAAACAGACAGGCACCGACATCGGTCATGTGCAGATCAACAGAGTCGGTGGTGTCGGGCAGTAAGAACTGACGTCGATTAGACAGGAACCGATGTTGGCAGAAGGGACACCAGTGTCGATCAAGGAACCGACGTCGGTAGACAGGGTCAATCATAGGGAACTGATGTCAGTCGGGTGCAGATTGGGAGATGGTCGAGATCAGTCACTGGAATGGAAGTTGGGCAGACATCAAGCTATCAAGGAGTCTCAAACGCCCATGTGGAGGACTAAAATGGTAAGTGGACCTCATATTCATTTTTTACCTTCTTACTTGTTGCTTACTGATGGTCAAGAACCAGGAAGATGTGAAGAGGTAATACAGGTAGAATCTAGGAAACAGTGGGAGCATGGCATGAATTCTTCAAAAGAGAACCAAGCGAGAGATTTGGTAGAGTTGCCAGCTAGAATGAAAGCACTGACAAATGAATGGATTCCCAAGTTAAATAAGAGAGTGGTTGGATACGTGAGATGGAAGGCCAGGGTATATGGTCTTGAGGAAGCTGTAGGACAGTGGTATAGGTTTGACAGGTGGATAACAAAGCAAGGCTTTAGTCAATGTCAGTGTAATTATTGTGTTTTTTATTTACCAAGTTGGATGATGATTGCAACATTATCTTGTTATTGTATGTGGTGTGGTTGCTTGTTTCAAGATTACACATGCAGGGAGTTTCTGAGCTAAAGGTAAAGTTAGTTCAGAGGTATGTCATGAAGAATTTGGGAGTAGAAAAATTCTTTGGCATAAGAGACATGGATATTTTTGTCTCCAGTGGGAGCTAATGTGAAGAAGGTGTTGGTGAGGGTTAATTTGTAGGATGTAGAACTGGTAAGCACACCAAGGGCTAGACAGTTCAAGCTGAGCTTAGAACAGTGTTTGAAATCACATGAGGTCAAGTGTAGACCTAAGTTTTCCCAAGCAGTGGGAGTTGTTAAAGAGTTTCGAGCCAATTCAGGGAAGGTGGATTCTCAGGTATCTGAGAGGGACTAGTAGCAAGGATTCATGCTATGCAGGGTCAAGGTCTTCACTACATGGAGTTTTAGGTTCAGATGTGGTAGGTTACTTGGATGACAGGAGGTGCACCATAGGTTATGTGGTGGTTGGTCTTTAGGATTGAGCTTGAAGAGGGATACAAGCCAAGAAACAAATTAGATGGTGTACAGGTATAGGTATAGTGCAGCTATTTATCTCCAAGTGGGAGATTGTTAGGTTATGCAGCTAAAAGCTTCACTAATGCAAATAGGTTGCTGAGGTTGCAGAGGTTGCTGAGTTGCAAAACAAGTTACAAGGCAACTAACATCGGTCTGATCAACTGACATCAGTCATATTATAGTGCAGAAGCAATCAACGTCGGTTATGAGTCAGCCGACATCGATCAGGAAGGAGCTGACATTGGCAACCTGTGTGTGCATGCAGTTTGCATGCGGGTTCTGGACTGGTCTATTTTTAGACAAGCAATTTGCATGTAAATACTATTTTTGGTCTTGAGTTGCGAGTCTAATTATTGTAATTAAGAAAGTCTAATTATTGTATGCATGAGATCTATATAATAGACTCATGGGCTGTATTGTAAAAGTGTGCTAGAAAGCCATTGTGCTTGAAGAGAGAGCAAGAGTAGCTCCCCCTAGTTCCAAAGGGGTGCTGAGTGTGTATGATCAGGGAGAGTTGTAGGTTGTGCAAGTTCTACAAGGATATCCACTAGGGTACTGGTTGAAGAATCATGAGGACTTGGTGAGGCAAGGACAAGGGTTCTTTAGGGTGTAGAGACATCTACATGGTAAGTAAGGTCTGTTGACTTGCAGGTGGCAGTAAGAGAAGGGAAGATCTACTTGGAGTATGATTGTGTACTTGGTGTACTGGTAGCGTTGTTACTGATTGGTGGAGGTGAACAACAACTCTGTGTTTGAGTTGATTGTTGTGACCGTGATGAGAAAGTGAACTGTTGAAGGAGAATTACAGGTGAACCTTAGAAGTGTGGGAGCTCTAGAGGTGTGAGGAGAAGAAGTGTGGCATCTTCTTTATTGTATTTTCTTCTAAATGAGTATTAATACAATTGGGTATTGTCTCTCATATCTTGTGTTGTTTCATATTTCTAGTTACTTATTCATTCTGGTTAAATTCTATGTTTAGTTGCTAATACAAAGGTAATCAAGTGTGCCCTTAGTGGGAAGTAGGATCCTAACAATATTATTGATTGAGAACCATGCCAAATGGAGTAGGTTTCTTCAACTCCATAGTGTAATAGATGTAGGAAATTCTAGTATGACATATAATAGGAAAGCTTCCCCAAGATCAACCAAAAAAGTTTCAAAATTTTGATCCTTGAAATAATTGCATTGAAATAGCTTCATTTATCCTTATAATCAAATTTTTTATAGTTTTTAAATGGTTTTATTTATAATTCAAGATTCCTAGGGTTTTAAATTGGTCACCATTTAAATCTAAATGATGCATATAAAAAAAGGGGTGGTGGGAGAGAAGCAAGGGGTGGTACCTCTTTATTTGAATGTGGATGAATAAAGTGGCCCTTATGGGGATGTAACCCCTTTATTTTAATGTGAATGAATAAATTTTACCATTTTAATTAAAAATGAATTCCATGTGAATAGTGGAGATAAATGCATTTGACTTTTTCTAGGTGTTAAATGATTTTTAACTTTTATAAGGTGGGACCATTAGAGGGTAGAAAAATCAAAGGCTTTGTTCCTTCATTCATTATTCTTATATTTTATAACTCACAAGACTAATTACAACAAAAATGTTAGTTTTTAGGAGGAATTTGTGTTGGATAATAATGAAGACATGGAAATGAAGATAGTAGTTATTTAAGGCATTAATGGTAGTATTCATCATAGGGGAAATTTTGAATTGAATCCATACTAAAATCAGAGCATTCAATAACAAAATCAAATATATAGTATTCCATCCTTCTTCAATTGTAAATAAATAGAGTATCTCTATTTCATAAGTTTTGGTTTTTTGTATCTACAACTCTTTTTCTCATGATTTTTATTGTGAAGTTCATAGTCTTAGCATTGATGGATATTTTAATATTAATTTATTATGAAGATTCATGCACTTGTGTAATATTAGTAACACTCAATAAATAGTTTTCAAATATTTAATGCCCTTGGTCTACACTTTTATGTGGATGGTTAAAAAAAAATTACAACATTTGATTCAAAACCTCTTACATTTTATTTGATTTCAAATATTAATCTATGTTTAGCATTTGTTTTTTGATTTCATTCCTTTTAATGGGAATTCAATGATCTACTTTGATGTATTCTATTTCATTTTTTTTTTTTGTTTTTTACTTTCCTCTCACCCTATCTGCCCCCAACAAGTTTAGATTATTTCTTGAGTAGATGGGAACTAGCCTACTTTGGAGATTTTCTAGGTTAAATTACTGAGGCTTCCCATTGTGATGGTTTGAATATGGGTGTAACACAGTTAAACACTTTTTAAAACTAACATAAACCATTATATATAAAGTATTATTAAACTCTTTCCAATATATTTATGAACTTTTTCATATTGTTAGAAACTATGAAATCAATATTTTAGAGGACAAAATTATTAAATATGGAACCAATACCCTTGCCTCTAACAAAGCAAAAATTCCAAAGTAAATCAACATTAAAAGATGAGGATAATAATATTACTTTTAAACCTAAGAATGAGGCTAAGAATTTAGTCAATACAATAAACCAACCATCAGACATGATATTCTTTTCCCAAAAAATAGAATGGAGAAAATTTTCACAACTAACTAAGAGTCCTCAAAATGTGATTAAGTGACTTCTTGAATGTAGTATGATATTTTTACCTTCTCAATAAGAGTTTGACTCATCAAGGCCCATTCCTAAAAATGATGATGTTAATGCATATTTTAATTATCATAGAATCCATAGTAATTTTATGAATAAATTCATAACTTTGAAGCATAATATCCAAAACTCAATTGAAAATAACCAAATCCAAATAGAATGTGACAACAATACTTTGAATGAATCAGTTGCTTAACCAAATCAACATATATATTTTTTTTATTAAACCTCTTATAAATCATGTTGATCAATCTTAAAACCAAGATGATGTTCATATGATATCTCAAAAGTATCCATCACAATGTTTTAACACTCATAATTGTTAGATTCATTGATGCCATCATTAACATACGTAAGGAACCTCCTCCAATTATACTTTATGACCATGAAATTCCAAAAAATAATTCTAACACTTGACCACTATTTATTCAATATTTCATAAATTCATGTTCAAGTTTAAAAATGGGATTATGTTCTAGTATAAATGTATGTATAATGAAAATAATTACCAATCATGGATATACACATAAGGACCTAGTCGGTAAAACCACAATTTTTAGAGGATATGATGGAATAACTAGGACACCATTCATGGGCATTACCTTATGTGTCATTGTAGGTCCTATGACCATGTTAATTTATTTTATCTAGTAATTTATAATTGATCATATAATGTAATTCTTTAATATCCCTAACTTAATAAAATTAAAGCAATCCCATCAACATTAATCTAGTGTTTACAAAAATCCATTATAACAAATTTATCACCATCAAAGGCACTACCTAGGAGCTTCCCATACAAGTTCAAAATTAAGTGTTACCTAAGGATAAATCAAATAATATAAGCATACAAACTCAAATAAGTGAACTTAAATTTCAAATACCTACTCATATATGTACCAAAATTATATTGTTTTATCCTTATACACCCATTCAAAATAAATAACCTACCAAAGATCCAATCACCATTCGATATGCCATTTGGATAAGTAAGAGTGAAAACTTACAATAGGATAATGCAACCATTTTCAATGATCACTATTATAGTGAAGATAATCACAATTGTAATAATTACAATGATGACAAATATCATCATGATGATGATTATATTGATGATGATTGTAGGGAACACACAACCTACTATTATATTTGAGCTTGGGTATTTCTCCTTATACCTAAAGGGATAAACCCAAATAGGTAGCCTTACAATAGATAAATTTAATGATCCTTCATTTCATTTTCAACCCAAGAGTGTATAACATTGTAAAGGGTCTACATTGTATATGCAGTACTAAACTACATGTAATAATGAGAGGATTAATTCACACTTTCTTGAGAAAAAACACACTTATGGAAATTAAATGCTAGAAATTAAATGTTAACTTATTTTTGGAATAATTCCACATAATGAAATTGAATTTAATTACACATAATTGAATTACACACATACAAGTAAATTAATTTTGAATGAAATATAGGAAATGAAATTGCACACACTTTGTAAAAATTAAATGAAGATAAATAAATACACATTAGAAACTAACTAATGAATGAATGGGAAACCAGTCTATTGAATCCTTGTGATTGGGACCTTCCTCGATTAGACTTGGAGCTAGAATCACTTCCTCTTTAAAATAGAATTAACTCAAAAAAATGATATTTATTAATCACCTATATATAGTAAAAAATAAATTGTTACATGTCTATTACAAATCCACTTACAATGTTATGTTTTGATTTTTTATCCTTCAAAATTTTAACAATCTATTATAGATACCCTTTGTTCTAAAACTCTTATTTATATAAAGAGGTATAGGTATTATTATATGAGTCAAAATCCAAGCAATTATAACCATAAAACTAAACTAAGCTAAAATAACATGAATGAAAATAGAATATAGCTTGGTAGACTAAGATGTTATAACCATTTGGAAGAAATAGAAATTCAAAGGTCCAATGAGAATGAAAGTATTTAAAAGTAGTTTAAATGCATTCCATTCTGGCTAATGACATTTATAAGTAGTTGGATAATGACAGTTAATTTTAATTGAATACCACTAGTAAATAATCACTTAAAGAAATTATTGTGGGTGGATTACAATCAGTTGTTATAAGTGTGTATAAATGCAGGTGCCAATAAATAGTGACCACATGTTGACATCAAACTTAAGGGATATTTTTTCTTCATATTTGTGGGTGTAAAAAACATCTTAAAGTAAGTATATTATTCATTCTTCACTTGTCATTAGTAAAACCAAATGAAAAAATCATCAAACCATATTATTTTATCTACAAATTGTATTCTTTAAATCATAACAATATATACATGTAACATATATGGATTTTATACTATTATGTCAAATGCATAGGTGAGAGTTATGATAATGGTAAAATGTAATGTGATTTTATTATAATTATATATGAAATGAGTGCCATTTATTTGCCTAATTATTTCCCCCCCATTTAATTTATTTCACATCCATGTGAAATCATATTAGGTAACTTGGACCAAATGTTAGGCAAATAATTCCAAATGTAAGTAGGCTTGATAAAATTTTCTTCCTACTTCAAAATGTTGTCTCTATAATTTGATATTGGTTTATGCATGTGAGCTTTCATCATCTGAGTCTAAAATTATATAGGGATATTCCTTGTCCATAAAGGAAAATGAATCCCCTTCATTTATTTTCATAATCATCATGATTTTTCCTATTAATGATATGGGTTGTATTTTTAACATGAACTCCTTTTGTGATTTCATATGGAATGGAGGTTCTTTCTTCTTATGTTTTCTCTTGCTAGATTCTATAGACTTAACTTTTGGAAGAGTGTAGGATGTAGAAACAAATACTTCTCATGATAATTTAGGTCTATTATCGTACAATAGTTTCTAAACTATAAATTTTATCAATCAATGATGAGTTAGAGCCTTAGTTTTTTCTGTTGGGAATTTTGAAACCATTTTTATTAATATATTTATAAAGAGGCTAGGCATGTTGACATGAATATTGTGTCTCAAATGCATCAAAAGATTAAATTGAATAGTTTAAAATTAATGAGTGCCTACAGTCACAAGTAATATACCTCATAATGAAGTTTGTTACTTCATCCCATGGTGAAGATAATGAGAGTCGATTAGTTCCTTCAGTAGTGATTATGAGTACCACCCATGTTTGGAAGAGTTGGTTTTTTTATTATAATGCATGAGGATTACTATGAGACCATATTATACTTATTTCTATAAGACTATTAACCTCTATAATCAATTATTATATCAAAATAGTTTTTAATCCTTTCACCTTAGTAGTATTATCATTCACAGGACAATAATGCATATCAATATCACCATTGAGAAAATTTTATTAGATAAAATACACATGAACTTAAATATGCTTTATTCTTTGGTGTTGAACTAAATTTTTCACCAATACTATATAACTTTGACTATCACAAATAATATTTTTATTTTGAGAGACACCCACACAAATTTATTATAAAAACCTCCATAGCCACATTGCTTCTTTAGCAGCTTCTATAGCACTTATACACCCTAATTTTGTAGAATAGATAGAAATAATAGGTTAAATTTTTTATATCTAAGTAATAGCACGTTCACCATACTTGAACACATATATATAAGTAAATTTTTGATCTATAACCACAAACATAATTAGCATCACAATAACCATATAAATTATCATTACCAAAGAAAGAATAATATAAACCAAAATTAACTATACCTTTGATAAACCTAAGTATTCTTTTTGATAATTTATAATGATCCAAATATGGATCTTGCATCAATCTAGAAGTAACACCTATAGTATATGAAATATCTAATCTACTAATAGTTAGATAAATCAAATTTCTAACTGAATGTCTGTAAAGATTAGGATAGACTTTGTCATATGCAATGTTTATATCAAACTTAACACCAGTTTCAATAAGGGTATAAATAGGCTTAATATCAATATTTAAATTCAACATGAAGGTTATGTGCATATTGAGATTAAGATGCTAAAATAACCTTTTTATCTTGAAATATAGCCATGCCTTGAAAATGATGAAGCATGCATAGATCAGTCATCTCAAAAGTTATTTATTTTATATTAATATTTAAGAATAAATATAGTTTGATTTTCAGTAATGTGAAGATCATCTACATATAAAAAATTAAGATACTATGACCATTTTTAATTTTCACAAATAGATAATTATCATAAAAATAATTAGAAAAACCTAGTTCCTTAAAGTAACTTATGATTTTAGAGTCCCAAGCTCGAGGAGTTTGTTTTAAACCATAAAAATATATTTTTAACTTGCATATATAATTTTATTTTTTAATTTCTTCAGAACCTTTAAGTTGAGCCATATATTTCTTCTTCTCAATCACCATTCAATAAATCATTTTTTAACATCTATTTGGTGTATTTCCCAGCCATTTTGAGCTGTAAGAGCAATAAGTAATCTAAAAGTACTCATTTTTTCCATAGGAACAAATTTTTAACATAATCAATTCTAGGTTTTTTATTAAAGCCTCGAGTAACTATCTTAGCTTCACATTTGTCAATATTCCGAACTAAGTTATATTTGATTTTATAAATCCATATAAAACCAACAATATTTATTTTCAAAGGAGTAACAAGTTCCCAAGTCTTATTTTTAACTAAGGCTCTATATTTAGATTGCATAACATTATTATATCTACATCTTGAATGGATTCCTCAAAATATTGAGGTTCACATTCATAAAGAGTCATTAAAGCATGACAAGTACATTAACTTCTAATCACTTTATTAAGATTTTCAACATTAGAATATTGAACTAAGGATTCATCCCATTTAGGTATTTTAGATTTGACACAAAATGAAGAATGATCCCCCTCAAACTCAAAGTTATTTATATCATATTCCTATAAGTCATATGTTTCTTCATAAGGAGGAACATAAGTATTTAGATTTTTATAAGAGAAAAATTGAGTGGGTTATACAGAAGGCTCATCAAAAGATTTTTCAAGAATTTGAACATTCATGTTTTCATTGATTTTTCATTTAGATGGATCATACACCCTTAATCCTTTAGTTATTTCTCCATAACCTACAAAAATTCAAGAGTGGGAGTTAGGATCAAATTCATTTATTTTGATTTTAGAAATAAAAATAGAAGCAAGACTTTCAGATATCCTAAAGTGAGTAACACTAGGTTTTTTATTAGACCAATTTTATAGAGGTACACATATGCAAGGATTTAGTAGGAACTCTATTCATAATATTTACGACAAGGTTCATGGAATTTGCCTAAATAAATTTAAGAATACTTATTAAATGTAATATAGTTCTAGCCATTTTTGGGATAGTCATATTTTTTATATCATCAATTTGATTTTGATATGGAGAATAGTGAGTTATTAACTCTCTTTGAATACCACATTAAATTTAAAAAGTATAAAATTATTTACTATTTTATTCACCTCCATTATCACTTCTTAATCCTTTAATTTTTACATTAAAATAATTTTCAACAAAAGCTTTAAAATCTTTAAATTTAGATAACACTTCAAATTTATTATTTATAAAATAATTATAAATCATTCTAGTTTGATCGTTAGTAAAAGTTTTAAAAAAATCATTAATATAAGTAAATTTAAGAGGTCCTCTTACATCATTATGAAGAAGCTCTAGAGGATGAGATGAGTTTTCATCATTATGTTTTTGAAGAGGTTTAGTGTGTTTCTTACCACGTAAGTAACCTTCATAAGTTTCATGATGAGAAGAGACATTAGGAAGATACATATCATAAATACTTATAAAATTAGCATGTTTAAGGTTTTCATGCCATATTTTAGATTCATTTATAATTTGAGAGGAAAGACAAGATGCAAAAGAAAAAATAGTTAAAATATAAAGACCATTATTTTGAATACCTTCAGCAATCAAAGAATCAAGTTGATATTTAATTCACTACTTATCCTTAATAAGTGTTATAATAATATTATCATATGTAATCTAAGAAAAATATAATATATTTTTATTAAGTTTAGGAACATAAAAAACATCATTTAATAATCAACTTTACCTTGTTTAGTTGATTATAAAATTGGATTATCACCTAAATATATCATTTCATATATATCTTTAGCATAAGATAAAAAATAATACAAACATGTCATGTCCTGTGAAGCACCACTATATAAAATCCATTTATTATTATTATTATTATTATTATTATTATTATTATTATTATTATTATTATTATTATTATTATTATTATTATTATTATTATTATTATTAGAAAATAAAGTAACATAAAGAGTAATAGTATTAGAATTTTAATCTTGATTATTATTTTGATTTTGGTTTTAATTTTTATGTTTATTTTGATTAGAAAATTTCGTTTTTTTTTTATTTTTAGGGTTTTTGTAATTTGTCGCCTTTTGTTTTTATAGAAATCTTCAATTTTATGATAAATCTTCCATTGCATTTGACTTTATAGTTATTGTTTACAGTTTTCTTATTCACATCCTTATTATTGACATTACAGGATTTTTATTTCAATTTTGATTTAAATTTCTAGTTTTTATTATTTTTTGGAACATTGTTAAGAGTGAGAAGTGTATGAGTAGAATTATCTTTAGAGTTGAAATTTGACATCACTTATTCTTCTTGAATAATAAGATTCAAAATGGTAGAGAATTCAAGGTTGTCTTGCTCTATTTGATATTTAGAGTTAAGAATAGAAATAAAGTTTCAAAACTTCTCATGGATATTTAACTAAATAATGAAATAGAGAAGTTAATCTCAAATTAAATTACAATTAAATCCATATAACTATGATTTGATATTTCATATGAGTTTTTATGAGCTTCTTAATAAGCCTGATAATCTTAAGAAGTTGAGTTCTTTCATGCATTGATTCAAGGAGTTTCCAAGCTTCATTATGAGTTTTTTTTTTTTCATCCTTAACACTCATTAGGATGATCAACATAGTTTCCCGATAATTTTTTTGATAAACATTTGTATTTTTGGTTGGCACATGTCTCCTAGATGGAGTTTTCTTAGTCTTGTTAACAATATTCCATAATTTTATAGCCATGAATTCAGCTTTGATACAGATCTTCCAAATGTTATAGTTAGTTTTATTTAAAATTTGTGACTTATCCATATTGAATATTTGAGAGGCCATTTTATTACAAATTCAAATAATGCTTAATAACAATTTTTTAAATAAAAGATGTAAATATACTTTTACAAACCTTTGTGTCCAGTTGATAGCAATGAACTGGCCAATACATATGTTTATACCTATACAATAAAATACACATCATTTTTTATGATAAATCAAAAAAAATGATTTGAAATACTAACAAAGGAAGGTGATTATAAAGGGGTAAAATGAGGTATTTTCTCCATTTTAACCAGGTTAAGCAACCTTTGATGAACCTCTTTAATTATGGTTGTGTTGAATTCAACAAAAATCAACTATATAAGAATAAGTTTGAATGACCTATACTTATGAGATCACATAAAATTAAATTGATTATAATAATTTTAGTTTTAATATTTAAATAAGAAAAAAATTATTTAAAAATAATCTAGTTCAATTAAATTATTATATGAGTTTCGTATTATATTTATTATTATTTCCCATCAAGATAACATGGTGATAAAATAATTATAAAAGAGTTTTCCTAAGATCAATGTAAGATGGTGTAAAAATAATTATATTTTACCATCAATGTAACATAATATAAAAATAATTACAAAATATTTTCATAAAAGATTTCTCCCATAAGTGTAAGATAGTGTAAAAATAATTAAATTTTCCTGTCAATTTAACATAATACAAAATTAATTATAAAAGAGTTCTTCCATGATTGAGATGGTGTAAAAATAATTGCAATTTCCTATCAATGTAACACAATGTAAAAATAATTACAAAATATTTTTCCATCAATATAACATGGTAAAAAAATAATGACAATAAGGTTTTCCCAAAATGTAAACATAATTACAAAACTTTTTCCCGTTAATGTAATCATAATGTAAAAATAATTATAATTATTTTCCCATCAATATAGCATAGTTATAAAATATTAAAAAATATATATTTACATTTTTTTTTTAATTATATAAATATTGGTATATACTTATCATAGCCAATAAAAAATAACATTTACCAATATTTCCAATTTTTAGGTTAATTGAAATGATTCTAATTTGAAGTTATTGTTTGTACTTATGATATTTCACTTTTATGTTCTCTTCTTACCTACCCTAATATTAATATTATATATATATATATATATATATATATATATATATATATATATATATATTTATATGCTATTTATTAATTTTTAATAGTATTATAATTATATGTTTTTAAATGATATTATATCATTTATTTATATGATATATATCTATTTATTACTATTTTTGTATTCTTTCAATTCCCAAATTAATTAATAACCTATCATTCATATTAAAAAATATATGAATCATTTTACCATCTACTTTGACATGGTACCATCTATATATATATATATATATATACATGGTACCATATATATATATATATATATATATATATATATATATATATATATATATATATATATAAAATATGTTTATATATATATTTAAAAAACTTCAAATACTAGCAATCATGGTATTCATCTTGCCAACAACCTACAAACTATATATTTTAAAAAAACTTTAAATACTAGCAATCATGGTATTCAGCTTGCCAACAACCTACAAACTATATTTTTTTAAAAACTTCAAAATATATATATATATATATATATATATATATATATATATTTAAACTTCAAATACTAGCAATCATGGTATTCAGCTTGCCAACAACCTACAAACATGATCAAATAAAATGTGGCTATGGTACCATGTCAAAGTAGCTAGTAAAATGATTCATATATTTTTTAATATGAATGACAGGTTATTAATTAATTTGAGAATTGAAATAATACAAAAATAATAATAATAAATAGATAGATAATAAATACATTACACACACCTTACATGAAACTTATGTGGGAAAACTTATATACATAACTTCTTCACAAAATTATCAGAGACACTTCCATGTGAATAATTCATAATATAATGATCTTGTTTCTTACAAAGGTGAAAATACCTTTATATTAGGTGTGAATAGTTGTAACCAACCAATCCACCATTTCAATGACAATAAATAATAAATATAAGTTTTATTATTTACACAACATAAGTTTTAAATGTTTTTTTATAATTAACTATTAAATATGGCATTTATTATTTATACTATGAAACAATGTGGGCCACTAAAGTAGCTCCATAAATATTAATGTTCCAAAAATAATGAAGTTTTTTACTTCATCCCATGGTGAAGGCAATGAGATTCGATCAATTCTTTGATCAATGACTGTGAGTGCCTCTCTGTTTGGTAGAACTAGTTTCTTGATTCTACCGCATTAGCCTTACCATGGGACCATCTTATACTAGTTTTTAGAAGACCAATAACCTCTAAAAGTAATTTTGATATCAAAATAGTTTTTAATCCTTTTACCTTGGTAGTATTACCATGAAGGGTTTGTGAAAATTCTTTGGTTATGCTTTCTAGATCCTAATAATTTCTCAAAGAAAGGTAAATAAAAAATCTTCTTAAAGATATTTATAATAAATTATATTATTCATATAGACTGTATGATCAGAGGACTCTTGTATTAATATATTTCCTCCCATGATTATGATAAATCTCTTTATTTATCTTATGTCAATTGAATTTGGTTTATAGAAAACTTTTGTAGAAACCCAAAGTGGTATTAACATGTGATGCAAAACTAAAATGTCCCTTACCTACCACTTAAGATCACTCCTCATAGTAAGATACTCATGACACTTCATCCATGTGAAATAAATAATATTTATTAGCCATCCCTCCCCCTAAACTAAGGCTTGAAGCTTCTTTTCAAGTAGATTGAGGTGGATGAAAATAGTAGCATTTGGGAGATTGGCTGACTATGAGAGATATAGAGCATGCATGATTGGAGACTATAAATACAAAAAAGGTGGGTGGGGGAATGTATTAAGTGGCAACATGGATCATTATAAAAATATATTTATGGCAAATGGATGATAGCATAAAGGAATGGAATTTTGAATTCAAATGTTACAGATAAAGGTGGACCAAATGGGACTTGGTTCCTTTGGGAATGGCTTATATGGGCTTATAAAATGACATAGTTGCATAATTTTATGTTAATATAAAAATAAATTAATAATTAAATCAAAATTACAATTACACATATTCATATTAGTTTATAAATAGAATAATGATGTTTTAAAAGATTTTGGTAGCAAACTATTGGAGTAATAACATGTAGTCATTTAGGAAATGTGAACAATATATGAAGTCAGTAATCAAGCATCCTAATTGATGACTGACAAGGTAGGATAATTGATAGTTGAATAGATAGATATCAAAGTCTGTGAAAGAAAGAATTGTAGAAATTATGATAATAATCTTGTTAATCATGTGGGACTATTATGTTAAATAGATGTAAAGTGAACATCTCAATTATATAGCAGCCAATTCTTAATGTGTAAAAATATAATAGGCTTTCTAGATATATTATAAATGTATAAAGAGCAAACATTAATCATGCAACATGAGCATGTCAAGGCAATAATAACTAGTATCAAGTTGGTGCTAGTTATTGTAGAACCAAAAATGTAATAGTGGTTATAAAAGGAAAACTTGGAAAAGTGGCTACAAGTTTAGACTAAGGCTTATACCTATGATGTTGAGTAAGTGCAATACCACATTAACATAATGAGAATATGGATTTTCAACCCTAGAATGAACAAGAGCAATCTACAACAAGGTAGGTGGGAATATAAAAAAACATGAAAAATGAAGAACATGGGTCCCATAACCCATAAAAATAGGCTTATCTATCATTTTTAATGATATTGATGTTCCTTCAAATGTTTCAATCACATCTAGAAATGCAAAGCTAGTCCTATAGCCTTTGGAAGGAAATATAGAAAGGAAAATAGAGGATTGTTGTAGGCAAGATCTCTATAACAATATAAGAATAACTAAAAATGAAGAAGACATATCAGATTGATTTTTTTTATTTTTTTGGCCTTGATAAGCCAAAAAGCTACTTTCATGATTAAGGATCTTTATCCAATACTTAGCCATCAACAATGTTTGAGGGATTTATTATTGAATTTATTTGTTAACTTTTTGAGAAATGATGACATGATGCAAATGTTGACTAATTTGACGCCAAGTCAAATTAGGTCAACCCCCTATATATTGCAAACTTTTTATAGGTTCTTCTAGGTTTAAAATTTATCATATGGTCTTTAATGAAGTCAAACATTATGCTTTAGCTTTGTCATCTTTGTCCAAGTTGGTCTTATGCCATATAAGGTCACTTTTTGAGTCATTTAATGAAGTGGTATAGTTTTAATGAAATACAAAGGTTAAAAGAAGAATTTTAACATCCTACATGTCAAGAATAGTTAGGGAAACTATTGTGAGACTAACAAATTATAGTTTCAACATTCATCCAAGAAGATCAAGCAGTTTTAAGTAGTTTTAGGAAGTTGTATGGCTTATAAAATAGTCATGACATGTGGTAAGAATTCAAAAATTATCTCTTAACATCCCCATAACTCATTTCCATGCTCAAGTAGATTTTAAAATCCTAAAATTGAGCAAAATTGATTCTCCTTTCTCGTCACTCTTTTAGACAAGGTCAAATAGGTAACTGGTTTCCACTTGGTATGGACAAAAGGAGTTAAGTTGGAGAAAGTTCACTTGGTGGGTGGTAGTAATCCATTTTTACTTCCATTTCATGTAAATAATCACAATTTTGGTTTTTTTTCTTCATGAACCATTGCTAATAAGGTTGGTGACTCTTTTCTACCTACACATCCCCAACACCTCAATTTTCCTTCTCTATTTGCATTGATCTAAATAAGCCAAGTGTTGTGCATGATATTAAATAGTGTTATCATCCTTCTAAAAAGGTCTCAATTTAGTTTTCATGTGTGGTGTGAACTAATAGGTAGGACTATCTCATTTTTCTAGTAGAAGATACCATTGAAGCTGTAGACTAGTATTTCACTTATTGTAGAGTTATTTTCTTGTAAATGGATTTAAAATAAGGATATAATGTTTGATTTAAACATTTGAGAGCATGTATGATCACAATTATTCATGATTTTTTTTCTCTTAAGAGTGTCCTTATGAAATATAAATCCTAAGGTAATTGATACAGTCAAGTAGTTTTGTTACACACATCTTCAGGTCTTATGTCCAAACCTAAAATAAGAATTAATATATGAAAGGAAACATAGTTGTGTTTAAGTTCTTGAGTCTAACTAAGACCTTAAAAAATTCCATGGACCTAATGAAAAGTTATTAAGATGATTACAAGTTTCTAACTTAGCACACACAATCAAACCTCTTTGTGACTATCACGTACAATCAAGTGGAGTTAAACCTTGGTCAGTCATGTTGATGACACAAGAGGTTTTAAGGTTATGAATATAATCTCAAAGTGTAAATAATAAGACTAATTTGTTCAAATATTTAGATATTGGTTTTAATAACCAATTCAACATATACGATCCTATATCACATTGACCTATAGACAGTCTCCAATAGTGGCCTGAGTTCAGTCCAAAGGAGGTAGAGAGTGTTGATATGAAGATGTTTGAACTCATTTGAGACCTCTAATTATGTCTAAGAGAATAGATAATATCAAGGTGAAAATGGTGAATCCATTACATTTAAGATAGAGTTAGGTCCTTGTTCCTAGGTTTGGAAAGTTATAATTGAGACAATTTACCTTAACTTCTCCAAATAAATTTTTGCTCATACAATATGTCATGCCATAGTAAAGTGTCTTGAGGTATAGGTAGGTCTAATGGTTTCTCTCATATATCCCAAGTCTATAAATAATGTCTTAAGGTGGTTGTTTGGTCATGAGATGATAATGTAAATAATCTTCCATTTTAAGAAAGTTTTCACTGTAGAATTTCAATAATCTACAATACTCTTGAAGCCAAAATAGTCTTACATCACAACATGACACAATGGTTGTATGAAGCAAGAAAAATTGACCTTATTTGAATGAGATATGACACTAATGACTTTAGGATTCATTAAAGGATTTAAGGTACAATGATTTGACTCAGGTCATCACCTACAAGAGTCTTTGTTTCTCTTATAGTGTCACCTATAGTCCAACTATAAACCCACAATACATAGGTAGTAGTGAGAGATGATAAGCATAGCCCTAGTGTAAAGGTTGAGTCCATTAAACTATGGAATGATATAAGGGACTTAAATGGGAACCAATATCATGAAACACAATGTCCAAACATGAATAAGACACCTACAAGAATCTCATTTGCCTAAGATGAGACACCTACAGTCTAACCCACAGACTGGTTCTAACAAATGAGAGATGTGAGATTAAAAGGTTGGTATAAATGTATGATGGATTGAAAATTATTTATATCACTATCATAGTGTTAATTTCAATATTATATGATATTCATGAGTAAATTAAATAGGGTAAAGTATGGTTGAACAAATAGGTTCTAACACTACATATAAATCCTGCACATAGTCAAACCCCATAAGCTAGTTTTGAGGGATTTAAAGTTTTGAGGGGTATATGAGAATGACCAAGATTAATAACTTTGTTAATATGGTATTCATTACATATTATATATTCACATGGCCTCAGCTTGTCAAAGTGAATAGGGGAGATGCCCTCTATTTTTTCCTCAGATAGAGGGCAATCCCCAGTCAAGATAAAATTGCAAGTAGAGCACATGAATGAAGAAGGGAATTAAATGATAAGTCTTGAAACATTTTATAATGGTGTAGAAGGTTAATTTATATATTAAATAATTCTAGTAATCACTTAAAGTCAGCATGAATGTGCAAAGGTGGTCATAGGTATAGAAAACACAGTTAGGCCTATTAGGCCTAAAACTAGACTTGAACCCTCAATATGCCTAATGTCACTCATAGGACCATGAAATCCTTTAAAATAATTTTTTAGGACTTTCAAGGGAAAATTTTAGGATGGATTATAACATTTTTTTGCATAGGGAATCACAATAATGGTCAATTTTGGCCTAAGACTATATCATACCTACTCAAAATTCAAGAGAAAGTTTAAGAGGCCATTTTCAAATGATCATATCTATACTTACAAAATGCATGGTGACTAAAGGAGATATGAATAGTTTGAAGAGGGTCATGAACTCAATTTTTGATTGGAATTGGTGTAGGGTTTGGATGTCAGGATTTTATGAATCATTGCTAAGAAGCAAACCTCCTAAAACCCTATCAAGAACCCAATGGAGAAAATATCATTGAAGATGAATTCAAGAGGGTTTAAATTTCCATGATAATGTTTTAAACATGTCTATCACTATCCTAGGCCTCATGACAACCACTTTTACCATACCATCACTTGTATGGATAGGGTAAAATCTAAGTTTTTTGTAGGGTTGTTTTTGGTGTTTTGTAGGTAAAAAAGGAGATTTGGTAGATGAAGGACATTAAAGGAGGTATGTAGAGACTTATTATAACTCCCTATACTCATATATCACCATAGATAAGCATTATAAATACATCTTCTACATAGTTCACCATAAGCAGTATTGTACAGATAGTGAAAATGAGAAGTGATCGCCTAATGAGAAGATAAAAAGTCTATTTTTGGATCTTTCTAAGGTCTAAATCATTGATTAGAAGATAATATAAATTTTTAAAAGGTGTCATAACACCCTCTTATATGGATTTCCTTAAGCAACTACCAATCATCTTGATGATAAATATTAATATTGAGGCCTAGAAGAACCAATGAATGACTGTAGATAGTGAATACAAGTGTCAAGTGTTAGGGAGATATTTGATTATTTTAACATATTTTTTAAAACCTCATTAAGATTTTATATATGTTTCAAGACTCACTATTTTATTTTTAAGTAGTCAAGTGAACTCATCACTAAAAGGTAGTTTCAAGAAGGCTATTTGAGGTCTTTATGCCAACTTGAAATATAATGATGAAATTATGGTGGACACTTGTCCATGAACAACTTCTACACCTATTTTTTCACTTCATTTTCTTCCAATGTAACTTGTTCTCATAGTTTTAAAATTATCCTTATGACCTTTCCACTTCCCTTCTTCTCTCTCCTTTCATATGATATATAAATACAAGTCTTTTTGGTTTTGTAATCTAATTCACACCTGGTATAGAGAAGCCCTAATGGTTTGAATATTATATATACCTTTTAAATATATATTCCCAATCTAGTTTTGAGTTCATGACTTCTTGTCAAGTGTGTGAAGTGGTGCATAGTGAAGTGTCTAGTGATAAGTATCTATCATTGCCTTCTCTTTACTCTTCCATGTTTGATGCAAGTAGTTCTCCCTCTAACAAGTGACATGAAGTTTATATAATGTATTTTTATATATTCAAGTGTAAATATTAGCATTGATATCTATAATATAACCTTTTACTCACTCACCTTGACTAGTGAAATGCATATCACCTCCATATTTGAAATACTTATGTTAGAAAAATCTAGGATATTGAGACTAGTATTGTGAGTCATGTTTCATAGTGCAAGTGTATAATAGTCTAGTGGAGATCATTCTAGTGTATCATCTCATTATATTAGTTTACTTTCATGTTTCCTTCTACCCTTTTTCATCTAAGCAAATAAATAATGTAGGTGATAATATATTAAAGACTAATCTATGGAGCTAGCCCTTAAAACTAGAGGTTTACCTCTACTATAGGCAACCCATAGGCCTAGAGGTAATCTAATGTTTCACTCAATCTAAAATAAGCTTGAACAACAATCTCTAGGGTACAATATTGGGTGATAATAGTTTTGTCACACTCGGTGGGATAATTCTCTCAAGTACATCTTATCAAGGTGAATGCTATTGGATTTTTTCAGTGATGTCATGGAGGTGTCCAGATGAGTATATGAAGTGTCTTGATAGTCTAAGTATCAATGATAAAGTGTGCAGTGTGCTTGTCTTAATATGATTGAATTATGCTTGGTTGATCTTCAATTTTGGCATGATTAGGGATGGATTTAAATTATTGATCATGTGTGAGGATTTCTATCAAAGGTCAAGGATGATTAGAGATATTTTGGAAGTGCATGGAATTCATTCAATTCTTCATTATGTTCATCTTGGCATAGTTATTTCTATGATAAAAAATTTGAGTAGGAAGTTTGTTGATGTCATCATTACCATGTATAGATGAGTCAGATGGATTTGGTCATATGGGTGTGATCACATTAGTCCCAATCTACTATGGTCCAATTTTTAGGTCATGTGGTTAAGGTTAGATAAATATATGTGGGTGTAAAGTTGGTCTCTTAGATAAAAGTTCACTAAGTTTCTATACTTAGATGGATAGTAATTGTACCTCATGTACATATGAATGAACCAAAAAGTTTGTGAATTTAATTCAAGTATGTAGAAAGTCATTTTTATTCAAAGGATTACATGGAGATATTTTATATAGTTCCAAGAAGCTACCCTAAAAATTTTGAGTCTTGAAGTGTGATCTAGCTCAAGTTATAAAGCTTCAAAGTTGCTCTAACAGACTGTGATGGGTCAAAGACTATCAAGTTTAACCACATTGAAGACTAAGGTCATTGGTCTAGAAGATCCAATAGTGAGAACTTAATCATACATATTAATATCAATGGTGTGTATGAATTCAATAGGCCAAAGTTTTCATGCATTGGTGATAAGAGTCACAAGCTCACTAGTCTAATAGAAGATCAA
Organism: Torreya grandis; assembly: GCA_037957365.1. NCBI lineage: Eukaryota > Viridiplantae > Streptophyta > Pinopsida > Cupressales > Taxaceae > Torreya > Torreya grandis. The sequence goes on along the minus strand of JARHVA010000014.1, from coordinate 11,294,551 downwards.
CGGTGAGCGGTGGTTGATGAATATCAATAATATGAGACAAGTCAAAGATTTAAAAATGAATGTGAGACTTCTAAGAATAAAAAGTGAAAGGGACTATTATTAAAGTGCTAAAAAGGCACATGAGGGTACCAAGTGTCATAATATCAGGAGTTTTGAGTAAGATCTAACAATGAACACTACAAGATAAAGACCATGCTACTCAACAAAGATCGATGGTGCATATTTGGTCAATATTGCAAGGATGCATGAGATGAGGTTAACATGTTTAAGGTTTAACATCTACATAGTGGAACACTACAAGTTTAATTTAAAGCTAATTTTGAATAATATTGATGGTGTGAGTTGAGTGAGCTGAGTGAAGAGTACAAGATATGTTCTAAGTGACTGAGGTTTAACTGTGATCGTCTGGATTCAAATATTTGAATTTGTGAGGGAAGACCAGTCTATATTTTTTGAGCCATAACTTTTAATTTATATAGAATTTGATGTTGTAGTAAAAATATAAGTTGTATAGGACTTCAAGGTGTATTTATAAATAATCATTATAAGGTCTAATGTTTGTATAATCAAAGTTATTGAGCTCCAAAGTTGACTATGTGTTCATTCATGCTCTGCAAGTAACTCGAGAAGGGTAATTGAGTTGTTCTTGATGGTATTTAGAAATTTTAAGATGAGATAACTATTGGATAGTGTTGTATACTCCATGAGGACCATCTTTATGGATTATAAAGGTTTGATCAATCATATTTAGTATGATCAAAGTCTTATAAGGTGACTATGTGTTTGTTCATGGTGGCTATGTGCACAGAATGTTGTTTAAGTGAATTGAGCTTTATCAGAAGGGTGATGTGATGGTTTTTATCACTTAAGGAATACCTATAGATTATGTGTCATGGTTTCCATGTATTTTAAAATGTTCCTATGTTCTTAGTTTTCTTGAAGAAGTGTCAAAGAGGTGAATGGCTCTTCATAGGACCTAAAAGATGACTTAGACCTATTTGAAAGAGGGTTATGCTTAAAGGTGACCCATTTTATATGCCTTAAGGATTAAGGCATGTTTTATGTCCAATAAGGAAGTTTTTGATCATAACAATCATTAATACTCTATAAAACATGAAACTAAATGTGATGGTTTATATATTTAGGATACTTGAGATAAGTGGTGTGAGTGAGAGTTGAAGAGTGAAGGAAAGAAGAAAGGGTGTGTGCCTAGTGGATGGGTTGTAGATTATATTAGGTTGATGAATATGTGTATGACCTATAGGTCATATTTTTGATGTTAATGATAGTTACCTTTTAGGTTTGAATATTGAGTATAAGTGAAAGAAGAGAGATTGTGGCATGCCTATGTGAGATGATTGTATGAGATAGAGAGGGTGGTTTGTAGGTGATAGAAAGAGAGAAGACCATCATCAAGTGTATAAGACATCATATCCAATGTGGAGATAAATTTGGAGGTTATTGAGTTGGTGCTTGATCATCTAAGGGGTTGTAGCTTCCTTGATAGTTGGTGCTAGCTAAAGGTCAAAGTGGGTGCTTGAATAAATTGAGGGATGGCTGCTCCTTGATCATTTGGTTCTAATCTAAATTGAAGTGATATATTTATAGGATAGTATTCCAAAGATTTTTTCAAGTGGTTTTTCTCCCCCATGAGGTTTTACCACATAAGTCACATGTTATGTACCTTGACCTTGCATTGTTTTCTTTGTTCATTACAATGAATGGTTTATATGCTTTATGAATGTTTTTATTGAATGGTTAAGATATTAAAGAATTGGAATCAAAATTGAATTATCTTACATCACTAATTTACCCCCTCTCAATGATTTTACCTCCAAAAATTGGTATCAAAGTAGGTCCTTTGGTAAAGGCTTGATAAGTTGAACGAGATCCAAGGTAAAATATGGGTAGTCATCAAATATAAGGAGGTTTTTCCACTAAGCAAGCATCGATGGTCAATGGATCCAATTATGCTTTTTGGAGTGTGAGTATGAGAACCTACATCATTTCCCTAGGGTTTGATAGTTAGAAATCTATTATGGATGTTTATTCTACACCTATTATTCCTCCATCTAGTGTTGTAGATAAGAAGTTATTGGAGAACAATTCTAAGGTAATGAATTTTATCACTTGTGATCTTTTAGAGACTGAATACACCAAGGTAATCCATTATATGTCTAAAAAGGAAATATGGGATAAATTGAAGACTATTTATGAAAGACATTCAAAGGTTAAATTGTGAAAGTTGTAGACTCACCGTAGACAATTTGAGAGTCTTAAGATGAAGGAAGAAGATTTTCTAGCATCCTTTTTGTAGAGAGTTGATGAGATTGTGAACATCATCAAATATGTTGAAGAGAATCTTGAATAATTTATTTTAGTTCAAAAGGTATTAAGGTCTCTTTCTCTCTCTCAAGTTTGATTCTAAAGTATCTATTGTAGAATAAATTCATGATCTTGCTCAGTTGAAAATGGATGAATTACATGGAATCCTTATTACCTATGATATGAGAGTAAATTATGATATACCACCAAATAAGGAAGAAGTATTCAAGATAGAAATGAATCCAAAGAAGAAGTTCCACGGTAAGAAACTCAAGGAGGATGACATATCTAATATTGATGAAGATGAACTAACTGCTTTGGTTAGAAGGAAATCAAAAATAGGGTTAGGAAAGTATAAGGGTAAACTACCCTTTAAATGCTTCAATTATGGATAAGTAGGATGTTTCACTAACAAGTACCCTCATAATCATAATAATAATGATGATGAAGAGAATGGTGAAGACCAATATGAAGACAAGAAGACATATAAGTCTGATAAAAGGAAGAAAGGATTCAAAAAGTATGACAATAAGAAAAAGTCCTTCAAGAACAAGAAGAGTCTCTACATCAATAAATATTATAGCTCATCAGATGAGAGTGAAGATAATGACTCAGATTATGATCATGAAGAGGATGGTTATATTGAAGATGAAGCCCTCTTTATGGCTGAGGAAGGAAGTTGTTCATATCAAAAAGAGCCTACTTAGATTGATTCTAATGATGATAAAGATGAGGTGGACCGTGAGACTAAATTGATGAATGCTCTTGAAAAACTAAAGGTTGATAATAAAATTAAAAAGAAGATGAATTAACAAGTAAATGACCATGATTATCAATTTAGTGTGTTTGAAGCTAGAACAAATTAATACACCAAGGAGCATGAAGTTATAGTCAAACATCTCAGTTGTCAATTGGAAATCATGTCTACAAGACTGAAAGCTAAAAAAGATGAATGTTCAAGGTATGTAATTGAAAATGAGTCATTAAAATCTGAGTTAAAGAATACATCTAGTAAGATGATGTCATTTATGAGATTTTAAAAGAGCTCAAGTGCTCTAGGCAATATTCTATGTAGTCAAAAGCATATAAGTGATAGAACTAGTCTTAGATACAAAGAAGAACCAAAAAATGCAACTCAAAACAAAATGAAGACTAATATAAATTAGCCAAGGAATGTAGGTTCTAGCAGAGTGGAGACAAATCAAATCAGACAACCAAATGCCATGAGGTATGCAAGTTTCAATGGTTACTATTTTACCTACAATCAGTTTGGGCATAGAGATAGAGAATGCAAGAGACCTATTAGAAACAATTTTACATTGAACTATGATGAGGGTCATCAATAAAAAGGTGAGTCTTTTTAAAAAGGAGTAGTTTATTTAAATTTTCAAAAGAATGGACATATTACAATATTTAATTCTAATAAGGAAAGGTAGGATAAGATTCTTGTAATAGATATAGTGTGTTTCAACTGTTAACAGAGAGGTCACATTGCTAGATTTTTCAAGTAAAGACCTACAAGATAGAATAGGTTTGATCAAGATCCTAGAGTGAAAGAAATAATTCAAGTTAACTCATGGAAACCAAATTTTATAAGTTTGATTCATGATGAGTCTGCAGGTCTAAGTAATCTGTTTGCTATGATGGAGAATGCTATAGAAGTTAGAGAGTGCCAATATCTCTCATTGTCGACTCATATTGTGAATAAAGAGACCAAGCTCAAGGAGAAGACCAAGGTTCTAGTTGAGTATATTTTTGAGGTGTGTGAGAAATTTTCATGCAAAGAACATTAGTTTTCAATACCTAGTGGCGAGGTTCCTAATTGCAAGGAAGATATTTTAACTGAAAAGCTATGTCATGAATTTATGTTATCCCTATGAGAAGGAAAATGTTGTAGTGGATGAGAAATTTTTTTATCTGAAGCTTAAGAATAAGAATAATAAAAATCAGTCCTATAGTTATAAAAGGATTCCAGTAGTTACTGAGGAGATGTGGGCCACTCCTGGCTTCACTTTGTTTTAAGAACATTGTGGTGTAAAGGAGGTCTATGTCTATGTTTCTTAAGAAACTCCTTTTAGTGGATAATAAAGTGTTGCTATTATGTTATTTAGAAGGTATTAGAAGGTATGAGATGAGTGTTTCTAATTAGAGGTTATGTTTTAAGATGGGAAAAGTGTTTTGATGAGGTCAGAGTGATGTCATAAGGTGTTCTTACTATGTATGCAATGTTTGGAGGGTCAAAATGGGTGTTTCTATGTGTAATAATGAGTTTGATGGAATATAAAGAATATTTTGGTGCTCAAAAATGTCTATTCACTTATTTTTGACATGATCTGAGTGATTTTGTGGACTTAAGGTATGTTGAATTCAAACTAGATATTTTTTAGTACTCTCAATTTTGGCTTAAGGGTAAGTAGGCCTAAAATGGGTTATAGGATGTATGGGTTCCAAAAATTATAGAAGATAAAATATTTTTGAATAATTTTTTGATGGTTGTCTCCAAGTTTTCTATAAGTTTTAGAGGTGGGCATTGACTAGAAGGAGGTTTGTTGACCTTGTTTGTTTTGAGATTCTAGAATTTTGGTCTACACTAGAAAAGTGGTTTTCCTTATGATTTAAGGTCTAAGTCCTCATAATAGGTTGAATGGGCCAAATGGGTTGTCAAATAAAGATTAATATATATTTTAAGGTTTGTTGTTTTCAAATTATTCATGATTTTGTCAAGATGGAGGCGTAATTAGCTAGTAGGTTTGTGAAGGAAGTATATAGCAAAAGATGACCTAGGTGATGAAAATTTATGTGATTAAAGGGCCATATAATAGTGCTCTAGATATGAATTTTCAAGTCTTTAAAGTGTTTATACTAAAAATTTTGGTCTCTGTAAGTTTAAGGTAGGGTTACAAGGAGTCTAGACCAGCCTAGTGTGAAGAAGAGTGTTTTGTATTAGTTTCTACAAAAGATCAATGCATGAGTGTTTCAAGGTGAATTATCAAGTTGGTTTAGAGAATTTTTCATATTTTATGAGTGGCATGAAGTTTTTTTGGTAATCCTTTAGGTGGCTTGAGAGAGAAGGCTAGTAATCCTATATGGTGGTTCTTCATGGTGTGTGGAGATTTGAAGATGCTCAAGAGGTGCAATGTCTTAGAGACCTTAGGGGGAGTCCCTCTCATATGTTTTTTAGTTAAAAGGAGGTAACTCAGATAACTTGAGTGGCTTGAGGATCTATGCATGATGTGAGGAGAAGCATATGTGAGATACTTCAAGATGTGGTGATATCTACTACAGATGAGAATTTAACAAGGTTGATATGATGACTTGATCAAACCTAGTCATAATTGTGAAAAAATATGTTTAATCTTCATACATAATCAAAGGGAGCTTGTGATTTATATAGGTAAATAGGTCCAAGGATTAGAATAGCCCAAGTTTAAATTGATGTATGTTAAAGAATAGATGACATAAGATGGAGCATGATATTAGGGGGAGATTTATAAGCTCTACAAGTGTTTTGTCAGATCTAAGGATCATAGATGTTCAAGTTAAATTTGATGCATGTCAAAGGGGGATAAATTCTTTCATATGAGGTCCTCAAGATTAATATTTTCTCACTTTGTCATTGTGTCAAAGGGGGGAAAGGTTCCTATTTTGAGAGTGCTTGAAGAGAGAGAAGGAAGGTGAGTTATATGATGGGTGTTAACATCAATGACAAAGGGGGAGATTGTTGGAGATTTTTCAATGATATCATTAAGGTGTCCATATGAGTAGATGAATTTTTTTATAGTCTAAGTATCAATGACAAAGTGTGTAGTGTGTTTGTCTTAGTATAGTTGAATTAGGCTCGGTTGATCTTCAGTTTTGGCATGATTAGGGATGGATCTAAAGTATTGAGAATGTGAGAGGGGTCCCATCGGAGGTCAAGTATGATTTGGGATCTTATGTAAGTGCATGGTATTCATCTAATTCTTCATTATGTTCATATTGGCATAGTTAGTTCTATGATAGAAAATTATGAGTAAGTAGTTTGCTGACATCACCATTACCACATATGGTTGAGTCAAGGGGAGTTGGTCATATGGGTGTGATCACATTAGTCCCAAGTTTCTATGTTCCAAGTTTTAGGTCATGAAATTTAGTGTATTTAAATGTATGTGGGTGAAAATTTGGTCTCTTAGATAGAAGCTCACTATGGTTATGTACTTAGCTAGATGGTCACTACACGTCATACAGATATGAATGAACTAACAAGTTTGTGCATTTAATTTAGGTAAGTATAAAGTTCTTTTTTTTTAAATTATTACATGGATATGTTTTTTATAGTTCCAAGAAGCTACCCTAAAAATTTAGAGTCTTGAAGTGTTGTCTATCTAAAGTTATAAAGCTTTAAAGTTACTCTAGTAGACTATGATGGGTTGGAGACCATCAAGTTTAACTACATCAAAGACTGAGGTCATTGGTCTGGAAGATCCAATGGTGAGAGATTAATCATACATATTGAGATAAATGGTGCATATAAATTCAACATGTTAAAGGTTGTACACATAGGTGAAAATTTTCACAAGCTCGCTAGTCTAATATAAGATCAATAGTGAGTGGTGGTTCATATTGATGAAGATCAATGGTGAGGGACAAGTCAAAGAGTCAAAAATGCACACAATACTACCAATTGGCACAAGAAAAAATAACTATTATTAAAGTGATTAGAAGGAATGTGAAGGTGACAAGTTTCATAATATTAGGAGTTATAAGAAAGATTTAATGGTGAGCACTACAAGATAAAGACCAAGATACTCAGCAGAGATTGACGGTGCATATTTGGTCAATATTGTGAGGATGCATGAGATGAGGTTAACATGTTTGAGGTTTAACATTTGGATAATGGAGAACTATGAGTTGAATTTTGAGCTAATTTTGAATAATATCAATGGTGTGAGTTGAGCAAAGAGTACAAAATGTGTTCTAAGTGACTAAGGTTTAATTGTGACCTCTTGGATTTAAAAATTTGAATTTGTGAGGGAAGACTAGGCTATAGTTTTTGAGCCATAAATTTTGATCTATGTATAATTTGATGTTTTATTGAAAATAAAATTTGTAGAGGACTTCAAGGCACATCTGTAAATATTCATTTGAAGGTATAAATGTTTGTATAATCAAAATTATTTATCTCTAAATTTGACTATGTGTTCATTCATGCTCTGCAAGTAACCTGAGAAGGGTAATTGAGTTGTTCTTGATGGTATTTTGATGTTTTAACATGAGATAACTATCAAAGAGTGTTGTAGACTCCATAAGGACCATATATATGTATTATAAAGTTTTGATCAATCAGATTTACTATGATCAAAGGCTTAGAAGGTGTTTGTTTATGGTGGTTGTGTGCACAGAATGTTGTTTGAGAAAATTGAGCTTTAGCATAAGGGTGTTATGATGGTTGTTATCACTTAAGGATGACCTATAGATTTTGTTTCATGGGTCCATGTATTTTAAATTGTTCCTATGTTCTTAGTTTGCTCAAAGAAGTGTCAAAGAGGTGAATGGGTCTTCATAAGACCTAAAAGGTGACTTAGGCCTATTTGAAATAGGGTTATGCTTAAAGGTAACCCATGTTAGATGACTTAAGGATGCATGCATGTATTTTGGTTGACAAGGAAGTTTATGATCATAATAATCATGAACACTCTATAAAATTTGAAACCAAATGTGATGGTTTATAGACTTGGGATACTTGATAGAAGTGGTGTGAGTGAGAGTTGAAGAGTGAAGGAAAGAAGAAAGGGTGTGTGCCCAGTGGATGGGTTGTAGATTAGATCAGGTTGATGACTATGTGTATGAATTCTAGGTCATATTTATGATGTCAAGGATATTTCTCTTGTAGGTTTTAAGATTGAGCATAAGTGAAGGAGAGATTGTGGCATGCCTATGTGAGAGCCTTGTATGAGATAGAGAGGGTGGTTTGTAGGTGATAAAAAGAGAGAAGACCATCATGATATGTATAAGACATCATATTATTTGTGGAGATAAATTTGGAGGTGATTTAGTTGGTGCTTGATCATCTAAGGGGTTTTAGCTTCCATTTTATTTGGTACTAGCTAAAGGTCAAAATTGGTGCTTGACTAAATTGAGGGGTGGGTACTCCTTGATCATTTGGTGCTGATCTAAATTTAAGAAATATATTTATAGGATAATAGTCCAAATCTTGTTTTAATTGGGTTTTCTCCCCCCATGAGGGTTTCTCATAATATTTATGTGTTATGTGCCTTGACTTTGATTTGTTTTATTTGTTCATTATAATGAATGGTTTATATGCTTCATGAATGTTTTTGTTGAATGGTTAAGAGCTTTAAGAATTGGAATTGAAGTTGAATTATCTTGCATCACTGATTCAATCTCCCCTCTTAGTGATTGTACCTCTAAAAATGCTATTATTGACAACATCACAACTACATATGGTGTTCTACTCAACATTTGGCAACTCCATTCAAGGTAATATCTAGTTGTAAACCAAGTTTTATCATTCCTTTTGTTCATACTTCATGGTCCTTACTAGGTCAACTACTAGTAGAGTATCAACCCTATAAACCCACTCTTTCTACCTGAACTTCTTCTTGAATTTCAACATCCTTGGCCTATCTTGACATTTAAAAATTAAGAAGACTTTACAAGCCAAGAAGATCAAGAGAGTAAAGAGGAACTTGAGGAAAACATGGTTAGGTAGCATGCCTTCCTAGCCTTTAACACTAAAAATACTATACACCTCAATGCATATGATGATATACCTCTTAATGCTACAAAGAGTGTTACCACTTTTAATGGTGAAGGTCCCATTACCCCAAGTGAGAATATTAGGGACATATCTAACTTTTGAAACTTTCATAATGTTACTGAAGTCAACATTGACATCAGATTACTTACATGTCCCTTAGAGGAAATGTCCTTGACTAGTATAAGACATTTCTTAGAGGATGTATTACCACTTGGGATGAGTTTGGGGAGTTATTAACCCAGATGTTTGAGGACAAGAGTGATCACACTTCACTCATTCATCAGCTTACTGTGATTTAAAGAGGTACTAAAGATACTATGCATGACTTTAATGAGATATTTCAAATATCTTAGTATAGGATTCCTCCTCCCATGAGATCCCTATCAAGCTTTGTCTTCCCTACATACCTAATTGTTATTAGACCTGACATAACCATCATGTTTCAGTCCATGGGTGGTTACACCTCACCTAAAGCTTATGGCATAGCCATTAGAGATGAGAATGGCCTTATACAAGCTAGTAAAATTCCTCCAAAAGTCTCCATTCTCATTCTACTTGACATGTCAATTTCTACTCCAAGTCTTTCTCATGTCTCAAATGCAAACACCAAGTCTAGAGTTACCCCAAAGAAGGTAGAAGATACCATTGATTGGTAGACAAGATCTAATGCCTTTGAGGCTCAAGTTAGGAAAAAAATCTATAATATGGAGTTAACCAAAACCCCTATCCATATCCTCAATAATAAAATAGGTTCCCACCTCAAAAATATAGTCAAGGGATAGGGCAAGGCCATCTTATCTTCAATAGGCTACTTAATGCATATAATCTAACCTCTACCTCCAACACACCAGCTATGGTCCTAGTCCATAGTAACTTGGCTCAAGGAGAATAATGGTAGCAAGGACAATATATGGATGCCAATGAATGTGGAGGAAAATATTTGGTGGATAAAAGAGGATTTACTCCTCAATTTATAGTAGAATATGAGAATTCCATGCAAGTAAAAATAAATTAAGTATGCCAACCTCAAAAAGTGAGCCTTGAAAACTTTTAAGTAGAAGATACATTTATCCTCAATAAAATTAATTTAGTGGTAGTTAATACAAGAGAAAAGAGAAAGGATTTGGGAGATATCCATGGTGTTGACACAAGTTCAAATAACCCTCCTAAAAGGTAGTAAGGTGTGAATGTAAATATGATAGTCCCTATAACTTTTGCACCTATTCAAAATAAAAATGTAGGAAGGGTGACTCAAAGTGCTCCATTGCCTCAATCTCAAGGCACTTATTTTCCTTAAAGAATGCAATAAAAGTTTAGTGCTCCTTATTTTAACATTATTGATTCTTTAAAGAGTGTTAAAACATCTATATTTTTTTTGGAAGTGTTCCACATGCCCAATCAAAAGGAGCTTCATCAAGAGCAGCTATCCCAAATCCACATTAGTCCTTAACCATCAAGACATGATGGTTTTTCCCTCACTAGTTATCCCACTCACATTATTAAACCCTCTTCCAAATCTGAAAATCCCCCACCCTTCTACCTCACACTCATTATGGGAGACAAGCTTGTTCATAATTATATTGTAGATAGTGGGTCAAGTACCTTAGTTATGCCCAAACTTATGGTAGATAAATTGGGCTTTAAATATCAACCATATAGCAAGGGAGTGGTAAAAATTGATGGTACACTAGCTAAGCCAATGGGAATTGTCAAGAGTTTGAGAGTTTTCTTGCATGATTGTCCAAGCTTTCCTATCCTTCAAGATATAGTAGTGGTTTATTTGTCTACTCACTTTGTTATCTACCTCTCAAGGAACCTTACCTCTAAGATAGGAGGTTATCTCTTAGATAATTAGTCCTTCTCAACCTTCAAGACAAAGTATGGATTAAGGTAACCATTAGGACATAACCATTGGCTTAGTTTCATAATAATACATATGTGGAAGCAAGCTCTAATCTCAATTATACCATCAATGATCAAAAGAGTATGTTATGGATGATGGAGCATCATCCAAGCTTGAGGGTATCTATTATATTTTCCTAGATGAGTATGGTGATGACACTTATGTACATGATCCATAATTTTAATTGAATAGACTAACCTTGGCATATACATCATCCATGGGAAGGTGATGAACATCCTGATGTAAGCATTGAAAAATATTTTCCACAAGTTGTTGAGGGTAATTACCTTATTCATATGCATGATGATGATGGTTTGCAGAGCATAATAGATTAGGATAATGAATAATACAATGCCATTATATCTAACCAAGATGGAGTAGTCTATGAAGGTAACAACTATGAAGAGGAAGATGACCTATGGCAGAAGTTCCATGCCATAGTTCAAGAGTTTGAACAATTGAGTAAGTCAACTCCTCTTCCTAAGAAGCATGAATATGATGGTAATATTGTTGATGAATCTCCTAAGCATGAAGGAGAGTATCTTATTAAACATAAGGATGAATGTCAAGCTACTATCAATAAGGATACATTCATGAAGGAGACAAATGAATCCAAGGCAAAAATTTATGTGGTTGAGGAGCAGCCCAAACCTTAGCCTGAGGTTGAATCACTTTTGGACATGATGGAATAGTAGGAAGAGAAACTTGATGGCCATTTGCATCAAGTATATCATGTTCAATAAGAATGTAAAGTTTAGACAACTTTGATGACTCCTAATATTTAGTTTGGGAAATTCCAATTAGACATGATAGAAGTCAAGTCAGATGCAAATTCAAGAAAACATTTAAAAGGGATAAATGGAGTACTCATGAGGGCTCTAAGTGACACACTTACAATCAATATAAGATCTAAATATGGTAAGTCATTTTACTATCTACATAAGTAAGTTTTTATTGATAAATATGCTTCACATGATGGATTGCTTTCATGGAGTAGCAACAATGCAAGAGGCACTATCTTTAACCTTGGTTGAATCAATGGTGAATTCTTCTTTAGCTCAAGTGTTTTAGGTCTTTTACTTTATAGGATATGTGTGCAAAATCTTATGTTGTGTGTGTTTTCCCTAAGTGTTATTGAGAACATAAGTGTGATTCTTGGTGTGTGGTCTTGTGTGTTTATTTCTTGTTGTTTGGTGTGGTTTGGTGTTCTTTCAGAGACAATTCAGTGTCAAGTATAGTGTATAGGTGACTCCATATCCCAGGAGAAGGCTACTAGTCTTTATCATAGCGGGCTTACTACCCATGGGAAATCACCAAAATGTTGACTAATTTGACCCCAAGTCAAATTAGGTCAACCCTCTATATAGTTCAAAAATTTTATAAGGTTTTCTAGGTTTAAAATGTGCCCCACGGTATTTAATGAAGTCAAACATTATGCTTTAGCTTTGTCATCTTTGTCCAAGTTGGTCTTATGTCATATAAGGTCATTTTTTGAGTCATTTAATGAAGTGGTATAGATTTCATGAAAGATAAAGGTTCCAAGAAGAATTTTAATGTCTTACATGCCAGGAATAGTTAGGAAAACTATTTTGAGATTGAAAAATTATAGGTTCAACATCCATCCAAGAAGATCAAGTGGTTTTAGGTAATTTTAGGCAATTATACAACTTGTACAATAGTCATGGCACATGTGAAGACTTAAAAAAGTGTCTCTTGAGATACTCAAAACTCACTTCTATGATCAAGTATCTATGATAGGGCTAAAACTGAGCAAAACTAATTCTCCTTTCTCATCACTCTTTTGGACAAGGTCAAATAGGTACCGATTTCCACTTGGTATGAAATAAAGGAGATGATTTAGAGAAAGTGCGCTAGGTGGGTAGTAGTATTCCTTTTTTAATTTCATTTCATGGTAATAGTCATAGGTTTTTTTACTTGTGCTTCATGAACCATTGTTAATATGGTTGGTGACTCTTTTTGGCCTGTACATCCCCAACACCTTAGTTTTCCTTCTCTATTTGCATTGATCTAAACAAGCTAAGTGTTGTAAATGATATTTAAGAGTGTGATAATCCTTATCATAAGGTTTTAGTTTAATTTTCATGTGTGATGTGAATTGATAGATAGGACTATCTCATTTTGCTAGTATAAGACACCATTAAAGCTATAGACTAGTGTTTCACTTGATACAAAGTTACTTTCATGTAAATGGATTTAGAACAAGGATAGAAATTTTGATTTCAACATATAATATCATGTATAATCATAATTATTCATTATTTTTTTGGTTTCAAGAGTGTCCTTATAAAATTCAAAGCCTTAGGTACTTAATACAGTCAAGTAGTTTCATTACAGGCATCTTTGGTTTTCATGTTCAAACCTAAAAGAAGAATTAAGATATGAAAGGAAAGATAGTGGTGTTGGATGTATTGAGTATAGCTGAGAGATCAAACAAGTTCATGTACTCAATGAAAATTTATTAGGATGATGACAAGTTTCTAATTTAGCACGCATGATAAGACCTCTTTGTGACTATCACCTATGATCAAGTGGAGTTAAACCTTAGCCAGTCATGTTGAAGACATAACAGGTTTTAAGGTTGTGAAGATACTCTCAAAGTGAAAACAATAAGACTAATATATTCAAAGAGTTAGAGATTGGTTGTGAGAAACAATTCAACATATACAATCTTATATCACATTGACCTATAGATGGTCTCCAATAATGCCCTGAGTTCATTCCAAAGGAGGTAGAGAGTGTTGAGATGAAGATGTTTGAACTCATTTGAGACCTCCAATCAGGTCTAAGAGAATATATAATATCAAGTTGACAATGGTGAAGTCATTACATTACAAACAAAGCTAAGTCCTTGTTCCCAAGTTTGGAAAGTTGTAATTGAGATAATTTATCTTAACTTCTTTAAATCAAGTTTTGCTCATACACTATGTCATCCCATGGTGAAGTGTATTGAGGTCTAGATAGGTCTAATGGTTTCTCTCATGTAGCCTAGGCCTAGAAAAAATGTATCAACATAAGAATATGGTTATTTGGTCATGATGAGATAATGTAAATAAGCTTCCATTTCAAGCAAGTTTTCATTGTAGGCTTTCAGTAATCTACAGTACTCTTGAAGCCAAAATGGTCTTATAACACAATACGAATGGTTGTATGAATCATGATAAAGTGATATTATTTAAATGAGAGATGACACTAATGAACTTGGGAGAAATTAAGGGAGTTTAGGTGAAATTATTTTACTCAGGCCATCACCTATAGGAGTCTTTGTTTCTCATATAGTATCACCTACAGTTTGACTTCAAAGCCACAGTACATTGGTAATAGTGAGAGATGATAAGCACAACCTTAGGGAAAAGGTTGAGTCCATTCAACTATGTAATTATCTCAAGGACTTCAAGGGTATCCTAAATCATTAAACATAATTTCTAAACATGAACAAAAACCTATAATAATCTCATTTGCCTAAGATGAGACACCTATAGTTTGACTACAAACTAGTTCTGGGAAATGAGAGATTTGAGATTAGAAGGTTGGTAGAAATATATGATGGATTGAACATTATTAAGACCAATATCATATTTTTAATGTCAATATAATATTATATTCATGAAGAAAGGAAATAGGGTGAAGTAAGGTTGAATAAATAGGATCTAACTTTGCATATGAATCCTACACACAGTCAACCCTATAAGCCAGTCTTGAGGGATTTGAAGTTTTGAGGGGTATATGAGCATGACCAATATTTTAAAATTTGTGAATATGGTCTTCATTACCTAATATAGATTCGCATGTATTATTTTTTCCAAGTTATTATGGGAGATTACCCTCTATTTTGTCTCAGATAGAGGACACTCCCAGTCAAGATAAAATTGTAGGCAGAGCACATGAGTGAAGAAGGGGAAAAAATGAGAAGTCTTGAAACATTGTGGAATGGTTTAGAAGGTTCATTTAGAAATTAAAAAATGTTATTAATCACTTATATTTATCATTAATTTGTAGAGGTAGTCATAGGTATAGAAACATAGTTAGGCCTATTAGGCCTAGAACTAGACTTGAGCCCTCAAGATGCCTAATGCCATTCATAGGACCATGAAATCCTTCCAAGAATTTTGAGGGCATTCAAGGGAAATTTTAGGATGGATTATAGCCTTTTTTTATAAATGAAATCATAATAATGTTCAATTTGGCCTAAGACTATATCAGACCTACCTAGAATGCAAGAGAAAGTTCGAGAGGCCATTTTCAAATGCTCATATATGTAAGAAAAGAATGCATGGTGACTGAAGGGTCTAGGAAAATTTGAAGAGGGTAATTAATTCAATATTTGTGGAATTGGCTTAGGGTTTATATTTCAATATTTTATGAATCATTGCTAAGAATCAAAACCTCCTAAACCCTTATCAAGAACCTATTAGACAAAATCTCATTGAAGATGCATTTAAGAGGGGTCAAATGGCCATGAGAATGTTAGGAGAGGTTACAAGATTGAGTGACAATAATAAATTTAGGATATTTTTACCATATCCTCTACATCCTCAAAATGAAATTGACACTTAATAATTTATCCTTAATTTTGAGATCATTTTTAAACATTTATTCACCATTGAACCATATTTTCTAAAATGTTATCTTGGTGATATTTGTCTGTGAAACCATGAAATAAGATCCAAACTTTTAGTATAATTATCTGTGTGTAGTGAACCCTTCATGCCATAGGAGTCTTAATTATTGAGTGACCTCTAATTAATGTGAATATGACTGACAAAGTTAATCAGAGCATGGGTTTTCCCCAAATTCTAACATCTATCACTCTAATGCATGTATTTTGTTATATCTCTAGATAAAGAAAAACATAGGAATGATTTTTTATAAACCAAGTGATATCAAATTAATGAGATTTCATAAAAAGGTAAAATAAATGTTCATCACCACCTAAAAACTTTTTTTATTTTATGTTAGTGGTGAAATAAAATTAATAATGAGATTATGAATTTCAATCTTATCTAAGATGGTAATATTGAATTCTTGAAGTAATAATAAGCATACAATAGTGGAACCTTTAAGATTTAATTTTTGAATTAGTTAAAACATGGTTTAATGATCACTATACATAATAAAATGACATATGATAATGGAAAAAAATTGGTTAATAACATATACAACCATGAATAATTCATAAAAAAATACCATACATTTGAGCTCTATGCTAGAAAGGTTTTTGTTCATGTAGTAAATGGCATGCTTCAATTGGGCATCCATTTGGCCAAGGATAACTCCTTGTGTGTGAAATGAGAGTGTCCTAAAAAAACCTAAAATACTACCTAACATGCATTATGTAAAACAAAATTAGAAATATTAGATAATATAATAATTAGTGGTACTGTAATTTTTCTAAGATATGCCTTTAATATACTCATGTTCAAGGAAAATCCTAATATCTATTTTTTTCAAGGTGCGAAAGAAATTTTTTGATTATATCTACTTTAGGGTGGTTAGTGTGAATTTTATTGGGTGATGTTAATTTTTTATTCCATAGAGGCTCCAACAGGGTGGTAATGTGAAGATATCATCTATGAAGGCTTGAAATAATCTTGGTTAATACAGTAAAGGACTGTACTTGTGCTAAAATATTCCCAAGACAACATTGATGTGGAAAGTTGGTGGAAAGTAACATTATCCTCAATAGAATTTGAGTATCCCTCTATTTGGAGGATAATCAATATGTTGGAGAAAATTATTGATAGGTTGATTTCGTGTGTGTGTGTGTGTGTGTGTGTGTGTGTGTGTGTGTGTGTGTGTGTGTGTGTGTTATGTACATAATTAAGGATGAATGTGTATACATTTAGTGCTCATAACATTAGCCTTTAGTCAATGGTGAGTATTCATTAAATAGGATACTGATAATTTCTTATGGTTTCCAGCCATATGGGTGGTTTTTCCACTAGTAATTTTTGGATGGGTGGGTACAAAACTATATTTTGAATGTTGTTTTTTTCTTATGAGTGACCATTTTCTCTAATCTATAACTCATGTATGTATTATTTGTGGAAAACCAATGTCTTCCCAAAGTAATTTGGTACCTCCCCAAGTGGACTTTAGCTTGTAATATCATGTAATCTATAGTTTATTCCCATGAATCAATTGTTTTGATAAGTTTGGACATCCAATACCTGTCACTATTATGCTAAAATTGTCAATCTAAACAACATTCTGCAAAAATGTATAACCTAGGCCAAAATCACTAAAGCACACTAAATGGTTTGATCTTGTCATGTACAAGTGTCAATTTAGGCTAATGTAGCCTTGAATAGGGCAATGCATTTTATGTGATTATTATATTTTCTCAAATCACTTCAATTCAAATTATGACCATGCAAAATTATGCTATGGACCACTAAATTCTTCTAATTCAAAAGCATTCATCATGTGCATGTGTTATTTCGCATCCACAATGCTCTAAATGGAGACGTATTCCATATGCATCTGACACCTTCTTCTAATTATACTCTAGTCAAATTACGACTCAATAAATTGACATTTTGATTAGTTTGATTAAATGAACAACCAATTTCAAATAATTGTAGAAAATTAATTAAAATCACTTAAGCAAATTAAACCAAATCAAGAACCTAAGTGAAAAATCCATGGAAATTATTGAAAATCTATTAATGCATCACCCTATGACATCATCAGTGGGGTGTCATCCATAAGACATTAATGTAAAAAATATTAGGTTTATGCCCTACCATGCCTCATTAATGTCCCATTCTTCTAAATATTAATGGGGATATTTATGGCTTATCCTTCCAAAATTGAATTGATCCATGGCCACACATCTTGATCTCAATATGGATGGTCATGGTTGATTCTAATCATTTTCAAAAATATATAACTAAGAGGGCCAAGACCACTATTTTTAATCTTCATTCATTCAAACTTATTATGCATAAATTTCAATAGACATGCTTTACCTATTTACACAAATTGAGAAATTTATGAGCCTAAGCCATTGGTGCACTAGGAAATGATGGAGGAACATGCTACTCTTCATTGATAAAGACTTGGAGTACCAAATTTGGGGAAAAGCATGCTTCTTATCTGCTCTTGGAAGGAGGGATGCTTGTTGGAAGGTTTGATGGCATATTCCTTTCTTAAATAGCTCTTAGACTTCCTTAGCAACACCCCTTGACAAAGGAGGCTTAGCACATTGTCCTTTTGCTTATTTCAAGTTTTTCTCTAGTAACACATGGACTAGCTTGATTTTTAATATCACTCTACATTTTATCACACTCAGTGGGACACACATCCCATACAACCAAGGATATTACTATGCAACTCTTAGTTTTGATAATGGATAGTTAATAATCTTTAAAGTTTAAGTTTTACCTTCATTTTTCATGTATTTTCCTTTTTTAAGTGACACAATTTACACAAAGACCAGCATCAATTATATAACACCAATTTCAAACCTCCAAAAACTAACATTTATTCATATGTGAAGATTAGAGCATGAATAAAATGTGACTAATGGGTTTTTCTTGAACTTTTCTAGTTTTTATTATGTGTTTTAAAACTTGCATATTCTCTACTTGACTATTTTCTTGTATGATCTAAAGGGATATTTGGTTCTAAGTATATGTTACTAATAATATTTTTTGTGAAAAATTATATTTGATTTTCCTATGTTTTTATAGGAACCGATTTCAATTTTTGTTGACCGGTGTTGACCCCTCTGTGAACCGATCGACACCGATTTCTATGAACCAACACCAATCCCTGCGTGGATCAACATCAGTCTCTGTAAATATTTTTTTCTCATTTAATTTTGAGATTATAATTAGGAAAAAACTCTATAAAATTTTAGGGTTCTAATCTAGAAAAAGTCAAAAAAATTAAAATGGTTAAATCTTGAATATTTTGTTTGTTGCCTAAAAATAATTTGGTTGTTTCTATGCTTAGTTATTTGTGAAGTTTTTTGCAAGTTTTTTAACCAATCCAAAAGGGCCCAAATTTCATAAACATATCACTTTAGTGAAATAAAATAAACTCTCACACTTAGATACATACTCTTAAGAGTTGTTTATTTTATGCTTATTTTTTCAAAGTTGTTTATTTTGGCAAAAGGATTAATGCATGTATGCTCTCCCCCCATCCCCTTTAGGTAATTCAGGTGACCAAAAGTGATCATTATTTACATTGGTTTATTTTAGTCCAAAAGTGTGAAAATAATATCATTAAGGTCCTCCCCAAATCCATATGAATTTCGTGATTTAAATGTGACCCTAAGTCTTTTCACTTGTCTTTTATTTTTATGCATTTTGGTTTATGAGTGGGCATTCATAACCTCCTCATGAGTTCTCTAGGGAAGCGTTCAACCAAGAATTCATCTCCTAGTACTATTTTAACCCCACTCTATAGTGGGGTATATAAATCAAGGGTGACCCATTGGGACACTTGTTTTGAGTGGTTAAACCAAGCTGTATTAGTGATACTTCAACTTAGATCATAGGGGCAATTCAAACATCGCACTATACTAAACAAGCAAATAATGTAGTGATTTTGAAAAGGACAATACCTTTTCATAGTAAGATGATTGATTCAAATCAAATTTATGTTATTGCATATCTAGTGTTAGCGAAGGACCATCTAGACGTATGAAAATTTAGTTTTAAAACAACCCCACTTTCCACGAACATAATATTGATTCAAGGCAAGTAGCCCTTTTTTCCATGTCACTGTATAATATCTTGAGATAAGGGGTTTTAAAAACCCTAATTATTCATGCACTTTTATTTTTTGGATTAACACTTGAAATCCTCTCAAGAGCATGTATATAGATGGAATTTGATAGTACCATGCAACCTTATCAGTTTTAGGAGTTTGGATATTACACTTAGGTGTATTTTTTCATTTTATCCTTTACTTGCTTTATTTTTTTTAGTCTAAAATTGTTTGAAAACCAAAACACATCATAAAACCAAACACTTTAATTATATGCCATTTTATTTGAACAAAGAGGCATTACATTGGTCAAATCAAAATCACTTTTTACCTTATTCAAAGCATCATTTAGAGCTTTGTGTTTGTATTTTCTAAACAACATTGCCATGATGCCCATTTTAGTCTTGACCATTTTCCCACTTTGTAAAATCTCAAATTCCTTCATTTTTAATTTAAATTCAAAATCTCACCTTTCTAAGTTTTAGGCCAGGGTGTTATTGGTTTTCCATTTGCACTTGGTTTGAGTAAACTTGGGTACGATTTCTTGTTTGGATTGAAGATCATTACCTAGACTCACCATCATTTTATTCTCATTGTGGACTTAGGTTATCTTACATTCTCTTAGACTCTAAGTTATTGGACCATTCTAAATCCTATTACCATGTGGTGGCATTGTGTTGGCCATTTGGTTTTAGCTTTATACTTAAGAGTTCTTGTGTTAATTCACAATTTGAGCTTATCAATTTGCATTGTTATCTTCCTAATCAGAAAGATCCTCTTCTAATTTTCTATTCATAACTCATTGTAGTTATATATATCATTTACAGTATTAATATATCTTTGACCTAAGTTTGTTGTTCTATTCTGTAATTTAGGTTCCAAAGTTATCATACCCTCTTCCAATTTGATGATTTCAAACCACCAAGGTTGAGTAAATTTTTAACCTTTTATTTTAATTATGTGGTACTATGCCACTTATTTTATTATAATCTCATCTTACCTTGTCATTTGTTTGAATAAGTAAAAGGCACACCTTTTAACATTTGCAAAACACATTTCACATCTTATCAAATGAGGAAAACAATCTTCTAGGCATGACACAAAGGTATACTCATGGTGGGGTCTCTTTCAACCCTAGTTACAAGGAAGAGCATTTTTATGACAAACATGAGAACTCTATTTTTTTTGAGGATATTGACCTATTTGGCCCTAATTTTTAAATACCATACCAATCCATGTTGATTTTCATATGTTAACCCTATTAACCTCCTTCAAATTACATGAACAACCAAGCTCTACAATGTTCAAAGGTTACCATTTTAGGTTATCCTCCTTTAGCTTGTGCAAGTAACCAAACTCCATAGTACTCAAAGGTTATCATTTTAGGTTAACCTCCTTTAGTTTGTGTGAGCAAAAAAGCTATGCATCACTCAAAGGTTGCCATTTTAGGTTATCCTCTTTAGACTTACATGAGTAACCAATCTTCAAAGTGCTTGAAGGTTACCATTCTAGGTTATCCTCCTCTATCTTGTGTGAGTGACCAAACTCCACAACACTCAAAGGTTACCATTTTGGGCCCTCCTCCTTTGGCTTGTGATATCAACCAAACTTCACAGCACCATTCATTACCATTCTAAGCCCATCACCAGTATTTCTTGAAACTATTATTAAGGAATGTCAATTTGATGATCTAATCTTTATTGATCCCTTCTTCAATAGTATAATTTTTGGTGAGCCCATTATTGATCCATAAACCATTAATCATCTTATGACAAATATTCCCCACTTTAAAAAATTTGTGTTGGTCTTTGAGACACAATAGATCCAACCATTACCTCTTCAAGAGCCATATTTTAAGGACCACCAATTATAAACCAAGGCCACAATGTTTTTAAAAATGATATTTTACAACCAATTATAAACCAAGGCCATAATTTTATTGTTGAACCGCCTATTTTTTATGAGTGAACCTATGATGAATCATTGTCTAATCCTTTACCTATTATCAAGGAGTCTCACTCTAACAAGCCAGTCTTTGTCAAGTCCTACCTTAATTATTATAATCGCCTTTGGGAAAATCATTATCTCAATTATTTTTTTATTTTTAAATAGTCCCACCCATTTGACAAGCTAGTCTCTATGGATTTGTCTCTTTATATTTTTCCCCTCATTGAGGAGTCTCAATTTGACAAAGCAGTCTCTATGGAGTCACCCCTTTAGTTGTTCCCTCTCTTTGAGGGGCTTCACCTAGATGATCCAGTATGTGTTGAACCCTTCATATATGACTTTATTTTTAAATATCCCCACCCATTTGACAAGCCAGTCTCTATGGATTTGTCTCTTTATATTTTTCCCCTCATTGAGGAGTCTCAATTTGACAAACCAGTCTCTATGGAGTCACCCCTTGAGTTGTTCCCTCTCTTTGAGGGGATTCACCTAGATGAGCTAGTATGTGTTGAACCCTTCATATATTAATTTATTTTTATGGAGCCCATTATGCCATCATAGGGCATTACTATTCTAACACCAAACATTCAACAAGACATCATTGTAGCAACATCCACACTAGATAAAGAATCAACATTGAAGTTAGGTTTTATTCTTGAACCAACATTAGGTTTACCATCAAAAGCATAATCAAAATCAGTCTCAACATTAGATTTAGAATATTTTAAGTCAAAATTAGCTTCATAGTCAGAGAATAGTAGTGGTTGTTACAACACTAGTTACACTTGCCTTGTGGATCAGGTTCAATACATTTGTGATCCTTTTATGATTTTTTAGGATGATCACTTTAGTATCAACACAAGTTCTCCTAGTATATTATATGAGGATTTTGATACCTTTCATAATTCCATTATCACCACCTAAAATATCCATTATATTGATATTCCATCTCCCATAAGTGTTGATTGGGACCGACATAATCATACTTTTTTAAATTGAATCTATGGTGACATATCAGGTACTGAATATCAAGGGGACCAAGACCACACTCATGTAGAAGAAGAAAAATCTCCTTGTAAAACCATTTGAAAGGCATTAGGGGATAATCAAATTACAATTCTAGCATCTTATAGTGAAACCTTTTTGGAGGAACTATGAGACAATCAAGCCAATTTCATTGGTAAAAACCTCATCCAAGCACCAATAGCTGAGCACAAATGTTCTTTACTATTTGATGAAGACATTATAAAAAGTAACATCATTATAGATTCCAACCTACATCTTAATTACATGGTATCTAATCTCAAGAATAAATAATATAAAAATCTTGTCATCCTATCGAGAACATGTGCAGAAGTCTTTGGCCCCACCATAACTAAAATTATGTCGAATCCAAAATCAGTAACATTGAGTGTGCCTAAAAATATTGATCTTCATTTATTTCCCAATCATTATACATTTCATTATGAACAAATATTCCATGCCAACTTATACCATATTATCTTATGCCTAATTTTATTTACCCCTATTGGCAACACTTTCCTTCACAAAGGCTACAAAGATATCTTGTCTCAAAATTTGAAGGAAATTGAATCAATGACCAACGAAGATCATAACAACATTATTGGAGTCCAACTATATAGTAGGTTATTGATAGAGTGGTTATTCAAAAAGGGTGTTGACTAACAATTTTTATGATTGATTATTATGGTTGTCTTATATGTTGACTAGGATATGCATCTCCACATCAGCAGGAGTAGCAAATCATTTTCATTTTGCCATTTACCTTATTTTATCACTTAGGGGCAACCCTATTACCATTATATCCAATTTTCATCCTATCATTTTTTTTTCATGCCTTATACCATTTTACCATGCCTTTACTATTGACCAAATATTATTTTTAGACACCCTACCCACCCCTTTTTATCTTGATTCCTTTGGTTCTTCCCACACCTTCTGCGAGGGGGTTTCGATCTAGTTTCAGTAGTTTTAGAATTTCATGTTTAAATGATATTCTATGAAAGTAATGTGACAGTGGATCTGACAATTTATCTTTCATTTACATTTAATTGGTACCACTAATTATAATCATTATGGAAAAATTAGTATTTCACTTGGTGCCACTGATTATAACCACCTATAGGCAAATCAGTGTTTTACCTTATGTTACTAATTATAACTACCTATGGTCAAATTAGTACCACTAACCCTTTTCTATTATTTCCTAATTATAACCTTCTATGGGAAAATTAAGAGCAACATTTTATCATGCATTATTGCATCACTACCATTACTATTCTCATTTACCTTGCCAGTTTCCATAATTCATGAACTTTTTGTTACCTAGTTGGATCTCACCACCTTTTGTGTTGGTAGAGATACTATGACTTGAGGTCCTAATGGGACTATGTAGGCCACACTCACTTCACATTGAGGTCAGCTCAGTCCCCCTTTTTCATATGCTCTTGCCAATTTGTGAGCAAACTAAGCCCATACTCTCGTCATTTTATGAGCAATCATTTGAACGCTCTCACCATTTTGTGAGCCCATTTCCTTATTTCGTCTACAACATAAATTATGTTTTCTTATCATCACTTTTATTCTACCCCATTTCTTAGGAGAACTACATTTATCCTAAAGTTCATGTTAGATCTTGCATTTATGGAACTCGTTGGTCCCCAAAAATGTCACTTATTTTTGGAACAACATAGGAGCTATCTTTGGTCCTGCAGGGACAAAATCCTCTCTCCCCTTTTCAAATTTTTTTTTGAGCATTCAAGTTCTTCATTTTTCAAAGCTCTTCTAGAAATCTATGGACTCTACAGGCTTAAATCTATGGACTATGCAGGCCAAGTTTTATGGGCTTCGCAGCTTGATTTCTACGGACTCTACAGGAAAGGAGCAAAGCTCTCAAAAGAACAAGTTTCCATCACTTGATCATTTTCAAGATTGGTTCAACCAAATCATCCATCGGCCAAGCTTCTAAGCAAGAACAATGGGTTCAAAGGTTCAACATCATCAGCAAGAGTTAAGCGCATTTGTCAAGGTTCAAAGTTCAACTGCTTCAAGGTTCAACGGCTTCAAAACACTTATCAAAGAGAAGAAGGCTTGAACCATTGAACCACTTTGGTTTAAGGGTTCAATGGGTTCAATGGTTCAATAGGTTCAATGACCAAATGGTTCAATGCGTTTGGTTCAAAAAGATCAAAAGGACTTGGGAAAATAAAAAGAATGAACCGATTGAACCATTGAACCTTGAACCAAAAGGTTCAATGAGTTCACAGGTTCAAAGGTTCAACTAGTGTGATGAAGATCAAAGAGCTTAAAAAGAACAAGTGATGGACAAAGGATGAACCAATGAACTGATTGAACCTTAAACCGAAAGAGTTCAAAGTTCAATGATTCATGGGTTCAAAGTTTCAAAGGTGGCCTCAATCAAGGAAAGAAGCAGCAAACAAGTGGTTCAATGGATGGTTCAACCAAGGAGTGGGAAAGTGATTGAACCAAGAAGAGATGGAATAAAAGAGATAGAATGAACCAATGAACCAATGTACTTTTAGTGGGTTCAAAGGTTTAAGGTTTAATAGGGTTCAAGTGGCTAGCGACCATTGATAGCCCCATGGATGTCAAATTTAAATTAATGGAATATCTGTTGAAATTCAAATAAAGTACAGAACTAAAAGGAAGAACCAAGTGACTGATCGAAAGGATAGAATTCCTTCAGATTTGTTTAAAGGCTGACAGGGAACATTTCCTTTAGACTTTTTATCTGAAGGAATTCACCAGGGAAGAGAGCCCAAAGAAAGTGAAGGAAAAGCCTAACTGAAGAGAAAAGCCCACGAAAAAATGCCTGATGGAAAAAGACAAAGTGCAGCGGAAGCTACCACGTGTCCATTATAAAGCAAAGTGGAAGTTGCCACGTGTCATCTTCTGTAGGACCCCCAAAGGTTTCTAAAGCTTCTATAAGTTAAGCAGAATATGTCATGTGTCCTATTAGGACTCAGTGGAACATGATAAGTGTCTGCATCCGCTTTCCCCTTTTGAAGTTGCTCAAGCAAGACATGTCATAGATCCCATTTTTCATAATTTTCTAATGAGTTTCATAATAGCAAAACTTGCCACTTGTCAAAGACGTAGAAAGGACCCCCCAAAGACTTAGACAAGAAGGGCTAGAAAGGATAAAGAAGCATCATGG
Source organism: Torreya grandis (assembly GCA_037957365.1). NCBI lineage: Eukaryota > Viridiplantae > Streptophyta > Pinopsida > Cupressales > Taxaceae > Torreya > Torreya grandis. The sequence goes on along the minus strand of JARHVA010000014.1, from coordinate 11,268,679 downwards.
ACAATTCCAAAGGCAAGTCTAATTAAAGTGATGGTTTAACTAGAGATCAAAGAAGTGCTTAAGAAGTGAAGAGATGAGCGAGACCAAAGGACCAAAAATATCTTCAAAAGAGTTATTTCTAGTAGGTGAAATAGTGGATCAAGTAGACTTCTGAGCGCACCAAATCAAGGACACAAGCTTGTTTTTCTTCCATAAAGTAATGGCAAATTAGACAGCTACAAAAACATCAAGAAAAGGACCAGACAATCCATACTAAGAAGAGACATATTAGAGGAATGGACATGCCATAGTTATGGTAATGCATTATTCCCAGCATGGTCCCTCCAGACAGAACTAAAGGTGCATTGAAGGCATTCAATTCAGCATGGGTATTTTTCATGAAAACAAGCACCTAAGTCTTTCTTGGACCACTATATATTGTAATCTCTCATTTGTTACAAGGGAGATCTTCCTGAATATAGAAACAAAACTCTACCCAAATTGAAAGGTGAATACTGAGACTCTGAGCTCAGATTGTATTTCATATTATTTTATCTAAATGAGAAAGCAAGTGATTCACAGACTTTGTGTTGTATAGCTTGTACCATTTTAGGAGATTGTTCTTATGTCTATCTTCTGAATGTGTTCTTGTTTATTTAATTTAACTAGTAGAGCTAGTGGAAGTGATAAGGAAGGTGTCTCAAAACTAGTTACTTTTAGACTTTGTGCTGACATAATTGTTTTTAGTGTGTGTTTTTCTTTTCTATTTTTGTGTAAAGGACCTTGAGATGACTTTGTGCCCCCATTGTTCTTCATACCTCACTCTAGGGCAGTCAAGGTGGAGACTTTGAGATACATCTTATATTGCTGGTTACTTTGGACCCAGTTACCAGTCACTTGTTACCAGAAAGAGTCCTGCTATTTGTAAGAATAAGCACTTCTGAAACAAGAAAAGTGCCTTTTGTCGCTTAGGATTTCTACTATCCAAGAAGGGATTTGTCTCTTGGCTGATTGTTACTTTTAAAAGAAGAGAAGTGCCTTCACCAATCACCTAGGATTTCTTCTCTGTTTACTAGCATCATCTCTAAAAAAAGAGAGATGGATGGTTCATTCCACCCCTGTGTCTTTCTTCTTATATATATAGTATATAGCCTCCACATATTTAATAGGGAACCTCCCCTTAATGAGAGGAGAGATTTTTCCCCTTTGGATGTGGTAAACCTACAACATTGGATGACCAATCTCCCTATGCTGTGGTGATAGGAACTATTTTGGTCACCAATTAGCTGGCTGACAAAATATTCACCCAATAGTTTTTGGTGACTTCGTTGAGGACATAGTAATTTTGTGCAATTTGGAACCTCAATTTTTAGATCAAAACATCACCTATGTCTTACCCATAATCATTATAACCCTTATCTATTACAGACTCTGGTGACTCCGTTCCATGTCTGACCCATTATCATTATAGCCTTACCATCTTCCTCCACTTCCATTATTTTATCTGGTCTGCAAAACCAGAGCTGTTGGGAAAGAGTGTGCAGTTTGAAGCCTCAATCCTCAAGCTAAAGTAGAGCCAGTCCTTTTCCATTTTTGTTTTACAAACTAGTCACTCCATCCAGATTTTTTATCCCTATTTTTTATAATTAAATCATGGTAGTTCAAGGCCCCTGGGGTAACTCTTTTGGCCCACTCACCTTGACTCCACCTCTGCATGAACTCCCACATAGTTCAAGAAAGAATTTCCCCAAATTCTTTGGTGATGGGATAGTTCACCCTAATGAACACATTACATCTTTCAACATAGCCTATGGTGTGATAGAGGTGGAATTCGAAGATGTGGTAGTCAGGCTTTTTGTGGAGACACTACAAGGTGCTACTACAGACTGGTTCTACCATCTACAAGCTGGATTAGTGACTGACTGGGACACACTTAAAGCCAAGTTTGAAGCAAGGTTCAAGCCTATAGAAGATGCACATGCCTTGCTATCCCAACTCACACAGATGAAGAAGGAGCCTCATGAACCTATGAGGGACTTCATTGCCAAGTTTGACAAGCTAAGGCACAGGATTCCCATGATTGCCTAGTTGACACCTCAGAATCTCAAGTGTTTCTTCATCAACTCACACCTACCTGAAGTGAGTTTCTTACTGAGACGAGCTAGACACATAGACCTTGTTGCTACTCAAGACTTGGCTACTGAGCTAGAATATGACCTTATCTTGGCAAGAAAGATAAGGAGAGATCCTAATAGAGGTAAATACTCTTCATATTTTGAGTATCCATCTATAGGCACCACAGATCAGATGGTGCAAAAGTTGGAAAATGAATTGCTAGCCTTGAAAAGGCAAATGGCCCAAAGTATGTTTGTTCCTAATCAAGATATGCCAAGGAGGGCATTTTAGAATCAACCATATCAAGGCAACACTACCAGAATTCAAGGGCAACTAAATCATCTTCCTCCCCCACAGAGGAACCTTTCCCTTGAAGCACCTCCAACCAACTCAGTAGTTGGATATCTGGAAATAGAACATGTTTCCTATTTCCAACCTGAGTTCGAGTAAGAAAATGGCACTGATCTCTTCAAGGAGGATCTAAAAGAATCAGTTGGAGACTCCCACATTAGTTTCCTAAATTACCAGGATGAACCCATAAGTTAAGGTGAAGCAGTTGAAGGATCATACACAGTATTCCCCTGATATGAGAATCGGTCAACCCAACAAGCTGATAAAGAAAGAACAAAGGAATGAACTCAGCCTATAATTCTAATTGCTAAGCAGGGAGCCACTCTGCCTTTCTAGTCAAAGGACACAGTGATTGCCAATAAGGTTAGTACATCAAACATCTCTACACCTTCTACTTCAACTTTACAAACCAGTCCTCCCCCTCCCAAAAACCAAAAGGATGAACTCCCATCCTCTCTTCTAAGTCCATTCTAGTCATTTGAGATGATTAATCATGTCAAGAAATCCAAAATTAAAATGACTGAGTTTGAATCCCTACAAGCCAATCCTGAGTAATTGGACATTGATGGAGAACCAGGTGCGGACCTGTCTGAGGCAAAAATTATGGTCACCCAAATGTCGGCCCCTACAGCTCAAATTCTATTTGAGCCTTCAGGTAGGGGTAATTACTTCTTGACCACCGAGGATGCTCATGTCTCAACTAATGAAAGTCTTATAGCTGGCAATCCAAGATTTGATCCAAACAAGGCATTAGAAGAATTAGTAGGGTGTAGTACAAATGAAGAAGGATCTTCCATCTCTAATGAAGAGAAATCTGATAGAAGATCAGCTTTTGATGATGCTTAGATCTTGGAATCTGATGGTATCAATTCTTCCACAGCTGGATGCGGATCTCTGTTGCTCAAATTGAAGACTGCTCAAGATGAAGAGATCAAACTCCTTCACACCAAAGGAGATGCTAAGTTGATGGTTTGTCAGGGGTCTGATGTTGACAATCAAAGCATGTGCTAGACTGGACCAGTAGAATAGCAAGCTAAGGTGGTGGACCATATTGTTGTATTCCAAAGTCAGCAAAAGGAACTCTTCACAGGGAGAGCAAGGAGTTATAGTTTTTAGTTTGAAGACCACATCCTACCATGGAGCAAGAAGAAGAAAAGGCCAAGAAGAAGATGCAAAAAAATGGTTTCTTGGTGGAGAGCTCCATTCACCCATCACCATTTCTAGGGGCAAAATGGTTTCCTGCTAGTTTACCAGGATGGCGTCCCCTTTCATTGTCCCATGATGAGCAGCATTTGAGGTACTTCAATTCTTGAAGTATTAGATAAGTTCACCTATACATATGTATATTTGTATAGTTTCTATTTCTATTTTGTGCTTTTCATTTTCATTTTTTGGAGCCTTTCTTTTTTGGGTAGCATGACTCCATAGCCCAATGGCATACTTCAAGGCACTGGAGATTCTAGTTTCTACTCCCCTTAGCTGTTCCAAGTTGACATCTGAAGGTAGTTCTCCAATAGGAGCCAGCTGTTGGTCCCCAAAAATGTCACTCATTTTTGGAACAACATAAGATCTATCTTTGGTCCTATAGGGACAAAATCCTCTCTCCCCTTTTCAAAAATTATTCTGAGCATTCAAGTTCTTCATTTTTCAAAGCTCTTCCAGAAATCTATAGACTCTGCAGGCTTGAATCTAAAGACTCTGTAGGCTTGAATCTACGGACTCTGTAGGCCAAGTTCTACGGGCTTCACAGGTTGATTTCTATAGACTATGTAGGAAAGAAGCAAAGCTCTCACAAGAACAAGTTTCTAGCACTTGGTCATTTTTAGGATTGGTTCAATGCCAAGGTTCAACCAAAGTGTCCATCGGCAAGCTTCTAAGCAAGAATCGAACCATTGAACCTTGAACCATTTGGGTTCAATGTGTTCAATGGGTTCAAAGGTTCAATGTCATTAGCAAGAGTTAAGCACATTTGTCAAGGTTCAAAGTTTAACCGCTTCAAGGTTCAATGGCTTCAAAACACTTATCAAAGAGAAAAAGGCTTGAACCATTAAACCAATTTGGTTCAAAGGTTTAATGGGTTCAATGGTTCAACAGGTTCAATGACCAAATGGTTCAATGCATTTGTTTCTAAAAGATCAAAAGGACTTAGCCAAATAAAAAGAATGAACCAATTGAACCGTTGAACCTTGAACCAAAAAGTTCAATGAGTTCACAGGTTCAAAGGTTCAACTAGTGTGATGAAGATCAAAGAGCTTAGAAAGAACAAGGAAGTGACGGACAAAGGATGAACCAATGAATCGATTGAACCTTGAACTGAAAGAGTTCAAAGTTCAATGGTTCATGGGTTCAAAGGTTCAAAGGCAACCTCAATCAAGGAAAGAAGTAGCAAATAGGTGGTTCAATGGATGGTTCAACCAAGGAGCAAGAAAGTGATTGAACCAAGAAGCGATGGAACAAAAGAGATAGAATGAACCGATGAACCAATGAACTAATGTACTTTTAGTGGGTTCAAAGGTTTAAGGTTCAACAGGGTTCAAGAAGCTAGAACCATTGATAGCCCTGTGGATGTCAAATTTAAAGTAAGGGAATATTCGTTGAAATTCAAATAAAGTGTAGAACTAAAAGGAAGAACCAAGTGACTGATCGAAAGGATAGAATTCCTTCAAATTTATTCAAAGGCTGATAGGGAACATTTCCTTTAGACTTTTTTTTGAAGGAATTCACCTGGGAAGAGAGCCCAAAGAAAGTGAAGGAATTCACTCGAGAAGAGAGCTTGAAGAAAATGAAGGAAAATCCTGACTGAAGAGAAAAGCCCATGGAAAAATGCCTGATGGAAAAAGACAAATTACAGCAGAAGCTGCCACATGTCCATTGTAAAGTAGAGTGGAAGCCACCACGTGTCATCTTTCACAAGACCCCTAAAGGTTTTTAAAGCTTCTATAAGTTAAGCAAAATATGTCACGTGTCCTGTTATGACTCAGCAAAATGTGACAAGTGTTTGCATCCGCATTCTCCTTTTGAAGTTGCTCAGGAAAGACGTGTTGTGGATCCCATTTTTTGTAAGTTTCTAATGAGTTTCATAATAGTAGAACTTGCCACTTGTTAAAGACACAGAAAGGACCCCCCAAAGACTTAGACAAGAAGGGCTAGAAAGGACAAAGAAGCAACATCGATGCTTCTAAAGGCAAGTCCAATTAAAGTGATGGTTCAACCAGAGAGTAAAGAAGTGCTTAAGCAGTGAAGAGAGGAGTGAGACCAAAGGACCAAAAATATCTTCAAAAGAGTTATTTCTAGTAGGTGAAACAGTGGATCAAGTAGACTTCTAAGTGCACCAAATCAAGGATGCAAGCCTATTTTTCTTCCATAAAGTAATGGCAAATTAGACAGCTACATAGACATCAAGAAAAGGACCAGATAGTCCATACTAAGAAGAGACATATTAGAGGAATGGACACACCATAGTTATGGTAATTCATCATTTCCATCATAGTCCCTCCAGATAGAACTGAAGGCCCATTGAAGGCATTTAATTCAACATGGGTCTTTTTCATGAAAACAAGCACCCAAGTCTTTCTTGGAGCACTATATATTGTAATCTCTCATCTGTTATAAGGGAGATCTTCCCAAATATAGAAACAAAACTCTACCCAAATTGAAAGGTGAATACTGAGACTTTGAGCTTAGATTGTATTTCATATTATTTTATCTGAATGAGAAAGCAAGTGATTCACAGACTTTGTGATGTATAGCTTGTACCATTTTAGGAGATTGTTCTTATGTCTATCTTCTGAATGTGTTCTTGTTTATTTTATTTAACAAGTAGAGCTAGTGGAAGTGATAAGTAAGGTGTCCCAAAACTAGTTACTTTCAGACTTTGTGCTGACATAATTTTTTTTAGTGTGTGTTTTTATTTTTTGTTTCTGTGTAAAGGACCTTGGGATGACTTTGTGCCCCCATTGTTCTTTGTACCTCACTCTAGGGCAGTTAAGGTGGAGAATTTGAGCTACATCTTAGATTGATGGTTACTTTGGACCCAATTACCAGTCACTTGTTACCAGAAAGAGTCCTGTTGTTTGCAAGAACAAGCACTTCTGAAAGAAGAGAAGTGCCTTCTATCGCTTCACCAAGATTTCTACAATCTAGGAAGGGATCTAGCTCTTGGTTGAATGTTACTTCTAAAAGAAGAGAAGTGCCTTCACCAATCACCCAGGATTTCTCCTCTGTTTGTTAGCATCATCTCTAAAAAAAGAGAGATGGATGGTTCATTCCACCCCTATGTCTTACTTTTTACTTATATATATAGTATATAGCCTCTGCATATTTAATAGGGAACCTCCCCTTGATGAGAGTAGAGATTTGTCCCCTTTGGATGTGGTAAACTTGCAACATTGGATGACCAATCTCCCTATGTTGTGGTGATAGGAACTATTTTGGTCACCAGTTAGCTGGCTGACAAAATATTCACCCTATAGAACTATGTAGGTAACATCCACTTGTCTCGTACATCTGGAGTCAATTCAGCCACCCCTTCCTTTTCTTCTTTCTCTCTCATTTTATCTTGTTATTTCCCTATCACTTGGGGGTAACTTTGTCTCCTTTATTCTTGTTCTGTTATACCAGTATCATTATTTCTTAGATTAGGGGTCACCCTATCGTAGAGAGTAACACCTCTATTACACTTACATGAACCATTCACCTTTTTATTTTCTTTTACTAACATTGTGACTAATTCTTCTTGGTGTGTGTTTATTTGATTTTTATTGTTGTTTTATTGTGATTTTTTGTCTCTCCATTTATTCTATTAGTATTTTATTGATCATTTGTTTGTATGTTGTTGTGTATTTATTATGTTTTCATTGTTGTTGAGTTGTTATTTTATTTATTTATTATTTTGTTATTTATTCTTGATCTTTTGTTATATTTGTTTTTTTGCTACTATTTTGTCTTGTATTGTATTCTTTTGTTCTCTTGAGTTCAAATACATTCTATAACCACTTTTAGTCTAGTTTTTAGTTAGGCTTGATTTGTTTGGAATTGTATTTAACTTATTCTTTTGTTTTGTTTTTCAATTACATCTTGTTAATACACATGGATCTTGATTATTCATATCTTGATTTTATGTTGATTATTAAGTTGTTCTTGCTTTAATTTTATACATTCTTGTTTCTACTTAAATCCTAATTGTTCATATCTTGATTTTAAGTTAAGTTACATTTATGTATTATTTTTATCTTTATTTTTATTTATTTATTATTAAATGCAAATAGTTTTAACTCTAGTCTTGGTAGTGTTTATCATTATCCTTAGTTATAAATATTCACATTTGAACTAGCCAATTACAATAGAAATATAATGTTATTATAATTTACTCATACTTATGATGCATAAATTTAATTTGCTATATTAAACACCAAGTGCTCCAAATCCAAAAGTCAATATATCTCTGAAGATAATTTATGAATGCACCATACCCAACATGAGACTCAATGCAATACATTCATCTCTTGAGATACATTGTGAATCTAATTAACTATTTATATGATTATTTTGGGGTATGCATCTCCTAAATTATATTATAGCATCTAGTGAAGGCACTATCTTGCATATCTTGATTTCACAATTGAATAGTGGTCTGTATTTATTCTATTTTCCTTTCCTCATTCTATTTTCTCCCACTTTTGGGAGAACTGCATTAGCTTGAGGTCTATCTGGATTATATAGGTAGCATTTGGATGTATGACATATCTTGGGTCAGGTCGCCCACCCTCATTCTTCCAATCATCTCTTTCATCACTTTGTGCATCTTCATGTGCCTAGTTTTGTGTGGTTTCTTTAGTTATTAGACCCTCGCATCTATGTTAGGTTGTGGAGCTAAAAGATTCACTGATGCAACTAGGGAAGGAGGTTGCTGAGTGTCACAGTCACCAGTGTCGATTAGGCTGATTGACATCGGCCAGTGGTGGACAGAAATGCAATCAACATTGATAGGATTCAACCAACGTCGATCATCTCCAACTAGACAGGGACCAATGTCAGTTGCCTGTGTGATTTAGAACTGTGAGTGTTACGGATAGTTTGTTAACGAACTAAGTGTTTGCATGTTAAGAGCCAATTTTAGACTTGAAGCTGTGGATCTAATTATTATAATTAGGTGTCTAATTATTGTTTGCATGAGATCTAAATAATAGACTCATGGGCTGTATTGTAATTTGTGCTAGAGAGTAAGAGAGCAAATATTAGCTCTTTCTGTGTGTGAAGAGAGCATGGTGTGTTCCTCCTAGTGCCATAGTGCCAAGTGTGGGTGCTAGTTTGGAGAATTAGAAGGATTCTTCATGTATGTAGGATCTTGGTCAGCAAATGTGCAAGGCCACATTTGGAGATCTACATGGTAAGTAAGATCATTGATCTGCAAGTGTATGTGTGTGCGAGATCTAGGTTTGCAGGTGTATAGAACCAGATTGATTTGCAGGTGGCAGCAAGATCAGGGAGGACAGCAACACAATAGGGAGCAAGTTTAGGGGAGATCTACTTGGAGTACATTGAGTACTTGGAGTGCATGGAGCACTAGTGTACTGGTAGTAGTGGATACTGATTGGTTGGAGGTGAACACCAATTCTGTGTTTGAGTTGTGTGTTGGGACCATAAGAGAGAGAGCTTTGAGGAAAGAAGTACTATACACTTGAAGTGTGGGAAGCCTCTGAGAGGTGTGAAGAAGAAGTGGCATCTTCTTTATTGTATTCTTTTTTGGATGAGTATTAATACAATTGGGTATTGTCTCTCATATTATGTGTTGTTTCTGAATTCTAGTTACTTGTTACTTTTGGTTTAATTTTGCATCTTAAGTTGCTTGTATATGGTAATCAATTGTGCTTCCACAGGTTCCTACCAATTGGTATCAGAGCAAGGTTGTTGGCTCATAGCTTGATACCACTAACAGTTGGTATTAGAGCTAAGGTTGCAGGGAGCAGGTTTTGTGTTTGGTTACAGGTCACTCTCAGGGGTTTCTGATTGAGTGGGAGTATAACAACGGTAGAAGAAAGTAAGCTACGAATGGAGAAACTGAATAGCACAAATGGTCACTTACGGTGTTATGGAAAGAAAGAGCAAGTAAATAAAGATTGTTGGTTGGTAGCAGATCAGCATGAAGAAGCAAATGTTGTAGGTATTGTTGCATAGGGTGCTCTAGATAAAGTTGAATCTTGGTTAATAGATTCTGTTGCCTCTTTCCATGCAGCCCCAAGTAGAGGGGTTGGTGAGCTTTGTTAGATTGTTGGCAAAAGGGAAGTGTGGCTGAAATTGTAGGCAGCCAACACATGGGTGTTGAAGGAGGTCATGCAGGTCCCAGTCTTGGAGATGCGACTAATTGCTTTAGGAAAGTTAGGTGATGAGAGATGCACAGTAACTCTCACAGTAGATTCTTGGAATGTTACCAAGGATGCACTTGAATTAGCATGTGGTAAGAAAGTAGGTACTCTTTATCTACTTGCTTGTATTAATGATTCCACTTCTATTGCACAGGTGTGGCTTTGTAGGCTTGGTCACATAAGTGAGAAGGGAATTGATGTTCTTAAGTCAAAAGGGAAGAGTTTAGCTTCGGAGAGCATAGACCAAGATTTTTGTGAGTAGTGGGATGCTACAAGAAAGGATTGTCTTTATTGCAAGAAAAAGAAGACTGATGTATTTGATAAACTTAAGAACTAGAAAGCCTTGGTGTTCTTGGAGGAGATGATAGATAAAGACTAGTGGATGGGGCTGGATACTTCTAAGCAAGGCAGTTTGGACATGGGATTGATTCAAAGGATCTCGTGGGTAAAAAGTCATCACTCACAGGCATACACAGGTACCGGTGTCAGTCAAGGGTAACTGACATCAAACAGACAGGTGCCGACATCAATCATGTGTAGACCAAAGAAGTTGGTGGTGTCAGGTAGGTGGAGACTGACATTGGTAGAATAACTAGCGTCGGTGGCCTGGACAGTTGCATGGAACTGACGTCAATCGGATGCAGACTGTGTAGTGACTGAGGTCGGTCACTGAGATGGATTTTGGGTGGATAGCAAGCTGTCAAGGAGTCTCAAATGCCCATGGGGAGGACTAAAAGTGCAAGTAAGCCTCAAATTTGTTGTTCCTCTTCTTTATACTAGTTGTTGATTGCAGAGCAGGAAGGATCCAAGAAATAGTGGGAGCATGGCATGAATAGGATGCAGGACCAAATGGGAGATTTGGTAGGGTTGCCAGCTAGTATGAAAGCACTAAGACGATTGGATACCTTGGTTAAAGAATAGAGAGAATGGACACATGAGATAAAAGGCCAAGTCATATGGTCTTGAGGAAGCTATAGGATAGTGGTACAGGTTTTGATAGGTGGATGACAAAGCAGGGCTTTAGTCAATGTCAGTGTAACCATTGTGTTTGTCTTACCAGGTGGATGATGATTGCAACATTATCTTGTTACTATATGTGGATGGTATGCTAGCTAGCAGGTTTGTACATATAGGGTTTTACTGAGCTAAGGGTAAGGTTAGTTCAGTGGTTTGCCATGAAGGATTTGGGAGCAGCAAAATTATTTGGCATGAGAGACATGGAAGATCACAGGTTGATTTTGTCTCCAGTGGGAGCTGATGTGAATCAAGTGTTGGCGAGGTTCAATACACAGGATGTAGAACCAGAGCACACCAAGGGCTGGATAGTTTAGTGTCTAAAATCACATGAGGTCTGGTATAGACCTGAGTTTACCCAAGTAGTGGGTGTTGTTAGAAAGTTTGTAGTCAATTCAGGAAGGAAGCACTAGAGGGCAGTTCAGTGGGTTCTTAGGTATCTGAGAGGAACCAGCAGTAGGGATTCATGCTATGCAGGGTTAAGTACTTTGGATGTGGTAGGTTACTTGGATGATAGGAGCTGCACCATAGGTTGTGTGGTGGTTGGTCTTTAGGATTGATCTTGAAGAGGGATACAAGCCAGGAAATAGATTAGATGGGGTACAGGTATAGGTACAGTGCAGCTATTTATCTCTAAGTGGAAGATTGTTAGGTTGTGGAGCTAAAAGCTTCACTGATGCAAATAGGGAAGGAGGTTGCTGAGTGTCATAGTCACTGGCATTGGTTAGGCTAACCGACGTCAACCAGTGGTGGATAAGAATGTAACCAACATCGGTAGGATTCAGCCGATGTCGATCATCTCCAAGCAGACAGGGACCGACGTCAGTCACCTGTGTGGTTCAAAATTGTGAGTGTTACGGATAGTTTGTTAACAAACTGAGTGTTTGCATGTTAAGAGCCAATTTTAGACTTAAAGCTGTGGATCTAATTATTTTAATTAGGTGTCTAATTATTGTTTGCATGAGATCTATACAATAGACTCATGGGCTGTATTGTAATTTGTGCTAGAGAGTAAGAGAGCAAATATTAGCTCCTTCTGTGTGTGAAGAGAGCATGATATGTTCCTCCTAGTGCCATAGTGCCAAGTGTGGGTGCTGGTTTGGAGAATCAGAAGGATTCTTCATGTATGTAGGATCTTGGTCAGCAGGTGTGCAAGGCCACATTTGGAGATCTACATGGTAAGTAAGATCACTGATCTATAGGTGTATGTGTGTGCGAGATCTAGGTTTGCAGGTGTGTGGAACCAGATTGATTTACAGGTGGCAACAAGATCAGGGAGGATAGAAACACAACAGGGAACAAGTTTAGGGGAGATCCACTTGGAGTGCATTGAGTACTTGGAGTGCATGGATCACTTGTGGAGTGCGTGGAGCACTGGTGTACTAATAGTAGTGGATATGACTGGTTGGAGGTGAACACCAACTTTGTGTTTGAGTTGTGTGTTGGGACCATAAGAGAGAGAGATTTAAGGAAAGAAGTACTATACACTTGAGGTGTGGGAAGCCTCTAAGAGGTGTGAAGAAGAAGTGGCATCTTCTTTATTGTATTCTTTTCTGGATGAGTATGAATACAATTGGGTATTGTCTCTCATATTCTGTGTTGTTTCTGAATTCTAGTTACTTGTTACTTCTGGTTTAATTCCGCATCTTAAGTTGCTTGTATATGGTAATCAATTGTGCTTCCACGGGTTCCTAACAATCTACATTTGTGCTCACTCATATTTAAATATATACATTAGGTTATATCCTTGAGCTATGCTTACCAATTTACCCTAATATGGAATTATATTCAAACCAATCAACAATCTAATCAACCCTACTTGGGCAAAACATTACTTATCAATGATCAAAATCAGCCCTATTGTGGCAAACTCAATTTATCAACTGATCAAATAAGTTCTACTAGGGCACATTATTAATTAATTACCTTCCTTTCTCTAGAGCAATTCTCTCATTTTTATTCTAATTCTATGATCTATAGCTTTTGCCCTCTTTCTGGCAATTTAAATTATGTAACTTGTCTCAAGATTGATCATTCCCTAAGCCCATAACTTTTGTCTTATTTTGGGTATGTCAAAGTGTGTTGCTTCTATTTTAGAATTGTATTCTTCCCTTTTCCCTGACCTTGGGGACCATTATATTCTATTCTATTTTTTATCATTGGGAATCAATGCATGCAAGCATTAGCTCATACAGATATATACTTTGATCCATGGGTTAATTTCACTCTTAATCTCTTTTTTGAGAGTCCATCCCTCTCTTTCATCCTCACATGCCCTCTTGAGGGAGCATAATGGGTCATTTCTTCAAACATTACCTTTCAGTGTCTTCTTAGCAACTCTTTCATTATTTTAAATAATGTTTTTTCAATCGAATGTCTCACCATGCCTTATCAAATAGGGGGAAAATGTAGACATTTAATTCCTATCACTATTGTGCTAAAATTGTCAATCTAAACAACATTATGCAAAAATGCATAATTTTGGCCTAAATCATTAAAGCACGTTAAATGGTTTGAGATTGACATATACAAGTGTTGATTTAGGCTAATGTATCCCTGAATGGGGCAATGCATTTTATGTGATTATTATCTTTTCTCAAATCATTTTGAGTCAAATTATGACCAAGTAAAATTATGCTTTGGTCCACTAAATTCTTCTAATTTGAAAGCACATGTCACGTGCATGTATTATTTCACATCCACAATGCTCTAAATAGAGAACTATTTTGTATGTAATTAATACCTTCTTTTAGTTATACTCCAGTAAAACTATGACTCATTAAATTGACATTTTGACTAGTTTGATTAAATGAACATCTAATTTCCAAAGAATTGCAGAAATTAATAAAAATCACTTGAGCAAATTAAACCAAATCAAGATCCTAAGTGAAAAATCCATGGAAAATATTGAAAATCTATTAATTAGAAATTCATTACTCAAATTTGCATCACCCTATGACATCATCAATGGGGTGGCATCCATAATCCTTTAATGAAATAAATATCAGTTTTAAACCCTCCCATCCTCATCAATGTCTCATTATTAAAAATATTAATGGAGATATTTATGGCTTATCCATCCAAAATTAATTTGATCCATGGCCACACATATTCATCTCAAAATAAAAAGTCATGGTTGATTCTAATAATTTTCAAAATATATAAATAAGAGGGCCAAGACCACAATTTTTAATCTTCATTCATGCAAACTTATGATGTATAAATTACAATAGACAAGTTTCATCTATTTATACAAATTAATTAAATTCATGAGCCTAAGACATTAGTGCACTAGGAAATGGAGGATCATGTTACTCTTGATTGACAAAGACTTGGAGCACTAAATCCAAGTAAAATCATGCTTCTTAGTTTCTCTTGGAAAGAGGAACACTATTTGGAAGGTTTGATGGTATATACCTTTCTTAAATAGCTCTTAGACTTCCATAGTCACACCCCTTGAGGGAGTAGGCTTAACACATTGTATCCTTTATACTTATTTTGGGTTTTTATCTCCTAATGCATGGACTAACTTTCTTTGTAATCTTACTCTACAATAAAGTCTTTTATAAACCTATTAAATTTGATATCTGGATTATCCATTATTTGGAGGATAGAAGGGTTATGGTGAAGGCATTGGAGCTTTTACCATTCCATTATTTTATTGGTAATAGCTACTTATAAATATATAAGGATGTTCATATTCAGCATGACAACTATATGTGTATCCAAAATAAGGTTGAGTCATGTAGAGTACTATATATAAACCATGTTTCTAAGAAAAATATCAACAAATTCTCCAATTACTTGGATTATTTAAAAATCTTCCATCATATGTCTAGACAACCTCAAGCATAGATCTTAGATTGCCTCTATATAGGTAGATACATCCATCGTAACATTAAAATAATGGAATATAGACACAAACATTATTTAGCTTATTTACAAATTCAAACTTTTATTAAATCTCTTTCCATGCATGACTCAAGCATTTGTGAAAAAGGAAATTTATAAAAAAAGGTATAACCTAACTTGTGAATGGATGTATTTCACAGTTTAGGTCATTTATTGGTAATTTAGCAATAATTATAGTCTCAAACACCTATTTATATGGGTTTCATTATTATTATTGATGTGGGTGGTCCTAATAAAATCTATGAATGTGGATGGAACTCTACTAGGTTTAGTAGGTGGGAATGTCATCAATTTATTATTTTAAACTAGTTAAGTTATCTTATGAATAGGGTTACATGTGGGTACAGAATAAACTTTTAGGTGTTAAAAGGGGAGGTTTGGTTGGGTTTTTAGGTGTTTGAGTGTTTATATTAGCACAAACTATCGTGGTTGTGGGTGTTTTTTAAACCTAGTGTGTTGTGGTTTTTAGTATTAGGGTGGTGGTTTCCATGAGTGGACTTGATACCATGGCCATTAGATGTGTCTATTGATAATGGTTTGGCCAATGCTAAGATGGTGGTGGTGTTTGATTCCAAGCATAAGGTGTATAGTAATTATAAGAAGCATAACTATTAAAATAATAATGGAATTACAAAGGGCTAATAGGCATACCTGAATTACCTTACATTGGTGGCCAAAGTCCTTTTTGATTTGCAAAGAAATCTATTTTTATTCCACATCCATTTATTTATGTATAGCATGTATCTCCTTTTCCATGTTTTCTTCATTTTCCTAAGCATCTTGGTATACACATTTGACCTTCTTCTTGCAACTATCAAGGTTATAAATGATAAAATATTACTTTGCTCCTTTCCATTAAGAAACCCTCTATTACTCTAAAATTTGGTAAATTATTCCCTATATTTGATCATATAAATAGAACCATTTAACATTATGATTTCATGCTCAGCTATGGAAATATCATTTGTAGATGGTTTCAACATTATATATGGAAAAATAAGAGCGTCTAAACTACATCCATGACGTAAAAGAATCATAAAAATAGTATTTTTTTATCGGTGCAGATCCCATACTAATTTATTCTTTAGATATATAAATTGAAGGTGAGGTTCTAGGGGTGACAACCCCCAATAGGGTCAAGGGGCAGTGCCACTTGTAATAATCATGAGATTTTTATTTATGGAACTAATTATTGCAAGTTACCCTTTCTCATAAATAAGTGTAATACAAATTGTTTTGTCATTCTTATTTACCAATAGGTGTAAAGATATTTTTAGTATTTTTCTCTTGTTTACCAAAAAATTATAATATTTATGTAATCACAAACATAGAGGTTGACTCATCAACAAATGCAAGCATTTTTACAAGCATAGGGATAGATATCATTCCCTAATCAATAGCTTTACGAATTATATAACATGATTTATTGTAAGAAACATTTATTTACCAATAGGTACAAAAAAAAATTATGTATGAGACATTTACATAGGCATCCTTCCCTTATGAACAAGTACAAGCATTTATAAAGGCATAGGTGCATGCATTTTCTTATTTATGTGTCTATATGCACCCAAACATTGAATATAATGATGATACATTGATCTCTATAAATATGCTCAGAATTAGTACTCTCTATAATTATCTACCTTTTTTATTATCCTTTTGGTTTTTTCAAACCTCAAAATTTTATTTTTATGAGTCCTTTTTCCTTAGTCTTTGAACTGCATCCTTCATGATAGGGCCACCACTTTATGTGACAGAACCATCACTCTTGATTAAAAAACTGCCCCATTGGTAACATTTTTATCATGATGGTTTCATAATCATCAATGACAAAAATTTCATTTTTTAATGATTTATTAATCATCTATAGTGGTTTCATTGTTGAATATGGTGGTTTCATCATAGTTTGGGGTAGTCTCATAATCATCACATGTAAACAAAGGCAATTTCATCATAGTTGATCTATTTTCAAAAATCGAGCTCGAGGGTTGATTTTTTCATGAGTCCTACATGTTTTTATTTATTTTTCCTTATTATTTTATTTGATTTTTCCTCCATGATATCCCATCTCACTCCTACTCTTTTTTATCACTCCTCATCCTTCCTATGTTTAACTGTTAGTTAACCAATAGTTAAACTCACCCTTGCATGTTCCACGTCTCTCCTGCATGTATCTTAGTTTTAATTGAATTTTGGATTCAAAATTTTTATTTAATATTGGTGTTTTAAATATATATAAAACCTTATCCTACATGCTTTCAGTTTTAAAAAATCTTTTATCCCATATTTGGTCATCTTCATGGTCATTCTACACATTTTTTGGAGAGGATAATTCATATGAATCAACAAGTTCTTTGTTATCTGTGAATCAACCTGGCCATTGTTCAATTGATATTATTTTCAAAATATTATGTTCCTTTTTCCTTATTTTCCTTTCATCATTTTTTCTATGAGTTCTAAAGTTCATATTTGAGTAATCAAGGAGCTAGTATACCTGAGGATAGATTTAAATAGAACAAATCATTGATTCTAGATTATTTCACCTTGATAAAGTTGGGGGTTTTCAATTTATTTATTTTTAATTAATTTATTATATTAGATTATTTTATATTATTACTCATTCATTACATTAGTTTTCATTTTAAAAAGGCATAAGTAGGAAAATAAATCTTTCTTTCTCTCATCTCTCCTACACTAAAAACAATAACTTAGATCTTTATTTTTTGCATCTACATATTAGGATATTTTCAAAGCACGTAGTTTGAATCCAAAAATTAGATAAGTTAATTAAAAAAAACATTTTCATTTTCAAAACAAATAATTTTTATTTTTTAACAAGCTTACATTCATAAGCAAATAAGCCCACATACACCTAGAAAACTCTAGAAAAACATAGGTAAAATAAAGTTTATAACTTGGACCTAATTTATTTAATTCGAATAAAATAATAAAAAAAATTATCATAAAATCATAAATTTTATTTCATATTTATTAAATATCAAATCATTCAGTTTAGTGTGCAATCATTTAAAGCATCAAAAACTAGTGTCTAGCTTGCACATGCCAAATAATTTCTAGACACTTAGAGGTTGTACTCCCTAAGGTTTAGATATGATTTTTGTTTTTTTTACATGTTATAAAAATATCAATTTTAACGTTATTTTTTTCATCTAAAATATGAAAATTCAAAAATAAATAACTTAATTTATATTGCACATTGACCAAAGCTTGCATCTAGGAAAAGATAAAAATCAACATTTGCATTATTAGTCTAGATTTCATTTTATAGTATTGCATGCATCCAAAAATGTAAAAAAATGATAAAAATAATAACCTCTCTCTATTTTCTTTTAATATCATTTATTTTATTTCATTTTTTACTTTCATTTCAGTAAGCAGTTCAATTTCATTCTATTTGTAAAAACCTTGTCAAAACGTGCACAAGTATTAAAACCATTTTAAACGAATGCCTTGTTAGTATGAGCACAATAAAAAATCCTTGATCACACTTTTAAAATTAAAAAACCTTAATTTTAACACATTTAATACAAGATTTATGCTTAACACATTTCCAACCAATCTTTCCTTACCATTTGATGACACTCATTAAGCATCCATATCCTCATAGAGCTAGTACATTCCCTAGAGTGTCGATTCTTATTCTATAATTTCACTTTAGAGTGATATAAATTATAAGATTAGGATTTAGGTCCTTCATTCCACCTACATTTCAGATCTTATCCTAAGTCTAATTGAATCCTTATATGAGCAATCTAGGCCCATAGTCCAATTGGTGGGACACCTTCATATTCTTCCTTTCCAACTCAATAACCCATAAATTTGAGTCTTATATCCCATATTTCTTTCATCCTTAGGTTTAGCCTCATCTCATTTTATTTAGGCTACCCATAATCCATACATTGTGTTTTTTATATCAACTATACCTTGAGAATTTGAGTGCATAGATTAGCATGTGATTTTTGCATGTATATAAATTGGTGAACCTAATGTGAAAGACATATCTTTTTATGTATCCCTCTTTTCTCTCTTCTCTCCACTTTTTATTTTCATTTATATTCTGAGAGTATTATATAATCCCTAAATATGTATATTTGAGACAACTTTAATAGAACCATATACTTTTAAACCTATAGGAGGAGTATTCATCCTGGTGGTGAAGCCTCCCTTTATAGTTGGAACAAAAACACTCATCCACAAAATGTGGAATCCCAATATAAAAAACCACTCTTTCAACTAAAAAACTAGAGTAGGGGTAGTGATCCATGAGCTATGGAATCCATCAAAAAACACTAATAATCACCTTGAATCTAACAACATGTCCTTCACCGATGGAAGTAAGACCAGAATTCATGTTGTGACCTAACCACCTATTAGCCTAAAAAGCCCAAATGCCTAGAGTGCATCAAGATATGACCAATACATTGATAGAGTCCACAATTTGGAAAATGGGTTGAGTATACTACAAATGACTTTGCATCTTTATCCCAATAAGCAAAACATTACCAACCCATAGGATTAACACCAAAAGGCTCCTCTAGAGGCCTATAACCTAAATTAATATATTGGTGGTCATCAAATCATACCTCTTGTAGTTTTTATAAAGAGGTCACCAAAACCACCATTTGTTCTTCCTCAAATGAACTCATCTCAACTTTGGTGGGTCACATTTAAGATTCAGATAATAGCCAAGCATATTTGAAATAAGGGATGGCCATCAATCCCCCTAGCCAAGGTCATTACTCCCTTATTCCTACTCTAGTGGTGACTTACCAACCATTGTTGTTTCCATCAAATCCACCTCTTTTCAAATATGCCTTGAAAATTTTTCTTAAAGACACCTTTACTTATAGCATCCCTAATCATGTTGCTTATAACATTCATCTATATTACCGACTCCCTTATCAAAACTCTATGGGAAGTGTTTACACCTAACCTCCTCCCAATGATATGGTGGTCAATAATTTTCCACCCTATATCCCTCTAAGTTAAGTGCTACCCATGTATACTCCTCCCCAATAAATACATAACCCTTCTTCATCTAACACTCTTCATCCTTACTATAATATGTTATATAAATCCACTTGGCCAAATAACTACTTTCTAACCTACTCCACACTACCTTAGAAAGCACCTTATTTTTCTCCTAGTGAAGTTACATAATAGCCCATATCTAAATCCACCCATTCAATATTATTTACCTATGCCTTTAATAGAATTCAATGACATGGGGATATACATTGAGTACTTGAAATAACCCATTGATCATAATATATGATGAGTTTTTATACCACATCCCCTACATAACCTCCCTAAATTCAAATGAAAGGAAGATCCTAATGTGCATGTCAAGATATACACTACTATTGTTGAATAGCTCTTGCCTTCGGATGTGGTGGTTGCCAAAAAATCCAGAAAAACATGAAGGAATTGCCCTTGATTGGTATTATCACCATTTTGAGGAGTATATTCATCTTTTCTACCAACTAATGGCCAATTTTGTTAAAACCTTTGATATGAACAAACTCCTAAAAACTGGAATATGAGAGTTATTTAATATCAATAAAGAGCATAATGAATCAATTACCTATTTCATTATGATATGACATCAAGACTTATAATCATCTATTAGTGCTCTGCATATGGACTAAAGGGAACTATGTTATCTCTTTATATACTCCATAAATAGTAAGATGAGAAAGGATTTGCAAAAATTACCCTATCATTCATACCAATAAGCACTTGAAAGTGATCTCAAAATTGACCAAGTGGCCATTGATAATGGCTATATAACCTATGGGAACAATGACAAGATAGTCATCCAAAACCAAAATAATGGAGTCTATCAAAACTCTAACAAAAATAATTATAATAATCAAGGTCATAATATAATAAATAAAAATGGTATTGCCACCAGAGATAGAATCATAGACCAAAAGAATAGGGTGCATTAAAATAACAACAATACACCTCAACCCATGAATAATAATAACAATGCCAACAATAATAATAATGGAATGAGGAACCATAATCATCCACCTATTATTCACATGGTTGATTGCAACCACCCTTATCCTCATAACATGTAATGGAAAAATCAAAACCAAAACTAAAGGTGGTTTAAAAATTAGTTTCAAAACTCCAACCCTAATAAGAATCAACACTTTTATTATAACAACAACTAAAAAGGATTCACTCAACCAGGACAAAATCAAAGGCCTAAAGACTATGATCTTAATGTCTACTACCTTTTTCATAGATTAATTATGCATGATATGTGTGCCTATAAGTAATAAATAAATGTTATTCAAAGACTACCTAAGAATTAATGACACACATTTATAGACATGTTACTAGGAAATTCTAATGTAAACCCTCAAACCCAATCAACCAGTCCTATAGTGCCTCAAAATATTAACTTGGGAATTTATCAAAACCCCTTTCCATACCATCAATATGCACCATCCCAAACCATCCACAAGGTAATCATGATTTCAATACCTATACCTCTTTCGTAATCAACCCTAATGTGGCCTCCCAATAGGGCCATAAAGAAAAACCCATATGATAGGATTTATGGAACTAGAGACTGATGAATATGTGAGAATTGTTATGCACATAAGATAATATCAATCCATAACCCCTTACATGATGAATGTATTGGATTTTGACACCAATCCCAAACTCTTTGGGAACTATTACCTAATTTTTGGCCTCACCAAGACATTTTCTCACAATCCTAGACTGGCTCAAGAACTCTCCTGCCCATCATTTGGCATTACTTGATGCCTTTAGATTGGGTGACTTATCCAATTTCATACCTCTATTATAAGCCTAAATCAATCATATTTATTTTTATATGCTCCCACCTAGATAAAATTCAATATATTATGGATACTTCTTCAACTTTTAGAGCCTACCTCCATGTAGAAATGGCCAGAAGGGAATATCTAACCTTGTATCTACAAGTATGGATATATAAAAACTATGTAAAATAAGTAATGATTAATAATGGGGTGTTTTTCAACATAGTATCCTTTTAATTTATTTATAAATTCAAACACAAATAAACTAATTTCTCCACTACTAGGAACACCTTTTAGGGTTATGATAGCCTCAAGTTCACCTCAATAGGAACCATCATGCTTTTGATTACTCTAGGTCCCAAGACCATGTTGACATAATTTTACATGATTAATAAAGATAAAAATTACAAAATGATATTAGCTAGACCATGTGTCCATAGGATGAATTAAATCCCTTCTACCATGTTCCAAAAAATTAGGTTCCTTCACTTATAGAAAATTTTTGTTGCTCAAGGAGGCCGTAAGCCCTTTGATGCCATTTAAATGACCATGCACAAACAACCAGGGATGCACATTGATTATCAGTTATCCACAAATGGTATTGTAAATCACCCATATTTGGATGAATATAAATACCCCTATATAGCCAATTTATTTGTCTTAAATAGGGGTGTTAATGTTCCTAAGCTCCCACCAAATGAAAAACCTGAAGAAAAAGGAGTTGAAATAATAGAAAAAGTTAGCAAAAAAATTCATGTTATAGTTTCATCAATATCAACCAAGTATATGGATAATATTATTAGTATATTATAAATATATGAATAATCAAACTTCCATTTAATCCTTATGGAATCAAACTTATACTCATCACACGCCTCTTGGCTTAGAGGCTCTTAACCTTAACATGGAAGACCACCACTAATGTAGGTGCATCAACTTAGGATATTCATTTTTGTAATTTTTTTTCTAATTTTGGTTGTGTGTAGGTTTACATAGTCTTATTTGGTCATATTATAGGTGTTATAATAGTTATATTTTCAAGAATTGTTCATTTTGGTGTATTTCCTAGTTTTCCACCAAAATAGACATTTGAATTTTTTATAACTAGTGTTATGTATTTATTGAGTTTTCTTATCTTTTAGTGCATCAAAAGAGTCATGATATTTTTTATATGCATAAAATAAGTTATTATTAATTTTATTATGTTAAATATAATGCCTTAACTCATGATTAGTCATGTAAACCTTAATTAAAGTTAAGAGTTTGTGTTGAGTCTAAGTTAGTCAGGCAGTTTTTAGAAAATTAAGGAGTGTTGGAGTGAATAATGGAGAATTAGGATAGAATTTATATGTTAATATAGGTAGGATATAATAAATTAAATATAAATACTCAATGACCTCAATAAAATATGCAATACAGTTCAAAAAATATTGTGTATTTTGACTAGACTGTACCATAAGATTGTACAAAAATAATAAAGATTGCTTTGTAAAAGTTTCTCTTTGAAAATTCTATAAAATTATTCTTGTAAGTGGATTTCTATGTTTTTATTCAATCATATAATTTTTTTTTGAATTTGTTCCTTTGTTCTACAGGTTTTAATAATATAAATTGGACTAGCATAGACTATCAAGACTACAGGTACAATAAAGAAAGGACCATTTTCTTTATGTTTTGAGTTTGTTCAAAGTATTTTTTTGAGTGATAGTGGTGGATATGTCTATGATTATTTTATCCAAATAAAAAACATTATCAAATGGGTATCTATTTTACATTTTTTTTTCAAATTACTAACTCTTGACCAACACACAGGCTTGTTGGCCTTAAAAACTAGGGTTTTTAGATTAAAATGTATCCAAAATGAAAATGACCCTTAGAAATTTATGAAATTTTATAGATAATTTTAACCTAATTTATTTTACATGATTAAATTTTTTAAAATATTTTTTAGCCTCTATAGAAGGAGATGTTCCAAAAAGAAGGTCAAACAAGCCTAATAAGAAGGGCTACAAACCTTGTTTTACATTTTTCCTACATTTCAAGATTGGTTAAAGGTGAAAATGGGTACATTGAGTTGATAAAACATTACTTGAAGGTGTAAAAGGTTTTTTTGACAAAATAACTCCCTGTTTGAGGTCAAGGTACATTTAAGAAGGCTTGTAGGCCTAGTTATCTATAAAATTGTGTTTTACATACATTGAAGTTTCAAGCAAATACAAAGATAAAAATTAGTTCAACAAGTTGAAATAACACTATATAAATGTGATAAAGTATTTTAAATCATAATAAACCTTTTTTATCTCTTTTTTTATCAATTAGGTTTGTATACCTATTATTCTCATTGAAGTAAATTTCAATTTGATTCTCTTTTTGTCTATCACCATATTTTTTGATATCACAACTCAAAAGATACCTGATTAGGTGAGAGAGGAAGACAAAGAAATATATATTTTTTTAGAGGTGACATAAAGAATATAATATATCAATGAATATAATGAGGATAAATTATGAAACAAAATCTTGTGAGGATGGCACTTAGAGGAATAGTCAGAGGTGGTGCTAGAGTAGGTCCAAGAAAATAACCAAGAGATGTATTTCTAGGAAAGATAATAAATTTTCAAGAAAAATTAGAATCAATAGTAGTAACTTAAAGAATAGGTGTTGAGATAGGTGATGTGAGTGAAGGAAAGGAAGAACCATCATAAGAAGTGATAGAGAAATAAGAAGAGAGAATGGAAGAAAGACTCTTGAAAGCAATCATAGGAATAGGTTCAAAGCTAAAATTAGAAGTTCTAGTATATGAAGTTATTGAATGTAGAATAAATTTTGGATTGGATAGATAAAATGGATAAGTATTTTGAATATGAAGGAATAGAGTATGAAAATAAAGGGAAGTTTTTTAATACAAGATTGAGAGGTCATGCATCCCTCTGGTGGGATGGAGTTCAAGATGAGAGGAGAAGAAAAGATAAAACAAGGATTAAAAATTGTGATAGAATGGTAGACAAATTAAAAGGTAAGTTTATGCCAAAAGATTACTAGACTAATATATTCAATAAGATTCAAAACTTAAATCAAAAGGATATGATAGTGAAATAATATACATAAGAGTTTTATAGATTAATAATCAAAGTAGGTCATATAAAAGAATATATGTAAAAGATGTCAAGGTATATAAATGGTATAAGGTTAAATATACAAGATGAAATCAGAATTTCAAATATAAGATCAATGGATTAAGCCTACTATTTAGCACTTGAAGCATAATAAAAACTATTTAGAAAGTAATTCAACATTCTAGGGGAAGAAACAACAATTTCAGACATATAGGGCAGCAAGATGACAAAACTCGATTGTAAGAACATGGTGAGGAAAAAAGTAGATTTCATGATCAAATTTAAATTCTAGATAAGGTCACTCATATAAAATAATAAGTCCATATTCAAAATGCAAAGAAGAAGACTTTTGGGGCAAGTGTTACCAATGCAATAAATATGCAGGCCATAAATTTTGTTGAATGCCAAGAGTATCTACAAGAAATCCATAGTAATCAATCAATTCAAACTAAAGAAGAGGAGAGTATAGGATTGTGATGAATCTGAGATGAGATAATATTTATTGATGAAGAGGGTACTTCTCAATCTAAGCAAGTAGGTCAAATAACTAGCTCAAAGAAAGACATTATTCAGAACCACCTACAAATCCAAAGATAAGTACTACAAAGTAATCATTAATAATGGTAGTACAAACAATTTAGTTTCTTATAAGATGGTTGAAAAACTAGGATTGAAGATATTAATACATCCTACATCATATAAGGTGTCCTAGCTTGAAAATTGGCATCAATTATTAGCCAATGAACATTTCAAGGTTGAATTTCATATAGGCAGTTATAAAGATGAGGTATTTTGTGATATTCTGTCCATAGATGTTTACCATGTATTATTGGGTAGACCTTGGAAATTTGATAAGAGATGCATACATAATGGAAATAAAAATACCTACACTTTTTATGAGGATGGAAAGAGATATATTTTGATAAGGAGGAAAGTACAATAATACAAAATAGTAATAAAGTGTTATTGATGAGTGAAAAATAGTTCTTGCATTTGTTGTAGGTTAAAGAAGATGAAGTGGATGATACGGTGCATAAAATAGATTTGAAGGTTTTAAAAAAGTAACCATTGGTTGTCCATTATGACAAGTATAAACAAGTTAATGAAGATAAATATTTTATATAGTTTCCATATGAATATCCTAGGGTTGATTCTAAAAATAGTGAGGAAAAAGGAAATAGTTGTGAGCAGTCCATGAAGAAGAAGTATATAAACATGAAATAATAAATAGATGTTTGGTATGGATAAATGGTGTATTTCATGAGAGATAAGCTAAAGGAACAAAATAGATATGAATAATTTAAATTTAAATAAGATGGTATCCAAGAGGACAGTCATCAAGAAAGCAGTCAAGAAGTAAAATGGTAGGGAAGTAAAGAGAGTAAACAAGATAAATTACATGTTTCTATGGTGGCAAAATTGTATGTAGAGATGAATACAAAAAAGTGTGATATAACATGTATGAAATTAAAATTACATGCATATGATGAGAATAATTAGAAGGTGAAAATCACATAAGTTAAATAAGATCATACCCTAGCATTAAAGGTAGTCCAAATATAAAAAGAATAAAATAGGAACACTTGTGAGTGGATACTTTAAAATGAGATTAAAGATGTTTTGGTAATTTTTAAAGTTTAAAATAAATTATTTGTTTAATATATAAAAATAAATACTCTCAAATAATATTTTAAATCTCAAGTGTATCAATATATAGTTAAATGAATATACATCTAAAGATAGTTTGAGTTTATATCAGACCTTATCTATTCTATGTAAGCCATGGGATCCAAGAGTTTATAAGTCAAAAAAATTGAGCAAACAAGAAACAAATATTATTTAAGAGAATAATAATATACATTATAATCACATGTATTTAATAATGATAGGTACAAGAACAACAATAAAAGCCTCATGAGTAGGAGTTCATGAATAATTTTTGCTCTTTAGGAGTCTAATGCAGATGCATCAACGTAGGAGATTATTTTTTGTAATTTTTTGTCTAATTTTTATGGTGTTTAGGTTTATATAGTATTATTTTGTTATAATATAGGTTTTACAATATTTATATTTTCAATATTTGATCTTTTTGGCATATTTCCTAGTTTTCTACTAAAATAGACATTTAAATTTTTAAAACTAGTTTTAGTATTTATTGACATTTGATTATATTTTAATGCATAAAATGGGTTATTATATTTATTTTATGGGTAAAATAATTTATTATTACATGTCCTAGATTAACTTCAATTTCTTAACTCGTGATTAGTCATGTAAAACTCAATTAAAGTTAAGAGTTTGTGTTGAGTCTATGAATTGGTTAGGCAGTTTTGAGAAAATTAAGGTGTGTTGGAGGGAATAATGGAGAATTAGGAGATAATTTAAATGTAAATATATATATTATACAATAAAATAAATAAAAATACTCAAGGACCTCATAAAAAAAGCAAAAAAGTTCAAAAAATGTTGTGTATTTTGATTGGATTGTACTACAAGATTGTACAGAAATAATAAAGATTGTTTTGTTAAATTTTCTATTTAAAAATTATATAAAAGTGTAAAATTCAGTATATATTTATTTTTTATTCAATCATATAATTGTATTTTGAATTTTTTCCCTTATTTTATAGGTTTTAATAATATAAACTAGACTATCATAGTCCATCAAAACTATAGGTATAGTCAAGAAAGAACCATTTTCTTTATGTTTTGAGCTTGTTCAAAGTATTATTTTGAGTTAAAAAGGTGTATATTTTTATTATTATCCTATATAAATCAAAAATATTTTCAAACTGGTTTTTATTTTCAAATTTATTCAAAGTACTAGCTCTCGACCAGCACACAGGCCTGTAAGCCTTAAAAACTAGGGTTTTTATACTAAAACCTCTCCAAAATGAAAGAAACCCCTTAAAATTTTGTGAAATTTTTAAGATAGTTTTAAACTGATGTGTTTTAAATTATTCAAGTGGTTAAAAGAAATTCTAGACTATATTTAATGAGATATTCCAAAAACTCAAATAACGCACCTATTAGGAAGGGCTACAAACCTTGTTTTGCATTTTTCCTAAATTTAAAGATTGGTTAAATGTGGAAGTGGGTAAATTGAGTTGATAAAATATTAATTTAATGTGGAAAAGTTTTTTTTGAAAATAAAACTCCTTTTTTGAGGTCAAGTTATAGTTAAGAAGGCTTGTAGGACTAGTTATCTATAAAACCCTATTTTACATACATTGAAGTTTCAAGAAAGTAAAAAGATAAAGATCAATTGGATAAGTTTAAATAAAATTATATGAATGTGATAAATTATTTTTAGTAATAATAAACACTTTTTTCTCTCTTTTTTTATCAATTAGGTTTGTAGACCTATTATTCTCACTAAAGTAAACTGCAAGTTTATTCTCTTTCTGTCCATCACCATTAACCATGTTGGCATGATATAACTCTTGGGGAATAAGGAAAAAACCCAAAAATATATTTTTATTATCTTTAGAATAATTTATCAACACTCTATCACATAGGGGAAATTATTAGTTTAGATCATCATTTAGACTTTAGGATAGATAACCAAACCATTCATCCCCCCCCAACCATGCTAGCACTTGAGAAAAGGATTTGTATGTTAACAATAGGCACCATATAAATTAACATTAATTATAATGATTACCTAAACGTTCCCAATGTTGGGTCCTTTATCCCTCCTACAAAATAAGAACATAGAGCTACTCACTAAGTTCTCATAAACTTTCCTCGAAAAAGATATAATGGGAAAAACATAGTCATCCATGTCTTATCAATAGTACTATGAGTTTCACCAATATAACCACAAACCTCCTATACAAGAAGGATATTTTATCAAATATCCCATTTAATTCTCACAATATTTTGCCTTCCCTTATCTAACCAATATTAAAATACATGCAAAGTTAATCATGCCCTATAAATGATATTGTGAGCTTCATAAGTATGCTCGTAAACATCCTCTACATGTAAGATACCTTGTCTTAAGACTCAATGGTCAAAAAAAAGAGGAGAAGGTCATAAATTTAGACCCAACTAGTTAGGCCCTTACCTAGTTACTAAATATTTTCAAAATAGAGCCTATCATTTATGCACTTTAGATGTAAATGACTTTAATGAATATATAAACTCTTTTCATGCTAAACTTTTCTACATCTAGTCATTACATTCCACATTTCCCTCATAGCATTTCATTTTACATTGTATGCATTTTATCTTTCATATTAGATGTCATGTTTGGTGATTCTCTAGTTATCAGTTCACATAACACAACCTTTCAAAATGTAATTTATCATCGCATTTCATTTTTTATATTACCCTATTATCCTATGTAAATCATTCTCAAAATCAAAATTACATTGGTTTTTGTCTTAATTCTTACAACTAGAATATACCTCTCTTTGCCTACACCTTGTTTCAAGGATTAGAAAATGGTAGCCTACATCCTAGTCTATAATCTTGTTCATGGCAAAGTCTTCTCTTACAGTCCCCTCTAAATATAAAGCATTCATATTCTCAAAAAAAGGTAACCTTGTTCACATATCTTATTCTTAGGTGATGATCCATTGCATATTACTAGTTGTATGGGGAAAATATTTGGGGGTAAGGACCTTAAAAATATATGTGATGAATACAAATAAATACACTCATATAAAAAAAATCAAAAGCTTATGAAAAATAAAAGTAAAATTCCACATCTTTCACCTTTCACTAATATTAGGTATTGAGCTCTTGCATCTTACTATTTTTGTAGGGTTAGCATCGGGGTAAGATGTCCTTACTCATTTGCATCTAGCCTTTTTTTATAATCCCATGTGTCTCCCTAGTCACATGAGACTAAGTCTAGGGGGTCACAAAGAAAAATAAATACCATATAATGAAGTGTCCAAATAAAAATTTATTTAAAAATCTTATCCATATGTCTATGTTGAAAAGGGTGACTTTATCCCATTTACCGATTTTGTTAGCATTATTTAACTCTAGACAAAGATAATAAAGTTAGTGTTTTATGAGTTTATCAAAAAGCATTTTATCCCTTTTCTTTTAAATATTAGGTCGCCTTCTTTTTCCATGCAATATTTTTATTTAAAGTTTTCATTTTCACCATTTAATATATATCCTAATCCATTTTTCATTCTTTTTCTACCATTTTTTAGTGTATTTATAATTTCATGTATATCCATCATTTTCATACATTTTGTCTCTCATTTTTGCATATAATCATTTTCCATAACATTTACCATAAAATTATAAGATAAACATGGTATATCATCACATTCCTAGTCATCTAAAGTGCATAAATCAAAAATATCATACATAAAAGTGAACACATAGCATTTCATGACAAGTCACTAAATAGATCAAAGTCTCTCTATTTATATGTTGTAATAATGTTGATTTTATACAAATAAATTTCTCAAGTATAATTCACCTCCATAGAGGGTAAGTGAGTCAAACATCTCAAAAATCCGAAAATAAATGTGTATGTATGTGTATAGATGTTCAATAGTTGCCCTAAGATCCTGACCTCTTTCTGATTTAGTCACCTCCCATAAATTCTTCATTTGAGACTCTAATCCAAGTATATGCCTATGTACATGAGTTATTTCCATGGATGTTGTATTATCATATTTTTGGGTTATTGATAAAAGCTACTATATTTAGTAACATAAACCCAATAACATAATAACATCAAAAGGAGGGAATAAAGGAACAATCAATCAATTAAGCATGAAATGTTACCATCACCTTGTCCCTTATGACTTCTCTCCAATATCTTCAAGTGGATTCGAATGTCAAATTGATTGAGTGTGGATTGCTTGTTTTGAGACTCAAAATGACTCTAATGGCTTCCTTAGATTGTTGAATGTATTTGAAAGAGTATGAGGATGCTTTAGAATGGTTGATTATGAGATTATAATGAGGGATTACTAATTTTCAAGTTATCTTATCCATAGCCCAAGAATGGATTTTATAGGATGGTAAATAGGATTTTTTAGGTAATTTTAAATTATTTATAAATCTCTAGTTTAGATACTTATAGAATCTTAGAGGAGCTTCCCTATTTATAGAGGTTTCTTGATTAGTTTAGGGGATACTAAGGGATTAAATAAATTTTAGGATTAATATGGATGTAGGAGAGGCTAGGTTGGTAGGGTAGCCAAGGGTAGTTGAATAAATAAGAATTTTAAATTTGCAAGTGAGCTAGTGGGTAGATTAGTGGCTAAGTAGGCTAGTTAGTAGATTAATGGGGTAATTAATTAGTTATAAGGGTATGGAAAGGTTTATTGGGTGTAGAGGATATTATATAAGAAATTAAGATATTATTTAATTGGATAAGGACTATGATTATTGGACCAATGACATGATAATAGTCAAGGTCGCATTGGATTCACATGGAACTCTATTTGAGTGACTTTCCTAAGTCCTACTTTAGGTAGTCATTTAAATCAATCTTTTCTTCCTTCGAAAAAAAAGAAAAAAAAAATAAGAAGAGAAGATAACAAGATAATAATATTTACTGACTATGAAAAATATTTACAATACTTAATGATTATTAACAAACTTGGTTGATAATAATAACACACATACACATATATATAAAATAATAATGCAAGATAAGGAAAAAATTTACTACTTAAGAGGATAAGAGGATTATGATAAGGATTTTGAATTTATATAAATATTTGAGGTCTATAAAATAGAATCAAAGGAAATGATTATGCTAGATAATTATGACAAAATTCCTAAATACTTAATAACAATGTTGGGAATCTAGTCAAATATGTATAAGGGTTGATTATGCCCAAAAGTATTTAAATGAGACAAGGATCAAAACCAATTGTAATGATAATTTTTAGGGTCTAAATTTAATGATCAATATTTAGTTGCAAAGTGCATGATGGATTTTAGAGTAAGATCATTAGATGACCCTTTGGTAATGATAAGGTTAATGGGTTCTTGTGGATCTCTGCTTAGGGGTGAATATGGAAAGACAAGTTTGGATGCAATTAAGGCTTATAAGATGAAGAGTCATAGAGGAGGATGTGATTGGGATATGTATTAAGATGTCCACAATAAGATGAGTGTCTATTTTAAAGTGTATTTAGACACTCTGAAGGACTACTTAACAAATTTTCCCCTCATATGATCAATAATTATTTGCCCTTATTTAAACTCATGTCTCCTAATTTTTTACTAGGCATATATTATACACCCACATTTAGGACTAGGGTCACAAGGAAAATGATGAAATGGAAAGAAATGATTATAGAAGTGGATTGGTGATGGATGTGTCCCCAAGAGTGGGGACTCATAGATGGTGATTATTTAGATACTTTTAAGTATAAAAATGTTTCAAATGCATAATATTCATGGGCTCATCAAGATCATCACCATATAGTGTAGCCAATATATAAGCTCTTGATCCAAAAAATTTAATAATGATATATGTCCCAAGCTAATTTGCTTCAAATTTTCCTTTCTTTTCTTGCTTTACATTGGTGTTTTTCTAATTCTCTTTTAGGACTAGGTCACAAATTGTGAATTCTTAGGACTATATATTTTTACGATATTGGCCTGTAGGTTTATTTTGGTATGATTTAATATGATTCAAATAATTTTGATGTTTTTCATCTAATAGTTCAAGCTCTTGTATCCATTCCTATCTAAAATTATGATCGGTAATCATGCCTTGCAAAGAGATTCATAAAGAGGGGAGCTCAACTTCAATGGTCAAGATTGCTTATATGCCATAGACTAAATAATATGGAGTAGCCCTCATAGGTGTTTGGACACTAGTTCTGTAAAACCAAATAGAAAGTTATAGTTTTAAATTCCAATTTATACCTACATCATTAACAATTTTCTTGAGAATATTAAAAAGCATTTTATTAGTTGTTTCTACTTGTCCATTACCCTGGGGATAGTAGGCTATGGAAAAATGATGCTTAATATGATAATGACTACATAGATCTTTGAATTCTTGATTTTTAAAATATTTTTCATTATATGATATGATTTTGGATAGGATTACAAAGTGAAAAATAATCTAATTTAGAATAAATTTTGATATTTGGATACATATGGTATAAATTAATGGTATGGCTTCAACCCATTTTATAAAATAATCTATAGCTATAATTATAAACTTATGACCATCAGATGATGTGGGATTGATATTTCCAATTATATCTAATCCCCATATGGAGAATGGCCATGGGCTCACTATAGGTTGTAGCTCTTGTGTGGAGGCATGAATAAAATTACCATGCTTTTGACAATCTACACATTTGTATATATATTGGTAAGCATCATGATTTATTGAGAGATAATAGCATCTAGACTAGAGTAAATTCTTGGCCAGGGCCATCCCACTGACATGACCACCACAGATACCATCATCGACCTCCTTGATTGCAATATTAGCCTCTAATGATGTTAATCATATCAACAACATCCCTTCATAGCCTCATTGATAGATAATGTTATAAAATATGGTATAATGAGATGTGTGATGAATTAAGGCTTTATGTTGGTGATGATTGAGGTATGATGGTAGGATGTTGTCATAGACATAAGTGTAAATGTCATGATACCAGAGTATAATAGTATCAAGTATGACACAAATTTGATAATGAGTCATTGATTAATGAGTTGGTAATAATAATTTTCCAATTATAAAATTTCCTTGAAGGGCATCTTCTATAAGATATATCAAGGACCCAATAGTGGCCATGTAATTGATAGATTTATTACTTCCCCTAAGAAATTATACAAATGCTATGGACTAAAATTTTGCTTCAAGTGGTCTAATAGATATTTATAGGGAAGCAATTTCTCATCTTTTATCTGGAACTACTTATTTACTTGTTTTATAATCAATTGAGAATCACCAAATACCTAGAGATGTTGTATATTACACTAGATAGCAAGTTAGAGATCAAAAATTAAGGCCTCATATTCAAAAAAAAATGTTTGTGCATGGAAAAGAAATTCTAAAGGCTTTAGGGATTAGGTCACCTTGTGGGGTTACCAAAAGGATTCCTTCTCCCAACCCATGTGTGGTGAATGAGCCATAAAAATATAACTTCCAACTGTTTGATTCTGTAGTGGTCAATATGGACTGATCTGGAAAGGCCATGATAAGAGGATTGATATTTGCAAGGGGTGTTGTTTCAAGTTGATCTATAATAGCCTATCCTTTAATGGCCTTTTTATTTACATATTCTATATCAAATTCACTTACTATCATAATTTATGTGGTCATTCGACTAGTTAAAGAGGATTTGCATAGCATATACTTGAGAGGATCAACTTTGGCTATGAGCTTAATTTGGATGTTTAGCATATAATGCATGAGTTTTTGGGAGGTAAAGACCACAACAAAGTAAGCCTTTTCAATAGGGTTATAGTTAAGCTCATATGATATCAATGTCCTGCTAAGATAAAAAAAATTGCTCATTCTTTGCCTTCATCATTATATTGAGCTAGTAAGGACCCTATAACACAAGGTGTTGTAGATATATACAAAAGTAAAGGCCTTCCCAAGATGGGTGGTGATAAAACTAGAGGCTTAACTAGAACTTTCTTGAGATTACCAAAATATTGTTGACATTCTAAGTTCCAGTTGAAATGAGTTCCCTTATTTAGGAAATGGGTGAAGGGATGACACTTGTCTTCTAATTGTGAAATAAATAAATAAATGGCTTTTAATTTTCCTTAAAGGCTTCTTAATCACTTTAGAGTTATAGGAGGAGGCATTTCAACAATAAATATTACTTTTTCTAGATCTACTTCGATGCCTCTCCTGGAGACTATGTGTATACACTTAATATTTTCACATTTTTATCAATTACTAATGTTTTTTATCTTATAAGAACCCATTGAGTCTCAATTTCTTTGAGTACATTCCCTAAGGGGTGCATCGAGAAAGGGGTGGCCAGACCATTGGTGATCTACAAGATTGTTTTCCCTCATTGCCATTTATTACCAATCCAACCAATTCCTAAAACAATCCCCTAATCTATTACCCCTCTTTTGCACACTCCTCTAGTCTTTTACCACCTTTCAAACCTCCTTTCCTACACTAAAACCCATATAAATAGTTTATATTACTAGGTTGACTAATTTAACCTTGTACTCTTATTGGTGAAACTCATTCAGGGTTTAGGTCAGCTCTTGGCTGACCTAGCCTATGACCTAATATTTTTTTATCAATATCAATACTATGTCGACAGTGTCAACCTTATCAGCTAAACTTTTGAAAGGGCTTAGGGTTAAATCCACCTATATATACAAGATCATTTCATCATTATTAGAGACACATCAAGATTTATTATTCATTTATGCTTCTTTACAATATGCTCTTCCACCATTCTACTTAAGGAGTCTTAGCTTAGGGTTTCGACTTGGAGAATCTAGTCTTGTGGAGAAGTATTGGATGATTTGACCTTTCTTATTTATCCTTAAAAACCACAAAAACCTCTTGCAAATCCCATTTATCCAAGGGAGAGATTGAGTCTCGATGGGTTCATATTTCAGGTAAGTATTCTCTAACTTTTCTCCTCTCTTTATTAGATAGAAGTAACATAAGTATTGGCTTTTGAATAATATTACTCTTCTTCTCTATGCATTAAGGTCTTACTCATATATAGCTTAATTGAGATTATCTTATGCATGTTTACCTTATTTTATATACTAACCCCCATATTGTGCCACAAGCTTTGGTAAGCACTAGATTAGATTTCTTTGCTTTACTTTTTATTAGTGTAGTGGATATGAAAATTTAGGGCTTAGTTAGGGTTATTATGTGATTTTTATTAACTAGAGGCTTTGGAACCCTCCCTAGTATTATTATTGTGATAATAGATCCCCTAATTAGTTCTAGTAGATCCCAATATTGGTCATGTTCTCAATTATCTAATGTATCCCTAATTAGAAGTGTAAGTATTATCTATCTTCTCTAAGCTAGGATTGATTTATGGATCTGATGCATTTCTAATTGCATACATTCTAGTGAACCTGACATGAATCCAACACTTGCAGGTTTTCCTTCATGTTTTTCATTTTATTTATTATTTTTATATATTTTTTGATACTAGTTTGATAGGTTTGGTATAGTTTCTAACTTCCATGACTATGTTTTTTCTATGCAGGTCTTCATCAAATAAGGGTTATTAGGTTAAACAGGTCAATACAGTAATCTTATTCAGTTCTAGAAAACATACTAGGTTGACCAAGCTAGTATAGTATTATAGACAGACTACTAAGTCAAATAGGTCATCACAATACTCTTATTTATTTCTATAAAAAATAATAGGTTGATTATGTAAAGCACCTCTTTCATACTCTACTATAACCTTAACTCTGACACCTATAAATTCAAAACCTTGCATTAAATCTTCTTGATCTTGTTTTATCTATTAACTTTCTCAGTCTATAAGATTATTAGACTCTCTCTATTTCTACCTTATGAGACTCTAATCTCCTCATATCTTCCTCATACATCTCATTCTACTTGTTCTCAATCCCTCTACAAGTAATTATAAGACACTAGTCTTCTCTTAGCCATAGGTTCCTGTGGTCAAATCACTCAAATTCATGAATGAGGTTTTATATAGTCAATATTCCACTTGTATATCCTTTATTATCCTTAACATAATTTTATTAACATAACTCACACCTCTTTAAATGGAAAAATTTCCTTCTTCACTATCAAACCCTTTAACCTTCCTTTTAAGCTTATAGCCATTTTTATTGTTTTTTTGATTGTATGATTGATCGCTATTGAAATTTAGAAAAAAAAACACTTGATTCAAGTACCCTCTATCCCCCTTTATCTATTTATGAAATTTCAATCCTTAACACCTTCTCTAGATTCTTTTTCTATCCACTTGTTCCTTATAATTAGCCCTTCTAGGTCTAATTAGCCCCTATAGTCAACATAGTCAGCTATAATCTATACGTATGATATCCTTTCAACCTAAAACCTTAATATTATTTTTCCTCACAAAAAATTCCTATATACTACAATTTTTCATCAAATTTCATTGGTTGGTTCATTATATATCACACTTTGTTGGTTTAACCCTAATTTAGGGTTTCTTGAGTTTGTGACTAGACCGAGAGGTTCTACTTGGTTTTTAAAGGATATGGATGGATTTAAAATTCCAAAATGACAATATAAATGTATGAGAAAAATTATTACACCTTTTTCAAGTGTGATTTTACCTTCATCATTAAACAAACACGTTCTAAACAAGAATTTCCATAGTTTTCCTTAATACAGTCTGATTATTTCACTCCAAAATAGTACCAAGAATCTTTGAAACACTTATCAAAAGTTATCCTTTATATACTTATCATTATTTAATATTTTTACACCATGATAAACTCTACCTTGTGCATTGTTAAACCTTTCAAATAAGGTTTCAATAGTTTATTGTTAGCATAATTTGCTTGTATGAAGACTAGAACAAGTTATGAGTACATTCTACATACCTAGTGTTATCAAAGACTCATAAAATTTACTTATGCATCATATGACCCTTCTAATTTGTCTTCACACCATGTAAAAATCCACTTTTTTCATTACTCAAGCATTCAAATAATATTGTATTGACTATGTTACTCAAATTAAAACTTACACAGGCTGAGGATGCTCCCAACAGATTCTCTAAGTTAGTCAACTTCTCTACATTTGTAAATACATCTAAAATTTATACCTAATCATAATAGAACTTATTTCAAGACATGCATGCTTCATTAAACTCTAAAACAAGTAAACCTTGTTTTCCTTCTTGGATTGTGCTTTGTAAACAAGGTATTACATAGACTATCACCTGAATCTTAGTTCTTTGTAGAGATCAAGTTACGCTAATGATTTAAGGACCTTTAAGAATAAAATTTAATTAACAACTCATTTCATGTGAGAATATACAATCAAAGACTCTTTTATTTATTCTTGTATATCTACAATGTAACGTTATCTTTTGGAGAAATTACAGAGGCTTCAAATATTCTACATTCCTGTAACTATTTCATACCTTTGCCTCTTCTCTTCTCCTCTAACTGACTATCCTAACTACTTACTAACCTCCTTCTATGATACTAGCTTTATATTACAATCCAAAACTCATTCATAAGCAAGAAACTACTTTTGAATAACTAACTCACTTGGTAATTTCCTTCTAAATGGATGTTACATTTAAATCCTTGGTTTTTGACACTTTGTACATAAGATAATTCCTTATACACCCATTAACTCATTACATGACCTTATAACAACATTCACTATCATGATATTCCTTTACACACACCAAAAATTCTTCAAAACACACTAACAATATTTAAATATTTAAATTGGGGTTTTGACAGGAAACTCTCCCAGGGCCAAACATACCCAAACTATGTTACCTAAAGACTTCTAACACCCTCAATGGGTCCTTATAGGACCTCTAGGACCAAATTTATAACAAAACTTGATTCTCCTGCATCATACTCCTAGGGGAGAAATATTTTTATCTCCAATATCTAATTGTACCTTTCTTCCTTGCCTTTCAATTCATCTCTCTTGGATCATCCACTATTACTCCTACTCTTTCATGCTTTAGATGTTTTTCTTTGCTCTCATGATTTCCCCTATCATAGACAAGTTTTCCTTCCTACTTGCATTATTTGATTTTATCAACTTGCACTTCATGTGCACTCTCTCTTGATTTTTTACTTTTATCATATGGGTTGTAGATGCCCTAATATACTTTTTCTAAACTTATACTCTTACCTTCTTTTGACAAGACTCTCATGCTTGCTACAAAGACAAATACAATTTCTTGATTACCTACTTCAATACGTTATTCTTCTACTATCAATATTTCTTCTTTATGTTATTTGTCCTCTTTCACGGGGTATTAAACTAATGAAACCTTCTCTTTCTCTTCATTCACCATCATTTCACCGTATAATTCTTCCTCTGAGTCTACCATCTCCTTCTCTAATTGTCCAGCACTCTCATATGCAAATGTGCAATCATGTTCCATGTCTTTGTCCATCATTTGTACCTCATCTTCCAAGCCTTCAATGAGGTTTCCAAACTAAAGTTATTTATCACTCCCATCACATAGTTGCCTAAAACTATCATCTTGTTCTTCACTCAAACTTATCTTATTCTCATCAAGGTATAATTCATCCTCTTGTTCATTTGGATATTCACTCATCCTATACCTCATCATTTCTTTCTTGAGTTATTTGCATATCAAATG
This sequence comes from Torreya grandis, assembly GCA_037957365.1. Lineage (NCBI taxonomy): Eukaryota > Viridiplantae > Streptophyta > Pinopsida > Cupressales > Taxaceae > Torreya > Torreya grandis. The sequence continues at coordinate 11,229,722 of JARHVA010000014.1, read as the reverse complement.
TTTTTACCTCCTTTCCTCTCTCATGGATTCCACTTACCTTATCTTCATATGTTACCTTGTTTTCCACTTGCATGTCATCTTTTGCATCACCCATCTAGAATGTAGGCTTACACTCTCTCTAAGCTTCTCTATCTTGACCAGCAAATCATCCAACTATTGACTCACTTCACTTATCTCTTTTTCCATCTCTATCCTCTTGGTGTCATCCTAGAACATCTTCTCCTTATGGTATCTTCTCTCAACCTTTCCTTGTTTTATCTTTTCTCTCTCTATCCTCATCTTTCCTAAGATGTCTATCAATTTTTTGGTCTCATCTGGACTTATTCTCTCTGACAAGCCTTCTCTCACTTGCCACATCATGACCATTCACTTGGTCTCTTTTTCAATATTTCATGACCTCACTTAGGTCTTTCTTCTCTCTCTTGGCCTTTCACTAAGACTCTATCTCACTATAAGCTCACTTTTGATCTCACTCTTTTGAGATTTTTAATAGCTATATCTTCTACACAAGCCTTCACTAGCTTCAAGGCTAGATACCACTCTTAGCTTTCCACTCACACATCAACACATTTCATGAAAAAATCAAAACATTAATTGAAAACAAATGAACATGTACCTTTTTATGATTTATGACCTCCTTTCTCTTCTTCCCAATGATCATGTTGTTCTGATACCAAATGATGTAGATCACCTCTTGCATACCCTACTATAACCTTGACTCTAACACTTGCAAATTTAAAACCTTGCATTGAATCTTCCTTATATTTTTTCATCTATTAAATTTATCACTCTATATTATTATTATACTCTCTCTTTTTCTACATTGTGATCCTTTTATCTCCTTATATCTTCCTCATACATCTCATTCTACTTGCTCTCAATCCCTCTACAAGTAATTCTAATACATTAGTCTTATCTTGGCCATAGGTTCTTGTGGTCAAATTACTCAAATTCATGAATGAGGTTTTATATGGTAAAAATTCCACTTGTATATCCTTTATTATACGTAACATACTTGCCTCAATACAACTCACACCTCTTTACACCCTCAAGCTCCTTATTCACTATCAAACCCTTCAACCTTCCTTTAAAGCTTGTAGCCTTTTTTAGTGTTTTTATGCTTGTATGGTCAATAACTATTGAAATTTGGAAAACCCACACTTTATTAGAGCACCCTCTATCCCCATATATCTCAATCTCACTATTTTTTCTATCACATTTCTAACAAGGAATCCATTGCTTAGAGCTTTAACTCAGTCTTCAAGCTCATATGGTCTTTTCTTCTTAGGTGCTCATTTTATTTGGGCATTTATTTTAATGTTCCTATTAAATGGTCACATATATTGGCAAGAACTAATTGAATCTAGATGCCTTTTTTAGCCATTTATTCCTTGCAATTAGCCCTTTTAAGACTAATTAGCCCCTGCAATCAACACAATCAACTATAATCCATAAATATGATGTCCTTTCAACCTAAAACCTTAGTATTCTCTTTTTTCACATAAAATTAATTTATAATACAAATTTTTATCAAATTTTAATTGGTTGGTTCATTAGATATCACACTTTGTTAGTTTTACCCTAATATAGGGTTTCTTGAGTCTGTGATTGGCCCGAGAGGTTCTAATTGGTTTTTAAAGGATTTGGATGGATTTAAAATTCCTAAATGACAATATCAAGGTATGAACAACATTATTACACCTTTATCAATTTTTATTTCACCTTTATTATTCATCAAACACGTTCTAAACAAGAATTTACACAATCTTCCTTAACATAGTATAATTGTTTCACTCCAAAATAGGGTTCTATGGATAGAAAACTTACCAAATGTATTTGAAACACTTCTAAAAATTTATATATCTCATTTTCACTATACATTGTATTTACTTCATGATAAACTCCACCTCATGCATTGTTCAACATTTTAAACAAGGTTTCAACAGTTTATTGTTGCACAATTTGCCTATATGCAAATTAGAATAGGGTATGAGTACATTCTACCTACCTAGTGTTATCAAAAACTCATACAAGGTGCTTATCCATAATATTTCCCTTCTTATTATTCTTCACACCATGGAAAACTCCACTTATTTTGTTACTCAAGCATTCAAATAAGATATTATTGATTGTGTTATTCAGATCAAAACTTTCACAAGCTGAGGGTGTTCCCAATGGATTTTTTGAGTTTGTCAACTTCTCTACATTTATAAATAAATCTAAAAGTTTTTAATAATCATTATATAACTTATTTCAATACATGGATTCTTCATTAAACTCTAAAACAAGTAAACCTCATTTTCTTTCTTGGACTATGTCTTGTAAACAAGGTATTACACAGACTATCAAATGAATCTTAGTTATTTATAGAGATCAAGCTATGCTAATGATTGAAGTACATTAAAGCATCAAAGTGATTTAAATACATATTTCACATGAGAATATACAAATAAATACTCCTTTATTGATTATTTTTATGTATAATGCACCTCTATCTTTTGGAAAGATTATAGAAGCTTCAAATCTTTTACATTCTTACAACTATTTCATACCTTTGCCTCTTCTCTTCTCCTCTACTAATTGTACTAATTAATTAATAACCTCCTCATATGAGACTAACTTTATATTATAATCTGAAACTCATTCATAATCAAGAAAATACCTTTGAATAACTAACTCACTTGGTAACTACTTTCTAAATGGATGTTACATTTAAATGCTTGGTTTTTTACACTTTATATATAAGACAATTCCTTATACACCCCTAAACTCATTACATGACTCTATACAATATTCACTGTCATTAATTTCCTTTACACACAACAAAAATGATTCAACACACACTAATAACATTTAAAAATTTAAATTAGGGTTTTTGCGAGAAACTTTTATAGGGCCAATAACACCCAAACTATGCTACCTAAAAACTTATAACACACTTAATGGGTCCCTATAGGACCTCTAGGACCAAATTGATAATAAAATTTATTTTCCTACACCATTTGACCAGGATGGTATAGTATTATAGATAGCTTCCAAAAAAACATACTAGGTTGACTAGGCTAGTATAGTCATCTTCGCAAGCTTTAACAAATAAGGAATTGTAAAACTAGGTCAACCTAGTCAACAAAGTTGGAAAAATTTATAACATTCAAGGCACTTCAATAGTAATCTCACATTCTTCTACATCTTCTAACCCACCAAGGTTTCTTTCTCTATCTCTCTTTCATTTCAATTCTTCCTTACAATTATGTTTTGCATAATTTGCAATCTTTAAAATTGCCATCATATAGCAAACTAGGTTGACCTAATCAACCTAGTTATGTATTTTGTATTCTATATAAATGACTAGGTTGACCCTATTGACATAGTTCTTAAATTCTCTTGATTCAATAGTATAATAGAGACATTGTTGAATCTATTTTGTAATGTTTGCATACACCATCATCTGAACCAACACTATAATGTGTTTCAAATTAAAAATTAACAACTACATGCTAGTAATTACTTCACACTTTCACTTTCAATTGTTTTCATGATTAAATTAGATCATATAGTCTAATTAGGTGGTTTTTAAATATATCATTTAGTTTTACTATTTTTATCTTTCTTGCACACACTACCAAATCACACAATTTTAGAAATGCATTTAAACAATTATTTACCCAAGGCCTACCTACTTGGATTTCATCACCAAGGGAAAAGTCAACTTGGTTTTATAGCCAAGTACAAACATGTGGTTAATGGTATATATTGTAAAATCACTAGACACCCTTATCATTATGAGATTATGAAGTGAGGGGGTAGGCCCCAATACCAAGCCAGTACCATTGCCAACGTAGATCCCTTTCAACCTAAATGCCCTTAAACCATTTATTATTTACTTTTTAGTTCCATACTTTAGCTAACTTCCCTATCACACTTAAAATAAAAATTTATAATAATCTAAAAACATCTAGGATGACCACTTAGTTAGAATTTACTTTTCAATTGATTGCTTGCTCTTTGCTTATTGTATGTTGTATTATAAAAACTTGTATTGACCAGCATTGGTGTAAGGTTTTGTGTTGTGTGCCTCAATTGGATCATCCTCATTAATCCAATTTCTTATGTATTTCCTCCCATTTATTTATTTCAAACTACATTTTAATATTTTTCCTATTTTCATTACACTATCATTCTATTTGGCATAGTCTCTTACAGACTATTTTTCTCCCTACCTGCAGTACTAGGTCAACCTAGTTGACCCTATATCTCTTTTTACTAGTTAGATAACAGTACTAGGTTTACCCAATCAACTTTGTACTCTTATCAGACCCTATTTTTTCTAGTTTTTAGTACTAGGTCAACCCAATTGACTATGTGCTCATACTACCTATTTTGTCTATTTGACTCAGTTCTTTATTTTTCTTCTTTAACATTTTATTCATTTTCCTTAAGTCATTATGAATTCCCCTATTATAATCTTCTTGGATAACCTAAATCCATTTATATACTATATGGGATGTTTATTTCTCCCTCTCATTTCCTCCCAAGAGAACCCTCACTCTTAGATCACCTCTTCCTTTCCATTTGTGGCTTGTAACATGGTGTAAATCACACCTTAAGATGAAGTAGGTGGGTCTGATCCTTTTTGTACCTATCAAGACAATTCTCATTCAAATGCTTTAACACAATGTGGGAACCATTGACACAATTTTAACCAATTATTTCATGAATAATCCATCTTCTAATAACCCTCCCCCAAATACCAATTTGGGGAGTTCCCCTACAAAAAACAACCCACCAATTGATATGACTAAACTTCTTTCACAATTCATGCAAAAAATGAACATAATTCAAAATTCTAACACCTCCCAACTGATGAAATTACAACATCATTTGATCAATATATCTAATCAACCTCCGACTATCTATCCTCAAGCCAATCCAAATTTCATTCCTTTACCTCTTAGATATGCCTCAAGAAATGTTATTCCTCAACCTATAATGAATAACAAAATGCTTTAATACATTAAAAATGAGCCTTTAGATCTTTTCATTATATTTATTGATATTGGTACCATATCTCCAACTATCAAGTATGATGGGACTAAAGACCCTGCATCCTTTCTCCAAGCATTTGACAATCTTTATAAGGAGTGGATCAAAACTAATACTTTCACCATAGCTAAACTTCTAGTTAAAACCTTCACTGGTGATGTACTAGAATGGTATAACCAACTTCCCAAACATTCCATTTGGAAACTTGAGGATTTAGTCAATATTTTATTTAAAGAGTTTCAACGTAATCTCAAAAATTATCTTAGTCATTTTATCAATCCTGAGTAATTTCCCATCAAATCAACTTATGATTTTATCAAACAATAGAAATCTCTATCCCATAAAGTTGACCATAATATGACTTATGATAATTTGTGAAAACTCTTTATAACTAATTTAAATCCTAATTGAACTTTATCTCTCCAAATAATTAATGAAGCTCTTGACCAAGCTAAACGTAAAGACTTTCTCATGAAGCAATTTGAACCTAATACCAAATTCTTTAAAGGATCTTTTCAAACATATAACAATTTCATCATCGATAATACTCATCAAACCAAACTAGGATTTTTCAAAGCCTACATTCCTTCATCTTCTCACACACCACTCATTGTGCATCAAATGAAATAATTCTTACCACCCTCAAAACCCTTTGCTTATCCTAATAATCCTCCTAAGTGGTATGATCCTAATCAATTTTTTTGGTTCCATGTCAACATTTATAATTCCCATTAATCTTGTATATGGATAACTAAATTTGTTATATCCTACATGCTTTGTGATTCCTTTAATCATGAAGCCATGATCAATCTTCATCATCACAAGTACAATATTGCTTCTCAAAAATAACAAGTTTCTAAAGCTTCTTCTTCCAATAACCAAAAATATTTTCCCATAGCTAATAATCAATAAAATGCCAACTATGTTTGTGTTATTGATGTCGATTATGACCAATATTAAAATAATTCTCAACATTTTAACACCACTAAGGCCAATCATCATTGCAAGCCAACTCATAAAGATCATGTCACTAAACCTAAGAAACCATCTTTAGAGGAACAACTTCTCAAAGATACTATAGTCATTAAGTTAGCTTTAAAAGCCCATGAGGAACCACATCCTCCCTCCAAACCCATAACAACTTATATTCCTTAAAAATCTACCTTACTTTCCTAAACTCACACTAGTTATTCTTATAAATCCCATTAGAACTTATTTGAAAAACTTAACTCCATGCCTTGAAATATTCCACTTATCAAGTTAGTTCATATTTCCCCTTATCATCTCAAGTTATTTATGTAACAATTAATATAAATCAAAGATCCATCTCCTTTAAATGAATAATCACCTTCTATTGAACCTCAACCTACCAATGTACATACCATTGAAACCATGTGTCCTTATTCTAAACCATCTATTGAATTTATTGAATAAGATGCGATTAATGATGAGATACTTTTTCATGTTGATGATTCACCACTATTTATTAAAATAGACATTAATATTACCCTTATCCATAAGGTTTTAGTTGATGAAGGCTCTAATATTAATGTGAAATATTTGTGGCTCATCTAATAACTTGGTTATAACAAGGATCATCCCAAACAAACCCACCTTACCTATCATGGATTTGATAAAACTATTTAAAAGCCACTTGGTTGTATCTGGCTTCCCCTAACAATCAGACCTCTAACAATCAAACCTAAGATCATTCAAACTAAACTTATTGTCCTTTATTTTCCCTTATCTTATAACATACTCTTGGGTCTCTCTTGGACTCATAGAATGAGGGCCATCACTTCTTTTGGTAGCCAATGCATCAAATTCTTACATAATGGCAAATGGTATAAGCATGAGTTTGATCCCAACCCTTGGAGTATTCAAATTCTTACTTAAAAATGTCAATATCATATCCCTGCCATTCATACAATTAATAGTGCTCCCTTACCTGAGTTCATCAACATCAACACTAATTTACAAGTCACTCTTGCTTATTTAGATGATGATGAACCTAATGACTTGAAACATACTTGCAACACTACCAAACTCCCTCCTTATATTTTAGAGTGGCTCCCTCCTTATTTATTATCTCATGATCATATTATACCTCTCATTGATGGGATCACTAATTTTCCCCCTCATACAATCCTTAATAACTTTATTTACCATAATATTCCTTCACTTGTAATGATTATGTAGTGGCCAAATTATTTCAAGATCCTCTCATCATGTCTCCATGAAAATTAGTAACATTGGGACTTCACCTTCTAAAACTCCCCTTGAATCTCAAGCATGTATCATTTATCCAACATATGATGATAACTACATAATTTCCCAAGCTCACTCTTGAGATTTAGATGTTCAACATTATCAAAAAACCTTAGCTCAAATACATGTTTTTAATCAATATGTTCATACCATTTCCATTGATCATGAATTAGATCCCAAAGGTCATGTGCCTCCTATTAATTCTCCACTTCTTGATACTCCTTAGGTGGTAGAATAAATCATACATTTTGAATCTTTGGAAATTAGTGCATCTTATCTACCACCTATAGATCCCATTATTACATCTGATCCTTCCTCCATCAAAGAAACTAATGATACACCAATCTCATCCAATCCATATACTTCTCTTACTCCCAAGATTAAATTAGATGCCAAGGCCACATATGTCCATTATATACATTCCAAATATGATCACCATGGTAATCAAATTCTTGATCTCAAAGTATATGTTGAGTATTATGGTCCTCTTCCCACTTTGCCTAGCAATGAAGTTATTCTTGAAATACTTCATGCCCAAGAACCTCAACTTCATCGATAACATCACAAACTTGGGAATTTTAAAAACAAATCCCCTTGTTTTAACAACTCCATTATCAGCATTGATCCTAAATTTAATCTAATTTTTTCTTTACCTAATGCACCATACCATTTCCAATATGGTAATGTTATGCTCATTAAAGACACTACTCGTATTGAATATGGTACTCCATCATGCGCTCGACCAATTATAGTTTCTTGTGAACTCTCACCTACTGAACATAATAAATTTAGTCTATTCTTTGATAAATATCATGAGATATTCAATTGGTCCTATGAGGACATGCTTAGTATTGACCCTAGAATTATGGTACACAACATCATCACTTATCTTGATGCCAAACCTGTGCATCAAAACTTACATAATTTTTCACCTAAAGTTCCACCTTATGTCATAAATAAATTATCAAACTTCTTAATTCTAAATTTATCAAATTAGTGGACTATTTTGAATGGGTTTATAACATATTTCCTATTCAAAAATGATTACCATGGTCATTTACATTTGCATTAATTTTCATAATCTAAATCTTGTCCAAAGATAATTTCCCTCTACTTTCAATATATGCCATTATTGATTGTGAAATGATATCTCTTATGGATGGAATCTTGGGCTACAATCAAATTCACATTGCTCCTAAGGACCAACATAAGACCACTTTCACCATAGAATAGGGAACCTATTGCTATGTCAAAATTCCCTTTGGCCTAGAAATGTTGGCCCCACTTATCAATAGGTGATGATTCATATTTTTCATGATATTATCCACAAAATTGTAGAAACCTATCTATATTACCTCATTACTAATTCTAAAATTTGTAAGACTCTTCTTTATGATATTCCATCATCTTCGATCATCTTCTTAAATATAAATTTTGACTCAATCCTCATAAATGTGTCTTTGATGTCACATCTATAAAATTGGTAGTATGCATAGTCTCTCTCTATATAAATGATGTTGACCTTGCCAAAATTAGTGCAATCATCAACATACCCATCCCTCAATCTATTCCAAACATGCGCACTTATCTCAGTAAACTTGGGTAAATTAGATGATTCATCCCCAAAATGGCTAACCACATCCACTCCATCAATTCTCTTATTAAGAAAGGTAATGTTTTAAAATGGATGGATCCTTGCCAAAAATTCTTTAATAACATGAAAGAATCATTGCTTCACCCACCTACTCTTCATCCTATTTCAAATGATCAACCTTCGATCCTATATACTTCTTCTACACCCATATCATTTGGGGTAATGATTGACCAATAAGATGATATTGGAAGAGAGTATGCCATATACTATATCAGTCAAGGCCTCAATGATTATGAGAAATGTTACATAAAAGTTTAACATGATTTCCTTGCCATATATTTTATAACTAAAAGGCTTCAACATTACATGCTTTATAAAACCACTTATGTCATCATTCATTTTGACCCCCTTCATCACGCCTTCTTCAAAGCATTTCTTCCTAGAGATAGAATTATCAAATGGATTGATCCTCCTTATGGAGTTTGATTTCCAAATCATTAATCAAAAAGTTGTTAAAAGACAAATCATAGCTGATCAACTTGCCACAGCTCCTGTACCTACTACTAATCACCTTCAAGATAGTCTTCTTGATAATAATATTATCTATATTGAATGTCTCAATCAAGCTATTGTTCTTAAAGATTACTTCCATAACTTCATTATTGATCTTGAAGCAAGTAACCTTAATGAATGTGATATCCTCCTCAATACTACTAAACCAAAAATAGTTATCAATAACTTCTTGAAATTAATGTCGACTTACATGAGGTTACTTAGACTCTTCACTTTGATGGTGTTAAATGCCTTCAAAGATCTAGGGTAGGTTTCATTCTCAAAAATCCCCTTGTAAAAATCATCCCTTTAGATTTTTACTTAGCATTCGATGTCACTAACATCATGGTAGAGTTTGAAGCTCTAATCTTAGGCATAAGAACTGCTCTTGATTTAGATATCCAATACCTATATGCCTTAGGTGATTCTTAGCTTATTTTTCACCAAGTTAATGGTGATTACTAATGAAAAAGTGAGAATCTCATTACTTATCATTAAATTTCAACTACTCTCACCAAATATTTCATTTCTTTCACTATCGAGCCTATCCTTCAAGATCAAAATTCTATTGTTGATTTCCTTGCTTCTTCAGCATCTCTTTTTCATCTTTACCAAGTTCTTTCCAATCCCACTTTTTTTTATCTAAGTAATAAAATATCCATCTTCTATTCAACCCCAATATTTTCTTATCTACCACATTGAGGCTATCACCATTCGTTAAAACCAATGGTACAAAGACATCATTCAATTTTTAGAACATCAAACTTATCCTCCCAACTTAGACTCTCATGAAAAGACTTGCATTCAAAAACAAGCTTTTAAGTATGTATTTTGATACAACATCTTTTATTATCACAATGTTGAAGGTACATTACTTCATTGTATTATGCAATATGAGATTCCTCCTCTTCTTGAATAAGCACATGGGGGCATTTGTGGTGGACACTATAGTGGACATGCTACAGCCAAAAAAATTCCTACATATGGGATACTTTTGGCCCACTCTTGAAAAGTATGCCATAAAATTTTCTAAAAAGTGTACTCCTTACCAACTTCATGATTATCTAATTCATTCACCTCCAATTGAGCTTCAAACTATTGAATCTCCTTGGTCATTCTCCATGTGGGGATTAGATCTCACTGGCAAATTACCTCATTCTCAAGATGGGCATGTCTTTATAATCATAGCTACCAAATATTTTACCAAATTGGCTAAGGCTCTACCCCTCGTTAATGTTACTAGTACCACCATCTCCAAATTCATCTTTAATAAAATCTTTTTCCACTTTGGTATCCCTCATATTATCATTTCAAATAATGGTGGTAATTTCAAAAATAAATATGTCAAACAACTCTGTGTTAAATTTAAAATCAATAACAAATTCTCTACACCTTATCATCCACAATGCAATGGTCAATATAAGGTCACAAATAAAAAATTTAATAAAATTAACCAAAAAATAATTCATGAAATCTGCATAGATTGGCACCTTTACCTCTATCATGCTCTTTGGGCCTATTGCACTAACATACAGACTACCACTGGGGCAATGTTGTTCTCTCTAATCTATGATTCTGAGTTAGTTCTTCCATTAGAATTTTATCTTCCCTCTCTGTATATATCTATTCATGGTATCATACCTGATGAAGAATTATGTGAAGCTAGCCTTCATGCCCTTGATCTCCTTGATGAACGTTGTCTTTAAGGCCCATATTTCCAAACAACATAACAAATAAGTTAAAGTTTACACATTTAATGTTGGTGATAGTGTCCTTAAATTAGACTACACTCATGACAAAGAAGTTAAATATTCCAAAAAATAGTGGGTCCCCTATTTAGTCAAAGATATTCCTGGTCCAAGTGCCTACCACCTTCAAACCAATGAAGGTCAAATTTTCAAAGAGCCCACCAATGCATAATTCTTTAAAAAAATATTTTGCCTAATCCTTCCCTTCTTTTCATGTTTTCTCTATGCTATCTATCTAACACTTTTGTTAAGTTACTTACATGAGTCTCACCCTTTACAGTAGTTCTCTAATTTCGCAAACCTTAGTCCTTCCTTTTTGGTCTCTTGGTTTCCCTTTTTCTCATGAGTTTAATTGTAAAACTATGGATAGGACTTGGTCTTCCTCATGATGTACTTTTATCTTCTTTATTTTCTCACTTTTTACACACTTTTTTTCACCCCTTGGGTTTCTCTTTTGTGAGTTGAAGTGTAAGACCATAGATAGGATTTGGCCTTCCTCAAAAATACCATCTTTTTCTTATCCCATTTATTTTTTCAATACTTTTGTCACCCTCATAGGTTTCTCTTTTATGATTTTTAGTGTAAGACCATTGATAGGACCTGACCTTCCTCATAAAATCGCCATCTCTTCATTCTTTTTCTAGAATGTGTTTTGTAATGGTTACAAGTTCTTGACCTTTGTTCTCAGCTTTTGGTTTTATTTATTTTGATAGATGAAAATTGTACAAAAATATATGTTAGCATGTTTTCTTACATTTACCTCATTCTTATGATAAGGAATCATATTTTACTATCATTTTATCCCTTTTTCACCCTTTATCACATTTTTTGTGATTTGAAGTAATTTAAACTATTTCATGTTTCATTTTTCTTTGTTTCCTTTCATTTTATTCCACATTGGATAAAACAAGGTTGAAGTCAAGATAACACTTTTATTTCACCTAAATTTACAAGACTCTTAGATACCATGCTCTCTAAATTTCTCTCTCTTAGTAACCAAGTCCCAAGTATTCAAATTAAAGTCATCTTTATCACCCATGTTTGTTTTTCCAAATCCGTATGGAGGAGGAATACAAAAAGGCATCAAGAAAGATAAAATCCAAATCATTTGAAGCAAAAGGCAACATAAAAATATCAAAAGTCAAAATCACACCAAAAGACATGATTACAATCATATTTCCTATCTTTAATCAAAGTTTAAACTCCATAGTTGGCCTCACAATAGAGCCAAGGTCCATTAAGATACGGTAGGCTAGTAGATTGGAATAATAGAATTCAATAAACTATGTGGTGCTACCTACTTTCTCACAGAAGTACCTAATCTTCGTATTAAACCAATGGCTCTATAAGGGGTCCTAAGGAATGGAGAACACGTTGTGTGAAATTAGGTATATTTTAATTTTCATGCATATAGCCTTCATGGGATGATCTACATACTTCATTTATTGACCTAAGACTTATGTGTCTAGGAGAAGTTCTTTAGATTCCTTAATGTTGAAAGTTCTCTTGTTTTGACAAACCTAATTTGAGTGTCTCAACTTTTATAAAGAGTTCCTCTAAATTGATTTTTCCTTCATTCTACCCTCCAACCATTTCATTTCCCCCTTAACAAGCATGTGTAATTCTAAATCTATTTTCCTTTATTCTAAACTTCCTTCTTCTTCACATCTTAAAAACATGTTATCACTAATTTTTTACAATTTCATCTATCCTTAGAGAAAAATAACATGTTTGAGCAACTATGATTATTTTCTTTACACCATGGATCTACATTTCTAGATGTACTTTGCTTCTTTTTATCATTTATCATTATTATACTACCCTTTTTATAAACACTTGAGTTTGTTTCTATCTTCATGTAATTTTTCCATTGTTAAGTGAGGTTGGCTTATTACTTCTCACTCATCAATGTTGTTTTTCCTTTTATTCACCCTTTTCCATTGATGATTGAGGAAGGATTATTACTTCTCAGTCATCAATGTTGTTTTACAATTTTTGCTTACCCATCTTTGTTTAAGTAAGGATTGTTACTACTTTCACATTGATGTTTGATTACCATATTTTTGACATGTATCCTTGGTTTGACTTGGTGAGTTTGTATTTATTACTTAAGGTTTACTTGTTTGAGTTTTTCAATCTTTAGTAGACTTGGATTTTTGATTACCCAATTTACTTTAAATTTTGACTTGGTCATTTGGTCTAACATATCACTTGTCATCCCATTTTTCCAAATTTACAAGTAAATCTCATCCACATAGCACCAGTTATCTTGTCTTTGCTACATTTATTTATTTTTCCTCTTTAGTTTTATATTCTTGGGTTTTTCAAAATCAATCTCTACGCACTCCATAATCAAAACTATAAACATAATAGATAAACATCCAATGATAAAGGTAAGTCAAGGTACGCATACATTTTACCATTTAGTTATTTCCCTTTTTATCATTTAATTTTAGTTATTTTTTATTTAAAATACTACAAAAAAATTTAGCCTCAGTGTTGTGTGTTATAATGTTTCTTTCTTGAAGCACCATCCCCTATTACACCTAAGTGACACATGATGAGATTCGAGTGGGGCATATGTATACACAATATTTTTACATTTTTATCAATTATTGATGCTTTATATCTTATAGGAACCCATTGAGTCTCCATCTCTCTAAGTTCATGCCCTAAGGGGTGCATTGAGAAAGGGGTGGGAAAATAATTGGTGTTTTGTAGGATTGTTATTTCTTATTTCCACTTATTACCAATCCAAATAGCTCTTAAAACATTCCCCTAAGCTATTATTCCTCTTTTGCACACTCCTCTAGTATTTTACTACCTTTCATACATATTTTCATAACTTAAAACCCCTTTCAACAATTTTTAGTACTAGGTCAATTAGGTCAACCTTGTACTCTTAATGGTGAAACTCATATAGGGTCTAGGTTGACTCTTGACTAACCTAGCCTATGACCTAGTGAGTTTTTGTCAATATTAGTACTAGGTCAACTAAGTCAACCCTATAAATCAAAATTTTTGAAAGGGATTAAGGTTAAATATTCCTATATATACAAGATCATTTCATCATTATTAGAGAGACATCAAGAGCTATTATTCATTTACATTTCTTTACAATCTGCTCTTCCACCATTCTACTTGAGGAGTCTTAGATTAGTGTTTGTACTTGGAGAATATAGTCTTATGGAGAATTATTGGATGTTTTGGCATTTATTAGTGATCCTTAAAAAACACAATAACCTATTATGGATCCCCTTAATCTAATGGATAGATTGAGTCTCAACACATTCATCTTTAGGTAAGTATTCTCTAACTTTGCTCCTCTCTTTTGTAGATATAAGTAGCATAAGTATTGGATTTTGAATAATATTACTCTTCTTATTCATATATTAAGGTATTATTCATATATAGCTTAATTGATATTATCTTATGCATGTTTACCTTCTTTTTTTTACTAACGTCCATATTGTGTCACAAGCTTTGGTGAGCATTAGATTAGATTTCTTTGCTTTACTTTTTATTAGTGTTGTGAATATGAAAACATACGGCTTAGTTAGGTTTATTGCATGATTTTTATTTAATGGAGGCTTTGGAACCCTCCTTAGTATTATTGTTATGATAATTTATCCCCTACTTACGTCTAATAGAACTTTATATTGGTCATGTTCTTGATTATTTAATATATCCCCAATCAAAAGTGTAAGTAGGATCTAAGTTCTCCAAGCTAAGATCAATTTATGGATATGATGAATTTTTGATTGCATACACTATGAACCCTAATAGTTTGTTTACCCAAGGTAAATCCAAACACACATTTATTAGGGTTTAGCCTAACCTTATATTCTTGAATCCTCTCAAATATTTTCCTTAAGACCATAGGATGCTTGGATCAATGTTTAGACTTTCCCAAAATATCATCCGCATAATCTTGTATAATATCATGCATCATGTCCTAGGATATTAATGTTATATCCCTTTAATATTTATCTCCTAAGTTTTTAATACCAAAAGTCATCACTTGATAACATAAATTCCCCCATGGAGTGATAAATGCATTTTTGTGTTGATTTCCAAGAGCAATTTTAATTTGATTGTATCCATAAAAACTATCCATGAGGAATAGCATCTCATAACTTGTAGTATAGTCCATGATCATGTATATATTCAGTAAGGGAAATTCATATTTGGGGCATGATTTATTTATGTCCTAGAATTTGGTGCAAATTATGATGCCTCCCTATAGCTTGGCCATGGGGATAATATTAGATATCCATGTAGAATAATAAATTGGATGGATAAACCCAACTTCGAAGAATTTTTGAAACTCTTATTTGACCAAGAGAGCCACCTTGGGATGCATCTTGTGAAGTTTATATTTAATTGGTTTTACATTTGGATGAATAACTAAATGATGCCCTACCAAGGTTTGATCTATCCCTAGCATGTTTGAATAACTCCATGCAAATACATCTATGTATCTTTGAGATGCTCAATAAGGATTTGTTGTTCTTTAGATGTAATAATTGACCCTAGTTTAACCATTTTAAGACTTTAATTTGTTCAAATATTGACTTCAATAACCTCCTCAATGAGGGAAGGTGACTAGTCATGTAGATATGTTAGGGTTGATGGTAATTCTTATATTTCTAAAGAAATTTTATCTAGGATCTTTGTGTCTAATTCCTTGTAGGATTATGACTCATCAAGAGTGGGTTGGATTTATTCTATATTTGGGGAAGTGTTTTCTTCTTCATATTCATCTTCTTTAATTTTATTTAGAGACATTTATTTCTCCCTAAAATATGTATATGTATTTAGACTGATAGAGAACCCTTTTTTATGGTCTCCTGATGGCATAAAATCTCTTGCCCCTAGATATTTGATAATTTATTCATCATTTTGAAACATATAAAAAGAATTATCATTCTTTTGATCCTAATCTATAAGGGTGGGACAATTAATGGAGATGTTGATAGTGGAGATGATGTTGTCATGGAAGATATTGGTGGTAGCCAGGTCCTCATAAAGGCTATAGATGGAACCTATTTTGATTTCTTCATTAGAGGTTGACTTCTCAATAATTGAAGAAGTGTCCAATATGATAGTTCTTATATCGATACCCAGAGGTTTGTAGCCTAAACTAAGATGTTTAGGTGTTATTTAAACCCTATAGGATCAATCCTATCATGTTTATCTATTCTTATTCCTTTACCCTTATAATTCATATTTTGAAGAATTTGTTAAAGTTAAGGATACTTATATTATGGAACTCTAAGGCCTCATCATCAAGAATTAGTCATGAATCATCTTATTCATCCAAGTATTCTTATAATAGCATGTTTGCACTAGTAAAGGCCATGGATCTAAATTGATAAATTATGATATTATCTTTCCTCATGATAGGGGACCCATAGCTACATGGGGAGAGTGGTAGGTCTCCAACATAAAAGGTCTTGTATTCATACTCTCCAAAACCTATAGAAGTGATCTTAAGATGAGTGATGTCTGGGGATTCATTTGAAGCAGGTGTTAAATCATCAGGGTGGATATACTTTGTATCTTTTGGATTATGAGTGAAACTATAAGTGTTTAAGTAACAATAAGTGGGATGGGATTGGTCCATTTGATATCTATAAAAGTGTTTTATTTCCCCTGGGATGGTAACTTGCATTCCTAAATAAGGGGATTTTAAGCATTAGTGGTGGGTAGAGTGAACTACTCACATTTTATGGATCCATGAGCATCCCAAAAGTAAATTACATAGAAGATCAACATCCACTATATGAAATAAAGTTTGGTGGACTATGGGCCCCACATTTATAAGAAGATAAATAGTTCCTATTGATGGCCTTTCATTATCATCATATCTTGTGATCATTATGAGATTAGGCCCTAATAAAGACTTAGAGTACTCCAACTTGTTGACAAAGTCTATATTGCACAAATTTAAAAGTTGACCCTCCATCTATGAGTACCGATGGGATCTTATGATTAGATATGGAAATTTAAATGAATAATGGATAGTTATGGTGTGATCATATAGGTGGCATGTCTTGTGCACTAAAATTAATCTTTTGGGAAGGAGATAAATGACCCACCAATGCCTAAAATTGACTAGTATCAATATCTCTAAGTTTTTTGAGTTTATTTAAGACTTAATTAAGAATCTCCCAATGTAACATGATGTCTTAAGAAGATCCATAAGATATATTTGGTTTGGAGTCTTCTCAAGTTGTTGGATGATTTCATATGGTTTAGCGAAAGAGGTCAAGACTTTTTTAGAGATATTGACTTTTTGAGATGCTGAAGTGGATGGGTCCTTGGGAAGTGCTCTAGGAATTATAATTTGGTCATGTCGTGTAATTACTACATAGTCAATTGTTGCCCTTTTAATTTTAAGAATGGTGGGTGGTGGTTGTGTGGGCTCTTATGGGCACTAAATTTTAATGGTATTGATATAATGGTATGGAATGGAATGATAATTGGTTATGTTTGAAGTGGAGGCTTGACCCTAATCCTTAAGTGGTTTCTTTTACCTATAATCATGCTTAGGTAAGGGGTCCTAATATATTACTAGTTATTGATTCTTGGATTGACTGGTCAAACTCTTCCCTTCTAATTTAATATCCCTTTTATCAATCAAATCTTAAATATAGTGTTTTAATTGCATGCATTTCTCGACATCATGTCTCTTGACTCTATGATAGTGATAAAATTCATCTTTATGATACCAATCCAGTCATGGTTTACTATCATCCAGTGGTAAAATTTTAGGGAGAGTAATCATATTTGAATCTATTAATTTTTATAGGATCATATTCATGGGTACACCAAGACTAGTTAGAGGTCTTTTTCCCATTCAGGGTTTTGGCTTTCCCTGTGGTACCCTAATAGCGGAGACATTATATTTGTTAGTAGGGAAATCTTTATACACTATTCAAACATTTTTATAATTTTTTACTCCATCCCTTAAAACATTTTTATTTTTATTAAAGACCTTAGGCTTACCTAAAAAGGCATTATCTTGATTCTAAATCTATTTGTTTTAGGTATATAATTTAATGGTCCCTTTCTCAATGAGTGCCTTTTCAATTTGAATCCCCTTTTCTATGATCTCATTAAAAGACTTGGCACTTGTAACTTTAGTTGATATTTTAATTTAGTTTTGAGATTGTTAATGAATATTTTGGCCAACTCTTTCTCAGGAACCATGTAATGAAATTGATTAACAAGGCTTATCCAACATTATAAGAATGAGTCTAAGCTCTCTCCATTTATTTTTTTAGTGTTATAAAGATCTATCATAGTCGTGTCATGTTCAATTTTGAAGGAGAAGTGTCACACAAACTTTTTTATTAATTTATTGAAGCTAGATATGGACCCTTTAGGTAAATTCATAAACCATTCTAATGTGAGCCCCATGAGACTTTTAGGGAAGAGTATAAGAAGGTAAGCATCATCATAGGAAACCTCGTGACACACTACATATGATTATTATACATGGTCTCATAGATCCCCTTTCCCTCTATATTTTTCAAATTTTTGGATCTCGAAGTGTGCTGGGAAAGGCACTTTCAAGATACTCATGGCCAAAGGAGATGTGCAAAAGTATTCATGTTTATATCTTTTTGCTTGGGTGTGAAGATCAATCATTTGAAGAGTCTCCTTCATCATCCTCCACTCTTGAGAAAATTAGGGGTCTATTAGGGGATTGGATGCTTTTTATTGACTCATTTTAGGCCTTGAGTGATCGAGATGGGTACTTCTAATAGGTTATCTTGGTGAAGTAGGTCCTTTAGTTTGAGCACAAATTTGAGAGGTAAGGGAATTAATTTGTTAGATCAATTGGTATAATCAATCATTCAAGGTGGTTCTTATCCTATTAACCTCAACATGGTTATTTTATTGGGGGTTTTGTTCTTCATTAATTTCTTGTTCATGATCCACAAGATTATCTTCTTCTTATTCTTGGTTGACATTAGTTTGATGAGGTTGAGTGTTAGGTCTAGTGGATGGGTAGATAAGATGTTGTAAGAGGATTGGGTCAAATGTAGAGGGTATTGTGCCCCCATTACAATGACCTATTCAATAATTTGATCATGGTTCTCACAAAGATATTGGTCAAATTAAGACCTAACCTAATCACTATGGAATAAATCATTTGTAAACTAGTCTTCCTCTCCAAGGGTATGCATGTCACTATGTGTGTCATCATTATCCCAATTTTGTTAACCTAGATTCCCAGAGATGTCATTTTCATAATTAAATCCTTATCTTGTTCTTATAATCTAGGCACAGGTTTTGATAGGCATGGTGGATAGTACAAGTGACACAAGAATAATGATTAGGTGTGACTTTGATATAGGTTGATGGGAGAGAAGGTGACTTTGGATACTAATTTTGTCTAAAACCCAAGGCTAAAAGTGATCAATAGAGGTGAATTACTTTGGTGTTTAATTTGTTTTTGAGGATATGAATACTATAATGACTAAACATCACCAAAGTAAACACCTTATAAGGATTCAATCTAGAAAAAAGACCAAGAAGATAATATAACTAGATACCTTTCACACTTATCAAGGTGATGATTAGATGGGTGATAGGTATAAATAGGTAGGATGATGAGATGATGGGTGTTATACTCAACCAAACAAGTTTGTAAACAAGGATAGTTTGATTTTTAATGATGACTAGGATAGAGAATGATGAGTAACCACTAAAGTTTTTGGTTTCAAGACAAAGGCTTAATATCTAAAGGTGTGAATAGTGATATGAAATGATTGGTTTTGATTCTAAGATGGGTTATGTCCTAAGGGTATGTAAGTGTTTTTTATGAAATGGATAGGCTGACTCAACTCATAAATAATATGGGCCTTAACATAACACACCCACTCATGAGCCCTATTTTTTATCAGCCAGATGTGTGTGCAACTTGATGCCTACACCATTTAATGGATTCACATATAAGGGTGTGGGATAGTGACCAATTATAGAATCTACCTAAACCTATAACCCCATCTACACTTGATGGTCACTTAGGAGTTGATACTAACTATAGTAGTAGAGTACTTGTTACAGCCAATAGGTCTTATGTTAGGTATACACAAAGGTGTCTAAGGGAATCCTTGAGATACATATTGGTATATGGGGCCCAAATCTATGTAGGTTATTATCTAATGTTTGGTTCATATAATTAACTCTTCCCCTTCATGAATGACATATATGGGGTTAATCACTTAGCTTAATGACAACTATCCTTGATACTTATATTGTGGTGGAACATAGAGTTTAGTTGAATGCAAAGTGATGAAATCTGCATCACCAACCCCTAGTGACTAAGCAAGTGTGTGAGGATGAATTCCAAATCATGTGTTATCCTTATACAAAATGGGTTTATATATAAACAAGATTAATTTATCCAATTTATTACCTATTTGAGGAGGTTTAAAATAATCAAACAAGACACACAAAACATATATACAAGTATAAGATCAGAAGGTAAGAACAAAATGATATTAGCTACAAAATATACTTTTAGATTTTTACTAGTAGTTAAAAGAGATATAACCTAATAATATATCTACTTAATGTTTTAAGTCAAAATTGCTTATCTAAAACCAAAATCACTTATTTTTATACAAAATTGTTATTTCACAAATGGTGGTTTTACACAAGATAGCCAAAGGGGTATGAAGGGAAGTTTGATATCTCTTCAAACAACCCCTATTTTATTCCTATCAATAGGCAACAAAAAGCACAAAGACAAGTAAAATATTGTTATCAAACTATGCTAATGATTTAGATCACCAATTAATAACCATGATTATGAAGGGTAGTATCATGACTCTTATGATAAAACCATGACTATGTATCTTTGATATTACGTGAAAAACTATGAATGTCTAGGGATGGTGCTTCTCATTTCTTGCACATGTAAAATGATCACACAGAGATAGGTAGATGTTAAGTAGTCAAAAGGTTAGCAAGTCAACTTGATAGTTTTAATTAAAAATACAAAATCACAACTTATGAATGTAATATCGTGACTTTTATGATGATATCATGACTGTATTTTTTTGATATTGTGCATTGAGTGTGAGGCTATTAGGGCCAATGTCTTTCCTTTCCTACACACAGAAAATAGTCTTTTTACCCCTAAAATATAAAAATAGTTTGATATATACCCACAAAAGATCAAAAATCTATGCAAAAACTAGTTATGTTTGGTTTAAAACTATAGTATGCAAAACTGCGAGTTAAGATGTCAAAACCATAAATTTTAGGTAAAATCACTTTTCATGAATCTAAATTATTGTAGAAAGCCTAGAAACATATCAAATAGCAAACCATTAGTATTCAAAATGGTTATTAATGAAAAATTGATACTTTTATGATAAAATTGTCACTACAATACCATGATTTGTGGAGTAAAATCACTCTTTTGCCTATACATAAAAATTTGATCAAATTCAGAGCTTGTTCTTCATCTAGTCAATCCTACAAGTTGTCAAAACACTTCTAATAGGAAAGAGAGTTATATTGAAGGGATCATCCCACCATGGTCACCAATGTATTATCATAATTTTTAATTATTGATAAAAATTACTATATTTAGTAACTTAAACCCAACAACACAATAACATCAAAAGTAGGGAATAAAGTAACAATCAGTCAATTAAGCATGAAATCTTACCATCACCTTGTCCCCGCATTTAGAGACTTATATAATCTTAGAGGAGCTTCCCTATTTCTAGAGGTTTATTGATTAGTTTAGGGGATAATGGGGGATTAGATGGGGATTAAATTAAGTTTAGGATTCATAGGGATGTAGGAGAAGCTAGGGTAGTGGCTAGCTAGGGGTAGTTTAATAAATATGAATTTTAAATTTGCAAATGAGCTAGAGGGTAGATTAGTGGCTAAGTAGGCTAGTTAGTAGGTTAATGGGGTAAATAATTGGTTATAAGGGTATAGAAAGGTTTATGGGGTGTAGAGGATGTTGTATAAGAAATTTAGATATTAGTTAATTGGCTAAGGCTTATGATTATTGGAAAAGTTATTAGGTTTAATAAAATTATTAAGATGAGCAGATTTAAGTGCATATAAATTTGTTATAAGTTGGGTAAAAACATCTCATGCCTACATATCCTGATAAGTAGTCTTGCATCAAATAATAATTGATCCCTAGTATACCCAGTCCCCTAATCCCATTTATGTGATTTATTTCAATAATTAATAGGTCTAAGAGCATTTTATGATTTTTTATAAATTGGGGAAAAAACACAAAACCAGTGAAAACTAGCTTGGGCCTAACCCACTCCACCTTTAACTAGTATATTATCCATTTCCTCTATGTGCTCATCAATTCAACTAATTTTAGGCTTGATTTTTCAACCTAAAATATCAAAAAATTCTAAACCTAATTTTCACAAATGAGGTCCATTCTTGGCAAGTTTTGAATATATAGTCTTTTAAAACTAGTCATTGTGATTTAAAAACTTTCTATTTCTAGTAGTTTCTTTTATTAACTCATGTTTTATATATTTTAGATACTATTGTGGTTGAATTAACATGATTTGTGTTCCAAACTAACAAATTTTAATCATTTTATCTTTCCATATTGTGTTTTTTATTTTTTTTAGTTTTATAGGTACATGACACTTGGCATTAGATTCAATCCCTTAACAGAATGGTTCAGGAGGTATACTCATCCCCATGTAGATGGTAAGAACTTTCATCCAGTTTCTAAGTAAGTAGTATATTTTTTATTTTTTGTTAAATTGCACTTGATTCCTGTCTTTTATCTACAATATGCATAAAGTCTCATTTGGCTTCACTACACTACCAAGGTAAGTAAGGTAAGTATTTAAAACCCTTTCTTTCCCTGCCACACACCACTGCTCGAGATGAAACCCTCATAAATTCATTATAAGGTTCTATCCTGAGGGGGAAATATATATGCACCCAAAAATTACATATTATGACATTTCTAAAATGATTCCTTTTATTATGCAATGATCTCCAAAAATATACTCAAACTCAGTCCTACTTGACATTATCTATATTTTTTTCTTCTCTTTTTTGTCTTTGTAAACCTTAAAATTTGATTTTTTTGAGTATTTTTTTACTTAGTCTTTGAACTGTCTCCTTCATGATAAAACTACCACTTTTTTTGATACAACCACCACTCTACATTACAAAACTACCCTATTGGTCACACTTCTATTGTGGTGGTTTCATAATCATTGGTAAAAGCATCATTTTTACAATGGTTTCATAGGTGTATGTGGAATTTGTTTTATATAATAGGTGGTTTAATCATGGTTTGGGGTGGTTTCACAATCGTCACATGTAAACATGTTTCATCCCAGTTGATCCATTTTCAAAAATAGAGCCCAAGAGTTATTTTTCATGCATTTTGCATGTTTTTCTTTGCATTTTCTTCTTATTTTCTTTCATTTTATATCCATGATATACCATCTCACTCCCACTCTTATTTTTATCACTTCCTATCCTTCCTAATTTTAACTTTTAGTTAACCAATAGTTAAACCCACCCTTAAAAGCTCCGTGCTTAAGTATCTCAATTTTAGATGAATTTTCGATCCAAATTTTGCATTAAAAATTAGTGTTTTCAATATCTACAGACTTTAGTTTTCTTAATTTCAGTTTTGAAAAATATTTGTTCCATATTTGGTCATCTTAATGGTCATTATACACTTTTTTTAGAGAGGAGAATTCATTATAATCAACAACCAATACTTTACTATCTATTAATCTATCTAGCCATTATTCAGTTGCTTTTATTTTCAATTATTATGTTTCTCTTCATTATTTTCCTTTCATCATTTTGTCTCAAAATTATAAATACCATTAATTATTAATTAAGGAGCTATCATACCTGAGGATAATTTTTAATACAATAAATATTTGCTTCCAACTGGTCTCACCTTGATCAGGTTGGGGGTTTTCATTTTCAATTTTGTTTATTCATTTATTAGATTAGAGTAGTTTAAACTCCTTTTCATTCATTAGATTAGTTTTAATCCCAAAAAGTCATGGATAGTAAAACAAATATTTGTTTCTCTCATCTCTCATGCACTAAAAGTAATAGCTTATATCTTTATTATTTGCATTTGTATATTAGGATCTTTTTAAAGCACATAGTTTGCATCTAAACACTAGGTAAATTATAGAAACAATAAAACTAAGATTTTTTTTTTTTTTTTTAAAAATAGGTTTTAATAATCTTACATTCACAAGAAAACAAGTACACATACATCTAAAAAACTCTTTAAAACCTAGGTAAAATAAAGTTGATATCTTGGACCTAATTTTCTTCATTTGCATGAAATAATAATATTTTTTTATATCATAAAAATATAAAATCAAAAATTTAATTTCATAATTATTCAATATAAAATCATTAATTTTAGTGTGAGATCATTTAAATCATTAAAAACTAGTTTCGTTTGCACAAGCAAAAGAATTTCTAAATACTTGGAGGTTGTACTCCCTAGAGTTTGGATCTAATTTTTGTTTTGTTTTCATGTTAAAAAATTATCAATTTGAACAAGATTTTCATTCATATAAAATATTAAAATACAAAATAAATAACTTAATTTATCTTGCACATATACCAAAGCTTGCGTATAGGAAAAGATAAAAATCAGCATTTGCACTCTTAGTCTAGATTTCATTTTCTAGTACTGCATGCATCCAAAAAATTAAGAAAAGGATAAAAATAATCATCTCTTTCTCTTTTATTTAATTAGTTTTTATTTATTTAATTTACATAATTTCATTTTATCAAGTAATGAAATTTTATTATATTTTCAAAAACCTTTTCAAACTATGCACAAGTGTCACAACCATTTTAAATGAAAGCCTTGCCAGGATGAGCACAATAAAAAACCCTTGATCACACATTTAAAACATAAAACACCTTCCTTTCAACACATTTAATATTAAATTCATACTTAACACATTTCCAACCAATCTTTCCTTATCATTGGATGACACTCATGAAGCATCTATATCCTCATAGAGCTAGTTCATTCCCTACAATGCCTCCTCCTGTTCCAATAAGTTCACTTTAGAGAGATATAAATTTTGAGCTCAGGATGTAGGTATTTAATTTCACCCATATTTTTACATCTTATCCTTAGTAATATTGAAGCCTTAGATGAACAATATAGGCCCATATTCTAATAGATAGGACCCCTTCATATTATTTTGATCCGGGTAACAATTCAGGTGACAATTCAGGTGACAGTTCTACCCCAATTGATGATAAAACTTTTGGGAGCCATAACTTTTGCATTGTAGATCCAATTGGCTCCCTATTTGAATCATTATAAATTTAAGAATGAGTATACCATGGTTATATAGGTTAATATAGGTACCAACTCCCACATCTGTCTCTCTAATTAGTGCTAAGTAATGTAAGAGATTGGTGGAGAAGACAAAGCAATTCATTCTCATGGTGGTCAAACCACAGAAATCTATGAAGGTTGATGTTGTAGTCTTGAATACACAATCAACATAATAATAGAAGTAGATGGGACAAATCATAGGAGAATATGATGACTTATTCAAGTCACCCATGAGAGTTCCATTGCATTGACAGGTAAAACATTTTATCGATTTGATCCCAAGATCATCTTTGCCTAACAATCCTATGTATCATATATCAGTTTTGGAGAATGATCAAATAAAAATATAGATTTAGGAATTAATCCAAAAGGGTCATATCAGGTCAAGCTCTTCACCCTATGGTAGTTTGATTGTCTTGGTACCAAAAAAAGATGGAATATGGAGGCTTTACATTAACTATCAAGCCCTAAATAAAATCACTATGAAGAATTACTACACCCTCCCTAGGATTGATGACCTACTAGACCAACTCTATGGTGTGAAATTATTTGCCAAAATTGATCTCAAATTTGTCTATCACCAAATTCCCATCGATCCCACTGATGTCTAGAAGACTAAATTCAAATCTAAGGATTGGCTCTTCAAATTCTTGGTTATGCCTTTTGGCTTAACTAACACACCTAAAAATTTCATGAGAATAATGGATGACATCTTAAGACCCTTCACCAACTCAATCATGGTTTTCTACCTAGATGACATACTCATCTACAATAGAACATGGGAGGAATATCTGCAACATGTTTGTAAGGTGCTTTAAACTCTTTGAGAGCACAAGTATGTAAATCTTGACAAATGCACATTCAGGATGAAAACAATTCATTACCTAGGGTATGTTGTGAATGAGGAAGGGGTCCATGTTGATCCAGAGAAGATTTAGGCTATTTTAGAATGGCCTACACCAAGGACCCTCATAGAACTTTGTAGCTTCTTAGGTCTTGCAAATTTTTATCATAGGTTTATTCTTGGATTCTCACATGTTGAATAGCCACTAACCCAGTGACTAAAGGAGGAGATAAAACTACATTTTAGTGGGTCAAAATACAACAAAGGGAATTTGAGAATTTGAAGAATAGACTTTGCTCAACCCCTATTCTTGCCTTGCCAGATTTGCATCAACCTTTCAAGTTGATGATAAATGCATTCAAATATGCCATGGGAGCTATCATCATGCAACATGGCCATCCTATTGTATATCATAGTGAAAATTTCACTAATATATTCAAGAAATACCTAACATATGACAAGGAGATATAATTATGTAAGCCTATAAATAATGGAAACACTACATCTTAGGGAAAGAGATGGTCATCTACACGAACCATAGACCATTGGAATTCATCTAAATGTAGAGAAAACTATGAAATGAGAGCCGCCAAATGTGGGCCACATATCTTTATAGCAATTCCATCTGATAATCAAACACAAAAAGGGGAGCTCAAATATAGCCATAGATTGTCTAAGCCACCCACCAATTACTGCACTCACAATAGTTCTTGACCTATGCAGACATGAGACTACCACTTGGGGTGCTATGTATGAAGCAGATCATGCCTTTTCTAATACATATTAGGTGATTCAAGAAGGTAAACATGTTTCTAATTTATATTTTCAAGATAATTTCCTCTATCATATGGGGCATATATGTGTTATAGCTATAGATCAATAGAAGATGATATGGGAAGCACATTTCAATAGGATAGCTGGACACTTTAGTGTAGAAAAGACATTGTCAATTCTTCAAAAACACTTTTATTGGCCCCATATGTGAAAGTATACGGAAAGGTACCTCAAATATTGCACCCCATGTGTGATATCCAAGCCAATAAATAATAAGTAAGGATTGTACACACTATTACCAGAACCAACTAGGCCTTGGGAATCTATCTCAATGGATTTTCTCTTAGGTTTTCCCACTTAAAAACATGGCAAGGATTGTATTTATATTTTATTTGATCATTTTTTAAAAATGTCTATCATGATTGCTTGTAATAAAAATATATCTATTGAAGAAACTACTCAACTATATTTTAGTCATGTATGGCTCCATTTTGGTCTCCCCAAGTCCATTGTCTTAGATCAAGATAGTAGGTTCTTGAGCATATTTTGGTCCACTCTATGGAAGATGACAGATACCAACCTGATGAAGTCCATAGCCTTCCATCCATAGACTGATGGTTAGACAAAAGTAATGAACTACTTGATTATTCACATGATTCAGATGTATCACTCCAAACATCCATGCACATGGGATGAGGGGATTATTTTCATATAACATGGATACAATCAAGCCCTGCATAGCTTGACCAAGCACAGTCCATTCCAAGTATGCTTTGGTTTCCAACCCATGGCACCAATTGATATAGCCATTCCATTATCCACCATGGAATACACACCTCATGGGAGATCTGAGGTAGCAAAAGTAACAAAGTTCATTGAACAAATGCAACATATCTAGTATCAAGTTAATGAAATCTTGGAGAAGATGAATCAAAAGTATAAGCAATGCCATGACAAACATAAGATTACACACCATTTTGTTGTTGGTGACAAGGTTTGGTTATGGCTTCAAAAGGAATGACTTGCAGGCCCACACAAAAAAATTTGGCCTCTGTGATATGGTATCTACACCATCACCAAAAAATTTGGAGATAATGATTTTGAGTTAAACCTACCAACCTACCTTGGTCTGCATCCAATACTCAATGTGGAGCTCCTCAAACCATATCATCCACCTCTGTTGGACACTTTAGTCATAGCAGAACAACTAGACATTGATGAGCTTGATCTATAGAGTTTTGCTCTAGTGAAAGAAGATCATATTACAGACACCTAGATTAATACAACAAGAGGATGCTCTATTACACTTTATCAAGTGGTCAAAATGGGCTAGCTTAACCACCAAGGTGAGTAGCTCATATATAATCAAATTAAGACATAGCTACCACAACTGATGAGGAATATTGATGTAATGGGGACCATTTCTTCTCAAAAAGGGAGGAATGATCTGGGAAATAATTCAGGTGACGGTTCTACCCTAATTGATGATGAAACTTTTGGGAGCCATAAATTTTTCACTATAGCTCTAATTGACTCCCCATTTGAACCATTAGAAAACTAATAATGAGGAGAACATGGTGAGATGGCACAGAGCTTTGTTCAGTGGTTTTTGACCCCCAAAAACCTAATAGAAGTGCCCCAAATTGAAGTTTTAGTAGTGCAGTCTAAAAATAGTTTCTAAAAATAGTAACTCCTCAAATTTTATATTTTTTTAAATCATGGAAGTCAAACCACTTAATCTCCCTTGAGATTAGTGACCCTCCACATCCTCCTCCTACTTTCAAAATGTGTATAAATGAATATGTAACCTGAAATGGAAATTAGACATCTCTTCCCAAAGATAAACATATAGTTGTATTGTGGTCTTGAGTAATAAAACATCTCTTCTCAGAGAATTCATTGTTACTGTGTTATTTTCATGTTCTTGAAATATCTGTCAATCAAAACTTCTAAGTTTTGGATCATATTCTTCACCAAGTCAATAACTCTTGAATTTGAGTCTTTTATCCCAATTTTATTTCATCATTGGGTTTAGCCTCATCTCATTTTATTTAGGATACACATAATCCATCCATTACATTAGTTTTATTGGCTATAACATTAGAAGTTGAGTGCATAGGTTAGTGTGTGCTTTTCACATGTACATAGTATCCTAACTTCACTTCTATTATGCTAATTAGGGATTGTAACATGTTGTTCTTCTCATTTA
This sequence comes from Torreya grandis, assembly GCA_037957365.1. NCBI lineage: Eukaryota > Viridiplantae > Streptophyta > Pinopsida > Cupressales > Taxaceae > Torreya > Torreya grandis. The sequence goes on along the minus strand of JARHVA010000014.1, from coordinate 11,200,316 downwards.
ACTCATTAATCATATCCCTGAGGGTTTACATATTTTTTTATTCATAAACCAATATATTCTTCATCCACCCTAAATTAACATTTACAGCTAAAGCCTTCTCAAATTTACCTTGCCTGGTCATTGCTTCACCTACACATGGTTAGTCTATTTTTTTCAGGGGGGAGGAATTGAATTTATAATTTCTACTTATGTAGAAAGGAAATATAATATATAAATCAATAAATGTACTCTCATTTTTTACAATAATTTATTACTTGACACCTTACCCAATAATGGCATAAAAATTTTGGGAACATGCAACTTACTTCTATCTTTGAGTTTGAGGACTAATAAATCCATGTGAGTGGGCCCTACCTTGATTAGACTTGGAGCTAAAATCTCTTCCTAATTAAAATATAATTAACTCAAAAATATATATTTATTAATCATCTATTTTTAATAATCAAGGAATTGTTATAGGTCTATAATAAATCCACTGACAATGTTATGTTTTAATTGTATATCCTTCAAATGCTTAACAATCTATTTTAGATGCCCTATGGTCTGGCACTCTTTCTTATATAAAGAGGTAGAGGTATTATTATATGAGTCAAAATCTAAGGAATTGAAACCATAAAAATAAACTAAGATAAAATAACATGAATAAAATAAAATATAGCTTGGTAAATAACATGTTGAAACCATGTGGAAGAAATGAAAAAGCAACAATCCAATGAGAATAAAGGTGTTTAAAATAATTGTTAATGCCTTGTAGCCTATAAAAACAACCTTATATAATTTTTTGAGTCTATTATAAGTGTTTGGATGGTGATAGTTAGTCTTAACTGTTCACAACTAGTGAATAGTCACCTACAAGAGAACTATAATCATGATTGCCCAAAAATATAGTAATGGCTATGGGTGCCCATATATATTTTCTCCAAATTAATAAAAAAAAATCAATGGATATTTTATATTCATAGTTGTAGGTTTAAAACATCTTTTAAGAAGTATATACTACATTTTTGACTTGCCATTAGTAATACCAAATGATAAAATCATTGAAACATACTATTTTATCTATAAATCATAATATTTAAATCATAACAATAAATATATGCACCATAGATAGATTTTATACTATTATAGACAATGCATAGGTGAGGGCTATGACAATGGTCAAATGAAATGGGTTTTGATGATAAATATATGTGATATGAGTTTTATTGCTTAACCTCATCAATGATGATGTAATATCTTTCTTAGACTCATGGGTTCCAAAACATCCATATATTCATCACGAGGACGTGACCACATCTACTTATATATAGTGTGTCAATCTATAAGGATTCATTGGTTAGCCTCACCTACTGATGCTAGACTCTTGAACTAAATAATTTATTTGTACATAGTTTACTTTATTTTCTTGCTTATCCTTGGTTTTAATTTCTTCTTGTGTGTAGCTTTAGTAAATTATTGTTTCTTATTTGACTTCCTTTCACAGTGATACCCCCTTGGGTTAGTCTTTGCTTACACTTTATTATGGTTCTCTCATCTATTTTAAAGTTCTTATTTTATTTATATATGGTTGTCTTTGACTTACTTATCTATTTTTTATCATGGTTTGTATGTTATTATTGTTAGGTTGTGGAGCTAAAAGCTTCAACCCTTTGCAAACTGAAGGAACAATGGTTGCTGAGATCCAGGAGCACCGGCATCGGCAGTAGGACCGACGTCGATAGTAGGACCGACGTCGGCAAAGACCAGTGCAGAAGGCCACCGACGACGGCAGGAAGTCGGCCGACATTGGCAGAACCAGACAAGCAGGGACCGACGTCGGTCGCCTATGTGTTCCAGAACTACTCGTTTCACGGATAGTTAGTTAAGTGAACAAAGAGTTTGCATGTTGAGACCAGTTAGAGTCTTGGGCTGCGAGGACAATTGTCTAAATTAAGAGTCTAAGTTATTGTTTGAGTTAGGGATCTATTTATAGACCCATTGGCATGTATTGTATAAGTATGAGATAGAAAGGAAGAGTTCCTTCTAGTTGTAAGATCTGTGAGTTGCAGGTTGTTGCAAGCTCATTGGGGATCTACATGTAAGTTTGGTCTTTGAATTGCAGGTTGCAGGTTCATGAGAGATCAGCTTGAAGTGCTATAGAGTGCTTGGTGTATCGGCAGGGTTATTACTGACTAGTTGGTGAGGTGAACACCAATTCTGTGTGTGAGTTGGTTGTTGGGACCGATTTTTTGTGTAGGAGAGTGTGTGTGAGAAGAATTACTGTACACTTGAGGTGTGGCTAATCTCTGTAAGGTGAAAGAGTGTGGCAGCTCTTTGTTGTATTCTTTTCTATATAGTGTTGATACAAGATAGTGTATTGTCTCTCATATTCTATGCTATTGGTGAATTCTAGTTACTTGTGTTTCTGGTTATTTCCGCATATTCAATTGCTTATATTTGGTAATCATACTGTGCTCTTTCTGAGGAGCAAGATCCTAACAGGTGGAATTAGAATAGGTGTGTTTGTTCTTGGATTTATCTTCCACCTCCCAACAAGTGGTATCAGAGCTTTTGGTTGGGATACTAACAGATTGGTGTAGATCTGGGTAGTGTGTTTTGATTACAGGTTACTCACAGGGTTTCTGTTTGAGTGGGAGTTGAGCAATGGCAGAAAACAGTCAACTACGAATGGAAAAGTTTAATGGCAAGAACTACCAATTATGGAGGATGCAGATTGAGGACTATCTGTATCAGAAAGATTTGTACTTACCGTTGGGTGGGGTTGCTAGCAAACCCTTGGATATGAAAGATGAAGAATGGGAGGTTCTTGATCGGAAGGCTCTGGGATCTGTTAGATTGAGTCTTGAATCATCTGTGATTTCCAGCTTATCACAGTGTAAGACAACGGTGGAGTTGATGGAATCTTTGGCAAATTTATATGAAAAACCCTCAGCTTCGAATAAGGTATTTCTTATGAAGCGTTTATTTAATTTGTAAATGTTGGAAGGTGGATCTATTCATAGCCATCTTAGTGATTTCCATGGTTTGGTAAACCAGTTAAGTTCAGTCAATATTGTATTTGATGATGAAATTAGAGCTCTCTTAATCTTGTGTTCATTACCTGAAAGTTGGGAAGGTTTGGCAATGGCAGTTTCTAATACTGTGTCTCCTTCAAAAGTCTTAAAAGTGGATGATATTGTGAGTGTGATCTTGAACAAAGAGATATGCAGGAAAAACACAGGTGAATCATCTGGAGATGCTTTGAGTGTTGAAGGAAGAGGAAGGCCAAGAGAGAAGATAGAGCGTGGGAGATCAAGGTCGAAGATGGGCAAGAGATCCAAGTCCAGGTATGGTAGAATAACCTACTGGAAATGTGGAAAGCAAGGGCACTTAAAGAGAGATTGCAGATCGGGTATAGATCAGCATGAAGAACATGAAGAAGAAGCAGATGTTGCGGGTTACATTGTACAGGATGCTCTGGTATGTTCTTTGGATAAAGTAGAATCTTGGGTATTAGATTCTGGTGCCTCTTTTCATGCATCCCCACATAGGGAATCTTTTCATGAGTATGTCCAGGGAGACTTTAGAAAAATTTGTGTAGGGGATGGTAAGCCTTGTCAGATTGTTGGCAAAGGCAAAGTGAAGCTGAAACTGCAGACAGGTAACACATGGGTGTTAAAGGAGGTCATGCACGTCCCAGTTCTGAAGTGGAATCTGATTTCTGTTAGAAGTTTGGGTGAAGAAGGTTGCACAGTAACTCTCACAGTAGACTCTTGGAAGGTTACCAAGGGTACACTTGTTGTAGCTAGAGGTAAGAAAGTAGGTACACTTTATCTATCTACTTGTTTCACTGATTCTCTTTCTGGGTTATCTACTTCAGCTGTAGATTCGGAGATGTGGCTTAATAGGCTTGGTCACATAGATAAGAAGGAGATGCTGGTTCTTGAGTCAAAGAGTATGCTTTCAGATTTGGAAGGCATGGATCGTGGTTTCTGTATGCAGAAGAAGAAGGTGAGGTTTCTTGAGGAATCCGATGTTAGTGACAAGAACAGGAAAGCCTTGGTTTTCAAGGAGAAAGTGACGGACAGAGTTCAGCACAAGATGTAGAGGAATTTTGAGTAGAGCAAGGGTGTTTTGGACAAGGGTTTGATCCAAAAGGAGCTCATGGGAAAAAGTTAGGTCTCATAAGAAAAACATAGAGACCGACGTCGGCAGGAAAATCGACGTCGGCGTCCAGACAGGGACCGACGTCGGCTATGTGCAGCCCGATGTCGGTGACTCAGGGCAGAGAGAGACCGGCGTCAGCCAGGGGAAACCGACGTCGGCATGGAGGCAGTCATAGGGAACCGACATCGGTCGGCTGTAGACTGAGATGTGACTGGCATCGATCACTGAGACGAATTTTGGGTGGACAGCAAGCTGTCATGGAGTCTCAAGCGCCCATATGGAGGACTGAAGGTGTAAGTAAGTTCTTAAATTCATCATTTCCCTTCTTTACACTACTTGTTGCTCACTTATGGCATAGGACTAGGAAGTTATTGAAGAAGCAGAATAGGTAGATCCAGGAAATAGTGGGAGCTAGGCATGAATGAGGATGTGATTCCTTGGAGGAGAACCAAACAGGTGTTTTGGGTAGTGTTGCCAGCTGGAAGTAAGCACTGAGAGATGAATGGATGCTAAGGATAAAGAAGAGCGGAAATGGATACGTGAGATGGAAGATCAGGGTATTTGATCTTGTATTAGCTGCAGGGCAATGGAGGTTTGATCATTGTGTTTCTCTTTACCAGGTTGGATAGTATTAGCTACACTATCCTATTTCTGTATGATGTGCTTGTTGCAGGGTTACATATACAGGTATTGCTAAACTAAAGGTAAAGCTAGTTCAGGGGTTTGTCATGGAGAATCTAGGAGCAGCAAGATTCTTTGGCATGAGTGTGTTCTAGAGACATGGTAGGTCATATGTTGACTTTGTTTCAGGATGATTGTGTGAAACCGGTTAGCACGCCGATGGTTAGATAGTTCACAGAACAGGTGTCTTGATTCACATAATGAGGTTGAATGCATGGTATGTACTAAACCTGAGTTTTCCCAAGTAGTGGGAGTTATCACAAGTTTGGAGTCAATCCGGGAAAGTAATACTGAAGGGCAGTTCAGTGGGACCAGCAGCAAGTGCACATGCTATGCAGGGTCAAGTTTTTTTTCTACATGGTTGTAGATGCAGATGTGGTAGGTGATTTGGATGACAGGTTTTGCACCACGGATTTTGTGGTGGTTGGTCTTCAAGGGTGATTTTGAAGATGGATACATAGCCAAGGGAACAAACTAGATGGTGTACAGGTACATGTACAGGTTGCAACTATTTATCTCCAAGTGGGAGATTGTTAGGTTGTGGAGCTAAAAGCTTCAACCCTTTGCAAACTGAAGGAACAATGGTTGCTGAGATCTAGGAGCACCGGCATCGGCAGTAGGACCGACGTCGGCAGAGACCAGTGCAGAAGGCCACCGGCGACGGCAGGAAGTCGGCCGACGTCGGCAGAACCAGACAAGCAGGGACCGACGTCGATCGCCTGTGTGTTCCAGAACTGCTCATTTCACGGATAGTTAGTTAAGTGAACGAAGAGTTTGCATGTTGAGACCAGTTAGATTCTTGGGCTGTGAGGACAATTGTCTAAATTAAGAGTCTAAGTTATTGTTTGAGTTAGGGATCTATTTATAGACCCATTGGCATGTATTGTATAAGTATGAGATAGAAAGGAAGAGTTCCTTCTAGTTGTAAGATCTATGAGTTGCAAGTTGTTGCAAGCTCATTGGGGATCTACATGTAAGTTTGGTCTTTGAATTGCAGGTTGCAAGTTCATGAGAGATCAGCTTGAAGTGCTATAGAGTGCTTGGTGTACCGGCAGGGTTATTACTGACTGGTTGGTGAGGTGAACACCAATTCTGTGTGTGAGTTGGTTGTTGGGACCATTTTTTTGTGTAGGAGAGTGTGTGTGAGAAGAATTACTGTACACTTGAGGTGTGGCGAATCTCTGTAAGGTGAAAGAGTGTGGCGGCTCTTTGTTGTATTCTTTTCTGTATAGTGTTAATACAAGATAGTGTATTGTCTCTCATATTCTGTGCTATTGGTGAATTCTATTTACTTGTGTTTCTGGTTATTTCCGCATATTCAATTGCTTATATTTGGTAATCATACTGTGATCTTTCTGAGGAGCAAGATCCTAACAGGTGGAATTAGAACAGGTGTGTTTTTTCTTGGATTTATCTTCCACCTCCCAATAATTATTCTAACCTCTCTATGTATTTTATTGTGCTAGTTTTTTTGCTTGTGGCCCTTTCCTTTGATTTTTGGCTCTGATGCCAAATCCTTTGCAATATTCCCTATGATGATAACAAAATAATTATTAATTTCTTATGCCCCAATGCACACATAATTTTGAGGGAAGTTATAGGTTAATATGGATCCCTCCCTTAATTTTCATTCTCATTTGTTGCCCCTTTATTTTCATCCTATCTAGTTGGTTTCTTTAATTGCTTCAAATATTTTAAAATTAGATTTTATTTATATTTGATTATTACATGGTTACACAACTTAGCATAATTTGTGTGGATACTAAAACTAAATATTTATAGCATCTCAGTCTTATAAATTTTATAAATATCAATTAGGGTTCCAGCCTTCTTTTTTAGACCTCCTTGTTCACAAAAGGCTTGCATTCATCATATTATGTGCCTAAATGATTATATCTTAGTCTAATACATATAATTTTTATGACCCAAGTATCCTATACCATATAAAATATTTAAAATCAGATAAACATACTTCATTGTTGGTTTCAGATCTATACTTATTTTCTAGCCTTCTAGACACTACTGATCATAGAGGGATAATACCATCAACGGTAGGGTCTAGAACCTTACCTAGTGTCTAGTAACCAAAATTTTTCCAAATTTAAAATGATTTAAAACCTATGGATCGGCCCATTTGTCTTATTAAATCCTACCATGAGATATTTTCAAAAAATGTTTTATAAATATAAGTATAATCTTTCTCATTCCTCATCTATAAAATACCAAGTAAACACATATTAAAGTTAAATTAATAAACTAAAAAAACATTCTAATCTACCTTATTCATCCTTATTTTCATATAAAACATAGTATTAGTCAAGTTATAGGTCTAAATCATTTAAATAATATCCCATGAGTGATATTTGTTAAATTATAATCTATATCACTAAATCCATCGTCATATAGTATATTACACCCTTGTGCACACACTTTACCACACATAGGGTATAATTACATAATTTTGAGGCATTTTTTGGAGTTTTGGCTATCTAGGAAGTTCCCATTGATAGATAGGTCTTTGGTACAAATCAACATCATGAACCCACTAACCCATTTTTTAGTAAACTCATTTGAAGGGTGAGGAAGGGAGAAGGGATATGGTTTGATCAATTGTCAAAGAGTGACATCATGTATCCCAAATATGAATACACCCATATAAATATGACCAAAAACCTAGAATAGTGAAGTTAATGGCATTCATATCTAGTCATTATTTCATACTGAACACATGCATCATAGTCAAACACTAGTATCAATGGTAGTGTCTATAGTTATAGAAGTGAAATTTATAGAATCTAACAAATAATACATAATAGTGATCATGTATACTTTACACATGTTTCCATTCCAAATATGACTATGCATAATAAATTAGGTAAGTACCATTATTTCTTACTTATTTTAATATATTTTAATAGTTGTACTTTATAATTTTTAGTAATCTTAGTTGTATAAATTCAAAATATTGTTATTTATGTTTTCTATAAATTGGATGAATATAGATTAATTTATCACCCTTGTGATTGAAATAATTCTATATTATTAACCCTATACCCCATATCTAAAAATATAGGGTTAAACATTTGGTGAACCTGACCTCTATGTCTTTCTATGTAACTCCTAGTTTGACTTGGGGTTTCTTGATTTATTATTTTCCTAAATTATAATTTATGATTTCAAAGTTTTAAAAAATTAAAAATAAAATTTTATTTTCCTAAAATCATGTTTAATATGGATACATCTATTAGTTACTTAATTATCCATTATATAATAATAATAATCATAGTTTGTTATGTTAAATCAGTTAGTGATATAATCAAAATAAGTAACAAAATTAGTCAATATAAAGAGAGTGTTTTAAAATAAGATCAAACTTTAATCTCTCTCTACAACTCATTTTTTTAAATTTAGATTTGGTTTCCTAGTGCAAATGTGCATGTTCCTAACCCTTTGTCCCTCCTAAATCCTATTCGAGTGATAGCTACCATCCTGCTCCCATTATTCACCCACAACTTATAGTACATTATGCAATCCATGTTTTCACTACACAAAAAGGTAAGGGTGTCTAACCTACCCCACCACCTGTTAATATAAAACAGGTTCCTTTCAAGCCTAAAATAGTGATTAAAAGTAAAGGATATGGTTTTGTTGACCAACTAATTAATACACATGCTAAGATTTTAAAATAATCTACTATATATAAGTATATCTTTATATGAAGCATTATATGAAATAAAGTACTAAGTGATATAGAATAAATTTGTAGATATTATGCAAGATTGTGAAAATAATGCAAATCTTACTACTATTGATCCAAAATATTTACCATCAAAATATATTATTAACTAAGATTTGCATTTATCCATAAAAATGAGTATGCATAATAAGGAAATAGAAAGGGTGCTAGTTGATAATGGGTTTGTTTTAAATATGTTTGTCATATATTAGCACCAATCTTATTCAAAAATTAATCATGCATATCAAAGGATTTGATAATTCATGTATCCCTCAAATTGGCCAAATCACATTAGATGTGACATTGGGACAAAAAATAGTTCTAATTACATTCAAAATAATGTCTTAATCATTACATTATAACTTACTCTTGGGTAGACCTTAGATACACACAAGGGAGGTTTTCCCATATACATTATATTGATGTGTCAAATTCATACATCATGGGACCTTACTGATAATGTTTGTCGATGATAAACCTCTCAAATTTTGTCAAATGTTACATTTCAACAGGGAAGGGGTTAAAAAATTCATACGACAAAAAAATTACATTCCACTTGAAAGCATACCAACTTATGATATATGATAATCAAGCAAAACAACACATTAATCTCAATATGTTTATAAGGTACTAGCTATTGAGGTGCACATGGATACATTATTAGAACAAGAACCATTACCAAAATAACTGATGATACCAAAATAGCAAGAAAATTCAACATTTGAGCTTCCTTTATTGGTTAACATTGAGTATCAATATGGAAAAAATTTAGATTACTATGATGATTATTATTAACTTCCTCATACGATGATGGATGAACAATTGCAAAACCTAAATTTTGATCCACTTGAGTATCTTTCACATAACCTATTCACACCTATAGGTCCTGGTACATACAAGTTTAATTCATCACTAAATGATGCAAAGGTACATTTATATAAGGGTAAGGCAAAATGATCAGATGAACATGTAAATGCTTGTTATTTAATCCATCCCTCTTGGCTACAAATATTAAGTCAACCTTACAAGGGACAAATCACATATGTCAAATATATGCCATCTCTACTAGCTAAAAATAGGATTCATTTTAAGAGACCATATCAAAAACCCCCTTAGGTTTATTTAGGAGAATCTGATTCATATCCTTGGTGAATATAAAATTTTCAAAAAAAAATGTCTTCTTAAGTTTTTTGTATAGACATTCGTCTACACAGTTAAAACATATAGGTTGTGGGATAAATTTAAAAAAATATTAAAAAAAACTTTCCTAAACTTAAATATTATTACATATTTTTATTTCCCTCTAATATATATATAATTTGAAAAAAAAATCATCTCAAAACAAGTTCATATGCAAAAGTTATTGCATCCATAAGTTGGTTCTTAATTACATCACATCATGCCATCAGACGACGACACTATATCACTCGATAGCACTATGTCACATGACATCACTATGTCACCTCGTAGTATGATAAAATTTGGATTCCTCTTTAAAATTTATATGATTTAAAAAAACCAATCATGTCAAACCAAGTCTGTATGCAAAAGTTATGGCCTCTAGAAGTTGGTGTTCAGTTGCATTGCATCATGTTGTTGGGTGACGGCACTATGTTGCTCAGCAAAACTATATCATGCGATAGAACTATATCACCCAGAAGAATGCTAAAAATTTTATTCTTCTAAAAATATATATAATTTAAAAAAAATACTCAAATTGAGTTCGTATGTAAAAGTTATGGCCTTTAAAAGCTGTTTAGTTGCATCTCAGCATGTCATTAGGCAACAACATGCTATCAAGTAGAAACATGCTACTGAGAAGAAGCATGATACAGAGTGGTAGCATGTTACTGCGTGACAACATGCTACTAATAAATAGCTGTGTTTTCTATTGATAGCATTATGATGTTGTTGGGTGATAAAACCATGATGCAATCGGATGGTACTGAATGCCAACTTTCTAAGGCTATAAATTTTGTATATGAACTAAAATTGAGACAAAAAAAATTTAAATTACATCTATTCAATATGAATTCAAATATACAATAATATTAAGGTTTGGGAAAGTTTTTTAAACTCTTTTTTATTTATCTCACAACCTATCTATCTGGCAGCCTCAATATTCAACATGGCAATGAGGTAAAGAATGAGACTTGGATGGTAACCCCTGTGAACATATGTACTAATATGGATTCACACATTATTATTATAAAGGATTGGTGAGTCAACCCCTAAAAATTTTACATTCCAAAAATTTAGGTGAATGGATCCTATGTACTACTCCTAAAAATTTGCCAAATATAATTTACCAAAAAATGAATATTCATGAATTAATAAATATTCACCACTAAAATTTACCCTGGTTTGAAAATAAATAAGTTTGCATTACACATGATGGATTTGATGATAAACCCATATCAATAATTTCCCATAATAAATTACTAAATAACATTAAAACATTATCACTAAGTAAACATAAGAGGTTTTTGCAAGTAAAGAACCCACCTCATGATGCCTTAGTCCCTGAGCTAGAATATTTTTAATTTTGATCAAATCAAATATTTCAAAAATCTAAAAAAAAAATTGTAAAAATAAAAAAACATTTAAATAATTCAAAATCCAAAAACACTCAACATTCCCAAATTTTATTAGCTCTTGGAATTTATGTTGTTTGATTTATTTTATCAAATAGCATATCATTTCATTTCTATATACATATGTTTCATGCATATTTGAGTGTGATCTATGTACTTTTAGATGTTTGACCTTTCCTCTACTCACTTCATATAGTATGTTTGGGCCATCTAATTTATTTGATCATAATTGATGCATGTTACATATCCTTTGTGATCATTACTACATTATCATGTTTAAGCTTATATGTTAATGCTTACCCATGTCTATATTCATGCTCTTATCTTTCACAATGTACTTGATATGTTATACTACATAAAAAGTTTACTAACACATGTAGGGACTAGTATAATATGCTTATGTTGGTTGCTTATATTTCATTTATTCACATTGTTAGTTCCTTGAGTTTATTTCATTGATTACTATTGTCTTGCTTATGGAGCATTTAAATATGTTCCTTGCTTATTGTCCCATGTGCCATTGTATGTTGTTTAGATATTTAAAGATGTCATTCCATGTTTATTAGACATTTAAATATGTCATTCCTTTTGATTGTGTAATATTTGAACATGTCCCTTGTATGATATCTCCTTATACCATTCATTTTCATTACATTGAGTTCTCTTGTGTGTGTACTTAATTTTTTATTGAGTTTATATTGTTACTCTCTAGACATTGTCATGATCTATATCATGCATATTAAGAATTGATATGATCACATACTATTATCCTAATTGATATATCTACTTTGACATGTTATCCCTATATGATACATGATTCATACACAACTACCTTATGATTTTGAGGTAAGTTACCTTCTAGATTTTAGCTATCTCATCTTAAAAGGGGAGGCAAATCAGTGGGGCATACATACAAGCATGACCTCCACATTTTCACAATTTATAGATTTTATTATGTTCAAGTCTTAGAAAATCATGACCTCCACACTTATACACCTTAGTATTTTGAGATTTTAGTGGGCACATGTCATAAATTCAATACCTCCACACTTAAATACTTACTCAATATCTATATAATTTATTTAGGTCATGTCACAAATATGTGACCTTCACACTTGTACAAAACTCTAGTTTAATTCCATGATTCAAATATACACTTAAGTCAAAATCCTATACATTGCACCAATTTTGCATAGATTTTTTCATATTTACGACACATATACTCTAGTTCATACATATTATAGGTGTACATGCCATATTATTTCACCAATAAATTTCAAAAATTACCAATTATAATATCCACCAAGACACACTGATTACACTAGGATGTACTATTATCGAGCCTTTTATATTGTAATAGTTAGTTCATTTTATAGGTTAAATTGATTAAATATTTCAACCTCATCATATTTATATATGGAGTGATTAAATCGTCCAATATTACCAAATTTATATGATGATTTTATTAAATCAATCACCCTCACTAGATTACATATATTCACATTTGAGTTGTACAATTGAGATATAATGATCTCAATGGTCTGTAACAACCCATCCTTGCACTAGATTAGGGGAATAATACCTTCCAATATCCCTCTTAAAATCTCCAAGTTTTAGGTCTAAACTTTTTCTATCTCTTATGATTTATAATAAAACATCATTACTAAGTCAAAGCATCAAGAGGTAACATGGTTGCATCGACACACAAGTGTGTTACTTCCTTACTCTCTTTCATTTGAATCATTTTCAAATATTTCAAATTTTAGATTATATGCAGTAATTTATACTATAACATGCTCTTGGTTATAGGTCATTCACTAAAAAATAACTCAAAGTGGGCTCAAACAAATTCAAGGTGTGTTATACACACCTAGGGATGCATTTCTTTCCTTTAACCTAGTAATTGCATCCTTATGCATTGCTAGATTAAATAGGGTGAAAATGTAGATATTAAAATTAAATATTTATATAATCTCAGTCTTAGACATTTGACAAATATCAATCTTGGATCTACCCTTCAATTTTAGACCTCCATGTTGTCTAAAGGCTCACATTCACCATCTCATTATACCTAAATTTTTATCTCTTAATTTGACCCATATCATTTTGATGACCCAAGTCTCCTATACTACACAAAAAACTTAAAACCTAATAAACATCCTTCACTATTAGTTTCACATCCATACCCATTTTTAGCCTTCTAGACACCATAAAGGAACACTATTACTGATGGTAGTGTCTATATATTTATCTAGTGTCCATTATCCAAATTACAAATGATTTGAAACCTATGGGTTAGCCTATTTGTCTTACAGAACCCTCCCATGAGATATTTTTAAAAGGTGTGGTATAAATACAAGTATAAGCCTTATCATTTCTCATCTAGAAAATACCTATAAAAAACCTACTAAATCTAAATTAATAAACTACACAAACACTCTACTATACCCTATTAATCCTTATTTTCATATCAAGAATAGGAGTAGTCATGTTACAAGTTAAAATCATTGAAAGAACAACCCATGAGTGATACTTGTCAAATTACAAGCTAGAACACATAGTATATTTCACCCTTGTGCACACACTTTCCCACATATATGGATGAACTACATAAGGTCCTCCTTAGAGTATTGGATATGTAGGCATAACCAATTGACATAGGGGTCTTTGTGGTAGCTTGACATTCTGAGCCACTAACCCATTTTTTTAAAAACTCATTCTAAGGGTCAGGAAGAGTGAAGAGATAGAGTTTTATCAATTAGTGAAGAGTGATAACCTGTATCATAGATATGAATAAACCCATATAAAGGTGATATAAAACTTATAATATAGAATTTACTCATATCTAAATCGAATCATTATTTCATATTGGACACCTATATCACAGGTAGACACTAGCATTGGCAATAGTGTCTAAGACTATAGAAGTGCAATTTATAGAATCTAATGACTGATATAGAATATTAATCCTACATAATTTGTATTTATTTACATCCCATATTTTATTGTGCATATTAAACTATCTAAGTGACATTGTTTCTTATTTATTGAAAAATATTTCAATTATTGTACTTTATTATTTTTAGCAATATCAGTTGTATAAATTCAAAATATTGTTATGTATTTTTTTTATTAATTAGATGGCTATAGATTATTTTATCACCCTTATGCTTGAAAAACTTCTATATTATTAACCCTATACCCCACATCTAAAAATTTAGGGTTAAATTTTTTGATTACTTGCCTATTATTATAGGTTATATAATGATTAGTCATGTTCTACTAATGGTATAATTAAGTTAGATGCAAGATATATAAGTTTATACATATGCTTATAGATTCATAGTTACTCAAAATCATTTTTATTCTTACGTTTGGGACATCCTTATACTTTCTATTAGTTCTTTAGGTTTTATCTTTCTTGGTTTCCTTTCACATAATAGTCTTCTATTTTGATTATGTATCCCAATTTAGCATATATGTTGTGTGCCTATTATTGTGCTTCATTTTTACTTTTTGATTTATTATATGAGTGTTTTATGTTTATTATAAAGTGTTTGATATGTTTTTTTATATTTATTTCTATCTATCATGCATATTTTTCTTGTTTTGTACCTGATATGTGTGCATGTGCTTATTTTTTGCATGCCTCTCTGGTATTCCCTACAATTGATGCTTTAGTTGCATACTATGTTTCACACATGTATGATTGCTTACTCTATACCCTCTGATTTCTTTGTCTTATCTATGCATGATGTTTCTTGTATTTTTTTCTTTGAGTGACATGATTGTACTTGTTTACTATGTGTGACATTTCTTGATGTGTTTAATCTATGTAGCATTGCTTGATGTTTATAATCTGCATGTAATAATATTTTCCATGTTTATTATGAGTGTGGAATGTTTTTTATGTGTTTAGTGTGTTTATATTTATTTCCTTTTTTAATTTATGTTACTATGATTGGTGTCATGATCTTTATCATGCACCTAAGTTCTTGATTACCTATATGATTATTTCTTACTTGTCATAGTTTATACCATACATCTATTGGGGTGTATTATTTTTATGATTTATTTATATATTATCCATTAGGTACATGATATTCCTATGCTTACATTGATTATATATTTTCCACATTGGATAAAACTATTGTTGTGCCTTCATTACTTCTATCTTGTCCACACTGGGGTATACTACTATTGTTGCCTTCACCACTTATACATTAGGGACTGTTATTTAAACCCTCATTGCTTACCCCCTAGGCATGTAGGGAAAACTCATTACTAATTTTTATTTATTTATTTTATTTATACATAGATGAGGCCATATATTATAATTATGCTTTCACAATGATATCTTTATTACCTAATTGATACCTCCATCGGTCATACCCCTTATTAGATACATGTGTTTTAATGATAAATACCATATTTCTCTAATTATATCAGATTGTGTGATATATGTGTTTTATATGAATTTTCATTCTTATGATTTCATATTTTACACATGGAACATGTAATCCCTTTCTTTTTAGATGTGTTATACATAGGTACATCCCACACCTCAACAGTGGGGCATAAGATACTCTTATTCTACATTTAATTAAATGATGATACACTAAAAATATTTTTCCCTACATATTTGGAGGAATTTAATACATATACTATAGATAATTTCCCCCATATATTCATATGTGTTCACCAAGCATTCTTTCATTAGATTTTATATTGAATAAATCTAGTACGGATAATTTAGATTCTACAGAGCTAACGACATAATTCATACATCCCTAGGTATGTTCATTGTTACTTTATTTTCACTAAAAGATTTTAGAAGTTTATTAATTATGTATTTATATATGCATTTATCTACTTTCAAATGTTTCCCTTATGTTTACAAGTACTCTAGATTTCACATTCCAAATATAGGGGCATGAATGCTCATTATAGGATATACAATGGTAGTGAGGATGCTTATGTAAATTGTGAGGAGATAAAATTAATTTTATTTTTTCAAGTCACAATATTTGGACTCTATGATAATGTAACCTCTATTATCCTTTTAACAATAAAATCATTAGCATATCTGATATTAACTTTGAACAACACTTATAGATTTTGGCCGCAACTTCTTTTTCAAACCCTTCTATGTACACTTTTTTTTAATTTGAGTATGTACAAATTCACACACATCAAAATGGGGAATTATGTACACATAATTTTTGTAGAATAATAGTTATTTGATATAGAATTGGTTTGATTTTATGCATATATATCATTGGTTTATATTAGGTGCTTATTGGTGAATTTCCCCTTGTGTTGGGTCCCATATTACCTTCTCCTTCCTTGTGTTGTCCTTTAATTTTTAAATTTTGTTCACTTTGGGTCAATTATAATACCAACATTCAATATTTATTGTTTAAAAACCTAAAAAACAACTATTTGTTTACTTTGGTATGACCCCAAATGCTCCTAAAATGTTGAAAACATTATTTTAGGGTTTTCTAGCCTAACCAAGAGCATACCACTAAACTTCTAGTCCTTTTTTGGGCTTCATGGCCCTTGATATATTTTTTTGGTTTTTTCCCCTTTTTAGTTAACTTTTCCCACTCTTTATGTGTTGGCTTACACGTTGAAAGGGTCCTAATTTCATATGAGAGTTCTATAAGTACATAACTGAATTGATGCATTTAGAGAAGAATAATTTGAATGGATAATCTAACTATTGAATTCAAAAGGTAAGTTATGGCATTAGAGTATCACCTTATACCAAAATCAAAACTGAAGGCTTATTGAAAGAGCATATAGAATATACTAGTTGGTTACAAATCATTGATAAGGATAAGTGTCAAGGTCTTCATATTGCACTGGATAACTTTCTAGAATGCTTGAATTTTCATTGGTAACTTATCAAAGAACAAGGGTTTGATTAAATTGAGCCCCTCATAACTACTTCCCTTTTTATGGTATTAAAAGGTGATTTGAGTCAATTAAGGTTAGAAAGAAGGATAAAAATTTATGGGAGATCCATGGAGAAATTTAAAAACATATAAAATGTTTTTGAAAAGAAATAGTAGATTAAAATGTTCACAAATTTTCATCAAGATTTGACATCATCTTATCAGGATCAGACATAGTGACTAGGAACGTACATTAACCTGCTATGGTTGGACCATTGCACTCATGATTTGAACATTATCAAACCTCTATGTTCTTTTATATTTTATATAATTTTTAATAATTTTCTCAATTTTATCAATTATCTTTGAGACTACTTATGGGCTTATTTGCACCTAATTTTGGCCTCTGATAATACACATGTAAGTCACAATTCAAGTATTTATCTAAGAACTCTCTTTGTCAAATTCCAAGAATTTAAATAAAGGAACTCTCTTTGTCAAAGGGTTTTTATAAATAGGAGCAATGCAAGGAGATTGTAAAATTTCATCAAAATCTATATCATCTAACTAATATTAGAGTGACCAAGGACATACACTAGCCTACCAAGATAAGACCATAACAAACTTGGTATGATTAAGATCAAGAATCTACATTCCTAGATACTTTTTGATATCAATACAAATTTTTTATATATCTTTAAGAATCATTTTGGACCAATTTTCACTTAATTTCAACCTTCGATAGTACATAAGTCACAATTTTAAGTATTTCTCTAAGAACTTTGTCAAATTCCAAACATTTAATTCACTTCAATTCATGCATTTTTTTGGTGGGGGGTATTCTATTCCAATATAAATTTCATATTCATTTGTATGGTTTTATTTAGTTTTATTTTACATAAGTATACTTTGCATATAAATAATAAATAAGTTTCTTACTTTCTAGGTTATCCTCTCTAGTTAATAAGTGTAATTTCTCTTATGCTTTCATCTTAAAACCCAGTTAAATGGCCTTATGAATCTCTATGTACGGTGAAACTATAAGTAAAAAAATCAAAATATCAAATATCAAAATTTAAAAATAAAATCAAAAGCCATAAATAAAAATAAAAAAGGCAAAATCTCAAAATTTAAATAAAAAACATGTGATTAAATCATTGTCATGACCCATATCCTAGTTGAAGCTCAAACTCTATAGTTGGCCTCATACTCGATTCAGATATTTGTTGGAGTGTGGTAGTCTAGTAGACTAGGATAAGATGCTTCATATTTATCATTTTTTTCACTTTCCTTTTCATACAAGAACTCAATCCTCAAATTTGGTCGATGGCTCCAATGGGGTCCTAAGGAATAGGGACTATGCCTTGCGAAGGTAGGCACATTTAATTTTCATTCATATCCTTCATGGGATGTGTCTATATGCTTCACTAGTTATCCCAAGCTTTAGCTTTACATTTTAGTTCTCTTAAGTCTTTAAATGTCAAAAACTTTCAGTCTTGTCAAACTAATTAAAGTGTTTTATCTCTAGTAAATAGTGTGTTTTCACCTTGATGACATCCTATTTTTAATCCCTTCATTATTTCCCATTGATATACATATTTGTTTCTAAGTCTCCCTCATATTCTTTATACCTTATTTTTCAACTCTTTTAAACATGTTAAGAATCATGATAACATCAGGGTTCAGGTGTTTTAAATGATAAGACTTGGGGAATCAACCAATATTTCCCTTTGAACCATCCCTACTTAAGTAGTAGCTACATATTTGGGTTTTCAACATGTTCTCTTGACCATTGCTTTATTATTATTGGATTGCTCTTAGTTATATTTGGGATTTTAAGCTTTTACCAAGCATGTTATTATCCTATGGTCAGTTGGACCTAATTTAGCCTTTACCTTATATCTATTTATACCTATATTATCTCCTTAATACCTTTAGATTATGTCAAACCTAATCTACAATTTAACTTGTGGATATGTTTGCCTTTCCTATCTCCTTATAACATTTGGGTCTTCTAGACCTAAATAGACTTTGCCTCATGGAAATCTAGACCCATTCTACCAACTTTTAGCCTTGGGACATCTAAACCTAATTTATCATTTTCCATGTGGCTATTAGACTCATATTAGTACCATGTTCCTTAAGAACCATCACATTACATGTACTTACATTTTAGAATTGCCTTCATATACCTACATTTCATTAATCTATCTAGTCTTGTATAATTAATTTAAACATAAGTAACCTTTATGCCTACCACAACCAAGACTAAGGTATTTTGAGGTATAAGTCATTTTTTAACTTTTAAACTATTTCACTATATCCATTTACTTTGGTATTTTGGTACTATGTTCTTTTCTCAAAACACCATCTTGTGTTAAACTATAGTGAAATGTGGAAAGCTTTGAGTGGAGCATATGTATACACCTATTTTTTTTTCTTACTAAAACTTTCTTTTGAGAGACTTGTTGGTGCACTAGTCTTTGATTGTACATCCTAAAGAGTACGCTGGGATTAGAGTTATCTAGCTTGTGGCACATTATGAGAGATTCTATCAGGCATTATTATGCTTACTATCACCTTAAAATCACTATGACATCAACCTAACTTATCTCCCAAGGTTATTATTACCCTTTCACTCCTATTTTCCATTAAATTTTCTTTTTCTAATAGCATTGGCTCAATTTTTGATGTCTTGTAGTGTTCTTTAGTTTAGTAGACATAATCAATAGGGTTGATGACATATTGTTTATGCTGGGACTATTTTATATGCCATTGTTCAGTATAATAACATTAGATAAATATGGTTTTTAAATTTTATGGTTTGGATCTATATTTATATATTTCCCAATTTTTCATTTCTCAAAGAGAAGACATCCAATCAACTATACTTGCACTTTCAAATCCACCTTAGGAAGAATAAGAGGAATTAGGGTTAAATAGCTTACACTAAGAGAAGATAAGTTAGCACAAGGTCTTTGAATATATCAAGGATAGTATTTAAACCAACAAGGTATACGTAATATTTGGAGTCCCCAACTTGGGTCCACTTAGGTCTTCTTATATTCACCTTGACTTTACTTACAATAATTTCTCATTAAGTGTTTCAATCCAAGGGGGAAATTAATGCATTGAGAATTAAAACCAAGATAAATATATTAGCCTTATACTCTATATTTTATACTTTGGTTGATTTTATTATATTGATGTATTTCATGTCTTTATTTTATAAATTAACACATGGATGTCATTTCATTGTTATATTTTGCATGATCTTTATTTACAGCTTTTTCTTATTCCTATATGAACTTTTACTTTATATTAGTTATAACTCTTTCTTTAGCATCTATTAACACCCAGAGATTATTTATATCTATTTCTTTAGCATCTAATGATACTTTTAGTTTTTATATCTTTTTTTATGCCTATTGGCAATCCTTTTATTTTTCTTATAGCTCTTATTTTAGTGTCTAATGACACCTTGGATCTAGTTAGGTGTTTCACTTATTATTGTATGTGTACCTTCCATTTTTAGATCCTTTACAACCTCTTGTGTTGATGACTCTTTTCTATATCCCTAGACTACTCTAAGAACCATTGTCTTAAATGTGTGTTAGATCTAGAATGGTCTTCTACCTTTTCCTACTTTAGAGGGTCCTTAAATTATAGATTATCTTAGACTTACATAAAATTTTATTCCACAATATTTTGACATAATTCACGGTTTTATTTTTAATTTTTAGTCTTTCAAGACTCAACTTAAGGATTTTCAGATAGATAAAAAGGATGAGTAGTTGATTTTATTAGACTTATGTAAATTTGGAAATTCTTAATTTGTCTTTGTCTCAACCTATAACTCTACTCAAGATGCATTGGCTAAAGCCTTCACAATTCCTACTTTTGAAGAGTTTATGAACACTTAGTAAAATAGTAAGACAAACTCATAGACATGTGGGGCATTGAAATAACCAAGAACTAGTGAAATTGTGGAAAAACAACCTAAGAATCAAAATCATGATGTTAATAAATATTCACAAAGATTAAATATATCTAAATATGGTCAAACAAAAGGCGAGTTGGGTAGTTTTATTTCTTCCTTTTTACCACATCAACAATCCAAAGGAAGTACACATGTCAAGACTTGTTTATATTGTATAAAGGATTAACGTTGAGAGACTAATTATTTAAAAAATATGGCCACAATTGAAGCCACCATTAAAAAAAACATAACATCCAATGGGAAGAAGAATCACATCCTTCCCCACCACCTCCTTAAAATCAGTGACCATATGTGGTTCTTTTTGTGACTACTCATCATATGCATGCTCTTATTACTATAGATCTTGCATCTTTATATCAAGGGTGGATTTTTTAATCAAGGTTCAAAATCATATGGATTATTATCACTCTTATTTTTATACTCTCAATTTTTATAGCACCAATACCATATTTATTATTGATAATAATCCCTTAGATTTTTTCATGGGTAGTAAACATTGAGATAGTTGACAGATAGTTGCAACAAGTTTTTTGTGTGCTAATTGTTTCACAAAACCATTTTTACATTTATCAGATAACTCATTAATGGGAAGAAATTTTCATTTAATTTTCCTTTGATGGATTTATTATTAGGGAATTGAAAGACTAGTCACAGTTTGTTTCCACTTAAAATATTGATGATTTTTCTATGTTGCATAAGTTTGATATATTTTTGCCTTCATCGCCTTCTTAGTCATATGTGTTATCATATTCTACTATTTTTTCTTCTCCAACACCTACTTATGCCTTCACTTTTATTGAAAATAATTTTTTGATAATGATCTTGATGGGTGATATTGTGATTTTGTTCTAATAATGGAGTAAATAGTCCCTCTAGTTTCCCACTTGACACATCATCATGACATTGCACTTCTAGTAAGAGACAATCAAATTTACCTTGATATTGCAATACATGATCCATCAAAGAATATATTAGATCCTACACATTCCTTGATGGCATCAAATCTAAGAAATATTGACATATGCCATATGAAATTTGACTTAAAAAGGTTGTTAAACCCAAATCTTTTATATCAAGGCACTAACATGATCATGCATTTCAATAATTTCCAAATGACGTTTTCTCTCAAGCCTTCACCAATGTGATATTTTTTCATCTAATGTATCTTTTTAAGTATAAGAAAAAAATATTAAGGGAGGATAATGACAAATTCCTGATTTCAATCCCAAATTCCTTATTAAATTTTAAGGGAGCATGTTGTTATATGAATATACACCACTTTTTGTCAATTTAATTAGGCTTAGTGTTTATTCCTAACTTATGAAAACTTTAGATTATTTAAGAATTTCATAATTTTTAAATCAAGATAATTTTTATAATTATCTTCATATATTAGATGTTTATTATTTAATATTTATATTATGGGTTTGTTTTATTACCAAATATATAATATTTATATATAGTTACATTGAGAATGAATAATATGCCCCACTATAGGTAGTAGGAGAGAAAAATAGCATATCCATGCAACCTCATAGAGAATACATCTCATCATATAAGGCTCATCAATATCCATAATACTTATATACTAACGTAGTAAAATATAAGGAATGGTAAATAAGGGGTAGAATATATGTCTCATCAACTAGATAGGTGAGATTTCATAATATTGATAAGATATGGCAATAATGTATCATGTGTAATAGTTGGAATGTGAGAAGGTCTAGGGATGACAACATGGTGTCCTAATATAAATAATGTAATATCAATATGCACATGGGTTTAGTATGATACATATGCATAAGATAGGATCAATGAGGCTCAAGAAGATGATATGGGTATAATTCCCAAAATGTAAAAGTGGTAATAATCATAGGATGTGTGGGTACAATGCCCCAAAAGGTAGTAAATAATGTTGATATAGGAGAATAACATGCCCTCATGATGAAAAATAGTGTGTTTGATGGGGATAGATAATCAATGCGATAGCATAATATTATGTCACTCAAGCCCTCAATGATATGGTTATAATGCCCCCAGTGGCAAAAGTATCCTTTGTTGAGTAGAGAGTATAATAATGATGTCATAGTAAGATTTACTTATCAATGTAGATATTATATACATAAATATTTTAAATTTATCATTTATTGATGCTTTCTATTGTAGTGTCTTGTCGATGAATTAATCTCCTTGACTGCATGCCTTAAAGGGTGAACCAAGAATGGGGTGGGAAAATCTTGTGGTGTTTTTTACAGATGTTGTTATTATATCCTAATTACACCATTACTACTATCAGTCTAAAATTTTGTAAGTGTCTAGACATTTATACCTTATATAATTCCCATCTTTATTTGTTAGCTTATTTATATCCTATGGTATCAATCTAGTTGATACCATATGTTTTGTACATTTATCCTTCATGTATTGTATCAACTAGCTTGATATAGTTCTAAGTGTGTTTTTTGATGGTTTTTAGTCTGGCCAATACCATACTATGTCATTTCACTTCTTACAACTATATCATTCAATTTGATATCATTGACTTAGAGTTTAGGGTTTTTGTGGGTATTGGAATCATATATATGGATCATATTTCATACATAATATATCATATCACACTCATTCTCTCTACTTACACTTTCACTTCTTATCTAAGTAAATATGGAAGAGTTAGTGTCTCAAAACTTTATCTTGAGGATTTTTGTCTTGTGGTGTCATTAAAGTTCAATAGGAGTCATTGTGGGTTCCTAACTAAGGATATCTAGGTCTTCATCCAGCCAGGGCTTCAACCTAGAACATATCATGTAAATCTCTACTTGAGACAAGGGGAAGATTGAAATGTAAACGAATCCACCCCAAGAGAAGTATTAGTATCCCTACACTCTTTCCTTTATGTACTTAATAAATTAGATATTCTATTTCATTGTTAATGTATGTGTGTGTATCCTTGTTTAGGCATTCCCTATATCGAATAAGCTAGTGTAGACATAAGATTGCTTAAAATTTTCATAAATAACTTAAGGTTGCATAGAACCCCATTTGGTTGACCATTGCACCTTACCCATTTACAACTATTTTAATCCATCCTTTACTTTATTTTGTACCCTTTTACAACCATTTACTTTACTTGCATAACTATAATCATAGTTTACAACTTATGTACCTTTGTTGAGGTCTAGTGAGAATTGCATCCTTGTGTTATAGGCTTATGCTTTAGAACCCTTTCCTATTGACAATTGAGTTGTAGGCTACCCTATGATATATATACAAAAGTCATTACTACTTACCCATTCATTTAAGTACATGTAGGCTCTATGTGATTGACCTTATTAAAGTCCTAATCTATTGAGAGAAAGAGGATAGTTGTAGGTCATCCTATCCCGTGCATACATTCTATTGAACCCAACATTAATATTATCCCTCTCTTAGTTGGATAACTTTCATGGTTTTCCTTATATATTCTTAGAAAAGTATTTCAAACCATCATACATTTTCCAATCAAACTATATTGGTCATCTAGATATTGTTTCATATTTATCTACCAATGGTATTGACTAGCTCAATATTGTTTTCTATTTATCCTAACTATATTGTCCAGATTGATATGTTTATTTTTATTCAACTTCTAGTAGCATGACCTTTATACTTAATTGTATCAGTCAAATTGATATAGTCTATTTTTTATAGACTCAACTACCAAACTATATTGGCCAACTTGATACACTTTATTGTTTAGATATAGTAACTAACTATATCAGCCATTCTGATATTGTTTGTTTCATGTGACTAATCTATTAATACATTAGATTTTCAATTTTACTCATCATGATGTATTCTCTTATAATGTTTCTTATGAGTCTCAACCCATTCTTCTTTTTTATGGGTCCCTCCTTTCTACCTTATATGACCACCATCAAAGGCAATTTCTAATTATATAATTATATTACACCTTCCTTCATGGCTAAGGATCCCAATGATGATCTTCCCACTTATGTTCATACATATAGTGGCACTAAAGATTATAATTATGGACCTCCCATTTATGATTATCCCTATGATGATCCTAATGGAATCACTTTTGACACTTCTAATATTGACAAAGATCACTATGATGATCTTCCCCTATATGACCCTGATGATCCTTATTTTAAAATTAAAGACCCCAGTGATGAAACCTATAGTGAGACCAAAGATTATCAATATGGTCCTCCAATTTATGATGATATCTCTATGAATACTAATGATCCCACATTTTCCATTTCTCACATGGTTGAACATTAATATCATGATTTTCTCATCTATGATTATGATTTTAATGAAGGTGAAGACCCTAGCATGATAATAGATGTTCCCATTGATGACATTTATGACATGGATGAAAATTCCTCTGATGATTTTACAATATTTAAAAATCCCCAATACAAATCAAGCAATGACGGGCATGGTTTTCTTCATGACTACCCACCCTATACCTTAGTCTTAAAAGGCCTTAGAAGGATAAGTCATCAAACCTCAAATCGCATTCAACTAGCTTTTATGAACTCATCACCTTATGAAGGACACCTAATTCAAATGCCTACCATAATGTGCATTATATGTGACTTTGAACCTCAAGACTATATGAACATTTAGACCTGTCCCACTTTAGCCTATTTTAACCTACTATGATCACCACCAAAATTTCTTATTTCTAATGGTATCTGTAAGTCGATACCATTCAATTATAACCATTTTTATCCAGATATATTAGGCATGACCCAAAATGTCTAAATATAATTATTTTTCTTATCCAATAACATTTTCCATGAACTATAATGTGTTGATATAGTTCTTCTTATTTTACCTGACTACACTAGTCATTAACCATTAAGAGTGTCAATATAGTTCCCTTTCCATTTTTAAACTATATCAACCTATCTAATATAATTTATTTCAATCCTACTTTACCAAATTGTATTGACTAGCCAACATAATTCATTCTGGTCCTATTTTACCAAATTATGTCAACCTAGATGATACACTTAATTTTACTCCTATTTCACTAGACTATATCAACTTGGTTGACATATTTCAGTTTAGTCATGTTTTACCAAATTATATCAGTTTGGATAATACATTTCACTTTAGTCATGTTTCACCAAACTATACTAACCTGGCTAATACAATTCATTTAAGTTATATTTCACCAGACTATATTGACTTGGATGATATAGTTCATTTTAATTGTTAAGGTGTGGAGCCTAAAAGCTTCACATATGAGCACATTTAACATTTTCGGGTTTACACAGTCACCGGCGTCAGTCAGGAGTGACCACCATCGGTCCAGTGCAGTTGAATAGACGCCGGCATCGGCAGAGGATCGGCCAGCGTCGATCACAGGCAAGCAGCAGGAACCGGCGTCGGTTACCTGTGCGTCCAGAATGCTATTTTCGAGGACAAAAGTGAGTGTTTGCATGATGAGTTTAAGTCTTAGTCTTAAGTTCGCATTTCTATTATTAGCAAGATTGTTTTTAGAGCCCTTGTTCAAGAGGCTTAACTGTTGGTTGTAAGTGCATGCTCAAGTTTCCTAATTCTATATGTAGAATTAGATCTTCTTAGCTTAGTGTGAATTATTGTAGTAGTTCATTGTATGTGAATGTTGAAGAATAGTACAGAGTTGTATCAATCCAGGTTGTTGGAATTGATTGTACTTGAGAGAGAGAGCTCTTAAGGGATAGATATCTAGAGAGAGATCTTGTGCATCTGAGAGAGGTGTGGAAGAAAGAAGTTTCTTCAATTGTATTCCTTTTGTAAAGAGTTTTAATAAAAGTTTTTAGGGTGGTTTCTTGTATCTCTTGTTCGTTGCTATTATTTGATTCTAGTTACTTATCTATCTGATTTAATTTCGTGTTTATTGCTTTCATAAGTGTAATCTATTGTTGGTTGATCCCCAACAAGTGGTATCAGAGCCTTGGTTGAAGGTTTAGAGTTTGATATCCAATAATTGGTATCAAAGCTCAGGTTCACTAACAGGCAGTTCAGATCTATGTAGTATGTATTGATTACAGGTTGCTCACAGGAGTTTCTACAGGGATTTCTATTTGAGTGGGAGAAGCAATGGCAGATAAAAGTAAACTGAGAATGGAGAAGTTCAATGGCAAAAACTATCAATATTGGAGAATGCAGATAGAGGACTATCTGTATCAGAAGGATTTATACTTACTGTTAGGTGGGATTGCAAAGAAGCCCATAGACATGGAGGATGAAGAATGGGAAGTTCTTGACAGAAAGGCTCTGGGGTCTATAAGACTGAGTCTAGCATCTACTGTGATATCTAATTTATCATAGGCAAAAACAATGGTAGAGTTGATGACTACTCTAGCAAATTTATATGAAAAACCCTCAGCTTCTAATAAGGTATATCTTATGAAGCAGCTATTCAATTTGCATATGCAAGAAGGTGGATCTGTATCTAATCACCTGAATGATTTCCATGGTATTGTAAATCAATTAAGTTCAGTCAAAATTGTATTTGATGATGAAATAAAAGATCTTTTAATATTATGTTCTTTGCCTAAACGCTGGCATAGCTTAGTAATGGCAATTAGCAATACTGCATCTGCATCAAATATTTTAAAAGTAGAGGATGTTGTTAGTGTTATCTTGAATGAGGAAATTCGTAGGAAAAGCATAGAAGAGACATCTGGGAATGCTTTAAGTTTTGAGAGCAAGGGAAGGCAAAAAGAGAAGAGCAAGAAAGGGAGATCAAGATCCAAGTCTAAGGGGAAAGGCAGATCCAAATCCAGAAATGGCAGAAGGCCACAATGCTAGAATTGTGGAAAGATGGGGCACATAAGTAGAGATTGTTGGTCAAAGCCTAAGGAGGACAATCAACACGAAGGAAAGGAAGAAGCCAAGGTTGTAGGTCTTGCACAAGATGCTTTAATATTCTCTCTACATAATAATATAGAATCTTGGGTATTAGATTCTGGTGCATCTTTTCACGCTACCCCCAATAGGGAATATTTTTGTGACTATACCCATGGAGATTTTGGAATAGTGTATCTAGGGGATGATGAGCCCTGTAAAATAATTGGCAAAGGTAAAGTGCAGCTGAAGATGCAGAATAGCAACACATGGGTGTTGAGAGATGTGATGCATGTTCCTAGCTTGAAGAGAAATTTGATTTTTGTAGGAAAGTTAGGGGATGAGGGTTGTACAGTAACTCTCACAGCAGAATCTTGGAAGGTGACCAAGGGTGCACTTGTTATGGCCAGAGGTAAGAGAGTAGGTACTCTCTATTTGTGTAATTGTGTTACTAACAATTCTCCTTCTATATTATCTACTTCAAATGTGGATGCAAAATTGTGGCACTCCAGGCTTGGCCACATGAGTGAGAAGGGGATGTCAATTCTTAAGTCTAAAGGTAAGCTTTCAGATTTGAAAAGCATGGATCTAGAATTTTGTGAGCACTGTGTATTTGGAAAATAGAAAAGGGTTAGTTTTCTCAAGACTGGGTCTACAAAGAAGAAGCATAAGTTGCAGCTTGTTCACACAGATGTGTGGGGACCGGCTTAGGTAGCTTCTATTGGAGGATCACAGTACTATGTTTCGTTCATAGATGATGCTACAAGAAAGGTATGGATCTACTGTATTAAGAAGAAACTTGATGTATTTGAGACTTTTAAGATTTGGAAAGCTATGGTTGAGAATGAAATAAGGAAAAAATTAAAGTGCCTGAGATCAGACAATGGTGGAGAGTTCTGCAGTTATAAGTTCAACTGGTATTGTTACGTGCATGGAATTCGTAGGCAAAGAATGGTTCCAAGGACACCTCAGCAGAATGGAATTACTAAAAGGATGAACAAAACAATCATGGAGTGTGCAAGATGTATGAGATTGCATGTTGGTTTGCCTCTAGAGTTTTGGGTAGACGCTGTTGACACTGCAGTGTACCTGATTAATAGAGGACCCTCTATAGCTCTGGATGATGGAATTCCAGAAGAGGCTTGGATAAGTAAAAAGGTAGATCTCTCTTTTCTCAAAGTTTTTGGTTGTGAAGCCTTTGTGCATGTAGATAAGGAAAATAAGAAGAAGCTCGATGCTAAGTCTATGAGGTGCACATTTATTGGCTATGGCTCAGATGATTTTGGTTTCAGATTTTGGAATCTAGGAACTAACAAGGTAATTAGGAGTCGTGACGTTGTTTTCAATGAAAAAGTGATGTATAGTGATCAGCAGAAGAAGCTGAATCAATCTGGGCAGAGCAATAGTGAATTGGATGAGGTGATGGTCCAAAATGAGCTCATGGGAAAAAGAAATAATCACTTGCAGGAAAACACAGAGACCGACGTCGGCAGGTTAGGAACCGGCGTCGACAGAATAGAAATCGAGGTTGGTCATATAAAGACCAATGTCGATAGGATAGGCACCGGCGTCGGTCAGGCAGAACCGATGTCGGCCAGTAACAGGTTTGGAGGTGACCAAATTTGGTCACTATCAGAGAATTTGGGTGGACAGCGTGTTGTGAACGAGTCTCAGACACCCATCAGGAGGTCTGAAAGGGTAAGCAAGCCTCCAATTAGATATTCTCCTTCTTTATTTTATTTATTGCTAACTAATGGTGGAGAACTAGAGAGTTTTGAAGAAGAAATACAGGTGGAGTCCAAGAGTCAGTGGGAGCGTGGCATGGTTGAGGAGATGGAGTCCTTAAGAGAGAGCCAAACATGGGATTTGGTTGAGTTGCCAGCTGGTAAGAGAACACTCAAGAACAGATGGATCTACAGGTTGAAAGAAGGTGAGAATGGACAGATGAGATATAAGGCCAGATTGGTAGTGAAACGATTTGCACAAAAGCCAGGTATTGACTTTGGTGAGATTTTTTCTCCTGTTGTTAAAATGACTTCTATACGGATTGTACTATCTTTGGTTGTTGTTGAGGATTTGCATCTTGAGCAGCTAGATGTTAAGATAGCATTTCTTCATGGAGATTTAGATGAGGAGATTTATATGGAACAACCGGAAGGATTCGAGGTCAAAGGTAAGGAGAAGTTAGTGTGTAGATTGAAGAAAAGCTTGTATGGCCTCAAGCAAGCTCCTAGGCAATGGTATTTAAAATTTGACAGGTTTATGACTGAGCATGGCTATAGTAGGTGTTAATCTGACCATTGCGTGTATTTTAAGAGATTTGATAATGCTAGATATATTATTCTATTGTTGTATGTAGATGACATGCTGGTTGCAGGATCACACATGCAAGATATCTCTGAGCTTAAGGTGAAATTAGCTCAAACATTTGCTATGAAGGATTTGGGAGCAGCAAAGAAAATCCTTGGCATGAGCATTAAGAGAGACAGGAAAAATCACAGGTTGATATTGTCTCAAGAGGATTATGTGGACAAGGTGTTCAAACGGTTCAATATGCAGGATGCTAAACTGGTAAGCACACCTTTGGCTGGACATTTTAAGTTGAGTAAAGAACAATGTCCTAATTCACATGATGAGGTAGAGTACATGAGTAAGGTTCCATATTCTTTCACAGTAGGGAGTTTGATGTATGCAATGGTGTGTACTAGATCGGATATTGCCCAAGCAGTGGGAGTTGTAAGTAAGTATATGGCCAATCCAGGTAAGGAACATTGGAAAGCAATTCAATGGATCCTTAGATATCTGAGAGGAACCAGCAGTAGGCACTTGTGCTATGGAGGTTCAGATACTTCTCTACATGGTTATGTAGATTCAGATATGGTAGGTGATTTAGATGGCAGGAGGAGCACTATAGGTTATGTTTTCACTATAGGTGGAACAGTGGTTAGCTGGATATCTAAGTTGCAAAAGGTTGTTGCCTTGTCAACTACAGAAGCAGAGTATATTGCAGCCACAGAAGCTAGCAAAGAGATGATATGGATGACACAGTTCATGGATGAGCTTGGTAGGGAGCATGAGAGTTGCAGATTGTATAGTGACAGTCAGAGTGCGATCCATTTGGCTAAGAATTCAGCGTTTCATTCAAGAACCAAGCACATACAGCTAAGGTACCATTTCATACGACAGGTATTGGAAGATGGTGATTTGAAGCTAGAGAAGATCCATATAGATAGGAATCCTGCTGATATGTTAACCAAGCTGGTTACAAAGGAGAAGTTGAATCTTCATTCAACTTCTGTTGGTCTTCATGATTAAGTTAAAGATAGAGTAGCTAGAAGATGTTGCTGTACAAGTACTGGTGTAGCTATTTATCTCTAAGTGGGAGATTGTTAAGGTGTGGAGCCTAAAAGCTTCACATATGAGCACATTTAACAGTTTCAAGTTTACACAGTCACCAGCGTCAGTCAGGAGCAACCACCGTCGGTCTAGTGCAGTTGAATAGATGTCAGCATCGGTAGAGGATCGGCTGACGTCAGTCACAGGCAAGCAGCAGGAACCGGCGTCGGTTACCTGTGCATCTAGAATGTTATTTCCAAGGACAAAAGCGAGTGTTTGCATGATAAGTTTAAGTCTTAGTCTTAAGTTCGCATTTCTATTATTAGCAAGATTGTTTTTAGAGCCCTTGTTCAAGAGGCTTAACTGTTGGTTGTAAGTGCATGCTCAAGTTTCCTAATTCTATATGTAGAATTAGATCTTCTTAGCTTAGTGTGAATTATTGTAGTAGTTCATTGTATGTGAATGTTGAAGAATAGTACAGAGTTGTATCAATCCAAGTTGTTGGAATTGATTGTACTTGAGAGAGAGAGCTCTTAAGGGATAGAGATCTAGAGAGAGATATTATGCAACTGAGAGAGGTGTGGAAGAAAGAAGTTTCTTCAATTGTATTCCTTTTGTAAAGAGTTTTAATACAAGTTTTTAGGGTGGTTTCTTGTATCTCTTGTTCGTTGCTATTATTTGATTCTAGTTACTTATCTAACTGATTTAATTCCACGTTTATTGCTTTCATAAGTGTAATCTAAGTGTAATCTATTGTTGGTTTATCCAACTACATTAGGCATGACCCAAAATGTCTAAATATAATTATTTTTCTTATCCAATAACATTTTCCATGAACTATAATGTGTTGATATAGTTCTTATTTTACCTGACTACACTAGTCATTAACCATTAAGAGTGTCAATATAGTTCCCTTTCCATTTTTAAACTATATCAACCTATCTAATATAATTTATTTCAATCCTACTTTACCAAATTGTATTGACTAGCCAACATAATTCATTCTGGTCCTATTTTACCAAATTATGTCAACCTAGATGATACACTTAATTTTAGTCCTATTTCACTAGACTATATCAACTTGGTTGACATATTTCATTTTAATCATGTTTTACCAAATTATATCAGTTTGGATAATACATTTCACTTTAGTCATGTTTCACCAAACTATACTAACTTGGCTAATACAATTCATTTAAGTTATATTTCACCAGACTATATTGACTTGGATGATATAGTTCATTTTAATCATATTTCACCAAACTAATTGGCCTAGCTGATACAGTTCATTTTAGTCATGTTTCTCCATATTGTATAGGTGATTCAACTTTTAAGGGTTTATGGAGTTTAAGAACTAAGTTTTTTAAGGGTCTGAGTATAATAAATTAGGGTAAAAATATGCAATAAATATAGCCATTGATTTGTAAAATAATTGACCTAATATAATATTTCTAAAAATAACAATGAATGACATAAATAAGTATTTAACTAGAAACTAATTGAGATAGATGATATAGAGGCTAAAAATTAGTGTTGAAGTAGATATGAGTGTCAAAAACAAGGTCCAATTGTTATAAATCCTCTTGTATAGTAGTGTTATACCTTGGACAATATATTTAGGGTGCTAGTGTCCTAATTTTAGTGCTAATATTCTCTATGTTAAAAAATTTCTAGTCTTATGTGTACACCTCTAGCTGAGTATGACCTGCATGTACCTATGTGGATGAGCTCTAATTCATTGTCTATGCATTTTTTGAGATGATTTAGGATCAAACCCTAAACTTCCATGTTGTTTGGGTATTTTAGTGGCATATGTAGCAAAATTGTGGTGTCATTTGGGTAGGATAGACATATTTAACACCCTATTATGTTGAGAGTTACATACATAATAATACTCTGAGGAGAGATCAAGCTCAATGTAGTTATCCCACCTAAGTTTTTTATGTAAGTGCAAGTGAATGTTAGTATGAGTGTTGACTTGAGTTCTTTGAATGGAACTTGAGACTAGAAAACTATGAATTCTAGGTTTGGTATGGTTGTAGATGGTTGTATGTATAAGTAGGGTAGAATAGGGATCAATAACCTTGATTGTGCACAACTTTTCCTAAGCTTGTTTGTGTATTTTGCATCTGATCTCTATATAATGGATAAAGGACTAAGATTCATGTATTTATATTAATTTGGTGTTTATGTAGGGTTTAAAATAGGTCTCAGCCAACCCTAAGTGTCTTAAAAATTGAAAATATATCTATTGGGGTTGAATTTAGTCTAGGGACATTAGTGTTGAAAGTAGGACATTAGTAGAGGGCACTAATGTCCAAAGTCCAGTGCTAATGTCCATGTAGAAGAACCTAAGGCACTAGGGGCCTGGATCCCTAGGGAAGGGTTTGGGACTCTTTTGAGGTGTCTAAGAATGTGTAAAGTCTTGCACAAAATCTAAATAAGTGTCAAAATAAGCCCTAAGATAGGTTTGGGGCTAAACTAGGGATGGGTTATCTTAAGACATATTCATTACACTCAAGTGACATTTTATATGACTAAATTTTACCCCTCCTTTATTATATAAATGTAGCAAAGTGAAATGACTAGGATAAAGTAAAAATAAGCATACCTAAACTTACATATGAGTTGAAGTGCATGAATCTAGGTTTGAGTGTGTGAAGTATCCTCCATTATGTATCCTAAAAATAGAACATGAATCAATCAATCCTTAATTAAGATATGTTAAAATCAAAGACAAAACTAAGTAAAGAGATAAGAGAGAGAGGAAAAGAATGAATATACCTCATTTGGTATGTGAACTAATGCAAAAATTGATGATGTCCTCTATGTGTATAACTAGTGATTAAATCAGTGATTAGATTGGACTGAGCTAATGGATTTCACAATCCCCATGTGTGGGTGACTTAATAACTCAATATAATTTTGACTCCATCATTACCCACCCATATTTAATGGATTTTACACTATGAATAACTTGGATGGACTAATGGCTTATCCAACCCTCCTATGTAGGTGGTTTAGGAACTCAAGTAGGCTATGACTCCATCATTGCCTACCCATGTGTAGTAGATGCATCTATAACTAAAATTGTGTAATGTAACTATAACTATGTAGGATGGCCCTAGGACCATTTATAAATTCTAAAATGAGAAATGGCCAAGGGGCCTCTTTGGCACTCAGGAATGTAGCTTGGGGACTACACATAAATGTCAACCACTGTAGATGGAATAAAGCATCAATCTAGTATGGTACATAGAGAATGACATGGATTTTACCATTCCATCTGAGATGAGCTGATGTAAAATTGATCATGTGGAAATAATGTGCCACGCACATGCCCCCAGTTTTGATATGTGTGCATATGGATTCTAGACTAATTTGTAGCAATCTATGTTTATGTATCTAAAACTAAAATGGGAGTGATAATGATGTGTATGATGCCCCTAATTTGAGTGAACCTAGTATGATTTTTTGTAAAACTAAACATAAAATAATCAAATATGATAACCTGTGATTGAAACTATGCAATATGGGCTATAACTTTGTGTCATTCTATCAAAATATGGATTTTCCTATTTTTGGGCTACTAGATAGTATCGATATACCTTGGATAGTATCACACCATGCTAGTGTCCTAATTTTAACAATAATGTACTTCTATTTTTTTATGTAAACTAAAACTTATATGTGTTTACTTATTTTTCATTGTGTTTTCCTAATTTTGAGTTCTATAATTTTGTGTTTGTTTGATGAAAATTATTCTTTGAGTGTACCCAAATGGTCTGATCTCTATGAAAACCCCTATAAATGCCCCATCTTTTGAGGGGATTTGTTGTACCTTTGTAATAATTTCCCTCAAATTAAAAGATTTGTATGATTTATGTTATGATGGAAACATATTATATATACATAGTAAACCAATATAATGCATATATATGACATCAAAATGTAAGATAATCTGAGTATAAGTTGGTAACGTATGATGTATATTAGGTCTAGAATTCACAAGGTTTTCAAGATAGACATAACAATGCAATCATGTGTTTAAACTACATAATATGAGAAACTACCTAGGGGGTGGAGCATTATGTCCATCAAGCCACC
The DNA here is from genome assembly GCA_037957365.1 of Torreya grandis. Taxonomy (NCBI): domain Eukaryota; kingdom Viridiplantae; phylum Streptophyta; class Pinopsida; order Cupressales; family Taxaceae; genus Torreya; species Torreya grandis. The sequence continues at coordinate 11,164,970 of JARHVA010000014.1, read as the reverse complement.
CAAGGAGGAAGGGGAGATGCATGAGGGTACTCATGACATCTAAAACTAGGTGTAAGTGTAGCAAGCAAGAGACAAGTGTCATGTCTGTGATGCATACATAAAAACATACATACAACACACATGAGGCATGAAAATTAGTTAAAGTTGACACAATACAAGGGACATGGGTATGTGTCACTAAATATGAGAAAATAAGACATACAAAGACATGTTCAAATGTCCACATATGCAAATAACAAACAAGGATGGCTTAGAGACACATGGAAGGACATGTTCAAATGTCCACATACATAATCAATAAGGCACACACAATGACATGGGCACATGTCCAAAGCATACACACATTGAAAGGAATTGGTATATATTTATAAAACAATGGCATATTCAAATTCTTTGAATAGATGTAGAAGCAAAGATACACAATCAAGTCTAAATTAGGAAAGCTAGAAATGAAAGTATTCATGAACATGTTATACAAATCTATATAAGAGTAAATATTTACATAACTAATTCTATAGTCATAGTAGTCATAAAATAATCAAAGTAGTATGTAATGATCAATCTCAAGGTATAAAAAATGTTAAATCTATGATAGTGAGTATACAAAGATATAACCTAGCAAACTGGAATCTATGTAGTATGATTCCCACAATGGGAAAATGTATCAATGATGAGTCTATGTAGCTATGTATGTGACTCCAATGGATATATAATAACAAATCTAGATCTGTGTGCTAGACTTGAGTCTTAGAAAAATATTGAACACTCGATAAGAACAAGTGAAGCATGTATGTATGATAAATCTGACTATACTAAGATAACTAACATATGTAGTACCTAAAAAGTATAAAGAATTAAACATAAATATGAAAATAATCTAAATTATTTATGTTCTAAGTAATATTTGAATGTTTTTGTATTTTGAACATATTATATTATTTTTGTGTTTTACGAGTATATAAGCTATGTACAAGCAATCATGAAAATGAAACTATATACAAGGTAAAAAGGTAAGAGGAGATATACTACTAACTGATGAGTCTCGCAATAGACTCACACTCAAGGTATCTTGTATAAAATATATGTATAGTGATCATGAATTTTGTCTGATGAGGTATCTAGGATCCAATAATTGGATGCACTAAGTGATATGCAGTTGAAACTACTTGTGGAGTAGGGCTATGAATCTGAGAAGTTGACTGAACTAGCCTATGAACTATAGGGATCTAAATTTTTGAATCTAACTAAAATATATTATAAACTTTAGGGTTATTAGGGACCCATATAGTATAATAAACTTTAACTAGATTGGGTTATCTATGTTGTAAAATTGATTTGTGTGGTGGTGGAGAGAGAGGCCCTCTAGAATCCACAACATGTCTCTAACACAAAGGTCTCTCTAATAAATGTCTCTATGGGAGAGTATGCATATGTGGAACTATTATAAGAGTATACCTCACCTACATTGGTATCTCAACTAATATCAAATATGTGTTAATAGACTTTATGTGTTGAATGAGAACTGGTGTATATTATATGATTGGCTATGGAATAGGTAAAGGATACTCATATGGAAGACCCTCGATTATAACCACCTAATTAACATGTATATATTTGAGACATCATTAGATAGTGGATGTAATGGCTCAAAGTTGTTTTATTAGAAGCCTACCCAATAACATGTCAAATGTGTCAAAACTAGTTACCACTATGAATCTGGTGGCCACATGTGAAGGTCCAACATGTAATGGTAATACTATCTCTCTGATGGAGCTCTGAACATGGACACTAAAACCATGAATAATTGTATCTATCTAAGAAATGTCCTACTTTAAATAACCCAAGTGTTGTATAGGTGTGATAGTACACATGTTGACACTTGACCCATTGTCAACCATGACACTCTAAATAGTATGATGATTAATGTAGTGTTGATGCAGTGGATTGCACCCTTGACAAGAGGTTGAGCTCCTACCTTCCACACGTCACAATGGAAAATCCCCTCTTGCCTGTGCACCTGGCAAAACTAGGGGGAGAGTCTCTAGATAAGGGCTATCTCCCTTCGATGTATCTTTTAGGTCCTAGATTCCCTACTGCTAACAAATAAATGAAAAAAGTGGAGGATGAAAAGGGATAAGGATGTTGAAAACAAAACCTAAACCTAAACTAAAAGGTGATACACCAAAAAAAATTGATCCACTTAGCCTGAACATAGACTTTTCACCAAGAACAAGCTCCCATATCATTTGACACGAGAAATTCTTCTGCATCAGTGAGCTAGGGGTCTATGGATATACAGGGAGGAAGAACTACCAGAGATGTTCTCAAATGCACTATGGTAGCCTATTCATAGGCACCTATACTCCTCTAGGGACACTTTTGGCTAACCTGTAAAAGCAAAGCTCAAAAAGCACTAGACATGCTGAAATCATCCTGTGAAAGCATAAAGGAAAATGACTTAACATAGAACAAAGGCATAGACACATACGAAAGTGCAAACTCAAAATGGAGGTAAAAATGCTATGTCTCAATTCAAGGTAAAATTTGGCAGATTTTTGCCTTACAAGACAGGATTTTTGGGCAGAGCTTTGCCTTACAGGCTAAGAGATCCCTCTCAAAATGAGAAGTCTACAATATATAGAGGAATAAAAGAGGCCTTTTGTGCCCTTTTTATAAGTGACCCATGTGTGTTCTGATCATTGAGAAGAGTAAGCTGGTTAAACACCATATGTAAAATTATGGGCCGTGCCCTTTGTCTGCAAACAAGACCACTCCTTTAAGTTAATTATGCGGCTTGTCTTCTCATCAATGCAAAATGAAGAAAATGGGTCACGTTGTTCACCATTCGCACATCTTGATGATCAATTTGCAGACACTGTGTCAACCACTGGAGTAACTCCTTGAGTCGACACCTTCTTTCACCACTTGGACTATTTTGTCCATTTCTGCCCTTGGTTCTTTTTCCCCTTCTTGGCTTTGTCTTTCTTCTGGCCTTAAGCCTTTGAATTCCTTCAGGTTCATGCTTAAGTCTGTGAAGATCAACAACTACTTCATTACCACAAATTTGATGTCCTCGGGTCCATCATCCTTCTTAGCAATTTGTTCATATCTTTCTTGCTTGCCTTAGCTACTTTTTGCTGATTTTAATAAGTGACATGTGGTGTGTTCTGCTGTGAAACAAGTAAGACACATGGCAGCATCTACTTAACTTATAGAAGCTTTAGGCACCTTTTGAGAGTCTTGTAGAAGATGACACATGACAGCTTCTATTGAGCTTTAGGAATAATACAGAAGCATTTGGGACTGATTCAGATTCATCATAGATGATGACACTTGGTAGCTTCTACTCTCTTTAGTAGTTCATCCGGGGCCTACCACAGTCTTTACTGAACACAAGGGAGAGACCGTAGATGTTGACACTTGTTGTCTTCTGCCAAGCTTTGTAGGGGACACATGGCACACTTCGCTATTCTTAGAAAAATATGTCAAAACCTTCCACATTTGCCACTTGGTGCCCTCCATGGAACTCTGAGGAAAGCTTGTTGAAAGGAGCTTTGGGACTCGGATGCAAACACTTGTCACACTCCATCAGGTTTTGCAAAGGACATGTGGCACGCTCCTCTACTTTTAGAGGCAAATTATCATGCATCCTGATAGATGACACTTGGCAACTTCCACTTTCAGGTTTTTTTTGGTGTAAAATTGACATTCACGAGCCTGTCACTATTTGAAAACCAATGGCTAGTCCATTTCCTTGAAATTGATGGCCTTAGAGACGTCACTGTCTTTGGCATTTCCTTTGGATTCTTTTGCTCGTAGCCTTTCCAAATTTCTTCAAACTTTTTGTCTAAAGGAATTCCTTTGAACAAAATTTCAAAGGAATTATTTCCTTGTCTTTTCTCTCAAATGCCTTCGAAAAGTGCCCTTCGGGAATGTTGAAAATGACCCTTCCAAAGGGTACTTCCTTTGCCTTAAACAAATTTCTAAAGGAAACTTACCTTTTTGGCTATGTTCACCTTTTGGTCCTCTTTCAAATGTTCCCTACCCTTCGCAAGGGCATTTGTCCTTTAGGAGACTCCCTTGAATCTTTCCATTGAACTATTCCTTTGAACCAAATGTTGAACCAAGGCATTGAACCGAATAGAATTAAACCAAGGCATTGAACTGAACCAAACTAAACCAAGGCATTGAATCAATAATGGTTCAAAGTTCAAGTTCAAAGCTCTTTGAAAGTTCAATCCATTAGACACTAACGTCGAACCACTAAACTCGTTCCTCCTTTTGCCAAAAAACTTGCCTGTAGAGTCCATAGAAATCCCTACAGAGTTCGTAGAAATGTCTGCAGAGTCTGTAGAAAAACCTGCAGAGTCCATAGAAATGTCTACAGAGTCTGTAGAAATCCCTACAGAGTTCATAAAAATCCTTGCAAAGCCTATATAAATGTCTATAGAGTCTGTAGAAACAAGACTTGTGCAAAAAATCAAATTTGGACTGGCTCAAAATAATAAGGGAAAAAAAGGGGGGACCAATTTTGGCCTGTAGGACCAAAATGGTCAACAAATTGGTGACTCCCAGGGGAAGCATGCCTACTATGCTTAGAAGCCAGTTGCCTTAAAATCCATTGGGCACAAAGTCAAAACATAGCTTGAAAAAGTTAGCAACAGCCCCCTGATAAATCTAAGAATCAATCATGAAGCTTTTACCCCAAATGCAAAGGAAAACACACACAAGGCTAAAAAACACTACTTGTGCAAACAGCACTTAGGGAAAATAAGAAAGAAAATTGAAAGCAAACTACTATGTATAGCTAACCAGGTATATTTGCCTCCCTCTTGGATCAAATGGAAAATTTCTTAAGTCCCCTTCCTGGAAAGGAAACTTATGGTGCCAGACAAGTGGCTAAATGGAATGGAGACTTGGTGACTTGCTCCTCTTACCTATCACCTCGATTGGCTTACATCCAAGTGGATCAGAATCAAACACGCTCCCAACATATATGTGCTCTTATTGTTCTAGGAAGCTTGTCAAATGCTATTCCTTCATGCTGGTGCATTTCACCAAGAAATCAATGGTTGGTAGCTCATCACCATAAGCCCTTTGATATTCATAGCTCCCTTGCAATGCATCATGGTTTGACCCATTTCCTTCTACTTCATTGAAGATCCTATCAAACTCATCTTCTACTCCCTCATGGCTCTCTTGAAGAAGGGTGACTGTTGTGATGTCTGTAATGGAATCACAAACTGATTACTCATCCCATAGAACATCACCTTCTTGTTTGAAGCTCTCTTCTTCAAAGATGTCCTTAAGATGGATAGGCCTCTCCTTTTCCTACTCAAGGATCAGAGTCTCTAGTTGTTTAAAGACATCCCTCTGATCCTCCTCCAACTCTAGCTCTATGGCATAATCATCCTCCTCATCGAACCAACAAGGAAGTTCATCAAACAAGGGGGGAGAGAGCTCACCATGATTACATTCCTCTTCATATTGTTGGAACATCCGCATGTATGCATGACCTACATCTTCTCCATTGTTGATGATGTCTTCCATGGGAGCCTCCATGATGATTTCATCTTCTTTGTTGCTCATGATAGCCTCTTGGAAAGCTATATATTGGATCTTCTCTTCCTCACTCGTCTCCTGCAATATAGTTTCCTCCTTGAGAGGGGATGAAGTGGAAGGCTGATGATTAAACCCATGTGGAAGAAGAGGTAGTCCTTGAGCTAGAATCAAATGATTCTCCTCTTTCCACTTGGCCAGTACTTCATCTATATTAGATGTGGCCTGATATCTCTCTTAGGGGTGTGTAGATGGGGTGTGTTTAGACATGGAATCTACTATTTGGTCTGAAACATCCATCACACATTGGCTAAGGAATCTCGCTCTGGACTCCAACTCTGCAATTCTCCTAGCTAGATCTTCTTGGAAGAGCCTTTCTTGGAGGTCACCAGCATCATCATGATGAGTACGAGTAGCCTCATCTTCTTCAAGGTTTTGAGCAAAACCTTTCTTCTCCTCCTTCCTGCCCCATGATTCCATTGTTTGCTTCTAACTCATGACCTTGGGATTGGAATTTTTCCCTTGGGAAGAAGCAACAACTTTGTCTTCTTCAAGGTCCTGAGCTAGTTCATGATTTTCCTTCTTCCAACTTGGAATTTAGAGATCATGTTGAAAGACTTGAGGAGTTTGGGGAAGATTTGGGAGGGTTTGCTCGTGTATAGGAAGAGTTGCCTAAAGAGAGGTGTGTTGGAAAGCTAGGCACATAGGATTAAGAGCAGGATCGATTGATGCATCAGATGAACTAGAATGAGCAAGTGTTATTTAGTAGAAAGGATTTGGTACATAAGAGGGGGCTTTCTTTAGAATAAGAGGGGGCACATAGGGTTGACTGCCTTACATAAATGGATTCCTCCATTTTGCTACCTCCTCCATGGATTACAAGGCCTGAGCTTGCTTGAATAAACACTCCTCTTTATACATTAGCTCCTGTTGATATCCATATTGTTCATCCAGTCTATCAATCTCCATTACCTACTTCTCAAACTCCAGTGCTACTTCTCATATGGTTGTAAGACAACTAGGAGAGCTACTTGAGGGGATTGCATGAATAGTCTAAGCTTGATCAAAACCATACGAAGGAAAACAAAGTCCATGATTCTTATCAATGGGATTATACATACAAAAAATGAGATTTCTTGATGGCACCAAAACTACTTAACCAGCTGATTCAACTCAGATTCACCATTAGTGTTGATGAAAAAAGCCTCCAAAGGCTGGTTGGTTGAAGAACACACCAAAAATTATTCAACTCTTTAGACAAAACTTGTCCTAATTGGTCCCACTAGGCATGCCAAAAACTATTGACACAGTGGATTGCACCCTTGACAGGAGGCTGAGCTCCTACCTTCCACACATCACAATGGAAACTCCCCTCTTGCCTATGGGCATGGAAAAACTAGGGGGAGAGTCTCTAGATAAGGGCTAGCTCCCTTTGATGTATCTTTTAGGTCTTTGATTCCCTACTACTAATAAATAAATGAAATAAGGGGGGATGAAAAGGGAGAAAGATGCTGAAAATAGAACCTAAACCTAAACTAAAAGGTGATACACCAAAAAAAGTTGATCCACTCAGCCTAAACATACACTTTTCACCAAGAACAATCTCCCATACACTTCATTTGACATGATAAATTCTTCTGCATCAGTGACTTAGGGGTCTATAGATATGCAGGGAGGAAGAACTACCAAAGACGTTCTTAGACACACTATGGTAGCCTGTTCATAGGCACCTATACTCCTCTAGGGACACTTCTAGCTACCCTGTAAAAGCAAAGCTCACAATGCACTAGACATGTTGAAATCATCCTATAAAAGCATAAAGGAAAATGACTTAACATAGAACAAAGGCATAGACACATATGAAAGTGCAAACTTAGAATGGAGGTAAAAATGCTATGTCTCGATTCAAGGTAAAATCTGGCAGATTTTTGCCTTACAAGCTAAAGGATTTTTGGGCAGAGCTTTGCCTTATAGGCTAAGAGATCCCTCTCAAAATGATAAGTCTACAATATATAGAGGAAGAAAAGAGGCCTTTTGGCACCTTTTTTACAGGTTACCCATGTGCGTTCTGATCATTGGGAAGAGGAAGCCGCTTAAACATCATATGTGAAATTATGGGCCATGCCCTTTGTCTACAAACAAGACCACTCCTTTAAGGCAATTACATGGCTTGTCTACTCATAAATGCAAAGTGAGTAAAATGGGTCACGCCATTCACCATTCATGCCTCTTGATGATCAATTCACAGACACTGTGTCAACCATTAGAGTAACTCCTTGAGTCGACACCTTCCTTCACCACTTAGACTATTTTGTTTGTTTCTACCCTTGGTTCTTTTGCTTCTTCTTGGCTTTGTCCTTCTTCAAGCCTTAAGCCTTTGAATTCCTTTAGGTTCACGCTTAAATATGTGAAGATCAACAGCTACTTCATTGCCACAAATTTGACGTCCTCAGGTCCATCATCCTTCTTACCAATTTATTCGTGTCTTTCTGCTTGCCTTGGCTACTTTTCACTGATTTCAATAAGTGACACATGGCATGTTCCACTATGAAATAGGTAGGACATGTGGCAGCATCCGCTTAACTTATAGAAGCTTTAGCCACCTTTTGAGAGTCCTAAAAAAGATGACATGTGGTAGTTTCCATTGAGCTTTAGAAATAATACACAAGCATTCGGGACTGATTCAGATTCATCATGGATGATGACACTTGGTAGCTTCCACTCTCTTTATTAGTTCGTTCAAGGCCCACCATAGTCTTTAATGAACACAAGGGAGAGACCACAGATGTTGACACTTGTCAACTTCTGTCGAGCTTTGCAAGGGACACGTGACACGTTCCACTATTCTTAGAAAAATATGTCAAAACCTTCTGCATTTGCCACTTGGTGCCCTCCATGGAACTCTAAGGAAAGCTTATTGAAAGGAGCTTTGGGACTTGGATGTAGACACTTATCGTGCTCCACCAGGTTTTGCAAAGGACACGTGGCACATTCCACTTCTTTTAGAGGTAAATTATCATGTGTCCCGGCAGATGACACTTGGCAGCTTCCTCTTTTGATCTTTTTTTGGTGTAAAATTGACGTTCACAGGCTCGTCACTATTTCAAAACCAATGGCTAGCCATTTCCCTGAAATTGATGGCCTCGGAGATGTCACTGTCTTTGGCATTTCCTTTGGATTCTTTTGCTTGTAGCCTTTCTGAATTTCTTCAGACTTTTTTTCTGAAGGAATTATTTCCTTGTCTTTTCTCTTGACTTCCTTCAAAAAGTTCCCTTTGGGAATGTTGAAAATGACCCTTCCAAAGGGTACTTCCTTGCCTTAAAAAAAATTATGAAAGAAACTTACCTTTTCAGCCATGTTCACCTTTTTGTCCTCTTTCAAGTGTTCCCTGCCCTTCGCAAGGGCATTTATCATTTGGGAGACTCCCTTTAATCTTTCCATTGAACTGTTCCTTTGAACCAAATGTTGAACCAAGGCATTGAACCGAATAGAACTGAACCAAGGCATTGAACCAAACCAAACTAAACCAAGGCATTGAATTAATAATGGTTCAAAGTTCAAGTTCAAATCTCTTTGAAAGCTCAAGCCATTGGACACCGACGTCAAACCACTAAACGTGTTCCTCCTTTTGCTAAAAAACTTCCCTGTAGAGTTCATAGAAATCCCTATAGAGTCTGTATAATTGTCTTCAGAGTCCATATAAATCCCTGTAGAGTCCATAGAAATGTCTGTAGAGTCTATATAAATCCCTGTAAAGTCTGTAGAAATCCCTGCAGATTCTATAGAAATGTCTGCAGAGTCCATAGAAATAAGACTTGTGCAAAAAATCAAATTTGGACTGGCTTAGAACAGTAGGGGAAAAAAAGGGGGGACCGATTTTGGCCTGCAAGACCAAAATGGTCAGCATGTAGGCTCATACAAAGAGTGCATATAAATCTATGTCATTGTCAACTATCTCCTACTCTAAAAAGGTGATAAGAGGTTTAGTTAGCATTATAGTATGATACACCCTAATTATATTATTTAGAGGGTATGTGTTCATAGTTTAAGTATGGTAGGATTATGGTGGTAGATGTGCCTAATAAGTATAGTGAACACCTAAAGTTCTTGGTATCTTATTAGTTATATATTTTGGAAATGGATCTGAAATAAAATTTAATGCTTTTGCTTCCATTTGTTGTGGTCTAGGTACCTCTATAGGAGTGCCAATATCAATGATATTAGCTTCTATCAAATATTGTATCTTATGTCACAAGCTAATACATCTATTTTTAGTATGGCTTGGTGCCCTGTGAGAATCACATAATGCATTGGAATCATAGTTCTTTGGAAGAGACCTAGTCAAAATCAACCTCCTTGATGAGAGGGAGATATGTCATTACATTCTAAGAGCTATTGTAGAACCCGTGCTGGAAACTAAGGAAGAGTGATGAAAGGTCTCCTTGGAGGAGCTGATGAGGAGGTGGATCTAAAATTTCATTAACTATCATTTTTGAATCATTCTTGTTCTCATTGGGTTTCACCTTGATGGAGGCTTATTAAAACTCTTATTAGTTGAATCTGATATAATTTTTTACTTTAATTTACCCATAAAGAGAAGCTTGACTTCCAATTATTTCATTATATGACAAATATCTATGAATTATGGAAACTTCTTGAATAGTATAGCTTCATGCAATTTTGATAACAAACTCTACTTTGATATGTCTTAGATTTCTCTATCTACCATGGAGCTAGTCATCTTTGCTAATATATTTTTATATCACAAGACATATCTAGTTATTAGTTCACTGGACTTTTGTTTGAGTTGTGCCACTTGAGCATAGGAAACCTTAACACTAATTTTGATTGAAAAGTGTGCCAAAAACATATCTACCAATGGATTGAATGTTGAGATCAAGTGATTAGGAAGGTCATAGAACCATTTTAGTGCGTAGTCCTTTAAACTATGATAGAATAACTTAGTAAGGAGCCAATAATTGGAGACATAGTCTAAGCATGTTGTATGTAAGGCTCATAAATGATGTTCTAGGTCACCCTTACCATCATACAAAATAATATTGGGTGTCACAAATTTGGATGCCAAAGGAGTTACCACTATATGTTGTTTCAAAGGTGTATGTAAAATAACATGAGAATCTAAGGCATGAAATGACTTAGTGTCACCCTATTGAAGATGTAACACCTTAGCCTGTAGATCATGGATATCATGCATAAGGTATTGTACATATAGAGAGGAGGAATTGGCCATAGGATGTGTTTCCATTGTTAAAGGTTGTTGAGTTAAAATAGGTTTTTATACATTTTGAGTTGCCCCCAAAGTAGGTGTAACAATATTGATATATGGGGGGTTTGAAGATTGACCATTATTGGATTTGTTCTTTTTTCCATTATGGATTACATAATATATGCATTATCATGAGGTTTTCCCCAAAGTCTATCTTTTAAACTTTATAAAATCTCATCCTTATTGACTATTATATTTTCATTATTAAGTGGGGGAGTGTGTTCTTATTCCCATCTTGTGTATCATTTTGATCTTGGTTGTATTACTAATCTTTATATGTATTATCATTGAAGTTCACATAATTAGAGTGTTAATGTTTTATAAGGAGGGTTGTAATTGGTCATTTGTCAATGGTATAATCTCAAACATAAGGAATCTGAGTATGTTCAACAGGATTGACACTAATCCTAGCATTTCTTATTAAAGGAAGAAATATAAATTTTTGAGATGTCATATAGAAAATATAATGAAATAGTGTTACTAAAGTAGAATATATAAAATATGAAAAGCCTAACACATCCAAATGAAATAATAAAAAAAGGGTACAAACCCTAATAGCATATAGGGTTAGGGTTTAGATAGTATTTGAAGTAAGTCAGGTTCACTAAATGATTTAAATTTTAAGGGTTTGTGGAGTTTAAGACCTATGTTGTTAAAGGGTTTGATTATAGTAAATCAAGGTATAAATATGCAATAAATAAAACCACTAAATTGTACAAGAATTGACCTAATCTAATATATTTAAAAATATAAATTAATGACATAAATAAGTACTTAGCTAGAAATTGATTGAGATGGATGATATGGAGGCTAAAAACTGGCGTGGAAGTAGATATGAGTATCATAAATAGGGTCCAGGTGTCAAAAACCCTCTTAGATAGTAACATTGTACCTTTGATAGTATAATTTGGGTGTTAGTGACCTACTTTTAGTGTTAATGTCCTTTGTGAAAAAAAATTATGGTATTTTGGGTGTACATCCAACTAAGTCTACCCTACTTGTACCTCTATGGATGAGCTCTGATTCACTATCTGTGCACTATTTTGAGTTGATTTAGGAACAAACCCTATAACTCCATGTTGTTGGGGCATTTGAGTGGCACAAGTATCAAAAGTGTGATTTCATTTGGGTAGGTTATACATCTTCAACACCCCACTATGTTGATAGTTACCTACATACCAATACTCTAAGGAGGGAGAAAGCCCCATGTAGTTCTCCTACCTAAGTTATTAGTGCAAGTGCAAGTGAATGCTAGTATGAGTTTTAAATTTAGGGTTTTTAATGGGGATTGAGACTAAAAATCTTTATATTTTGGGCTTGGGATGGCTTTAGATGACTGTATGCATAAGTAAGGTCGAATAGGGATCAATAACCTTGATTTTTCATAACTTGTTCTAAGTTTCTTTGTGTATTTTGCATCTAATCTCCATCTAGTGGATAAAGGGATAAAATTCATGTATTTTTATTGATCTAGTGCTTGTATAAGGTTTGAAATAGTTCTAGGCTATCCCTAAGTGTCTTAAGAATTGAAAATATATATGTTGGAGTTAAAATCAAGCCAAAGACATTATCATTGAAAGTGGGACACTAGCATGGGGTCATACTGTCCAAAGCACAATGCTAGTGTCCAAGTGGTAAAACTTGAGGCACTAGGTGCCTAGATCCTTAGGGGAGAGTTTGGGACTAATTTTGAGATATCTAAGAATGTGTAAACGCTTGCATAAAAGTTGGAGAAGTGTTAAAAGAGGCCCTAAGATAGGTATAGGTCTAATCTAGGGATGGGTTGTCTCAAGTGACACTCATTACACTCAAGTGACATTTTATATGACATAGGCCTAGCTGATATCATACATCAAAATTTTCCATCACTTCCCATAGATATTGAAATTTCCTTAGATGCCACATTCCTTGTTAAAACACATATTTACACAGATTTTGACATCATTACTAAGTACGTAGATCTTGAGGTTAATAGTGATCCCCCTACATCCCAAAGTGGAAATTTTTTTATGTCCATCCTTTTCTTCTCACACATGTTGGGTCATCTTGTGATGCCCATCCTTTTCTTACTACACATATTGGGACACCTTGCACTTCCCACCCTTTTCTAATTTCAACCTTTAGGGTGTCTTGTAATGCACATCCTTAACCTTATACACACTTTGGGGGTATTTTATGATGCCCATCCTCATTCTTTTGGATTATTGATTTAACATCCTTATCATGAGATAGTAATCAAGAACCTTTCACATCTTAAAAATAAACAAATTTGGTCTCAAAAAAAATTCTAAGATAAATATGCTCACATTTCATGTACTCTTATTTAACATAGTTGTTATCATAGATAATGCTTGTTATTTTATCTCATGTTTATGTGTTTCCTAAATTTTATTCCCTTAGCATCATTTTTATTACATTTTTACTTCATTTTTGTTCTTTGGTATATCACAGTAGACCTTAGCTTCCCTCATGAATTTTAGGTAACACCTTCAGGTTATTTATATCATATACTTACCATTTTTCTATTTGCCTTAGCCCCCTTGTAGTTTTTTGGCCTATTTTTATTTTCCCCCTCTTTTGTGATGAATTCTCATATTAGTGTTTATGATATCACATGTAGGTTAATACAACTTCCCTAGTGGCATGACTATCACCCTCTCATAGCATAGCCTCATCACTTCCAAAGCATCACTATCCCTTCTTATGATCAAATATAAGAGTATTCATCATTGTATCACCATTTTTCACACGGACCTATCTTATATGATCCCCATCTATCCTCTTTTCCCTTTCACTTGAGGTTCACTAAGGTTATTTTCAATATTTCACATTTCCACATGAGGTAATTCTAGGATTATTTAGGCACCATGGTCTTTATCCTATCTTCTCTAGAGGAAAAGCATAATATCCATTGTGATAGTCATATGTAACACTCATTTTTTGTCTTTCCAAATCCATATGGAATAGGAATATAAAAATCCAAAATAATTACATCAAAATAAAATCAAAAGGCAATTACAATATTCAAAGTTAGATCACACTAAAAGATGTGATATTTATTTGGCACATCTTTTATTCTATTTGAAGCTCAAAATGCAAATGTGGACTCATGATAGAGACAAAATCCATTGTAATGTAGTAGGATAGTATACTATGGTACAAGGTCTCATTATATTATTTTATCTCCTTACATTTTAGTTCCACCTACTTTCTCACATAAGTACCCAATCTTCACATTAAATTGATGACTCTATAAAGGGTCCTAAAGAGTGGGGAATATGTTGTGGGAAGGTAGGATCATTTTAGTTTTCATACATATAACCTTCATGGTATGATCTATATATTTCACTTGTCAACCCAATTTTGCGCTTGTTAGGTGGACTTTCCTAGGTCCTTGATGTCAAAACCTCATAGCTTTGCCCATTTATCTAGAGTCTTATCTCCACTAAGGATTTATACATTACCTATGTGTAACCTTGCATCCTTACTTTCATCATATATTTATTTTAATACCATTTATGGATATAACTTTTATCTAATCATGCCCTCTCTAATATGTCTTCAAATTTGTCTTTTCACCATTACTTATGATGCCATTTTGATTTTCATTTTGTGAGTTATATTGTAAGACCTTAGGGAATCAACTAGGCCTTCCTTAAAAATGTTTGTCACCCTTAATATCCACACCTTAGGGAATCAATTAGGCCTCTCTAATATGGTTTTACTCCCTTACATCATGTTTTAAAATTATCATTATTCAAATATTTCACTCATATGAGTCCTTTGCTTATTTTTCCATCATATTCTTGTCTGATCCTAGTAGACTTTACTTATCTTACATAGGACATTTATTTACAATTATTTATGTCTTTATTTATGTTTTATATAAGTTTATTTGACTTGTCTTATATTTTTAATGGTATTTCCTTAAAATTATTTTTATTCCTGCTTATGTTTGAATTTAGTTAACTTTACTTATCTTACATTTTGGAGAACATTTTGCAATCATTTTTTCCCCCTTATGTAAGACTTAAGTTGACTTGACTTGTATTAAATTTTGGGATTACATTTTTTTACAATCATTTGTGTCTTTGTTTATATTTTATATAATTTGACTTGACTTGTCTTACATTTAGGACAACACTTATTTACAATATTTTTTTGGTCTTTCTTTATGTTTGATATGAGTTGACTTGACTTGTCTTACATTTCACATGATATATCTTTACCATCATTTTTGTATTCATTATGTTTGATTTAAGTTGACTTTATTTGTCTTAAAACTCAGATGACATTTCTATTATGATCATTTGTGTTTATATTCATGTTTGATTTAAGCTGATTTTACTTGTCTTACATGAGATGACACTATTTTTTATATTCTTATATGATTATATTTTGTATTTTTCTTACATTAGATATTTTTATTTTCATTTACAATGTTTTACATACTTTCTCAAATGATTTAGTGTGTTTTACATTCATTTTCATCTTTATTTAGTCATTTTTATCATTTGAGTTTTTATTTTTATTTTTGTGACCATGCATTTGCTTGGATTTGCTAGAAAAAAATAAAATATACATCACATCATATCTTCAAATTTTTCAACTTTCAGTTATATATTATGAGATTTCACTTCTCACCCATATATTTGTTTACATAGATCCTTTTTCAGAAACTAAAATAAGTCTTAGAATCCTAGTGAGATAGAGAAGTTTTAGGTGATAAAAGAAAAAAATTGTAAAAATTTGGA
This sequence comes from Torreya grandis, assembly GCA_037957365.1. Taxonomy (NCBI): domain Eukaryota; kingdom Viridiplantae; phylum Streptophyta; class Pinopsida; order Cupressales; family Taxaceae; genus Torreya; species Torreya grandis. Next base: position 11,149,370 of record JARHVA010000014.1, on the reverse strand, counting down.
ATTTTATCCATTTTTTCAATTTTGCCTCTTGTTCTTCTTATTGGGTGCCTTCTATCACTTGTGACATGTAGAATTATCTACAATTAGCAAGGTAAGTAAAGGTACATATTTTCATTTTATTTAATTTTAATTATTTTATCATTTATTTTTAGTTATGCTCTTTAGTGTTTCTATGTTTCTTTCTCAAAGCATCATCCCGCATTGCACTATTGTGACACGTGATGAGCTTTTATATTGAGCATATGTATACGCATAATAGTTTTCACTTTGTCATTTAATAATGTTTTCTACTGGAGAATATTGTTGACACATCAACCTCCCTAAATATATTCCTTAAAGGGTGCATCGCGAGTGTGGATGGAAAGACTCATGGTGTTTTGTGAGAGATATCACTATTCCATCTTAATTACATCATTACATTATGAGTCTGATCTCTTCTAAATGTCTAACCATTTATCACTTCTATATACTTCCTATCCATTTTTTTATCTTCCCTATATCTTATGATATTGTCCTAGATGGTACCATCTATTTTGTACCTTTATCCTTTTTTATAATGTATTAGCCAGCTTAATAGAATTATGAGTGTGTTTTTTGACATTTGTATAATATCAACATTGTCAATATTATAATATGTCAACTGACATCTTATAATTGTATCGATTGGGATGATATAGTTAGTTTAGAGTTTAGGGTTGGTTTTGGGTATTATAGGTGTATATATGGATTCTTAACATATCATATCACACTCATTTGATTTGCTTACACTCACATTTCTTCCCTAATGAAAAAATTGAGTGGCTTAAAACCTTATCTTGAGGAGTCTTGTCTTGTGGTGTCATTGAATATCAATAAGAGTAGTTATTAAGATTTCCTAAGTAAGGATATTTGGTTCTTCATCCAACCATTTCAGGTTTTCATCCTATAACATATTCTCTTTCAAAGCTCCACTTGAGCCAAGGGGGAGATTAAAGCATCAATAGGTCCACCCCAAGGTAATTATCTCTATCCCTATACTCTTTCGTTTATTTAATTAGTAGATTATATATTTCTTTGTTCATTACATTATGTATGTATGTAAGTATATCCTTGTTTAGGCCTTCTCTATATCAAAAAAACTAGTATAGACGTCTGACTGCTTAGACTTGTCATAAATTATTTTATGTTACATAAACCCACATTTGATTAACCATTGCACCTTACCCATTTAAAACCATTCTAACCCATACTTTACTTTAGTTTATACCCCTTAAAAACTATTTACTTTAGTTGCATATCTACAATCATAATTTATAACCATTTACCTGCGTTGAGAAGAGTTACAACCTTGTGTCATAGGCTTTAGAACCCTTTCCTCTTGACATTTGAGTTGTATATAACCCTCTAATATATATAATAAATTCATCAGTCCTTACCTGACCATCCAAGTATATGCAATCTCTATTTTATTTTCTTAATTTGAGTCCTAGTCTATTGAGAGAAAGATGATAGTTTTAAGTCATCATAGCCCATAGATATAAATATAATCGATGAAAAACTAATGAGGAATACATAGGTATGGTGCCCCCTAATGGAGAAATAAAAAAATGCATAACTCAAGTGTATAATTGGTAAAATTTCTTGACATTCATTAGGTTCTTCAATGGTTTACCTTTGAGTGTACTTAGGTAATAGGCCCCTATGCCAAATTTCTTTGTAATAATGAAGGGACCTAGCCAATTTGGTTTTAATTTTTCTTTATTATTTTTACTTTCATTTGTATTATTTTGATTTTATTTAAGACAAAGTCACCAATATGGAATTATCCTAATTTAATCATCTTATTGTAATCTTTTTAAAGGTGATTTTGTAAAATTCTTAAGTGTTTTATAGCATGTATGCATGCTTCATATAACATTTTAAATTTATGTAATTATTTTTATCTATATTATTTATCATCACTAAGATAATTAAGAGACACAAGCAAAGAACGAATCTCAAGATCTAGAGGGAAAATTGCCTTTACACAATAGACAAGAGAAAAGGGGGTTTCCATAGTTAATATCCTAAAACTCATATCGTATGCCCATAAAGCATATGCAATCTAATTATGACAATTTGTGCCATATTTATCAATAAATTTACTCTATATAATATTAATTCTCTTATTTGTAACTTGTCTTGGTTGTTCCATTGGGGGTAATAAGGAATATAAAATGTATGTCAAAACTTATATTTAACACAAAACTTCTTGACCAACTTATTCTTAAAAGATGAACCATTATCAATAATAATATAATATGGAAAACTGAATCAAGATAAAATATGTATCATTATAAATCATAGACACCTAATTTTGGTACAAGACCCTTTTTGTGTGTTTTATCCATGTTTTATCACACTTTATCCAAGTTGATGCATTATTTTATATTCATTAATATTAAGTTCACTTATGTTAGCTTATTTATGCTAAGTGTGATTAGTCACACTTATCTAAGATTAGAATAGGATCAAAGAGATTTTAATGCTTAGATCACTTATTAATGCCACTTCTAATCTCATCAATCATGTGTGCCATTCAAGTGACCAAAAAAATGGGAGCTTTCTTTTTCACAAGATATATACCCCCTCATCTCCCTTTATATGTTGATTCAATTTAACATATTGACTTGATATCCTTCCCTTATCTATTTACAAAATATTTTAGATCTAATGGAATGAGTTATTCTAAGGAGTATCTTGGCCTTTGTGCACTTTTATCTATTTCCCACATGGTGATAGGAAAATTTTCCTAACATGGTACTAGATCCATTCTCATTCAAATGATCAATTATGATTTTTAAAGAGTTTTAGCCTTTCCTCATTACCACACCACTTCTCTAAACCCATTTTTTGATCCCCCCATCTTTATGGATTTCTAAAAATATCATTTAGGTATTTTTCATTTAGGTTAGATCTACCTTTTTAGGTTTTTTTTAAGGAATTTTTTTCTAGAGTAGTTTGTATTGATCTAACACCCACCATTATGTTTGAAAGGGTCTACATTTTAAGGATCAATTGTAAACTCAATAGGGTTTTTTGATGATTTTTTGGAGGCCATATATTCAAGTCAGGTATAGTGTGTACCATATGGATGACTGAATTTGTGTTGTTTTTTTCAAAAATAATTACACTTCATATAGTCCATATGAATTGTATGAACTTATACATGGGTCATATTTGATCCCTCTATACTCTGCTTGTATGGTTATTCATCCTAAGTCCCTACCTTGTGGTTGAGTTTTTGTTTGAAAATCGTACACTTTTTAATACTATTATGACACATTCATTTTGTTTACATGGCCTTTTTTTTTTATTAACTATACCCTTATAAGGTCTTACGCTGCCACATTACCCTATTTATAGTCAACACCTTCACAGATCTACTGTTATCCCCTACACTGAGCTTGGAACCATATAACCAACCACCTACACCATGTTCACCTTGATAATGGATAGTTCCCAAATAGCTAAATGTAACTAACATTGGGATAACCACTAGTAGATAATATCACTACAAAACCCCCAAACACCCACATGATCATCGCACTAGTTGATTAAGTCCCTAAGGCTATTATTTTACCCACATATGTAAATTTGGACTTATTTTCACTTAAAGAGACATAAATTGAGATCTAAGAAGCCTAGGAGGATCCTTTTTTTCAAACAAAATTGTTTTTTGATGTTGACATAGTGGAGCTAATTTTGAGTCATTTTGGGCACCTAGTTTTTATAAAAAACACATTTAATGTAGATAAATCTTATTGGAAACCCCATTCAATCAATTTCCTAAGATTATGTCTTGAGATATATTGGGAATTTTGACATGATTTTTTTTTTTAATTTTTATTATAATCCTTTGTCATTCTCATAATTGAATTATTGTACATGTAACATAATATTTCACTCACTTTTCCTGTCATTTTCCTTATTTTTTGAATTGTAACTCACAATGCAAAGTTATAAGTAGTAATAAGAGATTTTTATTATTGTTTTTGTAATTAGATATCAAATTTTTATATTGTGGGGGGCATTGTTTCATTTTAGAAATTTTGGTTTGCATGTTAAAACATTATATTGCATGAAACATTATAAAATTGTCATTATAATTAGCTAGGGTGTTTTTTCATCTTGTGAGTGTGTATCTATTTAAAGTTTATTCCAAGGCATTTTTTTCCTTATATTTGTGCCATGACCTCCACACTATCATGTAGGCCAATAATAACCTACAATCATAAAATGATATACTATTCTCTGAAGCATGTGCACATCAGGAGGATATGGTTAAGTTTGTTGAAGAGAATAAGAAAATCAAAAAATAAGATTCCATATGTATCTCACTCATTGCCATAAAATATTCCCTCATTCACTCATTATAAGATAAAATTGCACACTTTAAACTTAAGATTGACATTATGAACACACCTTTCATTATGCCTAGTTGATCATTTTCTACATCACTTGTTCTTGAATCTAGTATGCATCCACTTGATGTGATTTTAAACTATGACCTACCAAATAGCGAGTTATCTTTTGTATTTGAAATATCTATAATTTATAGATTGAGATTGAAACCAACAATGACCATCAATTTATATTCTAAAATCAACATAAACCTCTTACACAACTTTTGAAAGAGTAAACAACAACACCTACCTTCACCTACAAATAATGAAATCCACTCTTTCATCAAATTGGATGTGCTCTTGATTACTTGTATGTGGTTTCTAAAATGAAAACTCCTTTCTAAGGTAATTTGAATAATGAAATGACAACTTTGTTGATGATTTTTATCTCAAAAGGATGATAAATTTGATATCTCACAACATGATTAGAATGGAAAAAAGTACATCCATTTAAATATATTTTAGATTTAAAATGGATGGTTAGATTTAGTCTGGAACTACTAAATAATTTTGAATTTGAATAATGGATATGAAGTCAATGGGTCAAATTCATTCAATAGTTTGTTAAGGATTTATGAGCTAGTTGGAAGAAGTGGTCAAGTTTGTTGAATGATATTGAATGAGTTAAATGGGCATTGAATGGGTTGAATATCTTAAATAAGTTTGTTAGAATGTGAAACAATTATTAGGATTAGGTGCTTAATTCACCATTGAGTGGATTATTAAGGAATTTTTAAAAAAAATATTAGCTTAGATTAATTTTCCTCTCTATCTCACTCTTTAAGGGTTATTTTGCCTAAATGTTTCCCATAGGAGTAGATTAAGATAAATATGCTTTATTTGTATATTTTGTATTTATCCAATAATTTTCATCCTCTATATATGGATGTGATAAGGTAGTATAATTCTTATAAAAATTGTTTCCATTTTTGTTTGTAATAATGATTAGAATTTCATTATTAATATAATTCATTTTGGTTTTCTATCAAGATTGGGTATCAAAGCAAGAAGATCTTTGACCATGTGATAAGGAGTGTAAGAAGATCTAGGTGAGTTTGGTGAGTTTTTTATGAGGTATAAATAAGAAGAGGAGCCATAGGTGTTCTCTGCCTACTCATAAGCCCTACCTTTGCATCTATGCCCTCTTTACAATCTCTATGATCTTTATTTTTAGAAGTTGAAACATTGGTAGGTTACATTAAAAATTTGAGGTATTTTTACACTCACAAAGGCATTTTAAAACTTCCACTAAGATATTTTAACAATTTACATGGTTTTTTGGTATTCTAAAGGATGTTCTAGATGTTTTTACTCATTTTTTGGGCTAATATTCAGCCCATACCACCTTATGTTGTTCAACACTACCATTCAACTTTTAAAATTTGTCATCCTTCATAGTAAATCCACCTTGAGGAAGATTAGATCAACCAAGGACATGATTACAAGCTCAAGGGAGGTGTGGAAGTTGATCTAAGTTGCCTTACATAGCCGAAACCACTTAATTCTATGCCAAACCATCTTTTAAAATTATATATAATTTTTCCTTTTCTAAAAATTTCACCCAAAACCACTTTTGATCAAACCCATGGTTTTAAAAAAAGGTATGGTTTTATTGATTTTTTACCTTTAAATAGTAGTTTTGATTTTAATAAATTTTATGTGATTCATAGGGGAGTTGATAATATTATATTTTACTGAAACCTAGACAAATGGGAGGTCTAGAGTTCAAATCTCACGCCAACCTCCTTTTACATGAAACTTTAGCAACACCTCTAATTCTAGCAGTTTGGCCAAATTTAGTTGTAACTAGTTAAATTTAGAGGAAAAGTTATAAAAGGATTTTTTTAAAACAAAAAGTAAAAATCTTATTGAAAAGAGGCCAAAGAACCTAAAAACAAAAAAAATTATAAATTTTTCAACTTTTTGGGGAAGGGGGTAGAATTGTTTTACTATATTATATAAATTTCATATGCAAAATTTGTAAAATTGCAATATTGTATTACACAAAAACATAATTTTTTTACTCAAATACAATGTTCAATGCAAGCTATGCCTTTGGCTCATATTTACATGTAAAATAATTGCACTTGAGTTACTACATACATAGCCTAATATAGCTATAACAATGACATATAAGCATCATCCCTATAAATGGCACCTCCACACAACCACAACAAAATGGTGTTGTTTAAAGGAGAAATCATACTATCATGGAAATTGTGTGATGTATGATAAATGATTCAAGATTAACAAAGGCATTTTGAGTAGAGGTGGTCAAAACCATAGTATAGTTGCTTAATATAGCTCCCATTGTATCTTTTGATTGGGTAACACCACAAGAAGGATGGTCAGGCTAAAATCCATCTATTACACATTATAGAGTTTTTGGATGCAAATCAAGTATGCACATTCCCAAAAAATAGAGAACTAAACTTGATATGAAATAAAAAAAATTATATCTTCTTAGGTTACAATTAATAAGCACTTGGTTATAGACTAATGGATCCAAAGACTAAAAAAAATCTACACTAGTAAGGATGTTGAGTTTTTGAAGAAGAGAGAAGCAGGGGCTCCTTCTACAAGCTCACCTAGTGAACAAATCATTCCCATAGATAAATAAGATGGAAATCCATCAGATGAAGATAATGATGATGATGGGAATAATGATGCATCTTCACCACCCACAAAAATCACTCGATGTATGCCTAAGTGGTATATAAGTATAATAAGAGATGTTAAATTTGGTGGTGTTCCAAATACATCTACCACTAGACCAAAGACTCATAGTATGGCTCGAGAAGAGGTAAATTTGACCCTAGTGAGTATAGTTGAATTTTTTGAGCCTTATATAGTTCAATAATCCCTACAATCAAAACCCTATAAAGATGGTAGGGATGTAGAATATAAGTCATTAATGAAGAATCAAACATGGTAGCTTGTAAACCTTCCACCAGGGAAGAATCTAACTAGATGAAAATGGATCTTTAAGTCAAATTAAAAAGAAGATGGTAGTCTCAAAAACCATAAGGAAATGTTGGTTGTAAAGGGTATGCTCATAAACAATACATTGACTATGAGGATAATTTTACTCCCATGGCTAAGATCAAAAATATAAAGATGATTTTTGCTCTAGCTACATATTTAGATTAGAAAATCCATAAAATGGATGTAAAATGTGCCTTTCTTAATGAAGACTTATAGGAAGAAGTATACATGACTCAACCAAAAGGTTTTATCATACCAAGAAAAAAAGATAAAGTTTTTAGACCATTAAAATCATTGTATGGTCTTAAATAGGCTCCTCGAGCATCGTATATCAAAATTGATGAGCATCTCTTGAACCATGGATTCAAAAGGAGTTTGTATAATCTAAACCTCTATCTCAAATATAAAGGGGGAGATGGTGATCATTATTGTATATGTAGATGATCTATTCATCTCTATAATTTTAATGAATATGATTGAGTCAATAAAAAATATCTAAATCAATCAATCGGCATGACGAAACTTGAGTTTATACGTTATGTATTGGTTTGGAAGTTTGGTAGAGAGAAAATCACATCTTTGTGTCTCAGCTAAAGTATGTCAATATATGTTGGATATATTTTTCTTGATATATTACAAGCCAATTTCCATACCTATGGAGATAAGACTTCAGTTATCTCAAATAGATCCATCACCACAAGTAAATGTAAATCTATATCGATAGTTGATAGGGACTCTCATTTACTTGACTTATACTATGATAAACATCAATTATGTTGTTAGTTATCTCTCATAGTTCATGCAAGAGCAAAAAATTTACCTCTGAAAAGCAAAAAAATGTATATTGAGATACATCAAAGGAACCATGGATTTTGGCCTAAAATACAAGAAGACCGATAAATTTTTCTTGGTAAGATATTCAAATTCAGATCATGTTAGGAACATTGATGATAGAAAATCCACTTCAAGATTTGTATTATTTTTTAGATCTAGACCTATATCATGGGGAGCAAGAAACAAAATTATGTTTCAATGTCCTCTATAGAATTATAATATTGTGTAGTAGGAGAAGTTGTTTGTGAAGAGATTTGGCTTAGATGTATACATGAAGAAATCAAAATACCACATAATCATCCAAAAATACTCTAAGTAGATAATAGAGTAGTGAAACTTGTTTGCAATCCTTTATTTCATGAATGCACCAAACACATTGAGGTATAAGAACATTTCATTTAAGAACATGTTCAAAACAACAACATATAACTCCAATATTACCTGATGGATCAACAATGTGTAAATTTTTTCACTAAAGTAGTTACAGGGGATCAATTTGAGGCATTCATATAATTTCTCTCATTTTCACTTGAACCTATGTTGAACTTGGGGGAATTTTAGGATTGGGTGCTTAATTCACCATTGAGAAAATTATTAATAAAATTATAATTCCTTTTTGATTAGCTTAGATTAGTTGTCCTCTCTATCCCACTATTTGTGGGTTGTTTTACCTAAATGTCTCTCATAGGGTTGATTAAGATCAATAACTTTATTTGTATATTTTGTCTTCATCCAATAATTCTCATCCTTTGTATATGTATGTGATACATTAATGTAATTCCTATAATAATTATTTCCATTTTTTTTAATAATGATTAGAATTCCATTATTAAGGTAATTCATTCTGATTTTCTATCAAGAACAATGTCTTAAATGAGGTTTTTAGGATGTGGAATGTTTTAATTATGTATGGAAAAGTTGGTTAAAGGTTAAATGAGGAGGTTAAGGGAGTTAAATGAGGTTGAATGGGTAAAATTATTAGCTAGATAATAGGCTTTATTTTTTTTTTTATTATTACTAGGGTTTATATAGGTCCCCTGCCTTATAAATAATATCACCAAACTAGAAAAGTATGATAAAACATAGTTGTTTACATATTACCAGGGCAAGGCCATATAGAATGGCAAGATAAATAGTATCCAAAAATAAACAACCAATGATGAAAAAATAGATAACCCGTGAAGGGTCAAAAAATAACTAGCAAGACATAAAAACTAATTAGAGGATGATTACCAAAAAATTATAGTTCCACCATGTTCAACTAGAAACATCCTTTTCCTCAAAATCATCTAAAATGATGATTTCATCACTATAAATAGCCACAGAATAAGAAACACCTACCATTATTTCTTGGAACCCTTGAGATTGAATTTAATACCACCCACCAAAGAAGTTACTTAGTTGTTATCTAGATGGCCCTGCATGGCCATCGTGACAGCCCAACAGGGTGGATTTTTCAGCCAAGAAGGAGCATCAACCTCCCCACAAGACAACAATTTATCCAAAAAAATTATTGCTTCCACCTGGTATTTACTATGGTGAGATTTCTTCTAGTGAGAAATTTCCAAAATTAGATTTTTGAGCTACACCAAAGGGGGCATAGTCAAAAATTGGCCTTCAGTTGAATCATTATCATAGACTTTTTGTTTAATTTATACCACAAATCCTACCAAGACCATGAAATTCATCTCCAAAGCCCTAAACATGAAAATTGGAATTATCCCAACACCATCAAAACCAAAGAAGGGAATTTTGGGAAAAGGACCCAGCTGAGTACTGCCTATCACCTCCATAAGACCAAGGTAATGCTTTGGTTTTATAAAAAAAACTCAACCAAATTAGAGACCACCTCTGAATCTACCAAAAGTGACATGATGTTTGAATTAAATATTATAGTAATTATAGAGTTAACCCTGCTATGCATGTAATAGTCCAAGTAATTTATGCCCAAGACTATTAAAATTTCTTGTAAGATGTCTTTGGAGGGAACCTATAAAACATGTTTGATCCTAGCCCATAATATGCCCCCTTCAAAAGCCATTTCTTAAACTAAACTACTACCATAAACCATTAGAGTAGCAAGCATCAAATTAACCCCTCTCTCCATGCTAAGTACTACACATCCATGACCTTCTAAATGTATCTAAATTGAGAATGTAGATAATGTGGATCAGCTACCTAGTAGAAATAAGTCATTTTAAATCCTTGCCATAAATGCAAATGAATGCCACCCTTGATTGCATGGAAAACAATCATGCCAAGATAGCATTTTCAAAAGGCCGAATGAGGTGGTGCAGGTAGAAATTATGGAAATAAACCTCCATAAATAATAATTAATTAAGTTGATTTTTATAAAAGAGTAAGAAAGAAATTAAATTATACTTGATAATTCTTTTTTCTTTCTTTTTTTTTAAATTTTTAAAAACCCATATTAATAGAATCTGAATTAGGGAAGTCTTCTCAATTAACTCAAAGGTTATCCATCCCAAATTCTTCAAGTTGATCAATTCCACAGTTATAAAAGAAATTTGTAGCAAAATTGGCCTCTCTAAAACAATTCTTACAATCTAAGAATGAAAAAATATTTAATTTATCCCAAACACTAGATGAAATATTTTCTAGTTTCCAAGAAGTGGCTAACTTTTTCTTAAGGGCAAAAATTATGATCTGGGAGTCACCTTAAATAATGAGCTAGTCAATATTATAATGAATAGCAAGATCAATCCCAATGGATATTTCTTGAGATTTAGCTTCATTGTTTGTGCCATCCAAAAAATTTATAGAAATCACCCTGATCAAGGATCTACTACAATCCTAGAGAATACAGCCAACCCTAAAAGTACTAAGATTTCCCTAGGAAGCACCATCAAAATTTAATTTGAACCACCTTGGTGGTGGGGAAATCTAGGTATTCTTATCCTTTCTCAAACTTTTACCTGATCTTACTAGTGACCCATTAATGGGTAGCAGAGCAATAAGCCTCCATTTTGTACTCATCCTCATATCCCAAGCTGAGAGACAACCATTCCTACTTTTGATTTGAGAAGAAATGACTTATGAAATTACAACCTCTAAGTCTTTTAGGATTACAGTAAGGGGTTTTTCTTTTTTTTCAAAAATTCACTAATTTATTTATTTCCATAGTGTCCAAATAAGAATAGCGAGGCTAACATGACACAAACCATATAGAGAATTCTTGCAATCACTAATTGCCCAAGAAGAGAAGTCAAAATACAAAGAAGGTGGCCAAGCCCAAGACCACTCTAGTTTGTAACATAATCAGCCTAGCACTAGGCTGTAAAGGGGCATTCATATAAAATATGGTTGGTAGTTTTTTCATTAGTTTTACAAATATTACAATGAGATAGACCAAGGAAACCAATGTTGGTCAATCTATCTTGTGTTAGAATGTGATTTTGGATAGTAAGACATGCAAATACTCTAGATTTTTAAAGCCCAATCTTATCCTAAAAAATAAATATTTCCCCATTCATCATATCATCAGTAGCATCAGCCATCTGATAACCAATATTGACTATGTAAATACCATATTTAGCTCCAATACAATACAACAAATCATCCTTAGCATTTAATAAAACCATATGATTCCTTAATCATTCAATCAATTGTGTTTGTTGTTCCATTATAATATCTAAGGCTTCAAAATTCTACCAACCCCAAGAGGTCACACCATTAGACTAATGGAGTTTCACATAATCCACAACCAAGATGCCCCAAATTGAAGAGAGAATATGTCTAGCCTCTTCCATATGTGGTATATCAGCTAGGGATTTATGACCATTCCAAGAATCCTCTTAAAATTTAGTTGTCTATCCATTGTTGATCATCCAATAAACATGTTCCAAAATCAAAGACCTATAATTCAGTAAAATTTTCCAAAAGTGTGAATGTTTGGGGGGTTAGTAATACAAGCCATGCTCCAATGGATTATTTAGATCAAGGTATATACTTCTCAACAACCTAGACCAAAGAGATTTGGGTTTGGAAAGCATTCCCCAAACAAGTTTTACTCTAAAAGATTTATTTTTTGAATCAAATTTTTCACTCTAGCTCCTCCCATCTTCTTTACTTTGCAAACCCTTTCACATTTCATTAATGGGATTCTTTTTCAGTTCTATGTTCATTGCCACAAAAAGTCTTTCATTTATTAAGTATATTAACTACATCACAAGGTCATTAAATCACCAAGATACAATAGATAGGAAGAGAGCTCAAAATAGAATTGATGTGAGTGATACAGCCTACCAATATTAACCAACAACCTTGCCATGAAGCCAATCGAGCTTTAAAAGAATCAACTAGTCCTTCCTAATGAATATTTTTGGCCAACCCAAAAAAAGGTGGAACACCTAAATACTTGGAAGGCAAATTACGAATATTAAAACTAAGGACCAAAGAGATGGCCTATTGTTCTTGTCCTGAGCAATTAACAAAGAAAATTTCAAACTTTATGATGTTCACCATTTGACCAAAAACTACCTCATAACTATTTAATATGGAATTGAAGATTTGAGATTCACCCACAGAAGCTTGGCCAAAAAGAAAATTATCATCAGTAAATTACTTATGGGTAAGATTTTCAATACCTTCCATAGCCTGGATAACTTGTAACAAAGAAGCTTCCTTAGCATGTTTCACCACGCTTCCCAAAGCTTCAGGTAGCAAGATAAAAAGAAAAGGGGAAAAAGGATCTCCTTGTTTAATTCCCTTTGAGGATTTAAAGAAACTAGCAGGACTTCCATTGAATAAGAATGGAGTATTTAGGGCTTGAGATACAACTAAAAAACCAATCATACCACTTCTTATCAAACCTAAATTTTTCCAAAATTTTGATCCAAAAGTGCCAATCAACCCTATCATATGATTTTTTAATGTTAAGATTGATCATCATACCCTTATTATGGGTAATGGATAAATAATAGACAATTTCATGAGAAATAATGATGCCCTCTTAAATATTCCGTCTTGGAATAAACCCAAATTGCTCTTCTAAAACCAAGGAATCTAGGATAGGCTTGAGTCTAGATGCCATTACTTTACAAATGATTTTGTAAACCATATTGAAAAAGAGAAATAGGCGTGAAGTCATTAAAGCTTTCTTAATTAGCCCCTTTTGGAATAAGTTAAATAAAGGTAACATTAAGATCAGGTAAAATCTTACTCTTAGATTCTTCCACCATTTGTAAGACCTCTTCCCCAATAAGATCCCAAAAAGTCTAAAAAAAGACTAGGAGAAAACCATCCAGCTTAGGGGGCTTATATTTTTCCATAGAAAACACCACTAGCTAAATTTCCTCCAAAGAGAAGGGAGCCAAGAGTTTCACATTTTGATCAGTGGAAACCAACTTAGGAATAAAGCTAAGGTTGTGATTCTGAGCTTTAAAGTTTGAAGCCTTATCATTATTTAGCAAATTACTAAAAAAGTTGACTATCTCATTTTAAATCTCAGGTTGACTAACCAAATTAACAACTTCAAAATAAATAATTACATAAATGAGAGAAAAATTTTACCTAATCTTAATAGAGTTACAAAAAAAATCAAAATTTCTATCTCTTTCTTTTAACCAATCTATTCTAGATTTTTACTTCCAAAATATTTCTTCTCTCTAAAGTAGATCCTCATACTCTACTAGTAAAATATTTTCCTTACCATAGGAAATTTGATCCATTCCTATTTGATAGATCATTTGATTGAGATTCTCAAGCTCTACTTCAACATGAATTTTTTCATGGAAGATGTTTTTGAAACAATTAATGTTCTAGTGTCTTAGATAACCTTTCATAAATTAAAGTTTTTTTGCCACTCTGAACATTAGAGAGAAGAATTGAATATGGTAGTTCTTCCACCGAAATTCCATGAGTCCTAGTAGAGAATAACTATATAGCCACATCTTCTCAAATTTGATCAATAAGGAAGTGATCAAAACCTGTGAAAGGAAGAATGGATCTTTATATAATCCAATTTTGTGACATCCAATTATTATAGACTAAAAATCTATCCAAATGCTCCATAATATTATGTTATCCATAGCTTTTTTTATTCCAAGTAAACAGATCCTACTTTGGTTAAATACCTATAAACTTAGTATTAGAAATGAACTGAATAAAATCAAGATTACCAAAACTCCCTAAATTTTTGCCACCACATTTTTTCAAAGAAGATAAGATGGCATTAAAATCACCGCTCATCACAATCTTTAAATTCACATAGAGATGAAAAAAAGGTTAGATATCTTAGTCCATAAAATCAGTTTACTATTGGAATCATTAGGTCCAAAGACATTACAAAGAAAGAAGCTCAAATCAGTCTTGAGACAATTGAGTTTACAAAATTTCCAATTATTGCCAGTCTCTATAATTTCCACTTGAACATTGTAAGGAACCCATAAAATATCCAATCCTCTTAAGGCCCCATCAGCATTAAGAAAGTAACTATTCCATCTCTTCCAATTGAGTTGCATCAAATTAGAGGCTTCCACCAAATTTAGTTTTGTTTCTTTTAGTAAAATGACATCAGGGTTCTCTAAAGAAAGCAGACACTTAACCAAGCATCTTTTGTTAGGGGCATTGAGCCCTTAGCATTCCATGAAATAATCTTCTTGAATATATAGCAAGGATTTCCACCTCCCACTTCTTAGGTCCAAATTATTTATAAAGAGTGCCTTGCTTACCTATAAAGACTTCCCCTGGAACAAGCTCCTTGATATTTTTTATACCTTTCTTTTTAAGTTTCCCATAATTAGGCTTTTGAAGGCACTTTGTGATTGGGATATAGACAACAACTATCGAGAATTTATTTTTTCCTCTAATTCATAATCTTCTAAATCTGAATCACTATCTAGTGCCTCAATCATAGGATTTTCCTCTCATGGATTCAAATCATCCTTTAGACTATCAAAATTCACCTCATGTTTTAGATCTAAATTTTGAATAATCACTTTTATAGTTTTTTATTATTTTGAAATAAATTCACAACCTTTGATCATTGAATTTAGAGAGATTTCATCAATTTTACCCAATTTGTCAAGTAAAGCCTCTACTTCAATGATTTTGAAATGAGAGGTATTTGGAAAATTTTGAATTTTATACAAACTGACTTGAGGATTTGTAGGGACATCTTTCTTGAAGCCTAAAGAAGATGGAATGGGTTGTTTTAGACACTGATCTAGAACCAACTTCTTACCTTTGCTATCTAATATTTTACCTACTTAGACTAAAAATTCCTAGCATCACAAGTTTGAAAAGCCTTAGAAGATGCAACAACTGGTTTCTAAAAATTTTGAGTCTTCCCCTTACTGTTAGATGTTGTCATCAAAGTTTTCTTATAAAACTTTTGAGTATGACCACTACACCTACAATTAAAACACCTAAAAGGAATATTTTTAATGTTAATTGATTGTGTCCATGAATGACCTTGGGTTTTGATGAGGATTTTTTTGGGATGGCAGCATCTAAATCCATCAAAACCCTATTTCTTGTATAAGAGGCCAAAAAACCTTCCTCAATAACTAGGTCCAGTTCTAAAAAAATATATAGCATATTTCCTAGACCTAATAAATAATCAAAACCCCAATATTACATATGGAGACCATAAAATCTGACCTAGACAAGGTAACTACACTATTAAATCAAAAGAACATCAAAATTAAGTTTCTAGTTTTGAAGCCATAGGCTAGCACCATGCAAAGACCAAAAAAATTGTTTGAAGACCTGATTTTTAAGATTGATATTGGAAAATATGGCTATGAAAAAAACCCTTCAGCAATAATTTAGTCTCAATATACCTTCCCCAATTTTATTCCACCCAAGATTCAATTTCACCAATCATTGCCATTTCCCATCAAATTTGCCTTTTAGAGCCCTTTCCTCCATGAGTGAAACAACTTGAGAATGTTCAGTGGATTCCTCGATGAATTCCTTATCTCTATAAATATTTAGGCCTTCCCAAACTTGAGAGTCAAAATCATCAAGCCCTTCAAAATTAGTGGCATTAGCTTCCACCTCTTTGTATTCACATTTGAAACTTAGAGATTGTGAATTTTCCCTACAGCTCAAATCTTCTCCATGTTGGAATTCAGGATCCCTTTTAAATCCTTCCAAAACCTCCCAAGTCCCCTCTTGCAACTGATCTTCCACACCTCTTTCTCCATTACCAATTGAAAACCTAATCCATTTCTTCACTGTAAATAAATCTTCTTTTACAAGATGTTGTCCAGCCTTCGAATGTCTACACACAATCCCTCCTATGAAAGTGAGGGCTTATGCACCATTTTTTCTCCTTTTATGTTGGGTACTAACATTTTTATAACTAGAATGTCTAAACTAGTGGTAAATAATATTCTTATCTATGGATTTGGACTTGCCTTGTCACATTGAACACATGTTTCAAAACACTTGTCGAATCTCATCGCATTGAACACACAATCAGTTAGTCCATTGCATGTGGATATTTTTATTGAAGGTGTGCATACCTTACCCCTATAGGATAAGACCCTGTGACCTCCCTATTGGTAACACATGCTCTTCACCATTAGGAAAACTTAGGTGCACAAATAGGCTTTATTTTATTAACTAAATTATGTATGTATGGATTAATTAGGGGATAATTAAATAATTGATACAAATTAATTACTTAATTGATCAAAGGTTGGTGTTGGTGGGACTATTGGGACTATTTTATTGAATTAGGGTGATGTCACAATAATCTAGATTAATGAATGAATTAGCTAGGACAAGTGATGAATAATGAATATTAATGATATAAGATTATTCATGACAATAAAGTGGTGAATTTTAGGTGTATACATTTTCCCTTATTATAAAGGGTGTTACAACTAGAAGAAGCAACAACTTTTCATAGAATAGCAAAAATTTATAAGAATGTCAAGTGCATTAGGATACCCCTAGTGGCATGATGGTTAGGTATGATTAGGGATGATGCCTTTTGGGAGGGCTTGTAGGGATGAAAGATACAAATGGACTCTCCAAATGAGGAGAATGGTTAGTATAGATGAATTAAGGATAAAAAGTAGGGGTGGACATATGATGACTAAGTATGGTGATTATGGATATAGATGTGTTGGTGAATATTATGGATAGATGAGATTAATGCATGTATGGGATTAACGTATTTGAGATAATAATTGTGTTCTTTGATTTATGATTATGATGGATTTATTTCCCCAAGCAATTATATAAACAATGGAGTGGATTGGGAATGATATGTCCTGAGAAAGCTTCACTTTGATTTGACCCAAGAAATGATATATGTAAGGATTAAGATTTGGGAATGATATATCTCATTGAAAATATATGAGCTTGGATTTGATTAATGATGTGATTTAGTTGATTGATGTAAAGCATAATGCTACAAATTAACCAATTACATGGATTAAAAATGATTGATCATGTTTATGGATGATGGATTTGATAGGTTATTGGTAGATTCACTTGATGGTGATATAACATCTTAGTATTCCTCTTGGATTATTGATCAATCACACTTAGATAGTAAGGAAAATATAGTTAGTTATGAATAGCTAGTTATCAAGATTGAATGTTCATAAATTAATGTGGATGAATTAATATGTGTTGATGTAATGAGAAATGGATGAATTATTGCTAATCTTACATAAATTTTTGAATGATTTGACCAACCTTATTTTTGGTATAGCACATGATACAATACATCATGATATGAAAAATCATGATAACATTTTTATAATACACATTAAGACTAACTCAAGTATAAGCACATATTAGGATGCATCATGCTATGAAATACCATGATGACATTGTTGTAATATTCATAAGGACTAACTTAAGACTCAATAAGAAAATCAAACAAACAAGAAAACACACATAAAAACACAAAATCAAATGCATGTCCTATATCAAGTTAAAAACCTTGGTTTTTAGTGATTGATGGTGATAGGTCTATTTTAACCTAGGAAATGATATATGTAAGGAGGTTTGATTGGTAATGGTATATCCCAAAAACTTTACACATTTTTATATGCCCCCAAGATAAAACATATGCAAGAGGGAAGATTTGGGAATAATATATCCCATTAAAAAGTTGTGAGCTTAAATTAGATTAGATAAAGGATGTGTGTTGAGTGTGTGAAGGATTTAGAGGTATGATGTTATTGTGATGCAAAGGGAAATTGGGACCAACAATATCTCATTATAAAATACTAAGAGTAGCCACAAATTCAAAGATTTAAGGATTTATTGCTTTGATGGTGTCCTCAACATGTGATTGGGATCCATCTCATAATTATGCCAGTGTAGAGGAAAGATTATTTTTATCATTTTTTGGTGCCTAAGAAAGGTTTCCACCAATACAAACTTCTTGATTTTTTTAATTTTGATTTTGATTATTTTTATTTTTGGATTGAATTTTATTTAGGAATGCTTTTTGCTCCCCAAGATATGTTAATGCATCATGTTTGATTTTGAAACCTTGTTTGTGATATTTTGCCAGGATGTCAACTTGGAGCTTTATGGGTTATGTGATTGTTTGATTGTTATGAAATAAGGCTAATAGTATGTGATTTTTTTGGCCCCAATTGATGAGTGTGGGAGATTGAATGCCAAGATGGAAGAAAAGATTAGAGGTATCGATTAAATTATTGATGATATCATGGTCCTTGTAGGGACTATGAAGGGATCCTATTTCAATGTTGGATGAGGCTTCCTCAAAAATCATGAAAGTATCACATTGGTCTATATATGTTTTTAGTTAATGCCATGAGAGTTTTTATCTATGCATGTGTGGATAGGCTTGATGATTCCTTGCTCATGAAGTTTGAGGTATCTACCTCTATTGTTCATGAATTTAGAATTTTTTTTTGAAATAAGATACTCTTTAATTTGAAAATAAGCTACTAGTTGTCATCATTTAACAAAGAGTGGTTGGAGTCTTCAATTTTATCATATGTAAGAAGGCCAAATTTGATAAAGGAGATTCATCTTAGTTTATATAGTGTTGACACTAATTTAAATTAAGGTGGGATTGTTTATATGGAGGGTATATTGGTTGGCATTGTCTACAAGTATCTTGGTCACTTGAAGCATGTGGTGTTGGTTGATGGAGGCTTGTGTGCAAGGGGGATCATATGATAGATCAAATATGGGCTCACCATATTGGTCGAAGATGGGATGGCCAAAAATGGGCTTGTCAAAGATGATTTCATCAATGATGGGTTCATCATAGGTGAGTGGTTGGTCAAATATGGATTTGTCAAATATAGGTGGTTTATCAAATATGTGGTCTTGGTCAAAAATTGGATTTTGATCAAAGATAGGCTCTTCATCAAGGGTCTCATCAAATATGGGTAGAATAATAATGTTTTAAAACTAGGTGTGTGTTTCATAATTAAAAGGGTTAGTTTATACCTAATTTATCTATGGAAGAGTTTGACCATGCTCTAGAAAGGGATTTTGGAATATCCCTATTTGGTGATTTTTAGACATAAATGCACGATGTTCTTGGATAGACAATGTTTGGAGTGGAAATGGGAGGATGTGATTAGATTTTCTGGTCTATGGGTCAGATTGGTGTTATTTTTTGGCTCAAGTGCTAGATTTCTATGGGATGATTAACATTTGGATAATCTAAAAGGAGGGATTTTTGGAGTCATTGGCTGATTGGTAAATAAGCAAAATAGTGGTAGGCAAAAATGTAGTTTTGCCAAATCAAGATGAAATTTTAGATGGTGTAATTTTAAATTGTTTAATTTTGGATTAAGTAAGATAAGGTAAGTTTTATATAGTTTAGGGTCCTATTTGGTACAAGATTTTGGATTATTATATTATTGATTGGATAGGCTATTGGATTTAATAGGTGATAAAGGTTTTAATGCCGAAGGTTGATAGAGGATTTTAGATCTTCCAACTCTTGGGTTAATTATTGGAATTATTCAAGGATGGTTGGATTTCAGGATTGGGATGCTAAAGATAATGTTATTTATTATTTATCATGGGGGATGATGGAATTATAGCTATTAGATGAGAGATTTGGTTGATTTTGGATAGCAGGGTTACTAGTGGTAGGTTGATGTTGACATGGGATAGTTTGGGATTCCCTAATAATGATGTGGGATAATCTTTTGGGATAAAATTTGGTAGGTAAATGGGCACCTATCTTTATAATCCATAGAAGGACATCATCCTTATTTACAAATAGGTGTTGTTTAATGTGGGCTCTGTCTAGATCAAATTTGGGTGCCATATGGCTTTGGTTTGCTTGGTTTATACTTTGGATTTGTATTTGTAATTTGGTTGGAAAATACTATTTCACATAAGAGGGAGAAAATAAAACACATAATAAAGACAATCCTAAACTAGTCAAGTAGGTGTGTAATCAAGTAGTAGCCCACTAATAGTACCTTGAATTTTAACAATTATATGGTGGGTGATCTTGGGGAATGTTGATTTCCTGACACCAATCTATGATTATGATTGAAGGCTCTTATGTTAAGCATTATGGGTTTAACTAGGGTAGTTATCCTATATACCTTTTAGTACATTGAGGCCTAATTCTATGTAAGGGGTTATCTAACCCTAGGTATTAATGGTCAAATCCACCTTAATCACTTGGGGTTTAACCAAGCTTAGGCAATGAAGATATTTAATCCTTAGATTTGTATATTCCATTAGTACATGGGCTTTGGACTACTTATTGGTGATGAAATCCAAGGTTGATAGAGTACCTAGAAAGAAAAATAAAGAAGACTGGCCATTTTTAATTTCTCAGATCACTTTTTAGAGCAAATAAAGAGCATACGTAGACTAGGATTGGGATACACAAATCATCAGGGTTATTTCTGATTCTCTAGATAACCTTGTGGTGTAAGATAAGAGCATACCTAAACCTCTTTTGATACACAAAAAATACAAAGAAATGTTGATGTGAATAAATCAAAAAAATGAATTCAAAAAAGTGTTAGCAAAAATATGTTTTGATTTTTAAGTCCTTGACCCATGATATTGCAAGTTAGTGAAAAAAATGAGTTAAAAAGATAGTAAAAATAACATAAAATAGATGCAAAAATGAATTCACTAAAACACATTCACCATTTTACAAGATGAATTCATTATTAACAAAAATCTAAAAATAGAAAAAAAAACTAGTGCAAAAAATGACATTTGTCAATTTTCCCAAAACTCTGAATGAATTCATCATTTGATAAGATTTTGTTATAAGGAAAATTTTGTTGTTAGTCATGAAAAAAATTGAAAATAGGAAAAACAAAAAACAAAAAATAATTACTAAAATGAGTTCACCAAAACTCAGAACACTTTCATTATTCCTCGGTATGATTTCACCATTACTTATCATGATTTTTCTATGATGAGTTTTTCGATACTCAGCATGAGTTTACTATTAGACTATGATTTCACTATTTTCCAATGTGATTTCATTATTCCTCAATACTGCATAGATGAAACCTATAGACATAAAAACACTGTAAAATATGAGTTCACTAATGAACAATAGGATTTCATTGTTATACAGAATGAATTCATTGTTCCAAATAACTATTTTGTTATTTATCAAAAAATGAATGGATGAAGATAAAAATGGATTGTGACTGATAATATTATACATGCAATAGCTTACAACTTTACCATTATAGGTCAGATAATAAAAACATACAAAACACACTCCAAAAAGTAATCAAATTATGTTATAAAATTTTTGAGAACAAGTTTCATCAAGCATGCCAAATTGAAATACACAAAATTTATAACATGATCTAGAAACCAATAATGACCATCAATTTATATTATAAAATCAACATAAACCTTTGATAGATATTTTGAAAGAGTAAAAAATAACATGTAACTTCACTTAACAAGAATGAAAGCCAATCTTTCATCAAATTATATGTGGTCTTGATCACTTATATGTGGTTGTTCAAATTAAAATCCTTTGCAAGGAAATTTCAACAGCATAATGATAAGTTGGTTGATGATTTTGATCTCAAAAGGATGATCAATTTGATAGCTCACAACATGATTTTTTGAATGGAGGAGAGTATGTCTATTTATATTTTTTTTAGAGAGAAACTAGATGGTCAAATTTAATCCAAAATTATTAAATAATTTTGAATTTGAATAGTGGGTATGAACTCAATGGTTCAAATGCATTAAATATATTTGTTGAGGATTTATGAGTTGGTTGGAAGAAGTGGTCAAGTTTTTTAAATGAGCATTGAATGATTTGAATGGACATTTAATGGGTTGAATGTCTTAAATATTTTTTTTAGAATGTACAACAATGGCTTAAATTAGGTTTTTAGGATGTAGAATGTCTTAATGATATTTGAAAAATCTGGTTAATGGCTCAATGATAAGATTAATGGAGTTAAATGAGGTTTAATGGATAAATTGATAAGTTAGATAATAGGATTTATTTTACTCTTTGAATTATGTGTGCATGGATTAATTAGTGACTAATTAACTAATTAATATTAATTAATCAAAGGGTAGTGTTGGTGGGACTATATGGGATTATTTGATTAAATGGGGTGTTGTCATAATATTTGTATTACTGAATGAATTAGCTAGGGCAAGTGATGAATGATGAATGTTAATGATATAAGATTAGTAATGACACTAAATTAGTTAATTTTAGGTGTCTACAGTATCTAATGTACATATTGTTTCATATGTTACACATCCCAATTCAAATCCACCTTTATTATTGGTTGGCTCATTTGATAAGCACACCATTGATTTTATCTCCCGTATACTCCTTTCCATGGGTTATCTTGGTAGAGGTATTGGTAAATACTCAGAGGGCATTATTTCCCACATCCAACATATTGAGTCAACTTATCACCATGGCATTAAATATCAAGTAGGTGTTTCACATTCAATTGGACCACTTCATACAAGCTCAACTCTAGTTTTTTTATTTCTACACTCTTATTGAGGACATAAAGTGACACATGAGTTTTGTTGTACCTTTATCATGCATGAGAAACCTAATATTACTTACATTAAGCATGAGATTATTAGCACACTTTCAAATCTAAATGTTTCTTTACATTCCCCATTTTTCAAATAGCATAAAATCACATGAAAGAGTCTTCTTCAACCATCCATGATCATTTGGGATGGATTTCAGATATGTTGTGGCAGTGTCATTAGTGCTCTTTGAAAGGATTTTACCAATATGGTTCCTAACTTCTAGATGCATTTTTCACATAATTTTAATATTTCCTAGTAGTGCTCCCTTATTTTGGAAAAAATATGATGGAATTTTTGGGAAAATAAACACTCTCCTTGTATGGATATATGATGGTGCATATAGTGTCTTCCTTGTCTTTTTGGTGTTTTTTATAATGTATCTTTTACTTGCATTAATATATAGAGTGTTATGGGGGACTTATTGTTTCAACCTTTTATACCTTCATGTGAGTGTGTGTTTTTTATTGCACCCTTTTCCTATATAAATTATTGGGTACTTCATCTCTCTCATCACCATCAATGCCATCCTTGATAGCTTTTAGCTATTTAGTGACATACTTTATATTTTTGACATCTCCTTCATGTTCAAGTAGTGGATTTAAACAACTCATATAACTACCTTGAGTTTTTTCACCATGTTTTCATTTCTATTATAACCAAACATGTTTCACACCCATTTTAAATAGACATGTATAAGTGTGGATTATCCCACATTGTAGTCTAGTGGATCCCTCCATTTTCTTTAGAAAATCTCACCTTTATAGTGGAATTTTTTGACAAAAGAAAGTCTTGGCATCCCAAGAATTTATATGTCTATTTTCAGCTATTTGTGAGATTTTTTTATATTATTCAACACTTTGATAATATTATCATCTGGAATCCTCACATTTATTAGTTATTTAATGTCCAAGTAATGGATTTGAACCACTTATAGAGACATTTTCATTCACGGTATCCCTTTAGCATTATGACAGTATGTGAGGTTGTTCTACTTACTTATCCTTGTTGTGATGCATATTATATAATCATGGTAGTACTTCAATTAATGTAATTCATTTGGATAAGTCTTATGTATTTTCAAAACCTCATTTGACAAAATGACAGACTCCTTGTATGGAGATATTCTGGTGTATCCAATGTCTTTTTTATCTTCTTTAGTGTATAAATAGTGGATTTAAACCACTCATGTAGTTTTAATATCTTCACCAGATGGTCATTCACTTTCACTTTATGTGATGGATTTATCCCATCTAGTACACCTTCATTCAATGATTTATTCATCCCATTTGGTACACTTTCTTTAGTGATCCGTCAACCCATCTAGTGTACTCTCTTTAGTAATATATCATTCCATCCTCTTGTAGCATTCTAGTGTACTACTTGGGCATTATATTACTTCTTGTGATACCTTACAACATATCTTATCACCTCCAATCACTTATGTTTTTTTATAGACCATTGTGGTGTGTCTCTATTTTTATAATGCACTTTATTATACATGGGTACCTCATCAGGCCTAGTTTTTGGGTCCATTTTTCAAAGGATTATTAGCCTTCTTATAATGTGTATGCCTTCTTAAGTTACACTTAAAGGTATGTTAGTGCATTATTTTATACGCATTAATATTAAGTTGAATTAGGTTAGCTTATATATTCTAAGGTGCTTAGTCACACTTATCTAGGCATAGAATATGAAAAGTGAATATTTAATGTTCACATCATTTATCAATGCTACCTGTAAGTAGGCTAATCATATGCACCTCTTAAAATACCAATATTAAAATGAGATTTTACCCTAGCACAAGCTATATATACCCCTCATTTCCCTTTTTATATTGATTCATATTGATATACTGACTTGATCGTATTTCTTCATCTATTTACAAAGTATTTTAGATATAATCAAGTGAGTACATTCTATGGAGTATACCAGACTTCATGTTTTTAGATCTATTTCCCACATGGTGATCAACATTTTTTCCCAATGTTCCACTTGTGTGTATTTGGCTATTTTTGGACACATTTCAACCCATAGTAGACTTTATTTATCCTTTTTTCATCTTGATAGTCTTGTATTTATTTTTATCAATTTTCAAATCTTATTCATCCATTTTTTTATTAATATCATCCCATTCCAAGAATTTATTGTACCTAGGTTCAATTCAAAAACCTACATGATTTGTGCCCTATGGATTTAGTGGCCCACAAAATATGTCCCCTACCTTTTTATAGGTCCTACCTTTTCTTGATTTCATGTGCCTTGATTTTCTCTTAGTGAATTTTTCATTGATTGTCCATTGTGCGTATTATCATAAATATTCCTATATATATAAATAAATCCTTTGTAATTAAAAGAGTGAAGTGTAATGTGTCCTCCTCAATTCAATTTTGATCCATTCATCGATAAAATCTATTACTATGCTTTCCACCAAGCCTACACATTAAGCCAACATTTATCTTTCACCATATTCATATCTTATTTCATTTTCAACTTGTACCAAAAGAGAGTTTTAAAAAATGTTCATGTAGTTTCATTGGATTTCTTAGGGAGAGAGAAATTATACTAAGAAGGTTTTTAGTGAATGTTCATTTAGTTGAATTAGATTTACTAGGGAAAGAAGGTGGATCCTTTCTCTCAATTGCACTTCACTCACATGCATAAGATAACTACATTGATTTTACTTTTGTGTGTGTAAAATATATAGCTACAATTCCTCTAGGGGTAGCCTAATTATCTAGCTTTACACACAGTTATTTGTTAATACTATTGAGGCCAGGTTAAGAAGAAAAATAATTATAATTGGGTACATTTTTTCCATCAATTATGCACATTGATCACACAATTCTACTTGACATCTAACAGCACACCTACCCATAAAAAATAGAATAAAAATAGGGTAGAGAATAGATTTGTGCCTAAGTACATATTCAAAAAAATTATGTGGTTCATTAGTGTCCCATATGATCTGACATATACTCATTTATTGTAACACTAATTCTTAACAGTACAATCACCAATTAAATTTTTGCACAAAATAACATAGTAACCTACAAAGCCCAAATCAAATTTTAAAAATACAAATTAGAATTCAAGTGTGTCAGATTCTATCCTTTTTTTTCATTTCATGGTTGTTGTTTACTTCAATTATTTTTTTGTTTCATTTTTTCATGTTTTTATCACATTAGCGTAGGTGAGATTATTTCTTTTAGAGTATTATATCATAGATATCCCTTGTGCCATAGTTTTTGCTTTTATGCATTAGGTTGATTATCCTTATGTGCATTTTATTTAAAATAAAAATCTACATATGTCATCACTGGTGGCATAATCTATAGGAATAACTTCAACCCATTTGGTATAATATTCAATCATTGTAATGATATACTTATGACCTTCTATTGATGTGAAATTTATTTTTCCCACTAGACTGAAACCTAAAATGGAAATTGGCCAATGAGAAACAATAGGTTGTAATTCTTTAAATTATGTAGGTGTTAAATTACTATGTCATTGGCATTGTTCACGAATTTATCCATATTCTTGAAAAATGTGTTCCATGGAAGACTTATAGTAACCCATTATTAATAATTCTTATGACATTTCTTTTCCTCTAAAGTTTCCACCACATTATCCTTCTGAAACCTCTTGTAAGGAAAATTTAGCATCTTCATGTCCAAGACATCTAAGTAAGTGGCCATCTAAGGATCTCTAGAAATGAGCATCACCATATATAATGTATCAAATGGAACCTATTCTCAATTTCCTTTTGTTTTTATTTAAAAAAACTTAAGAATATTCTCATCGGATAAAAAGTTGTATATATTACTATAGTACTCTAAATTAGTTGTATCCCCATCAATATAAAACACCTCTAATTCATATATATGGTAGTGAAATGGCCAGTTCCTGTAATATCTTAACATTCAATATAGCATGATCATTTATTATATCAATAGAAATAATGGATGTATCTCTATCCATAGCATTGTCATGCTAGTTATTTCTTCTATAAATGTTGTCAATCTTAAAGTCATAAAAGTAGGTAATCAAATTGTGTACAAAATCTTAATATAAAACTAGCTTATCTTGTTTTTAAATTACCAATCACTTGATTGGCGATGAGTTAAGAATCACCATAAACATTTATATATTTTATCTTTAAATCATATGTAGTGTGTAAACCTAGAATCAAAGCCTCATACTTTGGTAGATTGTTTGTACATGAAATCTCAATTGATATGATAATGCCATATTCTAACCCTATGGTTTCACTACTAAAATGTCAGACCTGACACTTGAAGCACATTTTAACCCACCAAAGTACATTATCCATGTTTTTTTCACATTGATACACATAATAAACTAATCTTGAAAAGTGTCATTCATAGAAGTGTAGTCTAAAAGGGGAGTTGCAGTGCTTTGTTCAGTGATGACTTTCTATTTTAACAATTTATATGGTATAAACTTAATATTAAAATCCATAAGTAGCATGAACCACGTAGCTATATGTCCACAAGGCTTAGACATGATATATCTCAAAGGATCAATCTTCACAATAACATGAGTCTCAATTTAAGCATGTAATATCTAAGTTTCTATGTGGAAAACATAATATCTAATCATAAATTTTCCATTGAATTGTATTTATTATCATAATCAACAAATGTGTGACTTGTTTAATAAATAAATATTTTTATATGATCATCATCATATTTTGTTAATAAGTTACCCAAGGCATGTTTGGTGGATGACATATATAGTAAAAATGGTCAATCAGTGACAAGTGGCATCATAACTAGTGGATTAGTGAGATATTCTTTTATTTCATCATAATATTTTTGAATTGATCATATCATTCAAATTTATTTTTTTTGTGTAGTATTATAGAAAATAATTGCATTTTGTCAACTAACTGAGCTATAAACCCTCAAATGGATTGAATTTTTCCTTGTAAACTTCTTAGTTATTTTAATCCCATGGGCGAAAGAATATCAACAGTGGTTTTTGTATTTTTGTAGGATGAGCCTTGATGTTTCACTGGGATATAATAAAACCCACTAATTTTCCAAATGTAAAACCAAAGACACATTTCTTATAATTTTAATGTACAATTTATTTTTATAGTCTTTCAAATATTTTTCTCAATTCTTTACATGGTCTTCACATTTCTTTGATTATCCCAAAATATCATCAGCATAATCTTCTATAATATTATGAATGTAATCATGAAATATATGTTTCATATCCTTTGGATAATTATTACCAACATTTTTAAAACTAAAAGGCATCACAATATAACAAAATGTACCCAAAAGAGTGGTGAAGGCAATATTATATTGATCGGTGGGGTTTATCATAAATTAATTATAACTACTAAATCCATCCATGATAGATAGCATCTCATACCCAATGATAAAATCAACAAACATACCAATGTTAGGTAGTGTAAAGTTGTCCTTGTGATAAACCTTATTCAAGTACATAAAGTTTGAACATACCCTAATGCATTTGTCAATTTTTGTGACCTATTTAATGTTGTAAATACAAGGTGAATAATAGATAGGTCATATAAAACCAACATTTAATGACATTTAAATTTCATCTTTAATTAATAAATAAAATTTATGACTTTTTGTTTAACTGGTTTGGCATCAAGAAGGACTACTATATTGTGTACTATGATGGATCAATACTGAGCATGACATAATAATCCTAAACAAATAACTCAAGAAACTTTATCAAAATATATCTATGGTTTTTATCTTCTTGTTTCATTAATACACTAAGTAATACAATTTTAAGATCTTCTTTGGTACCATATCTTAATTCAGTTGTTGCCATGTTGAGTAGTGTGGATTATCCTCAATGCATAGAGTAATAAGTAAGGAATCATACCCAAATAATGGAATGTCATATTTTATAGATGAGAGATCACACATATTCTTGTATAGTTTCATTATTTTCAAAATTATCAAGAGCAAAAATTTTAGGTGTGGCATCTTCATTGATCAACTCAAGATATATAAATTCTAAAGATGTAACATTGTATACTTCATTTTGATACAATGTGTTATAGTTGGAGAAGTTAATATGTAAAGGTTTATACATTGAAGAAAAATAATGATCATAAGCATTATGAGTCATGTGAACCACTTGGAAGGGCATCTCTTCAACTAAAGTCTCCATAGTAAAGCGAAGACCTAGTATTAATTGATGAGGAATTCAGATAATTATTTTTTATTACCTTGTTCATTTCATCCTAATCTCTTACCTTTATATATAATTTTATTTTAACATTTAAATCTAACCCCATAATTTTCTAATGTAATTTGGACTAGACTAATAAATTGTTTTAGTTTATTAGTATTGAAACAAGTGTCCACCATAAGTTATT
Source organism: Torreya grandis (assembly GCA_037957365.1). Taxonomy (NCBI): domain Eukaryota; kingdom Viridiplantae; phylum Streptophyta; class Pinopsida; order Cupressales; family Taxaceae; genus Torreya; species Torreya grandis. The sequence continues at coordinate 11,119,730 of JARHVA010000014.1, read as the reverse complement.
TACCTTTATCCTTGGAAGATGGTATATCACTAAGCATGAAGGATGGAAAAGTTCATATAAAATCTTGGGGGTGCAATATAATTTTTTAATACCACATGTTTTCATGTCATCTTTACATTCCTTGAGACCAATAGGAGTAAAGTGTAACTTGGATAATTCTTTGTATATACTAACGTAACAAGTATCCCTATCCTTATTGGTCTTCCTGCTTTCACCAACATCATATGTATGAATTATTTCCATGTTGATATATTTTTTATGGGATGCAATCTTTTGTTATGGTATAAAGGTGTGGAATAAGAATTTCCATAGCTTTCACTTTTTTTCAAAACTAAAAAAGGATAATGTCTGCATGACAAGTATAAATATAACCCTCACATGAAAATTTTAAGCATCTATGTAATGTATAGGTAACTAAATTAATATTATGGATCCATGGTATGTGAATTAAGATATTATAGCTTCCATTTGTATATATCATTCAATGTGGCATAACTGAAGTTTTAGGCCCAACAATTATGTTCAATGTAATAGCTCGTAGAGTTATTATTGGTAGGTTGTAAAATATTTTTATGACCATTTCTAAAGTTTTAATACAATTATGATCAAGCCCCAGTGCATTAAGTAAGGCCTCATGATAACTATTAAATCTTTAACCATTATACATGAGGACACATTTGATACCCTACTAGTTGATAGTACTTGAATGCAAAAAGTAAGAATTGGTTAATGATATCCTTAGATGGTAAGTCTTCTAATTAAAAGGATATAATATTTTTAATATATTGTAAAAAAATTATAGTAGAAGCAAATTAAGTTGGTTTTGTATCACATGGAAAAGTAGTATCACATAATACCTCATAGAGTATATCTTTGTAAATGTTTGACATTTTAAGAAAATATAGGATATATTTTGGCATGGATATTATTGAGTTGATCTTATCAAGATCATAATCTTTAATCACTTGGATCCTAGTCCTACAAGAAGTAGAAGGAAGGTTAGAAGATTGAGGATGGGTGTTTAGGTTAACCTCACCTTGAACTTGAGATGAAGGAAGGTGGATAGAAGCATTGCATGCCCTACATCTATAAGCAAAATTACTACTCATGTGGATTTTAATAAGATTGAGTGAGTATAAATTAATATGTGTGTGTATTAATTTGTATGTGGGTTAGATAAAGATATTTTGAAAATATGTTAGGAATATCTAAATATTTTAGGAGTTTTTTGTTGAGGGATTTTAGAAAATATTTGATAGAGAATGACTTGTAAATTTTAGGAGCTTCTCAAAATTTAAAATGTAATCCCATCAGTGAATAATATGATGAAGGAAGATTATTTGTAGGTAGTTTGTGTGTTTAATTCTTGAAACTCTGACCAAAATAATACTTGGTATCAGAGTGATGAGAATCCCATGGGATTAAAATAGTTTGGCTTAATGTCTTTTTGCATATTTTTAAAGGTTTTTATTGAAAATTTTGTGAGGTTTACTTTATAACTAGTGTGTTGCTAAAGTGTAATATGGCCATTGACCAGTCCTTAGCCACATTCTACCATATTATGTAATGTTGACAAATTTGAATCTAGTACATCCATTCACACACATAGAGTTCATTGTTCATTTTGCATGATAGTTGTGCATGTATCATTCATGTTAAGTTCTATACACTCCCTATCATACTCACTTCTAACATCAAATTCATTGTTTGTGTGTATAGTCTCTAGTACAATTCTTCCAGTTAGAATTTATCAATATTACAAACTAGATTAGTGAATTAGTTTGCCAAAACATGTGTTATATGGCCTACCATTGAGTCTCATCGTAGTCTTTTTTCATCTTATATTTATCATGTTTGTCTTTGATAGTCATTTTTCTTTCATTTGTTTATTCATTTTATGCATCATGTCTTTTTTTATTTAGTATTATTAATTTTTTTAGATTTTGGTTTGTAAACATTATTAAAATTCAATACTTTGTTTATAATTTTAGATATTTAAAAGTTGATCTATAAACTTTCATATGAGTTAGTGTTTAAGGTTCAATTCATTATATTGCATGATTATGTTTATAAAATAAATATCTTAGGAAAGTTTTGATTGATTCATGTGACTCATTCAAAGGTACTCAATTATAATCATTTTGTGATTGTGAATTTAATTCTTTTTTTTAAATTCATGTTCAATCAAGATCCAAATTCTATGTGTGGTTTGAGTCTTTTTATCAAAATTTAAATCTTAATTTGTAATTGGATGTATTTTTGGTAAGAATAGATGTCCACAATGTATGTTTAAATTATGGAGGGGACAACAGATAAATTAACTCATGTCAAAAAAATTGAGGGAAAATACTTCCACACTTGACAAGTAAGAACCCAATTATTTTTAATCAACAAAGGTCCATGGAATTTTTTTGAAACAAAAACAAAGAAACGAATAGATGTAGATGAAGTAACAAAATGGGAGTGTAAGGATAGAAAATCTAAAATAATCATTGGTTTAGGGATATTTGATGCTTATTTACATCATATAGAGTTATATAAGTCCTATAATACAATCTAGGAGACATTAAACAAATTATTTGACTCACAAGTTGGAACCATGTTGGTGGCTATAAAGTAGAATTTGTTTAGACTCAAGATGGAGGAAGGTGACAACATGGTGCAACATATTAGTAAGTTTAGTTCCATTTCATATAATTTATATGGAATAAAAATTTATGTGAATTATGATGTTTTAAATTTTGTATTACTAAATAGCAAGCCAACCAGTTATTCTAACATGGTTCACACTAAGTAAAATATATGCTAGCTTAGAAGATCTAATTTTTTATCTAATAGATGAAGAAAATATAATTAAAAATATTGATCTAGAGGAAATTGTAATGTATAAGTAGGATAAATTGTATGTTAAAATAAGATTAAAATATTATTTCAAGTATGATCTACTTCCAAAGATTCAAAGAAATAATTTATCTATTACTATTGCAAACAATCTAGTCATGTGACTATAAACTGTAGATAAAGAGCACAAGACCCACTAGATAGAAAACTAAAAGAGAATGCATTGGTTTATTATGAATAAAAGGAGAATGATTGGAAGTAAATAATACTCACATAGTAAATACAAGTGATGAAGAATACCTCTACTAGATGATAATCAATTGGAAGATGAAGAAAATAAGGAAGGAGACCAAATAACACCTCTCATCAGCTACTAATTAAGGGGCCACTTCTTCTATAGTGGCACAAGTGTTTATTTTTATGTTATTGTTTATGTGTGATAATTAAGTGGTACAATTCATGTTTCCCAATTTTTGTAATTCATTTAGAATCATTGTTTTTATATATATAGGAATGTAGGCTAAATAGATGTAGAGTTCATGTTCATAATTCCCAAACTAACTTTGTTGATGTGTTTTCATCAATGAATGGTTGATGACTAGTTGGTGATTATTGACTCCCTCTCTACCTTCATAAAGTCCTATAAAACACATGTTCCCATGATCTTACTAAGGGGGGAATTAGGAAAATTAGTACTCACATGGTTTTTAATAAGATTAAGTGAGTATAAATTCATGTGTATGTAATAATTTATATATGGGTTAGATAAAGATAAGTTGAAAATATGTTAAGGATATCTAGATATTTTAGAGTTTGTTGTTGAGGGATTATATGGTATATTTGATATCGAATGACTCCTAAGTTATAGGAGATTCTCAAATTATCAATTGTAATCTCATAAATGAGTAATAAGATGAAGGTAGATTATTTTTATGTAGTTCATGTGTTTAATTCTTAGAACTATAAGAAAAAAAATATAGCATGTACCTCCTAATGAATCATCAAGTTATTATAACATCAACCTCATAGTGAATCATCATCAATCATAAATATAAGGTCTATCAGTAAGAGGATGGAGAACAATGCTATCAATAGAAAGGGTGTCAAAACATAAATCATCATTATCAAATATAACCCTATCATGTTTAAATCCATATGTTAGTATTCTATGATAAATGCATGGAAAGAAGCTTGCAAACATTGTAATATTTTTTATAAAAAATAGGTCATCAAGCCTGTGAACATGTAAAAGATATAAATCCCCCATGTGTATGCCATTTCAGAAATAAATGAAATATAAAAATCTAATCTACGTACGAGAAAAGGGAAAAAATATAACTCTAGGCATAAGTTACAAAGGGGAAGAGAACCAAAGCTTAGCAAATCCAACATGATCCAAATAAATGGGAGACAAATGATAAGGCACAAATAAAGAGAAGGTTTGAGAAAAACCTTGAAATAATCAAAACTTAGAAAATCATTTAATTAAAACCATAGAGATAAAGGGTTGTGAAACCCTATGTTGGATGATCACTAAGATTGGGTTCACCAAAATGTTTTAACTAAATTTTACATAACAAAATTTACACTATGCATGATGGGTTAAAACTAGGGTATAATGGAAATCTAAGATAACATAGAAATAAATAATATTCATATTTGATCTAGTGCCAAAATAGTAACTAAAAGTATAATGAGATGATTGAAAAAGTGATAACAACGAATAAAAATGGAAAGAGAGAGAGAGAAGACTAAATCAAACACACCTAATGACTATAAAAATATTTTGGACTTGGAATTAAGCTCTTGAAACTGATAAAATGCAAACTCTATAATTTAACCACAATCAATGAAAAGGTAAAAATTAGCTAAACATCGATTGTGTCCAAGTTAGAATCAATAGGTTGTCAATTTTATTTGTTCATTGTTGTTAATAATCAAAGTATATTATTTGTTGTCCCCAAAAATGTCACTCATTTTTGGGACAACCTATGAACTATTTTGGTTCAACAGACCAAAATCCTCTCTCCCCTTTTCAAAAATTATTCTAAGTATTCAAGTTCTTCATTTTTAAAATCTCTTCTAGAAATTTACGGACTCTACAGGCTTGAATCTATGGACTCTGTAGGCTTGAAACTATGGACTTCGTAGGCCCATTTCTACGGACTCTGCAGGAAGAAACAAGCTCTCAACACTTAAGCGATTTCAACCACTTCAAAGGTTCAATGCATGGTTGGTTCAACCGGACAAAGGACTTAGCTAAATAAAGGGATTGAACTGATTAAACCATTGAACCATTGAACCAAAGTTGGTTCAATCGGTCAATTCAATCAACAGGTTCAAGGGGCTGCCCCAAAGCCAAAGGAACAAGTGCCCTTGCGGAGGGCGATGAATCGAGGTCAGACAGCCCTTGCAGAAGGCAGGAAAGGAGCAGATGGATCGTTGAAAAAGTCTGAAGGATAGTTATGAGCTTGAATAGTCCTTGCAAAGGGCATAGTTCTCTTTCAGGAAAAGAATGTGGCAAAATGATTAAGGCATTTCCTTCAGACAAAAAGTCTGAAGGAATTCCTTCGGACTTTTGCCCGAAGGAAAAGCTCAAATAAAATTCTGCCGAAGGATGAAGCCCATCGAAGGAAAAGCCCGACTGAAGAGAAAATCCCATGGAAAAATGCATGATGAAAAAAGACCAAGTGCAGTGGAAGCCACCACGTGTCCATGATAAAGCAGAGTAGAAGCTGCCATGTGTCATCTTTCGCAAGACTCTCAAAAGGTTTCTAAAGCTTCTATAAGTTAAGAAAAATACGTCACATGTCCTATTATGACTCAGCAGAATGTGACAAGTGTTTGCATCTATGTTCCCCTTTTGAAGTTGCTCAGGCAAGACGTGTCATGGATCCCATTTTATTTAAGTTTCTGATGAGTTTCATAACAGTGGAACTTGCCACTTGTCAAATACGCAGAAAGGAACCCCCCAAAGACTTAGACAAGAAGGGCTATAAAGGACAAAGAAGCAACATGGACAATTCCAAAGGCAAGTTCAATTAAAGGGATGGTTCAACTAGAGAGCAAAGAAGCGCTTAAGTAGTGAAGAGAGGAGTGAGACCAAAGGACCAGAAATATCTTCAAAAGAGTTATTTCTAGTAGGTGAAACAATGGATCAAGTAGAATTATGAGCGCACCAAATCAAGGATGCAAGCCTATTTTTCTTCCATGAAGTAATAGTGAATTGGACAGATGTGTAGACATCAAAGAAAGGACCAGACAGTCCATACCAAGGAAGAGACATTAGATGAATGGACATGCCATAGTTGAGGCAATGCGTTGTTCCCAGCATGGTCCCTCCAGATAGAATTGAAGGTGCATTGAAGATGTTGACTATAGCATGGACCTTTTTCATGAAAACAAACACCCAAGTCTTTGTTGGAGCACTATATATTGTAATCTCTCATTTGTTATAAGGAAGATCTTCCCAAATATAGAAACAAAACTCTGCCTAAATTGAAAGGTGAATACTGAGACTTTGAGCTTAGATTATATTTCATATTATTTTATCTAAATGAGAAAGCAAGTGATTCGCAAACTTTGTGTTGTATAGCTTGTACCATTTTAGGAGATTATTATTATGTTTATCTTCTAAATGTGTTCTTGTTTATTTAATTTAACAAGTAGAGCTAGTGGAAGTGATAAGGAAGGTGTCCTGAAACCAGTTACTTTCAGACTTTGTGCTGACATAATTATTTTTAGTGTGTGTTTTTCTTTTCTATTTCTATGTAAAGGACCTTGGGATGACTTTGTGCCCCCATTGTTCTTCATACCTCACTCTAGGGCAGTCAAGGTGGAGACTTTGAGCTACATCTTATATTGTTAGTTACTTTGGACTCGGTTACCAGTCACTTGTTACCAAAAAGAGTCTTGTTGTTTGTAAGAACAAGCACTTCTAAAAGAAGAGAAGTGCCTTCTGTCACTTCACCAAGATTTCTACTATCAAGGAAGGGATCTGGCTCTTGGTTGAATGTTACTTTTGAAAGAAGAGAAGTGCCTTCACCAATCACCCAAGATTTCTCCTCTGTTTGTTAGCATAATCTCTTAAAAAAAGAGATGGATGGTTCATTCCACCCCTGTGTCTTACTTTCTGCTTATATATATAGTATATAGCCTCCACATATTTAATAGGGAACCTCCCCTTGATGAGAGGAGAATTTGTCCCCTTTAGATGTGGTAAACCTACAACATTGGATGACCAATCTCCCTATGTTGTGGTGATAGGAACTATTTTGGTCACCAGTTAGCTAGCTGACAAAATATTCACCCAAAAGTTTGTGGTGACTTTGTTGGGGACACATTAATTTTATGCAATTTAGAACCTCAAGTTTCGGATTGAAACATCACTTATGTCTTACCCATAATCATTATAACCCTTATCCATTATAGACTCTGGTAACTCCATTCCATGTCTTACCCATTATCATTATAGCCTTACCATCTTCCTCCACGTCTATTATTTTATCTAGTCTACAAAACCAGAGTTGTTGGGAAAGAGTGTGCATTCTGAAGCCTCAAGCCTCAAGCTGTAGTAGGGCTAGTCCTTTTCCATATTTGTTCTATAAACTAGCCACTCCACCTAAATTTGTTATCCCTATTTTTGATAATTAAATCATGGCAGTTGGTGGCCCCTAGGGTAACTCTTTTGGCCCACTCAACTTGACTCCACCTCTGCATGAACTCCCACGTAGTTCAAGAAAGAATTTCTTGAAATTATTTGGTGATGGGATAGTTCACCCTGATGAACACATTAAAGCCTTCAGCATAGCCTGTGGTGTGATAGGGGTGGAATTAGAAGATGTGGTAGTCAGGATTTTTGTGGAGACACTACAAAGTGCTGTTGTAGACTGGTTCTACCATCTGCAAGCTAGATTAGTGACTAACTGGGACACACTTAAAGCCAAGTTCAAAGCAAGGTTCAAGCCTATAGAAGATGCACATGCCTTGTTATCCCAGCTCACATAGATGAAAAAGGAGCCCCATGAACCTATGAGGGACTTCATTGCAAGGTTTGATAAGCTAAGGAATAGGATTCCAATGATCAACCAGCTGACACCTCAGAATCTCAAGTGTTTCTTCATCAACTCACAGCTACTTGAAGTGAGTTTCTTATTGAGATGGGCTAGACACATAGACCTTGTTACTACTCAAGACTTGGCTACTAAGCTAGAAGATGACCTTATATTGGCAAGAAAGATAAGGAGAGATCTTAACAAAGGTAAATCCTCTTCATATTCTGAGTATCCATCTACAGGCACCATAAATCAGATGGTGCAAAAGCTGGCAAATGAACTGCTAGCCTTGAAAAGGCAAATGGCCCAAAGTATGTTTGCTCCTAATTGGTATATGCTGAGGGCATTTTAGAATTAGCCATATCAAGGCAACACTGCCAAAAGTCAAGGGCAACCAAATCATCTTCCCCCCCCATAGAGGAACCTTGCCCTTAAAGTACCTCCAACCAACTCAGCAGTCGGATATCTGGAAACATAACATGTTTCCTATTTCCAACCTAAGTTCAAGCAAGAAAATGATGATGGTCTCTTCATGGAGGATCAAGAAGAATCAAATGGCGACTCCCACATCAATTTCCTAAATTACCAGGATGAACCCAAAAGTGAAGGTGAAGCAGATGAGGGATCATACACAGTATTCACCCAGCCTGAGAATCAGTCAACCCAACAAGCTGATAAAGAAAGAACAGAGGAATGAACTGAGCCTACAATTCCAATTGCTAAGTGGGGAACCACTCTGCCTTTCCAGTCAAAGAACCCAATGATTGCCAAGAAGGTTAGCACATTAAACATCTCTGCACCTTCTACTTCAACTTCGTAGATCAGTCCTCCCCCTCTCAAAAACCAAAAGGATTAACTCCCATCCTCTCTTCCATGTCCATCTCAGTCATTTGACATGATTGATCATGTCAAGAAATCTAAAATTTAAATGATTGAGTTTGAATCCTTGCAAGCCAATCTTGGGCAATTAAACATTGGTGAAGAGCTAGGTCTAGACCTATCTGAGGCAAATATTGTGGTCACTAAAATGTCAGCCCCTACTACTCAAATTCTATTTGAGCCTTCAAGTAGGGGTAATTACTCCTTGACCATAGAGGATGCTCATGTCTTAGCTGATCAAAGTCTCGTGGTTGGCAATCTAGGATTTGATCCAAATTAGGCATTGAAAGAATTGGTAAGGCATAGTACAAATCAAAAAGGATCTTCCATCTTTGATGAAGAGAATCTGATGGTAGAAATTCTTACATAGCTGGATGTGGATCTCTGTTGCTCGAATTGAAAACTACTTGAGATGAAGAAATCAAACTCCTTCACACCAAAGGAGATGTTGAGCTGATGGTTTGTCAGGGTTTTAATGCTGACAATCAAAGCATGTGTTGGACTGAACTAGTAAAACAACAAGCTATGGTGGTGGACCATAATATTGTATTCCAAAGTCAGCAAAAGGAACTCTTTGCAAAGAGAACAAGGAGTTATGGTTTTTAGAGAGAAGACCACGTCCCACCATGGGGCAAGAAGAGGAAAGAGCCAAGAGGAAAATGTAGAAAAATGGTTTCTTGGTGGAGAGTTCCATTCGCCCATCACCATTTATGGGGACAAAATAGTTTCCTACTGGTTTATTAGGATGGCATCCCCTTTTCTTCATCCCACGATGAGCAAAGTCTGAAGTACTTCAATTCTTGAAGTACCAAATAAGTTCACCTATACATATGTATATCTGTATAGTCTTTAGTTCTATTTTGTGTTTTTCATTTTTTTTTTGAGCCTTTATTTTTGGGTAGCATGACTCCATAGCCCAATGGCATACTTCAAGGCACTGGAGATTCTAGTTTCTACTCCCCTCAAATATTCCAAGTTTTCAACTGAAGGAAGTTCCCCAACTGGAGCCAGTTGTTGTCCCCAAAAATGTCACCCATTTTTGGGACAACCTAAGAACTATTTTTGTTCAACAGACCAAAATCCTCTCTCCCCTTTTTAAAAATTATTCTGAGTATTCAAGTTCTTCATTTTTCAAAGCTCTTCCAGAAATCTATGGACTCTGCAGGCTTAAATCTATGGACTCTACAGGCTTGAAACTATGGACTCCACATCCCATTTCTATGGACTCTGCAGGCTTGAATCTATAGACTCTACAGGCTTGAATATATGGACTCTGTAGGCTCATTTATATGGACTCCATAGGCAAAAATCTATAGACTCTGTAGGAAGAAACAAGCTCTCAACACTTAAGCAATTTCAACCGCTTCAAAGGTTCAACACGCGGTTGGTTCAAGCAAACAAAGGACTTAGCTAAATAAAGGGATTAAACTAATTAAACCATTGAACTATTGAACCAAAGTTGGTTCAATCAGTTAGTTTAATCGACAGGTTCAAGGGGCTGCCCCAAAGCCAAAGGAACAAGTGCCCTTGTGGAGGGCAGTGAATCGAGGTCAGACCACCCTTACAAAAGGCAGGCGAGGAGTAGATAGACCATTGCAAAATTTTGAAGGATACTTCTAGGCTTGAACAGTCCTTATAAAGGGCACATTTCTCTTTTGGGAAAAGAACGTGGCAAAATGATTAAGGCATTTGCTTCAGACAAAAAGTTTGAAGGAATTCCTTTAGACTTTTACCTGAAGGAAAGGCTCAAAGAAAATTTTGTCAAAGGATGAATCCCACCGAAGGAAAATCCTGACTGAAGAGAAAAGCCCATAGAAAAATTCCTGATGAAAAAAGACCAAGTGTAGTGGAAGCCGCCACGTATCCATTATAAAGTAGAGCAGAAGCTGCCACATGTCATCTTCCACAGGACTCTCAAAAGGTTTCTAAAGCTTCTGTAAGTTAAGCAGAATACGTCACGTGTCCTATTATGACTCAGAAGAATGTGACAAGTGTTTGCATCCGTGTTCCCCTTTTGAATTTGCTCGAGCAAGATGTGTCATGGATCCCATTTTTTGTAGGTTTTTGATGAGTTTCATAACAATGAAACTTGCCACTTGTCAAAGACGTAGAAAGGGACCCCTCAAAGACTTAGACAAGAAGGGCTATAAAGGACAAAGAAGCAACATGGATGATTCCAAAGGCAAGTTCAATTAAAGTGATGGTTCAACCAGAGAGCAAAGAAGTGCTTAAGTAGTGAAGAGAGGAACGAGACCAAAGGACCAGAAATATCTTCAAAAGAGTTATTTCTAGTAGGTGAAACAGTGGATCAAGTAGACTTTTGAGCACACCAAATCAAGGATGCAAGCCTATTTTTCTTCCATGAAGTAATGGCAAATTGGATAGCTTCATAGACATCAGAGAAAGGACCAGACAGTCCATACCAAGGAAGGGACATTAGATGAATGGACATGCCATAGTTGAGGCAATGTGTTGTTCTCAACATGGTCCCTCCAGATAGAACTGAAGGTGCATTGAAGATGTTGACTATAGCATGGACCTTTTTCATAAAAACAAGCACCCAAGTCTTTCTTGGAGCACTATATATTGTAATCTCTCATTTGTTACAAGGGAGATCTTCCTGAATACAAAAACAAAACTCTGCCCAAATTGAAAGGTGAATACTGAGACTTTAAGCTTAGATTGTATTTCATATTATTTTATCTGAATGAGAAAGTAAGTGATTTACAGACTTTGTGTTGTATAGCTTGTACCATTTTAGGAGATTTTTCTTATGTCTATCTTTTGAATGTGTTCTTTTTTATTTAATTTAACAAGCAAAGCTAGTGGAAGTGATAAGGAAGGTGTCCCAAAACCAGTTACTTTCAGACTTTGTGATGACATAATTATTTTTAGTGTGTGTTTTTCTTTTTTGTTTTTGTGTAAAGGACCTTGGGATGACTTTGTGCCCCCATTGTTCTTCGTACCTCACTCTAGGGTAGTCAAGGTGGAGACTTTGAGCTACATCTTAGATTGTTGGTTACTTTGGACTCGATTACCAGTCACTTGTTACCAAAAAGTCTTGTTGTTTGCAAGAACAAGCACTTTTGAAAGAAGAGAAGTGCCTTCTATCACTTCACCAAGATTTCTACTATCTAGGAAGGGATCTGGCTCTTGACTGAATGTTACTTCTGAAAGAAGAGAAGTGCCTTCACCAATCACCCAGGATTTCTCCTCTGTTTGTTAGCATCATCTCTCAAAAAAGAGAGATGGATGGTTCATTCCACCCATGTCTTACTTTTTGCTTATATATATAGTATATAACCTCCACATATTTAAGAGGGAACCTCCCCTTGATGAGAGGAGAGATTTGTCCCCTCTGGATGTGGTAAACCTACAACATTGGATGACCAATCTCCCTATGTTGTGGTGATAGGAACTATTTTGGTCACCAGTTAACTGGCCAACAAAATATTCACCCAACATTATTTAGTGATTTAACTCATTCAATCATGCAAAGGATCTGAATGTGAGAACACAAATAATTATATTTCAACACAATATATTATATTATTCACACTTTATTATTTTCCTATTACATTGACCTGTAGTATAGAGCCATATATATAGGCAAGAGATAGCCTATAAATAGGGAGTCAATATCCCATGATTCTATCATAGAATCATGTGGTTGTTGAACACATAATAAAAATAATATATTACAACTTATATTCATAATATACTATACTAACCAAATATACATTATTGTTTTATAACAATAATGTTTCTAACTATATTACCATATTTACACATACATTAACTTACAAATAATAAGTATTATTTACCTTATGGTAAATAACTTGAAAAGCAATTTACCTAATGTAAATATTAATTCCCAACATCCCCCCATTAGTTTTTACATGGTAAAACATATCCCATTCTCTGATTATAGTGTGTCACCTCTGTGTGCTCATGATCGTCTCTTTAACTGTGTAGTATTAGGCTTACACAAAACTCTAATATATTGTATTCTTATAAGTGGTTTTCATGGATGGATATAGCCACCACCAAGGCATGAACAAAAACCTACATTTTTATTCATCCTCCAAACTTTTCCTCTAATGGTTTTACATATATTTGACCAAAAACCTTACCCATTTGGTTTTTTAGGTCTGCCAATAACCTGTCACAAATGGTTTTGTAGGTTTACCAAAAATATTACATAATTAGTTTTTTAGGTTCACCAAAGACCTTACACAATTTGTTTTGTGGGTTCACCAATAACTTTACATAAATGGTTTTTCATAGGTTTACCAATAACCTTTATATCATGATTGTTACAATAAATTTTGATCAACATTATACAATGCTTCTACAAAAGGGGTTACATGGGGAATACTCACAAGTGAACTTTAATTTACTACATATGTTCTTATTTTACACACCACACAACTAAAAAACCAGTCATTATACTAGAAGTGAGGCCCTATCATTGATGATTGATGAGAGGTCACTAAAATTCCTCCTTCCTCCATTGCCTTAGACCTCCTTCATAGAAAGCTACTTACTCATCTGATGAATATTTGAAGCTCAACAGTTTCCACATTGAATTTATTTTCATAACTTCCCCCCATAATGTGAAACTTTTTGGATGTCAGTTTCTACCAAAAATGTATATATTAAAATAAATATTTTTTTCTTTGGTTAATTTTTAAAAAATGGTTATATATGACACCTAAATAACTTTATTGAGTTACTTGACAATGACCTAATAATAAAAAATTTGACACTTCTGATTTTTTATACATATTGAAAAAATGGACCTCTAACTTATAAAATACACTCAAAATAACTCTATACTTTTTATTAAATAGGAATGATCTATGAAATTGCATTAATACTTCTCATTTAACAAAGGCATATAATAAGTTTATGAAACATATAAACAACAAAGACCTAAAAATTAATGAAAGGCTTTTCAATAGGGATTTGACCATATCTAAAAGAAAATAAATTTAATAACATAAGATAAGATATAACAAATATTATAAAATATTTCCACACTATATTGACACCTAAGACCAAAACAAAATCTGTGAACCATGATAGTGTTGACATAGAGAGCTCAGACTATTATACTATGATAGATCTTTGTAGATTTTGACATATGTATAGAAATAAAACTATTGATCAGATCTTTTGACCACTCTTCTTCTTGAACCTTTGAGAGTACATGGCATAAGAGGAGCACCAAAAAAAATTCAAAATGGTTATGTATACCAGTTGGTGGTTTGAAAATACTTTTTCACCAACAGATCGAATAACGAGTAAGATGTTTCACTTCTGAGGGAACCTAAAAATACTAGATCTAAAATGGTTATGTATGGATGGTGAAGATCTATATGCAATATGGGTCTAAAAATGCACCAGGTATCTAAGAATAGATAAGGAATAACTCACTCCATATGATTTTGGAATACCACCCAAAAGTCCATGGTGTTTATCAATGTCAAGGGGGCTCACCATATCAGGAACAACAAAGCAAATTAGATAGAGAGCTTGTAATCTTGAGAGTTATGTGACAGACTTGAATCCTCATATAATTTGAAGAATTCCTTGAGTACTATAGAAGGTGAAATGATTTATCAGAATAAGTGCATAAAGTGCGCAATGTGGATCTAATGTTGCCAAAATACATGTAGAATTAAAATAATAAAAACCTTGCCAACTATTCAAGATAAAAATTATATTCTTCATTGAAATACTACCATCTACAGGATCAAAATACTAAATCATTGCCCCTACCAATCCTTATGATTCCATCATTCTCACCTACTCTGATACCAATGTTAATAATCCAAGGATATTATTCAGTGATTTAACTCATTCAATCATGTAAATGAGTTGAATGTGAGAACATAGAGAATTATGTTTTAACACACAATATATTATATTACTCACACTCTATTATTTTCCTATTACATTAACTTGTAGGTATAGATCCAAATATATAGGCAAGAAATAGCCTATAAATAGGGAGCCAACATCCCATGATTCTATCCTAGAATCATGTGGTTTTTGAACCCGTTATAATAATAATAATAATAATAATAATAATAATAATATATTACAAATTATATTCATAATATATTATACTAACCACATATACATTATTATTTTATAACAATAATGTTACTAATTATATTACCGTATTTACCCACATGGTAAATTACAATAGTAAGTATTATTTACCCTACGATAAATAACCTAACAACTAATTTACCCAATGTAAATACTAATCCCCAATAATTGTGTCATATGCTACTAATTATGTTCTTTTCAATTTTTCAATAATTGAAACTTTCTAGATCACTTCAATATAGGCAAATGAATAAGAACCTGGCTTTACTTCAAATTATTGATGGTATTTTTTTTCTCTTTTTACATTGACATAATTATCCATCATGTCTTAAGAGGAATAAAAATGCATAAGTTAGTTGATTTGGGAAACCACTTGAGGAGTTACAGCTACATATTTAGCATGCATAGAATCAGATATCTATGTAGTTATAGTGTTTTATGAGTGTAATCTCAACCCAAGTGAGAGATATAGTTCCACCTTATCTCCCTAGATAATCAAAATCAACTACATGATTTTTTTATACCTTATTTGACATGAGTATGTATAAATATAAATTCCTTTGAATTGTTTAAAGTTTTGAAGAACAGAATTGAAGGATTGACAATGCACCTAAGACTTTTAGAATGCATTATGTGTTTGATTACTTGTTATTGTTATGATTTATGAGACTTTTGTATATATACTCTTTTAAAATTTGAATTAATACCCTATTGGCATGATATCCAAAAAAATAAAATTGAGAAAATTGAGAATCATGGCTCTACATATTTGGAAATGAAGGAAGGAGGGAAAAAGAGACCATAAAGAGAAAAGGTTCACAATTAGTAGACCATCGATTGTGACCCAAGTGAAGAAACTATATGGGAACAACCTGGGGAGGTATCCACACAAAAGAAAGAGAAATTATAATAATTACAACTCAATACTACACAAAGAATAAAGGATAGGTGAAAACACACAACAAAATAAGTACCTAATTTGAAGAAATCATTCATATGCATAAAACTATGCTAAAACATTGCAATAATAGGCCTTTTAAAAATATTAAGTGTCTGCACCATTTTGGAACTCTTTAAACTCTTGTAATTAAATTAAAAATGAAAATTTAAATTTAAAATTGGTTCATCCAAAAATTTGTCAGCATTATGGAAAAAACATTATTTTTTTGTCAAAGAAGTAGACATAACTATTGGCTCCACTTGGTCTCACTAGTTCAAATAGAATTTATTACAAGTGAAATAATATTAAAGATGGATTCCCCTCTTTAAAGATAAAATATGGTCCTAAAAATCACTTTTTTTAAAAATAAAAAGATTAAATGCACCATCTGTAACATAGATAAAAGTGTAGATTTGTAATTATCCTAAAAGCTCATGTATAACATAGGCAAATATAATAACATAGAAATATGTGATCATGTAAGCTCAATAGGTAATATGTGACTGATACTTGTGTGGAAATTAAGGGTGTATTAGGAGAAGGGTGGAATAAATGATATCCCTTGATGATACCTGGTAAAAGGGGACAAGTATTATGCCCTAATGTGAATAAGATATGATAATAAAAATACCCAATATAATGACCATAATGTTACTAAGTGTAAGAAGGATATAGGGCAGAATGCCATCCTGATATAAGCAATATAGGATCAATAGACACATGGGTGAATCATGCTCCCAATGGAAAAATATATGTGATCATATCAATAAGGAGAGGGATAAATAATATGTCTGTATGTAATTTCAAAGAGGCACAATGGGTATGCCCCAATGTAACAATATGCCCCTAGGAGGGTGAGATGTAGTAATGAAGCATGTAATACTAATATTCCCCAATAAATTCATGTTAGAAACCATGTAAACATAGAAAAAAATCATAATATACCTCAAATAATTATGTGCATGTTGTGGATCAAGGTACCAAAAATATGATATCACATAGTATAGGCAATACAAGTATACACAATCATGTAATCACACATAGAATAAATTTAAACATCAAGCAAGTAATATCATTAACAAGGATAAACCACATGTATGTGACATAACATGATGAGCATATGATATTATATGGACAAAATGGGATAAGACACAATAAAGACATGCTTTTAAGCATAAGCAAGCACATGTAAGAAATCGAGCAATTAGAGGGCACATAAGAGCATGCACAATGTAACTATGTAGCTAATAATATGAAGCAACACAATATATCCATGTAATGTATCACCCATTATGTAAGCTATAAAAATATAATAATTGTAGAAAACTCGGTATGAAAATGTAAATTAGGCAATATAGTACTATAAACACACTAAAAATGATGTCTTCAATATAGGCATGCTCCCAATGTGAGAATGCCCCTAGGTGTTGGTGTAATGAAGTTGTAAAGCATTTTTAAACTATCTCAAATAATTCCTTGATAAATAATTCATAATAATGGATATGCAAACCTATAACATTGGTAAACAAGTGTGATATGTAAAAATGTGTCACTATGTAATTGATAAAGATAAAGGGGAAATTTTTGATTTTATCCTTTCCCATATTTTTGTATTTTATTATTTTCATGAAGAATGGAACAAGAAAAGATAAATCCAAGAGGTGCAATGAATAATAAGTAAGGAGAGATAAATTAATTAAAAAATAATCCAAGGGGTGTAACAAGAGGAAAATACACAAGCCAGGGAGTGAAAGTGAGAAGAATGAATAAAAAGAGGATTCCTATTAACCTACAACTTTCCTTATAGTTTAATGCATGCTAGGCAAAAGGCATAAATATATATGTCATTATCATTGGTAAGTCCACACATGTTTTTATAATGGGATAAACAATCAAAGGGATAAATACTAAGGCAAAAAACCAAGAAACATAAACCAAGGGGCTATATAAAAGCAAAGGCAAACAAGGCAAGAACATAAATCTCAAGCTAAGAAGAAGGATGAGGCAAGGAGAAAATCAAGGGAAGAAGCAATTAGGAGCTATAAGAATCATGATGCACATAAAATTGAAACACAACACTAGAATAAGGATGTGAAATGCATGACACAAAGATGAAAGGAGAAAAAACAATGTATAATAAATTATTTTGTTAAATCATAGGAGATAGGCTAGCAATGTTAGCTAATAATCTCATTCAAATGTCCATAATAATTTTTCAACTCCTCATCTAAGGATTGAGTGGACCATGGATGTGAGGAGTCAAATTCATTACTATAAGTATTCAAAATATAATTTTGATTTTTTTTACACAACTAATATAATTCACCAGCTAACAATGAATTTTGTGATGAGAGAGAGTCATTTTTAGGGTTTTTATTCTTATGAAGCCTTTTTTGTAACATAATAATAAAACATAGATATAGGCATGATTATTTTTCAATTTTATTATGCATTTATTTCTCTAATTTAGGCCATCAATCCACCCATTGGGAAACTTTGGTAATAACCCCTATATTAATGGTTTTCACCTTCACACCTACATCATTTGATGTAAGTTTAGCTAGTAGAGGTTTAAATGATTATGGCACCAAAGAACGCATAAAAGTTTGTCCCAAAGGTCTTCTATAAGGTATTATTCTAACATAGAAACCCCTTTACCTAATGTTGTGCTCAATTTTCTTGAGTTTTTCAAGGTAATAAATTGGTTTGAATCCTTCACCCTTGTGGGTTATTTCATGAGTCAAGTCCCTCATGAGAGTTTTTTCAAGAAGTGGGTTCAAAACCACTGACAACCCCACAATGTTAAGATATAGGTAGTATACAAAATGACCAAGGGAATTTTCATTTTATGCTTTGATATTGTTGATTACTATAAGTCTATTATCAGTCATGGGCCTTATTTCATTCTAAATGTCCTAGTGTTTTTTCCCATTGGACTAGGGGTTTTAAAGTTTTTAAGCAAGCCAAGCTAAAAATACTAGTCTTGATTGAATTACCTAATCTCCCTATGATACTATTACCACTTGGATTTTCACCCTTTGAGGAGATTAAAAATCTCTCCTCATCCAAGTGGCATAATGGAATCACCTCTAGGCTTGTGGGTAGCCTAAGGAATAAGGTGAATCTCTAGATAGGGCTAGTTCCCTTGATGTACCACTTTGGATTGCAACTATAACTAAACTTGGGTGGTGAAAAGGGAGAAGGATAACTGACATAAAACTAATGTAAGGGAGGTGATACACCAAATAATATGATGACATCCAACCATATTCATGTTACACTTTAAATTAAAGGACAAACTGAACATACACTTCTCCAATCTTCATCTTCTCACATCAATGTTATATTATGAGGTTATGGATGAATGTGCAAACCTAGAGGACTAGACAAGAGGAATATGAGGGCACTAATGAAAAGACTAAATCACTCAATCCTTTAAATCTCCTAAAATGCTTCACATTCCCTACAAGAAGAAGCTTCCCAATGATAAATAGGATGAAAGAATGACAAAACATGCTATGGAATCTAGAGTCTTCACTTATGTAAAATCAAACATTCCAAATGAACACACTAATAAAAATCATGGAAGAGGTAAAAATAAGTTGTATTATTCATCAAAAGGTATAAAAATGATTAGGGCTTCACCATACTCAGGTGGAGCATAGAATACAATGGCCAAAAAGGTTAGTTCTTATAGAAATTAAGAGAGAGAGGAGAAGAGAGAAGTCCAAGGGTCACAAGGACACTTTTAAAGCTAATAAAATTATTTAATTTTGAATATTAAGAGGGTATGGGATGAAATATGCAAAATAAAGAAGTAAAAATGTTAATCCAAGTCATAAACCTCATGGAAAATGGCATGAAACTCCTCTTGGCTTAGAAAAACTACCTTCATGATTGACCCTATTTGAATGCCTCATAACTAATTAGGACTAGGTCTAATGATTGATATTAAGTTTAAGGACATCTTACATGCCTCTCCATTCATTTTTTTTAGGCTTGGTCATCTAGAATCATCCCAAATTGAGCTATCATCATCTGCAGTCTAGAAAACTCTTCCTTCATGCACCCTGCACACTTGGATTCCAATTTGGTGTCAATTATTAATTTAAATCCATGGGATGAATTTTATGACAGCTTTAAATACCCTCTATGTCCTTAGAATCATCAAGGACACCTTAAAATCACTTTCCCTTAAATTTTTCACACTTCTCACTAGCTTGTCCAATAGGTCAATTCTGACTAGCTAAGATGAGAGCTCTTATTGAGGAATTTATAAGTTGTTTTGAGGAATGAAATGAATATGGGCAGTTAACAGAAGTCTTAATATTTATCCCAAATCTTTTTTCATCTTCAAACTCCTCCTAGAACCTAAAAAATACAAAAAATGGTCAAAAATACATTATTTATACCATGTTCATATAGATTATATACAACTAAAAAGCATGTGATTCATTCATAAGGTATAATAGGTTTCATAGCCAAATTATGCCATTATATTAGCTTTCTAGATCCATTTCTCCATATTAGCCTTGCAAGGATTTTAAAGGGTTTTTGAGTAGTTTTCACTCTTAAGGTTTGTTCATTAAAACCTAATGTTCAATCTCCTTCAAGACCCCTACTAACATCTTTGAACTTATCATACTCCCATACATAGCATTAGAAGAGGTGTGAGCTCTCAAACTTGCCCTATTGAGCTCTTTTCCTTGTTTCTTGCATGTCTAAGTTGTTTTAAGGTTTAAAAATAATTTACTATGGATTTTTATATAATTCTTAGGTTTTAATAGTTCCTATTTGACCCCATGAATATGTTTCAATAGGTTATAAGTCATATCAAAGACTAGAAGTGAAAATGACTCCCTTATCTAACACTATGCCTCAACCTTGCCTTTAGGCCTAACTATAATTCTAAGGGTTTAGAGCATCATAATGAGTTAATTTTCATTTAATTATCTCAAACACTTCTAACATGTTCCCATATACATGTCACAACAAATTTGATAGTTTACTTAGGGGTAGAATTAAGATTGACCCCTTGTTTGGAATCTAGGCCAAAACTTGCCTAGTGTACTTGATTGTAACCCTTAAGGTTTTAGACCTCCCTATTGAAAATACTCCTTATTTTTTGATTTACCATATTTATATAGGTTTATTACATATTCTTCAACCTTATTAAGAGTCTCCTTAGCTTGTGGTTTATCCCTTTTGTCCTTGATTCTCAATTCTACCAGTTTGTGCTCAAGGGCAAGTACCCCCTATCTGAGATAAAATAGGGGGAAATTCCCCTATTTTTATAAGAAAAAAAAAGTATTATATTATTTTATATATGTTTTAATGACCCTCTAGACAAAATTTTAATCCCTGGTCATCTCATATGATCCTCCAAAAATCGAAGTTCCCAAAACTAGTTCCTTCCAAGGCTGGTTGTGTTTCCACTTGGAGATACCCCTGTAGGCAGAGTCTTGTAAGAGTTAGGCCCTAAATAAAGTATTTTAAACCTTAATTTTAGAATCCATGGTCATTTAATTATTATTATCTTCATCCCTTTATGTTTTAAACACACTAACACCTAGAAACATCACTTCATACTGCTCACTACCAACACAGTTATTTATAATGGTTATAGCTATATTTTGCATAACTTGGATTTAAACATGGTTCCCTAAGGCCTCTGTAAAGATTTATACACCATTACCAAACCTGATTTTATTCATTAATTCACTTTCTTAGCTAAAATCATCATTTACATACCCCTTTATTAACTCACTACCTGACTATGTTTTTTTCCTAGGTGCATGTAGGTGTACTTACGTCTTTAGGGGGTCTATGTAGGTGTAATTTACATTTTTATTAGTCATGAATATACTCTTGGTCATAATGAAGTTTTTCATATACTTACTTCATCATTTTAATCTCTTTAAAACCCTTCACATACCCTCTAAGCTCCAAACTGAGTTCCCTACCTTTGACTGAGAAACCCTACCTATACTGACCCCTAAAGCTATGTATGAGCTCATTTAGACTTGGTTATGGTGTTTGGAGACTCCTCATTAATCATGAGATAATTTATCACATTAATTCTCTTTATACTCACCTTTTATGGGATAAAACACCATCAAAGTACACTTTATGGGTCACTATCTAATAGTCATGTTGTAGGTGCCTATATCTCCCTATGTACAAACTAAGGGTATGCTTGGGGAGTTAAAACACAAAGTACCATTATTTTATGATAATACTTTAGAAAATATAAGCTACCTAGCTATTTTTAAACACTTTACCTTGATATCATGGTCTAATTTCAACTTTGGAAACAAATTTTGTTCAAAACTCAAACTTTTTGTAGATAACACTGCCTAGAAATAGTGTTTTTATAGGCCACTTTAAGGCTCTAAAAATCCATCCCTTCCTCACTTTATGACTCTAATTTTTGACATGAGCCCTCTCCATGCTAATAGATACCAAACTCACCTAGATATATTCCTTAAAACCTTCTACCACCATTTTTTTAGATGGTTAGAAGAAGCCCCTTATACCTTTGTTTTCCATTTTTAGGGACTATGGGCTTAAAACTCAGTCAACATCGTTTAAAGGTGATTACAACTTCTTTTAGTAATCTATCACTTTAAACCTATCCATCATGATGTTTCCATCTTACCATGCCCTCAATAATATTTTAAACACTTATTTCACACTTCAAAATGGCCTCTTCACTCTTTGTTTAGGCCACCAATAGGTGGTTGCCTGCAAAATATAGGTAGTGGTATAGGATGATAAGTAGTATGCATTACTTTGACCATTCAATGAATCTTAGGCCATTTCAATGTCTCCAAATAAATATTCAAAACCTGTAAATAGATTATAAATACTATGCTTCTAGTTATCAATGGTTTCCTCTTCCCAAACACCTATGGGTGAGCATTTTCATGGCAGACAGACTATTTACCCTTGCATATGACTATGACTATGAAGATTGTTTTGGAGGGAGAAATTTGGATGGTATGAGATCATATATAATTTTTGTAACATTTCTAACCTAACACAACCCTTTGAAGACACTTTTAAAGCATGAAAATTAGAAAATAATGGGAAACTACCAATCAACATAGAATGGACTAGTCTACAAACTTGAGGTATATTGCTCATAAAATAAACTTTAAAATTTAAACAAAGCATGGAAGACATTAGGGGACATATACAACATCATATAGAACCAATATAGGCAAGTGGATTGAATGGAACTTCTCAAACCAAGGGAAAACATGTAGGGTTCACAGATTAGTAGGAAGATTTGCACAGTCAACTTGTTAGCAATGGTTCATAAAGCACAGTTGATAAATATTCAAAATACTTATATTAAAATTAATTTATATTAATTTACTACAACCTCCCTAAGTAATTTGATCTGAAACCTCATGAGCTCTCTATACTAAGTAAAAACCTAAAGGGTCACTTCAGTGTGTCTAGAAAGCCAAGAAAGGAGTAGAATAGTTTTTGGCCTCAAAATGGCACTTCCAAATCAAAAAAATCATGGTAATCATCATGGGTAAGTTTAATGGTCGCATTTAATAATTTTTCAAGTGGCACACTTCCCAAAGAGATTTTACAAGTGTTATTTTCATCTCTTTTCACTAAAAAACTACCTTTTTATTCTGATGAACCTACAAATTTTAGTTAAAAATAGTGGATTAAGACTTATTAATAAATATTTCATGTTAAATTACCCATTTGGACCTTCACATTTCTCAAGATACTTGTACAAGGCATTAAATTCTTAATTTTGACCCCAAAAATGATATAAGGACTAAAATAACTAATGACCAAGGCTAGTATAACATTAGATGACCTTAATTGACCTATAAAACACCTTTTGGCATCCATGTTACACCCCTCATAGACCTGTAAAATCAATTTTTACCTATAGGTGCCCTAATTTGACTTAAAAGTCAAATTTGGTCAACAGTTACTTTAGGGCTTTATTTATCAGTTCATTAAACATTTGGGGTGGTGCATTTGTCATGAGCAACCCATTTCTATGTGTCTCACCCTCAAAATTGATTTTGTGTTTAAATTAGACTAGCCAAGGATTTCAAAGAAACCATTGACATTAATATTGGTAAAAATAATTTTTCACAACATGTGATTTACATCAACCTCCCTAATATTTAATTTTACTATCAATACTCAAACCATATGATTCAATAATTTCCTTTAATGGCTAACCCTTGAAAGGATCTACATGAGAAAAATGCCCCACAAAATAAACTAGCCAACTCCACTAGAGATTGATGGAATTCACCTTTGTGTTGTGTGGCTCACCTACCACCTACTATTTATCGACCCATAAGTAGGATAAGAACTAGTTCCCCTATCCCAAAGGATAATCAATCCATGCCAAGTATCACCAAGGCAACATCATTGCTCACTCACACATCGTAAGTAGTGACCACTTTTTTCCTTCACATTGTAAGGATTAATCTACCAAATTGTCACAGCCTCTTTTAGGGTGAGTATTATGTATATGGAGGATGATGTGGGTTATTTCAACCACAAAACCATTTTCAAACAATCTCATAATCCTCTCCTTCAAAATATGGAGAGTGTGCTCAAGTGAAATGCCAACCTTTCTTGATAAGTAATTTTATGAGATGTAGTCAATTAAATATTATCTTCTCTAACAATTCTTCAACCTTTGAAGACCTTGAATAGGGAAACAACATGCACATTGATGTTTTTCCATGATAGTTTATTATTAGAATGTTTGTGATCTTTATGAACTGACTCATAGATACATGATCATGGATAGCTATTAGAAATTTTTTATTATTAAAATATTGTGTTAATAAGAAGTTAAAATTTATGGTTTTATTCTTTAGTTTGTTTCTTGTATGATTTGGCCAAATACTTTGTTTAAGGTGTCTAATCATGATCATAGACACAAAGGAGTCATCACATTGATCACACTAAAGCTATCACAAAATTTATGTCTTGGGGAGATGACCCACCCATCAGGTAGTGTAGACCCTATTTTATTTTGACAGCCAACTTTTTGGGTTGTCCAACCTATATGCTTCCATCAACATTGTTAAAATATCCATACTTTGGAGGTGGTTGGCAGACTCACTCCTTGATACTCATTAGGTGATCTATGGGGATTTCAATATGTTGAAATCCAAGGAAGATAAAGAAGGTTTTCCCCTTATGAATTGGTGTATAAGGGAGTGTGAATGATGGTTCTACACATGCAATGAGCTTAGTCTCTCTGATCCTAATCACTATAGGATAAGAGAGCAGCTTCCTCTTGGTTCACTTAGTCAAACCTCAGACATGGCCAAGATAGAGTCATGAAAATATTAGATTAGGATTTACTTGCAGAGAAAGATTTGTACTACTTCTCTAACTCCAAGGATCATCCCAATTTTTGTATCCATGATGCGATTATTTTAGACCACCAACCCATCCACTTCTTCATTAAATGGAGCTCCCCTCAAACTAGAACCTCTAAGTCTTAGTTTTACCTCAACAAAACTCATCTTAAGCATGAGTATACTGTTAGAAATATCAAGTAGATATGGAATTTGGTGCCCATACTCATGGGAGATATAATATGGATTCATTGGTGGTCAGATGTTAATATGCATACTACCACCTTTTTGTATTTATATGGGAAGTAAGCAATTTTCTTTCGATAATGATCTCATAAAGTGTCATATTGTAAATTCCATATGATTTCATAAGAACCTGATCTTGATCCTCTCAATGTTAGTATTGAAACTCAAGTTTCTCAATTGAGAGACAGACTCAAGATTGAGAAGATTAAAAGGATAGGGAATCCCAATTTTGAGCCTGAATGCATTGGTTGAGAATAGGGGATATGGTTACCAAAGAATTATTTTCCCTTCTCCATTTCAAACAAGTTAAAGATAGGATTAAATCCATTCAATATGTTAATGATAGGATTAAAAATATCTCAAACATTCTATGGGACTTTGTTC
Source organism: Torreya grandis (assembly GCA_037957365.1). NCBI lineage: Eukaryota > Viridiplantae > Streptophyta > Pinopsida > Cupressales > Taxaceae > Torreya > Torreya grandis. Next base: position 11,093,901 of record JARHVA010000014.1, on the reverse strand, counting down.
ATCATTACTATGGGGTTTTTACCACCCAACCTTCCTCTTTATCCCATGAAGTAGTGTTTTTACAATGTCTTCAAATTATCCCATGAAAGTTGTCTGAAACCCAGCAAGTTGCATGTGATAGAGCTCATTTTATGAATGATCTCAAGGAATAATCCATGTAAATGGCATTTGATAAATCACCTAGGAGTGATGTTTTCCCCTATGAATTTTATTAGGTCCTATGGGAGACTGTGGGTCCTGATCTTCCCAAAGTCTATTCTAAAGTTTTTTTGTCTAATTCTTAGGGCATCCTCATTAATCAAGGTAACATAAAGTTCATCCTAGAGGATATAAATCCTAAACTTATTAAAAATTATAGGCCAAAAACCCTATTAAATGTATCATACAAAATCATTTCCAAAGTCCTTGCTCATAAATTGAGATGCCTTTTTCCCCTCATTGTTAGAAGTGAGCAAACTAGGTTCATCCAAAACAAATTAATTTTTGGATAATGTTATTATTATTTGGGAAGGTATGTAATGGGCTAGGTTTTATAATCAAAAATAAATGTTTATGAATATTTCCTTTGAGGAAACCTATGATATAATTTAATGGTGCTTTATTATTGTTATGTTTCAAGCTCTAGGTTTTGGCCATCATTTTTTTTCATATTATTAACATGTTTTAGAATGTTGAAGCTTACATTATAATTAATATAGTGTGATCCCATAATTTTAGGATTTTCAAGTCTATAATACAAAATTTTCCATTGGTTCCCTCTAGATATGTGTTAGTTGCAGAAGGGTTCGATTATCTTTTGGCTAACTACTTGTTCAAAGGCTTGGTGAAAGGCATATCTCTCCCCAATGTTACCAACAACTCATTAATGAGAATTTTGTATATGATTATTTTATTAACCTTATTGAGTAAGAGGACACTATTGAGAATTACATGGGATGCCTTAACATTTTTTTCTGACATCATACTCTTCTATTTAATGGAAAAAGATGCAGTGTTATAGGCAATCCCTTTCTCCCAAACCTCCTTGGCTGGAAGGATATCAATGGTAATGGATCCTACCATCTATGCAACTTAAGTTTTTGGGCATTCCTTTTTTCCTTTAGGGCCTCCCTTATTGATATTTGGTCTTATGTTGTGTAGCAGGTTGAAAAAAATATATCCTACTGGATCACCAAGCCTCTTTCCTTGGCAAGGAAGTTTCAAATGTACTCCAAAGTGTTGGTTATTACTCACATATCCTAATATTTTTGTTGATATCCATATAAGGTTACCTATTCCAAATATAAAAATCTATTTAATGACATCCTTTGAATTAAATTAGAAGGTCATAGGGGTTTTCACAGGTTTTCTTGGGGTATTTATTATGGGCCTAAATAAGTTATGGGCCTTAGGTTAATTGATGTTAGACTTCAAGGGTATTCTAAGTGTGAAATGTATCATCAAAATCCTTGAATGGAATGAAAAATGGAAGGTTATTATAAAATAATGCATTACCTAAGGAACCCCTTTTGATCAAAAGGCCTGGAAATGTCTTGAGTTATAGAGTCTTCTTCTTTCATCTGTGCCAATTCAAGTGGGTAGCACCTTTGTAGTTAAAATCATATATAAAGCTTAAGAGCTTATAAACCCAAACCTCATTTAGGTTGGGAATGGATTTATAACTAGTCTCTCAGTTAATTTCCATCCCTTTTATGGTTACCTATCCTTAATTTTTAGAATGTTATGTTTGTTATGGTTCACTAGATTAAAGATATTAGGCTCTTCAAGAAAGGAATCAAGACCATTAAGGACATCGTTTTCAAAGCTTATAGAAAGTGCCTCTTGTGGGACACACTAAGATTTAAATATTGGATAAAACTAGAAGATGTGGTGTAAATTTAAGAAATTTAAAATTGGATACCTGATTACTACCTCCATAAAATTGGTGTTTCTAAAAGAGTCTCTTAGTGACAATACTAGCACTATCATATGGCCACTCCATTTTGTAGATATAAACCCCATATTAGGTATCATCTCCTATCTCTATAGAATATTTAGAGTGAAACCCTTAAACACAAGTAGAATTTGAGGTCTTTGGATGGTGTTTGAGCTAGAAGGTTTACCAACTTATGTAAATCCCACATTGAGCCCAAAAAAGCTCATTTTATCTAGTGCATTCTTTTCCAATATTTGTTAATTAGTAGCCATCTTAAGCTCTTGGGGGTCTCAAATCCCATCTAATTTTATTTTTATTGAGTTGAGACTTTAAAACATTTATTATGGTTTTACCCCCATGCTTAGTCATCTTATAAATGGATTCATACCCTTTTTATCCCTTTCTTTTAATCTAAAAAAGGGTTCTTCTTGGGGACTCAACCATGTTACCTGCAAGATACAATAATTTTTGGTAGATTTTTATTTTGATATAATTTTTCAAATATGGAAAGATAGAAAATATGATAATTTTAATAATGAAGATATGGAAAGGGTTTTATCCATGACAAAAAGAGTTCTTGTCATTTCCAATATTTTCTCTAGATTCAAGTTCATGTGGATAAGGTCTGCCTAAAAGTGGCACATCTCCAGATACTTATGGATCACTAAGGGAGTGCTTTGTGTGCTATTAATTATGAGCCTCCAAATCTCCCACATAATTAGTATCCCTATTAGGATCGAGGCCAAGGATTTTGGAATTGAAACTCAAGAAGTAGGCAAAGTGTGTCTCCTTACCATTGGCAGCCATCACCTCCCCATGGAGTGGATTTTTTTATCAGCTTAGGCACAAAGGTAATATTAGTTGGGGGATAATCCCTAAGATAAATTCCTCTCCTATCTCTTGATATCTCTCCCTCTTGGTAAGTGGAGGATGTTAAAGAAAAATAATAGATAAATCAGTGGGATCTTGTACTTGATAGTGTAGATCCATTGGTGCTAGATCCATTGAGCACCAATGGATGGGGAAATCTAGATAATATACCTATCCACTTCCTCTAACTACCATGTTTTTTTTTTATACTTAATGGCCTTGGTTTATGTGTTCTTCAGTTTTATTTTTGTATTTTTTTATTGAACAACACTTGTGATTTTTGAAGTACAGCTATTTTGAGGTTGTGATTTGAATTCTCTCTTCAGGTTTGCATTCATGTGATTTCAACATTCTAGGGTGTGAATTTTTTTTTTACACCCATTTTTTTATATGATAAGCATTATATTATATTCAATGTTATTAATAAAAATGTGTTTTTTAATAAAAATTTTATTTGTATGATATCCTAAACAACCATCACTAATAGTATTAGTGATCTAATCATGAGTTGTATTTCAACCTAAATCATTATCACTTGAAGAGTCATCATGGTGATGGGAAAGAGGAACCACCTTAACCTCTTGAAAATAAGCACTTTTTTTGCCCATATAATTAAAAATGCATTGGTTTCTTTAGCTTCAACATGCATAAGAGGTTGTGATAATATTATCATGTGATGTGGACGAGTGGGTATTACAACCCTAGGTGGTGTAAATGTAGGAGTTGTAATTATAGAATTTGTAACTCTAGGATATATAACTTTAAGAGTTGTAATTGTATGGACCATGACTATAGGAGTTATAACTCTAATTTTTTTACTTGAGGATTTATGATTTTATGTTTGGGAAAACTTTAGGTAATAAATTAAATTGTTTTGGATGTTATATAGGTCACTCATTAGGTTTAATGTAAATAGTAAATACTTTGTTATCATGTAAAAACATAAGGCATTGGTGTAATGTGGTTGGAATATGTCTTAGTTGATTTATCCATGGGTATCCAAGCAAAATATCATAGTCTCATTATCTAACAATACATGAAACTGTACTAAAAATGTCTTAGGACTTACTATAATGGGTAATGTTATACCTCTAATACATGTTCATGTGATACCGGCGTAACCTTTAAAAATTATGGTTGTACCAAATAAGTATTTTTAAATACACCCTATATTAGAAATAAATGAGATTGTGCATAATTTTAAGCTAAAACCATTGTCAACCATAATTTTATGGGTAATCTTAGGATGTGAATCAATAAATGCATGTATGAATAATGAACCATTATTATAATTGTGTTGGAATATCATGGTTATAAAAAGGTAATGGAAGGAACTTACAAACCTGTAAGCATACATATAACACCATCTAAGATATGTGCAATAAAAACCATTAGTTATTGTGTAAGTGTTGGCATGTGAACATTGTCTTGTTTTTTAGTGTCATGATTTAGAAGTGGATTGTTAAAAATTTGCAAATTTTTGACAGGGGAGAAACACCTACAACAATCAATATGCTCTGATACCAACTGTTAGGAGACCCCTTATCCAACGAAAGCATAATTGATTACTTTCTTATAGGCAATTAAACATGGAATTATACCAGAATGATAAAGTAACTAGAAACTTGAGACAACAAAGAATTTGAGAGACAATACACACTCTTGTATTAGATATTACTAGAAGAAAATACAATAAGGAAGATGCCACTTCTTCCTCCACCTCAAAGGCTTGCCACACCTCAAGACCTTCTTCCCTCTCTCTCTTGCTCAACACAACAACTCTAAATCTTGAGTTATTATCCCTCCTTGAATGCTTCAGCTTGTCTCCTTGACCTTGCTAGCTTCAATGCTTTTACTTGCCTTCTTGCATTATTACAATACATGCCTTATGGGTCTTTAAATAGGATCCCATGCTTACAAAAAATAGAACTCTAGTTACAATAATTAGACATGCAGCTCGTGACTATAATTAGTCGTTTGACATGTAAACACTCACTTCACTTAACTGACTGTTTGTCAACAGCAGTTCTGGAAATACACAGGCGATCGACGTCGGTCCCTGCTTGTCTGGTGCTGTCGACGTTGACTGACTATCTGCCATTGCCGGTCTCCTTCTCCACTACATCTGACTGACGTCGGTCATACTGCCGACGTCAGTGCCTCTGGTTCTTTAGCATCCTCTTCTTATGTCTGCAAATAATTGAAGCTTTTAGCTCCACACCTTAACAATCTCCCACTTGGAGATAAATAGCTGCAACTTGTACCTATACCTGTACATCATCTATTTTGTTCCTTAGGCTCTGTATCCCTCTTCAATGTCACTCTTGATGACCAACCACCACTGAAACCTGTGATGTTGAACCTGTCACTTATGCCACAAGAGTTTTGTTGCTCCCAAATTCTTCATGACATACTTCTGAACCAACTCTACCCTTAGCTCAGAAAACTTCCTGTATATGAAACCCTGCAACAAGTAACACAATATAATAACAGGATAATGTAGCTAGTATTATCCAACCTGGTAAAGATAAAATACAATGGTCAAACCTCCATTGCTCTGCAGCCTACTCAAGACCAAATACCATAGCCTTCTGTCTCATGTGTCCATCCACTCTCTTCTCTAATATGGGAATCCATCCCTCTATCCAGGGCTTTCTTCTAGCTGACAACTCTACCAACAAATACCTGTTTGGTTCTACTCAAGGACTCACACTCCTCATCCATGCCAAGCTCCCACTATTTTTGGATTCTACTTGCATTGCTTCTTCCATCTTCCTAGTTCTTGACTGTCAATAAGCAATATAAAGAAGGTGAACAATGAATATGAGGTTCACTTACCATTTCTGACCTCCATATGGGTGTTTGAGACTCCTTGATAGCTTGTTGTCCACCCAACATCCATTCCAGTGACCGATCTCGGCCATCTCCCAGTCTGCTCCCGATCGATGTCGGTTCCCTGCACTAACCCTGACTGCCAACGTCATTTCCCTGGCCGACGCCGGTGTCCCCCCTGTCGATGTCGGTCCTTATGACCAATGTTGGACTTCTCCTGCCTGACCTACCGACCCTGCTGGTCTACACATGATCGATGTCGGTATCTGGCTGACCGACGTCGGTCCCATGTGACTGACATCGGTGTCTGTGTGTTCCTGTAAGTGATGAAATTTTCATCCGTGAGCTCTTCTTGGAACAAACCTCTGTCCATGCTGCCCTGCTCAGATTTATTCAGCCCCTGTAACTGATCTCTATCATTCATCTCCTCCATAAACACCAAGGCTTCTTTGTTCCTGTCAAAAGCATCAAATTTCCTTTTTCTGCAATGAACTCTATCTGTGCTTTCTAAATTTGAACACATACCTTTTGAATTAAGAACATCCATTTCCTTCTTATTCACGTGACCAAGCCTATTAGACCACATTTTAGAATCTACACTAGAAGTAGAATCAGTAATATAAGTAGGTAGATAAAGAGTACCTACTTTCTTACCTCTTGCTAGAACAAGTGCTCCCTTGGTAACCTTCCAAGAGTCCGCTGTGAGGGTTATTGTGCATCCCTCATCTCCCAACCTTCCTAAAAAAATTAAACTTTGCTTCAGAATTGGAACATGCATGACCTCTTTCAACACCCATGTGTTGTCAATCTGCAATCTCAGCTGCACTTTCCCTTTGCCAACTATCTGACAAGGCGTACCATTCCCTAAATAGAGCACTCCAAAGTATCCCTGTTCATACTCATGAAACAAATCTTTATTTAGGGATGCATGAAAAGATGAACCAGAATCTAAAATCCATGATCCTACCTGACTATCCAAAGAAAGTATGAGAGCATCCTGTACCACAATATTTGCATCCTTTGCTTCTTCAGTACCTGCATGTTGATTCTCTTTATCTCTCAACCAACACTCCTTTGTATGTCCTTTCTTTCCACAAAACTAGTAGGTAATACCTTTGGACTCATATCTCCTTCCCGACCTTGATTTCCCTTGCTCAACCTTCTCCCTTTGCCTTCCCCTGCTTTCTGCACTTAGAGCATTCCCTGATGATTCACGTGTGCTTCTCCTGCATATTTCTTCATTCAAGATCACACTCACAACATCATCAACTTTAGCAGATGCAGAATTACTTACTGCCATAACCAAACCATCCCAACTTTTAGGCAAAGAACATAAAATCAAGAGAGCCTTTACCTCATCATCAAAAATAATATTGACTGAAGCTAGTTGGTTTACCAAACCATGGAAATCACTAAGATGAGTATGTACCGATCCACCTTCCTGCATTTGCAAAGTAAATAGCTGCTTCATAAGATATACCTTATTAGAAGTCGAGGGCTTTTCGTATAAATTCGCCAAGGACTTTATCAACTCTTCCATTATCTTGCACTGTGATAAGCTGGAAATCATAGATGATGCAAGGCTCAACCTTATGGAACCAAGAGCCTTCCGATCAAGAACACTCCATTCTTCATCCTTCATATCTGTGGGCTTGCATGCAACCCCACCCAATGGTAAGTACAGATCCTTCTGATATAGATAATCTTCAATCTGCATCCTCTAGTGTTGATAATTCTTGCCGTTAAACTTCTCCATTCGTAGCTTACTTTCTTCTGCCATTGTTGAACTCCCACTCAATCAAAAAACCCTATGAATGACCTATAATCAAAAAACAATACCCTGCTCCCTGCAAACCGTAGCTCTGATACCACTTGTTAGGGGAGAAACACCTACAACAATCAATATGCTTTGATACCAACTGTTAGGAGACCCCTTATCCAATGGAAGCACAATTGATTACTTTCTTATAGGAAATTAAACATAGAATTATACCAGAATGATAAAGTAACTAGAAACTTGAGACAACAAAGAATTTGAGAGACAATACACACTCTTGTATTAGATATTACTAGAAGAAAATACAATAAGGAAGATGCCACTTCTTCCTCCACCTCAAAGGCTTGCCACACCTCAAGACCTTCTTCCCTCTCTCTCTTGCTCAACACAACAACTCTAAAGCCTCATTTATTATCCCTCCTTGAATGCTTCAGATTGTCTCCTTGACCTTGCTAGCTTCAATGCTTTTACTTGCCTTCTTGCGTTATTACAATACATGCCTTATGGGTCTTTAAATAGGATCCCATGCTTACAAAAAATAGAACTCTAGTTACAATAATTAGACACGTAGCTCGTGACTATAATTAGTCATTTGACATGCAAACACTCACTTCACTTAACTGACTATTCATCAATAGTAGTTCTGGAAATACACAGGCGACCGACGTCGGTCCCTGCTTGTCTGGTGCTGCCGACGTCAGCCGACTATCTACCGTCGCCGGTCTCTTTCTCCACTGCATTTGACCGACGTCAGTCATACTGCCGACGTCGGTGCCTCTGGTTCTTTAGCATCCTCTTCTTGTGTCTGCAAATAGTTGAAGCTTTTAGCTCCACACCTTAACAATTTTAATTTAGTGGAGCTACTAATTCATTCAATGTACTATTGTATCTTCCACTTGAATAACATTTATATCAATAGATATCAAGTATATTTTATTTCAATTTAAAACACCTATTGGTGGTATGTTATGAATATTTATGACACTCACAATATGCATTCATATCATAGTTTCTAGGTAAAGGCTAAAAAGTATCCAACTCACATTGTGGATGTGGACATATCATGTTGCATTCTAATTTAACTATTTTGGGAATAATGGAGTTTTATTCCTATTTTAGTTAAGTGTTTGGATTAATAAATTAGTAAATAATATTGCAATTATTATAGTCTGACTTTGTATGATTTATCTACCTTTTTTACCTTTCTAAAAATAATAATAAATTAGGAGAAATATAACTTATCTTAAAATAGGTTGAAACAATTGTTGTAGGGTCTAAAAGTAGCTATTTAAGACTAAGATAGTGTCACAAATCAGAATCTAGATTTTGTTCAATGAAAGGATAGGATTGCTAAAAACAAGACACCCTAGGATCTGATGATGTTGTCCACTCTTATCGCTATTATCCAAACTAATAATAGAGACCTAATTTTTCTAGGTTCTTTACACTATTCTTGTGTAAGCCTACTTATGAAATTTTGAGTGTTGAATGTTGATGAAACTCATTGTAGAGTTTTTTTGATCTTCAAACCCTAACCCTCCATCATGCTTGATAAATGGGATGTGAATCACTTGAAAAAGGGGGGTTAGTGTGTGTAAGATGCACTAAATATGTGATCTACACCCCTTTTGTGGGCACGTTGCCTACATACCAATACTTTGAAGAGGGATCAAGTCATATGTAGTTTTCCCACTTGATGTGTTTTGTGCAATAGTGTACTATGGATGCAAAAATGCCAAATTGAGAGTGCTTGAGGTGGATAAGGACTGGTGTGAGGGTTTGAATATGTTTTTAGCTATGTTGGGTGATTGTATGTAGAGAATAGGAAAGTTTGTCATAGTGGTTTGTTTGTATTCCTATTTGCTTTGTAAGATTTGTCACCTCCCCTTGTAAATGAACTTTGAATGGGCTTTTATAGGGAACTAGTGGTCATGGGTTAAATATATTCATGTTACGCTGACTGATGAAGAATAGGAATCAAATGAATTTGACTGTTTGGGCTTATAGTTTGATTAGATAAGAGTGCCAAAAATGGGACACCCTAGGGTCCAACACTATTGTCCAGGTATGGCACTCCTATCCTACAAGCTTGGGACCTAGGGGGATAGGATTGGCTTAGGAAATAGAGTCTAGCTGAGCTAGAATGACCATATAGAAGGCTACAGATGACTAGTAATAAGAAAAAAGGTGTCTATAAGGGTCATAAAAGCATGCAAAAAAGAGTTATGGATAGGGTGTCACAAGCCACACTCAAACTACCAATTTTGACATTTTATATGACTACATTTTCCCACTCTTTATTCTAGTGATGCAAGAAAGTGAAATACTAGGATAAAGGAAAAGTAAAAAGTGAACCTAAACTTACCTACAATGGTGAAGTCCATGAAGTTGTGTGATGTTGAGTGTGCATAGAGATAGCACATTGTGAAGTGTAAATCTACAATAAAAAACAAAGAGTAGATTAGTTCTTACTAGACACACTATGTCTAAAAAAATTATGTACAAAAGTTGGCTAAGAGAGAGAAGAAGAGAAAGGAATGAATACATCTCACCAGGTATGCAGAGTAATACAAAACATGTTGTGTTGTTGACTGATGTTGAGTGATATTGGATAATGTTAGGTATGTGCTAAACCAAAGGTAATATCATGAATAGAGTTGAGTGCTCAACTTCCTAACAGTGGCTCAAGAATACAAAGGTTGGCCCTTTGGATCCATTATCACCCACTGAGTGAATCTATGTGTTCATGCATGAGATAATCTATATTTGGACTATGTGGCTGATCCCTCTGAGTAGGTGGCTCAAGAATACAAAGGCCAGCTAGTCCTTTGGCTCCATCATTGCCCACCAAGTGAAGCTATGAACTGATACTGGTATGAATGTATGTAGTGTGAGATGGCTCCTGAAGCCCATGAATGATATGTAATCTAAAAATGTGGCATGGATATTTGAATGTGTACTAATAACTAGGCCAATCTTGGCCACTCCAAAAGGTAGAGATTAGGCTTGTATGAAAGTCATTCCAAAACTAGAAACTAGGCTTATATGGAAGCCATTGGGGAATGATGCCAACCACCTGTAGATGGAATAAGGCACACAATTATTGAGAATACCTGAGAAATATACTAAAATCAAAAATAAAAGAAGGCAAATGTGTCATTCACATTGCCCCCAATCATTGATGTCTATAATATGGATTCTAATCTAGAAGTTATACCAACCACCCAATCTAAACTTGGAAGCAAGAGCCATCATGTCATGCATGATGCCCCCTATATCTAGGTTATCTAGGAAAAATTGTATTAAAACTACCCAATTTTAATTAAACTGTTGCTAAAAAAACTATAACTGGTCTTATCTTTCAATCTATTTCTAAAAAATATGGTTTTTTTGCTATTTGGATAGAAGTGTTGAAAATAGGACACCTTAGTGTCTGATGTTGTATTCCAAGTCTATCTCTCTTGTCCTCTATTGTTTTTTATGATTGTTCTATGTTCATCACTATTTTCCTAGTATGTTTAACCTAGTTTTGGTTTTGGTTGTTGTTTTGAGTGTTCTAAAATTAATTTTTGACTGGTAGAGTCTTTGATCTCTATGACAAAACCCCTATTTATTTCATCCTCTTCTAAGGGTAGGAATGAAGACCCTACAATGACTTCCCTCAAAATAAAGAGCCCTACAAGTGTGTTATACTATGAAATACATGATATAGCAATCATAATCAAAAATATATCTCAATATATAACATAGTTTGTATTGGAGATTGTTAGATCAACAGGGGTATGGCTAGATAGATGTAACAATTTAATAGCATGTGCAGTATACTAAATTGAAATTGAAAATATTAGTTGTTAGTTATTAATTTTCAAGGAGGGATGGAGCATGATGTCCATCATGGTATCTAATAAATCAAGATAATGCATGATGTGGATCATGGCATTGTAAATAATTGAGAAGTAAACAAGCAAATAAGTGCACACAATAATAAGCAAGAAGCATACAAAAATGGCCAAGGGACAAGCGAAAAAGGGACATGGGCACATGTCACTAAAACTAGGAAATCAAGCATACAAGGCATCTTCAAATACCATGTACACATACAATCAAAAACAAGCAAGGTTGGCATGAGGGCCACAAGCACATAGAAAAATAAAAGAAAAGGACATTGGCAAATGTCCTAAGGCACACACAAGAGACGAAATAGGAACTAAGAAATGCAATCACATCTAACTATGCAAAGAAATAAAGGAAAGAATTTAAATGGTTTAAATACTATCGCCTCTAACTAATCAAAGTAAAAAATGATAGTATGCAAGACATAGAGTACAAGACTAGGTATATGCTAAGAAATACACAAGTGATATATACTACTGAATGTCGATAGAGTAATCTATGTAAGCTAATAAGTAATGTACATCAACATGATAAATAAAGTGTGTGGTGTAGGAATGACATAACTTAGATGGTGTAGTCATGTAGAAGAGGCCACCTAGTGGGTAGATATATCGATGTATGTCTCGAATGTATAAGTAGGATGTTCCCTTAATGGGTAGAGTGAAGCATGGTAATGTAGATAAATTGACATATAATAGCATAGATTAGTAAAATGTAAGTCTAACATGGTAGTAGAAATGTAAAGCATGGATAATGCATACAATTGAAATATTTTTGGTGTTTTTGATTTATTGGAATGTTTTTGGTATTTTGGAAGATTTGAATGTTTTTGGATTTTTGATATATTTTAATGTTTTTAGTATTTTGGAAATATTTGAATGTTTTTGTATTTTGACATGTTATATTGTTTTTGATATTTTTGAAATAAGTCATGTACAATAAATCATAAGGATACTATGTACAAGTAATTGAAAATAAGCTATATACAAGTAATTTTGAAAAATTATGTATAAGTAAGCTGAAAAGAAATTATGTAGAAGCATATGAATAAAGCAATATGTACACAAATGACATAAAAGACCAGGCTGGAGGGGGTAAAGGGTTCGAGGATGGAGCCCACTAGGGATGGAGATAGAGAAAGGGATCATACCCATCATCAAATTCCTCAAGATCATCATCATAAGTATCATCATATTCCATAGATTCTATATACATGATGGCTATCTCCTCAGGTGTCAGTAAGATATGTGATTTTTGTGTGGTCAAAGATCTATCACTTCTAATGGTGTCATCCCGTTGAAGGAAAATTGAAGGTTTCTCTAGTGGTGAAGATGTTGAGTCTCTTTTGGGATGTTTTGCTCTTATATAAGATGGTTTTAGTGGAAGTGGTGGATCCAGTTCTTGTGGTGATGTGATATGAATAGTACCCTAAACTTATAGTTTATCCAATCTTTGTTGTAAAGCTATACATGAGTTTGTATCATGGCCTGTGATTTTATGAAAGAGACAAAATGGGTGACCATCTTGCCATGATAACCTGCTAATATATCTATTTTGTACTATAGGTAGTGTGATTAATCCATGATTAAGTAACATCTATAGCATAATTTGTGGTTGATGTTGTGTGTTTCCTACCTAAATCTGAATGATTGGCTCTATATCCATAGAGGTAGCCATGTGAACTATATCTGCCAAGTGATTTTTCTATGGTCATGAATGTGTAATAATCCTAAAAGTGTAGTGCAAGATGATAAAGGTGATGAAAGATGCATGATGAGGGCTCTAAAGTCAGCTTGGTACTCTTCTAGGCTAACTAGTGTAAATCTCAATCCACATAAATAGTCATCTGTGAGGTAGGTATCATATCATCATCTAATGTGGCCTAGGAATCTATATCAAGATCATGCACATATGGTAACTTAGAATTTACAACAATGGGTAACTATGATATGGGATTTTCATCAACTATAGTAGTAGAAGATGGTAGTGCCATGAGAGTATTTGTGACTAATGAAGCAACTATGACTATTAGAAGAGCAATATCTATAGAATCAACTAGTACTACTAGAACTACTATCCATGATTGTGTAATTATAATAGGTGTAGGAATTGTGATTGATGGAGTAGCTAGAATGGTTGAAGCTATTATGATTAGATGAGTATCTAGAGCTGAGGAAACAACTATAAGTGGAGGAGTGTGAGATGTGCTAGTCTCTCCTACCTCATATTTATGTATTTAGTCAAGAGAAATGTGATGAGGTGGTGACTAAACTATGTTATGAGGTGTCCCATCTAGTGAAATGATCGAAGATGACTCTATAATTCTATAATATCTGAATGGTTGGTTATCTATTGGGCATGTGTATAGGTATCCTTCATGGATAAACTTAACACATTGATGAAGAGTGGAAGGAACTACCCCTATAGCATGTATCCAAGGTTATCTAAGTAAAATTTTATAATGAATAGGACCTAGCATGACCTAAAACTCTGTAGAGAGGGTTTTGGACCCTACAATGATATCCAAAGCAATGGTGTCTAATGTCTATCATGGTTTATCATCAAACCCTCTGATGTTCTTATATTATTTTTGCATGGATGTCATATTTATGCCCATGGTCTATGAGAATTTAATATTAACATATATTAAGTTCAAAACCACTATCAACTAGAACTCTCTTAACTATACTAGTTTTGACTTGAACTTGTATGAATAATGGTAAATTTTGATCAATAACTATTTGAGAAGTCATGTCCTCACGATCAAAAGAAATAACATCTTCTATAGTTTTTAATGTGTTGACCACTGATGAAAAATAAGAAGGCTTTAAATTAATGGGCATAAAATTTTGAGTGAGTTCCTGATAAAGAATGTCCTTGAACACATTGGCTTTATGAAGTAGTTCTATCATGGAAATCTTAGCTGGTATGTTTCTCAACTGATCAACAATATCATATGCCTTGTGTGAATATTCCTATGTGGGTGGGTTGGTCCTAGGATAGGAAGGAATAGGAGGGTGGCGGGGCTCCTGACTAGGTGGGTAAGTCATAGTGGCACATCGAGTAATATCTCTAACCACATTATCTACTAGTTGTATAGGACTAGTAGTAGCTATAAGAGGAGAATGACGATAATCAAAAGGTCAAGGTGGTAGAGGGACAAAGGGGTCAATTGGGTTCTCTAAAAATGGGTAATGACCTAGGGAAGAGTAAAATGGACCATGCAACATGACTCGTCATGGGATAAAGGCTCCAAGGGAGGTGAGGCAAGAGGTATCTTAACATGTTTAGCAATGAATTTTTTAAAATCATTCCATATTATAAAAAGTAAGAATGAAAGGGAAAGAATGAAGCTTTGTATTAACATATAATAAACTTCATTATTCATATGCATGATAGGACTAAGTATGAATTCCTTATTGTTTTCAAAAAATATTTTGAAATAAGTGAAATCCATTTTTTATTTTATATGTGAAATTTGAATTAAATGTAAGGTGATACCTCAAGTAATCAAATGGTACTAGTATATGTATATAGGGTTTTGAAAGAAAATGATTTTTAAAATTACTATGGTAAATTCAAAATTTTATGTGAAATTCTAATTTAAATATTCAGGAAAAATCATAAAAATAATGGAAAAAATACAAAGACCTAGTATAGGCAACTAGGGTTTTGAAAGAAAATAATTTTTAAAATTACTATGGTAAATTTTAAAAATTAAATGTGAAATTCTAATTTAAATATGCAAGAAAAATTAAAAAATTATTGGAAAAATCAACAATAAATTTTCCCCAAGGTTTCTAAGTTTTCATGTGCAAACAAAGTAAGTTGGGTTCACCAAATGATTTAGCTAGTTTGGGAATAATGGAGTTTTATTCCTATTTTAGTTCAGGGTTTAGATTAATAAATTAGTAAATAATATTGCAATAATTATAGTCTTGATTTGTATGATTTATCTATCTTTTTTACCTTTCTAAAAATAGTAATAAATTAGGATAAATATAATTTAGCTTAAAACATACTAAAATAGTTATTGTAGGGTCTAAAACTGGCTATGCAGAACTAGGATAGTGTCACAAATTAGAATCTATCTTTCATTTGGTGAAAATATAGGACCACTAAAAATAAGACACCCTAGGGTCTAGTGTTTTTGTCCACTCCAACCACTATTTTCCAAATTACTCACAGAGACCAAATTTTTTTGGGTTCTTTGCATTGTTCCTGTGGAACCTGCCTATGAAATTTTGAGTGTTGAATGTCAACAGAACTCATTGTTGAGTTAATATTCAAACCCTAACCCTCCATCATGCTTAATAAATGGGATTTGAATCACTTGAAAAGGGGGGATTAGTGTGTGTAAGATGCACTGAATGTGTGTTCCACATCCCTTATATGGGCATGTTGCCTACATGTCAATACTCTAAAGAGTGATCAATCTATATGTAGTCCTCCCACTTGATGTGCTTTGTGAAATAGTGTAATGTAGATGTAAAAATTCCAAATTGAGAATGATTTAGGTGGTTAGGGATTGGTGTGAAGGTTTGATTATGTTTACAACTGTGTTAGGTGATTGTATGCAGAGAATAGGAAAGTTTGCCTTAGTGATTTGTTTGTATTCTTGCTTGCTTTATAAGATTATTCGCCTCCCCTTGTAAATGAAATTTGAATGGTATTTTTATGGAATTATTTATCATGGGTTATATGTATTCATGCTAGGCTGACATGAAGAAGAATAGGAATTGGATGAATTTTATCATTTGGGCTCAAAGTATGATTGGATAGGAGCACTAAAAATGGGTCACCCTAGGGTCCAATGTTATTATCTAGATATGTCACTCCTATCCTATAGGATTGATATCTAGGGGGTAGTATTAGCCTAGGAAATAGAGTCTAGCTGAGTTGGTATGACTATCTAAAAGGCTACAGATGATTGATAATGAATAAAAATGTGTCTATGTTGGAAATATTGTCATTGATGTCAAAGGTTTAGCATTATTGGTGATAAAGGCCCCATTGTATTTAATGTTGTTTGTAATACATATATCTTGGCTAATATGAGTTAATATTTATTTATTATTAACAAATATATTTTTGGTTGCATATGAGACAAAAGAAGGGCCCATGGAGAAGTCAAAGAGCCATGGGGTAAAGACAAAAGAAGGATGGGATGCATTTTCCCATGAAGAGTCATCTTGGGGAATACCAAGAGTCACCAAGTGAAGACAAAAGAGTAAGGGCACAATTTCTCATGAAGGGACACTTTGAGGAATATGAAAAGTCACCAAAGATAAGGACAAAAGTGGGAAGCACATTTTTGGTCATGAAGGGTCACCACATGACTTTTCAAAGGCTTGAATATGAAGGGTCATCCAAGATTGGAACCATTTTCCATGAGGATTGAAGGGTCACAAAGGGGGAAGCCCAAAGGTCATTTGGAAAGCTATAAATAAAGGCTTGAGAAGCCATTTGTAATATGAAAAAAAGAGGTTGATTTGATATTGTAATATCTAGTTTAGAAGAGCAATTGTGAAAGATGAATATGATTTGTATTTGTTATATCTAGCTTAGAAGAGCAAAGGTGAGAGAGAGGAAAGAGATGTTGTATTGATCTATCATTTGTTGAGATAGCAACATTGAGAGATAGGTGTGTCGTATACAAAAAGGATTTGGTGCTCCTGTGGTTTGGTGCTCACTAATTATTGTTGGGTTAGTGCTCGGCAAAGGGGTTGGTGCTCTTGTGGGTTGGTGCTCATGAATAGTAGTTGGGTTGGTGCTCGACAAAGGGGTGTGGTGCTCCTGTGGGTTGGTGCTCATGAATAGTAGCTGGAGTGGTGCTCAGCAAAGGGGTATGGTATTCCTGCAAGCTTGGCTTGTGAATATTGTTTGTGTTTGTGCTCATTCATATACTTGAGATTGTTCTCTATGGTTTTTCCCAGATTGGTTTTCCACGTTATATCTGGTGTCTCTCTCTATCTTGTGTGGTGTTTATTGTTTGAGTTCTATTGCATATCTTAAATGTTTGATTAAGTGAAATTTGGTTAAAGAAAAGTTTTTTAAGATATATGATATACTAATTCACCCCCCCTCTTAGTATATCTTGTGCTTAACAATTGGTATCAAAGCAGGTTTCTTTTTGAAAAGTTTTATAGCTTGAAGGTAGATCAAGAAAGCATGATGGTTGGGTCACAGGAAGGATTTTCTACAAATAAGGCACCTTTGTTTAATGGGATGAATTATGCTTTTTGGAGCATGAGAATGGAGGTTTATTTGATGGCCCTTGGATTCGACATATGGAAAGCAGTGGTGGAAGAATATGAAGAGCCACAAACATCTACAATTAATCCAACAGAAAAGAAGGCAAGTGAATGTAATGCTAAAGCTTTAAATGCTATTTTATGTGGTCTATGTGAATATGAATTTGTTAAAGTTATGTAATGTAAATTTGCTCATGAAACTTGGGTAAAACTTGAGAATATTTACAAAGGTGATGGAAAGGTTCAACAAGCTAAGTTGTAGACTTTTAGAAGGTAGTTTGAAAGTTTGAAGATGGAAGAAGAAGAAGATATAGCAAGTTATCTTTTGTGAGTTGATCAAATCATAAATTAGATTCAAGGTCTTGGAGAAACGTTGGATGAGTCAATGATGGTGCAAAAGGTTTTGAGATCTCTACCAATGAGATATGATGCAAAGGTTTCAGCAATCGAGGAGATGAAGAATTTAGCAAAGCTAAAGATGGATGAGCTTCATGGTATTCTAACGACATATGAGATGTGGACAGAACAAGATAAACCCTCAAAGAGAGAAGTGGCTTTCAAGACATCAAAGAAGGAGAAAGCTAAGATTCAAGAATCAAGTGATAGTTCTAGTGATGATGAAGATGACAATGCAGCACTTTTCATTCACAAGCCAAAAAGAGGAACAGGTAAATATCAAGAAAAATTACCTTTTAAATGTTTTAATTATGGAAAGATTGGACATTTTTTAGCTAGATGCCCAAATAAGGGTAATGATGAAGAAGAAGAATAAAATCCTACATACAAGAAGAATTTCAAAGGAAAATCTAAGAAGGGATTCGAGAAGAAGAGCCTATATTCTAAGGATCCTAGCTCAGTCGAAGATAGTGGAGTCAACGATTCAGAAGAAGAAGAGATTCTATTCATGGCCATACATGAAGGTGATCAAGAAGAAGAAGAGGAGGAAGCTGAAGTGAATATGGAAGGAGAGTTCATTTGTGCCTTAGAAGAGTTAGAAGCTATTTAGAAGAAGAATCAAAGATTAAAGCGCCAGATCGAGAAAAATGAACAGGAGTCAAAGGAAATGATTGAAGATCTACAAGCACAATTAGAAATAGCAAGAAAAGAATGTCAAAGGTATGTTATTGAAATTGCCTCTTTAAAAGAAGATATTAAGAAAGCAATCAGTGATAAAGTAGTCAATGATTCAAAATTTGAAGATAGCACTAACATGCTGAATAAGATATTGGAAAGTCAAAAAGCATATTTAGATAAGACTAGGATCAGTTTTGAAAAGAAAAAGAGCTATGCTGAAGCTCTTACACAAGAGGAAATAAAAAGGGGAGAAGTGAAGAATACAGAGGACATTCCAAATAGAGAAGGTTGGAGAGAACAAAGCTACAAAAGACAATCAGGCCAAAGATATACAGACAGGTCTCATTTTTATGGCTATTGTTTTTATTGTAATGGATATGATCACAAGAAATTAGAATGTAGAAAAAGAGCTAACAATTTTAGAAATAAGGAGAAGGAAATTCAAGTAGAGTCAAGTAGAAGCCACAACTCTTTTGCTCCTTTATCAAGCTTTGATGAAGAGACCATAGTATGTTACAAGTGCAACAACTTCAGACACATAGCTCGGTATTGTAGAAGTGTGTTCAAGTCAGTCAAAAAGGATCACAGTTTCAAATCACCATTCATCAAGGAGAAGGTTCAGACATGTTCATGGTAGAAGAAATAACATGAAGCTTCTATGATGGTTCAGACAGCTCTGCATGTAAGAGGTAAAGATCATCCATGGTTAATTGATAACAAATGTTTGAGGCATATGAGAGGTGATAAAAGTAAGTTCATATCTCTAAAGAATATCAATGGTGGTACAGTGAGATTCGGAGATAAAACCACTACCAAGATAGCTAGAAAAGGTACATTGAGTTTGGATTATGGTAGAACTAAGACTAAGAATGTTTTATATGTAAAAGGTCTTAAGCATAATCTGTTGAGTGTTAGTCAAATATGTGAACAAGGATATATATTAAAGTTTCATAAAGAAGGTTGTGAGATTAGAAGAAAAGATTCAAATGAGTTGATTGTAGATGCTCAAAGGACAGGGAACAATGTGTATGTATTGTCAAATATCTTCTCAAAGGCATGATCAAAGGATACATTCAAAGATCAGCGAGAGGAGTTGGGAGTAATTTATATTACTTCTTGCAATTGATGTTCAGTATCAAGTGAGGAGGAGCTAAGTGTTAGCTCCAGGTAGGCCCTTTGTCATTGATGTCAAAGGGGGAGAATAACAGGTACAAGTATAGGTGTAGAAAATAGGTACAGGGAATAGGTATAGGTTGCTACAATAAGGGGGAGTTATTATATGTTCTCAGATGACAGTATGTACAGGTGACAGGATGTGGTAGTTTAGGATTGAGGTTGCCATCAATGACAAAGGGGGAGATTGTTGGAAATATTGTCATTGATGTCAAAGGTTTAGCATTATTGGTGATAAAGGTCCCATTGCATTTAATGTTGTTTGTAATAAATATATCTTGGATAATATGAGTTAATATTTATTTAATATTAACGAATATATTTTTGGTTGCATATGAGACAAAAGATGGGCCCATGGAGAAGTCAAAGAGCCACGGGGTAAAGACAAAAGAAGTATGGGATGCATTTTCCCATGAAGAGTCATCTTGGGGAATACTAAGAGTCACCAAGTGAAGATAAAAGAGTAAGGGCATAATTTATCATGAAGGGACACTTTGAGGAATATGAAAAGTCACCAAAGATAAGGACAAAAGTGGGAAGGACGTTTTTGGTCATGAAGGGTCACCACATGACTTTTCAAAGGCTTGAATATGAAGGGTCATCCAAGATTGGTGCCATTTTCCATGAGGATTGAAGGGTCACAAAGGGGGAAGCCCAAAGGTCATTTGAAAAGCTATAAATAAAGGCTTGGAAAGCCATTTGTAATATGAAAGAAAGAGGTTGATTTGATATTGTAATATCTAGCTTAGAAGAGCAATTGTGAAAGATGAATATGATTTGTATTTGTTATATCTAGCTTAGAAGAGCAAAGGTGAGAGAGAGGAAAGAGATGTTGTATTGATCTATCATTTGTTGAGATAGCAACATTGAGAGATAGGTGTGTGGTATATACAAAGGGGTTGGTGCTCCTATGGGTTGGTGCTCACTAATTATTATTGGGTTGGTACTCGGCAAATGGATTTGTGCTCTTATGGGTTGGTGCTCATGAATAGTAACTGGGTTGGTGCTCGGCAAAGGGGTGTGGTGCTCCTGTGGGTTGGTGCTCACGAATAATAGCTGGAGTGGTGCTTGGCAAAGGGGTATGGTGCTCCTGCAAGCTTGGCTTGTGAATATTGTTTGGGTTTGTGCTCATTCATATACTTGAGATTGTTCTCCATGGTTTTTCCCACATTGGGTTTCCACGTTATATCTGGTGTCTCTCTCTATCTTGTGTGGTGTTTATTGTTTGAGTTCTATTGCAGATATTGAATCTTTGATTAAGTGAAATTTGGTTAAAGGAAAGTTTTATAAGATATATGATATACTGATTCACCCCCCCTCTTAGTATATCCCATGCTTAACAGTCTAGAGGGGTCACAAGAGCATGCAAAAAGGAGGTATGGATAGGGTGTCATAAGCCGCACTCAAACTACCAATTTTGACATTTTATATGACTACACATTCAAATGATAATTTAAGCACTTGATGAGGATTCTTGAGTAACTATGTATGTTGTCTAGACAATTGATAAGGAAGGACAAGCTTATCATGTGGTTGTGATACTACATTTACCACATTTTGACCTTGTTATTAGCTTGAAAGTAGGAGTATCATTAGTATTAACCTCAAATGTTGATTTACATTAATATTTTGAGTTGATATAGGTAGGGACATTAAACCCAAATTTAATCATGTTGGCCTCTAAAATTTTGTTCTCCTAATTATGAACCATATTGCAAAGCTCGTCAAACTATTGATACTTTTTAAACATCACTTTGTGTTTGAGAGGTTGAAGCAAACTATTAGAGAAAATACTTTATAAATTGATATTAAGTATTTGGTGAGACATCTTTGTAAGCATAGTTTCAAATTTAAATACATATTCAATAACATTCTCATTAAGTCCTTGTTTAAGTTAATCAAGTAAAAAAAATCTGACCTTTTGGATGATGTTGATAGAAATGTGAGCTAAGAATCTATCAACCAAATCATTAAATTGATGAACAAATCCTAATGGTATGGCATAAAACTAATCTAAGGCATAGTCCTTGAGAATTATAGGAAAGATATTAGTCATCAAGAGATAATTATATACAAAACTAATGCATCAATAATAGAAAGATTAAATATGATGTGAAAGATCAGCCTTACCATTGCATACTTCAAATTTAGGCATAAGGAAAGCGGTATGTAAAGGGTAGATAAGGACCTCATGAGCCAATGGGTTATGTGATATATCATGAGAAGTGACCATGTCACTAGGTCTATGAGATCCTTGAGATATTTAAATAATTTTCACTTGCATATCTTGATTAGCTTATTAAATTAATATATCATGTGATGTAGCAGCATGTGCAGTAACCAAAGTATGATTAACATGTGTAGAATAGATGCTCTAGACCAATACCATGATCAATATATAAAGCATTAGAAGTAAGTTGAGATGAAATAGTAATAATAGGAGGCACACAATAAATATTAGGTTGTGTTTTAATAGTCATGGTGACCTGAGTAGAAGTAGTAGGTGGCATAAGAGATGGAACAATAGGAACATTAGCCTCATGATCTATAGTATAATGAGAACCTATAGTAGGAGGGATAAAATTAGTCAAACAGTTGTTTTTAATTTTTTCATTATTAGGTGTATATTCTTTAACCAAAATTTTATTTTGCACTTTTTTAATGTAAGCAATATGTCTTTTGGTTGATTGGGATTGTCCTTAATCAATTTCCTAAAGTAATCAAGTATTTTAACTTGTTTATTGGTCAACATAATCATTATCATCACCCATGTCATTTTCATACATGTAATTATCATTTAAATTATAATCATATTCACCATTCCCACTTGTATCATTTTTATTATCAATAACCATAGAAGGAGAAACAATGTCATTAAATATACCATTTTCTTTTTTAAAAAAAACTAGTACCAAGTAAAGGAATATTAATAAAATAAATATATACACCACTCAATCCATCACATCACCTAATATGGATTGTAAATATAGCTTTCTTAATTGGCATAATATGTGAACATACATAACATGAAAGAAGCTAGGGGTAATGATATTGAAATAATGAAGCAAAACCCTAGATAAATTATATGTGAATAAACCACAACAACAAACCCTAGGGTGAAAGAAGGCATAAAACTCTATGGTTAGATGTGTTTGAAAATATAGTGGTTTGCCAAAATGTTAGCACATAGAGGTGACACTAGGGCTAAATAACACTGGGCATATTAAGTGAAACAATGGCAAAAATAGGATTTAGATAAATAGAGTGAATTCAAAAAATCAAAACTCCCTAATGCCTAAAATTTGAGAATTGAAAGATTGAACACTTAAAAATTATAATGCAAAAGTTTAATAGATGGATAAAGATAGATGTGTAACCTAATATGGGTTACCTAAGTTCTCAAACTAACTAAGAAGTTAGAAAATAGATTCTAGAATAGGTACATAAGTTTTTTCAAGAAGCAAACTATGTTTCTAATGATGACCACTTTCCCCACCATTGATAATTATCTGACTAGATTTATATATCTGAATATGGTAGTTATATCCAATTTTAAAAACCTACAATGAATGTGACCATGTTGATCTTAGGGGTTTAAAACTTTCTCAGATGCTTCTGTAATAATAGAGGCCTAAAAATCTATTTTTGTTTGTCATAATTATTATGTGCAATCCTCTAAATCAATTTTCCTTTGATATAACCCTAATTCATAATAATATTGAAAGAATATATCAAATATGCAAGATTATTGTAGACACCTAATTTTGGAACAAGGCTTATTATTGAAGTGTTTTTAGTAGAGTTTTGTGTGGCATATGGATAATTAGTTCAAATTAAGTAATTTTGGCACCTATTCATGTGTTCTCACTCCTTTCTTATCCATATGGTCACATACTTATCTCTTTACTCTATTTTATCTCTCCTCTATGTTTATTTATCCCAGGAAGCCTCCCCATATATTTTCCTCTATGTTTTTTGGGTTGACCATATTCCAATGTCCCATGAATCTAGTTGACCATATTCATGGGGTCAAAGAATATGGTTGTTCTTATTTTGAGTGTACTTTCACCCCTTTTCCTCTTTTTTCAATCCTTGGACCCTTGTTTGTATTTTCTCTCTCTTTTCTTTTGTCTACTTGCATGTCAATAGGCCCTTAATTTATATTTTATAAGTCTATATATATAAAGTTTCCTAGAGCATTTCAATAACAAGTATTATGTCATCTTCCACATGTCTTAGATGCATTATTAATATTATTTTTAGCTTCAAGACTTAAAGTGGTTTTATGAATTTGTATTTCTACATACTTGTACCAAAATAAGGCCTAAGATAACTTAATAGTTATATTTGACTATCTAGGGAGAGAAGTTGAACTCATTTCTCTCACTTGGGTTGGGGACACTCACAAGCACTATAATTATCTTGATCCCTAATTCTCAACACTCTTATATGTAGTTGTAACCCTAAAGGGGGCCCAACAAACTTTACTACACATTTATTTGTTGAGAGGTTTTCTTATTATTGGTGTTATGGCATTGATGTTGTCATTGATGTTAAAGTCAAGATGGATGTCATTAATGTCAAGGTCAAAGTTGAGGCCATGCATGGTGAAGTGGTATGTGATAAATAAGTCTTATTATAAGAGAAAATTTGAAGGCAACCTATTTTCTCTCTATTTAGAGATAATTTTAATTCAACCTAGTAATTATTCTAAGGTTGATGACATGACAAGGTCAACTTCAAGATACAAGGTAAGCATACATGGTTTAGTAGTCTTTGAGTTTTGTATGAGGTCATGGCACAATGTTGTGATATAACAAGATCATAATCCTTTTAAGAATAACCTTGTCTTTAGAGAATCTTTATTGAAGAATGTTCATGGGTGATATCATTGAGATTTAGCTTGTTTGAGCTCAAATCCTTGAGTGTTAGGTGTTTTGAGAAGCTTAGATTAACTCTATGAGAAGGTTTATGCATGAATCATAGTGAAGTTTATTGAATTATGATAGTACATGCATAGTAATATTGTATAAATTTGTGTAAGCATGATCAAGAAGAAAATAATCCTTTAGAAGAGTTCCAATGTCAGTTATGAGGCTTAGTCCTCACATGAAAAAACCTAGTGAGAAGGCATAGGTTTGGTAGCATGATTAGATACATTGTCTAAGGCTTGTGAAGAAGGTTGGTAGTGTGTGATTAAGGTATAAGGTTGTATGGCATGATTTTTATGTGTTTATAGAATTTAAAGGGATTTAAAGGTGTGTTCAAGGTCTAAGTTTGACTAGTAGTTCAAGACCTAACATGCAAAGAGACCTCATATGGCCTAATGATGGGTCAAAATCAGTTTCCAATATGATATAGCTCAAGATATAATTATCATAGGTATGAGAGGTTGTGTCAATGTTTTTGACCAAGTATAAATTTA
Source organism: Torreya grandis (assembly GCA_037957365.1). Lineage (NCBI taxonomy): Eukaryota > Viridiplantae > Streptophyta > Pinopsida > Cupressales > Taxaceae > Torreya > Torreya grandis. The sequence goes on along the minus strand of JARHVA010000014.1, from coordinate 11,068,687 downwards.
TAACCTAAAGGAGAAAGCATGAAAATTTGTGTTGAGGTTTTTTGTATGCACAGAATGAGGTGTTGTAGACCTGAGAAGGACTTTCTTATACTCATTGGCATGTGAAACCTTTACATGAGTATCTAATTAGTTCATGGTATTTGGTTAAGGGTCCTATATTAAATTTATTGGCATTTGTTTTAGAGTTGACAGGTAATCATTTATGAATGATTGCTAAGAATGGAAGGTAGTCTAAACCCTCCTAAAACCCTCATAATGACTTGATATGAAATGTTTTATTGTAAATGGATTAGAATGGATTATATGACCTATTTTAATTATTTTAACATGTATATTAATCTCTTATGTTTCTTCAATTGGCATTGGTCTATCAGAAGAGTGAGTGAAAGCTCCAGGAAACCCCTTATTTCTTGAATTTTCATTGTAGCAAGCAAGGTTACTAGGTCAAAGCATGAAAATGATTGGAGGATAATGTGTGATACTTGTATTTTGTGACCATTTAAGTGTTTTAGTAGGTTTTATACCTTAAATATGTTAAAATGATCATGGAATTTGACCTATCACTAAATAGGCCTAATGAGGAAGATAGTGAGAAAACTAGTCAAAAGTGAGAATGAGATTAGGGATAGCTTGCAATGGATTAGAGATGGATCCAAATTCATGGGGGTATTTTTAAATACCTATATCTGGTATCCTATTTGATTATAAGTTTTTAAGATGCTCATATAGAAGCAAAAATTTATTCTCAAAGTGACTTGTCTAACATAATGAAGTCTGTGAAGGATGAAGACATGAGATTGGTTTGTAAGACCAATATTGATATTAAACCTTATTATATATATATATATATAATGATTCTGAAGTATCATCTAAACCCATTTTAAGTTCATATAAGTGTTCCCACAGGTGTTCTAAGACTTGGTTTTCATGATTGTGTTTTTGGAGCTACAGGAAATTTTCTATGTGTGAGTGAGAATGATGTTCCTAAGTATTTTTTAGTATATTTTAAGAATAAAATACACATTAATTTGTAATAAATGTCTAATATTTTATTTTTAATGTATTTATATTCATTATAAACTCCTATAAAGGTGTTAAAATTCAAAAACTCTTGACTGGGTTTTTGGAGCCTGTGTGCAGTTCTGAGTGAGCATATGAAGATGATTAGTTTGAGATATTTTACCCTATATTTTGAAATATAATAGAATTTATAATGACACTAAGTTCATTAAATTTATACCAATGTGATTTTTTTTGTGGGTTATGCATCAAATCTGAGTGTATGCATCATATTTACAAGACAAACTTTTTGGTAATGAAAAGGCCTAATTGTGAGTAGACCTAATTATGTGGTTCAAGGATTGAAATGAACTAAATGGTGTTGAGGACTTAAGGTGATATTATAATGGGTCTAATTGAATCATGTGTGAGTTTATTTATCCATTTGTGGAGACTCATGGTGTTCTTAGGTGGTCAAGGTAAAACATGTGCTTTGAGAAGGCCTAATTGCATTAGGTTTCTTTTGGGTCTAATGGTGGTTTTGGCCCTTATGGGTGGTTAAAAACCAATGAAATGGGTGTTTCACTTGTTAAAAAATATATATATCTATTAAAAGTGTTATCCAATTATGTATAGGTTCTTGTCCAACCAAGATGGGTGAAATCAAGAGTCAAGTATAAAGAGAAGGTCTGATAGGCCCAATTTGACTAGTTAAAATATTGAAGACATGAGTGAATGGTATAGATATTTTGAAACTAGGTATAGGGTTTGAATATTATTATTATTATTATTATTATTATTATTATTATTATTATTATTATTATTATTATTATTATTATTATTATTATTATATATATGTATGTATGTATGTATTTATCATTTCATGAAGTTATAATTATGTTTCTATAGGTGATGATCAAGGTCATATGACCTAATTCTGCCATGGAAAGGGCTAGTTGAGCAAGAAGGCCTAATAGGTTGTTTGAAAGAGATAGAAGAGTTTTAAGAGAAAAAGAAGGTGTTCATATTCAATTAAGTGAAAAAAATGTGTCCAAAGGTGATAATATGTTCTAAGTGGATTATTTGGTATTGAATTACCTAGGGGGTTGGTGTCTCCTTACAAGTTGGTGCTTGTAAAAGGACTAGTTGAGTTGGTGTTTGACTAGTGAGAGGTTGGTGCTCCTTGTGGGGTTAGTGCCTCCCTAAATTTTGATTCATTTATTATATTAATATATTAAAATATGTGTATCAATTTTTTTTATCCCCAAAAAGGGTTTCCCACATATCTCATGTGTTCTTATGTTGTTTGCTTTCATAGATGTTTGTTGATGTTTTAGTTAATGTATGTATGTGAATAAATGTTGCATGGATGATAAGTGAAATTAAAGGATTATTTTAAGGTAATTAATTCACCCCCCCCCCTATCATTCATTTTACTTCCAAAATTTGATATCACATTAAGTCCTTTGAAGGAGGTCTAATAGCCTCAAAGAGATCCCAAGCAAGCAAATATGGCTAGTCAAGCACAAGGTGGTTTTTCTACAAGCAAGGATCCATTTTTATGGATATAATTATGATTTTTGGAGTTTTAAGATGAGTAAATATTTTATGTCTCAATGTCATGATGTTTTTAAAACTACGCCCCTTATTCTTCCTCCAGATGTAGCAGGCAAGAAAGCTAGTGACAATAATTCAAAAGCAATGAATGGTATTATGTGTGGCCTATTAGAGGTAGAACTTGTGAAGGTAATGCATCATATGTCCGATAAATAAATGTGGTAAAATTTGAAGACTATCCATGGGATATAATACAGGGTCAATTTGGTTAAATTTCAAACCCATAGAAGACAATTTGAAAGCTTTAGGATGAATGAAGATGAGACCATTGCAGCCTACTTGTTGACGGTTGATGAACTAGGCAACATCATAAGAGGCCTAGGTGAAGAATTGAAAGAGTATAATATTATTCAAAAGGTTTTAATATCTCTAACTCCTAATTTTTATTCTAAAGTGTATGTTATTGAAGAGATGCAAGATCTAGACAAGCTAGAGATGGATGGACTTTATGGCACCCTAATAGCTTATGAGATGAGGATAATTAAAAGAAGACCTACAAAGAAGTAAGCTACATTCGAGGTAGAAAATAATTCAAAGGAGAAAAATAAATAAGGTAAGAAAGTCAAATACAATGATGAATCTAATATTGATGATGATGAGTTGATAGTTATGTTTGTAAGCAAGATGAAAACTGGTTCATGTAAATACAAGGGTAAGCTTTCATTTAAATTCTTTAATTATGGAGAGATTAGACACTTTGATAATAAGTTCCCTCATAATAATAAGGAAAAATATGATGAATATCATGATAAATGTCATGATGATGATAAAAATCCCTTAGGTCTGATAAGAGTAAGAAAAGCTTCAGAAGGTATGATGATAAGAAGAAGTTTTTCAAGAACAAAAGAATCCTTTACACCAAGAAATATTACAACTATCTAATGAGAGTGAGAGAAGTGATTCTAAAAGTGACCATGAAGGTGATGGTCCTAATGTCAATGAAGTACTCTTCATGGCTAAGGAAGCAATCTATTCAAATCAAGAAGAGTCCATATGGATTGGGGGAGTTATTCGTGATTCAAAATAAGAAGAAGATGGGTTGGACTTTGAGGCTAAGTTGATGAATTCTCTAGAAGAATTGAAGATGGTAAAGAAGAAGAATATGGTGATGAGGTCTCTTGTCAAATACTATGAATAACAAATTAACTTGTTTGAATTTAAACTGAGAAACAACTCTAAGGAACAAGAAGAAATAGTCAAACAAGTGGAGACTAAACTTGAGATTGTAATTACAAGCCTAAAGGATAAAGAAGATGAATGTGCAATGTATGTAACTAAAGTGGATTCCTTGAGAGCTAAATTGGATCAGGCATCAAGTATGCTTAAGTCCTTTATGAAGAGTACCAATGATCTAGACAACATCTTGATTAGTCAAAAGATTGTTAATGACAAAATAGGACTTGGTTTCAATGGATACCAAAAGAAAACACTAATGAAATCAAGAAGATAAATGGTCAATCAAGGAGTGGTGGTGATAACAGAATGAATACTAATCCTATTAGGGAGCGTAATGTTATAAGGTATTTTAATCCTTTCAATGGCTACTATTATTCATGTAACTAATTTGGTCATATTAAAAGGCATTGTAGAAAGCCCTCCAAGAATGAATATACATAGAACTATGAGGAGATTCATCAGTCAAGAAGTATGGGTCATGGTGTGTTTCCATCAAGAGGAATAGTGTGTTTCAATTATTAAAAGGTTGGTCATATTTCAAATTAATGTAAACATGGATTCTCAAGCCAAAATAATAAATTTGATACCCCTAGAATGCAAGAAAGAAGACAAGATAGTGAGTAGAAACCAAAGGTAGCTAAGGTGAATAATGACCAGTCTGCAAGTCCAAGTGGAATATTTATCATGCTAGAGAATAATTTAGATTCACAGGAGTGTCAATAACTCTCCCTATCAACTCATATTGTGGATGAATAAGTCAAGTCAAAAAGACCAAGTCATTATGGTGTTTAAATGGAGATTGAATAATTTAAACCTAAAAGGATCATGAAGTTTAGTCCAATAAGGACATGGAGATCTGGGAATCTCCTAAATTTATGTTTTAGTACTCAAGAGAAAAGAGGTGATTCTATTAGGATTCATGGAGGTACTTAGCTAGAGATTATAAACATGAAGGAGGCTTGGTCTTAGGGGGAGTTATGTAATCTCTATTAACATTTCAATCCAAGGTTGAGTCAAGAGTCTGCTAGAGGTATGATCACAAGATATGAGTCATAAAGAGTTTGTATGATGACATGATCAAACCAAGTCATTTTCATGATATTGTCTATATATCTCATAGATATAAATGGATCAAATCATGATCCAAGAGTGTGTTGTTCTAGGTCTTAGAATCAGATAGTTTCTAAGAAGATGAACCTTTGTCATTAATGTCAAAGGGGGAGAAAGTTCTAGTTTGGGAGTAAGATAAATTTGAAGAAGATCTAGTTTGGGTAGATGTGAATTATCAACTTTGTTTAAGTGATTTCCATCAATGAAAAAGTGGGAGATTGTTGAGATATGTTACTATTATTGATATTATGGCATTCATATTGTCATTGATGTCAAAGTCAAGATGGTTATCATTAATGTCAAGGTCAAAGTTGAAGCCATGCATAGTGAAGTGGTATGTGATAAATAAGTCTTATGACAAGAGAAAATTTGAAGGCAACCTATTGTCTCTCTGTTGAGAGATAATTTTAAGGAAACCTAGTAATTATTATAAGGTTGATGACATGATAAGGTCAAGTTCAAGATACAAGGTAAACATACATGGTTTAGTAGTCTTTGTGTTTTATATGAGGTCTTGGCATAATGTTTAGATGTGACAAGCTCATAATATTATCAAGAGTATCCTTATCTTCAAATAATCCTAATTTAATAATTTTCTTGGGTGATATCATTGAGAGTTAGCTTATTTGAGTTCAAATCCTTGAGTATTAGGTGTCTTGAGAAGCCTAGACTAACTCTGTGAGAAGTTTTATGCATGAAGCATAGTGAATTTTGGTGAATTATGATAGTATAGGCATAATAAGAGTTTATAAAGTGGTGTAATCATGAGTAAGAGGAAAATAAGCCTTCATAAGAGTTCCAAGGTTAGTTATGAGGCTTAGACCTTACATGAAGAGATCTAGTGAGAAGGTACAGGTTTGGTAACATGATGAGGTAAGTTGTGTAAGGTTTGTGAAGAAGGCTAGTAGTGTGTGATCATGGTATATGGTTTTATTGCATGAGGTTGAGGTTTTGAGAGTAGTGAAATATGTTTCAAGATTTTATCAAGGTCTAAGTGTGACTAATAGTTCAAGACTTAACATGCAAAGAGACCTAGTATGGCATAATGAGGGGTCAAGATTAGTTTTCAAGATGTCAGAGCTCATGATAGCATTCACAGAGTTGTGATAGGTTGTTTCAATATTTTTTAACAAGTCTTAAGTCATATCCTAAATGATAAATCATGAATATTGGTGTTGAGGTTTTATATGTGCATAGAATGAGGTGTTGTAGACCTGAGAAAGGCTTCCTTATGATCATTAACACATATAACCTTTGCATGAGGATCTAATCAGTTCATGGTAGTTGGGTAAGGGTCTTATATTAATTTTCTTGTCATTGGTTTTGTATTTGAGGGGCAATCCTTTATGAAAATTTGTTAAGAATGGAAGGCAATATAAACCCTCATAATGACCTAATATGAAATATTTTGTTAGAAATGGATAATAGTAGATTATATGACCTATTTTTATGATTTTAACATGTATATTGCTATCTCAAGTTTCTCCATGTGGCATTGGTTTATTAGAAGAGTGAGTAGAAGCTATAAGAAACCCCTTATTTCTTGAATTTTTGTTGTTGTAGGCAAGGTTGACTAGATCAAAGCATGAAAATGGTTGGAGGATGATGTGTGAGAATTTTATTTTGTTCCCATGTAATTTTTTTATTATTTTTTAGTCCTTAAATATGATAAACTGGTCATATAATTTGACATATCGCTAAATAGGCCTAATGAGGAAGATCATGAGAAAACTAGGTAGAAGTGAGAATGAGATTAGGGATGGCTTGTAGTAGATTAGGGATGGATCTAAAGGTATGGGGTTATTTTTAAATACATATATCTCATATCCACTTTTATTATAAGTTTTAAATGTTCTCATATATAATCAAAAATTTATTCTCATAGTGACATGTCTAACATAGTGAAGTCTGTGTAGGGTGAAGACATGAGATTGGTCTGTAAGACCAATATTGATATTTAAATTTGTAATATATACATACATATATATATATATATATATATATATATATATATATTTAAATTTTTTATAAGGATGATTAAGTATCATCTAAACATATATATATATATATATTTAAATTTTTTATAAGGATGACTAAGTATCATCTAAACCCATTTTAATTTCATAAAATTGTTCTCATATGTGTTCTAATACTTGGTTTTCATGACTGTGTTTTTGGAGCTATAGTTAGTTTTCTATGTGTGAGTGAGAATGATGTTCCAAAGTCTTTTTGCATATATTTTAAGAATATAATGCAAATTAATTTTTAATACAGGTCTCATATGTTATTTTTAAATTATTCATATGCATGATAAACTCCTATGAAGGTTTGAAAGGTCAAAGACTCTTGACTAGGTTTTTGGACCCTATGTGCAGTTCTAAGTGAGCATATGAAAATGATCAGTTTGAGATATTTTTACTATATTGTGAAATATAATGGAATTGGTAATTACATTTAGGTATTTTAGTATCTATACATGTTATTTTTTCTATGTTTTATGTGTCAAAGTTGAGTGTATGCATCATATTTTCAAGATAAATTTTCTAGCAGTGAAAAGGCCTAATTGCGAGTAGACCTAATTATGTGGTTCAAAGAGTGAAATGAAATAAATGGTGTTAAATACCTAATGTGATATTATCAAGGGTCTTATTTAATCATGTGTGAATTTTTTCATCCTTTTTTTGAGGCTCATGGTTTTCCAAGGTGGTCAAGGTGAAACGTGTGCTTTGAGAAGGCCTAATTGCATTAGGTCGATGTTAGGTCTAATGGTGGTTTTGGCCCTTATGGGTTGTGACTGAACTATGTAATGGGTGTTTCACTTTTTAAACATGTTTTTTTATCTATTCCAATGGTTATCCAAGTATGTATAGGTTTTTGGTCTACCAATATGGGTGATATCAATATTCAAGTATAAAGAGAAGGTTTAATAGGCCTAATTTGACTAGTTAGAATATTGAAGACATGAGCAAATGATATAGAGATTTGGAAACTAGGTACAGGGTGTGAATATTATCATATATATGTATTCATTATGTCATTAAGTTATAATTATGTTTATATAGGTGATGAGCAAGGTCATATGACGTAATTTTGCCAAGGAAAGGGATAGTTGAGTGAGAAGGCCTAATAGGTTATTTGAGAGAGATAAAAGACTTTGAATAGAAAAATAAGGTGATCAGATTAAATTGAGTGATAAAAAGTTTCCAAAGGTGATAATAGGTTCCAGGTGTCTTAGTTGGGGTTTATTTATCTAGGGGGTTGGTGTTTCCTTTCAAGTTGGTGCTTGTTAAAGGACTAGTTGAGTTGGTGTTTAACTAGTGAGGGTTTGGTGCTCCTTGTGAGATTGGTACCTCTATAAATTTTGATTCATTGATTATAGGAAAATATTCTAAGATATGTATCATTATTTTTTATCCCCCAAGAGGTTTCCCAGATATCTCATGTGTTCTTATGTTATTTGCTTTCATAAATGCTTGTTGATGCATTGGTTAATGTATGTATGTGAATGAATGCTTCATGGATTTTAAGTGAAATTGAAGGATATTTTTAAGTCAATTGATTCACCCTACCCTATTATATGTACTTTCAAAATTATTTGGTCTTTATATTTGTTGATAGGTGATTGTGCTATAATAGGGCTACCAAAATAAGAGATCTAATTTTGATATTCATTCATGCAAATACTCCAATCTGAAGCCAGGAACACAGTATCTACCCTATACTAAAGAATCCCTAAAATTTTAAGGCATATAAATTCAAATTTTCCACACTCATTTTAGGCTACCACATTCATCATAAAACTACCATATTGAGATATATAATATTCGTCAACCATATTCGTGGGTCACATGAACCTAGTCATCTTCCATATTGTATTCATTTTATAGGGTTTTAGTGAAATCAATTTAAAATGAAAAATTTTATTCTCATAAGTTGGTTATAGAGTCTAGGTGTGTTCATTTCAATCACTTATCTCTACTTTTCTATTCTTTTTCATTATCATTACTTGTCCATAGCATAGTTAAATTCATATTTTTTGCATTATGGCATATCTAATTACTATTATTTATTATGTTATCATAGATATATATTTTATCATAGATTTAATAATTTTTTTGTATATTAATCACCATCAAATCAGAATTTTTTAAGATATTTTAGTTAACCTGATCCTTGCAGTCATCCATCCTAGGGTTTCATAACCTTCTCCTGCTAGGATCTAATTTTTCATAGTTCTAATTGTTTTAGTGTTTCCATCAAACTCTCATTTTTTGTGCCTTATCATTAGGTTTTCCTTTACTTGGACCATGTTTTATTTCCTAAGTATTGGTCCTCTTTCCCTTAATAAATTATTTATATGTTTTCATTTATTTCTTTTTCTCACAAGTATATCATATTTTCTATAAAACATTTATTTGTGAAATAAGATATATGTGGGGGATTCATGTCTCTTAAGGTATATCATATTTTCTATAAAACATTTATTTGTGAAATAAGATATATGTGGGGGATTCATGTCTCTTATATATTCTTAGTCTGGATGATATGGTTGTTGTTCAAATTCTTATCTATGTTCCCATGTTTCTCTCTTTAGTTTTATCATATAATATTAACATATGGTTTAGAACATGATAAGGTTGTATGTGATAACAATGATTTATATATGGGTACCCTTGCATTTGATAGAGGTATTATTTTTCCTTCTGCCACTACCTTTTGTTTCACCTAATATATAATAATTTCCTATGAGGTATATGTTGTAACAAACTAAAAAGTTACAGCACATAATTCTTATATTCCTCCTCTTTCTTCTCAATCTCAAGGTGGTTCAACACAAACACCCCTCATAACCTTTATCAAGCTCCTAGTTTTAGAGTACAAATTTCTAAGGATTAGGATTTCATTGACCAATTTAAGAATACCCCTCTATCTTAAAATTAATCAAAAGGGAAAATGTTTACAAAGATATAATTTATGAGATATTGCATGACGCTACTTTACCACATGATACCAAAACAACCTATTTTTATTCTATTGTTAAAACTTTACAAGATATTGAAAACCTCATCTCTTTCAAGATGGAAGATCTACCTCCAAAAGATATTTTTGACCAATATTTACGCTTATACATTAAATTTATCATATTTAATAGTGGGATCAAATGTGTCCATATGGATAATGTCTAAGGAATGAACATCTATAGCAAAGACTTTATTAAGAAAATTTGACTTGGTCACCATTTCCCTACATTTTTTAATATGATCATAAAAGGGTTTGACAATTAACATGAAGAGCTTTAGGAACCATTAAATTGGAAAACTATTGGACCTAAAATATTAGCAACACAATGTCAGGTGATATTAAATGATGTGATATATAATATTTTACTTCATATGCCATGATTTCATGATATGAATGTGGTTCCCTCTACATTGCATCGATGTGTCAAATTTATTTTTGAGGATTACAAATCTACTTGTCCCATAGATGATGTTCCTTTCTATTTTTTCAATGTGGTTGAACCTACAAAAAAATTCATTCTACAACTTAATATACTATAATCATATATAATGGCTCCTAAGTAATCAATCCCCATGGATTAATTGAATACATATGAGGTTGGTGGAAGTAGTGAGACCAATGAGGATAGTGATAATTATGATGATAGTATAGACAAACATTTATCCAAACTAAGCTTTACTCCTATCATCCAAAAGGAATATAGAGATAACATGTATACTTTTAGTATTGACCAGCTATAGTGTATCGCTCAAAACTACAAAATACCTTTTCTATCATTCATGTTTAATGATACACCATATTTTGATGATAAAGTTAAATAACCTATGTCAGGGATTTACTTCAATATCAATCAACCAAAATAACCTCCTGGTATAGATCAAACTACTCTAGAACAATATAGAATAGCATACTAGTGTGCAAAGAACATGGGATACAAAAGTTAAGGATTAGGAAAACACGATCAAGGTACACAAGAACCAATTATCCAAATTCCTCATAAATTAAAACTAGGCCTTAGATATAGCAAGGACACTCGAGTTAAATAGGTGCCTTTCCAAATGGATAAAGATACTCTTAATGCTTATAATTAGTATTGTACTTTAATGAAAAAACCTTTACATACTCACTTGTATATGTCTATTATATCTCATCAACATGAAGTCAACAATGTTACATCTTTACAACATGTATATCTTAAGCTTATTGATGAAGATACTTCCCCTGATATTTTAACTCTTTAAAATTTTGATGAATCCCTTCAATAATATGCTAGATATTATGTATCTTTACCATCTTTCCATAATAAAGCTAGATTTCCATATAGCCTAATTCACCTTGCATATTTTGGTGAGTGTGAGCCTTCCCTTATTGATGATGGCATTCCATTAGATGGTCATGATTTATTAACTACTACTTCATTTATCAAGGACCTATCCACACTATTGAATGAATCTATAATTGAATTAAATTATGGTACCAAATAAAATCCTAAGATTGCATTATTAAGTGCATTAATGAAACCCAATGAAGGAAAATACCATAGAGATATTATCACAAAATTTCTTAAGTTATTTTCTTGGTCTTACTCACACATGTGCAATGTCAATCCATTCATAATGGATCATAATGTATTTTTCCATCCTAATACCAAACATTTTAAGAAAAATATTATAAAGATGTATCCTGAAGTGGAATTATTGGTTAAGGATGAAATACAAATACTTTTGAATGTAGGTTTCACATGGCCTATTGATTATTCAACTTAGATTTATAACATCATCTTAGTTGTCAAATATTACAGGGACATTAAGGTATGTTTAAAATTCAAATACTTGAACAAGGCATGTCCCAAGGATTATTTCCAATTACCCAACACTGATGTTATATTTTAATGCACCACTAGGTATGAGATGTTATTCTTTATGGATGAATTTATCTATTACAATAAACTTGAGATAAATATTGTTGATCGATATAAGACCGCTTTCTCTCTTCTTTGGATACATTTTACCATGTTGTCATGCTTTTTAGTATTGAATATGTTGGTGTAAATTATCAAATGGATATGACACATATATTTCATGATTACGTGTATGATATTTTAAAGGACTACATTGAAAATATATCTAGGTAGAAAAATAAAATTGAAAACCATGTTATATCTTTATGAAAAATATTTAAATAATACAAATAAATATGTAATATTAAATCCTAAGAAATGTGTCTTTGGTGCTACATGAAAAACAAATTATGCATTATCATTTCCTAATGTCATATTGAGGTCAATCTTAAGAAAGGAAGGGCTATTAATGATAATTATAATGCCCATGGGGCTAAAACATTTGAGAAGTTTACAAGGAAAAACCCAATCCATTTGATGGTTTATAGCTTAGCTAATAAAAATCAACCATTTTCTATATTACTCTGTGTTGTCCCCAAAAAGTGCCACTAATTTTTGGGACAACCTACAGACTATTTTGGCCAAGCACAGACCAAAATCCTCTCTCCCCTTTTCAAAAATTGTTCTGAGCATTTAGGTTCTTCATTTTTCAAAGCTTTTTTAGAAAGCTATGAACTCTACAGGCTTGAATCTATGGACTCTACAGGCTTAGAACTACGAACTTCACAGATGGTTTCTATAGACTCCACAAACAGATGTCTATGGACTCTTTCAAAGTTAGAGAAAACTATGAACTTGTCTTCTATAGACTCTACAGGCAGGCTCAAATCTACAGACTCTCAAGGTTGGTTTCTACAGACTCTGTAGGAAAAAAATGGGTTCAACACTTAGCCATTTTTTCAATCGGGAAGTTCAAAGGGGTCTTCCAAGAGCTCAAACGACAAGTGCCCTTACAGAGGGCAGTGAGCAAAAGTAGACAAAAGTTGGAAATCCCTCAAGAAAATGGCTAAGTAAAAGAGACCTAAAGAATTATTTTAGGAAGATTTTCCTCGAAAAAATGTTTAAGGCAAAATTCCTTTGGACTTTTTATTCGAAGGAATTCACTCAGAGAAAAGGTTCAAAGAAATGGAAAAGAACAAATGGCTAAGTAAAAGAGAACTTTCCTTCATACTTTTTGTCTGAAGGAATTCTTTTGGGCTTTTTGCCTAACAGAAAAAGCCAAAGCCTAAAGTCCACCCAAACATCTCGAAGGATAAGTACCCTTGCGGGGGGCACTTGATGATAGAGAAAGGACCATTTTAAAATCCCGAAGGGACACCTTCCCTTTGGGACGTCCCAAAGGTGGAACAAAGATGCAAAAAGGAACCTTCATAGACTTATACAAAAAGGGCTTCAAGGAATAAACTGATTGAACCATTGAACTAAAAATATCAATGAGTTCACAGGTTCAAAGGTTCAATCAGAGCTTAGAAATATAAAAGAAGCAGTGATTGAGCGAGACACAGGATGAACCAATGAACCAATTGAACCTTGAACTGAAAGAGTTTAAAGTTTAATGGTTCATAGGTTTAAAATGTTTAAAGGCAGCCTCAATCAAGGAAAAAGAAGCAAACAAGTGGTTTAATAGATGGTTCAACCAAGGAGTGAAGAAGCGATTGAACCAAGAAGCGATAGAACAAAAGAGACATAATGAACCAATGAACTGATGAACTTTCAGTGGTTCAATGGGTTCAAGGTTCAACATGAATCAAGTGATCGACTAAAAAGAGAGTTGGAAGACTCAAATTGCTACAGGGAAGAGAAGATCGATGCAAAGGACTAGAAATATCTTCGAAAGAGTTATTTCTAATAAGTGAAATAGTGGATCGAGTAGACTTCTAAGCGCACCAAACCAAGGACGTGGCCTATTTTTATTCCATGAAGTAAAGACAAATTAGAAAAGGACCAAACGGTCCATACCAAGGAAGAAACATATTAGATGAAGGGACACTCCATAGTTATGGTAATGCACTATTCTCAACATGGTCTCTCTAGGCAGGACTGAAGGTGCATTGAAGACATTGACTGCAGTGTGGGTCGTCCCATGGAAAAAAGTGCCAATCCTTGTGTAGTTTTTATAAGATTGTAATATCTCTCATTTGTAAAGGGGAATTTTCATTTTTACAAGAGTGAAACTCTGCCCATTTTGAAAGAAGAAGACTGAGACTTTGAGCTTAGATTATAATTTCATTTCATTTTATCTGAATGAGAAAACAAGTCATTTGTAGACTTTGTGCTATTTTGGCTTGTGCTACTTTAGGAAATTGTTCTTATGTCTATTTCCTAGAAGCTTTCTTATTTATTTAATTTTGACAAGTAGAATTAGTGAAGGTAAAAAGGGAGGTGTCCTGAAGCCAACTGTGAGAAGACTTTGCACTTTCATAATTGTTTTAAGTGTGTGTTTTTCCTTTTCTTTTTGTTTTGAGGATTATGGGATGACTTTGTGCCCCTATTATCCTTTGTGTTATACTCTTTGGGTAGTTGAGGTGGAAACTTTGTGTTCTATTTCATCCTACTAGTTATTACACCCCTTGTCACCAGTTACTTTCACTACCTGAAAGAAACTCTTGCTATTTCCTATAAAAACACTTCTAAAAGAAGAGAAGTGCCTTCAGTGTTTTCACCTTTGTCTATGAGCATCATCTCTGAAAGAAGAGAGATGGATGGTTTATTCTACCCCCATGTGTTATTTTCTGCTTATTTATATTGTATAAAGCTCTTACGTATCTATAGGGAACCTCCCCTTGATGAGAGAAGAGATTAATCCCCTGTTGATGTGGTAAACCTACACAACTAGCCAACCAATCTTCCTGTTGTGGTTGATCAAACCTATTTTTTTATCAGTACCCTGATTGACAAAATATTCACTCAATTGTTTTTGGTGACTCCATTGGGGAAGAGTGCGTAGTTTGAAGTCTCAAACTTCAAGCTGAAGTAGATCCTTCTCTTTTCCATTTTTTGTTCTGTAATCTAGCAACTCCACATTATACCAGAGGCCAAAAATCCCAAGGTGTTGTTGACCCTGCTTTTGAGTTGGTGCAGCAGAGTAATTTTGAGTTGTTTCCTCCACAACCTCACCTTAGACAAACTAGGAGTCTTCCTCCTAGCCCTACCAGGCCACCAACACAAGGCAGAGCTTCTTTTTCTACTACTAGCTGAGCTTTGCCTATCCATGCTCCACTTGGATTAGTGATCCCACTTTTACATAATCAAATCATGGCCCAAGGTCCCTGGGGTAACTCTTTCGGTCCACTAAATTTGACTCCACCTCTGCATGAGCTTCCATGCAGTTCAAGGAAGAATTTCCCAAAATTCTTTGGTGATGGGAAGGTTCATCTTGATGAACACATTGTAGCTTTCAACATAGCCTACGGTGTAATAGGGGTGGAATTTGAAGACATAGCGATCAAGCTATTCATGGAGACACTACAAGGCACTATTGTAAACTGGTTCTACCACCTACAAGCTGGATTAATGACTGATTAGGACACTCTGAAAGATAAATTCAAAGCCAGGTTCAAACTTGTAGAAGATGCACATGCCTTGTTGGCTCAGTTCACTCAGATGAAGAAAGAGTCTCATGAGCCTATGAGGGATTTTATTGCCAGGTTCAACAAGCTAAGGCACAGGATTCCCATGGTCACCCAGCTGACACCTTAGAACCTTAAATGCTTCTTCATCAACTCACAACTACCTGAAGTGAGTTTCTTGCTGAGGCAAGCTAGACACATAGACTTTACTTCTACTCAGGACTTGGCTACTGAGGTAGAAGATGACCTTATCTTGGTAGGAAAGATAAGGAGAGACCCTAATAAAGGTAAATCCTCTTCATCTTTTGAATACTCACCTACAGCCACCACTGACCCCATGGTGTAAAAGCTAGAAAATGAAATGCTAGCTCTCAGAAAGCAAGTGGCGCAAGGGATGTCATCTACTCCTACATATAGAGATATACCTAGGAGGACATTTCAAAATCAATCGTACCAAGGCAATGCTACCAGGAATCAAGGACAGCAAAATTACCTTCCTCCTCCACAGAGGAACCTCACCCTTGAAGCACCTCTAAGCAACTCAGCAGTTGGATATCTTGAAGCTAAATCAGATTTATCATTCTAGCCTAAGTTGAATCCTGAAGATGATGTTAATCTCTTCATTGAGGAAGAAGAAGAATTAGTTGGCGATTCCCATATTGGTTTCCTGAACTATCAGGATGAATCCAAAAGTGAAGGCAATGTAGCTGAGGGGTCATATGTTATATTCACCTGATCTAAGAATCAATTAGCTTAACAAGCTGATAAGGAGAAAGCAGAGGAGTGACTTCAACCAATAGTTTCAATTGCTAAGTAGGGATCCCCTCTTCCTTTCCAGCCAAAGGATATAGTGATTTTGAGAAAGGTAAGTACCCCAAATGCCCCTATGCCTTCTACTTCAAATCTGCAGTCCAGTCCTCCCCCTTTCAAAAATCAAAAGGATGAACTCCCATTGTTTACTCTTAGCTCGTTCTAGACATTTGATATCATTAACCATATAAAGAGAACCAAAATTCAAATGTCTAAATTTGAATTTCTGTAGTCCCATCCTGAACAATTAGATAGACTGGTTCAATGTGTTAAAAACCAAAACATCTTTGTTAAACAAGTAATTCCCAAAGAGACACATGATCCTGCCAGGAATGCACCCACCAGGAACAACCTTGTCATTGTTCCCGCTGTTGCTCCTGGCTAGACTGAACCTTTTTGTCTCATTACTAATAAATGGACATCAACTGAATAATTACATCATTGATTCTGGAGCTTCAAACAATGTCATGCCCACTAAAGTGGCCGAATCCCTTGACCTCACATTGACCAAAACTTTTGGTAGATGCTTATCCATGGAGAACAAGCCAGTGCCTTTGCATATAAATTAAAGATGCCCAATTTACGTTTGTTGCCTTTCCAAACAAAAGAATCAAGATAACTATCTTGGTAGCAAACGTCCCAGCATCATATGGCATCCTTCTTGAGTAGAATTTTTGTAGGGATGTTGGTGGTGAATTGAGCATGGATTTATCAGAGGTGAGGATTCTAGTCAAAGGTGTTATGAAGAGGTTGTTCCCTGAGAAGGAAGTGAAATATGTGGTTACTTAGACCTCAGCACCTGAAGCTCAAATTTTGTCTGAGTCTTCAGGCATGGGTAACTACTTTGTATACACAGATGGAGTTCATGAGACCTATGATGAAGATCCTACAGATGACAGCCTAGAAATGCATTCAATTGGAACAGCAGAGGAATTGGTTGAGCACAAGGCAAGTGTGGAAGTATCTTCACCCCTGGATGAAGAAGAATCCAAAAGAAAATTAGTATCAAATGAGGTATGGATTCTTGAATTTGATGGTAGATGCTCTTCCACTAGTTCAAGAGTCAGGGTTGTGTTAATATCTCCTTAAGGAGATATTTTTCCCTCATCTTATAAATTGCAATTTAGCAACACAAATAACACAACTAAATATGAGTCTCTGTTGCTTGGATTGAGAGCCGCTCGAGACAAAGACATCAAGCTCTTTCATGCTAAAGGAGATGTTGAACTAGTGGTTTGTCAGGTGAGGAACCTATATCAAACCAAGAATGAAAGATTGCATCATTACCGCAATCTAGTCTAGGACTAGCTTGAAGACTTTGATGCTTTTAGCATCTCTGCAGTTTTTAGAGAATTCAATGATTGAGTGGATGCATTGGTTATTTCAGCTACTCTCTTGGTTCCCCACCTATATTTCAAAGGAGACAAGTACATGATTGAGCTGGTCTTTTGGCCAAGTGTACCTAATAATTCTAGTCATTGGCAGGTATTTAAAAAATGACAACTAAATCATTGCCTTCTTGGAGCAAAAAGACAGCTTTGAACGGATGCATTTTGAAGGTAGTGAACCTCAGAAGTGTAAAATAGCTCCTGAATCAAATGTAGACATAAGTGAGGATTTCTTGCAACTCAAAGGGAATAAGATTCCCAAAAGCCTGGCTTCCCTTGAGAAGCTATTTGATAAGCATGATAGATTCATCAGACAACAGCCAATGGATTCAAGCTCATCTCAGGAGTTTGATCAAGTAAATCTGGGAACCAAAGAAGACCCCAAGATGGTGAACATTGGGAAATGTTGTACTCCTAAAGAGAATTTCAAATTCACCTCTTTGCTCAATGAATACATGGATGTCCTAGCATACTCCTATGCTAACTTGAAAGCACTCCGGCCTGATGAAATCCAACACAATATTCCTCTCAAGGTTGATTCAACACCTTACAGGCAAAAGTCCAGGCATTGTAATCTAAAAATATCAGGTACTATTTTATTTGAGATACAAAAAATGCTTAATGCCAAGATAATCTTCCCAATCCATCATTCCACATGGATTGCAATATAGTGCATGTAAGAAAGAAGAATGATGAAATTTGCCTTTGTGTGGATTTTAGAAATTTGAATCAGGCATCTTTGAAGGATAATTATCCTTTGCCAATCATGGATCATGTGTTACAGATAGTGATAGGCTTAGAGATGTTATCAATGTTAGATGGTTTTTGAGGATATAATCAGGTTGAAGTTGGTAAAGTAGACCAGCATAAGACTGCTTTCACCACACCCTGGGGCATGTTTGCATATAGAAGAATGCCTTTTGGCTTGATAAATGTTGGTGCCACCTTCCAAAGAGAAATGGACCTTGCCTTCAAGGATGAGATGGGTAAGTTTATTGCAGTTTATCTTGATGACTTGACTATCTTCTCTAAGCATCATCCAGATCATGTGAGCCATTTTCAACAAGTGCTGGAGCGCTGCCTCCAGAATGGCATTCCCTTAAACCCCAAGAAGTCAATATTTGGAGTAACAAAGGGAAAACTTCTCAGACACGTTGTGTCCAAAGGAGGCATAAATATTGACTCAGATAGAGTCAAGTCTATCCAAGAATTTTCCTTGCCCACAAGCAAGACCGTTGTTCACTATTTCTTTGGAAAGGTGAATTTCTTACGAAGGTTCATCCCTGAGTTTGCCGAGAAGACTAGGAACATTGTAAACATGATGAAGGGAAAAGCCACCTTAAGCTAGACTGAAGAAGGTAAGTCAGCATTTAAGGATATCAAGACTGCCATTACCCATGCTCCAATTCTGGCTTGTCCAGACTAAAGCAAAGAGTTCACCATTTACAACTATGTTTTAGAACATATGCTTTCAACGATTCTGGTTCAACAAAATAAAGAAGGTATGGAATCTCCCATTTCCTTCATGAGCTGTCCTCTCAAAGCTCATGAGCTAAAGTACTCAAATATGGAGAAGCATGCTTATGCAGTGGTGAAGGCCATAAAACATTTTCATTTCTACATCATCAATTCTCGAGTTACCGCCTTGGTCCCTGATACCACAGTGAAATCTATACTAACTCAGTAGGAGATTGGGATGAAAAGAGGCAATTAAGTTGCAAAGATCTAGGAGTTTGATCTGATCATCAAGCTAACAAAGCTGGTATGTGGAAAGGGGCTACGCCAACTAATTGCTAATAACAAGTCAAGAGGAACAGAGCATGAAGAATCAGAAGTGGATGACACACCAACAGTCCTCTTTATCTCCACCATGAATGAGTGGTATTCAAGTATTGCTCATTTCCTTACTTATGGTGAGTGTTCTACTCACCTATCTTATAAATAAAGGAGAACCATCAAGCTGAAAGCTGCTAATTTTGTCCTTTAGGACAACGGCCTATACAAGAAGAGCCTTGATGGAACGTTCCTTCGTTGTGTGGACAAGGAGAAACAAAGAAAACTTTTGAAGTCCTTCCATGATTCAGCCTATGGAGGACATTTTTTTGCCCCTGTGACTGCCCATAAGATCCTATGAGCCAAGTACTATTGGCCAACTCTCTTTTAAGATGCATACAAGTGGGTCAAGGGATGTGAACTGTGCTAGCAGTTTGTTGGAAGGCCCAAGCTACCTGCCCTGCCTCTCAAACTAGTGATCATAGAGGAGCCATTCTAGCAATGGGTAATTGATTTTATTGGAGTTGTAAACCCATCATCAAGTGCTGGACATGACTATGTCCTCACGGCAATAGACTACTTCACCAAATGGGTGGAAGCAGTTTGAACCAAACATGCTACTTCAGAAGTAGTATGCAATTTCCTCAAAGAAAACATCATGTCCAAGTTTAGGGTCCCAATCAAAATTATCACTGACAATGCCACCTATTTCACTTCCCAGGAGATTACTCAATTCGATTTCCACTATGGAATCACACTCTCCCACTCTTCTGATTACTTTCCATAAGGGAATAGATAGGCTAAATCAAGCAATAAGAACCTGGTGACTATCATAAAGAAGCCGGTGGATGACAACCAAAGGACTTGGCATAAGGCATTGGTTGATGCTCTATGGGTAGATAAAATCACACCCAAGAGGGAAATTGGTATGTCTCCCTTCTAACTTCTTTATGGTGTCAATGTTGAGATACCAATCACCTTAGAATTGCCAGCTTTGAAATTGGCTAAGGTGATTGAGGATCAAATGTATGAGAGCTCACTTAAGAAGAGCATCATGGGCCTTGCTAAGTTGAATGAGCAGAGAACTGCAGTGGTGGACCGAATTTCCACCCATCAAAGTCTAGTGAAGAAGCTCTTCGACCAGAAAGTAAAGAATCATGATTTCCAGATTGGAAATCAAGGCCTGTTGTGGGACAAGAGAAGAGAACCAAAGGGGATGCACAAAAAGATTGATTCCCTATGGAGGGGCCCTTTTACTATTCATCAACTCAATGATAAAAATAGTTTCCTATTGAAGTATCAAGATGGCACTCTCTTTTCTCTGCCTCATAATGGGCAACATCTGAAGCACTTCAACTCTTGAAGTATCGAATGAGTTTCCCTGTACATATGTATATTTGTATAGTCTTTTGTTTCTATTTTGTTCTTTTGTTTTCATTTTTTGGATCCTTTCTTCTAGGGTAGCGTGACTCCATAGCCCAATGGCACACTTCAAGGCACTGGAGATTCTAGTTTCTACTCCCCTCAGCTATGTTTCAAGTTCCCAACTGAAGGTAGTTCCCCAACTAGAGCTAGTTGTTGTCCCTAAAAAATGCCACTCATTTTTGGGACAACTTATAGACTATTTTGGCATAGCATAGACCAAAATCCTCTCTCCCCTTTTCAAAAATTATTCTGAGCATTCAGGTTCTTCAATTTTAAAAGCTTTTTCAAAAATCTACAGACTCTATAGGCTTGAATCTATAGACTCTACAGGCTTGGAACTATGAACTTCACATATGGTTTCTACAGACTCTGCAAACAGACATCTATGGACTCTTTCAAAGTTAGAGAAAACTACAAACTTGGCATCTACAGACTCTGTAGGCAGGCTCAAATCTACAGACTCTCAAGGTTACTTTCTACAGACTCTGTAGGAAAGAAATGGGTTCAACACTTAGCCATTTTTTCAATTAGGAAGTTCAAAGGGGTCTTTTAAGAGCCTGAAGGACAAGTGCCCTTACAGAGAATAGTGAGCAAAAATGGACAAAAGTTGGAAATCCCTCAAGAAAATGGCTAAGTAAAAGAGACCTAAAGAATTTTTTCAGGAAGATATTCCTTGAAAAAATGTTTAAGGCAAAATTCCTTCGGACTTTTTGTCCAAAGGAATTCACTCAGAGAAAAGGTCCAAAGAAATGGAAAAGAACAAATGGCTAAGTAAAAGAGAACTTTCCTTCAGACTTTTTGTCTGAAGGAATTCTTTTGGGATTTTTGCCTGACAGAAAAAGCTGAAGCTTGAAGTCTGCCCAAACATCCCAAAGGATAAGTACACTTACGGGGGGCACTTGATGATAGAGAAAGGACCGTTTCAAAAGCCCGAAGGGACACCTTCCCTTCGAGACATCCCAAAGGTAGAACAAAGATGCAGAAAGGAACCTTCACAAACTTAGACAAAAGGGGCTTCAAGGAATGAATTGATTGAATCATTAAACCAAAAATTTCAATGAGTTCACAGGTTCAAAGGTTCAACCAGAGCTTAGAAAGATAAAGGAAGCAGTGATTGAGCGAGACACAGGATGAACCAATGAACCAATTGAACCTTGAACTGAAAGAGTTCAAAGTTTAATGGTTCATAGGTTTAAAAGTTTTAAAGGTGGCCTCAGTCAAGGAAAAAGTAGAAAACAAGTGGTTCAACAGATGGTTCAACCAAGGAGTGAAGAAGCGATTGAACCAAGAAGCGATGAACTTTCAGTGGCTCAACGGGTTCAAGGTTCAACATGAATCAAGTGATCAACTAAAAAGAGAGCCCAAAGACTCAAATTGCTATAGGGAAGAGAAGATCGATGCAAAGGACTAGAATATCTTCGAAAGAGTTATTTCCAGTAGGTGAAATAGTGGATCGAGTAGACTTCTGAGCACACCAAACCAAGGATACAGCCTATTTTTCTTCCATAAAGTAAAGACAAATTAGAAAAGGACCAAATAGTCCATACCAAGGAATAAACATATTAGATGAAGGGGCATGCCATAGTTATGGTAGCACACTATTCTTAGCATGGTCTCTCTAGGCAGGACTGAAGGTGCATTGAACACGTTGACTACGGCGTGGGCTGTCCCATGGAAAAAAGTGCCAATCCTTACATAGTTGCTATATGATTGTAATATCTCTCATTTGTAAAGGGGACTTTTCATTTTTACAAGAGTGAAACTCTACCCATTTTGAAAGAAGACTGATACTTTGAGCTCAGATTGTAATTTCATTTCATTTTATCTGAATGAGAAAACAAGTCATTTGTAGACTTTGTGCTACTTTAGGAAATTGTTCTTATGTCTGTTTCCTAGAAGCATTCTTATTTATTTAATTTGATAAGCAAAATTAGTGAAGGTAAAAAGGGAGGTGTCCTGAAGCCAACTGCGAGAAGACATTGTGCTTTCACAATTATTTTCAGCGTGTGTTTTTCCTTTTCCTTTTGTGTTGAGGATTATGGTATGACTTTGTGCCCCCATTATCCTTTGTGTTATACTCTTTGGGTAGTTGAGGTGGAAACTTTGTGTTCTATTTCATCCTGTTGGTTACTGGGCCCTTTGTCACTAGTTACTTTCACTACCTAAAAGAAACTCCTGTTGTTTCCTGCAAGAACACTTTTGAAAGAAGAGAAGTGCCTTCAGTGTTTTCACCAAGATTTTCTCCTTTGTCTATGAGCATCATCTCTGAAAGAAGAGATATGGATGGTTTATTCTACCCCCATGTGTTATTTTTTTCTTATTTATATTGTATATAGCTCCTACGTATCCATAGGGAACCTCCCCTTGATGAGAGGAGAGATTAGTCCCCTGTTGATGTGGTAAACCTACACAACTAGCTTACCAATCTTTCTATTGTGGTTGATCAGACCTATTTTTTTTATCAGTATGCTGATTGACAAAATATTCACCCAACACTATGCATATACAAAAATTTTGAATGGGATGAACAATGTCAAAGGGATTTTGATGTAATCAAATAATATCTAACTAATCCACCAATTATTATGTCACTTATTCCTAATATGCCTTTGCTACTATAAATATCTTCCACCAAACACATTTTGGGTAACATGTTATCAAAATATTATGAGAGCATAAAGAAAGAGATATTTATTACCTCAATCACACATTGGTTGATTATGAAAAGAACTAAAACTCAATGGAAAAGTTATGCTTAGTTATTGTGTTTGCCACACATAAACTTAGACATGTTACATGTTTAATAATGAGACATGTGTTATTTTAAACTTTAATCCTTTAAGTTACATCATGTTTAAGTTGTATATGTCTAGATGCATAGCTAAGTGGATCATCCTACATATGGATTTTTATATTAAGTTTATACTACAAAAATTGGTAAAAGAGCAAGTCATCACCGACTAGTTTGTTGTGGATCCCTTATTAGACCATACTGCTATGAATGACATTTTTTGAGATGAGTTTGTTATGTGTACCAATGTGAATAAAATATGGACCATGTACTTTTATTAGTTTCACATTTCCTTAGTTATCAGGTTTGGCATTGTATTAATGACACCTTAGGGTCAAACTATTCCACCACATATCATTTGAGCTTTTTATGTACAAATTACATAGATGAATATGAGGATTTGATGCTAAAATTATATTTTATGCATGATTTATAGATAAAATTTTATGGTGATTCTCATTTATCTATCAACCAAGTGATTCTCAATTTAACACATGCACCATCTCAAGAATTACAATTTATTATTTCTTCTAGGTTATTTTGATTTAGGGATTTGATATAGTGGGCAAAATTATCCTCCATCATTATAAGGTCACGAGTTCAATATTACTTATATTAAAAAATTTACCAAATGGGTTGAAGCATTTCCTTTAGAATCTACCACAGGTGAAGACAGTTGTAGATTTCTAATGATTTGCATCATTTATACATTTGACCTTTTGTCTTCTATTATTATGGACAATGGTTCATTTTTCAAGAATAAGATGATTTTATAACTAAAATATGCACAAGGGTAATTAAACTAAAACTTACAAAAAATTAATTAAACTAATGCACAATAAGCTAAAATGAATGCACAAGGGAGATCTAAGATCATGAATTCTAAACAACAATAATATGTACCCTAGTGGCTAAAATAGGAACAAACAAAACAATAAAAATAACTGAAACAAGCAAGAATAATGAAATGATGAAGGCTAGGATATGACACACCTAATTTATGTTTTGAATTTCTAAATATAGATCTTGGTTTTGCAGGTGACTATGTTACTTGTGAAAAAATATGGATGTTAATTATATATGGTCAAAACCAACACTAAAACATATTTGTACAGGTTATATTTGGCATGTCACTAAATCCATACCACTTATTTCCATCAAATATGTTCCTAGATGCCTAATACATCCTCTACTTTATTTTAGGTTCTCGGTTTTTATAGGCAAGTGTGTTGTTAGATATCAAGTAAGGTCAAGTGGCCTATTATCACATTGGATTTTCACCCCTTGAAAGAGTGGTTTCAAGGCTCCTCCCTGCAACAGATATAATGGGATCACTTTGAGGTCGTGGGTCACCTATGATTGGAGTAAACCTCCAGATAGGGTTGGTTCCCCTAATGGATCACCTAAGATAACACTAACACTATTAGACTTTCAAGGGAAAGGGAGAGAGAGAAAAACAAAGCTTGAATTGAACCTAAGACAAAAAAATGTGATATACTAGAATATTATGATGTCCTCTACTTGCTTAGGGTTACACAATGAAGGTAAAAGAGCTAATAACATACACAACTCACAATCTTATAACTCTTATGCATAAGTCTTTTTTAGGGAGGTAGGGAGCTCATGATAGCACTTAGAGGGGTTAGAAAATGGTCTTATAGGGGCTCAAATGGTGGAAACCATAGCTAAACACTACATGAACTTAATATCACATAACTTAAAAACTGCAAATGAGTATTCTCCTATATAAAGATGAGGGAATTGGACAACAAATCAAGGATAAATTAGCTTCTTCACATGATAAGATCAACAATCCCATGAATTAACATAAGATACAGGCATATTAGAAGGTAAAATCAATTCTAGTATTCACTCAAAGGAATAACATTTGGCATAAAAAGCCTTTGTAGGGGTAGAGTTTCATTACAATTAGTAGAGAGATCATGGATGGACAAATTTTTGAAGCATTTATATGCTTATAAGAGTACCCTTTTATGGTTATAATTTTCCTGCTTAAATAGGTAGAGTCTAGATCTTAGGGGACTTACTCATTTTTACCCACTACCTTGGGTAGTTACAACATTGAATCATGACTAGGGAGGTGGCTTGAGATATTAGGAATTTCCTAGGGATTGTTATGGCCACCTTGTATAGCTACCTGCTATGCCTATTTAGTATTATAGCTTATCTTGTGATGACTAGGGCCAAATTCCACCATCTTTCCACTCATTTTGTGAGTTGGAACAGAGTTATGCCATGATTTTCACATCAAGCCACTATGTGATTGATCCTATGAATTAATGTAGTTATATAGTCTACTCATGAATTCAATAGTTAAACAGGTGAAATAGGATGTCAAATTAGTCTTGGCTAGTATTAGCATAAATTTTAACAAACTCCTCAATGGTAGGTTCTAGCTATGTGTTGACATTAGGTTCATCCTAGGCTTTCTTACTTTTGAAAGTATATTCCCCCTTGGGCCCATCTAACTATCCTCTTTCTATTTTTGGGGTCAATTCCCCTATGATTACTACCACATGGCACCACTTCATTGACTTGTAAATCCTATTATTTCAATCTTCATTTGTCAGTCTAGGAAAATCTTGGGTTGGTTGGTACCCATGTGTCCTCTTTAAATTGGGTTATAAAGCCTCAGGCTCTACCCGGTCCATATGACTGCTTGTGGTTAGTTCTTGACCCCTTTTACATGGCTCCTTCTTGCTCTTTTATTGCTTAACTAAGGCTTCAAATAGATGTTAATTGTTTTCTCTATGGTGAAGCAAGATTTTACCACATGGCATCATCCTACTCATGCACTTCTCTAACACACTATTGGGATTATACAAACCACCTCAAGGCTACAGAGCAATGAGATTTCACCACATGGTGTCATCTCATTAACCCACTAGCTCGCACGGTTTTGAACTTGTATAAATGGTTCCTAGTTGTTGGATCACTAGTATATTAACATGTGGCCCTTGAAGAAGATAGAAAACCTTCACAACTTTTGCTTGTTGATCCTTCATGAAAAAAGTGTGACACAATTCTCAGTCTTTAAAACTTTTGTAAACTTTCAGTTGTGCAAAATTTCAAACTACATTTTTGTTGAAAAGTGAAAAGGTATAGATTTTGTCCTTGGTAGTCACTTGGGTTTGTCATGTAGTCAAAAATGCAAAGGGTTAGGTATGTGTCAAATTTCTAAGGGACCTAATGGTTCACATGTGTGGATAAAGTCAAAAGGTGATTGTAACACCTTTTAGACTTTGATGTGTACATGGAATAAAAAGATAAGAGTTTATTGTTGTTGATTGTCCTCACATGTGGAGTGGGAGATAATATTTATGGTCACATGGAGGTGGCTTGGATCTTGTCTTAAGTGTATGGTCCACTTTTTTAACCCTTACACATGAAAATAGACATTTTACTATTGATCACTAGTTCCCACATGGAATGTGGCTAATTTGTTGGGCCCTATGATGTTACTCTCTCTCTTCTCTCTCTTATTGTAAATATTATTCAAGCATGTCATTTTATTTGTATTTTATCATCCTATTAGAGGATCCATGAAAGCTTGTGCTTGCATGCTTAGAGGTTGGATCTTGGAGGCATTATTATGCTTGGTTCAAAACTTGAATGCTTCAAGTGTAACCATTTAATTTTTGGTTGATAATACTAAAGGAGTTGTTGGAGGAGATATTATAGAAGAGAGTTGATGTTGATTAATATGAAGTTTGAAGCTTCTATTTTTCCATGGTTTTTTCCCTTACTTGTTTACAAGGGTTTTTCATGTAATATATGTGTAATGTATTACCTCTTTGTAAATATGTTAAGTCTTTTCTCCTTTTAAATCATTCACATCAAAACATGTGAAGACCAAAACCTTAAAGCATGAAGGCTTGATTCCTATCTTAACTTAGAATTTTATATCAATCCTGAGGCCCTAAACTAAATTGGATATTGCTCTTCCATGGTGACCAAAAATGGTCAACATATTGGTGACTATTATGGGTTACTTTCTTGATAAGAAGGAACCTAATATCTTGTGAAGCAATTCATTGGCCATGGAGTCATAGAAGCATCCAAAACTTCTCATATTCTAAAAATACAACCTGGTTGTAACCCACTTGGACCACTACTAAATAAATTGAATTAAGATTTACCTTTAACAAAAGGGAAAGAAAAGAACAAGAAAAAATGTGCAAAATCACTTAGGGAAAGGAAAATGAATAAACTATTGTATAGTGGCATTTAGAGGAAATAAAAATAGCTAAACTACTATGTAAAAAACTCTAAAAACCTTTAAGATTAGAACTTGAGATAGATCCCATTAAATGGAATAGCCAGTTCTTCTCCACCTAGTTTTGAGAGTTGAAAGGCATTGGCATGTTTATAACTAGTTATGATATAAGGATCACTCCATTAGGAATCAAACTTTTTTTGCCTCCTAGGTTTGACTCTATCTTCATCCCATTTAAGAATATCTCCCTCATTGAATGTCTTTGGAACTACCCTTTTTTTTAAATATCTCTTCACTTGAGCTTGATTAAGCTCCATTATATGCATATCTTGGTCTTTAACCTCTTCCAATTCCATCAACTCTATAAATTTTATTTCCATGGCACTTTCTTCCATCATTTCTGGTCGGTTGATGAGTTATAGAGCTAGTAAGTCAAGAGATATAGGCAGCCTTACCTCTCTACCATAAACAAGCATGTAAGGGGAATTATCAATATCTCTTTTAAGAGTTATTATATTATCTCATAAGGTTGTTCTTAGTTATTTATGCCATGTTCTTTGGTTCTCTTCCATGGTTTTCTTTATAATTTTGATAATATTCTTATTAGTGGAATCTACTAAGACATTCCCTTGAAGGTAGTTGTTAGAAGATGTACTCAAAAGTATGTCATTCTTGACATTCCACACACTTATCCTAGTTCTAACAAAGGCCAATTCATTATTAGAGATGATTATAGAAGGGACTCCAAACCTCATGACCAACTCTCATAGAAGTCCAATACATTAGTTTCATTTATTTCCCTTAGAGCCACTATTTCTATCCATATTGTAAAGTAACCATTAGCTATTAAGACCCACTTATGCCTTACCCTAGGAGGTGGGTTAATCATTCCTATGAAATTTAAATCCCACTACATGAAGGGTTGTTCTATTTGGATAGGGTAGAAGGGAAGAGTCGTTAACCTCTATTTACCTATGAAAGACATTTTTTTTAATTCTTAATCCATGCACATGCATCTCTAAAATCATTAGGTTAATATTATCCTACCCTCATTATCTTCAAAGTTATAGTTCATGGATTAAAATTTCCACCTGATGGACCATCATGAAATTCTACTATAATCCTAACAATCTAATTTATTTCAACACATCTCAAAATAACACCATTGATATCCTTCCTAAACAAGATGTCATCCATAAGAACATAAGGAATAGATTTAATTATAAAGTACCTCTTCTTAGCTTTTCCCAAACCTAGAGGTAACTCACATGTTTGGAGGAAGCTAACCATATCTTGGGTCCAACTAGTAGACAATGAAGGTGCAGTTGAATATTGGCCATCTTGGAGTACTAGGACAACATTCTTAGCATCTTGAAAATATGAATCTAGTTGCTCACACAAACCTCTACCTCTTACTAGCTTCATGACCTTGATGTCTACATTATACTCCATTAATTTTTTAATACATGCTGCCCTTTTCTCATTCAAATCTTTTCTTCATAGGAAATCCTTAACACTTGGATGTGAAACCAGTAAATGCACCTTGTTGTTATAATCCAAATGCCTAAACTTCTTGACACTTATTATAACAATCAATACTTTCTTCTATACAAATGAATATTTTAATTCATAACCTTCCAAGCCCTAGCTAAAGAGAGTTATCGACTACTTCATACCTTCATAATTTTGTTGTACTAAGATAGTTGAGATAGTGTCCATAATTCCAAAGGTATATAAAGTGAATTCCTTTGTGAAAACATGATTTATGAGGGTAGGATCTTGTGTTATGGCTTGTTTAATTGATTCAAAGCTACCCCTCCCTTCTTTATACTAGCAGAAGATCTAATTTTTCTTTAACATAGCAGTTAGAGACTTTGTAAGACTGCCAAAGTCAGGGATAAACCTCCTAAAAAAATTGATCCCTCTTAAGAAGGTTTACAACCCCTTCTCATGACTAGGCAAGGACACTACTGAAATGACACTTACCCTCTCATGATCAATTACAATCCCTCTTTTGGACATAATATGGCCTAGGAACTTACCTTCATTGACTAAAAATATGCATTTCCTGGGGTTAAGTGAGACTTCAAATTGTCTACATCTATCGAATAATTATGTAAGATGAGATAAATAATCATCAACGTGATTAAAATATAGTTTAATATCATCAAGATAGATAAGTATTGTATTAAGGAACTTTATAAATGCAAATAAGCTAACAAATTAAATGAAATCTTAATCTAAACTAACTCAACCTATGATAGAGTTACAAATGAAAGAAACAAAACAAAATTATACCTTAACACAAAAATAAGCTTCCTCCATTGTGATGTGAATTCGATTTGCTCTCTTTGAATTATGGTTACTCACTCTTCCAATACAAGGGAAAATGGGTAGTGTTGTGGTATGTAAACTCTTATAATCTCAGCATGATAAACCTGTAATGAAGAAGCTTATCTAAATTGGAGGAAGAGCCTCAAATTTATAGAATTTGTAAATAGATGTGAACTATCTATCTTGATATGGAGATCAAAGGCTGAGAATAAAAGGTAATTTTTTATTCATAATGGGAATTTGAGAATAAAAGGTAATTTTTTATTCATAATGGGAATTTTGAATTAAAAATTAGAGTGGAGAACATGTAAGACTCACAAATGAATATAAAATTCATTTAGAGTAAGATATGATATAAAATTAACAAGTGGATGTGAGGTGGATTATTAAATTGGAAAAAATAAAATAATGGAAGATAATGGGATTAAAGGTGGATTATTAAATTAGATCATGGAAGACAATGGGAATAAATGTGGATTATTAAATCAGATCATGGAAGATAATGGGAATAAAGATGGATTATTAAATTGGATTATGAAAGACAATATGATTATTAAATTGGAATGGTGGACAATAGGATTATTAAATTAGATCATGGAAGATAATGGGAATAAAAGTGGATTATTAAATCAGAATCATGGGAGACAGGTGAAGCCTTAAGGCATGTGAGGACAATTCTAATTTTTTAGATTTATATGAATTTCTAAAATATATGGAATGTTTAACTAGAGAAAGATTAGTTAATTAACTTTAGATTAATTGAGGGATAATAAATAGTGAAAAGTGATTAGAAAATATGAAGGATGATTAGAGAGTATTAGAGATGATTAGGTATTTAGTGAAAAGAAGGTTAAAATAAACACAAATTGTTTGATTTAAAGTGTCTACATTTTTTCCCTCTTTGAGAAATCATTGTGAGACATTATCGAAGTAATGATTTTTCAAAGAATGAAAAAGTCAATGAAAATGTGAGAAAAAATAAAAAATAGATAAAGAAATAATGGATGTTATGATTTTATCATTTCTAACTGATAGGTGAAGGAGTTTGGATAGAAGAATAAGATAATGTTTAAATAAAATGAGGGACCCATGATGATTCCCCATCAAGTGCCCATGCAGTAAAGTGGAGGAAAACTCAAAATGATGTAGGAGAAAAAATGATAAAGTGGTGATAATGAAGGTCATCAATAAATTGAAGCACTAGAAATTGATATTATACTTGAAAGATTAAAGTTGGTGTAAAATGATTTTCCCCTAGCTAAAAACTAGATAATAGATAGGAAAAATAATATTTCTTTCTTGCAAGTTGCACACTTGGATGGTGCTTAAGACTCAGGGGTCACATGAATAGAGATGGGAATGATATATCTTGGTAAGTTACGGGCTTGAAAACAAAAAATATAGATTTTCTAATTTGAGAGGAAGATTTTACAAAATTGATAGTTGTAAGCATTTGATAAATATTGATAGCATTTCAATTAATTGGGGCCTAAAAATGTGGATAAAATGGTTGTAAAATACAAAAATGATGGGTTGGAGGGAAAATATTGAAATGGGAGGGGATAGGCTATAGAGAGAGGATGAATTGAAAAGTTTGAATTGAAGGCATGGATGGATATTATATGGATGGTTAGACAGCTACCTTGTGTTTTTTTTGCCTTGCTTTAGAATTCCAACATGAATAGGTGAGTAAGAGTTCAGCAAACTAAGTTTTAATTTAGCATAAAACAATAATCACCAATGATATGAAATAACTATGATGAATATCTGTGTTTAATGCATAAGGATTGAAAAGATTGTAATTTGTGCAAAATAGAGTGCATCATGAAATGGAAAAATCATAATTACACTATAGTGTAATACAAAAAATAATTTTGACTCAAAAAATGATAAAAAGAAAGAAAAATAAACATGTGGAAGAATATGAATGCAAACAAAAAGAAAAGGTTACACATAAAAATGATGAGTGAAAGATAAAAGAAGTAAATGACAAGACACATGACAAGACAATCAAGAGTAATAAAATTTAATGAAGACAAGTTAAGCATAATCACAAAAAAACATAGGTGAAAAAAAAAACTAAATCAATCGACACCTAAAAAGGAGGAAAATGACATGACTAACATCCTAGGCAAAGGTTAAGACTTTTGGTAGCCAACATATATGATAAGATTAAATGATAGATACAAAAGCCCTGAGATAACCATGTGGTTTGGGACAAAAATGAGAACAAGTGAAACCACATTTGGGATGGATGGAGGTGATGGAGATAGTGGTCAAACTAACCTCAAGGGCCCCATATGCCTGAGCACTACCTACATAGTCTAAACACTCTTACTATTAAAAACGGTGTGAATGCTCATGATAATTGGGATAGAATTTAGGCAACATGTAATTCTCCTAAAAAGGTGGAGAATAAAAAGTAATGAGGGAATGATAAGAAGAAATAGATATAGGGAGGGAAGATGGAAATGTACTCCCAAAATAATGAGAGCATAGACAATAATAATACTTACAAAAGGGTGAGAGACTTATGGAAAGAGAAGAAGAGATAGGATAGGAGTGGGAGAAAAGATGAGTTGTCACCTATTTAGTGATGAGATAATCATAGTTTCTACATCATCTAATGCAAGAGAGATAATAGATGAGTTGGCACTGATATAGTGATAGAGACAATCACAATGTCCACCTCATCTAAGGTAAGAGAGATAATAGATGATTGGACACTCATAAAGTGATGGATATAGTCATAATGTCAACTTCATCTAAGGTAAGAGAGAGATAATAGATGAGTGGTCACTCATATAGTGACATATACAGTCATGGTGCCCACTACATCTAGGGGCATAATAGGATGTGCTATGAAAAAGGAATATAAGGGCACCAATAGTTGAAGGGGAGACAAGACTAACCCAAAGATTGTATGAACTCAAATAAGAAGAATTAGGTTATGGAGAGTAATACAAAGGTAAATTTGAGCAAGAAACCTTAGGGTGAGGCTGTACAACTAGTCATATAATGCGAAAAAGGGTGGAAAATGGTTTTGAGGTGAAGGGAGTAGTTTGAGAGGGACACGACATAGAAAGAGTACCCATGCATAACATGTAAAGACATTGAAGGAAGAAATGGATGTACTTTAGTAGTGCAATGATAATATTTTTTTCATTAAATCAAGAGAGTGGAAGGTATGAGGAAACATGCATGGATATGCATGTAGGAGAAGTACAAACTGGTCACTGCACTCTAATTAGTGATGAGCTTGAGTGGTAATGGATGAATGTGAGGGATAGATAACAATGGATGATGCTAAGGCTAAAAAGGAGATGGATGAAAGAGGATTGATAATATAGTGAGGTCACAGATAAATATGATGATTAATATGGATAATGGTGTAAAAATCTAGACATGGAAAAGGAGGAAAAAAAGTACCATGAATCATGAGTAATATCACCAAGTGAAATCATGGAGGACAATAAAAATGAAATGAAATAGAGAAATGAGAAGAAAAATAAAAGGTAGAAGATGGGGGTGAGAGGATTATGCTAAAAATAACATATTGAGGAATTGAAAAGGAAGTGAGAGAAGGTTTAGCAAACATGAATGGGAATGGGATGGTGAGAAATATTGTAGGCAATGAAAGGAGTGAAAAGAGGTCTAAAAGAGACCAAGGAGAAAATAGTTTCCTAATGAAAATGAAAAATAAGGAAACACATGGAAGGAAGGGGAATGGAAGGAAAGAGGATTGGAACAAGGACATAAAAAGTATGATGCGAGAGTGAAGAAGTAGGTGGTATCATGACCAACTAAGCATGGATACGAGAAATGATGATAGGCAAGGAGATGAATAGTGGCGCAAAATAGATGGTGGTGTTAGAGATGAGAATGGGATGGAAGATGTGAAATGGGTTAAGAAAAATGTGGGGAAGCATAGGATGGGAGGAAAATAAGGTTAAGAGATAGCGTAGGTCTCAATCATCTTGTTATAAGAGATTTTTAGGTTGAATGGGTGATTAGCAGAGATTGACAAGTTAAAAAGTGGTGAGGTGGTGAAGAAATAGTGGATAGAAAATGAAAAAAGGATGATAGGAGAGTGAAGAAGCAAAGTAATATGAAAAAAAAATAAAAGGGAATGAGATGAAAATAAGAGATGAAGATAAGGGATGAAAATAACAAAAAAAGGAATGACCAAGTAAGAGGGTTGACAAGGATACAAATCACAAAGACACACACAAATGCAAAAGACAGGTGTGGCATACAAAGATGGAAAGAGGAAGAGGGGAAAGAAAAGTGAAAAGGCTTGCATAGATAAGAAGAAAATTGCAATTATGGAAGGCTTCTCAAAGTATAAATACCAAATTGAAATCTAGTTATGAAAAAAATAGGATGAAAAAGGTGGAAAGGATGAAAATAAACTAAAAAAAGAAGAATAGAAAATGGAAAAGGTATGAAGAATGGAAAATTTTGGTAGTACATGTAAGAAGAAAAGATGGATGTAGAAGACAAGGGGGAACACAAGAGAAGAAGAAGAAGAAAATATGCACAAATGGGGGCTAGAAAAAATAGAAAGAATGCAAGATGCAAAAGATGAGAAAGATGAAAACAAGAACTGAGAATTGGAATAAAAATGGCTTATAAGCAACATAAGAGAAGTAAGAAGGTGGTAGAAGAGATAGGTATGGAAATGGAGGAAGAGAAGTTAGGTGAAAAAGGAAGATAAAATAAGGAGGTGTGGTTGAACTAACCTTAGTAACTGAGTGCTACCTACATAGTCTGAAAAGACCTCAAGCCAATGTAGTTCTCCCAAAAATGGGAGGAAAAACAAAGAAGTATTAGATGATGTTAAAATATAAGGATGCTAATAAAAATTCAAAACTTCCCTGATGTAGGATGCCTTAATCAAGAGGGCATTGTTAGCAATGAAAATTAGTGAGAAGAAAATATGAATAATGGGGACGATAATTATTTTTTAGTGGTCGAGCTACCCTTAAGTAGTGCCTACATAGTCCATGGACATCAGGCCAATGTAATTCAACACATATGGGAAGCGATGAGAAAATGAGTTGATGCATTCAGCATTAAGATTGACCCATAAATGTTATTAATCCACTTAAGCTTATGATTTCACATTGTGATTAGTTGCCATAATAGATTAATTTTCCCCTAAGCAATGATATATGAAAAGAATGGACTAGGAATGGTATCTCCCAAGATAGTCTACATGCTTTGAGGTGCCCCATGAATTAGGGTTCATAGGACTAGATGTGGGAATGATATATCCCATTAAAAAGCTACAAGATCAACTCAATTGATTAATTTAATGACTAATTGAGTGAGTGAGTGAGTGAGTGAGTGAGTGAGTGAGTGAGTGAGTGAGTGAGTGAGTGATGGAGAAAAGATGGATATTATGATTTAGTCAGTTCCAATCAATAGGGGTAGGAGATTGAATGAAAATAGTAAGAAATGATTGTGGATGATTGATGTGTAAATATAAAAAAAGAAGTTAATTAATGATATGGATTAATGATGATTAATAAAAACATGGATTAGATATGGATGGGTGTAATAGTGAGGTAATAATGCAATTAATGGTGCAACAAATTTGGTTTTCACTATGACACTTTCCCAAAGCGCTAGTAAACTAGTTTTCACTCGTGGATGAATTTTTGTTGTTTTTTTCTCTTTTTCTTTTTTTTTTTCTTTTTTATTTTGTTAAAAAAAAAATTGTATTTTTTTTTTAGATGTTTGAATCACATGCCCTCTACAAAGATGGATTTTACTAGAGAATTATTATACAAACTCGACATTAGAGACCAAAAATTGATGATATACCATGTATCTCTATGTTTTTAAGAGAATGTTATGGAAAATGATTATATATGTGATAACAAAAATATATCAAATGGATGTAATATTATGGATATGCATGAAAAATTTTGGATGTGCTAAAAGTTATTTTTTAGGTGGTGACCCAATTATTTTGTTTACACAACATATGACTTTCAATTTGCAGCAAATAAATGAAAGGGGGAATAGGATAAGGATGAAATGGTGAAGATGAAAACTAAAAAACAAAATTTTGCATATAAAAGGAAGGTGACCTAATCCTTAAGAACAAAGGTAAAAAATGTTCTTCTTACTAAACTCATAAAATACTAACTTTATTAACTATGTCTAGAGAGAACTAGCCCTAACAAAATTGGTAAATGGGATAAAGTTACCATTTTTAGAATAGACATATAGACAAGCTTATTGAATAAATTTATCTTTGGACACATTTTTATTTAATATTAAATACATTTCTTTGTGACCCCCTACATGTAGTCTCATGTGACTAGGAAGACACATGGGCTCATCACCAAATACTATAGAAGGTGAGTAAGGGCATCTCTCCCCAATGCTAATCCCACTCAATCAGTGAGATGCAAGGGATCAACACCAAAGATCAGTGAAGGGCGAGAGATGTGGAATTTAAATTTGATGTTGCATAAGCTCTAGATAATGGTGTCATTTTATTTGGAAGGAATTTACCCCCAAGTCTTGGCCCAATGTAACTAAGAAGATGTAATGGCTTATCACCTAAGACCAATATATGCAAGTAAAGTTACTATTTTTGTTTTGTAGCATGCTAATATTTTCTACGTAGAGGGAACTATAAGAGAAGACTTTGTCATGGACAAGATTTTAGACTAAATTGTAGGCTCGTATTTTCTAAGTCTTGTAAGAAGATGTAGGGAAAAGATATGTACTATGCTCATAAGAATAAGTGCATGAACCAATGTAATGTTAATTTTGAGAATGTTTTCCATGGGATAATAGGGTGATATAAAAATTGAATTTATATGATAAGTTACATTTTAAAAGTTTATGTTATGTAAACTAAAAACTAAATTGTCACCAAACATGGCATCTAATATGGAAAACAAAATGTAAATGATGGAAAATGGAATGCAATGAGGGCAATGTGAAATGTAATTGTAAATGGGTTGCCCCTAAATGTCAAGGTACTTGTAGACAATAAGTTATTTTGTTTTTTATTTTTTATTTTTGATTTTATAATTTTTATTTTTATTTAAATTTTATTTTTTTATTTTATTTAGGGAAGGCTTTATCAACATTTGAACCCAATGAAGAGTCATGAGATGTATAATTTTGATGTTTTGTGTTTTGGTTTTTTTAAATAATTTTTTGGATTTATTGGCATCTGAACCCAATGGAGAGTCATGAAATGCAATATATTTTTTGTTTTGTTTTATTTTTTTAAAAGTTTGATGTTTTGTGTTTTTTTTAATTTTTCACATCTCAATTATAAAAGGGTTTGAGATTCATGATGTTGACTCCTATTGATCATTTATATATGCACTCCATAAATATCTTTAGTAATTTCTTTGATTTCTAAGTTTGATTCTTCTAAATTTACCAAGATACCATCATAGTCTCTACTATAGAGGGTGCTGCAAGATAGGGTGAAGTAGAAGGTGTGTTGGATGAAGGATGCATGTTGAGTGCATAAAACATTTGGAGGGATGAAATTATAGTGGGGATAAGTATAGGTTTCATGATGTGAAAGGTGATTGGGACCAACAAATCATGTATAACAAGACTAGGGGTTACCACAAGTTGGATGATTTAGGGATTCATTTTTGGATCAATGGTGTCTTCAATATGTGATAGAGATTTATCTTACAACTATGTTGATGCAGGGGGTAGATTAATTTTTTCATCCATTGGTGTCTTAGAAAGCTTTTCAACAAAGATTTATTCTTGATTGTTTTGATTGGGATGTAGATTTGGATTGTCCAATAATGCCTCAAAGAGGTTCTCACTAAGGGACTCATATATTTTATTTTTTGGATTTTGATTTGGAATGGAATTGCAAATTAGATTTGGATTATCTGATAGTGCCTCAAAAAGGTTTTCAGTAAAGGACAATGATTTTAGATTTGGATGGTAGGATTCATCTTGATCAAGGAATGCTTGTTGTTCCTCAAAATCTGTAGATGTTTCCTAGTACTCTTCTAACTAGAGGCTAGCTAGGAAGTCTATGATTATTTGATTATCATTATGGGAGGAAACTAATGGTAAGGCTATTGGTCCCAATCAATGGGTGTGGGAGATGGAATTATAATATGGGAGGAAAGATTGGTGGTATTGATGAAAGAAGTAACCTGATTAGGCTCAGGAAATAAATGTTGACATACGCCTAAGCTATGATTTTTGAGTGTGGATACACTTGGATCTACCACAATGTACTTTTGTCAATAAAATCTTGGATATAATGTTTTATTCTCATACAATAATTTATGGAATGGCCTTCTATTTTGTGATAATCACAATATTATTTATCTCTATACCACTCAAGTTTTGGGACATTTTCATCAAATTATTTGGTGTTTGCAAATACAACTAAGTTTGCAATGACCAATTTTCAAAATTCCACATCATAGGGTTGTCCCAAAGGAGTGAATTTGTGTTTGCAATTTTTTTCACTAAGCTAACCACTAGGCATGGTAATGTTATTGGGAGGTTGAGTTCTTTAGATTTGGTGTGGCTTTGGAGATGAAGTGATACTATATGGTTGGGATGCTACGATTGGA
This sequence comes from Torreya grandis, assembly GCA_037957365.1. Classification (NCBI taxonomy): domain Eukaryota; kingdom Viridiplantae; phylum Streptophyta; class Pinopsida; order Cupressales; family Taxaceae; genus Torreya; species Torreya grandis. The sequence continues at coordinate 11,029,942 of JARHVA010000014.1, read as the reverse complement.
TTCCCTTTGCTAGTGTGATAAGCGATGTTAGAAACAAGGCTATGACTAGTGGATGGGATACTTGGTTGACTTTTAAAAATAAGGTTACTAGTAGTAGGGTGATGTGGAATGGTTTGGGTTTAAAATTTAGGAGGAAACTTGTCTCCTAGACTTAAAACATGTAGCAAAACCTCATTTTTATTTTCTTTCATGTATTCAATGATTCGAGAATGTGGACTATAGGGTGGAATGTTGATGTATTGATCTATGTTAAAGGATGGACTTGTTGGGTTTGTTGGATTGAAGGATCGATTTGAAAATTTTGTGATGAAGGTCAAAGTATCTAGATTAGGTGGACTTGTGAAGTTAGATGGATGTGTGGACAAATGTGGATTTGGTGTAGTTTGATTCAAGTTTAGGAATGAATTAAATGTATAACCAAATGGTTGATTTTTATGGATGGTAAAGGGTTAGTTTTGATGGGTGTTAAAATTAAAGGTTAGATTTGGATTAAGGTTTGTGTTTGGATTTGATTGGATTTAGAGTTAACTTATGAATGGGGTTTGGTTAAAGCATAAATTTGATTGATTGATGTTTGGATTGGATTTATTGATTGGTAAACTTGAATAACTATTCAAGTTTAGATTTGATTAGTTGATGTCTAGATATGATTGAATGATGGGTAAACTTGAATAACTATTCAAGTTTGGTTTCAATTGGTAGATGGGTAAACTTGAATAACTATTCAAGTTTGGATTCGATTGGCAGATGGGTAAACTTGAATAAGAATTCAAATTTGGATTCTATTGATAGATGATTAAACTTAAATAAATATTCAAATTTGGATTTGATTGATTGATTGGTGAGTTTGAATGCACATTCAAACTTGGATTTAGATTTATTGGATGATTGATTGGTAAATTTGAATAACTATTCAATTTTGGATTCGATTGGTTGATGTTTGGATTGATTTATTTATGGGTGAGGTTTAATTCACATTAAAACTTGGATTGGATTTATTAGATGATTGGTTTGATGTTGATTCAAATATGCATTTGAATCAAAATTGATTGGATTGAACACTAGGTTAAGACTAGGATTGTTTGGATTTGGATTTGTGACCGGATTGATCAAGGGATAGCTCCACAAAGCCATTTGTCTAGTGATAGGTGATATTGTTTACATGAAAGGCTTTGACTCAAAAAAGGATTAGAAAAAAAATAATTGATACTAGACTAAAAAAAGACCAAAGTGTCTGAAAAAATTGATTGATAACTAAATGCTTTTGAGTTTGATTGTAAGGTTTTTGGTAGATTTTTAATGACTCAAAAGAACTTTCTTTTCACACAATGATATTGTAGCACATGACAAACACAAATAAATGAAAAATAAATTCCTATGTTAAACAGTCAAGAAATTACACATAAAAGGTGAAAAAATAAAGATAAGGGTCGTGAACAACATTTGGGCCTTCTTATGTCACTTACTCATTTGTGCTCTCAATTATGGCCTAATATTTTAAAGCACTAACCATGGAGGATCCTATAATTTCCATGGCCCACTGAGTCCATTTTCAAGGGTGTGTGGAAGGTAACTTCTTAGTGCTAACTACTAATTGATGCACCAAAGTCAAATGGTAAAAGAGGATTTCTTAGGCTTAAAGTTTAAACAAGATTATCTAAGGGGAGTCCTCTGAGATACCTTTTAGTAAATTGAGGCCTAAAATTGTAGAATAAATAGACAAAGTAGATGCACACTATTGGGTCTTGTCCTAAAATGCCCAACATAAATGTAGGGGTTTTAGTGTGTTGACAATTGATAATATCTCATTCTGAGGTAACTATTGAAACCATGGGTATTAGAGCATAAAATCTCTTCACGTCATAATGGGTTTAAAATAGACATCCACTTAGGTAATTGAAATAGTTGGATCTTGATTTACATACCCTGTTGGTACAGGGGTTTGGCCTATTACATGGTGGTAAAATCTACAGTCAATAGAGCCACTAGAAAAATAAATAACAAGTGTTCATTTTTTATTTCCAAGTATCGTCACCAATATGACGCCAAGGAAAGAGCATATGTAAACACCACTTGGATAACATAAAAAATTATGAAATTCTTTTTGATTCTTGAGTAACGTCACCAATGTGACACCAAGGGAAGAGCATACATAATTCTACAATTACAAATAGAATGCTTAAAAAGAAATAATTAACTCCAAACCAAATGTGATTTAATTACTAAGAACTTGAAAAACTAGGTTGAAATTATTAATAGTAAAATAAAAGAAATTGGTTTTTTCTTAGCCCTTTTTGTGGATTCTCTTTGATAAGTATTTTGCAAACAATTTGTTAGAGAGAGTTTTTTTTGCTTACAGTGAAGAAAACCTACAACAAAGTAAGAACAAACCACAAAAACAAGATAAAATAACAAAAATCAATTGAAAACTACTTTTAAATGCAACTATGACAAATATGAGATAAATTAAGATGAGAGAAGGACCCACCAGGTGTGCCAAAATATATTAAGGAAATATAGAAATATAAATAAGCTAATAAATCAAATCAAATATTAATCTAAAATAAATCAACCTATGATATATCTATAAACAAAAGAAACAAAACAAAATTATACCTTAGCACAAAATGAAACTTCCTCTACTGTGATGTGAAATTAATTTACTCTCTTTGAATTATGGTTGCTCACTCTTCCAATACAACGGCAAATGGGCAACATTGTGGTAGTCAAACTCTTATAATCTTAGCATGATAAACCTGTAATGAATAAGCTTAGCTAAATTGGAGGAAGAACCTCCAATTTATAGAATGTGGAAATGGATATGAATCATCCATCTTGAGATGGAGATCAAGGGCTAAGACTAAAAGGTAATTTTTAATTCATAATGAGAACTTTGAATTAAAAATTAGAGTGGAGAACATGAAGAACTCACAAATAAATATAAAATTCATTTGGGAGGAAGATGTGATATAAAATTAGTGAGTGAATGTAAGGTAGATTATTCAATCAGAGAAAATTAGATCATGGAAGATAATAGGAATAAAGGTAGATTATTAAATCAGAGAAAATCATATCATGGAAGATAATGGGAATAAAGGTGGATTATTAAATCATATCATGGAAGACAATGGAAATAAAGGTGGATTATTAAATCAAATCATGGAAGACAATAAGAATAAAGGTGGGTTATTAAATTGGATTATGGAGGATAATATGATTATTAAATTGGAATGGTGGACAATAGGATTATTAAATTAGATCATGTAAGATAATAGGAATAAAGGTGAATTATTAAATCAGAATGGTGGGGGATCGGTGGAACCTTAGGGTATGTGAGGATAATTTTGATTTTTTAGATTTATGAAATTTATGGATTTCCAAAATCCGTGAAATTTTTAATTAGAAAAATATTAGTTAATTAACTTTGGATTAATTTAGGGATAATAAACAGTAAATTGTGAATAGTGATTAGTGATTAGGAAAAATTAAGGATGATTAGAGATGATTAAATATGATTAGGTATTTAGTGAAAAGAAGGTTAAAATTGACATGAAGTGTCTGATTTTATGTTTACAAGTACAATATCATTGATTAATCCTTGAAATGTTATGTTCATGGCTCTTTGAAAAGTTTCTCCTACATTAGACAAACCAAAAGGCATGTTTTTGTAAGCATAAGTTCCCCATTTGGTAGTGAAGGTTTTCTTAAACTAATCTTCTTCTTGAACCAATATCTGATTGTAACTAGAATATCCATCAAGGAGTGAAAACCATTTTGAACATATCACCATTTGTAATATTTGTTCTATGAATGGTAATGTGTAATGGTCTTTCAAATAAGCCTTGTTTAGACCCTTAAAGTCTACACACAGCCTTATCTCTCCATTATTATTTCTAATAGGTACTAAGTTTTCTACCCAAATTGAGTGTTTGATAGGAAAGATTATGCTGGCCTCTATTAGCTTGTTCAACTCTTTCTTCATGAGAGGCTCTATCTTTAAGTTTATAAGCCTTTGTTTCTACCTAAAAGGTTTGGAATTGGGTCAAATTCAATTATGTGTTGGGCTGAATCAAGATTAAATCCCTTAAGATCAGCATACCCCCAAGCAAAAACATCTTCAAACTCTTGGCAAAGACTAACAAATGCATGTTTTTCATTGAGAGTACATACCTTGACAACTCTGAGAAACTTGTCTTTGTCAATGGTGGTTTGATCATAGAATTCACTCTTAACTAACATTTTTAATTTATCCCCTTTAATTTGATCACCAGTATCAAATATATACTCAAGAGTGACTAAACCCTTTGGTAGCTTATTTGACTTTAAATAGATAATTTTCTCTTGACATCAATATTGTAGTTTGTCCTAATTTTTAGCTAAGAACTCGAGTTCTTCTTAAAATAAATTAATTATATGTTGGTCACTTATAATTATAAAAATTGGCATTATTTTTAGTTATAATAATCCTCATAAACATCTTGATATGTTGTTGTACTTCATCACTTTTGATATCATTAGGAACATCAAACTGTGCACTAATGGCAACTAGCCTATTAGCATGTTTATTCATATCTCTTGAGATGGATTAGATGTTGAATGATTCAAAGTCCTCTATGAGGTACCATACTCTATGTCTGTAATATTTTAACAATTAATTTTTGGTTACAATCAGCCCTCTTACCTGATTTGCCACCAACTCATTGTCATAAAAAACTTGCAATTATTTTATACCTCTCTTTCTAGCCCATCGAAGACCTTGCATGAGAACTTCATACTCAACTAAATTGTTGGTGCAACTAAACTAAAATCTCAGATGAGAATAATAATTTTTCTTCAAGGGAGACACCAACATGACACCTCCTCCTGATCCATGCCTACTTTTGGATCCATCAAAGTACATTTAACATACTCCATTATCATGATTATTAGTCTTCACAAGATTTAGAATGAAAGAATATTATTCATGTAATCAATAGGTACCTAAAATAGCTTATTCAATGAGCCTATAAGGATCAAACTCATGATGATCAATCCCCTGTTCATCAAGTAATAAATCAGGTGTGCCTTTAAAGTGTGTACTTGGCTCTTGTTCAACATGATGGTCTTCTTGGTTAAAGATTGTACAATTGGCATTTATGGCATTTGGCACATAAGGTTCAATATGGTTCCTAACAATTATCTCAGACCTAATGGTGACCTTAGTTCCATACTTAGTTATAAATATCATATGATACCAATTAGATGATAGGTATCCTTTAATATTGGCAGTAAAGTCTCTAGAAAGGAACAAAGCAAAGTACGAAGGGAGATCAATTAATAAAACATCTTGGGAAATGGAAAATTTAGGAAAATCATGCAAAGTGAGGTCAAAATCTTTATGACACCAAGATTATTAATGGTTATTCCATCCAACTATACTACTCCTTTAGAGAGTGGCTCATATTTCAAACCCAACCTGTCTGATATCTACTTTAGCATTACTGAGTTCCTAGCCCTTGAATCTATCATGAAATTATGGGCTAAATTATTTCCAATGATCAAAGAAACATAAAATGGTGGAGTATTCACACCTTTATTTTATTGATCTTCCTTTGGCTGAGGTGTATTAGTAAGTACTACTTTTGGTCATTCTTTTGATGACCCTTCTAAAAGACTAAGGCTAGACAAATTTGTTTGCAATAGGTCCTTTTATTCTAGAATGGATAAAGACTTCCACATGGATATATTCACATTAATTTTTATATATTATCAATAATATTTAATGGGGTAGTACTAACCTTTTTCTATACTTTAGTAGTGGTAGTACCTTCTTGCACTCGTCTTGATTGAGAATGGTTTTTGGGCTACTCTCAATTCCTTGAAGTTTACTTTTTCTAAATTCTTGCATATTTGGAGATGAATTAGGACCAATAACCTATTTTAATATTGGAAGAGATTATTTGGGACACTTACCAGCTGTTGATTCAATTTTTACAGCCCTTTTCTTGGATCTAGTATTGGTTGCCACACCTGAAAAAGAAGTTTGGTTCTACCCCTATAATTAATTCACTCCATAATACTCATCTCCTTGCTAATTTAGAAGCATAGTATCACATTGCACTAGCTCTTGAGAAGTCCATGATTATGTTTATACTTTAGTATGTGTCTCTTATTGTGGTGTTATGCTTCTTACCATCAATGCTTGGTTAAGGACACCATTAGGACAAGTTTGATTGTGGGGAAGATTATAGCAAAAACACCACTCATAGTCTTGTACCAAGTTATTTTGCAAGGGATAAAGGGCCTTAGATGTGTTGGAATTATAAGGATTTAAATCTTGATAAGTCTTTTCAAGAGTATTTTGGCCTTGGCTTTGAGGATTTACTTGATATGGTGGCTTATTTGGTTGATAAGGAGGCCTATTAGGTTGATAAGGATGATAAGGTGCTTGATAGGGTCTATAATTCTGATCCTAATACCTTTTGAGAGTAACCAATTCATTTCCAAAAGTATGAAGAAGGCTCTTAACCTCTTGTATATCATTTGATGGGCTAGGGGTAGCTTTATTTTGGCTTGGTGGTAACTCTGGGAATATTGGCATGGGAAGTCTTAGAGCAATATTTCTAGCTTTATTAGGCAATTTTCAACCTTAATTCCAATCTCATATGCACCTAGAAGAGTTATATCCCCCATATATTGGATTACAACAACTATATCACTGTTTAGGGCTATTAAATAATATAAAAAAGCATTTATAGGCATGGGCTTAACTAAATCTAGGATTCTATCCCAAGTTCTTCAAAACCTAAAATTTAAATCACTTATGAATTCTTGTCAATCTCTCTTAATAGTAGTCAGTTGTTCCACTAAGGACAGATGTTCATTTTTGTCTCCAAATTTATTGCATAAGCCTTCCCCTAGTTCATCCCATGAGTCGATAGAATTAGGTTGTAAGATTTTATACCATTAAAGGTCCTTGCCTTTGAATGAGGAAGCTAAAATCCTAATAGCAAGGTTTTCCAAAGTAATATGATGTATTAAATAAATATTAGAAATATCTTTGATGTGTTCCATATCTATTATTATATTCTCTCCAGCAAAATAGGGAATACTCTTGAGGGCTGTAATGGGTATATCATCATACTGGGAAAGGTTTAGTTGGCTTCCATAATTGAAAGGAATAAAGACCTAATTTCTAGGGAAATCCATGTAAGGAATTAGCCCTACCCTTGGTTGGGAAAATCTACCAAAAGGAGGCTTAGATTGAGCTTTTGAAGAAGGTTGTCTAAGATCTTTAGATCTTCTTATAAGAGACAAGGATGCTTTATTTATTCTTCTTTTGGAGGGTGTAGACAATTCAACAAACTAGAAAATACCTTTTGAAGAAGCAGTAATCTATTTTTGCATGAAAATATTTTGGGACTAGTCTACTAGAGATTAGAAATGTTTAGAGTCATCAGGTGACTATTTGATGTCTACAACACTGTAACTTGCTAAGAGTAGCACCAAATTCTTAGCTAAAACTCTTCTAACTCAATTTAATTGAGTAGGTCTCACTAGGCATGCCAAAAACCATTATCAAATTGGAGTTACACCCCGTGAAGGAGTGGTTTGAAGGTTGCTCCCTTCAATTGATAAAATGGGATCACTTTAAGGCTATGGGTTACCTACGATTAGAGTGAACCTGTAGAGAGGGCTAGTTCCCCTTATGGGTCACTTAAACTAACACTAACACTATTATGCTTGCAAAGAAAAGGGAGAGAAAGGAAAAAAATCTTGAATTGAACCTAAGATTTAAACAAAAGAGGTGATACACTAGAATATTATGATGTCCTCTACTCACTTAAGCATACACAATGAAGGTAAAAGAGCTAATAGCATACACAACTCACAATATTATAACTCTTTTACATAAGTGTTTTATAGGGAGGTAGGGATCTTGTGATAACACTTAGGAGGGTGAGAAAATGGCCTTATAGGGGATTAAATGTTGAAACTCCATAGCTAAACATATCATGAATTTAATATCACATAATCCACAACCTACAAATAAGTATTCTCATGTATAAAGGTGACGTAACTAGATAACAAATCAAGGAGAAATCAACTTCTTCACATGATGATATCAACAATCACATGAATTCACACAATATACAAGCATATGAGAAGGCAAAATTAACTCTATTATTCATTTAAAGGCATAACAATCAGCAGTGCAAGTCTCTACAAGGTTAGAATTTTGTTACAATCAGTAAAGAGATCATATATAAACAAATTTCTATAGCATTTATGTGCTTAGAAGAGTCCCCCCTTTGTAGTTATAATTTTCTTGTTTAAATAAGTATATTCTCGAGCTCATGTGCCTCACTCAGTCTTACCCACTACCCTGGGCAGTTGCATCATTCAATCATGATTATGGGGGTGGCTTGAGATAATGAGGATTTCCTCAATATTATTATGGCCACCTTATGTAATGATTTACCATGCCTATTTAGTATTGTAGCTTCTCTTATGATGACTAGGGCATAATTCCACCATCTTTCCACTCATTCTACGAGTTGGAGCTGAATTGCACCACGATTTTCATGTTGGTCCACTCTGCAATTGATCTTAAAACTCAATGCATTTAGATAGTTTGCTCATGAATTTAATAATTAAATGGGTGAAACGAGCCATCAAATTAGTTTTATTTAGTGTCAACATAGATGCCAACAAAATCCTCAATTATGGATTCTATCTACATGTTGACATTGGGTTCATCCTAAGCTTTCTTACTTATATAAGTATATTCCCTTTTGGGCCCTACCAGTTATCCTCTTTTTATTTGTGGGGTCAATTCCCCTATGATTACTACCACATAGCATCATTTCATTAGCTTAGAAACCCTATTGTGTCAGCGTACATTTGTTACTCCAAGAAAATATTGGGTTGATAAGTGCCCGTGTGTCCTCTTTTGATTTGGATATAAAGCCCCAAGCTTTGCCAAGTCCACATGACCCTACTTGTGGTTGTTTTTTGGCCCCTTCAACATGGCTCCTCACTCTTCTATTGCTTGATTGAGGTTTCAAATATATGTTGATCATTTTCTCTACGGTGAAGTGATATTTTGCATGTGGTATCATCCCACCCACCCCCTACTCTAACACACTATTGGGATTTCACAAACCACCTTAAGGCCATAGAGTAATGATTTTTTTCCACATGGAATCATCCCACTAACCCACTGGCTTGGAGGGTTTTGAACCTATATGAATGGTTTTGGGTCATCAGGGCATCGAGAGATGGACACATGGCACTGAGTGAAGATAGAAAACCTTCACAATTTTTTCTTATTGAACCTTCATGAAAAAAGCATGACATAATTCTTAGTCTTTAGAAATTTTATAAACTCTAAATCACACAAAAGTTCTGACTACCTTTTTACCAAAAAGTGTGAAGGTCGACCTCTTTTAAAATATGTTAAGTGTTTTCTCCTTTTAAATCATTCACATCAAAACATGAAAATATCAAAACCTTGAAGCATTAAGGCTTGATTCCTTTCTTGACTTAGCCTTTTTTATTGATCTTGAAGCCCCAAACTAAATTATACATTGCTCTTCCATGGTGACCAAAAATGGTCAACATGACCACTATGTAAAAGTGGAAGGTAAAATGCATTGAATTATCTCTCATTTGATCCTTAACCTAACCCCCAAAACTAGTAACAAGATAAGTGTGTGTAATGTTAGTTGATTCAAGTTATCCCTTGATGATGTGTAACTACAAATCTTGCATGCTTAGAATCATAGTCAATGTAGTTCTCTTGCATAAGTGATTGAAGTGTAATTAAGATAAAGGTTTCACCTTCTCTCCCTATAAAATATAATTCAACTACAAAAAATATCTAAAACCTTACTTTGGTACAAGATGATGATGGTATAAGACTTAAATATGGTGAAAGATCATTCTTGGATTAATGTGTAATCTCTGTGGTAAGTATAGTAATAGATTTGATCAATGTATGGCTTAAATTTGAATAGAGGAGTTACCCTTGTACTTCACTTTAATCTCACTTATCACTTGTACTTTGTAAATGACTAAGGATTGATTTGTATATAGGGCTATCTACGAGAAGATACATTATGGTTGACCATAGAAGAATACATTAAGAAAAATTCAAGGCATGGGAAATCAAACCAAGGCATAAGAACCCATAAAAAGGTAGGAGATGGATTCAGTGGGAGACTGAATCCATACAAGATTTTTTTGGTAGGTCGTTGAATCTGCTTGAGGAAAAATAAATACTTAGGATGAGATAAGCCTGATCAAAAAGTGGATAACTAGGACCTAGAGGGTGTTAATATATGAATAAGAGACTATCAAGATGCAATAAGGCCCTATAGAGTCTAGTGTGGGCTAAAATGTGTCCAAAAATAGCCAAATATACACAAATTGACTAAGCATGATAAAATAAAGATAAGACATGACGTAAAAAGGTATTGTATCAAAATTAGGTGTTTATAGATGGTTAATAATTTATTTACTAAGAATGAAATCCCACGTACATTTTTTATTTCTAATTATCACCCAATGCAATAGCCAAGCCAAAGTTGTGAATAAGACAATTGTGAACATCTTAAGAAAAATAACTACTAAAAATTGTGAATATCAACATAATTAGATTGTATACACTTTATGTCCCTATCATACAAGTGTCATGATAGCTATGGGGGAAACCCATTATTCTCTTGTCTATTATGCTAAGGTAAACCTCCCTCTAAAACTTAATATCCCTTCTTTATGTGGCATTATCAATGATAATAAATATATGTTTACATTACTTAGAAATGTTAGACAAGGCATATACACATGTTATTGAGCACTTTAGAGTTTATAAAAAAATTCTAAAGAAATCTCATAATAAGAAGATCAAATCAATAGAATTATATACCAGTGACTTAGCACTAAAATAAAATCAAAAGAACACCAATGCAGACTTTTGCAAAAATATATTCCTTGAAATATTTTCACTATTTTCCTGGTAATTTTCAAATTCCCTACCATTGAAAATTTAGTGTGTAGGGAGTAATAAAAAGAAAAATACATGGGAATAATCCCTCTTTTTATTTATGAGATGGGTAAAGGTGCCTCTTGTAATTAAAATGGAAAAAACCATAGGTTTAAAAATAAAAGGGGGTCACCTTATAGTTAAAAGGTTATAAGCTTTTGGCATTTTAAAAATCGACTAGAGGCATACGTCATACGTGGAAGAGAATTGAAAAATGCATTTAGACTTTATTAAAATAGAGGGTGATAAAATATTTTAATGTTTTTAGATTTAAAAGGCATGGCTATGGGTTGGGCTTCAAAGGTAAAGAATTTATCAAAGACATTTTGGCTTTTATTTAAATCTTTTAATCTTTCAAACATTCAAATGGAGGAATCCATGGGAGATAGAAAATATTAAAATATTTTGATTTATTTTACTTCATTTAGAATTTGAGGTCACAAAAGTATTTCCAGACAAATAATTGGTGAAATAAAGAACAATGCTTACATTGAATAGTGGTTGCAAATTTTGACACATGGCTACATAATTGAAGCATGTTCCTCTTCTCTTCATTATCTTTTATTCATATTAAATAGAGAGAGTATCTATATTATTAGGGTCCTTTCCCCATGTAATTTAACCAACTCTCTATAATATCCTTCATTGTGATATTTGTAGCCTTAGCATTTTAATTTTATTAATTATCAATTTATTTTTAGAATTTTATACAACTATGTATTGTTAGAAACATGCCATTATTAAAAGCATGTAATAAATATTTTGTGGCTCTATTTCTAGCCTTGGTATGAATTAATGTGGAAATATTAATCCATTTTTACAATCAAATTAATTTCTTCTTGCATTTGTTTAATTTTTGAATGATTGATATTAATTCCAATACTTGTTATGTGTTTTCATTCCTTTGAATGGGCCTTAGATGATGTTATTGTGGCCCTTTGTTTGTTTTTTGTTTTTGTTTTCTTCATCCCCCTTTCACCTCCAATCAACATTACAATATCACTAAAGTAGGAGGAGTCAACCTCTTAATCCTTGAGGTTGTTTCACTGCCATGTCCCCCATAGTGGAACTTCTCACTATTGGGATCACACAATAGGCACCATGTACAAGACAATTTTGAGCATCAACACTTTTTTGTCATGCTCAGTGGGACTCGAGAGCAAATATTTTTGCTCTATTTCACAAAAAATTCACTCATAAATTTATTTTTTATTTGTATATTTTTAATATTATTGGTGAAATTTGAAAAGATCATCCCTTTAGGAGTAAATCATAAGTACCTAACCACGTTTGAGCATTTATTTGTCATAATTAAAAAAATTAGACCTAATTTTTTTGGATACTAACACCATAATATTGTCTTGTATTTTTTCATTGCAGTGAACAAATATGAAAAAAAAGTTCTTTGTAACACCACAACATCTGCATGGTGACTCTACTAGATGTAAATACACTATCTCTATTTTTAGAAGACCCTTCCATTAAAATTTTTAATTTTGAGCCATAGGCAACTCTATTGATGCATAAATCTAAAAGCCCATCAAGAGGATTACAATGAGAGACTTTGTAAATAAATCCCTATTGAATCCTTGTAGCCCCCTTCATAAAATCAAAAAAGAAGGCATCTTATCAATTTTGTAATCTAAAATACCATAACACATTGTTCATTTGCAAGCCAAAGCTTACTACTCCAAATGTGATGGCTAATCCTAAATCTAAACCTTTTGCTACTAGGGACACTAAATATCATTAAACTTATGTAAGTGGAATGACATACCTAAATCAACTCTCATATCACTCCTAGATCTCATTGAATATGGCTCTGTATCTGCTATAGATCATATCCTTGATGTGAAAAATTGGTGTACAATCCATCATGTTACAATAACATATATTACTCTCATATTATTGGCATCATCTAGAAAATGTCCTAGAATGGATCAATCTCATGTATCAATCTCAAATTGGGATTATTTGGGTGATTTGTTGCATAATCAGTTCAAGGTGAGGGTAGATGTTTTATCTTTGATTGCACATCTTGACACCATAAGAAGGGCTACCACAAAGCATAAATTTGATTTCAACTTCATATTCAAAATGGCATGGGAAAGGATACCCATGGAGGTTTGCACTTTACCAAGTATATACTTTTTATATTGTTTAAGGGTTTAGATGTCGATCTTGTTGATATAATACAATACCTATGAGGAAAGATCCTTCTAAAAGCATTTGATATTGTGCTAGCAGTTGAAAATGACTTCATGCAAGTTGGGAAAATTGATCCCATACTTGCAATATGTTTATTCCCTTAGCCTTACCATATCCCCCCAACTCTTTAATATCTTCATGCACAAATATAATATATGTCATCCCATACACCCCAAGTTACACCCCTAAATCCTAATGAAATGAATAAGACTAAAAGCTCAAAGGTGAATTTTCAAATGAGTTTGTGGCTTCTAAGAGGAAAATTGCTATTTAAAATACTCAAAGGTAGCTTGTTGTCCAAAATGCTTTCCATACTTAGTATGTTATCCTAGGATATCCCAAGGCCTTACCAAGCAAGTGATCATTTCTCACATCCCAAGGCAAATGTAGCAATCCCATAAAACTTTCCATGTAGAGACATGAGAATCTTCATGTTTCACTAATAACCCAATTCCCCTTCAATTACATGTGGTGTCTGAGGCCATATATAAAATAATGGTGGAAAATTAGACCTAATTAAAGGGGAATGACTGTGTAAATAATAGAGCATTCTACCAATTTGGTGTAGATAATGATGCTAAATAAAATGTTGACACTCATTTATAAGACACCGTTATGGTAAGACATTTCCATTATCATGGAGAATGTGTGAAATTAGAATTATGTTATGTTCATAATAAGTATAATTATCATGGGTAGTGTGTTTATCTTAAAATTAGGCATACGAGGATGTGTGGAGGTGACATGGAGACTATTATACAAATCAATCACCTAGAAATCTATGGAGGACTAAGTATAAATGAACACATATAGGTAGAGGAGATTGAAATATGCTTGGATATAATAGATGATGTCTCTAAATGTGAATCCACAAAGTATGACACCCTATCTCTTCTTGAAGATTAAAATTTCCAAGATATCCTTAACGGATCCCTAGAGGGTGGCATTGTTGAATCATTCATGGAGCTACATAATTTTACAAAAGATTATTGTAGTAGCATAAATGAAGGTGAAAGATACCTATATGAGAAAGAAAAGGACATGCACAAGTGAAAAACAAGATATTGCTATGGAGGAGGCTTTTGGATTTATGTGGGAGTCTCTTTTTTAATACATTAATAGACATCAATGTTTTTGGTTTAGTGTGCAAATAGCTCATGGATAACGATGAGTATGTTTATGTAGATGTTTCTTCTAATTTTGAAAATATATAATAACTCATGTATGAATTTATTGATGTGAGGGAAGTCCTTGAATACGAAGATATTTGTGAGGATTCAAATTCCCTTGATGAACCTTCATTTCTTTCTCAAAGCTCAATCATATCTAATTGTACAGATGACATGTGTAACACTATAATGATAGAAGCTTCATGTCTAGAGACATTTTTTAAAGGGAAGATATTTAGATGAATCTTATGTAATAGCCTATGGCATCATGCGATGCAAATGATGAGGGCTACATTCTACTATTTAAGGAAGATGGGCATGTTAATGAAAAATATGCTCATAATAGTGTAATAGAATCCATTATTTAGGAGAATACATCATCTGATGTAGGAGTGGGAAATATTTGATATTAAAGATCATTTTAGGCATCACAATGCACTTGAAGTTAAATTTTGAATGTTATGTAGAATTGGTGGGGTGTTGCCGCAGATAGAATTTATACTTTCAGTGGTGATATTTCACCAAAATCATTCAATTCTAAGTACTCTCAAATCAATATCAGTGTATAGAAGAATACATAAATTACAATTGATGATGTTACTATTTTATAAAAATTAGGGAACTAAACAAGTGTTAATCAAATTATGACAAACTACTAAGTGAAATCATAATGTATAATATACACAGTAAAACACACAAGATTGATTTGGAACTTATAGTTTATGGAAAGATGTCAAAGGGGGAAAATACTCAGGATAAACTACTTAGTTGACACTCGAATTTGATGGACTAAAATATAAACTATGTGATCGACTATATGATTGTGTGATGGTGTTGTGAATTAGGAATAGGGCTTCATTTGAATCTAAGACAAGGCCATGTTATTTTGAGAAGGCCAACCTGCACATCAGTATCTACTACAATTTTTTCTATCTATGTAAATCTAGATCAATGTGACTTTGCATGTAGGTCTTGTGTGTGTGACTGGGGTTGTTAGATTCACTTCAAAACTTGTTGTGTACCTTCTTCTTCACTTATAGCCCTAACATAATTGACAATAAGAAATAAATATGGTAGATGGGTAAAAAATAGTTAGTGGCTAAATTTGTCTTTGAATTCAACACACCATGTCCTAAGTACTCCCTAAATACTAATACTTCGAAAAGGGATAAAACTCAATGTATTTCTCCCATACTATAGTGGTGTGTGTGAAATATTGGTGTAATGTTATATGTTAGTGCAGTCTTAATGTAATTATGTGCTTCAATAATTACTTATGACCTTGGAGTTGTATTCATACTAAACTCAAGTCTATTTGGGTTGTGTGAATTAAAAAATGAGAAAAATAGTTGTTTTCCTCTCAATGTGAAGTTAGAATGAATTTAGCATTTAACAGATAGAAGCCTCTTGCTAACTAGTAAACAAATGAATGGAAAAAGTGATTATATAGTGGTCTTCTTCAAAAATCCTTGCATGGGCCTTAAAAAACATGTGGAAAGACTTATGGGTGAGTCTGAATTTGATAAATTAGTTTTTTTTGGGTAGGAGGATGAAACTTATAGCTTTAAACACTACTGATGAGTGGGATTATCATAAAGGAATGACCTTGTTTGAGAAGTAGAGGCAAGTTGGAAGTGTGAATTAGTCAAGGGATGAGCTTAAGCTATTTGGAATGAGGGATAAGAATATAAAGTATTAGAATTGCTTAAGGATAAGGATAGTTCACATAGAAGTAGAGGAATAGTTGTTCAGGACCATAGAATTGAGCATGAGCTAAGTGTGTATAAAAGGATGTTCACAAGTGCATTGCTTTAACATTAAATGTTAATTTTATTAACCATATTTCCCCCTATTTTATTTTAGTAAAGAAACAAATCAAAATTACTATAGTAAAATAAAATGAGTTATACCTAAGCTTAAAGATCAAATAACAATGAATGAATACACCATTTTCATGTACATGAACCATTATGTTTTCTAGTGCAAAATCGATGACTGGAGAGGATGCAAGCTTTGGAGATTTATTTGTCATTGAAAAACATGGATTGGGCTATGCATTCCCCAATCCTCATTGGCAGGATAATGTTCTCAAGAACTCAAGATGTTTTTGACTACATCATCGCACAATTCAAGGTAGTAAAGCAGCATAAATTCCCTGTATAAATTCTAATAGATCTTTCTAGTGTAAAAATGATGAAAAAGTTGAATCAACCACTTTAGACAGAATAAGATTCATTTTTTGTGTAAAATTCATGCAAAAAGAGTATGATCTGAGTTTGGTGTATAAAACATAGAGAATGACATATATTTCCATTCCTATAATGAAAATAGCTACAAATTTTGATCAAGTGATCATGTATTGAGCACATGCCCCTAATCTAATTTTTAAGTATATTAATTATGATAACTGAGTAATACCAACCAAATTATTTAGTAAACTTGTGTAAAATTCTAAAACACATGTTGTGCATTATGCCTCTAATCTAAACAAAAATTTGAGATAATCATGTGTATAAATCTAAAACCTATTTCTAAGCAATACTACAAAGTATTTTGTATACTGAGTATAGTGCTAATAAATTTAAAAAACATTATTTTCTATCCCTAGGATGAAAGCGCATTATTTTGGATGGTTATGGCTTGCACTATTGTCCAAATGGAGTGGTTATGTCTAAATATGTTTTTTGGGTATGAACCAAGTATTTATTGTGAATAACTAAGTAAAACAATATATTTTCTTGTCTATGTAATTGACTATTTCAACTTAGTCTCTAAGTCATGCCATTATGTATTACCCCTCTTTTGAGGTGAGTGTGAATCCTACATAATAACTTAGCTCAAAATAAAAAGTTATTTGGATGATGTTATAGAAAAGGGTGAAATCTAGAGTAATCATGATAACATTAGAGATCATGAAATTATATTGATAATCTGAAGAAAATATTAATGTATGATACATATAGAACCAATAATACATAGTGTCGTGTCTAGATATATGTTAGCAATTAGGAGCACAGTGAAGTAATGATTAATATTGAGTACTTGAAACTGATATAAACTACTCAAGGAGAGATGCATGATATTCATCATGGCATCAACAAACTAGAGAGATGCATGATGTATTTCATGGCATCGTAAAGTAATCAAAAAAGATAAAAATAGAGTCATGGCCATGACACATACATGAGGAACACATACAAAACAAATGATTCTGGCCAAAGTGCCACATACAAGGGACATGTTCCAATGTCATTCACATACATAAAATCACATAATAAGGCTTAGATTTTCAAATAAGAACGTGTTCAAATGTCCACAATTTAGAGAAATGAATACACATAAAACATGAATTAATGAAACAAATATGATAAGCATGCATGAATAAGTGAAATTGATCTTTATAGGCAATCGATAACATCAATATATTTAACAACTTAAGTATCCAATAAAATATCAATATGAAAGTAAGTGAGAAAATGATGATAGATTTTGCACAATGTGTTTTACTATAGTAGGAGCAAGAGGAATAGTAATATAATGATAAAACCTGTGTAAATTATGCCCCCAGTGAACTTGTTGAGATGTAAACAAGTTATAGAAGGCTCGTGACTATTTTGGATTTGAAGAATTAGATCTTGTGTTTACTAGAACAAGTCCACTAAAATCAAACAAGGGTGTAGTGCATTACTATTTGGAAAAGAGCACTTTTCTTTATGTAAATTTTTTGGTTTTGAGACAATGTCACCACCTAAAATTGCACCTAAAAGTGACAACTTGTATGTTCTACAACTTATTCAAGTACGGTTGTGAAGCATTTTAAATATAAATTTGGATATAGATAAAGTGTTACATATATTAAAGCACAAATCAACTGATGTAAATATGTTAGTGTAAAATATGGTTACCTTGGCTTTGAGACTCGCCTAATAAAAATCGAAGCAAACTCACCAAGATTTGGAGATATCACCATAGAGAAAGGTGATTCTCCTCTACAATTGAGAAGGGCGGTTCCTTCGTAGTATATGAATAATTTGGGTGTTTTGCATACTTTTTACCTAAAAGTTCAAAAGGAAACAAAATATAAATAAAAAGAGAAAAAGGGAGAAACCCGTAGTGGAATAAAAATGAAGAACCACTAGGATAACTCAAGATTAAACAACAGAAATTAAAATTCCTTCCTCTCACATAAGAATGAATATAGAAGCAACAGGGGTTTTGGAAACAAAAGATATGTCTAGAAGCACAAAGTCTCCTCACAGCCTTAATTACACACACTTGATATAAGGTTTTAATGAGATCAAACACACAAAAACTCATGGACATCAAGAAAGCTTATACGAGTGTTTTCAACACAAAATTTGGAAACACCACAAGTTGCATATAATCAAATTAACAAAGAATTTTAATGGAGTCTTCATCTCCAAATGGAAATTCAAAATTTATAAAAAAAGACATTAAAATCTATAAACACCCCAAAAGAGTCTCACCCACTTGCTTGCATTTCATTGTTCCAATCTGAAAATAACATGGCTTCACATAAAATATAGCTAGCTCTCTCCAAGAGCTTACGAAAAATAAGAATCACTTGTACAAAATCAAGATAGTTTCCTTTTGTACAATCCTTTCCCTTTGGAATATGAAAAGTCATTTATTTGCCTCTCTTTTTTGTTTTTGTTTTATTTAGGCAAATTTACACTATTCAAATAAATTTTTCAATTTTGTATTTCACTAAAATATTAATTCTAAAAAGAATTAATCTATCAAATGACTAAAAAAATGTATAGTCATTTAATGACTTTGATTGATGTTAATTAGCTATAAAATAATTAATAACATAATTAAGTCAATGAATTTCTCGTTGAACCCACCAAATCAAGTCCACAACTTACTCCATGTGGGCTAGTCAAACATGTTGCCTTGTCCATTGGGCTATTGGGTTCTATGAAATATTACAGAAAACATTTCAAAAGGTAAAATGATGGTAAAATATAAAAATGGGGTAGTGAAATTTGGATTGCCAAATTTCAATACAACTAGCTCCCACTGTGGGACTGCATTCCCTGGTAGAATGCATAACTCTAGATGACATGAGTGGCATATGCCTCATCCAACCTACTTAAAATACCACTACTCTCATGCTATGATTCAACCAACTAGTATCCAATTCACTTATCCCAATCATATGGGAATGAACATGAGATATCAGGTCAAATCCATGCTTGAAAATTCTACCTAACTGCATGTTGAAACAACGTGTGAGTCTATGACCACAAATGTAGAATGCATCCCTCCAAAATCCTTCTTGTGATTGAGATCACCTGATTATTTATCAATTATTTTTGTTATTTGTAAGGGCCTTCTAGTAACAGACCTTTGGGTGAAAAATGGTTTCATTTTATTGCATTACACCATGGCCACCAAAATCTCCCATCCCCATTCAATGTTTTTGCAAAGTAGATAAATGTTCACTATCACACTCATTCAAGCTTGAGAGCTTCTTAGTCCTATCAAAATCCTTATCTTCCTAGTGCAAAATTCATAAGGATTTTAATCACTTTCATTGTTTGTCCCTGAATAACATGCACATTAAGTCCTATTATAGGTTTCCATAGACAGTCAAGCCCTTTTTCATTTTCTCTAATACGTTTTGTTGCTCAGAATCTATCCAATACAAGCATCTAAACATCTATAAGGATAAAGTCATACTTTTCCCTATCTACTTGAAGAGTATTTTTACATTGTTGGCCATTCCAACAACATTCACTTTTGTACCAAATTATCCTCTGTAAGTAAAACTCTCAGCCCTTCAAAATAAGCTTCATTACCAGGACTGAGCACCCTAGTAACCATTGCATATTCATGTTCCTTCATGCATATGAAACACATGTGCTAAGTGAGTACTCATTATATTTGTACATCTCATGGTTTTACATGCCATTGGACTTGGTAATCTGACTTTCCACTTTACCAATATCTCTCCATTTCCATTCTGAATGTCAGGGTCTTTGTTGTTCCTAAGAGCATGTTTGGCCAAGGCATCAAAGATCTGCTCATTTGTCTTGGGATTTCAAATTTTAAATTAGGACAATCAATAGGTGGCCTATAAATTGTTTGACAAAATGGATTAATAAAATTTGACTTCATCTAGGGTGCGACAACCTCATCCACATGGAGAAAATTGGGACGATGCTTGTAAAGGTTGTGGAGATGATTTACACCTGTCAATTGCATTTTCCATTTGGTGAGACCATGATACATTAATGCAAAGGCACATAGATTATTTGATGAAATGCAATGCTTGCTAGGGTCCTTTTTTACCACCTATAGGAACATGTGAATTGTTTGATAATATGACTCAAATGACTTTGGTCCAATTCACCCCTTTGTTTCACATGAAATCTCTCCCCAAACTGATCTATCAATTCTTTGAGAATATAGTTGTTGATATGAATCAAATCCTAAATAACTGGTAAATAAATTTTCTAAAATTTTTAAGGATGTAATAAAGTACACCAAAAAATAAGTTACAAGCATTTGGTATTCTTCAACAAATACTCCTAACCGACATTTTGTGTAATCATTGTAGTGGATCTTTGAGTTGTCCCTGCCATCATGGCAAATGAAATTTGGAACTATCATGATGAACCCAATATGAAAAAACATTCCAAGAGCTAAATATTATATAAGAAGAATGCAAGAAAATAAGAAAACAAACATTGACCAAAGCAAATGAAGTGTACCTTGGTTTAACTAGGTCTATTATTTCAAATATGCCAACCAACTCTCCCTCAAAAAAAACCAAAATACATGTTCAGACGATCTCTTCCTTTGATGAGAACACCTTCCCTAACCCCTACCTCAGTACCCATCATGATTGTAATAGGTGTTTCAAATACATAAACTTGAGAATAGCTTCTTTGAACTCCATATTACTTGAAGCCATTAATGCTACATAGACTAAGAATAAATAAGTTGTATTTGTTACCAGGGCAATTAAAATATCCATGTTGATAGAGTTGTGTCATAACACTTTATACACATTGGAAATGGATAGAAGAACCAATTTTCAGGATCAAACCATGCTTTCCAAATCTATGTATACCTATCTACCAAGGTAATCATAATTACAACAATGGGAATAAATATTCCTTAAACCTGTTCAACAAACCAATTATGTGCATTTCTAGGGCAGACCATAATTCCAAAAATATATATAGATGTGATGTTCAAATTACCTAATCTTGCACAAAATTAAAGCATGTAGGCATGCAATTCATCATATGTTACACTTGGGCAAAGATAAAGTATATCAAGTAGCATCAACATGAGTTAATCTTACCTACCTTATTATCTAGAATTTCAATTGAGAATTCCTTAACTAATTCCACTTTATCTAAGTCATCGTGGTGTAGTTTTTTTCTTTAAATGTGATTTCATAAAACATGAAACACTTGAGACTACTCATCATCTTTCTCCTCTAATGTATAGGAACTTGTATCTCACCAATTTTGAACATATCTTTCCATTTGTGACTGAGCGTAGGGAATTTGGGATTTTTCATTAATCATGGACATTTTTATAAACCAATAATTGAGAGGGATTTATATTTTGGTATATTTGTACTTAGCTTCTCAAGACATTTATTAGAATTTAGCCTAAGCACACTGAGATTCATGTAGAAAATCCTGCAAAGAAAAAATTGGCTCTAAAATTATCTCAATTTAGTATTCAGACCCTATGTCATCAAACTCAAATCCAACACTACTACACTTTTGTATGCCATCTGACCAACCAAGGGAGTATTTTTAGGGTTTGTGAAGGTGTTCCTAAAAGTAGAATATCCACAACTCCTCAACACAAACTTACCATTGTCCTCCAAAATGTCAGATACTACACCAGAATTCATAGTATCCTCTATTTTTACTACAAATTTCTTCTCCTTATTCCCCTCCCCTATGTTAATGCAAGTTGGGTTCAATGTGAAATCCCTATATTTATCCATCTTATCTACCTAATTAACAAATTGAATGCACCCTTTTATCAAAAGCCTTATCAAACCATCTTTCACCACATTTGTCAAGCTAAGAAGAATGACCATGTCTTCATCAATATTACTGAGTTGGAAATTTGATCTAAACAATTCACCTTTAGCCTCTCTAGATTATTAATTAGAGTCAATGATAATTCTTGAGTTTTATTTATTAAAAAATTTCACTCTCATGGTAAGAGGAACTCTTGTGCAGATGTCATTGCCTCGAGGAAAACTTATTCTTGATAAAGATTCTAATACACTGCACTTTCCACTTTACTGTAGCTCAAACTTAGACTAGACGGGGGTCTCTTTAGTTTTATCCCTTCCATATGATAGTTCAAAAATACATTGCATGGGATGTTGACCTATCATATTCATCTCAAACTAAATAAGCTCACCCCCACTCAGGGTAATTGCAACCTAAAAACTATGAAAGCCCATTTTTACAATTTCTTTCAGTGAATGATCACCAAATGATGAAGAGAATAGTGATGGTAATTTCAAATTAACATTCCTCTGAATGTTCAAGAAATTTTTTTTGATTCAATCCAAACATAATTTTTTTGTCACAATCTAAAAAATGATTGATAATAAAGATCTATTTTGGAGAGCGAATGAGAGGACTCATGATCCCATTCCAAAGTATCTCTTGGAGAGAGATCCTCATTTGAAACACGAACACTAGAACACCAAAAACACATCTCCAAATCATTATTAAGATATTTTTTATAAAACAACAGGTCATTCGATAAAGATCACAACCAACCAAACACTTATTGGATCAAGCTACCAACACAGGGAGACAAATAAAACACTAGGACACAAAAGCTATGTTTTATTGCACACAAACACATACAATGAAAAAATGAAGAATAAATCAATATAAGCCAATATTGTGCAAAAAAGGAAAATTATTTACAAAGGGATAAAAAACCAAGCAAGGCTAAATGAAGCCATTTACCGATTGAGCAAAGTATGAACCTTTGCGGGGAAAAAAATTGACAATATGAGGACATCACACACAAAGATAAAAGTAAGACAAATAGTATGTGTTTCATTGCATCAATGGGAAAGACATAAGGTATGGGGGGAAGATAAACACCAGTTCAAACACGTGATCTTGCACAACTAAAATATAAAAACTACTTGTATTTTGTTCATGAATGAGAGGGATTAGCATTGATTTCAAACTTGAAACATGAACAATGTTAGAAATACCTCCAATACCTTCATTTCTTGGTTGATTTTGTGTTTCTTAAACCATGAGTGGCTGAACTGAATCTCCCTTAGGCACCACCACATGTGAGTTTGGGGCTAAAACCTCTTGGCACTCGAAATGGCTAGAAATTTATTACAACTTGCTTTTTATTTTCTCTTCAAAACTTTTGATGTGCTCATGTTCAACATCATTACATGTTTTCCCTTCATCAATATGAATCCCACTACCTTCGTGGCTCACCTCATGTTCTTGAAAGGCGAATGAATTTTACTTCTCTATGCATTCCTCTACTTAAGCTGGATTTTGGAATGGGTAAATTTCTTTCTTTTTTACTTGTATAATTCCATAGAAGTCTTTAAAGAATTTCACTCTTTTCTTATCATAAACCACTTCCTGAATTAGATTTTATTTGAATTTTGGTATAAAGAGAAATACATTATTTGTTTTATCATCACTTGCATAAACCCAATCAATGCCTAATTTGGGCTCATTTGCAACATTTATCTCTTTTATTCTTTCTTCTTTTTTCCACCCAAGTATGCATACTCCTTTTAGCTAAAATATTTTCATACCTATAACAAAAATTAGAGAGTGGGCAACACTATAAAAATCAAAAAATTAGAATCATGGGCTATGTTCCCTCATTTCTAGGCCTATTTTCAACAAAGTCACGAATATTTTCTTTTAAAGGGAAGATTTACTTAAATTTTAGGAATCAAAAGGCACCTTTTTTATTCCCAATGGAGTCACCAAAAACTATTGGTGTAAAATTTTATCACCTAGGATTTGTGACTCATTTAATAAGAAGCAAAGCAAACTTACCAACAATTAGAGATATCATCATAGAAAATGGTGATTCTCATCTACAATTGAGATGGGTAGTTCCCTCATAGGATATGAATAATTTGGTGGGTTTTGTATATTTTTTACCTAAAAGTACAAAAGGAAACTAAATATAAATAAAAAGGGAAAAGGGGAGAAACCCACAATGGGATAAAAGTAGAGAACCACTGGGATAACTTAGGATTAAACAATATAAATGAAAATTCCTTCCTATCATACAAGAATGAACATAGAAGAAGTAGGGGTATTGGAAATAAAAGGCATGTCTAGAAGCACAAAGTCTCCTCATAACCCTGATTACACACACTTGGTACAAGGTTTTAATGAGATTGAGCATGCAAAAAACTGATAGACATCAAGAAAGCTTATATGAGGGTTTTAAACACAAATTTTGGACACACAACATATTGCATATAATCAAATTAATATAAAATTTTAAAGGAGTCTTCATCTACAAATGGAAATTTAGAATTCGTAAACAAGTGACATTAAAATCTACACACACTCCAAAAGAGTCTCACCCACTTGCTTGCATTTCATTGCTCCAATCTGGAAATAACATGGCTCCATACAAAGTTGTAGCTAGTTCTCTCCAAGAGCTTGTGAAAAGAAGAACCACCTGTGTGAAAAAGAAGAACCACTTGTACAAAATCATGATTTTTTTTCTTTTGTACAATCCTTTCCCTTTAGAATATGAAAAGTCATTTATTTGCCTCTCCTTTTTGCTTTTCTTTTTATTTAGGCAAATTTACAATATTCAAATGGACTTTTTAATTTTGTATTTTACAACAACATTAATTATAAAAATAATTAATCTATTAAATGACTAAATATATATATAGTCATTTAATTATTTTAAATTATATTAATTAATTAAAAAATAATTAATAACATTATTAAGCCAATTAATTTCCTATCGAGCCCATCACATCAAATCTGCAACTTACTTTGTGTGGGCTAGTCAAAACACATTGTCTTGTCTATTGGGCTAGGAAAACATGACAAAAGATTAAGTGATAAGAAAATGTAAAAATGGGTAAATGAAATCTAGGTGACCAAATTTCACTACAACAAAATGAACTACACATATCATGCATAAGTCTTGATTTTTGTATTTTACTAAAATATATATTTTTTTTAATATTTTTTAATATATGAAATTGAAAAAAGAACATATATACTAATGACTCCCACAAGAGCCTTACAATAAATAGGTCATGTATCTAATCATAGGAAGGATGACCTCTCACGAATGAAAAGTATCATGCCACAATGAAGGAACTGGTCTAAACTCATAATTTGAAATTTGATCTAGTTTTGTAACATAAGTTTCATTGTCATGATGATAATTTGTAGCATGTTGTGCATGTTATTTAGCATTTTGAGCTTTATGACTCTTCAAAACCAATTGTGGAGTGTATGAACTATGTGTTTGTATTTTTTTTAAACACTCTTAATGCCTTATAATACAAATCTAGGATGTTGGAGTAGAGAGCAACTCTCTAGACCAAATTTCGCTACAACAAAGTGAACTACACATATCATTTATAGGTCTTGATTTTTAGAGTTTTATAAAATATATATTATTTTTATATTTTTGAATATATGAAACTGAAAAAGAAACATATCAACCAATGACTCCCACAAGAGCCTCACAATAAATAGGTAATGTATTTATTATAGAAAGGATGACCACTCATGATTGAAAAGTATCATACTAATATGAAAGAACTAATCTAAACTCAAAATTTGAAAATTGATCTAGATTTGTAACATAAGTGTCACTATAATGATGATAATTTATAGCACGTTGTGTATGTTATTTAGCATTGTGAGATTTATGACTCTTTAGAACCCATCATAGAGTGTATGAACTATGTGTTGGTCTTTTTTGTAAACACTCTTAATGCCTTATAATACCAGTTTAGGATATGTTGGAGTAAAGAGTGGCTCTCTAAAATCTATGACAAATAATTGATTAAGTGGCTTTCCAAAGATAGGACATATTGTCAAGTTGACCACTTATTTCTAAATTATTTGAGCAGGTTGAACCTTTTTTTGTTCTTTAGCTAAAATCTATTGTATGGGAATAATAACCCTAGGTTGGAGGGGTATTCATATGGAATACCATGAACTATGATAACCTCATTAGCAAAAAAATATTTCAAACATCTGCATACTATAGAAGGTATTATGCAATGCTATTGAATCCAAGCATGTCCCAATAACATATCAAATATTCTTGCATTGGATAATATTGTAAACTTGGTGGCCACATTTGTTGAACCAACCTAGTGAATAAATAAATGGAAAATGTGCTTCTATAGTGATATTTTTAGAAATTCCTCAAATGGGCCTTGAAAAATGTGTGGCACAACCCATTAGGTGAATTTGAATTTGATAAATTAGCCATTATTTGGCATGAGGATGAAATTGCCAGATTCAAACACTACTAATAAGCAAGATTGTCTTAAAGGAGTGATCTTGTCTAAGAAGCAGAGAAAACTAAATTAGAAGAATGATTTATTCAAGGGATAAGATTAGACTATTTGGAATGAGGAATAAGAAAATACAATATCAAAATTGATTAAGGATAAGGATCATCTGCATAGAATTATAAGAATAATAGTTCATGATGGAATTAAGCACAAGTTAATTGTGTATAAAAAGATGGTCACAAGTGCATTGTTTTAGCATTAAATATTAATTTTAGTGACTACAAATACATCACTAAGATTTTTCATTTTAGAGGATAAATTTTTTTTCACCTCTTCAAATTCTAATATGAACATCCAATTAAGAAAAGCCCATATTCAAACCACCATGCAAAAAGTGTGTAGAGCAAGCTAAAATTACAACTTGTAAAACATAGGAAAGTAATAAGGTATAAATTACTATTATTATTCTATATTTGAGTCAATGTTGGTGTTTCAAAATTGATATCATGGACCCCTCTGATCAAATGTGGTAGTTATGTGTCCACCTTAGTCAATGGATTTGTTCCATTTGGTTCCAATCTGCTATTATTAGTGTATATGTTTATTATTTATAATAAGATGGTTAGCATCACCATGTATTGGTTGTAAAATTTGGACATGTGTTTTGTTTTTGTGTTTTTGGGGGTAATTATTGAGTGTATTCCAGAAAGAACATTTTTTTCAAAAATGAACTACATGAAGAAATGAATCCATGTAGAGTTGTTTGATGTTAGGATTACCCTTTATTTAGAGTAAAAATATTTATCTTGAGTTTTATATATATATGTAGAATTTGTATTTATGTGAATTATTAATTCACAAAAATCCAAATTCAATGAGTTGTCACTCACCTCTTTGTCCTCTTTAAGATTTTGGGAGTTACTTGCACAAGTAACTCCTCCCCCCACATGTCACACACTTTCCTTCACTTTTTAAGGGAACATGACACTTGTCAAACATTATAGAGTCCTTGTAAGTTCATGATAGGATTCTTTATAACTCTCTCTCCCTTATTATTCATCTATTTGAAGAGCCCTCACCTCCTTTTTTCTTCAACTAGATACTTGAATCTCTCTCTCTTCTCAAATTTATTGATTTTAAGAGTTGTATTATGAAGTTATTGTGGAAAAGCCTCGTAATCTATTTATTGGGTCAGTTTATCCAATTTAATTTATGATTTGTTAGTATAAAATAATGTTAAATAATATTAGTTAGTAAAAGTTAGTTGCCTTATAGGTTAAACTCGTAAATTAGTTAGTCTTGTTTTGTAACTCTTGTAAGAAGCCTTTATAAAATTTTGGAGCATTGTAAAGATTTGATTGGATATTATATACTCATTTTTGTGTTAAAACTAATAAAATAAAATATAGATTTACCTTTTACCTATGTGCACATGGTCCATCAATGGTATTAGAGCCACGTTTTGAAGGAGATTGAAGGTAATTGGAAGGAATTGAATAACATTTTGGAAGCAATTTGAAGAGATTTTAAAGCAATCTGATGTTTTTTATGAAGTTTTATGCCCTATGAAGTGTACATTTTTTTTGGTTGCATATACCCTAAAAATTAAAATTCTATAGCCATCTCCAAGTAAAAACATTTGTAGGGATTTCTATGTATTTACTTTGTACAACCCATATAATTCATTTATATGGTATGTTACATAGATTTCCAGTGATATATCCTTCTAAACATGTCCAAAATTGGATTTGAGCATTTGAGAGGAAGTTTTACGACATCAATATGACCTCTAGGAGAAAATTATTATTCTTTGATCATTTATATGTTTTTATATGATTCAAAATCCTTACTAACGGTTGATTAAAGCCCCTGTAAACCCAATTATAGGGTTAAACAATGGTTAAATATGAATTTGTAGGGCACAAAGGTTCAAATTTCCACTATACGACCTCCAACTAGACATGTACAATGTGTAGATCCACTACATCATAAATTCTTGAAGATTGAATGGCATTTTGAATCCTCTATCTACATTTACTTAGAAAAATCAGCCTTGCCTACACGTACAAATTTCTAGGCAAACAAATTAGCAGTATGGCATCCTACAATAAAATGGCATGCTACAGTGAAGAATAACATAGGATTTTATTTTTATAAGCGTTGAATATTTATTTGTTTCTAATTTTCCTTTCAAGATATGCCCTATGGGTCCCACCAAGACAAAGAAGTGTAGCTTTTTTATTAACATGCAAAGCAAAAAATGTTGAGAAACTTCTAAATACCATGCAAATATTTATTTTTTAACTCGATAAAATAAAGGATAAATAGAACATTTTCCCTTTATGTTCTCAAATTGATTGAAGGCAAGTTGGCTAATAATATTTTGTAAAGGCACTCTCCAAAGAGAGGTCAAGAGTTGAAACCTCCAAAGTATGATTTTTGCTCATATTTCATTTTGGTCGTAATTTTTTTGCATTCGTCATTGAGTCACCTATATTTTGATGTTTTTTTGATAAGTCACTAGTTTGTGCGAAGGTGCTTATGTAACCAATCAATTTCTACTTTAAAATGTTCTAAACACATTAGAATGGTCAATTATATGATTTGAAGCTTCCTTATATGATTTTTACATCATATGTATTGAAAATGATGAATAAAAATGCATTTTCAATAGAAATTGATGCCTACAAAATGAAAATTTTCATAATAACATCTCATGATTACACTATCAGCAAACATATTGTCCTTTATAATCCCATTAAGATCCTTATGATTAACAAAAATAAGTGTCACAATGGAGTTTGGAGGATCCATTGGAAGCTGGAGGATTATTACCCTTCTCCAATTAGTTATTCTCTCAGAATTTGGGTCAAATGTTTGAATGATATTTTTGGTAGTAATAGTATGTTTATTTCAATTTTAATTTTGGTTTTATTCACTTCATTGATATTCATGATTATGAGAAAACAAAGTAGTTTGATTTAGTTTTTTGTTGCAAGGGTTTATCACCTCTCGCCTGATAGCGGGAAGATACTACATAGCCTTCAATCAATCATTGATGATTGTATGAGTTGACATAGGAGTTGTTAGCACCATTGTGTTGAGAAAAGGTCTATCATCATTTGTTGAACATTAAGGAGATGTGTCATACATAGTATTAAATAGTCACTTAGATGGGTTTATGTGTGAGACCTTATGTGGATCAATGTGGTTGAACATGCCTTGATTATGTTCTGCTATAGTATTATACATATGATATCAGGGGATGAGTAATCCTTGATCATGTTCATCAACCTTTATGCCACAATTTGCAGGGTGGGTTTCTATATGGAGTAACATCGATTTTGATTAGTACCATGATGTACATTGTGCTAGTTGCAGATGCAACAAATACTTTTTGATGACTTCATAGTCATAGCTCTGAATCATCTTCTATACCCCTTTTTGGATCAAGAGATTTTTTTGGGTTGGTTGATCTAATTTCCTTTATGATTTAGTTAGTAGTTAATAATTTTAAATAATGTTAGTTGATAAAAATTAGTTACCTTATGGGTTAAACCCATAAATTAGTTAGTATTATTTTGTAACTCCCATAAAAAACCTTTATAAATCTTTGGAGTATTGTGAAGATTTGATTGAATATTATATATTTACTTGTGTTAAAACCAGTAAAATATAATGTAGATTTACCTTTTATCTATGTGTGCACATTCCATCATTTATCACGTGAATTTTTTTCTGATAAGTTCAATTTCCCACTTTAAATTATGTGTGTCTCCTTGTGGTTTTCTCCTAGAGAGGTATTCTAGATTTTTTTAATTCTAATTTGTTATTTTTTCAATATTATTGATGAACGATTATGAAATGATTCTTTCATGGTTTAAGAACCTTGTTTCCTCATTTTAACATTGATATGTGAGTGTGCAAGATCTTTTGGATAAATATCATATTTTTTTGTAAGGGTTACCACCCTTGTAATATTTTCAAATTCATCTCTTTTTTAGATTCTTTATTGGTTGAGCTTTTTACTCGTTAACCATCGATTACAAGTTGCTCATTTGAGAGGTTGCTCCTAAGAATTTTTTCCAACCTCATGTTGGTTTTTTAATTAATTAAGCCTTTTTATTGTTTTTTCCCTCCTTTGGTTAAAATAATCACTATCTACAGGTTAATAAATTCCTTTGACTCCACTCTATTGTTTTACAGTGTCTCACCTAGTCTCTTGGTCTGGTTATTGGCATTTATTTATATTGCTAGTTTATTTAAGTTTTTATTATATATTCTTTGCTATTCTCTTAAATGTTTGTGCACTTTATTATGATTTTTATCTCTAGTTAATTTTTTTCCAGGCTTTTATCTTAAATTTTTTATCTATGTTCAAGTTCTTCTCAAATTCTCATGTTGCAACTTTACTTGTCCCTTTACTTTCATATTTGTACCATCTTTTATACTGCATAGTCTTTATGCTATGTTGCAGTCTTTTTTAGTGAATTTGTTTCCTCTATATTAGTGTCATATTCAAATTTCTAATGTAACTGAAAACTCAAAAATGATATTGCCTTTGGTCTTTCATTACTGCAGTTTTTTTCATTTTTTTGTTCGGAGTCTTTACTTTTTGCTCAGTTTGTAGCCTTAAACCTTTATGTTTCCCTTTTAGGAGCCTTAATATTTTTTTTATTGATGTTCTTTGAGCTCTTTGCCTTCTTGAATGTCTTTTTCCTTCCTTGTTGTTGGTCATTTAGTTATGAGATCTTTAGTTTTTGCAGTCTTCCTCTTCAACTGCCTTCCACATTTGACATTTCTTATCTACCTTTTACCATAGTTTGCACTTCCTCTTTCTGCCTAATGTCTCATTTCACTCTGCAATTTTTTTATCATTGTTGTGGTAGTTCCTTATGAATTTATGTGTTTTTTTTTCATGTATTATGGTGATCTATTGAGATTAAGCTCAAACATTTATGCTTTGTTAATCTTTCTACACCAATATCTTCCATCTCAATTTTTAACATAAAAATAAATAAATGTGCATTTAGTTTAAATCAACATCATAAATGAGCATTTCAAATATTCTTTAAATAAGTGTATTTTTTATTTAAATCTTTTTTGTAATCAAAATAACGTGGTGATCATTTTTTTTAAAATAGCTCAATCTATAGGCAACATTTAACCTTTTTTTTAGTTTTGATGTGAATTTACATTTACAAGTTAATTGATCTTGCAATTCGTAGTTTTAAAACTACTTCAATTATCATTTCCATTTCATTTTGTGGTGTTTTAAATCCTTTGTTTGGTAATATTAACCATATAGTTTTAAAACTATTGTGTTTTTTTTCAATATCCACCTTTTTAAGGTCATAGTTTCCTTTTTTTCTTGTTTTATTTCTTGTTCTTCGATAAAAACACATATTTGATTGGAATTATTGTCCCTCCTCTACGCATCTTAAGTAACTTGGTGTTTTTTTTTGCATTTCACTTTCTAGTATTGGGTAAGATTTTGTGGAATAATGACCCGATTTTTTCCTAAATTTAAACTCGCATCAACCAATTATCACTTACAAAAATTGTACACACAAAACATATTCACCTTCAAACACATGGTGCATGTATTAGATAGTAAGGACCCCAAATCCAATGAAAATCTTCATACCACTGATGTCTAAGGAAAATGGTAAGCAAAAAATGAAGAGGTCTTAGGTTTGATTGGCATGGACGTGACCCTTGAATTGAATGTGCACATTTATGGTTGTATTCTTGCATCTGATGATTGGTCTAGACTTAAATATGTTTATGATATTGTGAATGAATCTAGAAAATTTCAAGTTCAGAATCAACTTTACGATTTAAAGTATAATGACTTTAAAACTATGGATGTTTTTTTTACCAAAGTTCACTCTTTGTATTCTTAAGTAACTAGTTTAGGTTTTAATCTTTCAGATATGAATTAAATTGACATTGTCATGAAAAAATGTTTGCATAAACCTTTTCATTAGTTTATTGCAAGTCTTTATTTGCAACTTGATTTTTCTACTTTATTTACTCAGTTGACATTTGGTTTATTTTTTATTTTATTACGTCAAGAAAAAGTAAATTTAATTCAATTTGGTAGTCTTTAAACCAATGAACATACTTTTATGTTTAAACACCAACAAGAATGATAAAGATCATGGTAAGTCAACAAATACACATGACAAAAAAGATAAAAAATTTAACTTAAAACCTAAGAAAAAGTTATAATACAACTACTGTGATAAAAACACTCATGATGAATATCATTATTTTAAGAAGAAACATGATATTAAAAATGGGAAGCTTAAAGCCAAAGATAATGCTAGCACTAGTAATACTAAGACTCGAAATAAATAGAAGTCTAATACGAGTTTTTTTTACTTGTGTTTTGTGTGCTTATCTCATTAAATAGATTGTTTATTATAGTGTTACTCAACATATGACATCTAATGTTGAGTTATTTACTTATTTATAACTAGATCTTTTTAAAAATCATTTAAGTCTTACAAATCATGTTTCTTACAATGTTGAACCCATAAGAACTATTAAAATCCCTAATGATGAATTGTGTGATGTCTTGCTTGTTCTTGATTTAAAATTGAATTTGATTCCCATTCCTTAATTATGCAAATATAACTATAAAGTAAAATTATTTAATGGCACTTATTATGTTAAATCAATAAAGAAATATTTTTAGGTTGGTACTAATGCCTTTCTAGATAATGATAACTTGTTTAAGTTTATTAAATTATCTTCTTCCTCTTCTACTCATGCTTTGCTTGATTCTATTGATAGTGTTAGGTTGTGGAGCTAAAAGCTTCAACCTTTGCAAACTGAGGAACAGATGGTTGCTGAGTTCTACAGTAACCGGCGTCGGCATCAGGACCGACGTCGGCAGAGTCTAGTGCAGAATGCCACCGGCGACGGCAGGAAGTCGGCCGACGTCGGCAGAACCAGACAAGCAGGGACCGACGTCGGTCGCCTGTGTGTTCCAGAACTGCTCGTTTCACGGACAGTTAGTTAAGTGAACGAAGAGTTTGCATGTTGAGACCAGTTAGAGTCTTGTGCTGCGAGGACTATTGTCTAAATTAAGAGTCTAAGTTAGTGTTTGAGTTAGGGATCTATTTATAGACCCATTGGCATGTATTGTATAAGGCATGAGATAAAAAGGAAGAGTTCCTTCTAGTTGTAAGATCTGTGAGTTGCAGGTTGTTGCAAGCTCATTGGGGATCTACATGTAAGTTTGGTCTTTGAATTGCAGGTTGCAGGTTCATGAGAGATCAGCTTGAAGTGCTATAGAGTGCTTGATGTACCGGCAGGGTTATTACTGACTGGTTGGTGAGGTGAACACCAATTCTGTGTGTGAGTTGGTTGTTGGGACCATTTTTTGTGTAGGAGAGTGTGTGTGAGAAGAATTACTGAACACTTGAGGTGTGGCGAATCTCTGTAAGGTGAAAGAGTGTGGCGGCTCTTTGTTGTATTCTTTTCTGTTAGTGTTAATACAAGATAGTGTATTGTCTCTCATATTCTGTGCTATTGGTGAATTCTAGTTACTTGTGTTTCTGGTTATTTCCGCATATTCAATTGCTTATACTTGGTAATCATACTGTGCTTTTTCTGAGAAGCAAGATCCCAACTAGTGGCATCAGAGCATGTTTGTTGTTCTAGATTCCTGACAACTGGTATCAGAGCCAGGTTGTAAGTTCTTAAGCTTGATACCATCAATCGGTATCAGAGCTTTTGGTTGGGATACTAACAGATTGGTGTAGATCTGGGTAGTGTGTTTTGATCACAGGTTACTCACAGGTTTCTGTTTGAGTGGGAGTTGAGCAATGACAGAAAGTAGTCAACTACGAATGGAGAAGTTCAATGGCAAGAACTACCAATTATGGAGGATGCAGATTGAGGACTATCTGTATCAGAAAGATTTGTACTTACCGTTGGGTGGGGTTGCTAGCAAACCCTTGGATATGAAAGATGAAGAATGGGAGGTTCTTGATCGGAAGGCTCTGGGATCTGTTAGATTGAGTCTTGCATCATCTGTGATTTCCAGCTTATCACAGTGTAAGACAACGGTGGAGTTGATGGAATCTTTGGCAAATTTATATGAAAAACCCTCAGCTTCGAATAAGGTATTTCTTATGAAGCGTTTATTTAATTTGCAAATGTTGGAAGGTGGATCTGTTCATAGCCATCTTAGTGATTTCCATGGTTTAGTAAACCAGTTAAGTTCAGTCAATATTGTATTTGATGATGAAATAAGAGCTCTCTTAATCTTGTGTTCATTACATGAAAGTTGGGAAGGTATGGTAATGGCAGTTTCTAATACTGTGTCTCCTTCATAAGTCTTAAAAGTGGATGATATTGTGAGTGTAATCTTGAACGAAGAGATACGCAGGAAAAGCACAGGTGAATCATCTGGAGATGCTTTGAGTGTTGAAGGAAGAGGAAGGCCAAGAGAGAAGATAGAGCGTGGGAGATCAAGGTCGAAGACGGGCAAGAGATCCAAGTCCAGGTATGGCAGAATAACCTGCTGGAAATGTGGAAAGCAAGGGCACTTAAAGAGAGATTGCAGATCGGGTACAGATCAGCATGAAGAACATGAAGAAGAAGCAGATGTTGCAGGTTACATTGCACAGGATGCTCTGGTATGTTCTTTGGATAAAGTAGAATCTTGGGTATTAGATTCTGGTGCCTCTTTTCATGCATCCCCACATAGGGAATTTTTTCATGAGTATGTCCAGGGAGATTTTGGAGAAATTTGTGTAGGGGATGGTAAGTCTTGTCAGATTGTTGGCAAAGGCAAAGTGAAGCTGAAACTGCAAACAGGTAACACATGGGTGTTAAAGGAGGTCATGCACGTCCCAGTTCTGAAGCGGAATCTGATTTCTGTTAGAAGTTTGGGTGAAGAGGGTTGCACAGTAACTCTCACAGCGGACTCTTGGAAGGTTACCAAGGGTACACTTGTTATAGCTAGAGGTAAGAAAGTAGGTACGCTTTATCTATCTACTTGTTTTACTGATTCTTCTTCTGGGTTATCTACTTCAGCTGTAGATTCGGAGATGTGGCTTGATAGGCTTGGTCACATAGATATGAAGGAGATGCTGGTTCTTGAGTCAAAGGATATGCTTTCGGATTTGGAAGGCATGGATCGTGGTTTCTGTATGCAGAAGAAGAAGGTGAGATTTCTTGAGGAATCCGATGTTAGTGACAAGAACAGGAAAGCCTTGGTTTTCAAGGAGAAAGTGACGGACAGAGTTCAGCACAAGGTGCAGGGGAATTCTAAGCAGAGCAAGGGTGTTTTGGACAAGGGTTTGATCCAAAAGGAGCTCGCGGGAAAAAGTCAGGTCTCACAAGAAAAACACAGAGACCGACGTCGGCAGGAAAACTGGCGTCGGTGTCTAGACAGGGACCGATGTCGGCTATGTGCAGCCCGACGTCGGTGACTCGGGGCAGACAGAGACCGGCGTCGGCCAGGGGAAAACGACGTCGGCGGAGAGGCAGTCGCAGGGAACCGACATCGGTCGGCTGTAGACTGAGATGTGACCGGCATCGGTCACTGAGACGAATTTTGGGTGGACAGCAAGCTGTCATGGAGTCTCAAGCGCCCATATGGAGGACTGAAGGTGTAAGTAAGTTCTTAAATTCATCATTTCCCTTCTTTACACTACTTGTTGCTCACTTATGGCATAGGACCAGGAAGTTATTGAAGAAGCAAAACAGGTAGATCCAGGAAACAGTGGGAGCTAGGCTTGAATGAGGATGTGATTCCTTGGAGGAGAACCAAACAGGTGTTTTGGGTAGTGTGGCCAGCTGGAAGTAAGCACTGAAAGATGAATGGATGTTAAGGATGAAGAAGAGCGAAAACAGATACGTGAGATGGAAGATCAGGGTATTTGATCTTGTATTAGCTGCAGGGCAATGGAGGTTTGTTCATTGTGTTTCTCTTTACCAGGTTGGATAGTATTAGCTACACTATCCTATTTTCTGTATGATGTGCTTGTTGCAGGGTTACATATACAGGGATTGCTGAACTAAAGGTAAAGCTAGTTCAGGTGTTTGTCATGGAGGATCTGGGAGCAGCAAGATTCTTTGGCAAGAGTGTGTTCTAGAGACATGAAAGGTCATGTGTTGACTTTGTTTTAGGATGATTGTGTGGAACCGGTTAGCACACCGATGGTTAGACAGTTCATAGAACAGGTGTCTTGATTCACATAATGAGGTTGAGTGCACGATATGTACTAAACCTGAGTTTTTCCAAGCAGTGGGAGTTGTCACAAGTTAGGAGCCAATCCGGGAGAGAACCATTGGAGGTCAGTTCAGTGGATTCTTACAGGGACTAGTAGCAGGTGCACATGCTATGCAAGTTCAGGTTTATTTCTACATGGTTGTAGATGTGGATGTGGCAGGTAATTTGGATGACAGGGTTTGCACCACGGATTTTGTGGTGGTTGGTCTTCAAGGATGATTTTGAAGATGGATACATAGCCAAGGTAACAAACTAGACGGTGTACAGGTACATGTATAGGTTGCAGCTGTTTATCTCCAATTGGGAGATTGTTAGGTTGTGGAGCTAAAAGCTTCAACCTTTGCAAACTGAGGAACAGATGGTTGCTGAGTTCTACAGTAACCGGCGTCGGCATCAGGACCGACGTCGGCAGAGTCCAGTGCAGAATGCCACCGGCGACGGCAGGAAGTCGGCCGACGTCGGCAGAACCAGACAAGCAGGGACCGACGTCGGTCGCCTGTGTGTTCCAGAACTGCTCGTTTCACGGACAGTTAGTTAAGTGAACGAAGAGTTTGCATGTTGAGACCAGTTAGAGTCTTGTGCTGTGAGGACTATTGTCTAAATTAAGAGTCTAAGTTAGTGTTTGAGTTAGGGATCTATTTATAGACCCATTGGCATGTATTGTATAAGGCATGAGATAGAAAGGAAGAGTTCCTTCTAGTTGTAAGATCTGTGAGTTGCAGGTTGTTGCAAGCTCATTGGGGATCTACATGTAAGTTTGGTCTTTGAATTGCAGGTTGCAGGTTCATGAGAGATCAGCTTGAAGTGCTATAGAGTGCTTGATGTACCGGCAGGGTTATTACTGACTGGTTGGTGAGGTGAACACCAATTTTGTGTGTGAGTTGGTTGTTGGGACCGTTTTTTGTGTAGGAGAGTGTGTGTGAGAAGAATTACTGAACACTTGAGGTGTGGTGAATCTCTGTAAGGTGAAAGAGTGTGGCGGCTCTTTGTTGTATTCTTTTCTGTTAGTGTTAATACAAAATAGTGTATTGTCTCTCATATTCTGTGCTATTGGTGAATTCTAGTTACTTGTGTTTCTGGTTATTTCCGCATATTCAATTGCTTATACTTGGTAATCATACTGTGCTTTTTCTGAGAAGCAAGATCCCAACTAGTGGCATCAGAGCATATTCAATAAAGAAATATTTTTAGGTTGGTACTAATGCCTTTCTAGATAATGATAACTTGTTTAAGTTTATTAAATTATCTTCTTCCTCTTCTACTCATGCTTTGCTTGATTCTATTGATAGTAACTTATGGTTTTGAATATTAGGACATATTAATTACCAAAATATTATAGTTATAAATAAACTCAATATGGTGCATAGATTACCTGCTCTTCCTTCAACTGATTATGTTTGTAGTGGATGTATGGTTGGTAAAATACATAGAGAATCTTTTCCTAGACATAAATCTTGGTATGTAACTAAAAATATTCATTTGGTTCATAGTGATATCTTAGGACCTATGCAAACTCCTTTTTTTAATGATACAAAATATGCTTTAGCTTTTATTGATGATTACATTAGGTGAGTTTGGATTTATTTCTAAAAAACCAAATATCAAGTTTTAGTTTATTTCATTAAATCTTATACATTTATTGAATAATCTAGTTATTCTTTGTGTATCTTATGAATTGATAATGGTATCAAATATATTAGTAATGATTTTATTGTATATTTTAAGCAACATCATATTAAATATGAAAATAATATTTATTAAACACCTGAGCAAAATGGTGTTACTAAATGTAAACATAGGAATATCACTAAAATGGTAAGGTGTATGTTGCATGCTAAAAATATGCATTATAAACTTTGGGTTGAAGCAATGTATTGTATTTTTTATCTTGTTAATTAGACTCCCACTAAAATTATTTTAAATATTACCCCCAAAGAATCTTGGAGTGGTAGAAAGCCTAATTTACAACATTTACATGTTTTTGGTTGTGATGCATTTATTCATATTCCTAAGGGAAAATGTAAAAAGTTAGACTCAAAATCCAAAACATTTATCTTTGTTGGTTATGATGAATGATCTAAATATTATAGGGTTTATGATCCTCAAAATAAAAAAATTAAGATTAAAAGGGATGTTAGAAATGTTGAAGATGGTGTATTAGATTATGCTTCCAATTTAGATTCTCTTAATATTGTTTTTGTGTCTTTTCCTTTTGATTTAAGTGATGATCAAAATGATGTTTTACATAGTGATGATGTTGTTCCTAACGTTACAACTCCTTCTTCTAGTTTTGTTCCACCTAAAGCTATGCCTAAGTTACCCTAGACAATTTTTAGAAGCTTTTAGAATTGATGTAGATCTTAATGATACTCGTAGAACTAGGAAACAATTTTGTAACTATGATTTGATGTCTAAACTTATGCACAATAATGACCCTCAAACACATAAACAAGCTCAAGGTCACTCTCATTAGGAAAAATCAATGCATGATGAATATAATTTTTTATCTCTAGTCACAATTAGGATCTAGTCCCTCTCCTAAATGAAACTTTTGCACTTGTAGCTAAGATTCCCATAATCAAAGTTGTTTCGGCTCTAATCACTCACATGTATTGGAATGTTTATCAAATGGATGGTAAGATTACTTTCTTGAATGATGATTTGCATGAAGAAATCTACATGTCTCAACTTCCTAGTTTTATTAACAAAGATAATAAGAATCTTGTTTTAAAATTAAACAAAGCCATTTATGGTTTGAAACAATCTCCTAGAGAATGGTACTACAAAATCTATCAAATTTTTATAGCTCATGGCTTTACTCATAGCTCTAATAATCCTTTTTTTGTTGTTGTAAACACTCCAAATGACATAGTTATCATTATTTTTTATGTTGATGACTTGATTGTAACTGGTAGTAATAGCTCGGTTTATTTTACAAAAAATGCTTTAAAAAATATCTTTGAAATGACAAATTTAGGTATATTATATTATTTTTTAAGTATTCAAGTTTGGCAGGAAAAAGATAACATTTCCATTTCTCAATCTAAATATGTATACGACTTGTTATCTAGTTTTAATATGTTATATTGTAAATGTCAGGAAAACCTACAACAATCAATATGCTCTGATACCAACTGTTAGGTGACCCCTTATCCAACGGAAGCACAATTGATTACTTTCTTATAAGCAATTAAACATGGAATTATACCAGAATGATAAAGTAACTAGAAACTTGAGACAACAAAGAATTTGAGAGACAATACACACTCTTGTATTAAATATTACTAGAAGAGAATACAATAAGGAAGATGCCACTTCTTCCTCCACTTCAAAGGCTTGCCACACCTCAAGACCTTCTTCCCTCTCTCTCTTGCTCAACACAACTCTATAGCCTGAGTTATTATTCCTCCTTGAATGCTTCAGCGGATCTCCTTGACCTTACACCTGTAGATCTCCTTGACCTTGCTTGCTTCAATGCTTTTACTTGCCTTCTTGATAATTACAATACATGCCTCATGGGTCTTTAAATAGAATCCCATGGTTACAAAAATAGAAATCTAACTACAATAATTAGACACGCAGCTCGTGACTATAATTAGTCATTTGACATGCAAACACTCGCTTCACTTAACTGACTGTTTGTCAACAACAGTTCTGGAAATACACAGGCGATCGACATCGGTCCCTGCTTGCCTGGTGCTGCCGACGTCTTACCATCGTCGGTTTCCTTCTGCACTGAATCTGACTGACGTCAGTCATGCTGCCAACGCCGGTGCTTCTGGTTCTTCAGCATCCTCTTCTTTGTGTCTGCAAATAGTTGAAGCTTTTAGCTCCACACCCTAACAATAAACCTATTGTTACCCCTTGTGAACTTGGTGTAAAATTACTTAATGACATGGAAACTGAAAATGTTAATTCTACTTTATATATGCAATTAGTCATAAGTTTGAATTATCTTACTCATCCTCATCCTGATATTACCTTTTCTGTTGGATTGGTTTCTTGTTTTATGTCAAAACCTCAAACTACTCACTTTTAAGCTGATTAAATAATTATTTTTTATATTAAAGGTACTCTAACTTTTGGCATTAATTATACCTCAAATAATAACTTTTATTTGACAAGTTATTATAATTTTAATTGGGTCGGTGATTCTAATGATCATAGATCCATAAGTGGATATTGTTTCTCTTTGGGTTTTGGCATAGTTTTGTAGAATAGTAAAAATCAAAGTACCATATCCTTATTTTCCATCGAAGTT
This sequence comes from Torreya grandis, assembly GCA_037957365.1. Classification (NCBI taxonomy): domain Eukaryota; kingdom Viridiplantae; phylum Streptophyta; class Pinopsida; order Cupressales; family Taxaceae; genus Torreya; species Torreya grandis. The sequence continues at coordinate 10,988,491 of JARHVA010000014.1, read as the reverse complement.
GAGTATAAAGCTTACAATCATGTTGTTAAGGAAATAATTCGACTTTGAAGAATTCTTGCAAATTGGGGCCACCCTCAATCTTCACCTACTCTGATTTTTTGTGATAATCAAAGTGTCATTGCCTTAGATAAAATCTATATTTTTATGTAAGGTCCAAGCACATTAAGATTCAACGTCACTTTCAATATGAACTTATTGAAGGCAATCTAATTATTCATTTTTTCAATCCTATTCAAGAGCAAATGGTTGATATTTTCATGAAGCCATTATATAAAGACAAATTTGTAATTTTTTGTAATATGTTAGAATTTAAAGAAGTTCTCATCAACGGGGATAGTAAGTAATGTTTCCTCCCTTCTTTTTTATTTTTAAGATCCCTAAATAAAGTTAAAAGGGGAGTGTTAGGATTACCCTGTATTTGGGATGCTTATTTAATCATAAATTTTCTATATGTGTGTAGAATTTGTATTTATGTGAATTATTAATTCACATAAATCCATAGTCAATGAGGTGTCACTCATCTTTATATCCTCTTTATGATTTTGGGAGATAATTACACAAGTAACTCCTCCCCCCACATGTCACACACTTTCCTTCAATTTCTAAGAGAATGAGATACTTGGCAAACACTATGAAGGGCTTGTAAGGTCATGATGTGATTCCTTATAATTCCCTCTCCCTTATTCTTCCTCTATTTAAAGAGCCCTCTCATCCTATTTTCTTCAACTAGATACTTAAAGGTATCTCTCTTCTTCTCAAATTAATATTGCTTTTAAGAGTTGTATTGTGAATTTATTGTGGATAAGTCTCCTAATTTATCACGTGGATATTTTATGATAAGTTTTGTTTCCCATTTTAAAATTTATGTTTCTCCTTGTGGTTTGTTATTTGAGAGGTACTCTAGCTTCTTTTTATTATAATTTGTTACTTTTTCAATGTTGATGAATGTTTTTGTCATAATTCCTTCATTTGATAGTCAAATCATCGATATTTCATGAGTTGCATGCTACTATCTCCCTATGTAAGAATGTGTGCAATCTTGTTTTTTGGACTTTTTCAAATAGTTTAGAAAGAAGAATTATAGGTCAAAATCATGGATGTCTTTCTTCAATTCAGTGATGGTACATCATATTTATGGTGTTATAAAGTAGAATGGGGGTCGAATTGATAAGGATTTCATGCTCAGAAGTCTTGAGTTCATGTGCAAGTTTGAATTTCACATGGTGAATTTTAAAAGACATGAACATATATAAGAATCCATTCAAATTAAAATTGAAAGCTTAATCTTCTTATAATATGATGGTGCATCACATTGGTGAAGTTGTAGAGTTTCTACTAGCCAAATTCATGGATAATTTTTGGTCATCAGTTTCATGTGCAAGGTTAGTTTCCATCAAGTAACAAAATGCTAATGTTTTTACGTTTAACATTTTGGCATTCCATTTTCCACATTAACCCAACCCACCAATGGCACATAATTTTTGATGTGTCAGTGTTCAATAAAAAATGTAAGTACATCATTGGTGGAGGTACATAATGGTAAAGCCCATCGGCATTGCTTTATAGCTCAAATAGGCTGTTTGGCTTAGTATAAAATTTGAAGCATAAGGTGGAAGCCATAACCTATGTTTATGAGTGGACCAATGGCATATTATTTTTAGCATGTTAGAGGTGCTCAACAATGCAATTGTGTCATTGGTAAAAAGAGTCTAGGTGGAGCTATGAACTATGCATCATAATGCACTTGGAGAGGTAAAAATAACTAAGGAAAATTTGCATTGTTGGATCTCTAGATAGAATCCACTCCATCATATTTCATTTGAAAAGTTAGATTATTTGAAGTTGGTTCATGCCATTGATCTCAAAATTCATTTTGCATCATTAATATTTAAAAGGAACTAAGCTTTGAATGCAAAGGAAAATTAATGGTGGAACCTATAAATAAAAGTAACCAATGATTTGACTCCATCACATAGTCAATACCCCATCAGTCCTTTCAATTTCACTATTGGATGAGTAATAAAAAAAGTACATAGCATAAATTGATGTTCAATTAAGAAGTCACCATGTAGAGAAAAGGAACCCAATAATGAGTAAAAATATAGTGAATTATGATATGCCTTAGAAGTGATAAATCCAAGTGAAAATACAAATCAGTTGACCCATCCTTATATTACGATAGGGGGTGTGCATGGGTCTCTACCCCTTGACCCTATAGGGGAACTTCCCATTGACTTGGTTGGGGTTGCTACACTAAGAACCTTGCTCCCAGAGTAAATTTTTTAAACAAAAAGATCAATTGAGGGCCCAATAGATTAAGCAATCAATTTTTTGACTTCATGTCCCAATGGATATAGATAGTTGGGCTAAATGCATTAGAGACATGCTTCCCTAAAAGCTGCCATAAATGTTGAAAAATTCCATTCCACAATTTTTTTTCATTATTTCCCTGCTAATTTTCAAATTATCTACCTTAGCTAATATATAGTGTGAAATGAGTAATAAAAGGCAAATTTCATGGGAATAGTGTCTACAATTAATCCCACTTTTTATTTGAGTGGGTGGGATAAAGGTACACCTTTTAATTAAAATGGACAAATCCATAATATTTTAAAAGAAAAGTGGGTCACCTTAGATTTACATTTAAAAACCTATGGGAGGCATGCATGGAAAAAGATTAAAAAAGGCATTTAGCCTTTGTTAAAATAGAGGTTACTAAAAGCTTTAAACTTTATTTAGATTTAAAAGCTATGTGAGTAGGTTGGGATTAAAGGGTGAAGGAGTTATTAAAGGAATTTTGGCCTTTATTAAAAGTTTTTAATCTTTTAAACATTCAAAATGAGGAATCTATAGAAGGTGGAAAGTATTAAATGATTTTTACTTATTTTATTCCACTTATAGTTTGAGTTCAAGAGTGTATTCTCAAATAGAAAATTGGTAGAAATAATAGGTAGTTTTGGCATTGAATGGTACCTAAAAAATTTAACATGTGGTTACACAATTGAATCCTATTTATCTTTTCTTATTTCTATTTTATTTGTATTAAATAGAGATAGTCTCTCTATTATATGGGTCCTTGGCCCATGCAAATTTCCCAGCTCGCTATAAAAGCTTTCATTATGCTATTTTTAGCCTTATCATTTTCCCTTTGCCAATTATCAATTTATTTTTAGAAGGTTATGCAACTATGCATTGTTAGAAGAATGTAATAAATATTTTTTCGATCTATTGTTACCTTTAGTTTGAATTTATGTGGAAGATTAACCTTTTTGCATAGTCAAATTAATTTCCTCTTGAACTTTTTTAATTCAAGAATGATTGATATTAGTTCTAGCACTTGATATGTGTTTTCATTCCTTTGAATGGGTCCTAGAGAAGCAATTTTGGAGCATCACCCTTTTATTATTTATTGTTTTTTTCTTCATCCTTCTTTTCACCCTCAATTAACACTAGAATAACAGTATAATAGGAGGAAGAGTCCTCTCAATATTATAGGTTTTTTCATTGACATGTCCTTCATAATGGAACTTCCCACTATTGGGCTCACACAACACATGTTGCATATGAGAAAAAATTGAGCATCAACACTGAAAAATAAAATAAAGAAAAATTCAAACCAAACTAGTTAGGTCCATTTGTTGTTATAAAGAGAACACGAGCCTATCACCTAGCTAATTTAGAAAGGAAACCCTTGGATAATCCAATGAACTTATTGCATTTGCATACACTCTACACTGAATTCATTCCTTATATTTCCACTATGGGCATCATAGCCATTCATTCTGAGACATTTTTATGTATTTTCATTAAGGCCATCATACCCATATTTATATCTTATATTATCTACATATCTCGTTAGGGTATCATACCAATACATGCCTATATTTATCTATCTATATATTACCATTGGGGTTATCATATCCACACACTTAGATTTTCATATCTACATATTGTCATTAGGGGCATCTTACTCAAATATTTCCAGTGATCCTATCAATACATTGTCATTGGGGGCATTGGATCCACGTATTCTACATGAATTTCATTAACATTTTCTAGTAACAATGGGGACATCGTACTCATGCATATTATACATTAGCAACATTTATTATATCTTAGTTCTATGGATATTACTATGCCTATGTGGATGTTTTTCCTATATTTCTTGTATTAGGACAAGCTCTCATGCTCATATCATACAAACACTAGCCATATTTTGATTATCATACTTAATACATTTACTACAGTGTAATATGTTTACTATCATATCTTATCCATATTGGGGCATATAATTTGCCATACTTACTCTTCCAATACCCACATGTGTTACATATTCATTTTCACCCTCACATGGGTTACCTACCCCTTTGTGCCTTATACGATGACATATGTCTATGGTTATGACAAGGCATATCATTTGTCCCTCTTTTCAAGATATTATCAAGGCATATCATTTTCCTCTCCTTACATCATTGACACCCTTACATTACATTCTTGCACATTAACATCTTAGTATTAGGTTATATATTACATGTTGTGCTTACATGATTACATATTTCTATCTAAATAGGCCAAAACTATTGAAATTTAGATTTCATAAGATATAACGTTCCATACACAAATCTAAATTTATAAACAAAGATTGATTTCAATTACTAAATATATAAATGACCAAGAGGGAAGACACTTAGTTGATATTTTATTATATATTACTCACTACCTATGTATAGTTACTTGAAATGATATGAAATAACTTTATTATTGCTCAACTCAGGAAACAAAATGTCATAATCTACTAGGACACTGTAGGTGATGCCTATACACATGTGGAAACTAGATATGTCCACTATTTATAGTATTATATTTATGTAATTTTCTATTATGTTCTACCACACATTGTTATGCCTGCCTATCTAGATGATGCCTGTGCAATTTTTTAAACTTGACCCAATTTTTTGATCTTAATTTTGTCTTCCTTTGCCTCAAAACCCTAACTCACTTTTGACACTTGCTTAACTTGAATGGGTTGGGGAGTGTAAAATATGGGTTGTACATCCCTAACCACTCCCTGTTGACTGGTTCAACATTGCCTATGTTCAAACACTCTGAAGATGGATCAAATCACAAATAGTTCTCCCACTTACATGTATGTGTTCTCAATAGTGTTCTATTAGAATGCAATATAACTCTTTGGATTTCAACCCTTAACAACATGTGACTTTGAATTGTGTTAGTGTTTAGACTTAGCTTTTAGGATTATTTATTCGAGGGGTTTTTAGATTTGGATGCTTTTGGATAATCACTTGAGGATGTGCAAATGGATTTATCAAAATTTTCCAGGATGTGTGTTATACGCTTATTAGATAGGAATGGCCTCAAGCTTGATTTATATTTTTATATGACTATTTGAATAATTTCTCCCCGTAACTGACATCTAAAACATATAAGACAACCCAAGGAAGATACTTGAATTTGAAAAATAGTCATTGAGGATCTCGAGATACTTTTGATGAAGGTAGACATTATTGGTAATTGCCATCATCTGACTATTGTTGACATTATTCAGGAAGGGAAAAATAATAAAATGGAATATGATGATAGTCTACATAAGTTATTAGAGAATTATGGAATATACTAGGGTGATTCTAAGTATGTATGAAAACAAGCTGGGTTGACTAAGTCCATAAATAGATAAATCAATAGAGGAGAATGTAAGCAAGAGTTAAATTTGTATGTACAAGTCATGTATGTCAAAGATAGGTCAAAACAAATGTTTCCAAGTGTCTAATACCAAATCTAGGTGTCTGAACTATGTTACTATACATTTTTATATTGTATATGGGCTTTCATGATGTTACAACTTTATGCTTTTATCTATGATTACACATGGTGCACGTGACTCTTTATTTTGAGATGAGTGATGTAGATATAGGTACATCCCTAACCTCAAAATGGGGTATCTATCTAGCTTATCCTATTACCACTTATAGTCTCCATATATGTTCCTATTGTTGTGCAGTGAGTCCATCTATGTTCCTGTCACCACACAATGAGACCAATTGTATCTACTTCTTTGGCAAATAAGTACAATGTTCATGCTACCACATAGTGAAACAAATCATGTTCCTGTCTCCATGTGGTGAAACCATATTATGTCTAATTATATGATAAAGAAATAGAGTTTTACCCTAAGTACTCAAGTTCCAATTACATTCTCTAAAATACAAGTTTTTGAGGGTGACACCATTGTTCACAAACCACCAGGAGTATTTATTCCTTTGCTTATTTTCAATTCATCTATTTTAGAATATTGACCATCGATTTACAAGGACATCAACTACTTGTTGGCATTATTATTTTCTTGTAGGCACATTTGAGTTGTTGACAATTGAGTGTGGGTCTACCCAATCTAAATATTCAAAGTTCATCTTTCATCCCTTATGTAGTATTTAGGTATCACTTTCTCATTTTTTTCCACTTTTATATTCATACACACATGCACATCAAAGTGGGGAATTATGTAGACACGTAATTTTGGTACAAAGCCTATTATTACAATATTTTTTGCATGGTTTTGAGCATACATATCATTGGTTCAAATTAGGTACTTATTAACACCTTTTCATGTGTTTTCACTCTGTCTTTCTTCTTCATATGGTTTTGTGCTTCTCTCTTTCCTTTTTTCTTTCTCGTATGTGTTTAATATTATCTGGAAGCCTCACCTTGTCTTTTTCTCTATGTTTATGTGTTGACCATACTCATAGTTCTCAAAAATTTGGTGGACCTTATTCATGGGCCCCATGAATATGGTCATTCTTCTTTTGTGGGCCCTTTCCCCATTTTCATCTTTTCTTATTGTTTGGACCCATGTTTGTTGGTTTTGCCTCTTTTATTGGGTTAAATTACATGTCAATACATCCTTAATTCAAATTTGAGAAGTATATACTCCTGAAGCATTTCAATAACAAATATTAAGGAGTTTTCCGCAAGTATAAGGTGCATTATAAATATTATTTCTCTTTAGAATTTCAAGCAATTAAAATAGTTTTTATTTATGCATACTTGTATCAAAAGAAGGCCTAAGCAAAGTCCATGTAGTTTCATTTCATTATCTAGGGAGAGAAGGTGAAGTCCTTTTTCTCAGTTGGGGTGGGGACACTAACAAGCACTAAAAATATATTGAGCCCTAATTCTTAACACTACGATATGCAATTCCAACCATCAAGGGGGCCTATGCCAGTTGAATTTACTTTTTTCTACTTTTTGGGTGTGTTGTTAGGTGATTGTGTTAGAATATCGATAATTCTAGAAGAGATTTAATTATAATATTTGCTCATGTTAATTCACCAATCTAAATATAGGAACATAGTCATTAGTATCTACTGAAGCATCCCTAAGAGTTACAAATCTAGAAAGTCAAAATTATCACATTCATAACAGTTTGCCATGCTCGTTGAAACCCTATCACATTCAACCATACGATTTTAGTTAGCCATATTCGTGGGTCCCATAAATATGCTCATATTTTAATTTATAGTCATTTAATAGGTTTTCACTCTAATTAATCTCATAAGCCTATTTTTAGTCTCAAATATTAGCTACATAGTTTTGATACCTTCATTTAAGTCATTTATCTATCTTTCCCTATTCTTTTTCATTATAATTGTTTGTTCATAGTTAAATTATAATTTCAACCCCTACTATTAACACGAGGGAATATATGATTACTATTGTTTATTGTATTATCCTAGATTTCTCTCATGTCATAGTTTTAATGAGTTATGTGTAGTGTAATCACCCTAAAACCATAATTTTTAAAAATAGTTAATGGTTTGTCCCCCTTTGTAGGTTGCATGTACATGTCCCACACACTGAAATCAAGGTTCACACTTTTATGCATGTGAATGAGCCAACCCAAGTGAGAGAAAGGACTTCACCTCCTCTCCCTACACAATAAATGATAAATCTATATGATTCTTAGTGCAACCTTATTTGGTATACTTATGTAGCCAAAACATGATGAGGGTAGAATGTGATTAATGTGTAGGCTCCTTGACAAGTGTGTAATGGATAGACTCAACATGCATCTCAATAACTTAGATATAGGAAGATATTGAATGGATTACTTGATCTTTAGGAGATAATAAATAGATCAGGCTACATGTTTATATACATGCTCATTTGAATTCAAATTTGGACACATTTATGCATAGGCCATCCATGAAAAATAATGAGAATTGATAGTCAAGGCATGGAAAATCAGTGCAAGGCATGGAAAATCAATGCAAGGAACAAAGGACCCACAAAATACAAATACCACTTTTATATGGCTAAAAATGGTCATGACTAATTTCATACAACTAATAATGGTCATGACCAAAAAATAGACATGAAATAGAGATCGAGTTGAATTGAGGATGACTAGATGGATCTTGATGTAGACAACTGACAAATCTAGGTGTTTATGAGAGAATTTGAATGATATAAGGATATGAAAGGGTCCAATGTGAGGGAACATGTACATAAAAGATCCAAACATCTATAAATAAACTAAGTGCATAAAAACATGAAAATGACATTACGACTACATGGTTTGTACCAAAATTATGTGTGTACATTAACTTTAGTTATTTTGAAGATGAAATTTTGATAATGAGCTTGAAGGGGGATATTGTGATTTTTTGGGGCCAGTGGAACTAATTATTATTCTAGATTCCTGCTCAACACATCATCACAACATTATAATTCTAGTAAGAGACATTTAGAGTTAGCTTGATACAACATCATGTGGTCCACCAAAGAAGATAATAGATCCTATAGTTTCTTTGATGCCATCCCCTTCCATAGATGTTGGCACATGCCACATGAGATTCGATCAACACAAATGGGTTACTAAAACTAGATATTTTAAGGCACTAAAATGATCATCCATTTCATCAATATCTTACTGATATTTTATCTCAGGTTTTCATCGATGTGATATTTTTACATCATTGACTTATTTTTGGATTGAAGAAAATAGTCCTTAAGGGGGGATAGTGACTACTTCCTCTTTTATTTCCCAAATTCCCAAGTAAATATGAAGGAGAGATGTTGGTGTATGAATATACACCACTTTTTTTTATTTACTTAGGCGTAGTCCTAAGCTATGCACACTTTAGACTATTTATACATTAGATGGATATTTATTTTGAAATAGATTTATTAAAATTTTGTTTTTTCTCTCTCTCACATGCTTCTATACTTGATTTTTACTCTTCTCCACCTTTGTGTCTTCTTATTTATATACAAATTTCCCCTTCATTACAACATGTTATAGTTTGTTTAAAATTGATGTGGCATTTTAGTGAACACTTCCTTCACTATTTTGAGTTTTGACATGTGAGAGGTCATTTTGGTAAGGCCAACTCCTAGGTGAATGGATGATTTTATGCTATATTTTATCAATAGGTTAAAGATAAATAACCCCTTTACATTTTCTACTCTTGTAATTATTTTATTACTATTCTTGCCCAACCTTAGAGTCACTTCGTGTATTTGAAAATGAGAAACATTGCAATTCAAAGTTATGATATTACTTTTGGAAATAATGGGACAAAGGATATGTTACATGTTGCCTTCGATATCCTTGCTACCATGGTGACTAGAGTACTATGGAACATAGGTAGCAACACTCCCATTTTGAATGACATTGAATGATCAAACACAACCCATAATGGGCACCTTGGATATGTCTACTATTTGAACATCACCTGTGCATATCGATATTGTGGGTGTTGTTATACTTTATGGATTATATTTATTTTCTATTGTTTAATTTAGCATCAAACTACAAAATAGATCATACACTTCATTATTACGTATTTTATTTTTTTGATTGAAATGTATACTTTATTAATAATACATATTATACATTGTTAACTTCATATAAAAAATGAGTGATATGGTTTCACACTCTAAGTATCGAACTGATCCCAAGGACCAAGATTTTTTTTATTTAATTTAAATAAAGCTAAAAAATTCTTAATATAAACATTCTTTTAAATCATAAAAATTGAATATATCCAAAAAAACATGATTAACATCCCAAAGTGTAGCAAGATAGCAAGGCATAAGAGTTATGTCACAATAAAATTCAATGATACTAGCAATGCTGGAGGATCATCTAGATTATCACCTCATCGTCGACCATTACTGGTGGGTAGATCTACTGTATCAGGTCTTGACTCCTACCCATCATTAGATTTGTCTTTGTTTTCTTTCTCTGTTGGGTCCTATCTAATCAGAGAAATGGATAAAGCCACTTGAGTAAAGTTGCATTTTTGATGCATCTTCCAACCACTAGTGTCTAGTAAGGCAAAGCTACCACCACCATGAGAGATATGCACTAGAGTGGGACGATACATGTGGTGAAACACTCTGATGTCTACTATGTGAACAATGTTTATCACAAGCACCAAAGTCATGACCTTGAGAAGGTGACCGTTAATGATGTGTATCTAGAGGAACTTGATTGATAATACATGGGACACTTCCCCAATGGTACAATAAAGCTTGAAGGTGTTCCACCTCCAACTAGACCTTTACTATCACTTGAATTTGTAGCATATCATTAAACATCTATATAAATTTATCATTAACAAAGAAACAACCATCAATAATAACATGATTAAAAATTGCATTGTTCCTTTCTTTCCATAATTGAAAATGAGTTTGAGAATGAAAAATATGCCAAATTTGGTTGTACTATGCATGGATCATGGCCAAATTGCCTAAGAACACCATTTTTGAGGAAAAAATATGGACAAAATCACTGAAAAATGGGTATGAATCCACCTCTATGCTAGTTGAACATGCTTACAAAACCTAAAAAGTTTCTCAATAAACACTAGATGCTGGCAAGACAAACACATGGGGCTTACCCAACAAAGATGGACAAGGTTGTTACCAATAGACAACCCTTGGTGTAGGATGCACCAAAGGAAATGTGCCTATTTGGGATCAATAATTTCTTTCCATTCTTTGAGAAACCTTAATCCCTAGACCTCCATATAATAATTGGCATTCCAACAAACATTGAAAGAATCCACTTGAACATGTTGAGGAGAGAACAACTGATAACAAAGTTGGGGTTTGCACTAGAGGAAAGGGGTCTCCACTGGCCATTTCTAGTTAGTCCACCATTTGAAATGTGTTTACACTCTTACCTTGTGGAGGTGTTCATTTGAGATAGCTCTTTGAACCTTAGAAATTGAGGATATATCAATATTAATAGGTTGTAACTTAACATAAGGTAGGCCAAGGGATGAAGTCCCAATACCATTTGTAAAATAAATATGAGACAACCTTTATCCCTTTCTTGTAATCCCTAAGGCTCTAAATCTAGGGGGGCATGGAAAAAGGAACACCATAGTAAGAAAGGATTGGGGACCACCATAGGGAGTGAGTATTTAGAGAGAGCCCTTTAATACGAACCCATCACCATCCCACCTTAAGTGAGTCTTGATCATTTCCCATGTTTTACAAATACTTTGAGCCACAAAGTATTATACAATTATGACAATAAATTAAGTGATCAAGAGAGATTGAAGACCAAGACCTTTCTAAGTTTTTCTACCAAAAGGGTTTCCTTGAGAAATACAATGGTGAAACAAGATTTTACAAGCTTTAACTACTTGAAGGGAATGTGAATTTTATTTTAAGGAGTCATTGCATAATTTTAAGGGTGGTTTCCCTTAAGAGAACTCACTATGTAAATGTTATTTGAAAATCCTTACTCCCATTTGTAGTCATGGCTACTTGTAGGAAAAAATCATAAAGTAGAAGGAATAGGAGAAAACGAAAGTGATCATAGAAATGTTAAAGCCACTTTGATGTGTTAAACTCTCAATACTTAGTAGAGAGTTTTAATTAGGAGGCCAAAACATACTCATTATGATTATGATCATCATGTGAGTAGTCAAATTCACAACTTAACATGCATCATGAAGGAATTTCAAGATTGTATTACACTTTGGAAGAATTCAAGAGTCACCTTTCCTCATCAATGTGTTCCCCTCCCCAACCACATTCAACTAATGGAAGTGGTGGTGCATGAGAAAAATAAGGAATTGTGAGAGTCTCGAGCTCTTTACAACCTTTCAGATTTATTGGTTAGAAGAGTAAAAGTAGAATCACAAGAAAACTTGAAGGGAACTTGGTCTTGGTCTCTTTATACTTAGAAAACTTATTAATACTCATAATGGTAACATTTATGGAGTTCATAATGAAGTACCAAAAATTATGAATCTTTCCTCTTACCTGCCATCGATGAAATATTTATGAATATCAAGAATATCACAATCCCCAATAATAATAAGGGTTGGTTGAAAGAGTAAATGGCCCTTTTATTTTTGCTCTTATTGATTATTATTTTGTGTCGTATGTCTATCTTAATGTTAGGTTTGTAGATGTTTCCATTAGTTCTTATTTTTAGGTATTTTATATAACCTTGTTTATTTTGTTGTCCTATTGATATCATTATAAATATTGCAAACCTTAGTTGTAAGTGCTTTTATGTTTGCCTTTTTCAAGCCTTTTTTTTTAATATAATATATTTACTTATGAAAAAATATTAAGTCCTTTAGTGATTAAAATTTTATTGAGAAAATTTAAGTGTCTTTTCTACTTTAATGATTTTATAGATTTGTAATTCTTTTACATTGAAAAATTTTAAGTGAGATATTATAGAGATTATATGCAAACAAATAATTTAAATTTTTATAATATTTAAAAATTAAAAAAATATATCATTTAAAATATTATATGGATAAATTGAAATTTTCATAAATAAAAATATAACACTTATTTTAACCAAAAAAAAATTTATTTTATTCTTATAATCATATTGTTAGAACTTATCCAAAGTCTTAATTTAGTTTAGGATTTTGATGTATTAGATTATTTTAATAAATGTCAATGGGGCATGCATCTTTTATAAAAGACACCCCCATAAATATTTAAGTTAGATTTGTGTAGATTAATTTAAGTTAATAATATAACTTCCTTTTGAGTTGAATTCCCGTAAATGGTTGGTTATAGGAAGTTAGTTGGTTTTACCGATCATGGGTAAAACTTATAAACTAAATGTTTCACTTTGTAAAAGGGTTAACGGAGTAAATGCACCCTTTTTATGTACTTATTTTTTTTATGATTAATAAAATACTTGTGGACCTGCACTCAGTGGGCACAAGATTCAACATAATTAGTTCGAGTGTTATCAGTGGTATCAGAGCAAGGTTTTACATAGTTTTGGAAAGCACGATGAATATGGAAAGCATGGTAAATTTGAGAGAATGCAACACGAAAAGATGATTCATGTGAAATTGAAAGCCTCACGTGAAATCTCATCCTAGATAGTATAAGGTATGCCATGTCCAATAAAATTTATTGGTCTAACTTTGTAAATTTGAAAAATTATTAAATTATTTAATTTTTCAATGTTTTTACATTGATTAATGTTCATTTGAAATAATTAAGCCTGTATACTGGTTTTGTACAACCATTCAATTGATCAAGCCTTTCATGCTCCCTGACATTGCTTTCAAACTCCTTTTTTAGCACTCTATATTGAATTTTGATGCTTTCAAATGATCCAACCTTTTTTAAATCCCTAACATTTGCCCAAAATCCATTTGTATGGAATTTTGAATCTAAGAAATTCTCTGTGTATAAGAAATTATTTCAAACTTCTTTCAATTAATTTGCTCAGTTTGTGATCCTGTGATCCATTTTTGAGGTTTTGAAGATCTTTTTTCATTCCAAAAGCATTTTTAAGGTCTTTTAAAGCCTAGATTGTAGTAGTAAGATCCATACCTACATATGTACGGCCTGGTTATTCTAGATATCCTTGTGAATATCTAGAATTATTTCCATTTCTATCAAGCATTCATCTGCTAAACTATTTGATTGCTAATTGAGATCCACAGACAAAATAACCATTCTAAATTCATTTCAAAGGTTTTTCAAGCTAAAATTGGATTTGTACTACCCAAACTTGTAGAATTATGGCCTTCCAATGTCTTGCATTATCAAAGCATTAACAATACTCAGTCAAATTTCTCTCTAAGAATCTTAAACATTGCCCAATGGTGAAAGATTCAAGCTTGCAAGGTTTTTGTACGGTCTAAGGGAGTGCCAACAGAGTTTTACATTTATTCATATCAGCTTTGGAATTGAAAATCTCTAGAGAGGCATTGGAAATTTCCAAATAAAAATATTTCATTTTTCTAAAGTCTTTTCTAAAGTTTAATCAATTTAGGGTTTGCATGGTGAATACAAGGTAAATAAAAGATTTGAGTTTTCACTTTAAAAAATACTTTCACGTGAAAACACCAAAATAATATTTTTGTATTATCATAAAGGAAAATTTAAAGTTTATATAGAATTTTCTATCTTTATAAACTTGTAAATGCTCATAGAGCACTTGGAAAGAAAGATTTTGGGAGGTGCTTGTAACAAGGAGGTCACAAATTCAAATCTTCTTTTTTGCAAGATTTCTTTTTAATAATATGATTTATATAAAAGGAATACTCCCTTTTTGGAATCTTTTTATGCTTTACAAGTTGTGAAAGGCATATTTTAATGTAAAAACATGCAGACTTATTAAAATTTTGCATGTGAAGTTGATATCTTTTGCTTTTGTGTATCTTGGCGAAATAAGGGTGTATCTTGGTGAAATAAGGGTTTATTATGGCAAAATAAGGGTGTAATCAATTGATTTTTGGTGAGGTTAAGTGCAAAACTCATCAAAAACTCTTGTTTTTTGCTCTATGTGGAGGTTAAGTGAAAAACCCCGTAGAAGCATTGTCTCGTGCAAAGTGTTATAATTGTGTATGTGTATTGTTTATCTCATCTGTTGCACTTATTTTGCACATTTGATTTCATTTCAAAATGCCTAAGATTTAAAATTTATTTTTAGATGGTGATAGATTAATGATTTCTAATTATTCATATTGAAAATGTTTGATGAAAGCTTCATTAGTATTTGATGAGTTATGGGATATTGTTAAGAATGAAAATCCCACATTCCCAAAAAAATAAGCTAGAATTAATGCATTCAATTTGCATGATTCTAAGGCCTTAGCATTGATCAAATATTATTGTACTCGTGATACTTATATTCATATTGAAAATTCTCCTCATAGTTACACTACATGGAAAACATTGTCTGATTTGTATGATAAGATAGACATCCACATGCAGTTGTTTACTTTGTCATTAGAAGAAGATGGAGATATGGGAGAATATATGTCTAAGTTTAAAAATATTTCTATTGAGTACACTAAGGCTGGGTTTGGAAAATTAGATGATGATCTCATAGTCATCACTACTTTGAAAGGACTACATGGATCCTATAGATACTTTGTAGAAATGTTGCATGTCTCTGACAAGATCACAGGGATCACTTTTGACAAGTTGGCTGAGTTGTTCATCCAACATGACCTCTCTCTACCCAAAAAATCCAAGAAAACTAATGAAGTCCATGTTTTAGAGTATAAACCTACTTCATTTTCATCTGGACATCAAAATAATAGAGGTAACTGTTATAGAGGAGGTCAAGGTTACAGAGGAGGCAAATATCAAAATTGAGGTAGAGGTTATTCACATCAACAATAATCTAATCATTCTCATTCAAATGAGACAAGTGATAGTGGATGTGGTCATAACTCTTATAGGGGTAGAGGTCGAGCTAGATTAGAATTCAATGTCATAGATGTGGAAAATTTGGTCATATTGCCTCTTAGTGTAAGATTATTTTTGACAAAATCTAGAGGCCACAAAAAATGACTAAATCTAACTCTACTCAATATGCTGATCATGACTATGATGAGTCTAGTAATGTTGCTTATAAATCTGCATTCACTTCTTTAAGGTACATTGATTATATGGAATATGAGGCTAGAGATGAGCTCATAGATGTATGGGTTTTAGATATAGGAGCAACCAAACACATGACATTTAGGTGAGACTTCTTTTGGAATTTCAAATAAGATTCTCTCTCTCCAATTGCTTTGGTAGCTAAGTATGTGCATATTCCACTAGGACTTGGGTGTATTCAAATTCTTCTTCTTAATGGTTCTATAAAAAATTTGGAGAATGTTTGGTGTGTTCCCACATTGAAGAAACATCTTCTTTCCTTGGTAACTATTTGAAAGAAAGGTTATCAAATTGTGCTTGAAAATGGGCTCATACATATCAATTCAGTGAAGGATGGTTATAAAACCATGTATACAGGATATGAGGATGGAAACTTGGCTAGATTGCATTGTAAAGTGCTTCCTCCCATAGTGGAACTTGCAGCAGTTGTTAAAACAGGTACAGGTACTATGTCTACACAGTGGTTATGGCATATTCGCTATGAAAATTTGAATATCTATTCTTTAGTGGACTTGTAGAGATATGGTATGGTGAGTGGGTTGCCCACTTTTCACAAAGATAGTATTCTTTGTGAATCATGTGTTTTGGGTAAACAAAATCAAGATTTTTTTTCAAAAACTTTTCATGGTGAGCTAATAGATGTTTGCAATTAGTTCATAGTGATGTATGTGATATGAAAAAGTTATCCATTGGAGGGTGTAGATATTTTGTGTTGTTTATTGATGATTTTTCTAGGATGACTTGGGTGTTTTTCATGAAAAATAAATCAAAATTTTCACTAAGTTTGTTGATTGGTTACCTTACTTGAAAAAGAAATAGGTTCACACTTAGTCACTCTTCATTCAAATAAAGGTGGTGAGTATACTTCGAATGAGTTTTCAAATTATTGTCAGGAACATGGCATTCATCAATAATATAGTAATGCTTACACTCCATAGTAGAATGGAGTATCTAAATGAATGAAGAGAACCTTACAAGGCACGACACGAGCTATGTTGCACTATAAACATCTCGATGATAAGTTTTGGGCAAAAGCCATTGGTACTCTAGTGTATTTGAGAAACATGTCCCCCACAATAGCTCTTTTGGGACAAACTCCATATGAGGCTTGGTATGGGTTTAAACCAAAAGTTAAACACTTGAAAGTTTTTAGATGCCTTTGTTTTGCTTTAGTCCCCACTAAACATAGAACTAAGTTGGAACTACGAAGTTAAAAATGCATCTTTCTTGGATATTCAAAAAATAAAAAGGGGTATCATTTGCTTGCACATGATACATGCAAATTCATAGTGAGTCGGGATGTAGTATTTGATGAATTTGGAACTATGAACACTACAGAGATTGATTCTCAACTTGATAGGTTAGAGAGGAAAAATGAAAAAAGAGATAAGGGTTTGAATAATGGGGACAATTCCTCAAGGCTGTGGTATGAAACTCAAATTCCTTCACTTTCCTCTCCTTAATCTACTAGTTCACATGTTGATGACTTATAAATTGTTGAAAATTCTCTAAGTCTTTCTTCGAATGGTGCACATGATGAGAATTTCGGTGTTCCTAATTTGAATAATTTGAATAAGTATCCAAAATGGGCTCAAAGTACTTTTTTTGACTTGAAAGTAGATGAAGTTGGTTTAACAAGTCCTAGGAGTTCTTGTAAATAGGTGAATTATGCAATGGTTGTTACTAATTCTTCCACTGAGTCATTTACTTTTGAGGAGGCTTCTACTGAACATGTTTGGCAATAGGCAATGCAAAGTGAGTATGATGCAATATTTAGCAATAATACTTGGGTTTTAGTTGATCCTCCTCCACATGTTCAACCTATGAGATGCAAATGGGTTTATAGGACTAAGTAGAAATCAGATGGCTCCATTGATAAACATAAGGCAAGACTTGTTGCAAAAGGATATGCGCAACAAGAAGGTATTTATTATGAGAAAATACTTGCACCAACTGCCAAATGACACACCATTCATATGGTACTTGCCTTAGCAGCACAACATGGTTGGAAAGTTCATCAAATGGATGTTAAAAGTGTTTTTTTGATTGGTGATTTACATGAAGAAGTATACATGAAACAACATCAGGGTTTTGAATAGGTGGGTGTAGAACACAAAGTGTGTAAATTGATAAAAGCTTTGTATGGGCTCAAACAGGGACCCAGGGCTTGGTATAAAAAAATGGATTCATGCTTGAAATCTTTTGGTTTTCAACGTAGTGAATCTGATGATACTCTCTATTTTCGAGTGTAAGGTAAGAAATTAGTGATTTTTGTTCTCTATGTTGACAACTTGTTCATCATAGGCAATGATGAAAACTATAACAAGTCTGTGAAAAATAAATTAAAAGATGGGTTTGAGATGATAGATCTTGGACGTCTTCACTACTATCTTGGCATAGAAGTAACTTAGAAAGAGCATAGTATTTTCATTTCACAAACTAAGTATATTTTGAATTATTAGATAGGTTTGGCACGAGTGATTGCAAACCTGCCCTCACTCCTATGGAAAGTAACTTAAAATTGTCTAAGGATGATGGCAGTGCCTTTTTTGATGGCACCAAATATAGATAATTGGTCAGAGGTTTGATATATTTGATGACTACCAGGCCCGATATATCATTTTCAATTGGAATTTTGTCTAGGTTTATGCATGAGCCTAGAGAAATTCATTGGCATGCAACAAAAAGAGTACTTCGTTACCTTCAGGGAATGAAAACATATGGCCTTGAGTACCACTGTAACAATAACTTCAAACTTGTTGGGTATTGTAATGCAGATTTTGGTGGATGTGTGGATGACAGTGTCCACAATAGGATACACTATGCATATGGGTTTAGTTGCCATTGCTTGGTGTTGTAAAAAGCAGGATATAGTGGCAAATTCATCAACAGAATCAGAGTACATTATACATGGGATGCTTCCAGAGAAATTGTTTACTTACGACGTATTCTTGAAGATCTTCAAGTTTCTCAGATTGTTCTTACATTGCTATACATTGATAATCAGAGTGCAATCAAGATGTCCAAGAATCCAATATTTCATGCAAAAACAAAACATGTGGATGTCAAATATCATTATCTACGAATGCTGGTGGTGAAGAAAACTCTTGATCTAATATATTGCCCAACTGTTGATAAGACGTTCATATTTTCACAAAACCCTTTGATAGAATCAAATTTGAAAGTTTTTAAAAAATGCTTGGTATGTGTCCAAAGCCCCGACTTTGGATTATAGTGGGGTTTGTTAGAACTTATCCAAAGTCTTAACTTAGCTTAGGATTTTCATGTGTTAGATTATTTTAATAAATGTAAATGGGGCATGCATCTTTTATAAAAGACACCCCTATAAATATTTAAGTTAGATTTGTGTAGATTAATTTAAGTTAACAATATAACTTCCTTTCGGGTTAAATTCTTGTAAATGATTGGTTATAGAAAGTTAGTTGGTTTTATTGGTCATGCGTAAAATCTATAAAATAAATGTTTGGCTTTGTAAAATGATCAATGGAGTAAAGACACCCTTTCTATATACTTATTTTTTATGTGATTAATATAATACTTGTGAACCCATAATTAAATCTAATTGATTCGATGTTATCACATATTGTTTAAGTTTTATAAAATTAATTTTATAATAAAAATAAGAATTTAAACTTTTTTATAGAATCTATTTTTAGAAATATTTTTCACTTTATTAAATATATTAGAGAGAGCATTTTATTACGTAATATATATTTTTATATGTTGGATATCTTATTTAATTAATATAAAAATGCTCTTCGAGTAAAAATAAAAAAACGAGATTCAATTCGTTCAATTTTAAAAAATAAGACATAATTTCGTTCCTTTTTTATCATCAATGATATAAATTCTTAGGATTTTATCAAAGGGTCTTTGTGCACTGGACGGCAGGGTACAGGCGCTTACATTTCTCAGAAACGACCATGTGGGCTTTGCGAAAAACCCTTAACAATCCTCTCAAGTAGGTTTCCAACGTTTGCCTATTGCTTAAATTCATGCTGTAATTCCCTTTGATCTCCTCAACTATGCATATGTACTCTCGGAAAATTGGCAACTCGTCAAATTATTTAATGGCAGAGTGCACGGTAAATACAGTAAAGTATTGAGATCTTCTGAAAATATAGTTGAACAATGGAAACTCAATGCAACAATGTTCTCCTACCCCACAGCAAGATCCATTGAAGATGGAAATGCTGTAACTAGAGAAGAATATTTTAGAACTTTTGCACAATTCAGTGGACGCGCTCTCCGGGTTTTTCAGGTTTAAATTTGAATTACTTGTACCATTTTTGGGTATGCTGTCATTTTGTGCGATGATTTAGTTCGGAAATTGGTCCCTATCATAAGAAGCGCTTTATTACGATTAAATTATTTACACACACAGAAAAATTATGTTGATGTACGAAAATGGCCAAAAGAGGTCAATGGGTCTGAAATTCATAGAAACAAGGGGAGTGAGTAAAGCAATTCGTGCCTAACAAAGTGAAAATTAGTTTACCAAGAGGAAAGAGTACAGTTATGCATGTAAGACAATAAGATATAGCTGTAAAAGCATAAAAAGATCTAAAAATTTGCCATGTTTTTTGATTTTGAGCCGGTGAGGCTACTACTCGATGTGTATTCGGACACTGGAGAAATTCTCCAGCAGGTTTTAAACTAGTTTCTTATTGCCACACGATGTTGTGATATGGGGATTACACCTAATTGCAAACATGGGGATTACACGCATAAAGAATCACCTAAACTTTGCAGATGATAGAAGCCCAATAATCTCATCTGTGCAAACCCAGAAAGAGGATTTGCCCTCCCCAGTTGGGTACTGTGTTGCCAGAAATGCAATGCACGGGCTGGTATGCGGTTTTTAATGGCAGATGGTGTTTGCAATGCGATTGACCATTTTCATGGCCTGCCGTCATGTTTTGGATCTTTATGGAATACTTTTGGCGATGGCTCCCACAAGAGTGGTGTTTTAGGGCCGTTGCTGCATATTAAAGAATGTTTCTTGTTATTTTTTAGCGCTGTTTGGACGCTTTTTTGGGGCTGCATGGCCGTTTTTTGCTGGGTTGACTGCAAAAGTGGCCATACAGCCCCAAAACGGTGCTTAAACTGCCGTAAATCAAAGTTGATTTAGAAACAAAGCTTTAACAAGAAATAAGCTAAGTAAATTATGAAATAGTTAAGATAAAAAAGAATCTCTCTCTCTCACACACACACACACACACACACACACATATGTATATATATATATATATATATATATACATATATACATATATATATACATATATATATATATATATGTATGTATATATGTATGTATGTATATATGTATAATGCATTTCTTATTTGCATATTCTCCATACCCATTTACTATCACATTTCAATTGCCTAAGCTTTTTCTCGTTTCTCATAACATAGGTTGGGCATTAGCTCAAACTGGGGAGAGATGCCTATCCTCTGATTGTCTTGGAGTTGTGTATTTATTTTGGGTGTTTCTGGGATATCTTCCAATTATCTGGAATCCTGTATTGTTTATTCGAAGGCCATGTATGCATGGGTAGCTTAGATTTATATTAGGTCGAGAGCTTGTGTTCGGGTCTCTAGATTGCTTTGTAGCCTTTGGCCTATAGTATAACGTGCAGCGGCTAATCTGCATTATGCTATGAAGTTGGATGCCATATGAACAACATGGGTTTGAAATTAGTTTAAATCAGTCACGTATGAGAATAGAATCTCATATTGTAAGATCATAGATGAAAGCAAAAGATGACCAAGTTATTCAAATATCACAGCTCAATCATTTTCACATTGTTTGTTAAATAACAGACTTTCTTTGGCATGAAGGACATCCCGCCTGCATGAGTTACTCAAGTGATTGGGATTACTACCGTTGGTTGTCATATTTATTAATGGGGCATTGTGATTTCAAGAAAGAGGCACAAACTTTCAATGAAAGATTGCTTGCTTGAAGCTTCTAGATATAATTTAGAGGATTCTAAGTATAAATGCATTGGAAAATCTGGTTAGCAATTTGAGTGCAGTTGGGAGCTGGTTTTTTAATTTATAGTGGGAGCATTAAATGGCACTGCCTAGGTTGACTTGTTGAGCATTCATTCATCTATGGATTTTTTATTTGACAATTCCTCTTTTGTTGTTTTTTGATTTATTTTGGAAGATAAGATGCTAAGTGAAGCAATTTGCCCTACATTTTAAAACAAAATAACATTTTAAAGCAATTTGGGTTAATCTCACATTGGTAAGAATTGTGAGACAAGGGTGACTTACAAGGGATTACAAATGGAGAACAAAAATAATTACATGTTTTTTTTTATTAGAACACAAGCTTATATATACATTTTAGATTCCTAGCTTAATTCCTATATTCTAGGATATCAAAACTATCCTAAGAATAAGATAGCCCCTATAGATTAGGCTCTCTAATCCATCCCAACAAACCAACTTTCCATCTTCTATTTTCTTCTATAGATGCATAAGACTCTAAATAATTTAGCATCCTAACAATATTGATCTAGAACATGTGTGTTTTGTAACAATATAACAACACCGCTTACAATATTATTATCCTAAAAGGGTATGTATTAGTTAACTATTCTAACACCCCCTCCTTCCGCCCCACCCCCTTAATTGATCATAGTGTTAAGAGTAGAGTACAAGAGAGAGATTTTCTAAATGCTTCAAACTTCTTATTTGCAAGTGACTTGGTGAAGACATTTGTACATTGATCTTGAGTGGGGCAAAACTGAAGCTGAATATAGTGTTGTTGAACATGTTCGTTTATGAATTGACACTGAACCTCAATACATTTTGTGAGCCAATGGAATATTGGATTGTGAACAAGTTATATAACACCTTGATTGCCATAGTATAGGATCGTTGGCTGTTTTTGTCGCAATCCAGTCCTCCAAGTATGCGATGTAGCCATATTGCTTTGCAGGCAACTCCTTCTGTTGCACTTTATTCTGCCTCAGTGGAATATCAGGAAGCACAGTTCGGCTTCTTTCTCCCCCATGAAATAGTACTAGACCCTAAAAAGGAAACTAATCCAAATATAGATTTCCAGTCATCAATAGAACCTCCATGATTTAAGTCCGTGTATCCTATCAAGAAGAATTGATCATTTTTTTTGTATCCTAAGCCATATTCCATGGTACCTCGAATATATCTCAATATTTGCTTTGTTGCTTTCCGATCACTTATCTTTGGTTCCTACACGAATTGTGAGAGATAGCTAACATTGTAGCTGATATTTGATCTAGTATAGGTTAACTAAATGAGATTCCCGATCAACTGATGATAGAGAGTGGCATTTACTTGCAGAGATGGATCAAAACAGAACAACTGAAGGCTTTTCTCCATAGGTGTTGCAATAGGCTTACAAACCATCATCCAAATTTTTTTGAGCAGAGTCTTGGCATACTTTATTTGAGACACGAAGATGTGGTACCCTTTTTGCTATACCTCCAAACTAAGACAATAGTGCAAAAACTCAAGATTTGTTATGTCAAATGATCGCTTAAGATGATTTTTTGTGGAATCAATCATATTCACTAAACTACTAGTGATGACTAGATTGTCGACATGCACAATGAGCATCACAACCTTTTCCCTTGCTCCTTGAGGTAGAGTTTTGGATCATATGCATAGACTACATTGGAATCCATGTTGCACGAGATGCTCATAAATCTTGATGCACCAGGCTCGGGGAACCTGCTTGAGACCATACGAAGACTTGATAAGTCTACACACCTTTTGTTCTTGACAAGGTGTGACAAAACTCTTTGTTTGAGTCATGTAGACTCACTCTTTCATTTCCCCATTTAGGAAGGCACTTTTCATGTCCATTTGATGGACTTTCCAACCAAATTGTGCAACTATAGCAAACACCATTTTGATAGTCTTTATCTTGGTTGTGAAAGCAAAAGTCTCCTCATAGTCAATGCTCTCTTTTTGTGCATATCCCTTTGCAACACGTCTTGGCTTGTATCGATAGGCTTCTTTCTTTTTGGAAGATCAACAAGTTGCCATGTATTGTTCTTCATGAGTTCTTGATGCATATCATCCATGGCATCTTTCCACGACTTTGTCTCTTGGGCTTCACAAACTATTGAGGGCTCAAAATATTTTGCAATTGTACTCATAAGGGCTAAGTTCAACTCCTCGCGAGCCATGTTACATGTCCTCGGTCCAAAAGTGGAAGTTTCTGGGATTCCATCCAATTTTGCATCTCAAATTTTATTGGTATACCACTTGGGTATACGTTGTGCAGTAGTTGTTGATGGTGGAGCTGGAGGACCTAGTTGACCATCGTCGCCATCATTGGCCTCATTATCACTACCATCAACATCAACACTTTCTACGTCATCATTAGAAGGGCTACATGAGTATTGCCCAAAACACGTGAAGGTGTGGAAGGTGGATTGGACTCACCCTTCTCATCAAATACATCTCTGTTAATGTATAGCTTCTCGGTCTTAGGATCCATGAGTCAGTAGGCTTGACTCTTCATTGTATAGAAGAAAGATATATTTCAAGGACTCTTCATCCAACTTATTCCTCTTTTTCTTTGGAATGTGCATATGTGCTTTGCATCCAAAAAACATGAAGATGAGAGATAGAAAGCTTATACCTTGACCATGCTTCCGCTGGAGTGATGTCGTTGAGAGCTTTGGTGGGTGCATGATTCAACAAGTAAACTGATGTGCGTATTGCTACTACCCCATATGGATATGCTAGGTGGGCATCTTTCAATATGCACCACATCATTTCAATTTTTAACAATGGTACAATTGCGTTGCTCAACAACACCATTTTGTTGTTGTGTATAAAGAGTAGTCAGTTGATGGTGAATGCTTTGCACCTTTAGAAATGTGGAGAACTCATTGCTGGTGTATTTCCCCTTGATTTGAGCAAAGGACATGAACACTATGACTAGACTATCACTCCACTAGAGCTTACAACTATTTGAGTACTTAGAAGGCTTGATCCTTGGTCTTCATGCAGTATACCCACATCTTTTGTGAGTAGTCATCAACAAAGAGCTGAAAAAATTTATATCCATTGACACTAGGAGTGAAGTGTTTGCACAAATCGGTGTGCACCAAATCTTATGGACCTGTTGTTCGATATGTACTAGTATCAAAAGTGGCTCTATGTTGTTTTCTTGCTAAACAACTAGAGCACAAGTGGTCTTCTTAAGTGAGGGAAGGCCTCTTACCTTATCATGCCTACTAAGTGCAAGCAAATACCTAATTCTTAGGTGTTCATATCTCCTATGTTAGAGATTTGTAGAGTCATATCTTTTACAACTAAATCTTTATTGTTTTTGTGGACACTATCATGTTGGAACATTTTTTCTACACTAGAAGCTCTTCCAACAATTTTGAAGCTTCTAGATTTTTCTTGTATGAGACACATTTTTTTGCCATTTTGTTGATCTAATTTAACCTTAAGGTTGTGATCGAGCAATTGGCCTACATACAATAGATTTTTTGTTAGTCTAGGAACATATAAGACTTTTGTGTTATTACACGAATGATTATCAAGTGACAAGAAAATACTGCCTATTCCTTGGACATGATAGGATGAATCATCACCCAAAAATACCTTCTTGCAATTGGGTGTATGATCTACATTGGTGAACCAATCTCTTCACCCAATCATATGCCAAGTAGCTCTAGAGTCCACATACCAGACAAAATTTAGAGGAGAGATCTCCTCATTGGTCTGCGCCACATAAACAAAATCCTTGTCAGAAGGGTTTTTGTCTCCGGCAATATTGTCATGTTGTTGCTGTTTGGAATGCTTCCTCTTCCAATTACATGTTAATTTGGGTTGCTTCTTTGGTCCTTGTGGCAATTGTTGCAGTGTTAACTTCTTGTTGCTGGATGACCCATTCATTAAAGCATTATACTGACAATCTTTGAGCTGATGCCCAATCTTCTCACAAATGAGGCATGTCTTCTGGGAATGGGAGTTGTCCCCTTGGTGTTGTGGCTACTTAGGAGGATTATTGGAAGACCTCATGGGCTTCTTGCCTGCCTCGTGTATCGCCAAAGCATGATCCTCCTCAGTTTCCTCTTTGTTGTGCATAAACTCGTGTTGCTGTAGCATGTTGTAGGCTTATGATTGGAGATGTTCAGTGATGCCATGTAAATCTTATACACGTGCAGGGGGGGGCGAGAGCGCGCAGTGCTCGCAGAACAATAGGTGCTAAAGAGTCGCTTGCCACCTTGTAGTGAGGCCCGTAGTTCAACAACCTGACGATGAAACATTTCACCTTTTTCTCATCTTCATTTTGAGACAATGTAGGGAGCTGCAGACTCTTGTTTTGATTCTTTGCCTCATGAATTGTGATGAGCTTATCCCATGCATCTTTGGCTGAAGTTGCATCCTAGATATGATGTTGATCTCATTCAAAACACTGAACAGGGTTATGAGCTTAGCCGTCTGGTTTGCCTTGTCAAACTTTCATTGCTGGTTAGCATTAGTTGCAGGTCTGGTAAATGAGCCATCAACAACAGGCCAAATGTCCTCGAACTCAAGGTGATTCTTCACCTTTGTTTTCCAAGTTGAATAATTGTCGCCGCACAGAAGTTGTGAATCAAGCTGGTGCACTCGTGGTTATTATGGTTACAATGTAAAAATAGCTAAAAAATAAATAAATATGGAAAATGTCCACTAGAAATTTCATGTTTTCTCCACAGATGTATTTAAATTCCTATTAGACTAACATGCAAGTTTTCTGCTTTTGACTCGGCTGCGATAATTTTTTTTGCAAATAACTTGTCTTAGGGAGGTTTGCAGAGACCTAAATCACCTAGTTCGTGGAAAAAATTAATATGGGAGAAATTTAGGAGTTGTAAAAAATTCCTTTGGAGGGTTGTTTAACAATATGATATTGTAGACATCTTGGCAAGTTTTCAAAAAACAATTCAAACTGGAGCTCCAAAAATCGAATTAATTCGATTCTAGGTGGGAAAAAAAATTTAAATCGGAAACCCTATTATGGCTAGCAAAATACTTTTGAGAGATGTTTTAGGGTGCTATTAAAGACATCTGAGCAAATTTTTGGTTTCTGGGTCTTCATAATTTGTGAGATACATAATTAATGTAATTTCAGGCTTGTTGTAGGACACTAAATTAAAATTTAATTATAAAGTTTTGAAAAATAAAATAAAATTTTAAAAAACTTTATAAATAAATAAAAAAATTAGCTTTGTTTGCCCTAAATTTTTATAAAGCCCATACTATGCACACAACTTTGTAAAGACTGAATTAATTTTTTTTTTTTGCCGTGTGATGGCATTGGAGTTTTTGCCTTTTGGGGGCTTTTGGCTGCACTTCACCTTTAGACAAATTTGTTACTTCTCTTTGTGGCTTCCAGGGTGTGCTTTTAGGATGCTACACTTTTTGTAGTGGTTTGTAGGCTGTGCCTGTTCACCAACAGCTTTGCCAGTAGTGAAAGAGGCTAGAAGGCGAGAAGCCCAAAGCAGCTGATTAATTTCACCATTCCTCTCACTAACAAATGCTTATGGTGCTTGTGTGCTAAGTGGGTCCCCTTGCCTTTTGATTATTACAAAAAATACATGAGGAAAGAAATGTCATTAAGGTAATGACTACTCATGGAGGCCATCTTGAGATGACTTGAACAAACATATAAAAATCCCACAAAAATCAACAATAAAATCATAGTAATTAAACTTTTAACACCAACATTTTAATACAAGAAACTATAGTTGAATGAGAGCACATGTTTTCATAATCCCTAACATTCAACTAGAAGACATTGTTTAGGGCTTGCCTATGTGTGATAAAGTGTTAGTATATTGTATAATGTATTCTTATAGTTCTCATTGGTTGGTTGATGTCACAGTGAACAACAAAGTTTGGTCAAGTGAAAAAAAGGTCAATCTAATAGTTCTCAATTAAGTAAACCATAGTTACCAGGAGATGGGTACAGGTACTAGTATGGGAGACAAAGATAGGTATCGGTGTGCCATTTGTCAGAAAAATATTAGATGGGTATTAGGAGATGCTAGATTTAAAAAAATATACATAGAAATAGAAAAAACACTAGTATACCATGCATAGACAACTTTAAGAAGACAGAGTGCATAAAAGAATTAAAAATTTAAAGCACATAAATGAGATCAGGGCATAAGGGTTAGTCAATTAGGGTTAGGTAGTAGTGATAGGGGTCACTATGGCCTATTGTTAATGACCTTTTTCATTTTATTTTCCACTAAAACGCATCTCTTGAGAACACTAAAATAAACATATCTTGTGGTCAATGAATGTAATCTACCTCAAGGTTTCAAAAATTTAAATATATATCAAACCTAAATTCAAAATTACAGCCTTGTTGTGGATTGACATTTTCCTTGCTCGAGACTGCTTTTATAGGAAATCTTGAATAGCCTAGGTAATGGCTGTTCTTATTTGGAGGAAAGTCATTTGATGGTTCTAGTTAGTAAAAATTATATTTATATTGTGATTTTTGCTAATAAGCCAAATTAGAAGCAAGGATTTATAAAAGGATGATGAATTGGTTTAGGTTGATTGTAATTACAATTTAAAAAGTAACTTCAATAATGGGAAAGTTCTTAAAATTTTCAAAAGGATTGAAGACATATACGTTATATATTTATAGTTCTAAGGCATATATAACAAAGTGATATGTTATATGCAACAAAATATCTACATAAAATGCTGAGATGCAATGCATATATAACATGTTATATGTTATATGCAACAAATTATATACATAAAATGCTGAACGTCAAATCCAAGGGATGTGGGGCAGCTGTAAAACACATTTGATTGCATAGGTGGCGACTCAGGTTCAAATCTTGCCCCTGCTCAGTGGATACCCCGTGCCCTTAGGCCGTGTTAATGCAGCTTACGAGTTGCTGTGTTAATGTGGCTATTGGGTTGCGGTTAAGCGCAGTTGAGCACAAAATTCCCCATCCGCCATATTTAACCTTCATAAATAAAAGGTTGAATGTCAAAGCATTTAATTATAACAAAATAATAATACAATAATAAATAATTCAAAAATGAGTCGTGGTCCAAAGTAATTTAAAATCTAAAATGAGGGATTTAATAACTTCAAATTCAAATCAAACTTTATGATCTAGCTCATCTTCACTAGTATTCTTAGTGCAAATATCCAATGCATCAACATTATCATCACAACAGTCTATATGAATTTTTATTATAGAGGTCTTTGAGCCAAACTTCCTCAATTAAAAAAATTGTATCCTCAATTACAAAGGAATATAGAGGTAGTTAAATATGGCTGTTGGAAAAAACATGGGGAAATATTTTCTGAAGTAGAAACAAGTTATTAATTCCTCTTGGTCAAGTAGGTTAGATGTTGGTTATAATTTATTTTACAGGCTAAAACAATAAACATGTGTTGAAGATACAGGAGGGAAACTTAATTTCTAGTAGTATAAGCACCATGGTTCTGCTTCCTGCTATGGGAAGTGTTTACATGGACAATTCACTACACTTCACCTAATACATGTGTACAATTCAGATTGGAACAATTTCACCCAAATAAATAGTAAAATCTGACCTAATTGCATGAAAGGAAAGTATTGGAATAATTGAAATTGACAAAGAGGGGTTCCGAGAAGAATATTGAATTGAATCAAATCTGTGGACTTATAGAAGCTGAAATTGGGTGCAAACAAGTCAGGAACTGATGCAGACATAACCCAACAAATTTGGAAGAAAGTGATAACTTTGAAATTTTGACTAGGTGCAGCCTTGTATGCACTTGTTGGCCAGGGGTGGTTTGTTACGCAGTTGGAAAATGTGTCCAACTTTGAAAAAAATGGGGTGGTTTGGTATGCAGTTAGAAAATATGTCCAACCTCGAAAAAAATTTGACCGATGCGTTCCTTTGCTTCTATGCTTCAAGAACCTTGCTTGCTTTGTCAGAATTTGTTGCAAATCACTTTGAAATCCTTCTCCTTTCTTGAAACCTTAATTTGCCTCCAAAACCTTGCACAACCTTAAAAAATGGGTGTAATTATGGGGGCCTGCCTCAGACAGACCCCTGTTCTTGGAAAGTTGGAAACCAACACTTAATGAAGTTCAACCACCAATCGTGGTGATACAAGCCCTAATCCTTATATGCTCTTTCACTACATGATCAAAGGTAGTATTGCAATATGAATAATGGAACAAAAATCTGATGTAATCTTTAAACTCTGCTCTACCTCATCACTCTAGACTTGCTCTTGAATTCTTATCACTCTTGATTGTTACTCTCTCTCTTTTATATGCACTAATGCTTCTGTGTATATATAGACTTCTTAAATCAAATCAAGGCTCTATTGGTGCACAAGCTGACATACAAAGGGCGGGAAAGCCAACAAAACGAAGCACAAAGACCAAAGAAGCGAAGGGAAGGGGTCAAATGAAAAGGGAAAACACGAAGGAAAGAGAAAATGAAAAACAAAGGAGGCGAATGGGGCCCAAAACATATAGAGACATGCACCAATAAGAGGCTATTATAAATCAATAATCAATATATGTACATGTGCCTTGAATAAATGCAAACTAACATCTAAAACTACCCTTGGACCAAATTTTAATGGCTACACAATGCCCCACTTTGATGTGTGCATGTGCGTACATATCAAAGTAAAGCAAACAAGTGTACTTGTGAGGGCTTGAAGAAGATATTGTGGCTGAAATGTGTAAGATTTCTCGAAAGCAATGTAGGAAATGATAATGTTTTGAAAGTTAGGAGGAGAGAGGCTACCTTATCACAAATTCTAGCTCTAGCGACTTGCAAAATAAAAGAAACTCCTCGCCATTTGCATGAGCATCTTAATTGCCAATGTGGAAAATCATGAAGGTCCTAAAACAAGCATCCATGCTTCTGTGCCTAGAATGTGAAACCCTAGGTACAAACAAACATAAGGAAACATTTGCAAGCGAATTAATTTCTATATAAATCGATAACCAGGGAGTTGTTGAAATCATTGAGAGAAAATATAAAATAGGAACAAATACACCTAGTTGTGTGGGAACTGTTGAGCTGTCTCTGTGGAATCCATATCTTTGAATCTGAATTATCTTTGAGTGTGCATCTTGTCGAGGAGACAAAGCGAAGTATGCCTTATAACTCTTTGATGACCACCTTCAAAAGTAGGAGCAAGTAGAAGTGTGCCTTATAACTCTTTGGAACTGTTGTGTATCATCATGTAGTTGGAGTATAAAATAAGTGGATCATTTGCCCCCTTTTTGAGGTATGGGATGACCATGTGAATCACATAACTTAGAAGAAAGGGACTATGCGTACCATGCATAAAATAGGAACAATAAAAGCTCTAATCTATAACATAATAATAAGATGGCATCATCAAAGCATGTATGTGTAAAAGAAGGTATAATCATATAAAGATATTATCATGAACGCATGTGCATTATAAGGGACCTTTGCCTAAGTCTGTCTATAGGTCTAAGTCATGTAAGTAAGATATTATTGTGAAAGCACATATGTAATAGGTAACTTGACTCTTGTATGCCTGAGTGGAATCAGTGTAGGAAGGTAATAATGGTTTGCCCTTATATGGGCAAGTTATAAGCAATATAAGCTCAATCAAAAGGAGGTTGCCCCTATATGAGCAAGATATAATCAATGAAGCATAAGCAATAGTATGCCCTAATGTGGACAAGATATAGACAATGAAACAATATCATGCCACAAGATGGACAAAATATAATCAATGTAAGCATAGAAGTATTATTCCCCTACTGAGCAATATATATTCAATGAAGCACAACCATTGTATGCCCCAATGTAAGCAATGTATAATCAATGAAGCAAAAACAATAGTGTTCCCCAATATAAGCAATGTATAATCAATGAAGCACAACCATATTATGCCCCAACAGATGCATGATAGGAACCATGATGACATAGGCAACAAGCATATAGCCAATCAAGGAACGTTGCACATGATATAGGTCATGGCACCAATCATATAGAAATGTAGAGTATATGAATTAGGAAATGAAGGCACACTAAACACATAGGAAGCATGCCAATCTTAGTGTAAACAAGTGAAACAAAGCAATCCAAGTCACACAAAGCCATCAATCACAAACATGTGACACAAAGTATACAACAAAATGAAGGGCAATGATAAGGAAGACAAGAGAGGCATGCCAAACACATAGCAAACATACCACACTTAGAGTACACAAGGGAACAAATGTCACTCGTAGAGTAAAAAATACAAACAATGTCATGCAAAGCAATCCAACACAAGCATGTGATACATAGTATACAACACAAGCAAGAGCAATCAGTGGCACACAAGAGAAGCACATCAAACAAGAAGTAGGTGAAGCAACACATATGAAGCAGAGGGCAAACAAGAGTCGCACACTAGGCATTAAGCATTATATCAAACATATCAAGCACTCAAGAATCCCAACAAAGCATTCATATAACAAAGCATAAAGCAACACTCAAGCACAACACTAAACATGCAAGATATGTGATAGATTAGGGCATATAATCACATGAAAGCTCAATATGATAAAGGAAAACATGAAAGATAAAACCTAAGTACTATTAGGAGATACCCTCTAGGATGCCCCTGGTCAATTGTGAATCCATAATCATTTGTATAAACCTGTAAGTCTTGCATCTAACTCAACAATATCATTAGTATCACGTGTGTAAAGAATGTATTACCTCCATCAATAGACAAATAATCATAATATGTTAAGCTGTGTAACCATATAATTGTCAAAGATAAAGGCAAATAAATATTCAAAGGCTGCGAAATACTCAAACGAAATCAACCAACAAAAAGAGAGCCAAGGGGCGAAGGCTAGAAGAAGAAAGGAGGAAGGGATCCCTATTGAACTGCAACTTCTCTCAAAATTGTGCGCGTACTAGGGTGGAAGGCCTCCATAGAAGAATGTGCTGTCATCATAGGGTAGTTCGTGCAAACTTTTGGGATGGGACACAACAATCAAAGGCAAGGGCCGGAAATAAATGAGCACAACCAAAGAAAAATAAAATGCTAGAAGAATGATGCATATGTACATGAAGGACTTATAAGCATCAAATGAGGAAAGAGGAAACACATACACACCATGAGAGAAATTGGAGAAGGGAGTCACAAGACAACCAA
Organism: Torreya grandis; assembly: GCA_037957365.1. Lineage (NCBI taxonomy): Eukaryota > Viridiplantae > Streptophyta > Pinopsida > Cupressales > Taxaceae > Torreya > Torreya grandis. Next base: position 10,955,364 of record JARHVA010000014.1, on the reverse strand, counting down.
AATATGAAAGCATAGAAATAAGAAGGTAATTTCAAGTTTTAAACAAGATAGATGAGGGAACCAAAAGAAATGTGATACAATGAAGGACCCAAGGGGGGAAGGAACACATAAAAGAGGCTAAAGAACAAACAATGACACCCAAATCCACACACCAAATGAGGAAGAAAGTAAATCTAGAGAAAAGTGAACAAATAAAAGCAAACAAACAAAGAAAAGGAAAGGAAACTATGTACAAGAAAAGAGATTGTTCAAGTTTAGGCATATGGGGTTAGTATGCGAGGCTAACCATATACCCTAGTAGACGACCATCATATTCTGTACAAGTAGACGTTGTCATGTCCTCATGGGCGAGATCTAGATGCCTTGGGACCCATGAGTCCAATAAGGATAATACATTGCCATCATCATCATCAATATAATCATTGTTGGTGTAATCATCCTTATTTTAATCATTATCATTGTGAGCAATTGTGTTAATTTTGGTCCTTATTCCTTATCTAGCATGGATGGTTCATACAGATTCTAATTCTCATAATTCACTACTAAATACATCTCCATGAAGCGGGGCAGATCAAGCTTGAAAACATTCTTTCCAATCTGCTCCAAGATGTTAAATGGCCCATACCTGAGAGGTTTGAGCTTTCTAGCTTGTTGTTGAAGTCTTTCTTTGCTCAAATACAACCAAACCTTTGACCCACTTTGAGTCTATTTTCCTTTTGGTGCTGGTCATGCCTAGCCTTGTACTTGGCTTGAGACTTCTCCTATTATTTGTTCACTTTGAGATGAATTTTCCTATCCTCTCAATGAACTTTGCTGCTTTTGTCACATTTGAATCTTGTTTCTCCATCCATATGTGTTGTTCCATTGCAACATTAAGTGGATTAGTTGGCGAGTAGCACAAACATTCTTCAAACGGTGACTTATTAGTGGCTGCATGTACTGCCCTATTGTATGAGTGCTGGATATATGCCAAGGACTCATCCCAAGGTCTTGGATATTTGTTGTTATAACCTCTTATCAGCTGCACCAAAGTCCTATTTATGACTTTCATTTGTCCATCAGTTTATGGATGGAAAATTTTGCTTTGTTGGAGCTTGTTATCCATCTTGCTCCACAAGGTGGTCCAAAACTTACCCAAATTTTTGTATCTTTGTCTAAAACAATAGACTTAGACAACCTAGAATGCACCCAACTATTAGAAATAAATAGTTCAGTGGCTTCATGCCCTTTTACTATATCATTACATTCAATCATAACACACATTTTGCTGAATTTATTTACATCAACATATAGATAGTCATGGCCATGTTTGGACATTGGTAATTCTCGTACAAAATCCATAGAAATGCTTTCCCATGGTCTAGTAGGTATAGGTAGTGGCATGTACAATCCTTCTTTTTTAACCTTAGGTCTTCTTTGTACGACATAACTTACATCCTCTAATGAATTTTGATACTTCCTTTTGCATATTGGGCCAATACACATACCTTTTCAAATGAGTCATGGTCTTACCAACACCAAAGTGTCCTGAAAATTTGGACGTATGCACCTCCCTCATTAATAGAAGTCTTTCCTTCTTTGGCACACCTAGCTTATCCCACTTGTAAAGTAGCCCATATTTGAGGTATCACCCATCCTTGCCTTTGTTTTGAACTTTCTTGACTTTCAATTGCTGGAATGTCTTCCCAAGAGTTGCATTTTGTGCATATGCTTCCTCATAAGCCTCTTTTGTGAGAGGCTCAAGTCGTGAGATTGTTGCAAAAAATACAACTTGCTTTGTTATTGGTGGCTTAGATAGGATATCTGCCACAACATTTGTGCTTCCTTTCTTGTCCCTGATCACCAAATCGAATTGATGGAGAAACTCCATCCATTTGTAGTATCTTACCTGATGCAATTTGTTTTTTGTTTACAAATCTTAAAGAGTTGGGGGTTAGTATGCACAATAGTTTCTTTATCCAACAAGTAATGTTTCTATTTATTTATTGCTTGAACTAGTGCATACATTCCTTTATCATATACATCATACCCCCTCACTGTTGAAGAAAATACCTTTGAATGATAATAAGCTGGTTTAACTCCTTGCAACAAAACTGCCCCCATAACATACCACTTGCATCCGTTTCAACTTCCATTGGCTGTTGCAAATTGGGGAGAGCAAGGAATGGTGCATGGCTGATTTTATATTTCAATGAATCAAAAACACTATCATATTTTTTACACCAATGGAAATTCTTACCACTTGATGCAAATGTGTGTAGAAGTACTGCAATTGTGGAGAAAGTTGGAATAAACTTCTTCATGTACTATACTGCTCCTAAAAATCTTCTGGGCTCGATGTCATTCCTAGGTGTGGGAAAATTAGTGACAGCCTCAGCATTTGTTGGATCCACTCTTAATTCCCCCTCTCCAACGACATGCCTCAAACAGACCAGTGATTGTTTTGCAAACTCACATTTTTTGATATTGCACAATTGTTGTTTTTCTTTCAACACTTGCAAGACTTGTTTCAAATGAATTAGATGTTCTTCCCATGTAGCACTAAAAATTAATATATTATTTAGATACACTATGACACATGTATCTATGAAAGGTCTCTATATGTCATTCATCAACCTCATAAATGTAGTAGGTGTATTACATAAACCAAATGGAAGTACCGACCATTCATAACAAACCTACTTTTTTCTTGAAAGTTGTGTTCCATACATCCTCCTACTTCATGTGAATTTCATGGTATCCAGATGTGAGATCCAACTTTGTAAAGTACTTAACATGCTGGAATTGGTCCAACAAGTCATCAGTTCGTGGAAGTGGATATGCATTCTTTATGGCGATTTTGTTCAAGGTTCTCTGGTCTATGCACATTCTCCAAGACTCGTTCTTCGTTTGTATCATCACAATGGGTGACCCACATGGTGAAGTACTTGTGCTTATGATCCCTTGCTCTATCAACTCTTGAAGTTGTTTCTTAATTTCATTACCCTCCAAAAGTGATTGCTTGTACAAACCAAAGTTAGGTAAATAAGATTTTGGCAGCAATTGAATCTCGCTTTCTACTTCCCTTTTTGAAAGCAAACTTTTAGGAGTTTGGAATTCTTTTTGAAGAAAATATAACTACTCATCCAATCCTTTCAATCCTTTGTTAGCACAATCAATTTCAAAAATTTCTAACCCATCCTCTTGCTTATCCTTTAAAAGAATTCAACAAAATTGCGTATTTGCTTGAATGAGTCTTTTTTCTTGGTTGACACTTACCAATGCAAGCTTGGGCTTGCTTTGATGTTCCTTGATGCTATAGCTGATTCCATCCTTGACCCATTGGTATCTGTTATCCCACTTCATGAAGATAGCATCCCTAAGATACAAGTAAGGACTCCCAAACACCACATCAAATGCGTCAAAAGGAATCACATCTACTTCTATCTCATCAATGTATTGTGGGTTAATACCAAATTTAAATATACATTTCTTAGTCACTTGTGTCTACACTCTTCTTCACACAACCCAAAGGATATGGATGAAGATGATCATAAGTTAGTAAACCAAGCTTTTTAGTAACTTCATTTGAAATCAAATCGAAGTGAAAACTAATATCAACAAGTGCATTTACCTTGGTTTTCTTGATCTGAATCTTGATTTGGAATAGCTTGCTCATCTCTTTTCTTTCCTGTTCCTTGCTGTTTGTGTTGCTAGTGGTCCAACTTAGCTTCCGATCAACATCAGAATTATCCTCTATCTCCACTTTTGGTTACTCTTTTAAAGATGCCATAGTCTTCTTGGAGCCCTCCTTTGAATCATCCTTAGGATGCAATTACAGATGTAACTTCAAACACGTAGTGTCAGTATGTCCATCTATAACACAATGGTTACAATAGTTCTTTGGATCCCTAAAACTATGCAAAGCTGTGGCATTCCTCTTAACTTTCCACTTGCCCTTCTTGAAGGCTTTGTAAGGCTGCTTTTGCTCTTTCTTGAACTTATTTGTTGGCTGTTTTTTCTTTGAAGGTTCCCCTTCTCCTTGCTTTTTCTCTTCTTCAATCTAACATGCTTGCACACATGCCTCACCAAGGCCTTTTGGCTTACTTGAAATGTCCCGTCTCCTTAGGCATATATGGAGACCTCCCAAGTAGTTGGTCAAGTTGTCTTCATCCTCCAAGTCCAAGCCCATGAGCATGTCTTGTCTATGGAATTTTGTGGTATAGTCCTACACACTTTGACATGATCCTTGCCTGCCATATTGCCACTTAATTTTCTGATTAATTTTATGCCCAATAGGATAATTATTTTTACGTAATAATTTCTTGATTGCATCCCACCTATCTACGACTGACTTCTTTTTTTTAGAAGATGCTAGATAACTTTTTCACAAAATTAGAACATGACCTTCCATCTTGAGACATGCAAAAAAAATCTTTTGAGCTTCAATAACTTTATGCACGCTAAAATACACCTCCATTTGTTTCAACCATTTGTCTAACAATTCAGGATCTACTTGTCCTTCAAAAGATTTGATCTCAACCTCGGTCTCAACTTTAAAATGAGTATGTTCAGATTTTACATCAGCTTTGCTTTTAATTTTTTGAGGCTATTCATGCTCATCCATGAACTCTTCTTATTTTTCTTCATGGGGCTCCTCTTGGATGTCAAACTTCCTAGCTTGAGCATGAACCATCACGTCCATGGACTTTTGGTTCGTAGGTGTGAGCTCTTGTTGTTTGGTGATAGTGTCTTGCGATTTCATCACACTTTTTGTAATGAAGTTACTAAGATGGATAAAGCAAAGCCACAACAATGAGTGAAAATATAAATATCATGAGCAAAACAACAACAATGAATCACAATAATAAGAGCACAAGAGAATAGATCCACACAAGTGTTTGATAGCAGAGCATAATTATGGAAATATATGATTGTGCCACTTTGAGGGGGAAACTTCCACAACCTTGCAATAAGAACAAAATTCTTAATATGATATTTCAACACTAACAACTACCTTATATATATATATCCTACTTAGGCTATAGATTCTCCATAGGACGTCACTACTACCAATATGAAGATATACAAATTATTATAAGCATAAGTAAAAGGTTATGTTAGTCACAAGTTGACCACACATATCTCAATACATGTTATTGATTAAGGGCATGGCACTTTCCATGCATGATTCAAGGGCATCAATTCTTTTGGCAAGATTTTCTTTGCCTTCGTGAGCCATTTTTCATCCTTGCCGATTTGACTTTCTTGTAGAAATCTCAGGATTGCAAGGCAGCAATTCTTCTTTTTACCTTGTCACTTTCATACAAATCTACTCAAAACTTTTCAAAATACCCCAAAGATTAATTTGCGTTGCTCTAATGCCAAAATGATTTATAAACTCCCAACAACAACTCTTGTTGGAATTTACAAAATTGCAAAATGTTGTTCTACTTTGAATACTTGATTCAAAATGACAAGAACTTAGAATTGATGTGATTTGTTACTAGAAAACATAAATAGTATTTTTAGAACTAAAACATGAATGCAAGATCATATGAACAATAATCATAAACGATGGAGACACAAAGACACAAGATTTTTTGGTTTAGAAAACCTTGAGATGAGGAAAAACTAGTTGGAAGTGACAATTGCCAAGCTTCTCATTTTTTTTATGGCCAAAGATGGATCACAAAGAGTTCCTTAGAACAAGTAGAACAAACAATTTGCTATCTTGCACACTGAGCTTCCTTCTGTTCCTTTCTCAAATCCTTCCTTTGACCAACTCGACACCAACTTTGATCACCTATGCTTCTCTGAATTCATGCTACCTCTTATTATTCTCAATAATGTCGCTTTGTGCACAAAAGTATCCCAATCGACTTAAGAACTGAAGAGACAATGTCTCTTGTTATCACCATACCAGTACGGTTACTATAGGCGAAATTGTCGATTAATGTAGACCGATGGTTTCGTAGCCGCCGTTTTGCTAGTATGATCCCTGCATGAAGTGGTGGTTTCGTCAGCAAGTAGAGAATACTTCAATTGAAGTTTTGTTGTTGACTGGAACCGAGTTTGTTTTGGTTGATTGATGGAATGGATGGTTTTTCTTGATCCTTATGGATGATACCTCCCTTTTGAGAGGCTTTTGGTCCACAAAAGCTTAAAGTGGGAGATGTCGAAACAACTCTCCCACTTTCTCCGTGAGGTACCATCTTGCTTGCCTTGGTGTCTTCCTCTTGAGGCCAACCTACCAAGATTCTTGTTGTCCCCTATGAATTTCTCTGCCTTTCCATTGCAACACTACATTCTCCTCCAACTCTCCCTGTGCATCCACAACGATGTCTTCCATCGAGGGTAGTAATTGTCCTCCTTCCTCATCTAGTCCATACAAATGAAAATTCTCACAATTCTCTCCTGAATACAACATATTCATGAATGAGGGTAGACCAAGCCTAAAAACGTTCTTTTCAATTGGCTTTAAGATGTTAAATGGCACATACCTCAGAGGTTTGAGCTTCATAGTTTGTCTTTGAAGCCTTTCCTTGCTTAAATACAACAATCGTTAAAACACATTTGAAGGACTTTCAGTTCATTGTGTATATTGTCTTTGTTCTCTTTGTTGTGATAATAGTAACATGTTAGATGGTTGGTCTACCACATTTACTACATTCTTGGCCTCACCCTTTTGTTGAAAAGTATTGTCACTACTCTTAACTTTGAATGTTGATTTACCTTGGAATTTAGCTTAAATAGAGGTAGGGCCATTGGTCCCATATTTAAGCATGTTCCCATCTAACAACTTGATCTTATAGTTTTTAACTGCATGACAAAGTTCATTGAAGGATTGGTAAGTGTTGAATAGCACCTTGTGTTTAATGGGTGAGATTAAACTTTGAGCAAAGATATTTTGTAATTCATTGTTAGGGAATTGGTGAGTCATCTTTTTAACATGTCTTGAGTCTAAGCACATGCTCACTAACATTCTCATTAGGTCTTTGTTTAAGTTGAGCAATCTTTGAAAACGTGACCTTCATGGTATAATGTTGATTGAAAAATGAGCTAAGAAATCATCAGCCAAGGCATTGAAAGAGTGGACGGATCTAGATGGCAAAGTATAAAACCAATCAAGAGCATAGTCCTTAAGGTGCTTCTTGGAAAAAACTTTATCAACAATTTATCATTATGCGCAAGGTTGAGACGTGAAGCATAGAAAGATTTCATGTGACAAGAAGGATCACCTCTACCATTGAATAATTCCAACTTTGTAGCCACAAAACCTATAAGTAAAGGGTAGGCAAGGGCGTCAAAAACCAAAAGGTTGAGTAATATATCATGTGAGGTAACCTTATGACTTGACTTTTGAGATTCTTGAGAGAGCATGCAAAATTATTGTTGCATAGTATGCATGGTTTGTTGAAGGATTGTAACTTTGGTGTTTGGAACAAAAGTGGTAGCTATATAAGTAAGGATAGAAACATTATGTACTTGAGAAACACCATAGAAAAATGATGAAAGTTGGGAAGCAGGTTGAGATGGTTTAGAAACTTGGGAAGCAACAAGTGAAGCATTACAACCACAGCTTGAGAAGGCAGAGACATAGCCATATGATTGGAAGAGATGGGAGGAGGAACATTATTAGAAACAATTTGAGGGACAACAACATTATCAGCCATGGGAGGGGAATCTCTAGAAGGTTGATCTACATTAAAAGCATTCAAAGACCTATTATTCACCCTAAAAGGCATATTGTCAACTGTGTGCTCTTGAGCTAGGGATTTTCTTTGCATTTACCTGAACACATATAACACTGCATCAGTTTCTTGAGGGTGATCTAGTACATGTTTTCTAAGCAAGGCAAGTATTGCAACCCTATCTTTCTCTTCATTTGAAATATCAACAGTTTGAGATCCAGTCACAACAATATCATTCACATCAAAATCAATCTTATCATTGGCATTCAAATCATTTGCATTTACATTATCATCCACATGTATCAAAATAAGGAACATTAATATCATTGAGAGACATTGTTTTCCTTTTTCAAATAAGCACGAGTATTAGCTAATGGGATTTCAACAAAAACAATAGGTTTGGAGCTCAGTCTATCACTTGGCCTAGTGGGGGCCTTAGATCTAATCTCCTTAGCTGGCATAGCAAACACACACACACACACACACAGATATATATGACATGCAACAATACCCTATAATTTGAATAATAAAGCTAGCACAATCAAACTAGGGTTTGCAACAACACACAAGGAGATAGGGCTAATGATGGAGAAACAAATAAATTATTAAATTTAGCTCTAAAAAAATTAGATCTACCTCAACAACATGAGCTACCCTAGAAGGGAAAGTAGCATGCAAGGTGATGCGGGTAACACTAGGCACAAGCAAGGGTTAACCCTAATAGGAGGGCATCATAAGGCAAGGGTTAGGAAACCCTAGATAGAAATCAGATTCAATATGCAATATAGGCACAATATAACCCTAATGGGTGTAAGGAGGCATTGAGTCACCAAAATGTAGAAACAAAAAGTGCTTTATAGGAACAATTCACTAAACTTCATCTAATACATGTGTACAATTTAGATTGGAAACATTTTACCCAAATAAATAGTAAAAACAAACCTAATTGCACAAAAGGAAATTATTGAAATAATTGAAATTTTCACCAGGTGTGGGTTGGCACCTGTCTGGGAATTGTATCCAACTCTGAAACAAATTTGATAGATGCATTTCTCTACTTTTATGCTCCAAGAACCTTGCTCGTTTTATCAAAATATGTTACTAATCACCCATAAATCCTTTGCCTTTATTGAAACCCTAATTTTCTCGCAAAAACTAAAAAAATAGGTGTCCTTATAGGGGGTTTGTCTTAGTCAGACCTTTGTTCTTGGAAAAGTTGGAAACCAACACTCAATGTAGTTCAACAAGCAATCATGGTGATCCAAGCCTTAATCCTTATAGGCTCTTTCTCTACATGATCAAATGTAGTAATGCAATGGGAAGAATTGGTATAGAAATCTGATGTAATCTTTAAACTTTGCTCTTTCTTATCACTCTAGACCTACGCTTGAACTCTTATTACTCTTGATTATCACTCTTTTTCCCTTTTTTGTATGCACTAATGCACTTGGATATATATAGACTTCTCAAATTTGAACCAAGACCCTACTGGCGCAGAAGCCACCACAAAAAAGGGTAGGAACGCTGACAAAATGAAGCACAAGGACCAAAGACGCAGACGAAAGTGGTCAAAGGACCCACCAAAAGAAGGTACTGGAGGTGTACCAGTATGCAGTTGGCAAAAGCTGAAGAAACATAGGGGAATAGGGGAAAACACTAAGGAGAGAAAAAATGAACAATAGGGGAGGAAAATGGGGCCTAGAACATGAAAAAACACATGCCAATAAGAGCTTAATAGGAACAGAGAATCAATATATGTACAAGTGGCCTAAATCAATGCAAACTGACATTTAAAACTATCCCCTGACCAAAATTAGGTGTCTACATTTGTATTGTTAACACTCTCTCCCCCTCTCTCCCTCTCTCTTCGTCCCTCTTGCCTCCCTCCATCTCGCCCTCTCTCCCTCTTAGTTTGCAATTTCATTTGCACAATGATTGGTTCATAAGGCACAATTCTTTCCAAAGGTTTTTCAAATCCTGGTGTTTGTGTGCTCTCACGCTTTCTTTCACGTGATTCTGAATTCACTAGAGATTTTCCTTGGTTCTTATCCACTTTGGGGTTACCTGACAGTCTATGGAGATAAACATTTGAAAGTACTCACTTTTTTTAATGAATGGCTTTTGTAGACAATAGTGCATGGTAGGAAATAAATCAGTGTTTTGGATCTTGTTTCAGATCCATCATTAGGATGAAATCTACATATCTAGAGATCTTTACTTAGACAATTTACTTTACAAAGTCCAGGTAGGAAACCTATTACAAAAAAAATTAATGTTATTAATTAAATTCCATATTAAGTGAAATTAATTAATAATTTCATGATATTATTGCCACTAAGGGAAGGGTGAAAATATTTATTTACAAGAGAATGGATATTAATCACAAATTATGAAAAATTATTAATTAATCATTCCAAAAAGTGATTAATTAATAAGATACACTAAGAAAGTTTGCTTTGGCCTACTCTTGCCCCAAGTCTAGACCATCGCCCATATTCAAGTTATTGGGATGCTTCGTAGTCTCTATTGCTTCCTTAAGAGAACACTTCATGGTGACTTTCCTTAGCCAAAAATATTACCTCTCCAATGCAAACCTCGTGTTTATTGGAAGACAAATGATTGCTAATACTGTTTTGAGCACTTAGTTGAGTCGAATATCCACAACATGTTCACATAATCTAGTTTGGGTAGACCTGCCTGCTTCACATATATATGGTCGACTACATAAGCACTCAGTTAGATAGACCCCGCTACTTTGTTTGGGATCAACCTTGCCTTTTGTCGATTTTAAGACCCATCTGAGAGTTTTGTGGGGAAGAAACATGATTTTGGCTTTAACCTTTTTAAGAATTTCGATAATTTTTTTTGATACCTTCCTTCTATGTAAGGAAGGAGTGCTCGAGTTGGTTGATAGGTTCTGAAGCTCGTTGTATTAGATCCTTCCTTTCATTTTGAATTGTTCTTGTAATTTGCTGGCCCTTATATCCATTCCTTTTAAATTTCTTTGTTAAGACAATCCTTTTCTTGCTGGAATGCTCATCATTTGAAATCCTTAGGGCCTTGATGGTCAAAGTTGAGGACACCCATTTTTTAAGTTGGGCGGTGTGTTGCTTTTCTGTGTACTTACCTTTCCTTATTTACTCACTTTGCATGCCTAGATAAAGAGATTTAGGGATGAAGTTGGAAGTTTAACTGGTGGTGTAATTGCAAAGATCTGGACAAAGTTTGAATGCTAAGAGGATGGGGTATGAGAAGCAAGCAAAGAAACCACACAAGACCTTCATTGGCATAGTGAAACAATACCATGTGAAGGATGGGCCCTAAGTCAAACCGAATTATCCCAAGGTTAATGAAAGAAACATAGAGTATTCAAACTAGGGTTTGGAATAAGGTTTCGAGGGTTTGGATAAATGAATGGTCCCAACCTAAGAAGGCTACTCTACCAATTCTATTTGCAATGATGAAACAAATTTTTGAATAAAATTAATAGAAATGGAACCCTAATCTGACCTAGAATGCAAACTAGCTATCACCTTTGCTTTTGTTTTTTTTATGTAGTAAAGAAAGTAGTTTTAAAGAATGCAACTATCAATTTCTTGATTCCCAAATGCACATACAATGAATGAAAATTTTTAGATGTCAATGAAACCCTAGATGTATATCTAAATGATATATAATCAATGATCAAACCCCAAATGGCGCACAACTGAATTAAAGGAAAGTCTGCAATATGCTAGTATAAACTAATCCCTAGAAGTCTTGAAGGATGCTAGACACTTACTCGAATCATGGAGTGTGATGGCCACTTAATGAGTGTAGGAAGGAGTTGATGACCCTTGGAAGGATGACTAGCAACTCCTTGACCAAACCCTAATCAGTGCAATCAAGTGGACAGTCCTAGGGCATCTAGGAGAGGTGGAAAAAGAGGAAGACACAAGGCTGCCTAAGTAACCCTAACATAGAATGAAGGGTGACTTGTAGATTGTATCTTCCAATAAGCAGAATTGCAGCACCTAAATATTAGAGGCTGAATGCTGGGAATGAGAGCATGAAAGTGTGACCTTGACAATGATCAGATGAATCCCGGTTAGTGTTGATGTATGGAAGTGAATGATTGTAGTGTTGGCTGTAGGTGATTGTGTAAGAAGAGTTTTCAAAGGTGCTAAGGTAAGGAACCTTACATAAGCAAATATAAAAACAAAGAGGGAGGGAAAAGTGTTGCACCAAAGTCATAAGAAGGGCCCAAGATCTGAAAAGTGATGGAGAGAGCTGTTAGAGCTCCTAAAAGATGCCATGGCATGACATGTTGTGCAACGTCAAATTTCAGAGACAGTCACATTATGCAATAGTCATACACTGTGGCTCTACATTGTGTATCTGTCCAGGAAGGTCTGGAAAGGAGCCCAAATGATCGTGCAGGTCCGAAATAATGGGGATGACTTCCTAGGGTGACGTAATTGAGTTAATAAACTGAAAACACCTAGGAAATGTGTCGAGAACGTGATAGACTCAAGGAAAGGGTGTACATTACCACTAGGAACTTTTGGGTGGACTCTAGGATGTAAGTGGTACTTTCGACAAAGCTGCTATGTATGCAGAGGACATCATCACAAGGGTACAACATGCGCTTAGCATAGTGTATGGATAAGGGTTGTCATGTCTCCAGAAGTAGAAGTCTTATCCCTTTCCTTGATGGTTACTCTTCATGCTAGTATAAAAGGAGGAGGGTGTAACCTTTCAAAGCATCTTAGACACTGAGGATCTTTGCATCTTGAAGCATCTAGAGCACGTTGAGATCTAACAACACTTGTGTCTTGTAGCATTTAGTTTCCTTAGAGTCTTTGATTTGGATTTGGCAAGATACTTTGAGCATAAGCAAAGTAGCCCATAGTCATTTGTACCAAGGTTTGTCTTGGTTAAGATTATTGAGTATTGAGGTGACTCTGCCTGACCTTTAAGTTGTCTCACATTGCCTTGTCTTAGTCCTCTTTGGGAGCTCCCTAACCATTATTATGTTCCATAGAGACAAATTGTCCAATGTTTATTCTCTAGTATTTGAGATGATCTTGGGAGGCACAAATAGAAAATGGGACTTTTTGAGGTCAACATTCATCATTACTTCATCAGTCTGAGCGGAAGACTCCATGTACACATCTATTTTGAATTTTTGTTGCTTTTGTTGAAAAGATGAAATTTGCATTATTACACCTGGTAGACTTATTTTCTCTTACATGTTAGATTAGCTATTGCATACAAGGACGTGGTACATTGTTAAGCAAACTCACAAGGTTTTACCAAACGTAGGCAAATGATGTTGGCAAGCATTTCAAATGAAGGGGAATGTTGGTAGGGAATCTCATGTAGAGTGCCAAAATATGGGTGTCTAAGTATGGAGATGGATAGGCATTGCATAAGGAAGTAGCAGAGACAAACTAGAGTGCTGAATAAGTAAGAGAAGCAAGGGGAACATGTGAAAGAGCGTTGAAGTAGGGAGATAGTTCGGTGCTGGGAGAAGGATGTAGTGGAGACAAACCAAAGTGCTAGAGGAGGAATAAAGAAGACAAAGGATGCCAAGGTCGATGAAGGAGGTTGAGTGCCAAAGTACAAACGCCAACCTAGAAAGACGGAGGTCGAAAATTGATCATTGACCATGCTGGAGCTTCATGAAAGGCTGCCATCCAGCAGTTGTATGAGACAGATGTCGAGATGCTTGGATCCACGAAGGTTGCATGAGCATCATTGGAGGACAAAATGCATGTGCTAGGTGTCATTTGGAGAACATGCAAGGTAAGATGAAATGATATATATATATATATATATATGTATAAGAGGCTCATTGTAAAGGAGGGCTGTTGTTGTTGGTTGTTGATCAGCTAGTAGTTGGTATTATGGGGAACAAGATTCACGTTTGGAGAGGGTTCAGGAGTAGTTTGTAGAGCAAGTTTGTAGTTTAGCTTGCTCCCTTGCCTGAGTCACCAATTTTGTAATATAATTGCAGATATTATATGTTCTATTGTGGCATATTTTTATTCTAGCTTCGTGTTATGTGTTGTGTATTTGCTTGGCTAGAAAAGCTTGCTATAGTTGTGTTTAACCTCTAATGATGATTGGGATGAGGGTTTAATGTTAAAGCAGCCTCCTGACCTAGCCTCCTGACCCTTTTAATACTTTGTTTACATAATAGTGCTGGCCCCAGTCCTCTCTCGCACTTTGGATGAGACTTCCTTCCAGGATGACATCCTTCATGCAATGGGGGATGTGCCAAAGCATTTGAGTTTTCACTTTCATGCTTTGGGTATTGTTTGAAGTGCACATGGGTAAGGAAACATAATACCGATAGGGAAGCAACATTGCTGGGGGCCTACAGTTCACAATAGTGAGAGGTCTTATTGGCTCATGGCATCAAGTGAGATCATGTTCATCATCAAGATATCTATTCCACATGCAATTGAGAAATCCTCAAGTGTTTTTGCCCTAGTTGTGAGGTTCACAAGCTTGTGGTTTCTAGGCTTGCCACTAGGATGATGCGTTTTCCAGGTCACATAAAGGTATAGAGATGCATGCTTGGTCACAGTGCATCTTAGGAATGCCATGTCTACCATGTCATGTAACATGTAGATTAAAAAACTCCCCATGGGCGTGCAAGAAGGGTGCCCCTCACAAAGTATTGCAGGCTGCATAAATGATATGTTTCAAATGTCGTGGTCTAGTAGTGTGAATGCAGGGTTGTTCAACCTGAAAGAGAGTCTAATAAGTAATAATGCAATTTTCCACAAACTTGTTATTAAAATGTAGAACTTCAAGAGTCTTCATGTGGTATTAAGTGCTCCTATGAACATTGCGGATGAGCCAATCTTACCAGTGGAAAAAATATCATTATCAAAAGGGAACAATATCCTCATAATAAGAAGACTAGACACCTCATGGCGGCTGCACTGTAACTAACGTTAAGTGATTTTATAAATGAGACTTTCATGCCCAATGTAGATTAGCTTCACCAATTTGGTAGGCTAGAGAGGCAATGCACAATACACAATCTATACTTGCTACAAAAGAGTATTTTATTGATATGACCGACTTTAGTTCCTCCCAGATTTATGATCCGAGTATTTGCATTTGCTGTCCTATGAAGCTTGAGTGGTTATAAAGTCCTAAATAACAATGATCCGTAAACTAGGTGGATATTCCACTCTAAGTTTCATCAACACAGATCCTTTTAAGTCAAGGTGTTTCTCTTAAGTTTATGCCATAGAAAAACAGTCAAAATGCTGTTTTAAAATGTATTCTAGTGCTTATGACTGGCATCTATAGCATACAAAAGAATATGCAATCTTTCACATGCAATATTCACATGCTACATCCATTACATATATTCCTCCACACTATAAACATGCTACTACTCCATACATGATTACAATTAACATGCTTGCATAGAGGCTCAATACCAAATGTGGAGTCATTTAATCTTTAGGGCTGAGTCTTGAGGCTTAAATGTTTGTTGTATTAGCCTAGTTGCAAGGAATGCAAACATGCAAGTAAAGGAAACAAAGACATCAACTAAAAAGAGAGATAACACAAGACATACTCTGGAGAAACTCAATGTGAGAAACTCTAACAATAGTGAAGCCATGCTTCCTCATCTCCATTATGTTCTATAGTTTACAAGTTTTTTGTCTGTTGAGCTTACAAGGAAAAACCAACCTTATGGCTCCCATACTCGTAATGATCTCTGCAATATTCAATGGAAGACTTGCCTCTCAAGAAAGGAAAAACTACTGAACTCAGTTGTCTCAACTTTGTTGTCTTCAACTATTGAACCCAACTATCTCGACTGTGTAGTCCTACTCCCTGGATGGATCTCTTTGGATTTTTCTATGATGTCTCTTTTGATTTATCTTGATTAGCTCTGCCTTGTCAAGACCTGTATTTATCCTTTCCCAACCTTAGAAACCGCCAAGAAACTTAATCGACCCGCCAAAATGAAGTGGAAATGTAAAAAACTGTCTAATACACGTGGCTCTAGAGTTCTACAATTGGCTCAGGGATGAACAGTTAGGCTCCGGAGATGAACAGTTGGGCTTCGGAGGTTGACAGTCAGAGATCTGGTGTTTGACTTGCAAGAAAGTTTGTCAACTTCCAAAGGCCATAATGTTTGCATATAAACTCGAAACGCCATGCCATTTTTTTAAAATTGTATAATTTTTCAAGAGGAACTCAAATACTTACTCAAAAAGTACTTTTGATGCCAAACATAAGTTGTTTTAGCCCGTACAACAACAACTAACATTTTCCAAGACTCAACATTTTGCAAATTACTCATATTTGACAGCGGATTGTCTTACCAACTGAATTGAATGATAAACATGATCAAATTTTTGATCACACACCCAAAATTTAAAGGCTTTTGGGTCCCACAAAAACTATAAAGAGAAGATGAAGATTTACCTTCCATCTTCTCAAGTGAGAAACAAAACTTATCATCCATTTGGACAATACCTTGTTCAGGGTCCAATCTGTTCATCTTTTGGACAATACCTTGCTCATGTTTCAATTTGATTAGCTCTTGGACAATACCTTGTTCAGGGTCCAATCTGATCATATTTTGGACAATACCTTGCTTAGGTTCCAGTTTGATCAACTCTCTAATTTGAAGGCTTTCAGTGCCATAATTTTTAGAAACTCAAGGAACGAGGAAAATATTTACCCCACTTCTTCAAATGCCCTTTGGATTTGCTTGACAATTGTACTTTCAACCCAATTTGCTTGCTCTCCCCTTCTTGATGCTCTTTATTTACAACATATTTTTCCCACTTCTTTTGGCCAATAAGAGCAAGGATCTACAATGGAAGGTACAAAAGACCACCTTTGTTTCACATGGAAGGCTCAAGGAAACATCAATTTTCAAATAAAAAAGAGGCATATCCAATTAAAAACATTCTTCCTTAAGCTTCATAGTGTTACCTTGGAGTCTTTCTTCCCTCAAGTACAACTATACCTTGTCACAAAGAAACTATGTTCAAATCCATGTTGAACATGTCTTGCTCTGCACTTTGCAACTCTTTTAACATTTCTTTCTTTGGAAGAGCAATATTTCTGCCAAGTTGAATGCTTATTTTTCATGTCCCTTGGATGGTTAGTCCATCAAATACTTTAGGTAAATACCATCACATCACAGAGGCCCATAATGTCTTGCATCAACAACAACTGTAGTGGAATATCGACCCACCTTGCTGCGAATCAATTAAGACAATCTTTCCATTAGCACTTGCTTTCCGAGTAATAGGTAACATCTGCACAATGGTCACCACAACAACGACCCCAATAAAACATGAACAAATCTAACACAATTGCGGAAATATGTTAGCAACCCTTTTACGGGAAAAATGTAACTTGTTATGATATCAATCTTATCTAAAAACTAGGTGGATATTTCACCCTTAAGTTTCACCAACATGGAACTTTTCAAAGTGAAAGTGTTTATCTCAAGTTTTATGCCATAAAAAATTCCCCAAAATATTGTTTTAAGATGTATTCCAGCTCTTATGACTGACATCTACAACATACAAAAGAATATGCAACCCTTCACATGCAATATTCACATATGCTACATCCATTGCATATATTCCCTCATATACTCGAAACTTGCTACTACATAAATGACTGCAATTAACATGCTTGCACAGAGGTGCAATACCAAATGTGAAGTTCTTTAACCTTTAGCACCAAGTCTTTGGGCTCTCTTAAATGTTTGTTGCATTAGCTTAGTTGCAAGGAATATAAACATGTAAGTAAAGGAAACAAACACATCAACTACAAAGAGAGATAACACAAGACATATCCTGGAGAAACTCAATGTGAGAAAACTCCAACAAGAGTGAAGCCATGCTTCTTTATCTCCACTATGTTTTGCAGTTTACAAGCTTTTTGTCCCTTGAGCTTACAAGGAAAAACCAACCTTATGGTTCCCATACTCATAATGATCTTTGTAATATTTAGTGGAAGACTTGCGTCTCAAGAAAGGAAAAACTTCTAACTCAGTTGTGTAGTCTTCAACAACTGAACTCAATTATCTTGGCTGTGTGGTCCTTCATGGATGGATCTCTTTGGATTTATCTCTGATGTCTCTTGATTATCTATGCCTTGCCAAGACCTGTATTTATCTTTTCCTAGTGTTATAAACTGCCAAGAAACTCAACTGACCTGCCAAAATGAAGTGGGAATGTCAAACACTGTTCAATACAAGTGGCTCTGGAGTTCTACAGTTGGCTCCAGAGATGAACAATCGAGCTTTGGAGGTTGATAGTCCGAGCTTCAGAGTTTGAATTGCAAGAAAGTTTGCCAACTTCTGAAGGCCATAACTTTTGCATACGAACTCGAAACGACATGTCAATTTTTTGAAAATGTCTAATTTTTCGAGAGGAACTCAAATAATTACTCAAAAAGTACTTTTGATGCCAAACATATGCTGTTTTAGCCCATACAACAAAAACTAGCATTTTTCAAGACACAATATTTTGCAGATCACTCATATTTGATAGCCGATTGTCTTATCGATTTAATCAGATGATAAACATGATCAATTTTTTGATAAAACAAAGCATAATTCTGCACACTCACATAGATTACTCGCATATTCCTAGCTGATAGAAACCCAATGAATTTCCTTGACATATTTCCACCAGAATGCCAGCCAATCTTGGTGATTTTCTCTTTGAATTGCTCTATTAATTTTGTCTTACTGATAGTCTGATCAAGGAACTGTCTCGTTTCGAGTGGGAGCCTTTTAGGACTTATTTTCAAATGTTTTTCTCTAGAGCCTTCACAACTCAAAGAAAATCTCTTAGAGGTAAACAAATTCCTGTTTCTTTAAAGAGTTTTTCTCATGCTACAATTTTTTTTTCGATATAATATGCTTTTTCCATACATTGATTTCAGAATAGGAAAACAATATTTAGAGCCTCTATCACTATTTTGTTTTAGTTTACTTAGCTTGAATTCTTTATTCTCGAGTAAAGTAAAATTTTTGCCTTTTTATATTAGCCTTTAATGAATTTAAAACTTGGGCTAAACCTAACATTAAAAGGCTCTTTTTAAAGTTTAATTTTTACTCTACTTGAGAAAGAGTACTAAGTTATTTCTTTTTTCCCTCTCATCTTATTTCAATTTCTCCAAAGCCTATGAATTTAAATTGCTTGGGATGGTATTATACCATTTCCACCTATTTTTATTGCTTTCTAAGGAAGGTGAAGCAGTCACCAATTCAAGAAATTATGTAATTGTATCCAATGGTAATTCCATGGTCGCCTCAAATATAGATAGGGTGCAAGCTAAATTCTAGTTATATCATGAAAGTTGAAAACCTAGATGCAGAAACAATTATATCATGAAATTGTGTAATGTGATAAAATGATCTAGTTTATGGTCATTTGGAAATGAGGCAAGACATATCCTAATTGTATCATGGAATTTGAAAACCGGATGTAGGAACATGTAGTAATTGCCATTCCTACCTTTGACATACTACTTTGATTTTATGGTGAAAGTTATTTTTTTCCCCGGAAAAAAATAATTTCATGTTAATAAAAATAAGAAATTACATTTTGTAGATGCTTTTCAGCATTCCAAAGGAAAAAAGGATCAAAGACAAAAGAGAAAGTCTCCCAACAAAAAATAAAACACCAAATATCCATCCACTGCCAGGAAAGGGATATCATATAGAATAAAAAGGTCACCAAAGTAAGAATACCATCAAGCCCAATGTCCGAAGACTAGAAGTTATAGGGAAGTATGTCCCAAATAATCCTTCTGTTTGCCTTTTTTACCTTTTTTTAACATCCTGCTACACCCCATGAGAGGGCTCGATTGTGGCTATTTGCATTTTTGTATTCTGATTAACTATGGGTGATTTAAAAGTCAAATGTTCTAAGAGTGGAAGAGTCATCATCACCTTTTCAAAATCTGAATTCTCTGATTCATGAGCCCTATTCACTCCCTCTGATGGATTCTCATTCGGAACAATCCTCATAGATATACTATACTCTTCTTCTCCTTCCACTCTAATGGTGACAGGGTCATTCTTTTTTGGTTATGAGATCTACTATCTTTCCTCTGCATTATCCACTTCTTCCTCCTCTTCCTCTCGTACTGTAAAGCTCCATCTTTTGTATGTTGGTTTCGACCCTTTTTTTTTATGGATGAGTTCGTCCCTGGGGACAAGTAGCATGAAGATGTCCAATAAGCTTACAAATATGACATTGAAAAGCAGTGTTCTCAAAATCCAGTGTCTGTATATGCTGAAGTTTTTCACATCTAATTATCATTTTGTCTAGCAGGCCCTTGTTAAGATCTATTTCCACACAAATGCGAGCAAATGTGCATAAACCCACTGCCATTCTCTCAGCATCAGCTTTGATAAACTTGCCCAAGTTATCTCCTATCTCTTTGAAGGCACAAATGAGATAAAGAGGAAGATCGAGGAGCTGAACCCAAATTGACATTTTGGTAACTAAGTGAGAATTTGGATAAAATTTTGGAAACCAAGGAGTGAGGTAATGATCTACCATTCTCCAAAACCAAGGACCATCCGCAAAGACTCGTTGATAATCTACCTCATCAAAAAAATGAACAATGAAAAAACCTTTGTAGCAAAGAGAGATTTCACACTACTTTGTCCAAGTCGTATGAACCCATTGAAGCAAAGGTTTTGTAGTTGGCCAAGTTTGACTTATATAGTATCACTTCTTCCTCTTTAATAACCACTATTAAATCCTTCGCTTGTTCCACAATAGAGGAAGAAAAGTGAGTAGGCTTCTGAACACTTGATTTATTAGCTATTTTATTCATCGCTACCTTGAAAAACCCAACTTTAGATGAAGATGGCATCCCAACACCATCAGCTCCTCCTCATAATCTCAACACCATATAAAGTGTGGAATCCTTGACTATATTGTAGCCTGACAGTAATGAGTGATCCTCAAGTTGTTTGCCCTCAAATTGAAGACGTTGATGAGCTGCTGGAATCACTTCTATGTGCTCTATACTCTGTTTTAGATCAGCCACAAGATCTAATGGCTGAACCCAAAGATATATGGTTTTCCCAAGGATGGTACGAATCATTTTCTGATGTCCAGTCTTACCCTCTCCAGCTGTCCAAGAACTATTTCGAATAGACAATTTGTCAAACAGTTTGCAATCAAAGGCTGAAGTTTCATTGTTAGGAAACACATGCCAAAAAGAGGCATTTCTTTGAGGCATTTTGTTAAACAATTTCCTTGCGACCTTTGGACCTCCATACATGACATGTATTTCAATTCCAATTCTAGGTGTGATGGGATGTATGACATCTTGGATATCTGCAGTGCATTCATCATACACCTTGCATGCCATGCCATCGACAAACAAATAACCTATATTGTTCACCTGTCTTTCTGTCCAGGAATCCACTTTTTGTTCAATCATTTTGTCAAACAATTTGTTAGCATCCTCTAAATGTCCTGGTTTGGAGTATGCACTCCTTGAAAATGCAGTTTTTAGTGACATTTTGTCAAACAGTTTCTGTGCAAGCTCCAAATCACCACACTTAATGTTGTTCAATGAGTCTACAATAATTATTCTGTCTTTTGAAACGGATCTGTCCACCTCAGATCTGAATAGGCCCCACAAGTTCTTCTTAGAAGGCATATCAGCATAGGCTTGATTGCGTTGAATATGCAAGGAGGGCTCGTCAATGACACAAACATTGTATGATTGAGATTGAAGGGCTTGGGCGAGACATTGAGCAGCCATTGATTTGCCGCTGCAGGGCTATCCGCACACCAACACTCTTCATTTATGGTTAAAAGTATTACCATCTCCAATGTTGTTTTTTTATTGTAAGTAGATGTTTACCGTATCTTTTTTCCAAACATTTAGCAGCCTATTATGTTTAAATTATCATTTACATCTCATATCACCTTATTGCCATCTTGAACATTATTGCAGCAGAATCCAGAAAACTTATCTTTGTTTTATTGTTGTTTGATTCTTTTATTGTCATTCAAATGCAGATCAATATATGGTCACTCGTTTCTGTTCGAGGATATTGCTCACTTGTCTTAACACCACAAGCAGACCTGCAAATATCACCATCAGAGTTACTGGCAGTACAGGCAGCATATGCTGCAGAAAGGGTTCAAGGTACACTTAACGTATTTTTAAAGCTTGTTTTGTATGAATTTTTAATTTCCAAAATGTGTGCATCTGGAGAATCTAGCATTGGATGTATTTGGTAACACTAACTTTGTATTTACTACTAATGTGTAAGAAAATACATCATTTTCCCTGATAATTATATAACTAGTGTTGGAATAATCATCATCCAGTCAGCCCTAGACAGTTACCAGTGTGAAATGCTAATCAAGCTAGCATTGGAGGAGTGCTTTTTGCCAATACCACTTCTATATATGATTAGGTTGTATTTACTGTTGGCCTAACATGAAGAGACACTTCTGGTGAATGATGTTATTCACTTGGATTGTGGTTGGTTGATTTGTTTGATCTTTGGTTGTAAGATGGTTTATGTTGTAGTACGATTGATACTACTGACCATCAACATCCTAAATGGACCTAGTAGTCGTGCCATTCAGACTTAAAAAATTTAAAGAAGCCTTTTTTGCATTCATATCTAAAAGAAAACTTTGTAGTGGGACTAAAGCTACATGGGTTTCCGAACTTCTTGATACTGTATGTTTCAAAAAATGCTCTCAGTAGTGTTCCTGTATTTTATGTATACGGATTTACTGCATGCAGCTCTGACTAACATAGGATATGACAATAGACATTTGGTGGGAATCCCCGATCATCTCATAGAAACTCGTAAAATTAGGATAAGGTGGAGGTAAGTGCAACAATTGACCCCAACAGTCGCAAGATTCTAAAATGGCTCTGCATGTAAATCCTGGTATAGCAGGCTGTGTATTTCAATTTTTGAGAGAAATTATTAAGAGAAATTTGAGACAATTTTTTTATTAAATAATGAAGGATAAATAAAAAATAGTTAATTCTAAAGTTATCTTGATGACCTCATATGTGGTCTTTGCAAACATATCATCAAAAACGGTCTTCACGACCCTTTCCTCTTCAACCTTTTTGCTATAGGAAGACTCCAACCACAGTGTGCTCACAAACATCTGCTTATGAGATGTTAGAGAGGCTGCAATGTAATGAAATTTGTGGTGAATTGTGTGGCTCCTGGTCACACAAGCTCCTTTCGATTGGTGTGATCTCTCATCAAGCTTAGCACTCAAGGATAATTGTAGATGTATTTTGTGATATTTCTCGTCTCTTCAACCATATTTTTCATCTCTGTCATTTTTCATCTCCTTTTCAGAATTAAGCCAGTTCGAAGACCCGTGGCCTATTTCTTATTTTCCGTAGGCTAAGGGATAAAGTTAGGAAAATAAATTAATGAGTACTTTAAGTTGTTCTAAGTCACTTTTATTTTATAACATGAAAATGACACTTATGTATTTTTATTATTTATTAAAAGGGCCAAAAGTAATTATCATTAAGTAGATGAAAAATGATATTTTATTAATAGTATTTATAAATACTTTTAGGGTAAAATTAGAAAAGATAAATTGTAAAAGGAGTTGGGCTAAAAAGAGTCATTATTCATTATTCATTCTTGACAACCAAACCGTAATTTAGAGCTTGAGCCATTGTGTTCAATCTTTTCATCTGAGGACGAAAACCCTTTGATAAATAGGTGTGGAGGGCGAAAACCTTCTAACCCATTGAAGTGATTCCATCCAGGTATCATAATTGTACTTGCAAATCAGAATTACATTTCAGTCTCAATGTGATTGAGGATTGCCATCATTTTTTAGCCTTTGTGAGGGTTTGAAATAATTTCCAGACTGTTGCGTTGGGGTTTAGATGGATGTTTGTTATTCTTGAAACCCTTGTGCTAATGTTCCCTTGATTGGGTTGTCGTACACATGTGTGGCTATTTGGAGGGTGGTAGCCCCATTTCTATGCTTGGCATCAATCTGAATTGAGGATGGCTATATGCCCTCCTTACTGCCTTTGCTACTGGGTGTTCTGGCTGCCTCCTTGTGCCTACTGTGGACATTCTAGCTATCGTCACACTCCAAAAGAGACTGCTGTACATCTACAACAACATATTCCACCCTGTTGTACAAGATGGGGACTCTTATACCTTGTTTCCAAGATGCTGGACATTGATTGGTATTTATTGTTGAGTTTATTCATTTGTTGTGGGATTTTTGTAGTAAGGGTTTGTTGTAATTAGTTTTGAATTTATAATCAGCTCCTTGAATAAATATTACAATTGGGCTGTTATCAAATTTGGAGTTTCAGTTTGCATGTTGTTTAGGATTTATTTCACCCTGCTTAGGTTTAGAAAATTACAAAAATAAATTTAGAAAAAAAAAAAAAAAAGAATATAGAAAATCATAAAAAGAGATATTATAGTGGTATCAGAGCATTGATTTTGTCAGTGTACAGGTGAAAATAATATTTTGATTTTATATGCAACCCGATCAAAGAGAAATCAAGTATTATCAAAGAGTAAAAAGAAGGGCTCAGTCACCAGAAAAATAAACAAAGGTCATGGGGGATAGAGAACAAAAATCTCCTTCAAATGAAATGAGTTATTTGCAGAAAATAATCGGTTGGGATCAGAGAAATTTGGAAAGAACAATCCAAATGGCATTGACAGAATCCATGGCAGATTTAGTACAAGCTTTGCAAAATGTTAATCAGAATAAGGCAAATCAAAGAGAAGAAAGCTCGTTAACTAATGAGCGGGCCTCAATCAATACCCCTTCCAAGACTTTTCAAACAATTTTTTTGCAAAAAGAACACCAAGAAGGGTTTCAACAAAAGGAGCTGCCAAAAGCAAGTAAAGAGATGGAAACAAGGAATGAGCTCAGAGGAAAAAAACTGTGCTTCATTTGTAAGGATCCATGGGAATCTGACCACAAATGTCTTGGGTGCAGACAAGTACACTGCATTGAGATTGCATCCAATGGTGAATCGGAATCAAAAGAAGCTGAATTGGAAATTGGAATCCATGAACTAGAACATGAAAAGAAGGAATAGGTAGATACTTTAGAAGGCACCCTTGCCATATTATTTGGTGCTCCTAGATATCATCCTTTTAGATTTCAGGGAGTTTTGTAAGGGAAAAAGGTCATGGTGCTGATTGACAGTGGGGCAACCCACAATTTTATTGATGAAGGATTGGTAATTAGGATGGGTTTGAAAGCAAAGGATTTCAAGGGCTTCAATGCGACTGTCGCTGATGGCTTCACCTTTTCATATACCAAGAGAATTCAACAACTTAATCTTACTTTGGGAAAACATAAAGTAAGTGATGACTTCTATGTTGTAGGTATAATAGAATTAGACATTGTACTTGGGGTACAATGGTTACATTCTTTGGGAGAGTTCACCCAAAATTATCAGACTATGGAACTGAAGTTTAAATCAGATGGAAAAGAGGTTGTGCTTCAAGGTATGACCAATGGAGCTCCTAGAGTGGTCATGGCTAAGAGGATTGAGAGAGTTTTTCATAGAGGGCAGGTAGCTTGGGCAGGCCATTATTTGGTTAACATTACAACTTCATCCACAAATAAGAAATCCTATCACGTGGACATTTGGTCTATTTTAGACAAGCATGGCACGATGTTCAGTGGTATACCTACATGATTGCCACCAGATAGAGGATTTTGACACATAATTGAGTTGGAACCAGGGTTTAAACTTGTAATGATTATTCCTTATCACCATCCAAGAGCATTCAAAGAAGAAATTGAGAATGCACTCAAGGAATTATTGGAGATGGGACATATCTGGCCTAGTTCTAGTCCCTTTGCTTTCTCTGTTGTCTCGGTGAAGAAGAAAGATGGAACTATAAGGATGTGTATTGATCACTGGGCTTTGAACAAGAAGACCATAAAAAACAGGTACCCCATACCCAGGGTTGAAGAGTTGATTGATGAATTGCATGGAGCTGTATATTTTTCTAAAGTTGATTTGAGATTTGGCTATCATTAGTTTCGGGTAAGAGATGAAGATGTAAAAAAAACAACCTTCCGGTGTCACTTTGGGCATTTTGAATTTCTGGTTATGCCTTTTGGTTTGACAAATGCTCCAACTACTTTCCAATCAAGCATGAACCACATCTTCAATAAGCAATTGAGGAAGTTTGTTTTTGTATTTTTTGATGATATTTTAGTGTAGAGTAAGACATGGGAAGAGCATATGAGCCACTTGGATACAGTGTTGGAAATTTTGGAGCAACAGTCTCTCCTTGCTAAGGAGTCTAACTATGAATTTGGCATGACCAAAGTTCTGTAACTTGGCCACGTTATCAATGCCCAAGGAGCTCAGGTGGACCAATAGAAGATCCAAGCCATATTGGATTGGCCTCATCCTACCACAATGTCATAGCTGAGGGGATTCTTGGGTCTTTGAAGTTACTAGAGGAGGTTCGTTAAAGTATTTTCACAAGTGGCTGTTCCATTGACTGCTTTAACGAAGAAGGGAGCATTTAGCTGGTCTGAATCAACCCAAACAACCTTTGACAAACTCAAAAAGGTTTTGAGTTTATGCCTAGTATTAGCTATTCTAGAATTTTCTATTCTATTTGTGTTAAGAGTGTGATGCATCAGGAGAAGGGATTGGGAAATTTTGACACAAAAGGGACATCTCATATCCTTTGAGAGTCAAAAACTCAAAGATATAGATCGTGGATTTTCCATATATGACAAAGAGATGTTGGCCATCATGCATGCATTTGCGAAATTCAGGCAATATTTGGTTTGTGGTTAAGACAGATCACAAAAAATTGAAGTTTTTTCTCAACCAGGACTTGAATGTTAGGCAACAAAAATGGGTGAATAAACTTTAGGTCTATAACTTTGACATAAATATGTTAAGGGAAAAAACAATGTTGTAGTTGATGCTTTGTCTAGAAATCCATTTCTATGCTCTCTGTCTGAAATCTCTACTGATTGGAAGGTTATTGTAATAGCAGAGTATGCAAAGAATGTTTTCACTAATGATATCCTTGAAGGCAAAGTACAAGATGATAGATATAAGGTGATTGACGATCTCATCTTTACAAGGATGGAATATATCTTGTTCTTGAATTAAAAGTGAAGAATAAAGCTTGAGAGCTATACATGATACACCTTTGGCTGGTCATCGAGGGTATTTCAAGATTTACAACAAGCAAATAAGGGATAGATTTTTCTAGAGAGGACTCAAGGGAGAGGTCCTCCAATACATCAAAGAGTGTAGTACCGGCTAGTAACAAAACATAACATGTATTTCCAACAGGTTTCTTGCAGCCCTTACCAATTCAAAATAAAAAATGGGAGAGCATTTCTATGGATTTTATCATAGGTCTTCCAAAAGTTCATGGTAAGAGTTTTATATATGTGGTAGTGGATAGACTTACTAAATATGCTTCCTTTGCTATTCCAACTAAGTTTAAGGCATCACAAGTTGCTGATTTGTTTTTCAGAGAAGTATTCAAGGTTCATGGATTGCTTAAAAACATAATAAGTGACAGAAATAGCAGGCTAT
Organism: Torreya grandis; assembly: GCA_037957365.1. Lineage (NCBI taxonomy): Eukaryota > Viridiplantae > Streptophyta > Pinopsida > Cupressales > Taxaceae > Torreya > Torreya grandis. Next base: position 10,928,095 of record JARHVA010000014.1, on the reverse strand, counting down.
TTAGTTTATTTTGGTAGGAGCTCTTTCATTTGACAAAAACTGATTGACTCCTAGTATTAGTTACCATCTTCAATCATATGGGCAAACAAAGATTGTGAATAAGTGGATTGAGGGATATTTGAGGAAATATGTAGCAGGGCAACAAATAGCTTAGATCAAATGGCTCTATATGGGGGAGCATTGCTACAACACCTCACATCATATGTCCATTGGCATGACTCCTTTAAATGCCTTGTATGATTATAATGCTATTTATTTTGTGAATTTGGTTATTACATAAAACAAAGTGCTAGGGGCAAGAGACTTGGTTGCACAGAGTCAAGAAATATTGGAGTCACTCAAAGAAAACTTCCAACGAGCACAAAATCAACATAAGTTTTATGTGGACCAACATCGTATTAAGAGAACGTTTGAGGTTGGAGACACTATTCTCTTAAGGTTGCAGCCCTATAGATTGTCTTCTCTCGAGAAAAGTGGAGTTGAAAAGCTCAAGCCTCAATTCTATGGCCTTTATAGGGTTAAGCAGAGGATTGGAAAGGTTGTTTATGAGCTCAAATTGCTAGATTACAACATAATTCATAATGTATTTCGTTTTTCATGCCTCAAAAGAGCACTAGGACAACACATCATTCCTTCAGCTGAGTTACCTCCTTTAGATGATGAAGGTAAATTGATTTTGGTTTCAGAAACTATTATTGATTTCAGAGAGAAGAAATCAAGGAACAAGAGCATAACAAAATATTTGGTGCATTGGAAAGATCTCCCAACAGAAGATGCTACATGGGAAGGTGCAAAGATCCTTTAGCATCCTAATCTGCAATCGCTTGAGGGTGGCAAACTGTCATGCCCCCTTTTTGGAATTAAGCCAGTCAGAAGAGTCGTAGCCTATTCCTTATTTCCTGTAGGTTAGAGGATAAAGTTAGAGAAATAAATTAATGATAATACTTGAATTTGGCCTAATTCACTTTTATTTTATAACATGAAAATGACACTTATGTTTTATTATTATTATTATTTAAAAGGGCCAAAGGTAATTATTTTTTTTAGATCGGTACTTGGCTTTTGACCGGAGCTATAACTGGTTCCGGGGCACAAATCGGGGGCCCAGTCCCCGAGAGAACTATAGAACCATTAACACTTGATCACTTTAAAACCATTGAGTAAACGACTACATCCGGCCTATAAACGCCCTTTGAGATTCAAATATGGGTGGGGATAGGCACAACCATACCACTCCACCAATCCTTCTACATCTCATTGGCATCCAAAAATAATAATTATTAAGTGGATGAAAAGTAATATTATATTAAAAGTATTTTTAAATACTTTTAGGGTGAAACTGACAAAGAGTAATTATTCATTATTCATCTTTGACAACCAAACTGTAATCTAGAGCTTGAGCCATTGTGTTCAATCTTTTCATCTAAGGATGAAAACCCTCTGATATACAGGTGTGGAGGAAAAAACCCTCTAACCCATTAAGATGATTTCATCCATGAATCATAAGTGTGTTGGAAAAACAAAAAAAATTAGTTTCGGTGTGATCGAGGATTGCTATCATTTTCCAACCCTTGTGAATGTTTGAAATAATTTCCATGTTGCTGCATTGGAGTTTAGGTGGATGATTGTTGTTCTTGAAACCCTCAGTAGCTGATGTTCTGTTGATTAGGCTATCGTACAATTGCCTGGCTATTTGGAGGGTGTTAGCCCCATATCTATGCTTGGTGTCAATCTGAATTGAGGATGGCTGTACACCTCCCTTGCTGTGTTTGCTATTAGACATTCTCCTTGCTACCTCATTGTGCCCACCATGGACATTCCATTCCAGCCAGCGTCACACTCCAAAAGGGACTGCTGTACATCTACAACAACATATTCCAGCCTGTCGTACCGGTTGGGGTTGCTGTACCTTGTTTCCAAGCTGTTGGACATTAATTGGTATTTATTATTAAGTTCATTCATTTGTTGTGGGAGTTTTGCAATAAGGGTTTGTTGTAATCAGTTTTGAATTTATAATCAATGCCTTGAATAAATATTACAGCTGGGTTGTTATCAAATTTGGAGTTTCAGTGTACATGTTTATGATTTATTTCAGCTTGCTTAAATTCAAAAAATTACAAAAAAATTCAGAATAGAGAAAAATCATAAAAAAAGATATTACATCCTCAAATAAGAGATAAATGCAATGGGTTGAGCATGTGCTCCAAAAAAGTGAATGGTTTCTCTCTTCAAGAAGTCTCCTTGCTACTACATACGTTGTTGCATTGTTAGCCATAACTTGGACGATGTTCTCCACACCCACCTCCATGACCTCCTCATCCAACATATTACACAAATTGTTTGCATTTTTCACTTTGTCAGAGGCATCAATTGACTTTAAGAATACCAACTGTCCATTTGAAACCAATAGAAAGTTAATCAAGGTGTGGTTCCTTCTATCTGACCACCCATCAAACAAAATGTTGCAACCCTTGTTGCACCATATTCTTTTTTGCTCATCTACAATAATTTATGCATTTTTAACGGCGTCCTCCAACATTGGGCCTTTCAAGTCATGAGGAGTAGGGGGTTTGAACCCCTTCCCAACAATGGTCAAAACAATTACTAAATTCTCCTAGTACGGATTTTTCGTCACATTGAATGAGATGTTATTGTAGTACTAGAAGTTTGCCACAACCACCTTTGCTTCATTCTACAATTCCTTATTCCAAGTTGTACCTTCAAGTGAAGGTTGTGCCCCATGGGTCTTTTGAGGGAAAATTTTTTTTATGAAGGTGAACCCGAACTATCTCCACTAAGTAGCTCTATCCCTGAACTACCCTTTGGGCAACAAAAGAGCGAGAGACTTCTAACTCATCAGAATCAACTCTTGCTGCTCCCCTATTCATCACAATTGAAAATACTTCAACAGTACTTTTTTCTCCTCATATGCAGCTAGGACAATAGCCATCTCTCTTTGAGATTTAGGTGGTGCTTGTCGCACAATCGCACATCATTACTTAGAATTCTTGTTGTGGTATTTGAGGTGATTGATGCTTGGACTTATCTTAAACTTGCAATAATTGCATATGACAAAATTGTTCTCTTGGCTGTCACAACAAATGTTTCCATGTTGGGTCATCAAACTTCCTAAGCCTATAGGAACTAGATGCCATTTTTGAAGTTGAAAATTTGAAACCCTGTAAAATAAATGTAAAAAAAAATTAATTAGAACCTTAGGTTTTAGTAGCTAGAATCCAAAAAATAGGAAGTAAATGGGGATTAAAAAAAAACTAAACCCTAGATGCACTTACCTCTCAAATTTGCACTTCAAAGTTTAAACTGTTCAAATTTTGTGGGTCTTTCTTGTATTTTGTTGCTTTGCTTTGTCAACTGCCACATGGTTCAAATGGGAGTGGTAAAAACAGTGTTATCGATGCAACTTCTTGGTAACTAATGTCACCTCAACCTTGGGTTCTATTTCAGTTTCTAAAACAGAGATTTGGTTAATGTATTATCACTTGACACTTGAAACCGATGTCCACAAACAATAGCATAAACTTCCCTTACTCTGCTATGTCAGGTTCACCAATTATATCATATATTCAACGACAACCTACTGTCTTTAACAACTATTCAAAGAAGTAAGGTAGCAACAAATTTATAGCAGTTTATAACAGCCTCTGTGTTAAAACCAACGGTTTATAACATCAATGATCAAGCAACTATGAATTGTGTATCAAAACATGTGGTTTATAACAATTTATGAATACTATATCAAAACTTGTACCGAATTACCAATGATTTAGAGCAGTTTTAGCAGCAGTAGCAAAGCTGAAAACCGTGATGTAAAAAATTGCAAATGATGTTTTTTTCACAATTTTTCATTATGTTTGTGTGATTGTTGGGTTAGCGTCGAGTCGAGGCCTGATAATGACAGTTATTGGTGAGTAATAGCGGTTACTTACCAATAACCATGGTTATTAGAGCTGTACCCACCCAATGTTAAGTTGGGCGAAAACCCATTTACTTAATTTTTTCTAAATACTCATAGTTATCAGCGGGTTTTGATATAGAGCATTAGATAGTAAAGTGATGTAAATGAGAATGAGGGGGCCAAATTAATAACTACGTTACTCCCCAAACTAGGATTACACTCACCAAATTACACAATCAAACACCACACTCTTAGACTTGGAAACAAACTCAAATTTATTCATTAAATGACAGCCTTACAAAGGTTTTACTACACACTCTCTTGCCTCGCTTATTGAACACACATGAAAATGACTATCGTGTACATCATAGTCTCACAATTAGACTGGTTACACCCTTTGTTAAGTTATTTACATTCAAAAGACCCATCCCTCTGGCTGGAGCTACCCTCCTCTCATCTCTCTCCTTGATTTTACCAAAACTAAAGATTTCTCTTGCAACTGAATTGCTTCCAATTGAAGAATTCAAATCTTCCCTAAGTGTTCTTATGACACTCTACAATGGCTCTTCTAGTTCCCTTGTTCTTGGAAAATGGTCCACATCGAGTTTTCTGATTCTGGGCAGTTATTTTACTTGTGCAACTTTCCACCAGTTACTATAGATTTGCGGTTTTGTAACCACTGGTTCATGTAGAGCTGTGGCTTCGTAATCACCGGTTAATGTAGATTGGCGGTTTTAAAATTGATGCCTACTAAAAGAGGCGGTTTTGTCATCTATCCAAAAGGGTCCAATTGACCTCCAGGTGTTTTTTACTTAGGGATATGATATTATTATGCATAGGGATTGATGGATATGTCGACATGTGACACACAACCCCCTTAGTTATATTGGTCTCATATATTGGGTCAAAAAGGTAACTTGTGGAATTAAGTATATCGGGTAATGAGTTGGCATGCATTGGGATTAGGTGTTCACTTATTCATTATTAATAATGAAGGTCTATATAAGGGAGAGGAATATCATTGTGAAGGATATCATGTAAGGGGGGAGTCTTCTATTTGGTAGAAGCATATTGGAGGTTGTCCCTCGAAATGACATTCCCATATTGGGAGATCTTGTGGAGTTATTCCTTTCTTAAGGAGTATTGTATGACTATGGTGTTTCCCTACCTTAAGGGTATTTTTCTATCTTTTAATATATTGCATATTAGGGCATCTTCGCCCACCAATATCTTGTGTTGTTGATCTTCATTATATTTTGCATGTTATTTGGATTGTTTATATTATTATTTGTGAAGATCTACCAAGTGATATTAAAGAGTCATAGTAGCAATTGTTGTGGCATGTTAGGGAATCATAAGAAAAATCACTATAACTATACATGGACTCAAAGGAGCAACAAATATGGGACAAGGAATCTTAGGAGTAATCACTATGGCTATGCATAGAAGCCAAGGAGAAACAACTATGGTCATGGATGGAGTCAAAGTAGCGTAGTAGAATTGGGAACCACATTCAAAGAGCTATCATCCACCAAGATCACATATGGGTGGTTGGATGATCGAGCATGGTGAGAAGTGTCATGATTTGAGGAACACTCGTTATTTGGTTTCTTCATATGTTTCGGGAATGAAACATGTCAAGGAGGGATGCATGTTATGTACCTATGGATATGATATTATGATGTATATGGGACGATGGAGGTGCTGACTTGTGGCACACATCCCTCTTAGATAGTTATATTGGTATAATATATTGAGTCAAATAGGTAACTTTTGGAATAAATCATTTTGAGTAATGAGTAGGTCCACATTGGGATTAAGTGTTTTACGCATTCATTATTAGTAATAAATGTCTATATAAAAGAGAGGAATATCATTGTGAAGGATATCGTGTAAGTGGAGAGTCTTCTATTTGGTAGAAGCATATTTGAGGTTGCCCCCTTAAAGTGGCATTCCCATATTGGGAGATCTTGTGAAGTTATTCCTTCTTTAAGGAGTATTGTATGGTGTTGCCCTGCCTTAAGTGTATTATTCTATCTTTGAATATATTGCATATTTTTGGGCATCTTGTCCCACCAATATCTTGGGTTTATTTTCATTATATTCTGCATATTATTTGGATTGTTTATATTATTATATGTGAATGTCTCACCACTAAAAAATGATTGAAACTTGATCTTTGTGATGTTCGTGAGGTGTTGGGTGTTGATGGTGTTCCTCGGATTGATTCTAATCATCTTTGACATGCACAACGATGTCAATGACGCCGACGTGCTGCAAGCAATCACAAACACACGTTGTTGGTTGATGCAAAATTGGTAGTTGACTCAGATTCTTGTGCATCATACACCCTAAAAAAATAAACCGATCCATGAGCTTCTACTCGTGAACTTTGATTGAGCTCTTCCACTTGTTTTTTGTACTCGACAATCTCAAGCACACTCATCCAAGTTGCACATCAGTTGCTCTATCTTTCCACTTGTCCAAATGTTATTTGTATTCCCTGCCTCTTGTATTCTTGATGATTTTGGATTCAATCACCATCTCTATCTCTTCCCTTGCCTTATTAGGCATATACTGTCTCCAATCCACAATTGAAGAATTTGAGGTGACATCCTCATGACTTGCTTTTTCCCCATGGTAAGGGTACAAGTTTGTTGCAATGAAGACATGAGAGATATCAATCCTATCCGATATCTCATAAGCATTCACTATAAATTATCTCAAAATTCTACAGGGCCCGATCTTCTTCAACTTGAGCTTGTCATACATTCCTTTTGGGAGCCTTTCTTTTCTCAAATGAGCCAAAACCAAGTCTCCTACTTGGAACTCTTGTTCTCTTCTTTTCATAGCTGCACGATGTTTGTAATCCATGACACTCCTTTCCAACTTCTCCTTCACTTCCATATGTATCTCATGCATATACGTTGCATGATCCTTCGTTTCAACACTTCTTCTACTCATTTCTACTGTGTTTCTCAGCTCACTAATGCCTCTCGCATTGCAACCATACACAATTTGAAATGGACTCTTGGCTGTACTACTATTGACCAAGTTGTTGTTAGCAAACTTAGGTCGTGCCAAAGTCATGTCCCATTGTTTAGGCTTGTCTCCTACCAAGCATCTTAACAGATTCCCAAAGCTTTTATTCACCAACTCTATTTGCCCGTTCATTTGTGGATGAAAGGCTGAACTGAAATTCAATTGTGTCCAACGTTTTCCACAAAGTTCTTCAAAAGCGTCCAACAAACTTTGTATCCCTATCTTAAACTATTCTCTTTGGTAATCTGTGCAACCATACTACTTTGTTGATAAACAAATTTGGCAATGTCCGTGGCATCACTTGTCTTCTTCTTACATGCAATGAGCTGTACCATCTTTGAGAATCTATCAACAACAATAAAGATAGAATCATTACCTCTTTGTGTCCTTGGAAACCCAAGAAAGAAATCCATATTTATGTCTTGCCATCATCTTTCTGATTTGTCAATCTCTGATACAAATCTGCATTCTGACTTTTACCGTCAGCGTGCTGGGAAACTCTACACCCTTGAACAAACTTCTTCACATCCACACTCATCCTTGGTAATAGTAACTCTCATTCACTTGTGCCAATGTTTTATCCATGCTGAGATGACCAACGAGTCGTCCACTATGCTTTTCTCTTATCGGGTTTTCCCTCATTGACCCTGGAGATATACGTAACTGCTGTCCTTGAACAACAATCCATTCTTCCAAAAGAATTCTAGCCATGAAGTTTTATCCTTGCTGGTTGGGCTCTTGTACGCTGCCCATGGATCTTAAAAATTTAATTCTTCCTCATAGAAATCCTTCATTGAGTCAAACACAACAACCTCTACTTGCATCTCATTCAACACAAAACATCTTCTATTCAATGTATCTACAACTCTATTTGACTTGCCACTTCTATGCTTCAACAAAAATGAATAACTTTGAAGAAATTCAACTCACTTCATATGCTTTTTGTTCAACTTATCTTGGTTGTTTATAAAGTGCAGTGCTTGATGCCTTGTGTACAATATGAACTCCTCAGGCTCCGGATAATGCCTCTAGTTCTTGAGAGCTTGCACTATGACATACAAATTTTGATCATAAACAAAATATTTCTGCTTTGTTTCATTCAACTTCTCACTAAAGTAAGCAGTGGGCTTCCCTGCTTGACTCAAAACTGATCCTACCATTGTCCCGCTCACAACCAACTTGGAACATTTTGTTGAAGTCCAGCAATGCTAATGATGGCTGTTCCGTCACCTCCTTCAATTTCTGAAAGTTGTTCTCTACTGCAATTATCCATTTGAACTCTTTGCTATCACCTTTCATTGTTTTTGTAATGGGCACACATATTTCATTTAAGTTTCTAATGAATTTTTGGTAGAAACTTGTTGACCCATGAAAATGTCTTGCCTTAAACACACTCCTAGGTGATGGCCACTCAACAATAGCTTTCACTTTTTTAGGACCCATTCTTTACCCATCATGTGAGATCACAAATTCCAAATAGACCAACTCTTCCTTCACAAAACTGCATTTCTTCAAGTGGACTAGTTTCTTCTCTTCTTTCAACTTTTGCAATGCTAGCCTCAAAGGCTTAAATGCAACAAATACTCTTCTTTCATTCTACTAAATATTAAAATGTCATCTAAATACACAATGACCAACCTAAATATGGCTTTAACACTTCATTCATGAATGTGCTAGCTAGCCACTCTTACAAACCGTCTTTTGTTTGGAACATGGTCTTCCAATTATTATCTTGTATAATTTTGATTTGGTGATACCCACTTTTTAAATCAATCTTTGTGAATTATCTTGCTCCACTGAAACAATCTATCAAGTCATCCATCCGAGGCAATGGAAACTTGTACTTGATTGTAAACTTGTCGATGACTCTTGAATCCATACACATATGTCATTCCCCACCTTTCTTAGGTGCTAACATTGCTGGAACTGCTTATGGGCTTAAACTCTCTTATCAAACCCTTCTCCAACATATCTTGTATTTGCCTCTTCGCCCCTCATTCTCCATAGATGTCAACCTATATGCTGCCTTGTTTGGAAAACTAGATCTAGGAATCAAATCCATGTGATGGCGGCAATCCAACTTGCAAATCTTTTGAAACAATTTTAGGATGTTCACTTAACACATTTGCACTTCGAGTGGAATTTCACTCACCTTATCTGCTGCCCCAACTTGCATGTGTTGGGGAATGAAAGCAAAACACACCTTTTCCTTCTTTGCCTCAAATAAAAAATTGTCTTCTAGAAACCAACGACACTTTAGGACTGCTGTCCACTATTTCTCCTTTGTCTTTCAATGGGCTCAATTACAAATGTGTAATTATTTGCTCTACCATAATGCACAACCTTTCTATCAAATTGCTATGATCGACCCAACAACACATGACATACATTTATGGGCATAATGTTACACAAAACTTCATCCTTATATGATCCAATCTGAAAGTTAACCAAACATTGCTCATTCACCAAATTATGATGCCCTTTTTACAACCAAGACATGTTATTTGGATTGGTGTGTTTTATTCTTTTCAGCCGAAGTTTTTCTACCATCCCATTAGTTACCAAGTTATTTGTGCCATCACTGTCAATAGTAACCTTTCAACACTTACCTCCAAATTTGTATATGTTTTTGAAAATATTCTTTCTTTGCACTAGTTCCTTCTCCTTCTTGGCTGGCTTTAGCAACACTCTCTTCATTATGAGAGCCTCTCCATGTTCTAGTTCTTACATGAGATTAGGTGATGTAGCACTCTTTTCATCCACTTGTGCAGTGTGATTGCTTACCTCATTTCTTCTACTGCTGGTTTGTAATGCTTGTGGGCACTTAAAAGCTCTATGCCCAAAGTCTCCACAATTAAAGCATATACCCATGAACCCTTTACCTCTTCCACTACCATAATATCCTCATCCTCTTGGTGCATGATTCTGATTTTGAGAAGTGCTAGCTTCTCCTTCATGAGTATGCTGTCCTCTTCCAGTTTTTGCATGACTCCTTCTAGAAAACCTTCCTCTACCTCTCGCTGTATTTTTGTTGTTTGCTTGACAACTTCTCTTCCGCCTTCAATGCACATTGATAGGCTTCTTCTACAGACCTCAACTTGATCTTTTGCAACTCATATTGTGTGGAAACACGAAGACCATTCACATACCTTGAGATATTCTCTTCATCATATTCAACATGACCAATCTGAATGGTGAGCTTGTAAAACTCTTCCACGTAATCCTTTACACTCATCTCACTTTGACTCAAATTTTGCAACTTCTTGAATAAACTCAGTTGATGATCAAAAGGTAAAAACCTACTTTTCAACTTTGCAACCATTCTATCCCAAGTTTTGATTTTGTCCTTGCCACTTCTCACCCTTTCTAGCTACACATGATCATGCCACAAGGATGGATGTCCCTTCAACTTAGTGCAAAAAAACTTCACTTTCTTGGGATTCTCTATTCGCTCATAGTCAATACTTTTCCAGCTCTATGATCTAATCAATGAGATTCTCAGGGCATAAACTTCTTATGTAGCTTGGTGTGTCCAACTTTGGCTTGCCTCCCATCTTGGCAGCGACCTTCAAAAATATGTCTTCTAGTTCATCTAACAACTCTTCAAGATCAACTTCTAGTGCTTCTCCTTAGTCATCATCACTTACATCTGTAACAATAGTTCCTCTCTATTGTGTAGTATCTATAGCATTCAATCTAACTTGGATTGCTCTCAACATCTCTACCAAGTTTGCAACCCTTGGTGCTCTTCCTCTGCTTGCATAGGATGATGCTTCTCTATGTGCCATTTCTACTCCTCAAAACTCACAATAATGCAAGACCTTTTCACATTTGTAACTGACTAAACTAGAGCCTCACACACTCAACCAAGCAAGACAAAACCTTGCTCTAATACCAAATGATACAGATGGGAAATGAAGGGGCCAAGTTAATGGATGCCTTACTTCCTAGCCTAGGATTACACTCACCAAATGGGCACACACAATTAGACACCACACTCATAGACTTGGAAACAAATTCATATTTTATTCATTCAATGACAACCTTATAGAAGTTTTATTACACACACACACTCTTGCCTCTCATGTTGAACACACATGAAGATGACTATCCCATACATTACAATCTCATGACTAGGTTGGTCACACCCTTTGTTTTGTTTTAAACATTCACAAGACCATTCCTCTAGTTGGAGCTACCCTTCTCTCCTCTCTTTCCTTGCTTTTTCCAAACCGAAGCTCTCTCTTGCAATTGAGTTGCTTCCAACTGAAGAATCTAGGTCATCCTTGACTATTCTGACACTCAACGACTTCCAGTTTCCTTGTTCTTGGAAAATGGTCCACATGTCTTGTTTTTTAATTCTGGGTAGTTACTTGTGGAACCTCTGTGGGTGAAACTGTCAGTTACTTCAGACTTCGCGGTTTTGTAATTGCTGTTTATGCAAATTGGCGGTTTTGAAATCGCTGCCTGCGTTAAGTGATGGTTTCTTCATCTCTACCCGAAAGGGGTCCAATTGACCTTTGGGAGATGACTGAAACCCTATCTTCTTCATGTCATTGAGGTGTTGGGGTGCTACCGATGCTTTTTGGATTGATTATGATCATCTTCCACATACACAACGAGATTGATAATGTCAACATCGTGCAAGCACACAAATATACTACATATGTTTTTGGTTATTGCAAGATTGCTAGTTGACCTAGATGCTCCAACATCATAAAGAAAGAGCTATAAGAACTAAATTGCCATTAAGTGTTAAGGTAAGAGCTATGGGCATGAGGGTGCCACTAGGTGTTAAAGTAAGAGCTATAACAAGGTAAAATATAACAAAAAAGTAACAATTATACTATACTATAGTATCAAATACTTGAAGCATACAACATTCACAATATTGACCAAAGTACAAAAGACAGAGATTAGGGTCAGGGATACTTACCTTGGGTTGACTCGTTGGCGCATAATTTCTCCCTTGATTTTTAGCACTTTGTGAGAGATAGTTGTAGGTGGAGTCAAGATGAATAGAAAAAACCCTAAGTAAACCAAAGTTGGGGACTCCTAAGACTTGGCATACCTCGTTCGTGCAACTTCTATTTTTGAATTTTTCAGGGTATTTGTTGCTAACTTGCCTTCCTTGGTGTAAGCTCCTCTTAGCCTTAAATCCTCTTCTTCCTAAGGTGGAATAGTGAGTACAAGCAGAGCGAATTGATGTTGTTTATTGAGAAATGACGAAAGGAAACCTATAAATACTGTTCAAAAGCCTAAAAGTCATATCGTAGTTTTAGCCAACGTCATCAGTTCGGCTGAAGAAGTATAAAAGAAATTACACACTGATGATGTCGGCCAAAATAAGGGGTGCTACAGGATGTCATCAATTGAGTTGATGATATCGGCTGTGCAAACAATGGGGAAAAAGAAATCAAAGGAAGGATAAGAAGACTCACGAGGACAAATTTTCTAATATGAAGGTGGTAGCAATAAGGATAGTCCACAACACATTCTCACAAAGTGCTAGAAGCCGACCCACCCCAATCTGTGTATTGGAAAGCATACACTTTGGGAGATTAATACGATGACAAGCACTTGACAAGAAAAGTGTCAATAAAGCAAAAATAGTGTGTATAGAAGACATACAATTTGACATTGGACCACTATATTCATAGATGGAAGAATATGAAGTGATTTTCCCCTTTTGCCTTAGCATTACACTTGATGAGGATGCCATCGATCGAATATCCTCATTGACGACAATCATTAATAACAGTCAGTTGTTGATGTTGACTAACATCATTGACAATAGCCAATGTTTGGTTTAATGGAATGTAATGTCCCCACTTTAGCAGCTGACCAAGTGTGTGTGTGCATTAGCCTAGTTCTACATGGTCCCGAGGGCTAACAAAGGGTTTAAATGGATCCTAGAGTGTTTTGGCCTAGTCATTTCTAGTTTGGGCCAAAACGGAGTTGATTTACTCAGTTTTAGGCATACTATTTTTAGTAAGTTAATAGGACACAACGGAGGCCAGTTTTGGTGATTGGATTTGATACTCTTCAGCAAGAGCTTTTCAGCGAACTATGACTTGCGCTATTCGGAGTCCGATTGCTATTATATTTTAAAGCCTGAAGTGTTATTAAAGTAACATTTAACTTAATTGCAAAATATTAAAGTGTTACTTTAATATTTACTCTATGGGGATGGTATCCAAGGGAGACATAAGTAATATTTTAATATATAAAATGTTGCACATCTTTTATCCCACATTGCTCATGAGAGTTGAGTTGCCCCTTGGAGAAAGAATAAAAAGAAGCGTTTGTGGCTTCATTCTGCATGTTGGATAAGAAGAAGAATTGATGTACTTGTAGTTTGCAAGTTATTTTGGCATTTGGGAACGTCCTTCCCATTTGTAGCACTCTAGACATCAATCTTTGGGATTGGTCTTTGGAGTCTATGCTTTCAGCCTCATGCAGCCGTGTCACTGTAGCTGCCGCGCCACTATAGCAGCCACATCATTGTAGCAGTCGTGCCACTGTAGCAATCGCGCCACTGTAGCAGCCACATCACTGTAGCAGTCACGTCACTGTAGCAACCACGTCACTGTAGCATCTTGTAGCAGCTGATGAGTGTCATCCTCATTTAATCAATATTCAATTAATGCCTTATCAACCTGGGCTGGTGTCCAAAGCTATCTGCAGTAAGAGTCGGGAGAAACAAGCCTGCGGAGTTTGTAGAAACAAGCCTGTAGAGTCCGTAGAAACAAGCCTGCGGAGTCCGTAGAAACAAGCCTGCGGAGTCCGTAGTTCTGCTGGACGGAGAACAAAATGATCGTACATTCGGTATTCGTTGAGGATATTCGTTTGAAATAATGTTCATTCCATTGCTGGAGTATTTAGTGAGTTATCGCATCGCTGACATTGCACTTGTTTATTCATTTTGTAATCAATATAAATACAGTGTGTTGGTTATTTCAGCTATGTGTGTCTATGCTTTCAATTCTATATTTATGTTACATGCATAAGACTTTGCAAAACACAAAAAAAAATAATACAAGCAAACCGTTCCGGAGTCATAAGGGGTTTCAGTTGGGTTAGTTTTGGGCGTAATAGAGGTGCCCATTACAGTGGTATCAGAGCCTGTTTTCCTGCCATCCTGTGAGGTTTCATGCATCCAACACATCAGTATTACTTGAGGAGAAACTAGACAAACCCAGACTTACGTAATTTTCCAGAGATTGAAGAGGAGGGTGACTCTTTTTTAGCACCAGCCATGGGTGACAGAGATGGGGAAAGGGGAGAACCTAGCACTAGGGAGATGCTTAGTGATCTTGCTAGGGGTCAGAGGGAGCTACAAGCTACATTGCAACATTTGGCTGTAGCCATTACACAACATTTGACTAGGGCATATCAAGGCAATAATGCCAACCAAGGTAATAATGCCAATCAGGGTAATAATGTTAACCAGGTAGGTGGACAGGGTAATGGAGATGCATCGATTAATAGAGGAACCAGGACATATGCTAGAGTAGGTTCTTCTACTACAAGACCACTCATGCCACATTTTCCTTCGAGATAGAATGATCAGAATAATGCTGGTCCTACACAGTAGGAGATACAAGACCAAATACTAGAGGATTGGAGAAATTTTGGACCGGATTTTCAGGGTGAGATGTCTTTCAGGGAGTACATGAATGTTAGGCTGAAACATTTACCTCAGAGAGGCAACATGCAGCAACATTATGAGCTTAAGAAGAAAGTGGGTAAGCTCTCAATTCCATATTTTGATGGTACAGGGAAGACTACAGCCAAGGCTTGGGTGCAAAAGCTCGATACATATTTTCAGCTCAACGCGATGCCTGAGGATGATGCCATCAAGTACGCAGCTATACATCTAGATGGCAGTGCCCATGAGTGGTGGCACCATGGGATGGTGACGCTTGGACATAACTAGATTGATACATATGTAGAGTTCAACGAGAGGTTGATTGAGCGGTTTGACACTAAGGACCCAGAATTGCATTTCAAGAAGCTAGCACAGCTTAGACAGTGGGGTTCTGTGGAGGCCTATATCACCAAGTTCCAAGAGCTAGAAGTATTGGTGACAGATATATCTGAGAGGAGACTCATTCTTTTCATGGATGGGCTTTCTGATCCCTTGCGAGGTTGGGTAAAGGGACACAACCCTTCACTTCAGGAGGCTATTAAGAAAGCGAGAGACCTAGCATTTTCTTCCTAAAGGAGTAAATTTCACTCTAAGGACTCTCATTTTAAGAAGGATAAGGAAAAAAAGACATTTCAGAAGGACCCTCAGCAGCCTAAGGGGGAAACTAAAGGGTTGGATAATGACTCCCTTAGTGAGCTCAAGAAGAAAAAACTATGTTTCCATTGTAGGGAGCCATGGGATCTTTCCCATAAATGTCCGCTTAAGGCGAAAGCTAAACAAATGAAGTTTTTTTCAGCAGATGAATCACCTTCCAAGGACAAGGAGCAACATTCAGATTTGGAGTCTAGTCAGGGTGATAGCATTGCTGAGGAGAGTTCGGATGATGAGAAGTCTCTTGCTCGGTTGACTGAGGTCCAGAAGGCCTTTACCTTTAAGGTAAGAGGGATGATTCAGGGGCAGCGTGTGGTTTCATTGATTGACACAGGGTCAACTCATAACTTTATCGATGCACAAATGGTGGCCAAGAGAGGCCTTCAGACAGAAGAGTACGCGGGGTTCAGAGTCATGGTGGCTAATGGCCACAAGTTATTATGCACCCAGAAGATTTCAAATCTTTGCATCAGATTGGGAGGAGATTATGAGTTGGAGGATGATTTCTATGTAGTTGACATGGGTGGTTATGATGTCATCTTGGGAATGACATGGATGGCTTCTCTGGTAGAGTTTACCTTCAACTTGGCTAAGTTGGAGATGAGGTTTCAACATCAGGGCAGGAAGGTGGTGCTTTGAGGTTTACCAGGTGGGGGGCTCAGGGTGGTATCATTGAAGAGGATGGAACGGTTATTTAGACATGATGATGTCGAGTGGGTAGCTGAATGTTTGATCATGCCTACACTTCCAGAGCAACAGGTTAAAAGCCATCCTCCAGATATGCAGGAGAAGCATCCCATTGCTTTTGAGAGTAGGAAACTCCGAGGGGTGGAGAGGAGCTATTCTATTTATGATCAGGAGATGTTGGCCATCATGCATGCCTTGGCCAAATTCCGATCCTACTTGGTTGGAGGGAAGTTTGTGATCAAGATGGATCACAACATCATAAAGTATTTCATGGGCCAGCGAGACTTGAATGACAGGCAGCAGAAGTGGGTCACTAAATTGCAGGGTTATGACTTTGACATTGAGTTTGTCAAAGGGAAGAAGAATGTAGTCGCTGATGCTTTATCCAGAAGACCTCACATTTGTACTCTTGTAGAGATTTCAGGAGATTGGAGGGATAAGATTATAACAGAGTATGTCAGAGATGCTTGGTCTTCTGGTTTGATTTCAGGGACTATACAGGATGATCACTATGAGGTGATAGATGGGTTGATCAGATTTCAGGATAGGGTTTATTTGATTCCGTCATCACATTTAAGAGAGGCGATACTGAGGGCATTTCATGATGTACCTACGGTTGGGCATCCAGAGGTCTTCAAGACTTATAGGTAGATTCGAGAGTGGTTCTCATGGAGAGGGCTCAAGGATGATGTTCAGACGTATGTCAGGGAGTGTGTAGTTTGTCAGTAGAATAAGGAAGAGCACACGTTTCCTGTTGGTTTACTATAGCCCTTACCCATTCTAGACAGGAAATGGGAAAGCATTTCTATGGACTTCATCACTGGCCTACCATGAGTGCAGGGAAGAGATTGCATTTATGTGGTGGTAGACAGATTGACGAAGTTTGCTCACTTCTTTGCTATCCCTTCTACTTACACAGCAACTCAGGTGGCAGATTTGTTCTTCAGGGAGGTTTTCAAGTTGCATGGGTTACTGAGATTTATTGTTAGTGACAGGGATAGCAAGTTCATGAGCGCCTTTTGACAGGAGTTGTTTAGGCTGTGTGGTACAGATCTTACACCTAGTACGAGCTACCATCCTCAGACAGATGGGCAGATGGAGATAGTAAATAAATGGGTGGAAGGTTATTTGCGGAACTATGTGACTGCGCAACAAAGAGCTTGGGTTAAGTGGTTACACATGGGGTAGTATTGTTACAGTACCACATATCACATGACCATCAGGGTGACTCCATTTATGACATCGTATGGGTATGAAGCACCAAGCTTCATGGATTTGGCTTTGGGGGACAATAGAGTGCCCAAAGCCAAAGATCTATTACAGGATAGTCAGGATATCTTGAGAGCGCTCAAGGAGAATATACAACAGGCTCAAAATCAGCAGAAGTTGTATGCTGATCAGTATAGGGTAGAGCGCAGTTTCGAGGTGGGGGACATTATGTATTTGAGGCTACAGCCATATAGGCAGTCATCGCTCAAGAAGAGTGGAGCAAAGAAGCTGAAGCCTAGATTTTATGGTCCCTACAGGGTGATTCGCAGAGTGGGCGAAGTCGCCTATGAGCTTGAGCTCCCATAGGGCAGTTGGGTGCACATTGTATTTCATGTGTCTAGGCTTAAGAAAGCCATTGGTCAGAGTGTAGTGCCTTCTACAGATTTACCCCCTTTGGATGAGGAGGGGAAGCTCGTGTTAGTACCTGAGACTATTCTGGACACCAGAGAGAGGAAACTCAAAAATAGGATAGTGAAAGAGTATTTGGTCAGATGGAGAGACTTGCCGGAGGAGGATGCTACATGGGAGAGTGAGCAGGTTATTCAGCAGGCTGCGCTGAGATTGCTTGAGGACAAGCAATTTCAAGGGGGGCAGACTGTAATGTCCCCACTTTAGCAATTGACCAAGTGTGTGTGTGCGTTAGCCTAGTTCTACATGGTCCCGAGGGCTAACAAAGGGTTTAAAGGGATCCTCGAGTGTTTTGGCCTAGTCATTTCTAATTTGGGCCAAAACAGAGTTGATTTACTTAGTTTCAGGCATACTATTTTTAGTAAGTTAGCAGGACATAGCGGAGGCCAGTTTTGGTGATTGGATTTGATACTCCTCACTGAGAGCTTTTCGGCGAACTATCATTTGTGCTATTCGGAGTCCGATTGCTATTATATTTGAATTTTTGAAGTGTTATTAAAGTAACATTTAACTTAATTGCAAAATATTAAAGTGTTACTTTAATATTTACTCTATGGGGATGGTACCCAAGGGAGACATACGTAATATTTTAATATATAAAATGTTGCACATCTTTTATCCCACATTGCTCATGAGAGTTGAGTCACCCCTTGGAGAAAGAATAAAATGAAGCATTTGTGGCTTCATTCTGCATGTTGGATAAGAAGAATTGATGTACTTGCAGTTTGCAGGTTATTTTGGCATTTGGGAACGTCCTTCCTATTTGTAGCACTCTAGACATCAATCTTTGGGATTGGTCTTTGGAGTCTATGCTTTCAGCTTCATGCAGTCACGTCACTGTAGCCACAACGCCACTATAGCAGTCGCATCACTGTAGCAACTGCATCACTGTAGCAACTGCATCACTGTAGCAGCCACGTCACTGTAGCAGCCGTGTCACTGTAGCATCTTGTAGCCACTGACGAGTGTCATCCGTCTCCTCATGTAATCAATATTTAGTTAATGCCTTATCAACCCGGGCTGGTGTCCAAAGCTATCTGTAGTAAGAGTCTGTAGAAACAAGCCTGCAGAGTCTGTAGAAACAAGCTTGCGGAGTCCGTAGAAACAAGCCTGCAGAGTCCGTAGTTCTGCTAGACGGAGAACAAAATAATCGTACCTTCAGTATTCGTTGAGGATATTCGCTTGAAGCAATGTTCATTCCATTGCTGGAGTATTTAGTGAGTTATCGCATGGCCGACATTGCACTTGTTTATTCATTTTGTAATCAATATAAATACAGTGTGTTGGTTATTTCAGCTATGTGTGTCTATGCTTTCAATTCTATATTTATGTTACATGCATAAGACTTTGCAAAACACAAAAAAAAAACAATACAAGCAAACCATTCCGGAGTCATAAGGGGTTTCAGCTGGGTTAGTTTTGGGCGTAACAGAGGTGCCCATTACATGGAACAAGACGTTAAGGATATCCTATTACCATATTTCATCAAGTTTGATTTTGAGAATGCCACAATGGACAACATGCCGACACATTTCTTTCATGACAAATATAGTATTTTCTACATGAGACCCACTATGAAAGACATTGCAAGTGCTCTCTAGATTCAAAAATTGCACAAGGAAAAGTCCACTCATTGTAAGAATGAGGGTCATATGTCAAATCATTTAGAAAGTAACAAAGAATTTGTGCAACATAAAGTTATAATGGTCATACTATTCTTAGTGATAGGCTTAGTAATAAAGTCATTTTATGACTTTAGTTTGCTTTATCAAATAATGTAAACATGACCTAATGTTCACTTAAGTCATTTTAAGTTTAGGGTTTGTGTTACACAAGTATTAGGGCTTATGTGTTTCTATAAAGTGAAGGTTGCTTTTCAATAATACATCCAAGAAGTATTTCTCTCTTTCAAGTTTTCTCGTGTTCTTGCTTGGCTTCTTTGTGTGTTTGGTTTTCATGATATGGTACTAGAGCCACAGTGAGGAGAAGCCGGGAAGTAGTGGGTGAAGGTCTATGGACTGCTCAAATCGATGACGGATTTAGGGATTGCTTATGATACACATATAGACTGAGCGAATGCTTACGATACATGCCAACAAACCAAAAAGGGCTTTTGAGCAAATAAAGCTAGGGTTGTTTTTTCTGGTTTAAGCTGAGATCTTTTCTTTTTTGATTTAAAGCCAGGTTTTTTAATTATAAAAGAAAGATCATGTATTTTCGATTTAAAGCCAAATTAATTAAAAGAGCCCCAAAGGACTGGATAGAACAATAGAGGACAGCCATACAGAACAACATAAAACAACCATACAAAATCTGTACCCTCATACAAAGTTATATGGAACTGTTTGGAATGGTAGTGTTGTACATAATTGTACAAAACTATTCAAAATAGCGATTTTTTAATTTTTCTCGAACTTTTAGTTTTCAGTTTTCAACTAATTTATGCATTTTTAAAGCAATTCATCAGTGTTTCTCAGCGTTTTTCAACAGATTCAGCATTTTTCAGAAAGCATTTTGTCTCTTTGTAACACAATTTTTTGATTGCGAGTCTCTTTTAGAAACACATAGGTGAAAATTTTTACTACAAAAAAATGTCTAGTTTATCTAATATAATGTTTGAAGGTAACCAGAAGTTTTATGGGAAGAATTATAAGCTTAGGAAACAATGAATGCTAACTATTTTTGAGTATGTGTTTGGATAAGATTGTGACATTGTGTTGGGGAATGAAACAAGACCAACAACAATAGCAAACAATCAAAAAGAGTTTGATGGGCGGAATAGAAAAACAATGATGTTAGCAAAACTCTTGTGATTGATGAAATACTACTAGAAGTGCAGATTGGCGATGAAGCTTCAGCTATTTTGAAATGATTGAAGGAGTTGCATGAAACTTTAGACAAAGGTAAATCCTTCTTCCATAAGAATTGACACTTTTAAATCAAAATGGATGAAAATAAATCTTTACAAGACTATTTGGTAAAGAACAATTAAATGTTATTGGGTAGAAAATGGAAGAAGATTACATGGTGGTAACCATTGTCAAAAGCTTACTAACTTTGTTTGAATATTTTATTGAAACCCTAAGTATTATTGCTATTGACTTTGACCTAAAGTTTGAAGAAAGACGGGGAGAAAATAGTTTGGCAATAGTAGCAGGGATGAGGGTTCAGAGATGCCTTTGGCAACAAACTTCAAGGACAAGGGCCGATTTGCTACGAAAAATGTAAGAGGAAATAGAGAGAGCAGCAACAAAACATATGATATACATAATCAAAAGACTTCTAAATGCCATTATTGTGGAAAATTAGGCCATAAGAGGAGGTTTTGTAGGAAACGATTATAGAATGATAAAAATAACCAAGTGACTAAGAAGTAGGCCAATGTTGGAGAACATAAGGATGAGGAGGTTTTCCTTGTGTTTATGGCTAGGGATAAAGCAGACAATGTGAAAACATTTGCTTGGTACATAGATTTTGGTGCATCTCGTCATTTCACCAATAGGACAAATTGGTATTATTAATTTTGTTTCCAACATATCTTTTACGGAGTCATTAATTTTTAGTGGTGGGAAGAAATTCAGAGTGGAAGGAAAAGGAAATGTGTAGATAACCACGTTAGGTAAAACATTGGTCTTAATGTCTATTATGTGAGAATAATTTACTTTTTGTAAATGAGGTTATGAAGAATAGCTGCCACTTAACATTGATTTTCAGCAATCACAAATGCTATATTGTTGATAAGGTCAGTATGAAGATAGTCGTTCTTGGTATTGGAGACTATGGGATTTTTAGGTTGGTTGATGTAGGGGAGGTGAAAGAGCAAGTCAAGATTATAGTTCATTTGGCATCAAAGAGATGTGCATTTAAATTTGAAATATCTTCCTTATTTGGCTAAAGAAAGATTCATGCATGGCTTGTGATGCATGCCAGGCTGGGAAGCAACACAAGGTCCCATTTCATGGACAAGTTTGGAGAGCTAATGAGGTCCTTCAGTTGATCTATGTATGCAAACAACATCAATTTTTGGTGTTGGGTATTTTTTCGCTATTTGTAGATTAATTTTCAAGAAAAATGTGGGTGTATTTATTAAAGCAAATATCAGATGCATTTGATGGATTCATAAAGTTCAAGGTCACAGTAGAGAAACAATTAGAAAAAAGTATCAAAATCCTTAGATCATATAATGGAGGTGAATTTTGCCCTAGAAAATGCCTTGATTTTTGTACTCGAGGGCATCTAGGGGCAATACATCAAACCCTACACTCCACAACAAAATGGAGGTGGTAGAGAGGCGGAATTGTACTGTTGAGAAGATAGGTGTATGTTAGAAAAAAACCCTATTCCTAATAAAGATCGGGTAGAAACAATATACATGTTAGTGCATCTATGGTAGGTTTGTGCCTTTGCACAAGGCTTTACATGACTGCACAAAACTACAAATCGCATGTTGGGCCTTTACAGGATTGCACAAAACTGCAAATTATGTGTTTTGTTCTCTTTTCACCATGCCTTATTGAAAAACGCTGCAAATTCCATCATGATCTTCATGGCCAGTCCTCTGTAGATTCCATCATGAGCTTCACGACCCTTGATGACCCTTTTGCAACTCGTCACGACCCTCTTATTTTTGGTTCTTCTGATTCTTCACATGAATGGCATTTTTCTACGCGTCTGTGTCTCATGCAATTGGTAACTCGTGAATCCTTCCTCTTCCTTCTGCTACGACCTTCAATTCTATCATACCCCAACAATTTGCCTAGGGCTTCCAAAAACTTCAAACCTCTTCTTTGTCTATCCCATAGTTCGTATCTGACTAGTGCTTCCTCAAATTCGGCAACTTGTTGTTCGTACCCTTCTCGTCGGGCTTCCTCAAACAATGACTCTGATACCAATGTTAGCAAATATGAATGCTGAAATAATGAAGAGAAATACAAGGCTTATGACACACATTTGTGTGTTCGTCTTTTATTAAGCATAAAGTAGTTACATTCGATTGGGAAGGTTCATAACCAACCATTAGTTAATGTTTAACTGACAGTGAATTAATAACTTGAATAATAGGTGCACACAATTCCGGGTGGGACTTAACAAGTTTTATAATCTGAAATTCAGATATATTCAAAACAAAAAAATATAATGCAATTCTGAAGAATGTATTGCCTTGTTTTGGGACGCACCTGCATATTGACATAAAGATGTCATTTATACATTGAGAAATAAATTCATGTCAAAGAAAAGAAACAATGAAATTAGAAAAATTGGGCAAAAATCCTTCACTAAAGCCTATTTGATAAACATGTATTTATTTTTGTAGATGTGGATTTTTGAGATTTGTTTTGGGGGTGTTACTTTTCAAGTTGGGAACAAGCTATCATTTTTTAGCCTGACCCAAATTAAGGTTTAAGATAAAATAGAAAACATTAGCTGTCTATCTACTGTAAATGTGACAACAAACATTTATAGAGAGCACTCCCAAAGTCTTTACCAAATAACTTAATGTGATGGCTCATAGTCATATATATATATATGTAAACCAGACCTT
The DNA here is from genome assembly GCA_037957365.1 of Torreya grandis. Lineage (NCBI taxonomy): Eukaryota > Viridiplantae > Streptophyta > Pinopsida > Cupressales > Taxaceae > Torreya > Torreya grandis. The sequence goes on along the minus strand of JARHVA010000014.1, from coordinate 10,904,929 downwards.
GGTTTGAGGGGGTTGAGAGGACAACTGTTGAAGCCTATCAAGGGCAGTTACAAGCCAGTAGGGGCATGAATGATAGGGGGCGCAGCTTGGTAAAAGGCTGTGGCCAGCTACAGCAACACATTCAATGAAAAACAAATAAAGGAATCAAAAGTAAATAATGTGTATATGTGTCTGCACGCTTTTAAAACAATAGTCTACCATTCATACAATGAAGCTATTTTGTGTATATTCATATATCTATTGCCCTTAGACCTAAACATGTGCAATGTTGAAAACCTGCAAATGATCTACAAAAAAAAGAGACACTAAAAAAAGAAACCGTGCTTGCAAAATAAAATACTGAGAACTATGCTAGCTTGATAAGCACAGAGGCTCCCATGGCAAGGGAAACATGTGCAAGATGTGGAAGAACAGAGGCACGGCTTGGCCTCCATCCTCTCTGTTTATAAATATTAAAAATTAAAACCCAAGCTGCAAAGAAAACATGCTTCCATGGCATTGGAAACATGTGCTTAATAAAGGCAATACGTTCATAAAATCAGCCATGAATGGCTTGGGGGATTGTAGAAAAGTAGATAGGGTAGGGGCTGGTCCTCCTCCACTCTCATGCTCTTGCAAACTGAAAGAAACAAGAAAATAATATGAATGGAGGCATAAGAAAATGGAAGCCATGAGGAAGGAGAAAATGCATGGGATTGCTCTTCTCCACTCTCTCCTACCTTCAAACTGTAAGCTTAACAAAGAAAGGCATCTAAAATCTAATCCTGCATCAACAAAATGAGTAGTAGATATAGATTATGGTATTTTATAAAACTTCACAAGGATATTAGGGCCAACATAGGGTTCCAAGCAAATGGAAGGCCCAGATCAAGCCAATTCGATGGCTATGTTTTAATCCTACATTGGCTTGCAATTTAGCTTTAATATAATTCTATTAATTTTTATTAGAAGTCTATCTGTTGGAATTTTTATTAGAAGATTATCCGTCAGGGGATTCAGTTGAATTAAAAAAGCTTTTCTTGCTTTGTTTTTTAATTTTATATAACTTTATCTTTTTATTTTTAAGGTGACTTTAAGTGGTGTCTTTTCATAAAGTGCATTCAATAAATTGTTTTGAATTTAAAAAGCCTAACTATTTTAGACCAAGGTGAAAACCTTTCTTAGGCCGGATTTAAATAATTAATTGACATGCTATAGCATTATAGTGCCCCAAATCAAATTAATTCAAAAAACTAGGTGAGTTTGGGTATGGGAGGGTAACTTGTTAGTTCCAGTGTTGAGCATTGAGCTTCAATCGTTGGCCACCATAGCGTGGCTAGCCGTTTGCATCGTCCCATAGACTTTGTGAACAAGCCTTTTTTAAACCTTCACTTTTTTTCCCCATTTTTAGCCCATTTGGGTTGTGTTTGAATGGTTGTCACACTTTGGTATTAGAGCCCAGGTTGCAACATTAGGAGCTTTGGGGAATGTTTGGTTGAACTTTTTCTTCCATAATCAATTGAACCATCACTTTGTGTTGGCAAATGACGGGTTATAAGACTTTATAGATGTAATTAGTTATTCCATTATGAGTTGCTCTAAGTTTGATCAAGGCTTATAGATGTGACCTCAAGCAGGGTCATGATCTATTGTTTAGGTTGGAATGAGCCACCTTGCAAGGGTCAGTACACCTTCCTGACTCACCTTGACACATGAGGATGGATCTTGAAACATGAAATATCTGAGTTGTTCTATGGTGTTGAAAAAGGTCTCTTTTATCGTTCATGACCACTTTTGGCTGGACCTTTGGGATCTTGTATAGTGTTGTGGCCTTCTTGTTGCCTAGTATTCTCTGATTTTTGCTTTGTCGAACTTTGACCTAGACTTGTTAAATGATAATATGAATATTGGAAACCTTCATTTGGAAAGGGTGCTTAAGGTTATTTAATGAGTGACTATGATGATCTTAGCATATGTAGCTTTTGGGGAAGCACGACTTGGATAGTCAACACTTGATGAGATACTCAATCATAAAACTTGTCTTCACCATTATTAATCAACTATCTCATTACGACTTAATGCTTTTGGATTGAAGGTTGGTAATGAGACAGCTTAAGGTCATGTACCTATCCTCTAGTGATTATCATTATTATTTATTATTCTTGGAGTCCCTCTTGATGTGTATTTTCTTGTCCTTGCCATAAGCTTATTGAAGATGGAATCTTCAAGTGTGGGAGTTGACCTAGACTACTATGGGTGGTGCCAACTTGGGGTAAAATATCAAATTGGTGCTCATGGGAATGTGTTGTGTGAAATATGGAATTGTTGAGTAAGTTGTCATGAAATTAAGTGATCCAATTGGATGGTTGTGTTAGGATCACGACTAAATATCTATTCTCACTCTATTGTGATTTCTTGGTTGGGGCATTGTAGCTTTTTAGTGATTCTAGACCACAGATCTGCCCATTTCGGGATGTTCTTGTTAATAGTGCATGATTTGGAAGTTAGATTGGGTGTAACCTAGTGTAGTAGCCCTATTTGTGGGCATGCTGTTGTGTTTGTAATCTACATGTGATAATACTAACCTTTACCTTGAGTGAGATGTTATTCTAGAAGATAGAGAAGACGGTAGTATCGTCTTGAGCAAAGGAGCCATATTTTGCTATGCTTGCATCTTGTTTAGGTCGAGTTAAACTTAGTTTTGTAGCCTCATGGCAAAGACGTCACAATATCTTTATGGTAATTGGTGTAATGTATGAAGATAGAGCTTGAACACCTACTTGATACTCACCTTAGACAATAGTGGCATCTTGTTGCCAAGTGGCCACGATGAAAATTCATGGTTAGTTTTTAAGGATTGTAGTTGCTCTTGTGAGCCTCTTGCTTAAACGTTATTTTTTGATAGCATTTTCACTAAGTTATGCAGTGTTGTGGGACTTGTTTTCTTTGTTGGCTCGTTGAAGCCTTTATCAGTGTTGATATTTAATCTTGTTGTGCGTACTTGCTTAGCTTTTTAGCTATCTGTTGAACCTTAATTTAATGTACACATGATGTATTTAGCATTTTGGGATTGGAACCTTGTCAAGCACTAACTATTTAGATGATTTTCCCAACTTATAGCTTGTTTATGAATAACGTTTAAATGTTGTAATGATGTTCTGAATGAACTTTCACCCTATTTTGTGGAATGTTTTTTTGACATTTTTGAGTTTTAACATGGAAACTTGTTGAGGGAAATTGAGTTGCTTGTTTTTTGTTGCAAAACCCTTTATATAGCTTGAACTCGGCCACCAAGGTTTTGGAATTTTGTACCTTGATTATGGATTTAAGTAGTTATGTGGCTAACACCTTAAACCAGAGAACCATGTTGACAAGGGATTGATAGGATGAAAGGTATGTCCTTAAATTTGGGTTATATTTAGGACTTTTCAGAAGATGACTGGAGTCTGTTGCCTCTTCTCTCCTTGCAAGCCTTGTTTTGTTAGTTCCATAGCTCCTGGTTCAGTCTATCTATGTCTCCTTGAGGATCTTTCTTTTCTCTCTCTCTTAGACAAGTAGCAGGAGAAACAATTTAGTTTCTCTAGTGCTGGTGAAGAGCATTGGTAGTCTGGCACCCTTACCTTCATGCCTTCTAATTGTTTGAGGTGCAGTTCTTTGGTCACAATTTTAAGTGGAGAGTTGCTCTGTATGTTCGTGTTTCATTGAGTGGCCGCACCTATGCCTAGGTTGAGAGATTGGAAAGTGCTTTAGACCCTTTTTCTTTTGTCGAAGGATCATCGAGTGTACGTCAATGCTTCTCTTGAAAGTTCTGTGGGTGGTTCTCATTCAAGAGAATCACATTTCAACTTGCGAGATGCGAAAACTCAAGAGTTGTGAGCTCAACTACTCTTTTGAGGTAGCAAAAACTGTTGGTATCCTTCTAGGATCGTGCTGCTCTTGATTGTTAGTAGTTTTGCTTAAAGGATCAACCTACCGAGTCCATTCTTTTCTAGCATCTTAACCTCCATGCCAACAACAACGTTGGACAGAGCCCTCGTGACCATTTTGATGTTAGTTCCTCAGAGTCGAATGGTCTCTCCCTTGATCATGCTTGGACTCGGCAAGCTCCCTTCTCGGTGCATTTGGAGGCATAGTGATGCATGTAGAAATAAGATGGTTGTTTCCATTGGTCTAGTTCATGTGGGATATTGCAAATTTTGCAACCTAGATACCTAGTGTGCCATCACATCCAGGTAGGGCATCAACATCCAGTGGGTCTTCCTTATTACTCTAGTTTGTGCAGAGGAAGTGGGATGCAAATTGTGTCTCTATCGTTTCCCATCCCATTTAACCTATCCTTGTGGTGCCATCAGGGTGATGGTAGGAAGGTTGGTTAAGGTGGTACATTTTTCCTTGCACCTTTTTTTTTGTTAGAAACCACAATGTTGGCTAAAATGCTTTTAGTTGACAAGGTTGGATTGCTCAACTCATCTCAAAAATCATTATGTTTTAGATTCGGTGTTACTTTTGTTTTGGACCAAGTTCCTTGGGTTTGTTTCACTTTTGTCTTGGAATTGAAGGGTCCCTTATGGGGAGGGGATTACCTCCATCTGGTTGGGATTGCCTCTGGCTATAGTCTTCTTGGTTCCATCAATATGGCACCCCTTCAAGCCATTGACTGGCCATGAGTGCAGAATTACTTTGAGTTGGGTTCCTTTTTGAATTTCTAAGTTGAGATGGGATAGTGACCTATCGCTTAGCTTGCCACCCTAAGCCTTCATCTGTTAATGACACCCCTCTTTCTATATGGCAGCATGCTCCAGGTCCGCTTACGTATGGTTTGGGTTGGCAATGTTGGTGGCAGAAGACGGATCGTTCTCCTTTGAGTCTGTTCACGCTTGGAGCAATCAAGGGTTAAGCCTTCGAGGAAAAGACTGGGATGGATCTCCCAGGACAGTTTGGTTGCAAGAACTGCCACTTGGAAGATGCTTTTTTCTGCAGACCGATATTCCCACCTTGCTAGATGACTTCCAGGAGGAAGTCTTTATAAGGGGAGGGGAATGTTATGCTAGTTTTCTATGTCCTCCTACATTTTTCAGTAGTCTGGACGCTATTGGGTTGTGCACCTACCATTACTTTATGGATATATATTATTTTGTCTATTTACTGAAGGTTTTGGACATAATTTTAATTGTTGGCATTCATTCTAGTCTTATGTTGATCAAATTGATTTTGATGACCTTCTGAAACTAAGCATTGAGATGACTCTCTGCCTATATTATTATGTGATGACTAGACATCTGAGAAGGTAACTCTATGTATCCTTGACACATACATATGTTGACTACATTCATTCTGATTAGCTATGATATTGGTAGCCTACTGGCATTTATGTATATTACTAGACCTCCAATGATGTTAGTTCCAAGTGTGTATTGCACTTGGGATTGTTTTTTACTGCATTGTGAAGTGTACTTTTGCTCTCTCTTTGATGTGATACAGCTTGACATGTAGTTCGTAGTTATTGAGGATTGAGACATATCCATGTATAGTCATGAGCTTATTTTGATGTGCTATGATTAGTTTACATGATTATATTGTTCATACTTTTTATGGATTCTGAATATAATTATTGATGAACATATGTTATCTAACTTTGTATGGACTATCTACGTTATGTGTGTACCTTGGATCACATGACCGTGATTGCAATGGCATATTGAGTGTATGGACATGTAGTGTGATGCGTATACTTTGGATCACGTGATCGTTTTTACAATGGTATATTGTGCATATGGACATGGAGCATGCTGCGTGTACCTTGCATCACATGACTGTGATTGTGATGTTATATTGTGTGTTTGGACTTGAAGTGTGATGCATGTGCCTTGGATCATGTGACAGTGATTGCGATGGTATATTGTGGTTATGGAAATGGAGTGGGATGCGTGTATCATAGACTATGTGACCATGACAGATTCATGGAACTATGTGGCTCCATCTTGAGAGTATGGATGTTGTGTCATTGCCATGTTATTAGACAATGGTATCTGATATCTTAAAATCTAATCCTACATCAACAAAATGAGGAGCAGATGTAGACAATGGTATTTTATAAAACTTCACAAGGATATTAGGGACTTAGAGTTCCAAGCAAATAGAGGGCTAGATCAAGCCAATCCGACAGCTATTTTTTAATCCTACATTCGCTTGCACTTTAGGTTTAATATAAATCTATTAATGTTTATCAGAAGCTCATCCGTCCAGTGATTTTGAGTTGAATTAAAAAAACTTTTCTTGCTTTGTTTATTATCTATTTACATTATTAGCTTAGCACTTTATCTTTATATTTAAAGGTGACTTAAATAGTTTCTTTTCATAATGTACATTCAGTAACTTGAAGTTTGAATTTAAAAAGCTCAATTATTTTAGACCAAGGTGAAAACCTTTCTTAGGCCGGATTTAAATAATTAATTATCTAGTAGGCTATAGTGTTATAGTGCTCTAGATTAAATTATTCTAGAAAACTAGGTGAGCTTGGGTTACGGGATGGTAACCTGTTAATTCCGTTCTTGAGTATTAAGGTTCAACTGTTGGCCATTGCAGCATGGCGAGCCATTCATGCTGCCCCGTAGACTTTGTGAACAAACCTTTTTAAGCCTTCAATATTTTTTTTTCCATGTTTTAGCCTGTTTGGGCTGTGCTTTTGAATAAGCGTCACAAGATTATTATGGAACTTTAAGCATATAAATTGCCTGGGCTATGGAGTTTACTGTTCATTGGGATAGAAATGTCTAAAATTATTTGTTCTTGGAGTTTAAACGGTTTACGTGAAAATATATTCTGTAATAATATAGAGATTTTCTATCATGTTTTGATGTAAAATGTTATCATGCTGGGCACATGGAATATTGCCATTTTGTAATCTTAGAACACACCATTATTTTTTGCAGGCAAGTATGAGGACTTAAGTCAAAGAATGACAAACATGCGTAATGAGGATAAAGGCATGGTGATGCTAGCCGGGGATGTTTTTGATTTACCAATTCGGAAAGATATTGTTCACTGAGTTGTGCGTTGGCAGCTAGCAAAATGACAACAGGTATTAAGTGCAATGAAAATACCTATTGTACTGGTGATTTTATCATCTCTTTTTTGTAGTGCTTAATTGTCCAAGATAAGATGTACAGATGCATCTGTCATGAAGCAGAAGTAACTCTTGAGTTATAGGTAAACACTTTTTATTACACAAGGTCACACTCAAATTTCCAGACTAGTTTTTACCATCTTATTTGATAACGTTTTTCCGCTACAAGATTATTGTATTGGATGTTTTTGCTTTTCCTTCCCCTATCTATTTACTCTCTGGTTTGTAGTCAGTCAATTTAGTCTTTTAAATGGATGATCATATGACATTTTCCCATTTGCTGACTCAATTTTGTGGTTATTTTTTTATTTTACATTTGCTTGATGTATTTTATGTGCCTTCTTGTCTTTGATTGCTTTAGTTTTCATTGGAGTAATATTTCAATTATTTGTTCTATACAATTATCCTTCTACACATTTTTATGTATGATTCACCACTAGACACAGCTTGTCTTGATGACCTAAAGATATATTTAATTGAGTGCTTGTGCTACCTGATTGCTGGAAATGCTTATTTACCCTTCCATACTAATTTTGATGGAGTGATTAAAAATAAATGGTTCCATGTACATTACTGTGGCTATCTGATATCTGTAATTGATTTTCATAATTGGATGTTTTGATTTTGTAACTATTACCATAAAAACAACTGTGCGCCTACACAACTCATAGGCATGGGTATGAGAAATAATGTCTTGGTGCATGCGTAGTCACATGACTTGGACCTGGGAACTACTTGGCAAGCCAAAGAGTAAAAGTTGACCTGGCTCTCAGCAGAAACTTGGAATGCACTCCAAGTACAAAAGGCAAAGTTCCAAACACAATCCAAAATGTCATCAAGCAAACAACATCCAAAGAGTATCTGCTATAATAGTGTTGAAATTATCTTGTTGGAAAAACAAATTATCATTTTGTAAAAACGTTCTTAAGCTTTACAATTGCAAGGAGAGTTTGATTGGATGGCACGTTACACAAAAAGACATGCATTAAACTGCAATCTTTTTGTATAACTACTAAGAAACATGGCGAAACCCTAGATGGATGAAGAAATGAAAAGTGAGGAACTCTCCAATTAATGCGGTTTTGAATACCTTAAATTTTTACATGATTGATTCTGACTGTCCGGGTTTGAATAATTTCACATGAAACTTATTCTTGAGAAAATCTATGAAAGGCTCTTCAGAACTATGAAGAATCCTTTAATCAGGAAATATAGCATTCTGGATTGACTCCTTTATAACAGCAGCAAACCCTGGGAGATTAATCAACTTCAAACAAGATGTGTACCCCAGGATGTAGAAATCTAATCAAATCTCAAGTCCGCTTTAAGCAACAATTTCAACATTTTTTTCTTACAATCCAGTTTGAGCTTTGACGTTATGGACTACCTAGATTGAAGAGAAGATCTATAGTTGCTGCAGAAGCTGCTCATAGAAACACACTGGTAAACCTCATGATATGAATTATCTCAAGAGCTAATGAACAAGAGGAAGAGAGTGGAAGCTGAAATAACAGAACAGGTTTGTATTTTTTTCTCCTTATAACGTATCTTCAAATAAATTTTTTTGTAAAATTGAATCTCTATTAAAAAAAACCAAATCTGTCTGTCCAAACTCAGAAATGATTTTCACCGAGGATAATAGGATGTACACATTGTTACTGTTTCAAAACATAATAACACCGTTGAAAAAGGAAGTTCCAAAAATACGACTACAAGGACACAGTATGTTTCCAGCCGGCAATTTAACTAGCTAAGAATGAAGTAAATTAAGAACAAACTAGGAAGCAGAAATGTTGCTACCAAACACCATAAAGTGGTTCTTTAAAAAGTGACAGAAAATTTGACCCTTGCATTGTTCATTTAACATTGGAATGATTTACATAGTAAGTCAGTGCTGTCCAGTCATAAACTGTCAACTAATAAACAGTTCCCGCAAAGGCATAACTTTTAAGATTTTCAACAAGAAAATATCATTTATACTAACTATTATGAGAAAATTCTGCAATAATAACCAAATCTTACATGGATTGAAAGCTGCTCACTGCATAATCAATTTCCTCTTCAACCTAAAAAACTTCATCCTTTCCAAAAACCAAACAAAATTAGTAAATTTGACAGCCTTGAACTATATTCCTTTTCAATCTATCATATCTGCCCAAATAAGAAGGTGAAACAAAAATATATTCGTATGACCTTAAATTATCAGAGCAAAAATTATCATCCGAAACCTAAATCAAATGGCATATTAAGCCAACAAAGGGCCCCTTACTAGGGTGGGACAGGAATCAGAGAATGGAAATTGTCAGCTCAGAATAGAAATTTCTGAATCGACAAAGAAAAACACGCTAAGGGGTACAATTCAAAGTTTGTAAATCATTGGAATCCTTTCTGTGAAGATGCCTCCTATGGAGAAAATTTTCCCTTCTCCCAAGCCACAGTTATTCTTAGGATTCTACAACGGCTTTCACCTATGACGCTTACGCACTCTGCATGTCTGAATAAGTCATTTTGGCATTTTCTGTACTCCTTTTGTAGGTGTCTGGTTCCTCTTATATTCCATATTAGCATTCATTTTTTTACCATGTGAATTATCTTCATCATTGCTACACTTAGTACCATGCTTGGCAGTGTCCATGCCCATTGACCTGGGTTGAATCCATTAGGTTCATGTCATCTACATCTGTATTGAATGCATATGCTGCCTTGACTACAATTAAGATGAAATATTTTAAATGAGACAATTTTCTATTTTTTCAATAGATTCTTCATTTTGTGCTTGCAAGGTACTACTTCACTCTTTACAAACTGACAAAAATTAGGAACTAACAAGTTGAAAACAATCTTGTGTTTCCAAATCCCATAGCTTTACCTTTCAACACCCTCTGTACATCAATATTTTTCTTCTTTTCTTAGTTCTCCAAGGAAATCGGTTTCTAAGATGTTCACTCTGTTGTTGTGGTCTGCTAGGGAACACACTCGACAAAGACAATAAGTGAAGTAAGTGGGACAGGGAAAAACCATGGCAACAAAAAGGTACAGGGAGAGCACGTCATGGAACTTTGCGTGGCCCCCAGGTAAACTAATGAAAGTTAGGAATCCTGATTCTTTCTCTCTTTTGCTTGGTTATCTATAATTTATCTTAGATGCTTTCATACTTGTAACATGTTTTTGTTCCCCCTCAGACAACTTGGAAAACTTTGCACGAGGTCTTAGATGTTCAATGATTTCTGTTAAAAGGAAATCCAATAGAGATTGCTGCAGCAGGTTGATGAGTGAGATTTAAATGCTACAGTTCAGGCATGGAGCTACAATGCATGGCCCTAAGCCTCGAAGTCATGCAATAAAGATACAAAAGAAAGTCCGGCGCTTGGGCCTCAAAATAGCTGTGTCAGCTCGTGCAGCTGAAGGGAAGGTCAGTCTTATTCATTTCAACAACTCAAACAAGTGAAATATAAAAGTGTCAGTATGTTTCATATGATAAGTTTTGATGTATAAAGAAACATGCTTCTGTTTTTCCTGTGCAAGTTTTGCATAGAAAGTAACGAGGCTTTGTAGGACAGATTTATTTTGTTCTTCTATTCATTCATGAAAGTATGCCGGCCATCCATTAGATATCTTGTCTAGGTAATCAGTTTGTTTTCCTTGCATTGATATGCCCATATAATAAAGCATATACATGTGCAGTATTGTTTACCAACGTTATTCTTGGCATAATTAAAGTATACTGCCCATGTAACATAGTTTTTTCCTAAGCTGTGGGCAATGCGATAGGCAATCCCCATTTTGCCATTTTGCTTTCAGAAACAGAAATGCCCTGGAAATGTTTTGGTAATGCCAAAATGTATCCGAATATATCCCATGAACATCAAGGCCATTTCTAGGGATTTCAAAATTGGAAATTATGTGTATTATTTGTCTATATATATATATATATTATATTTTATTGTATGTACATTGTCACATCATTTCATTTCTGGAGGTTCTTGGAAAGTTGGCATTTCCATTTCCTAGTAGCGTAACTATTTTCTTATCCATCTTGTGCCTGCTTTTGTAGGAACTCAGATCAAAAAGCTTAATCCACATAGGAATAGCTTTGTCATCCTATAACAGATATTGGAGAAGAACTATTCTAAAAACATAGAATTTACAATGTCGCACTGTGTAATTCTATTTATAGCTTCTCCATGCTGGATTTGCATACAAAAAGACTCAAGAGTCTCCCTGCCCTCAAAAACGGTGGGCGAAATAAAGTCTTTGTAATCATTCTTTTCTTGGTGGTCATAAAGGTGTTTGTTTAAATTTCTGTGGTTGGGACTGAGTCCTATCTACTTTGGCATTGAATGATTTATCTTGACCTAAGTTACGTGGATATGAATTTGGATCCAGATACAGGCATGCTTCCATTACACATATGACAAAGTCTTAGAAAACCTTCAATATAATACGACTAGGATGTGATGCATACACAGAAGAAGGTACCATAAAATATAAAAAACTTAAAATATCATTCATCAGTTTGACAATACAATGAAAATAAGAGAATTTCCACAGCCATAAATCAGCTCTAGAAACACTTAAAATCAGCCATAAAAATCTGTGCATGCCTGCGCATTTGGATCTGGCTCGTCATCTCCTTATTTCTTTACTAAGTCTTATCATTCTTCTCTGGCCTGGTGTGTCCTTTGGAAACTGTAACTCTGGCTCATCTATAATCTGGTATTTTAGTAGTTGTATTATTGTAGTAGTAGTAGATATTGTGTTTGGATTTACGTATCCTACGAATTTAAGAACAGATTCATATTAGTGAAGTCTGCTACTTCATAGAACAATCCTTGCACATACAAAGAGAAGTTGAACTTTTATGGTTTCCAAAATTTTTTTGGTAAAAGGCATCTCTACTTCTTTTGAAATGAGAGCATTCCAGTTATAAATGACACATCTAGGCAATCCCTAGACTTGCTGGACCATTCGCACGGCCAAGTAATTTTTCTCTCCCTCCCTATCAACATATTTAGCTGCAGGTTGGAGCATACTGTCAACTCCATGTTGCTTGGCGTTTCACCACTAGCTTCAGCATCCTCTCAAGCACATGATATCAAACTGCAAAGCCCACATTTGTCATATCTGATGCTGCACAACTCTTATAGTGTCAACCCTGTTCAGCAGACTTATTCAGTGGCGCCTGTAGAGACAGGCAAACAGAGAATATGAACAGGTGGAATGCAAGTGGTTGTGTTTCTTGTAACTGGGAAACCGGAAGCTAGCTCTTCATCTTTCTCACTTGTATATTAATGTATACTGGTTATTCTTTGGATAAGCATCATAGGAAGCATCAGATAAGAGTCTTGTGGTTGATACATTCGATCTCCCAGATCATTGTACAATAGTGGGGTGTCTGATGAGAAGACTGTTGTCAACCTGGAGCTGTGCCCTGATTCGAGGACGTGTGCGAAACTGCCAATCCTCTATCCGGCTGAAACAATGGGATCTTCTCACGAGGGTGGGTGCCTCAATAGTGAGAAGAACCTCCAGATAAGGCTGGTTCCTGTATGATGTATCAATGAAGATTCCTACTCTACGCTGCTGACTACCGTGGAAAAGGGAGAAAGAAAACTTAAAGGGGAAATCCTACCTAAAAGGGGTGATACACCAAGATTTTGATCCACTCAATTTGGAACCTTGAACACTGAACGAACAAGGGAGAAGGAAGACCTTAGACTTCAAATTAATCACTTATGCATAAGTATTTCATGCGGAGGTTCGATCCAATAACTAAAACCTGATGGAAAACGATGGAGATAGGTCTGATACAAGACACTTTGCAGCCACCTAACATCCACTTACAATTTCAGCAAAAGACAATAAAGAACACTTTAACATGACCTACACAAGGATAATATAGCAACTAGGTATGAAACAAAATTTGGGAAGGGAGAGAACTCTACCACTTATGCAAATTGCTGAAGAAATATACACTATGCCAACGCTTGAAATCTGAAAGTACAGTCCTATTGATCGAAGAGGTTACACAACTCACCAATGGCAGAGTCTGGTCTAACCAAGAGAGATTGGATGATTTTTAATCAAGGCTGAAATCTTTTATATAGAACATTACAAGAGGCCAAAGATTGGCGTAGAAACTTGAAGAGAAAGATTCACTTTGGTTAACTCAAGGCTTTACTTGGCCTTTCAATAAAATATATTTTCCCTTTTGTCCTTGCATGAAGATTCTTCGTTTGATGAAGCAAAGTTATCTTTGTCATGAACCGCCAACCTCCTTTCGCATGGAAATCTTCTAGTGGATGTGGCGTTTTAATCAATTAGTCGACTCTAAATCTGGAATAGTCAACTCGTTGTTGGAACTCGGAACTCCTGCTGAAGCTGAGTTAGACTTTCGGATGCATGCTCTGGTTGGAGATGAACAGACTTTAATAATCACTCAATAGAAGCTTTGACTGATTGTTCAAAAATAGCTCCGATGTTTGCATGTATTTCATTTTATTATGGTTTGCTTTTCGTATCTATTTCTAGCAGGATTCTATATTCGGATATATTTGTCTATATTTTTACCTGTTTGGCCTTATCTTTCAGAATTCTGGGTTTATCCCTGTTCCAACATTTACCGCAGGCAAAATTTGATGGCCTGCGGGATGTCACCGGAAGCTTTATTATTTTCTTCAGCTATATTTCTTCAGGTTTATTTCTGCCCATTTTCCTTTACTCTTATTCTTTCAGGCTTTTTCCCATGGTCTTTTTGTCTCTGTCGGCTTTTTTGTATTGAATGCTAAGTCATATTCCCGCGGGTTTATTCTCTTCGGGCTATTTGTCCGAATTCCTTCGCTTTATTTCTTGTGGCCTTTTGTAACTTTTTGACTTTTCTCAGGATTTCTTCTCTGTGTAAGTCATTTCCGAATTCCTTCAGACTTTTTGTCAAAGTCCGAAGATTCCAATTGTTTGTCTTTGCTTTTTTAAATGTCCTTGGTCTCTTCTTAATTTTCTGTCTTAAGCCATTTCAGAATTCCTTCGGACAAAAAGTCCGAAGGATTTTTCCATTGCCTTTCCCTCCGAAATGCCTTTCAGAATTTCAAACATGCGCTTCGGCAGCCAGTCTAAGTGTCCTCCGCCAGTGCCCTTCACAAAAATTGGAGGGCACCCGGGCTTTTTTCAAAGGTCTATGATTTTGGTCTTCCTCCTGCCCGAAGGGTAGGTGCCCTTCGGGTTTGTTGTAAGTGTCCCTTCTGAAGGGTACCCTGCCCTTCGGAACTCTTGAAACTGTCCCCTTTTGAATTTATCCTTGGTTTCTTTGTGCGGGCTTTCCGTCTTGTGGTCCTTCGAATTCCCTCAGACTATTTGTCTGAAGGAATTCCTTCGTACAAAAGTCTGAAGGATATCCCTTCTTCCTCCTAAGTGCTTTACTAAGTGAGTTCGTAGAAAATTTGACTGAGCGAGTTTGTAGAAAATTTGACTGAGCGAGTCCGTAGAAAATTTTACTGAGTCTGTAGAAAATTTGATTGAGTCCATAGAAAATTTTATTGAGGGAGTCCGTAGAAAATTTCCTCTGAGTGAGTCCATAGAAAATTTGACTGAGTGAGTCCGTAGAATTTTTCTGATTCTTCCTTCCTTGGCTAGAGATGAGAACTTTTCGAGTGGCAAGAGAAAATTTGATTTGTGGAAGATTTGTCAACATTCTGGGGACTCAACTGGGAAGCATGCTTGCTATGCTTGAGAACTCAGACCATGTATACACGTTATTCGAATTCCCAGATGGTGAATCTGATTTCTGATAGAAAATCTGCTTTGATTAGTGTCGTAATAACCTCCTTCAAAATAAGAATGGAAACACACGAAAGTGGAAAACTAACTAAAAAGCAAAATGTGCAAACAAGCACTTATTGAACAAAACTGAAGCAAACTACTGTGCTTTTACAACACTTGGAGGAAAGCAAAAACAACTAAAATAACCTAGTTAACCATGATAAGGCATGATCCGCCTGGATCAAATGGAAAATTCTTGAACTCACTCCTTCTGAGAGATGGTACAATTTGCAAAGTAGGTTGTTTAGTGGTCATAACCTTAGATGAGGCATTTTCCTTGTCTACGAACTGTATTAGCACCTTCTTGAATGAGTCATCAACAGCAAACCAGTCACCAACAAAGACAAATTCACCAAGTATTTCTTGATCATTTTCAGATTGCTTGTGATCTACCACCATGTCAAGTGATACCTCATTTATGCATGGTTTTTTGGTGACCATATCCTTCCTATTGACTACTGTAAGTTCATCCAGCTCTTCAAGGAGCTTTGAATATGCAACCCAATTTGTACTGGGATCTTGAATAGGTGATTCTTGATCAAGCTTCTCATAAACATGCTCTTCAATAGCCAACATATCTGTACAAAGCTCTTCAATCTCTGGTAGAGGCTCAAGGTACAGCTGCCAATCATATTTTTTGTTCCTCATTTTGGTCTATTTGAACTAAATCCACTGTCACGCTATCTGGATCCTTCTCAATAGGAGATACTTGTAACTCATGTATGACTTCAATTTGTACCAGCTCCTCTTGAAGTTCCTCTACATCAAGATCAGTCTTCTCACTCTCAGCTATAATTAGATGCTTAACTACAATGTCAAGTGAAGTATCAATAGGCAATTCTTCCTCAAGCACTCCTAAAGCATCTTCCTCACACTCTGCAAGAACTTGTCCTGTAGCTGCAACCTCTTTCTCAATCCTCCAAAGAACAGGATCCTCCTGAGTAAGGGGGATGGTGGGAGGGTGATAAAATTCATTTGTTTGAGAGGGAAAATGAAGCATGGGAGGTTGATCATGATCAGATTTTGGAATCTTGAGGGCAATGGAATTATCTAGAGAGTTTTGGAGGGGAGGGAAAGAGAAATTCTTAAAGACCTCTGTATTTTGTTCCTTCCATTTGGCCATTACCTCATCAAAATCTGGAATCTGCTTGTTCTCTTGGACAACTTGAGATTGAGGAATGATTGGTGAGGGAAGGGGACTATAAGAAGGTTTAGTCTCATAAATAGTCACTTGAATAGGCTCCTGAATAGGCTTTTGACTCCAACTAGGAAGCTCCCTTGGCGCATACTGGGGATGTTTAAGAACTTCATGAGAATAAGAAGCACCATAGCCTTTTGTAGACAATTGTTTTAACTCGATTTTCTGTCTTTCCCAAGCCTCTATCTTTTCCAATACAAGAATACATGGTCCATTTATCTCTTCTGGATCATTGGACACATTTCGAAATAGACCATTTACTTCCTCATACTGAGAGTTAGAACAAACCTTTCTTGCATATGCCAGTATTTTGAGCTCTATTTCATTCATTTTTTCTTGAAGGTGATACTGCTCATATGCAACATCAGAGCCATATGGGAAAGACGAAATCTGATCCTGAGACTGATATGGCTTACCAGGAAGGTAAGATTCATGCTCCTGATGAGGCTGATTATGAGAAACTTGATAAGGATCCACATAACTTTGATAGTACTCTTGATAAGGCTGATTATGAGAAACTTGATAAGGATCCACATAGCTTTGATAGTACTCTTGATAAGGCTGATTAGACTCATAAAGAGGCTCATAGGTACCGTGACCACACTGGTATAATCCATCATTGCGCTGATAGGGAAACATAGCATAGGAATTCTCTCCATACATAGCCATCAAAATTCATTCGCAATAATAAAAATAGACTTACATGGAAGCTGTCATGAACTGTTAAAAGCAACTGCTTGAGCTTGGAGTCACTGAATACTTCTTAAAGAACACTGCTGTAACTACGATTTCATTAAAACCAGGAAAAATGTGTCCCATTGGGAGTGCCAAAAATTGTTGTCAACCTGGACCTGTGCCCTGATTCGAGGACGTGCGCGAAACTGCCAGTCCTCTATATGGCTGAAACAATGGGATCTTCTCACGAGAGTGGGTGCCTCAATAGTGAGAAGAACCTCCAGAGAAGATTGGTTCCTGTATGATGTATCAATGAAGATTCCTACTCTACGCTGTTGACTACCATGGAAAAGGGAGGAAAAAAACTTAAAGGGGAAATCCTACCTAAAAGGGGTGATACACCAAGATTTTGATCCACTCAATTTGGAACCTTGAACATTGAACGAACAAGGGAGAAGGAAAACCTTAGACTTCAAATTAATCAATTATGCATAAGTATTTCATGCAGAGGTTTGATCCAATAACTAAAACCTGAGGGAAAACGATGGAGAGAGGTCCGATACAAGACACTTTGCAGCCATCTAACATCCACTTACAATTTCAGCAAAAGACAATAAAGAACACTTTAACATGACCTGCACAAGGATAATATAGCAACTAGGTATGAAACAAAATTTGGGAAGGGAGAGAACTCTACCACTTATGCAAATTGTTGAAGAAATATACACTATGCCAACGCTTGAAATCTGAAAGTACAGTCCTATTGATCGAAGAGGTTACACAACTCACCAATGGCAGAGTCTGGTCTAACGAAGAGAGATTGGATGATTTTTAATCAAGGCTGAAATCCTTTATATAGAACATTACAAGAGGCCAAAGATTGGCGTAGAAACTTGAAGAGAAAGATTCACTTTGGTTAACTCATGGCTTTACTTGGCCTTTCAATAAAATATATTTTCTCTTTTGTCCTTGCATGAAGCTTCTTCGTTTGATGAATCGAAGTTATCTTTGTCATGAACCGCCCACCTCCTTTCACATGGAAATCTTCTAGTGGATGCGGCGTTTTAATCAATTAGTCGACTCTAAATTTGGAATAGTCAACTCGTTCGAACTCGGAACTCCTGCTGAAGCTGAGTTAGACTTTCAGATGCATGAGCTGGCTGGAGATGAACAAACTTTAATAATCAGTCAATTGAAGCTTTGACTGATTATTCAAAAATAGCTCCGATGTTCAAAAAATAGCTCCGATGTTTGCATGTATTTCATTTTATTATGGTCTGCTGTTCGTATCTATTTCTGGCAGGATTCTATATTCAGATATATTTGTCTATATTTTTACCCGTTTGGCCTTATCTTTCAGAATTTTGGCTTTATCCCTGTTCCGACAGTTACTTACCGCAGGCAAAATTTGACGGCCTGCGGGACGTCACCGGAAGCTTTATTATTTTCTTTGGCTATATTTCTTCGGGTTTATTTCTGCCCATTTTCCTTTACTCTTATCTGTTTGGGCTTTTTCTCGTGGTCTTTTTGTCTCTGTCGGCTCTTTTGTATTGAACGCTAAGTCATATTCCCGTGGGTTTATTCTCTTCGGGCGATTTGTTCAAATTCCTTTGCTTTATTTCTTGCGGCCTTTTTGTAACTTTTTGACTTTTTTCGGGATTTCTTCTCTGTGTAAGTCATTTCCGAATTCCTTCGGACTTTTTGTCTGAAGGAATTCTTCTCTGTGTAAGTCATTTCCAAATTCCTTCAGACTTTTTGTCCAAAGGATTCCAATTGTTTGTCTTTGCTTTTTTAAACGTCCTTGGTCTCTTAATTTTCTGTCTTAAGCCATTTCCAAATTCCTTTGGACTTTTTGTCCGAAGGAATTCCTTCGGACAAAAAGTCCGAAGGTTTCTTTCCGTTGCCTTTCCCTTCGAAATGCCTTTTGGAATTTCAAACGCGCCCTTCGACAGCCAGTCCAAGTGTCCTCCGCCAGTGCCCTTCGGAAAAATTGGAGGCCACCCGAGCTTTTTGCAAAGGTCTGTGATTTTGGTCTTCCTTCTGCCCGAAGGGTAGGTGCCCTTCGGGTTTGTTGTAAGTGTCCCTTCCGAAGGGTACCCTGCCCTTCGGAACTCTTGAAACTATCCCCTTCCAAATTTATCCTTGGTTTCTTTGTGCAGGCTTTCCGTCATGTGGTCCTCCGAATTCCCTTAGACTATTTGTCCGAAGAAATTCCTTCGGACAAAAGCCCGAAGGATATCCCTTCTTCCTCCTAAGTGCTTTATTGAGTGAGTCCGTAGAAAATTTGACTGAGCGAGTCCGTAGAAAATTTTATTGAGTCCGTAGAAAATTTGACTGAGTGAGTCCGTAGAAAATTTCCTCTGAGTGAGTCCGTAGAAAATTTGACTGAGTCCATAGAATTTTTCTGATTCTTCCTTCCTTGGCTAGAGATGAGAACTTTTCGAGTGGCAAGAGAAAATTTGATTTGTGGAAGATTTGTCAACAAAGACCACTTGTAATCATCTTCTCTCTTATAACTATCTACATAATTGTAAATATATAAACTTCACCCAGCTCCTTGGAGCCTCACTGATTACATGCAATTCATACCAACTGAGGTGGTTTTCAGTTCAATGGAGCCTCAGTGATTGCATTGTAGTTTGACTAATAGAGGTTATTTTGCATTCCCAGTTCTGGGGTAGTTTGCATCTGCTTGGCTCTCATCTAGACAACATACATCCTCATCTTTGTAAATCTATATAAGCAGTGCCAAGGAAAGTATGCATCATCAGTTTAGTGGCAATCTCCTTATTCTTGCTTGCTATGCTGGGTTGTCAAACGTCTTTTTGTTGTATACTTATATTAGGTTCTATCAGTTTGTATTAGAGCCTTGTATTTGATACATTCCTTTCTCTATCATTCAACGTTCACCCTTTCAGGCGGAATGTGACTGCAGCAAGATATTATGAGCTTTTTTCCTATGTTGATTGTAGTTTGAGGGTTTTTCTAATGGATAGTCTGCGCACTACTGTCCAGACAATTTTCTGAAAAACTCACAGGGTTTTCAGCAGTCCTAGTTCGCTGCAAGCCTGCAGACAGTTTCTGCAGCAGTGTTGGTATGATCCTGTGCCCTCCCTTTGCAGTATGACATATAAATCCTTGCAGGATTCTCTTCCTGGCGCTTGTCCCATCAGTTCTTGACACAGGTTGTAGATCATCCCCTTATTTCCAGATATGGCAGTTTGTGTTTTTCTTTTCTGGTCAATGCTTCTTGCTTCTACACTCGTTGCTGTTCAGCCATCCCTGTTGTTCAGATTTGGATATACTTGCATTCTTTGGCAACAATTTAGTGAGAAGTCGTCACCAGATCTTCATTGAGGGGCTGGTAGAAGTATTTATTTGAATAATTGTCAGGGGCAGGTAGAAGTATTTTGTTTTGTCCTTACATATTTTTATTAATTCTATTTCCCCTTCCTCAACTTCAAAATTTAGATGACGCTGGTTTTCCTCCTCCAACACTTTTCATCCTCTTTAATAATTTTGTTGCACTGCGGTATTTTCTTTTTATCTACGTGAAGTGTGGTTCTTTTAATTGGATCCCAATCATCTATTTGACCCATGCTGTAATATCCCCAAATACAAAGGAGACTATAAACTGGAACTGCATTAATGTAAATAAATCACCAATGGAATCGCCTAAACCAGCAACAATCTAAATTAACTACAACAGCAACTAAATTAAATAAATTGTCTATATGGGAAGGAGTGCCACATTTAATGCAAGGAATATAAGTTATATTAATGCAAGTCATCCTATTTGATGAAAAGACACATCACTTTGGAAATGAGACACATCATTTGATGCAAAGCTATGAAGGGTATTTATAAGAAGAACTTGGTGAAAGAAATGGATATATATGAAGATTTGACATTCATTCCCTTATCTGAAGTTTAGGCAGCAGTCTCTTCTTTTATAATTGAGGACGAAACCCCTCATTTATTAGATACAAGGATGAAACCCCTTGATATCAACCCCTCAAGGATGAAACCCTTTGAGGGTTATCTATTAGAATATTTATAACCAGAATTCCGCATTGCACATTTGATCATTATACAACATTATTTGTTATATAAATTTATTTTCTTGTTAATAAGAATATAATTCTATATTCATTGAATATTATTATTTCAAACTTTAAAAAGGAATTTCGATAAATTCACATTAACGTATAATATTCTGATTTGGGATATTACACATGCCTTTCTCTTTGGTTTCATGGCTTGAGAATCTCTCTACCACTTCATCATTTGGCATGGTGGGGAATGCCTTGATTGTTTTTAGTGCGTCATATACTTATTTGAGCACCAAAAGTTTAAAGAGCAGATGGATTCATTCAGTTGCTCCCAATTTTTTTCCCTAAATTCAAATATTGCTGCATATACCACACCATTGGCATTTGGGATGAGTGCGCAGAAGAATAATTGTACCTGCATCCTAGGATTGGTTTTGCCATTATTTCTCCAAATTTACATACATTCTTCAACATTCCTGAACAATTTATTTTTCTCATTTTAGGCATTGACATCTTCAAACCATTTGAGTACCTTCACGAACTACAACTTCATTAGGATATCTGATTCTTTCCAATGAATAATTGTTTATTTAGGGTTTCCCCACCATGTTGCTACTGTTATTATGAAAGGTATCATCCAAGGCCTAAATTATTGTTTTCTCATTTAGAAATGCTCTTTTCATTTGCTACAACTAATCTCCAAATCTCCCATCCCTACATATTTGGGCAATTTTACATGGGATATACCCTTCTGGATTTTGAACAGTCTTTTGGATCCAGTTCTCTGCAGTTTGTGGTGGTATTGGTGGGAGATTCATAGTATCAGAGGGACCCATTGCCATATTTTTCTATATGTAGTATAACTTTTTATTTCTTGTCTTTTGGTCTCCATAAATCTATGCTTCAATATTTCCTTTGTAATTTCTCGAGTCTGCTGACATCAACTTCACTGTCATCTGCTAGATCAACATAACCCTTGTTTGGGCATGTGACTTTTGCAATGGTATATACACCCTTCAATTCATCGTAGTCACTATCTTCTTCATCTTCATATACCTCCTCAATCCGTGGCATTGTCTTTCCTAGCTCCAAATGTAGATGTGCTATGAGCATGTTTCCTTTCCATGTAATTTCCTTCTCTTTGGAGCTTAAAATGCCACATTTATTCAAAAATCCATTCTTAATTTAACAACAATGAGTAGGAAGTCTGATTTTCGTGCATGTTTATCACTGCAAGGTCTACCTTCCTTTTTACACCCAAGAAATCTACTTCTGCTCCTACCAATACTCCCTTCTTCCAAAGCAATGTTATATGTAACCCTGTTGGAGTGGGGGTCTCCCCAACATTTTCCATGTTCTCCTTCGCAAGATATCAATGTTGCTACTAGATCTAAGTTATTGATTCATTTCGGGTTTGAAGAACTAGGTTCACAGGGACGGTGATTTTTCCCCCCTTGGGTTTGTCTGTACAAAAAATATATAAAAAATAAAAAAAATATAGAAATTCTAGACTAATAAATAGGGAATTAGTGACATTGCCATTAACCATAGAGTATGCACATTGATATTAAAAACAAAATATGAAAACAATCACAAAATACTAACCAAATGCCAAATTTCATGATAATCATCAATCATAAATATCAGTAATTACCTGTAATTAATTACATCAAACTTAAAAGTTAATATTCATTATCATCTTGCTTTTCATCGAGAGCATCAACATTGACATCATGTTGTGGTTCATTAGAACCACATGGACTAGCACCACTACCACTCTCGCTAGCTAAGTTGTGTCATCGGAGTGTCAATGTCAACTAATGAGAAGTGGGAAAGGGAAGCATCCAAGTCAAAGACCTCCAAATCTATATCCCAATGCTTTGACATCCCCTCGTACTTTGGGTTCTTGTGTGATAGAAGACGTAAATTGGAGTGTATGTAGACCAACTCCTCAGAGTTTTTAGCTACGAGCTTGTGGTGCTTTTATGAGTGGATGAAGTTGTATGTGCTTCAATTCCACTGACATGAACTTGCAACCTATATTCAAATTTATTAAAAAAAGAAGTTAAAACTCAAGTCTTAAACATAAATAAAAAATAAAAAATAAAAAACTTACCCATGAAGAAAAATAAAAAACTTACCTGTGACAAGACCTTGATTGCAAGACACTGTAAGTGTGGTGATCCTTGGCCATGAAGGAAAAAAACTTAAAACATAAAAAACTTCCCTGTGACAAGACCTTGATTGCAAGACACTATAGGTTTGGTGATCCTTGGCCATGGAGGTACCACTATATATGAGCATTCTTGTATTTGTCCCGAAGAGTAGCAAGACCATGACCTTGGGAGGTAATGAAACTTGCAAACTCGTTCATTACCGTGTCTTCTATCTCAGGGTCGGGGAATATCCTAGAGAATGCCAATTTATACCTTTCAGTGACTTTGACATCCCTGTATGGTGCCACCCTCCTAGGCAAAGAAAGGATCTCTGCGCTATAGAACCGAGGAGTCAATGCAAAAGCAAGGATATGTAACAGGGTGGCCATTTTGTTCCACCGCTCAACAAAGATTGAATGCACTTGTTTTAAAAACATCTCCTCAGGGTCTTGCTCTTTTGCATTAATGATGGTCATCATCTTCTCAAGCATTGGGTTGATGTCATCATATATTTCTCTTAAATATGATCGATCCATGTCAGCGAAACGGATCATACTCATAATGGGCTCAATGAAACTCAACAAATAAACTACACGGGCCCACCAATGATCATTTAGGATCAATTTTTCACTCTTTGGGCTTGCGCTTTACTTGACTTCCTCTATACACTCCACAGTTTGCTGATGACCATGCTACCGAGTACTTGTCGTACCTTCACAAGTCGTCTTAAGATGATTGTGTGAGATAAATCTAGTCTCATCAAGTTATTACAAAATTAAAATAAAATAAAAATTAAAAACTTATGAAAATATTTAAATATACAAGTACTACTCCCATATTAAAAAAACTAAAATTTTAAAACAAAAATAAAATTACTCAAATAAAAATACCTTCAATAGCTCCAATGTCGACAAGGATCTAAAAATGGATTGAGAGGTGATGGTTGGTGACAAACATTTGAATCTCCTCAGCGTCGGCATACACTACAACCACATTGATCAGATGTCTATTTTTTGCATCTTTCCATCCATAAAAAATGGAGACTCCCATTTCAGCTCACAAATCTTTGATTGGCTTCAAAAATATGTTTTCTCTCTCCTTTGTTAATAAGGTGGTGCAGATTTTCTCAAACCCTAGACCTTTGTAATCTTTTGGGGCCTTGTTGATCGCTCTTACCATTTCTTGCGAATATGGTGATCGAACCACATTGAAAGACAATCGATTTCTACACACATTGTGCGATATCCCTGCTCTCATTTTGAAAAGACCTTTCCAACGGTTCGTTTATTCTTTTGTTTGAAAGAGGAGAAACCTTTTCGTGCATGGAGGGTGCTGTAAAAAATGGATGTCTTCCAATGGGCACAACTGGAGAACTGCCAGGAGCAATTGGGAAAATTGGTGGCTTCTTTGATCCTTTAGCTTTCTTTGATAGAGGGTGACCTAATCTCATGGCATAGGTGGCATCTGCTTCTTGCTCCTTGATGGATTCAAGGATTTTTGATTTTAGCATTGGACAATTATCCTTCCTTGTGCAACCTTTGATGCTGGCACCGGATATGTGACATAAGTGGGCTTTCATCCGATGGTATGAGCTTGTAAATTGACAATCACAAGTATTGCATTGCCAAATATAAGCCCCACCACTTGAAACTTGCTCTACTAGTGTCACATATTTCCAAAGCGGTGAGTGTGCATCCATTTTGTGTTGGTTTTGGCCGATGTAGGGAGAACTACGAGACATTGTAGTATATATAACTACAAGTTTAAAAACAAACACAAAATTACAAATAATAATAAAAAATAAATTAAAAAAAAAAAAAAAAAAAAAAACAAACTAGGGCAGCAACTTGTAAAAAAATGACAAAAAAAAAAGATAAAACAATTCAAGCTAAAACTTACAAGTTTAAAATCTTGCCTTTGCATCAAATGGGCTCCTCAATCAGCATAGGAAAAGATTAGAATGATGCGTGATGAAGTTTCAACCTTACACCATAAATGGAAGGCAAGTATGTGATGAGAAAAATGAAAGGCAAGTGGTTTTGCTTGTGTTTTGTTTTTATCATTTATGTTCTTTTAGGTTATGATTTTGTCTTTCACTTGACTTTAAGGTTTAAGAATGCATTTTTTATTATTTTAAGTCATTGTTTTTTGAAAAAAATGATAAAAAATTTAAAAAATCCCATTTTTCATTGCGGATTTTCTCTGAGTTTGTGGTTTGTCCTGGGGCATGTAGGTTCGCTCAAGTTCTTTTGACATAGGAACTCGGACAAACCCAAGTGCCTCAAGACGAATCCTGACGAATTTGACAACACATTGAACTAAGACTAGGATCCAGTGCGAACCAAACTCTGGTTCTTCTGCAAAAACCCACGAATTGGTAACGTAGCTTTGTACAATTGTTTTTTCCAGTCTACCATGCATTTTCATTTTGGTCCTATTTTTTCAATTTTTTTTGATCCCAGAGAACTATTCTTCGTTTCACAGTTACGACCACATCTATTTAGATTCTATTTAGCCTTTTTCTTCTAGGCTCTATTTTTTGAATATGATGCCAATGTTGACACTTGATTGTTAATGTTAGAATAGGGTTTATTAGTGTTTTATTTTTTAGGAGAGTTATTTAATTTAGCTATGTCTTATATTAATTATTTTGTCAATTTTGGACACTTTTCGGGAACTTTTTGAAAAATAGCTAGAAGTGTTAAAGTCCAGTTCACTGAATGTGTATTTAACTTAGTTCAAATCCTTATCTATTTATTCCCAAGATGTGGGTTGCACTTTTAAAAGCTGAGTTAACTGAATTTAATGTTATTTTAGTCAATCTCTTACATTATAGGGATTTGGGGTGTCTAGCTTGTCTAGTGTGCATGGTTTGCTTATATGTTAAGAAAAACATCTTGCATGATGATCATATCTTATCAACGAGTCAAATTTGTTCTCTTGAATCTATTTTCAGTTATCTTAGTCCATTTTTATCTAGCTTAAGTTGTATGTAATGTCTCCAAATAGGACAATTTTCTAAATATTGAAATTATTTAAAAACCCTAGCCAGATATGTAAAATTCTAATTTTTTGTAGTAGCAAACCTTAGTTGCCAAAACACCCTTCAAAGATAGCTCAAAAATATGTTCCATTAGCTGATCCAAACAAGCAATTGTGGCCCTTCAAAAGAGGAATTAATCCTCCAAACTGAAATTATGAATGGAAAATTGCAGCGGATCTACGATGCAACAAACTTCACAAAACCCTCAATAAATTGCACAAATATTATTGAAATGAAAGACAGAATTTTAGAGAATTTTCTGAATGTAGAGGCCAAAAATCCCCCAAAACCTAATTGCCCAAGTTGGAATATTATAGAAAAATTACAAAATTCAATTCAAGACAAATTGATCTGTTGGCCATTTTTGGCCCACATACCAAATTTTCCCAAGTGTGAGAAGGTAGACTTTCAAGCAAAAGTGGCAAGTTCAGACAACTTCGGTTTTCTAAAGGAACACTACTTAAAAAACCTTATAAGTAATCAACATTTGAAACCCCGAAGCAATTAAGAAGGTTTAAAAGGCCCGATTTGGTTTGGGCAGTGTATTTTGGGTTTCTGGGGTGCACTACTTAATTACTTCATAAGTTGTGAGTAGTCAGAAACTCAAAATAAGTGATGAGACATCAAAAGCCCATTTTGGTCTTGAAAGTGCTTCTCGGATTCTCAAAGTGACAAGTCCAAAGTAAGTAAGCTTGACAAACCCGACTTACTCTGCATAGAGTAAATCGGGTTTCTCCAAGTACTTTACTTAAAAAGCTTTATAAGTAAAAGAGCAGACAAAGTCCGAAGTTGGAGAGATCCAAGAACCCAAATTACTCTGCATAGAGTAAATTGGGATTCTTCAAGTGCTTGACTTAAGCTTGGTCCAAAAACATGAGTCATGATGCAACGAATGAAACGCTGCCACGTGGCGTAAGTTGGAGCAAAAAGGGCCAATCAGTAAAGGACAAGTTGCACAAGGACGACCAATCAATGTAAAGGGGAGTCCAAGCGGCTGGTAGCTAGGAATTTAGGAAGGCTCTCGTCCTTCAATATGGTTTGCTCCTGATAAATGACCGTTCAACTTAAATGCAACATGGGTCAGCTTGAGTTCCCAGGCATGGAGACCCGCATCTTTTTCAGCAAGACACGTGAACGGGAGGATCGCCATGCCTTTGTTTAAATGCAAAGGATCAATTCAACTGTGCAAAGAAGAGACATCTCCACTGCTCGTAGCATGGCTCTTTAAATACGCCAAAGGGAGACTTGAATGCGGGAATGGTTCGAGGAGATTGGGATGATCCTGGGTGGTGCGTTTCATGGTCAAGGTAGTGGCGACAGTAGCGGTCCTAGTTCAATGACTTCTCCTCTCTCCTTTCTGCCACGCAGCTCTCTCTCTCTCTCCCCGTTCTCTATAAATATCATGCGACTTACCATTGTAATGGTTCCCAGTTTTTAGACATTTTTTATCTTCTTAGGAGATGGGACGCTCTTAGAGATATCGTAAGATATGCTCAACTGGTTAGGCTCGACCCTACCAAGCATTTGTAAGAACCACCTCTTATGCAATAAAGGATCTTTCTTTGTCTGTCTCTTGCCTTGGACTTGTCTGTTGAGCTGCGTACTATGGCATCGCGTGAAGGAGAGTCTTCCTTGTCCATGGTTCTCCTTTCTGGCCTTGTTTAAGGATTTTTCGAAGCTGTTTGCAAGTTTGGTTGAGTGTTCTTTCCGTCATTAATGTGAACTTCTAGTGAGTCTTAGAACTCCTCTCCATTTGCATTCATCGCTTCCCTGAACCTCCTCCATGAAATATTTAATGCAACCAGCTTGATCTTGAGGTTGTGTGATCCAATATTGTCATCTGCAGAATTAGTGTGGGTTCAAGCTTATGGGAGTTTCCCATTTTAAATTGGTGCATCCCCTAGTTAGTCTTCTTAAGAGCCCTTTCCCCCTTCTAATCCTTTTCTCCATGAAAGTTTTATTTCAATAGTAGTTTAGGTGATCCATCGAGAGGAACTAGCCTCTTTAAAAATCCTAGAGGTTCAACCTCACCATAGGACATCTACATCCTAGGGTTGTTCCCATGCTTATGGTTGGAAGTGGGAGAGCTTGAAAAACTCTTTTGCCAAGGGTGCAATTCCAAGCTATAACAGTTTTGGCATGCTCGATGGGACTAAGGTCCAAAGCAGTAAAATGATTTTTGTTGTTCTTTTACATATCAGCCTTTGGAGGCATTCGACAAACATCAATGGCGACTCAGAGCATCTAACAGCTGGTTTAAGCAGTTCAAGTGCTTGATCATTGTTATTTGCTTTTGAAAGCAAGTATTAGCGCCATCGACGACTCCAAATCAAAGCTCCTAGTTATAAGCAGACTAGGTTTGTCTCTTTGAAGTTTTAATCAGCTCTTACTTGACTTATGAGGCTAACATGAACAACTATGGTGAATATTTTTATTATTCACCTCAGCAGCCCCAATATGATCCTCATGATCCATATGAGCTCAATCAGCCCTACCAAGATTTCTATCAAGGCTATGATGAACCTTGGCAATTTCCTCATGGTTCATATATGCAGGAGTATTGCCCTTATCATCCATATGAACAAAGCCCATCAAAATACTGCTCCTCATCAGCCCTATCATGAGCCATCTATACCAACACTTAAGGCAAACTTTAGTGAGCCTTGACAAGCATGCACTAGAGTTGTGTTTACAAAAGTGTTATGGCCAAAATGTCCCTACTCACCAGATCCATTATGTGAAGGATTCATTACAACAAATGAAAGCAAAATGGGCACTTGTTGAGAGAGCAAATTGGAACAACCTCACTGGGGACATGATGGATATATGCGGTTACATTCAGAGCGTTGAGGACAAGTTGGAGAGATTTGAGGAACAACAGGGCCAGCCCCGCCAACCTTTGGTGCCTACGTACGCACCTCCGCAACCTTCTTATGTGTCGTTCATTCCTCCTCAAGAGGCCATTTCAAGTACTCCTTTGAATCTTCCAAGTTCGTCATATGTTCCACAGTCTTTTCCTGCTTGGAAATCCATCCAAGGATGTTGTCAAAAAAATGAAGTGCTTGTTGTGGAACAGCCTGCTGTTTGGGCCCAAGACTTCAACCCTCTTCAGGGGCCTTCGTGTGTTCCTGACCACCTTAAGGAGGAGCTATTTCAAGAGAATATAGCAAAGCAAATTAGAGAGTTGGAGCTGAAGGCAAGGAAAGAAGAAGAAAGACAGAACAACAAATGAAAGCATAATTGCTACCTTTCCCATCTTGGAGCCAAGTCACGCAGCCAGGGAAATCCAAGGTCATTCAACCCCCATCCCTCCCTCCTCAAGAGCCTCTATCTTTTCCATCTAAATCCATTTAGAGCAGTGGGCCGAAGGAGGTGGTGTTTCCTGAAATCATACAAGAAACCTTGCAGCTTCCAATTCTTTCCCCTCAAAAGCCTAGAGCCTTTCCTTCATGGAGAGCCATTCAAGAAACAAAGAATCAAGAAGAGGAGGTGGGGGTGATCCAAGTAGAGCAGCTTCAAAAACAAAATCAGGGACTTATGGTAGCTTCCCTGAACCTTTCTCATCTTGTTGAGCATTAACAAGAGCCTATTATGCCACTCTTTGAGAAAAAGCCTCTCCTCTGTGAGGAAAACCAAAGAGATGCATCCAAAGAGGCCAAGGAGGAGGATATCACGAGCAAGTATGAGGAAAAAATCACCATAGGGTCCCCCCCTTGGTCTGCAAAAGATCAAAGCAGCGTTCTTGAATGAAGAACATATTGAAGACTCTTTTGCAGTAGTGCATGAAGTAGACTACACTATTGAGGATGCAAAACTACCACCTTATGTTAAGAATGAAGGGGTCAAGGCTGTCATTTCCTTGAATGAGCTGCTACGTGATGAAGAGGATGAGGAATTAAATGAAGTCGCTAATCAAACTGATGAACTTATGGAGCAACCAGAGGTTACTAACCAGTTGAGAGGCTCATTTGAGGACTTGTTTGAGATCTTGAGCGCTGATTATGTTCTTCTCCAAGGCAACTATGGTCTGGTTGCAGCCAAGGAGAGCATCTTTGTAAAGCAGATCGAAGGGGATGGAGTGGGAAATCTTCCAACTCTGCCACCTCAAGAATTCATTGCAAATATGGACTTGTTTTAGATCTTCGAAATAGGCTATAAGCTCTTTGATGAGCCTAAAAAAATGAAATAAAAGACAAGTCCAATCTTTTTGAGGAGGCCATAGAAATCAAAGAGGTTTGCCTTGTTGAACCACCATTTGAGGTTGCAGTTAAGGAGCCATTCGAAGAACTTGAGACCCTCTGGATTCACATAGCCGACCTTTTTGGAGCTGCCTGGTTCTCATTGAACATGGTGACGGAGAAGCTGACAATAAAGAAGAAGCAGGCATCAAGGCCAAGGGTCAAGAAGCTACATGCCTTGTTCAATCCTTTGTCTCGTAAGACAAGGGAAGTATCAAACTTTTCTTTTGATCCAGGAGGAAAGGGGTACATAGTTTTAGGATGTATATATTAGGATTAGTTTTGTTCTAATTCCTCCAAGTGGTGTTTTAGGCACATTTGTTTGTTGTCTTTGCTTTGTTCTAGGTTAGTTTCTTTTCTTTAAGTGCCTTGGGCACTTTGTTTTGTTTTGTTTTGTACTATCCTCATTGCTTCAAGAGGAAGTTCTAGCAAAGGTCAGCTTTGTATCCAGTTTCAGACCAGCACAGTTGCAGAAGCAGTGACTCCATGCCCAATGGACTAGACAAGGCAACATGAGCTGGGTTCCCAAGCATAGCAAGCACGCTTCCCTGCGAGTCGCTAGAAATGTTGGCCATTTTTGGCCCACATACCAAATTTTTACCAAGTGTGAGAAGGTAGATTTTCAAGCAAACGTGTCAAGTTCAGACAACTTCGGGTTTTTAGAGGAGCACTACTTAAAAAACCTTATAAGTAATTAGCAGTCAAAACCCTGAAGCAAGTAAGGTTTGGAAAGCCCGATTTGGTCTGGGCAGTGTATTTCAGGTTTCTGGGGGTGCACTACTTAATTACTTCATAAGTTGTGAGCAGTCAGAAACCTGAAATAAGTAATGAAACATCAAAAGCCCGTTTTGGTCTTAGAAGCGCTTCTCGGGTTCTCAAAGGGACAAGTCCGAAGTAAGCTTGGAAAACCCGAATTACTCTTCATAGAGTAAATCGGGTTTCTCCAAGTACTTTACTTAAAAATCTTTATAAGTAAAAGAGCAGATAAAGTCCGAAGTTGGAGAGATCAAAGAACCTGAATTACTCTGCAGAGTAAATCGAGATTCAAGTGCTTGACTTAAGCTTGGTCCAACAACACAAGAGCCATGATGCAATGAATGAAAAGCTACCACGTGGCGTAAGTTAGAGCAGAAAGGGCCAATCAGTAAAGGACAAGTGGCACAAGGACGACTAATTAGCGTAAAGGGGAGTCCAAGCGGCTCGTTGCTGGGAATTTATGCTCTCGTCCTTCAATATGGTTCGCTCCCGAAAAATGACCATCCAGCTTAAATGCAACATGGGTCGGCTTGAGTTCCCAGGCATGGAGACCTGCATCCTTTTCAGCAAGACACGTGAAGGGGAGGATCGCCATGCCGTTGTTTAAATGTGAAGGATCAATTTAGCTTCGCAAAGAAGAGACATCTCAGTTGCTCGTAGGATGGCTCCTCAAATATGCCAAAGGGAGACTTGAATGCAAGAATGGATCGAGGAGATTGGGACAATCCTAGGTGGCACGTTTCATGGTCAAGGTAGTGG
This sequence comes from Torreya grandis, assembly GCA_037957365.1. Classification (NCBI taxonomy): domain Eukaryota; kingdom Viridiplantae; phylum Streptophyta; class Pinopsida; order Cupressales; family Taxaceae; genus Torreya; species Torreya grandis. The sequence continues at coordinate 10,873,132 of JARHVA010000014.1, read as the reverse complement.
TGACAGCAGCGGTCCCAGTTCAACGACTTCCCCTCTCTCCTTTCTGCCACATAGCTCTCTCTCTCTCCCCATTCTCTATAAATATCACGCGACTTGCCATTGTAATGGTTCCTAGTTTTTAGACGTTTTTAATCTTTCTGGGAGATGGGATGCTCTTAAAGATATTGCAAGATATGCCCAGCTGGTTAGGCTTGACCCTACCAAGCATTTGTAAGAACCACCTCTTATGCAATAAAGGATCTTTCTTTGTCTTTGTCTGTGTCTTGCCTTGGACTTGTGTCTGTTGAGCTACGTACTATGGCATCGCGTGAAGGAGAGTTTTCCTCGTCCATGGTCCTCCTTTCTGATCTTGTTTAAGGATTTTTCAATGTTGTTTACAGGCTGGTTGAGTGTTCTTTCTGCCATTAATGTGAACTTCTAGTGAGTCTTAGAACTCCTCTCCATTTGCATTCATCGCTTCCTTGAACCTCCATGAAATATTTATGCAACCAGCTTGATGTTGAGGTTGTGTAATCTAGTATTGTCCTCTGCAGAATTAGTGTGGGTTCAAGCTTATGGGAGTTTCCCATTTTAAATTGGTGCATCTCCTGATTAGCCTTCTTAAGAGCCCTTTTCCCCCTTCTAACCCTTCTCCCCGTGAAAATTTTATTTCAGCAGTAGTTTAGGTGATCCACTGAGAGGAACTAGCCTCTTTAAAAATCCTAGAGGCTCAACCTTACCATTGGACACCCACATCCTAAGGTTGTTCCCATGCTTATGGCTAGAAGTGGGAGAGCCTGAAAAACTTTCTCGCCAAGGGTGCGATTCCAAGCTATAACATGACCTTCACAAGAGGTCCAAACCTCTCCCAAAGCAAGTTGCTACTATGTAAAAAATTAGGATAAATTTCAAAATTGTCGTTAGGGCACAAAAACTCTCAAAAATATTAGAATTCACTCCCAAACCAAGTCGCCACTCTCCAAGAGCAAATCGCCAATTTGAAAATGACCAAATGGTGTCTAAAACACCCTTGTAGGACTAGATGATTCCAATGGTAACCTTGAATAAAACTACCTCAAGAAGAAAGAGGGTTTTCGTCTCCTAACTTCGTTGCTTGAAGGGTTTCATCTTCAAAGCAAATGGCTTAGCGTTTTCATGCTACTAGACTAGTTGTCAATATCAAAATCATAACATAACATCTCCAAATGAATCCTATTTTACTTTTGTAGCCCTCCAAGTGTGGTGCCCAAAAAAGGAAGGGAGGGTGACTTAAAATATTTTAAAAGACCTTTCTTTATGATCTTTTCTTAAAATTACTTAAGCCATCATGACCATCACTTAAACTGTCATGACCCTTATAGGTCTCCTCTTTAAGTGAAATAAGAAACATAAAGTAACTTTCAAAAAGTTATTTTTTATAGATATTCAAACAAAACATTCAATACTCTTTTCTCTTTATGCTTATCCCTTAGCCCCCGGGAATAAATTAAGGTTAAGGGTTTTCCATGATGTCTCTATCAAAAGAGGGACATGACATTGGAGATGTTCACTTTATGTTTTTTTTAATCTTAACTTATCATGCAAGTTATTTGTAATTGACTAGTTTTAGCCTTTTTAATTAATAAAAGATCATGCAATAATGTGGCATCATAATTATTCTTGGCAAATCTTTGCATATTGTTATTTTTTGATTTTAATTGCAGGTATTCACAAAGAAAAATCAACAAGCTTAAGAAGCTTAATTTGAAGTTATTCAATGCATATTTTTGTCATCAATCACAGTTGCAACACTATTAGATAAACTAGTAATCCCGAAACAAATTAGAGGATAAATAACTTCTTTTTCTGAGTAATCAAAGCCGATTTGTACTCCATACATTTGAAACCTTCATTTGGTATCAGAGTCTCATTTAAGAAAGGTTTAGAATGATTTTTAGCCATTAACAGGGGAATTATGGTTTTTGTGAATTCTATTTCTATGAATATTCTCATTTTCAATGGCGATAACTTTGAATATTGGAGAGATCAGTTGAAGAGCATACATGTATGGAAAAGAGTATGGAAGAATATTCTCCATTGGTACACACCACCTACACATTGGAATATTGTCTTAAGATGAAAAGAGAACAAAAAAAGAAGTAGAAAACATTGATGCACAAGCGTTCTTTTATCTTCAAAGTGCCATAGATCCAAGCATCTATCCAAGAATTGATGGATGCAAAAATGCCCACAAGACATAGAATATTTTGGAAACTTCATATCAAGGATCTATTAAGGTAAGAGAAGTAATACTCTAGACTTTTAAAATGAATTTTGAAAATTTGAGAATGTTTGATAATGGAGTTGGAAAATATTGCACAAGGATAAATGACTTAGTGGATAGAATGAAGGTTTAAAGAGAAATAGTAGAAGATAGTGTCATAGTAAGGAAAATTTTAAGATCTTTGACTAAAAAATGGCTGCATATTGTGATCACTCTTGAGGAGTGGAAGAACATGAACATTATAAGTGTTGATGAGTTAGTGGGTTCTCTCTTGTCCCATGGGGATAAGATGAGACTATATACAAGAGATCAAGAATAAACGTTTGAAACTAAGACGAGTTTTAAAGACCAAAGAGAAAAATCAAAATCAAAATCAAAATCAAGGGTGTTAAAAAAACTCAAATTCAAAGGAAATAATTGAAGCTAACTTCATAGGTAAAAGAAAAAGAAACTTGTCATTATTACAAAAAACCATGGCAGTTTATAAAAGATTGCAGAATACTAACAGCTAAGAATCAAGTTAATTAAGATGATGAAAAGAAAACGTTCTAAGTTGAACAAAGTGAAGAGTAAGAACACTTAGATTATTGTCTCATATGTATTGTGGGAATAGAGCTTGGATAGAATTTGTTGTCTCTTGATTCAGGTTGCTCAAATCATATGACAAGTTAGAAAGACAGTTTCAACAAGTTAAATGATTCCTTCAAAAGTCAAGTGCAATTGGGAGATGAAAAGTCCATCCATATTGAAGGAAATGACAACATGCGAATCACTACAAGTCATGGTAAGGGTGAAATAAATGATGTTTATTTTTCTTCAAATCTGGATCCTAAGGGTATTGATCATAATTTCACAAGGTATAGTGATGAAAACAAAACATACAAGTTTTATAACCCTACTAGTAAATCGACAATTGTTTCTAGGGATTGTAATTTTTGTTGAAAACGAGATGTATGCCGATTCTAATCATATAATTAAAAATGTCATAAGTGAAAGGGGTAGTGTCTTGAAGTTTATTTTGAGGGCTTTCAAAGTTCTATGCATGTTTCCAGTTCAACAAGAAGTAATACTAGCTCTTCCTACGAGACTAGTCATCCATTTTCATCAACTCCAAACAATTACAAGCATTTGTTGAATCCACATCCAACCAAATAGATGTTAGATCAAAATTATGAGAGAATGATCACAAGGCTTCAACATCATGAAGGTAATTTGTTTGATGATGTTTATGAGAAAAATACTATGTTTGCATTGTCATCTATGACTAGTGAACTTATAAGTTATGCAGAAGCTAGTCAAAGGAAAGAGTGGGTTGATGCTATGAAAATTGAGATGGATTCAATCGAGAGGAATGATACATGGACTCTTATTCAACATCCATTTGATAAAGATGTCATTGAAACCAAGTGGGTCTGCAAGACCAAAGTTAAGAGTGATCGTACAATTTATAGGCTTAAAGCTAGACTAATTGCAAAAGGGTTTGCAATAGACATATAGGGTTGACTATGAGGAAACTTATGCACCCGTGGCATGTCAAAATACTATAAGACTAATGCTTGTTGTAGCTGCTCATAAATGATGAAAAATCCATAAAATGGATTTCAAAAGTGCATTCGTAAATGGAGTAATTGAAAAAGTATATGTGGGGCAGTCACAAGGTTTTGAGGTAAAGGGTAAAGAGTGTTGGGTATATAAGTTGAAAAAGGCTCTTTATGGGATAAAACAAGCTTCAAGAGTTTGGTACTCAAGAATCGATAGGTGTTTATTGGATCAAGTCTTTGTTAGAATTCAAAATGAACCAACTCTTTACATACAAGTATTGAGTTCTAATGTATTATATGTCTATCTCTATGTAGGTGACTTGATATTTATAGTTAGCTCTATGGAGATGTTGAATAGCTTCAAAAAAACTATGAAATCATAATTTGAAATGACTGATCTTGGACTTATGAAGTACTTTCTTGGCATGAAAGTCCAAAAGAAAAAAGAGAAGTATTCATTTGTCAAGCCAAATATGCCCAAGACATGTTTAAAAAAATACAATTTGCAAGATTCTAAGCCCATGGACATTCCAATCGCAAGTGGAGAGAAGATAATGAGAAATGATGAAAACCCTTCATCAAATGAACATACTTTTAGAAGCATGGTGGGAGGTTTGATGTATTTTACTATGACAAGACCCGATATTAGTTATGGGGTTTCACTATTTTTTAGATTTATAGACAATCCATCACTCAAACATTCACAAGTAATGAATATAATTTTTAGATATGTAAGAGGTACTTATAATCATGGTATTCATTTCAAACCAACAATTTCATCATGTTTAATTGATTACACAGTGTTAAATTGGGGAGGATCTCTGGATGATAGGAAGTCAATTTCAGGTTGTTGCTTCATATTAGGAAGTGGGTTTGTTTCATGGTCATCAAAGAAACAAGTTACAATTGGATTATCCTCTACTAAAGCTGAATATATAGCCTTTACATCAGATTGAACACAAAGATTATGGTTGATAAGACTTTTAGTTGATTTCAAAGAGTCTCAACTTGAGCCAACATAGATTTTTTATGAGAACAATGGGCCAATACAATTGTCCAAAAATCTAGTTTTCCATGTTAGAACCAAACATATTGAATTCAAACATCATTTTGGCAGAGACTTGATCAATGATAAACATTTCGTCATTGAGTATGTGAGAAGTGAAGATCAATTTGCTGATATTTTCACCAAGGCTTTGCTGAAGAAGATTGATGGAAGACTTAAAGAGATGATACACATTTCTGCTCTTTGCATCAAATGGGGGAATGTTGAGTATGATGTCATTGTTAGCGCTTGATTGTTGATGTTAGAATACATTTTATTAGTTTAGGAGAGTTATTTAATTTAGTTATGTCCTAAATTAATTGTTTTGTTAATTTTGGACGTTTTTTGAAAACTTCCTAAAAATAGCTAGAAGTGCTAGTTAGAATCTAGTTCACTAAATATGTGCTTAACTGAGCTCAAATCCTTATCCATTCATCTCCAAGAGATGGGGCGCATTTTTAAGAGTCGGGCTAATTGAATTTAATGTTATTTTAGTGATTCTCCTACTTTATAGAGATTTAGGGCGTCTAACTTGTCTAGTGTGCATGGTTTGCTTACTTGTCAAGAAAAACATCTTGCATGATAACCATATCTTATCAATGAGTCAAAATCGTCATCTTGAGTCTATTTTTAGTTATCTTAGTTGTTTTTAGTCAACTTAAGTTGCTATAGGTGTTCATTTTATGTTTTTTCTTGTTTTAACTGGTCATGCGACTTCCTTGTAATGGGCTAGTTTTAGCTTTTCTTGTTAATAAACAATGGTGTAATAGTGTGGCTCCATAATTATTCTTGGCAACTATTTTCGCATATTATTATTCTTTGATTTTAATTGTAGGTATTCCTAAAGGAAAACCAACAAACTTAATAAGTTTAATTTGAAGCTATTCAGTGCATATTATGTCATCAATCACACTTATAACACTATTAGATCAACAACTAGTAATTTTGGAACAAATTGGATGATATATAGCTTCATTTTTAGATTATATCATAGCTGATTTTCAATACCTCCATACATTGAAAACCTTCACTACTTGCTTTGTACAATTGTTTCTACCCCTCTACTATGTATTTTCATTTCGGTCTTTATATTCTTTCGATTTTGTTTGATCCTAGAGAACTATTATTTATTTGTTTATTCCAGTATTTTTAAAATTTCTTAAGAATATCTGGGAGATTTTAAGAGTTCAACATCTTAAAAAATTTCTTTTGTGTGACTATTTCTACTTCGTTCAAGTAGTATATATGTTATCCCGTACCTTTGAAGTTGCCATCTTTTTGGAGTGTTTTTATGATCTTACTTTACTCCACCACCTCCTTATGCTTGTGTGCATACAAATAAGCTCTATGTGGTTTTGCTCATGACAAATTTGTCAGGGTAGAAGCTTTTGTTTCTCTTTTTGCTTCTATGCCCTCTCTTGTCTTTGTTCATTTTCTGGTTGTGACTGCTAGTCTTGGGGGTTCTACGCTTTGTATATTGTATTTCTCTAGAAATAGCCTTGTCAAAAGCTTTGGCATCGGTTCATGGTGGTCTCTTTTTCTAATGTTGGAGTTTTTTGTCTTCTACTCCCACTATTTTCAAATGGATATTCTTCCCAATTTAAAATCGTATCTCTACTTTTTCATAAATCTGAAGATTATATGTCTTACCACTAATCATTCAACTGTCTAATTGGTGTAATTTCATTTTCTTTTGTTGTTGCCCTCTCTTCTCTATCGGTGATAATTGCTACCACTTCCTAAATAGTTGCTCTTTCTTCTACTCCATGTCTTGATGAGACCTACTTTTCCCCTAGATTAATTAATTGGTAATAATTTTCTTGTATTGTTTCTTCCTAGATCCCTTATGCTTGCTTAAGATGTTTTTTTTTTAATGCGATTTCTTCTAGCATATTTGTTTATTTGTATTTTGTTCTTTTTGTAGTGTTGTTGTGGTTCCTCTTCCATCTTCTTCCTAATTTCATTCTTCCTATTGTGAGCCTCTTTTTCTAGCCTACGATCTTCTATTCTTCTATTTTCTTACTCTATTCTTCTATTTTCTTCACTTTGTTCTTCTATTTTCTTCTCCTTTATTACTTATCATTTGACCCCCAAACCATTACAAATTGGTCCCCTCTTCCTTGCACCATTACTTAGATGCTTGGGCTCTTAGGGAAATTATTTACAAGGGGAGATGCCTCTCTCCACAAAAAGCATGTGGATCAACAATGGGAATTTTTTTATAAATCACTCTCTATGTCTTGACACGAAGTCTGCTTTCTTTGCATCAAAACTTTACACTCCTAGAAAGCCTAGTGAACAAATGAATAATGTATGCATCCATTGTGGTTTCATATTAATAGTCTATGCCATTGCCCAAGATCTATCAATTCTTGTAGCGCTTCTAGTTCCTTTGGAGTTACACACAATGTATCTATCCAGTGTGGTTTCATATCAATAGTCTATTGCCCTCATCAAAGATTTATCAATTCCTTGTAGTGCTTGTAGTTCCTTTGGACTTAAAGATGAATTAAGGATCAAATGCCAATGTGGCTAGAAAATTCAACATAAATTGGAGTATTTAGAGGGGATGATTTTGTTAGAAAAGGTTCCTGTGTTCCTCAAGGTTGATTAACTTCATAAAATAATGTAGTAAAGATGCACTTGTGAGAGAAATAATGAACACAAGATATGTATGGTACACATGTACAGATTATCTATTTAGTGCAATAGATAAAGATGATCTAAACGAGGCATGACACTTCGATGGTTACAATAGTCACTGGCCTCCATTATATGCAAGGTAGGCCACATTGATTCTACTACACCAACGTAAGCTTAGATAAACTTGGATCCCAAGGTACCTCAAATTTGTATCCAATTGGGTTCGATAAAAATTAATCCAAAGGACACCACAAGGTGGTGAATCAAGGGGCTAAATAAACCCTAACCTCTAGCATCCCAAGGTGCACCCACAATTGGTGATGACAAGGTAGGTCTACATCAAATGTGCAAATATGCATCAACATCCCCACTTAAATTTTGATATGGATGGTACAAGGAAGATGGATTTAAACAAACATCCTACCTTAAGGACAACTTCATGAAGCCAACTAGTGCACAAACTCGTCCATGCTCCATAGACCTAAATCACTCTTTGGAAAACAGTTTGGCATCAAAGTCTTTGAAGTCAACTTGATCAACACTCAGCCACTTAGAACCAAAAATCACCAACACTCAACAAGAACAAAAGCCAAAACCGATGGATCCAACTCAATCTCCCAAAGTTTGGACCACAAACACTCTAAGAAGAGAAAAAATGAACTTAAAATGGTCCATGAAGAGCCACCTCAAATTCCATGTGGCCTTTTGAAGCTTAAGTTCTCAATCTTGAACCATGAAAGATTTCACACGAGCCAAAGTAATTCATGGGAGCTTGCCCGAGAGATACTGAGATTTGGATTGAACCCAAAGGGGCTTACCTAAGAGCCAAAATACCACCAATGCCTCAATCAAAATTGATGAGAGCCACACAATCACTCTACTATATCTGAAGCTAGATGGGTCAAGACGAAATAAGGATCCATAACAAAACATCTGAAGCTGCAAGAAGCTACTCCAAAACATGGCCACACATGCCACAAGAAGCAAATCCATAACTGCATAGTCCATTATGTATGAAGCATTCATAATCATATATCAAAGAGTCAAGAATATCACGTTGAACATTGTAGTTTTGGGGTCCATAAAATCAAACCTGAAGTAAAATCCAAGTGCACATAAGCAAGCTCCATCCTCCTAGGAAAAAGAATTAAAGTGCATAAATTTCTAGGCAAACATGCAATCTCCATCTGCGCAGAAGCAAGAACCAAAATGCACCAATAGATATACACATAAGCAAGCTCTATCCTTCCAAGAGAAAGAATCAAAGTGCACCAATATCTGAAATTATATTAATAATGTCCAAGAGCTTGGAGTGTGAGTTGCTGCACCATTATGCCCCCTTAAGACACACTCACTACTTGAAGCACTCCAAACTTGAAGTATCAATGAAGAAGCAAAAACGTACCATCAATATATCACCATATTATTCTCATCAAAATTCCTTACCATGACCATCTCATGTAATGAAGAGTTTCACAAAGCTCAACAGCATGAACGTATCAATGAACTCATGAAACACAACATACCCATGAGGAGGCCAAATATGCAGATATCATTCAGAAGCACTTGACCAAGCATTCTATAGAACATGTAAATTATCAAAGCATCCAAGCCATCTATCAAATCAGTCCAAGGAACATCTCATATCAAATCAGCCAAGGATGGCATCCTCACGCTCAATATGTGCAAATGGCGAACACAAAATCTAAGCACAAAACATCAAATCTCATATGGTATAGCCAAACAACCTAAGAGACATTTCGCACAAACATAGACCTTGTTACTACAATCACGACTACTCTATCATAAAGCAATCAATGACGACCCCCAACAAATGCATCAAAGAATGGAAGAATCTTCCTCCAAACAATCCCATCTTATAAGGCCAATCTTCCAAATCATCATACTCAACATATCCTCCAAGAATGGATGAATCTGATCAAAAGATGCCATCAAATCATATGTAAGATAATAAAACTCATCCATTGAGGTTAAAGTTGTAAAAAAATTGCCACCTATCCCATAAAGCCACCCTCCAAATCATCATACTCAACATATGTTGGAGATTAATATTTACATTGGGTATTTACCACAAAGTAAATAGCACTTACGGTTATGTTGTTACGTTAGTTATTAGAATATAATATTTTGAGTTATATTGTTGTATGTATCAACAATATATCGCATATAATAGGAGATTGACTATTGTAGGGATATGAGGAGATTGTGGTGGAGATATGAGCTCCACAATAATAGGAAAGACTTTTTCCTATATAAATGTATTGTCTCATAGAGAAATAATAATTTGTGTTTATAATATCTTTGCAATCTATGTTCGGCTCCATTGAATGAGTTAAACCATTGAATAATATCATTGGATTCTTATCAGTGGTATTAGAGTAGGATTCTTTGATGGAAGGATAGGAGAAAAATTGGGGCATTTGATTTATTCTTCGACCCTGTGTATGAGAGAAATCAATTTTGAGAAGACTTTATGTAGGTAGCTTGTAAGCAATTAGAAAAGCGCCATTAGTGTATTTGACAGTGAGTATTGTAGTGTCTCTATTTATATGTTTCATTTCTTTGTGACTTTACAAAAAAAGTCTTTTGCATTCTTGTTGGCTGGGCATCACCCACAACTCACAATTTGAGCTCTCTATGTGGTATTCCACCTCTTGCTTGGAATCCTCATGGGCCATATAATTTCTAGATGCCCATTTGAATCGGATGATCTGACAACATCAGTGTATTCTGTAGTTCTTTCTCCTAATAGTGCTTTGACATGTTTAGAATCTGATTCATTTAGGGTTTGAGAATTTCATTTTGAGTATGCCAATCAACATCGACAACAAACAACTTGCCAAAGTTTCGACTCATGTTTTCATATGCATCTCTGATCTGAAAACAACACGCTTGTATGCCGTATGTTATTTTTGGTCATTTTAACTTCGACGGCCTGCTGAGTTATTAAGTGGTTTGTGTGGGTGTTGAAGAAGTCACCTACAAAGACTCTGAAAGTAATGGTGTGATACTTTAATTCTGCTTGGGTTTCAAAAGCGAGGGAAGAAAGGTTTTGGTTGCACTTCCATCAATTCTACACTCTTCATGCATTTGTTTGTCAAGTAGAGCCTTCCAAATCCGTGCATGCAATCCACGTGCTCCTAATCGCTTTCTCCATGCAACTTGTCCATCACGATTCCAAGGTCAATTTTTATAAGTCAAGTTTTAGTATTGTTAGTTCAGGTCAATTTTTATTTTGAACATTTAATAGTTTATTAGATTATTTAAAGTTAGAGAGTCATTAGTATGTTCTTTGAAAAAGTTTATATAGTCAAATTAAGAGTAAAAATAATAAAATTTGTGTTTTTTTTTGAAGTTTTGGTCCAAATCCCAAAAGTGTCAATTTGATTGTCAAATCCAATCTTTTATTGGATTTTATTAGAGTTTCTAATGTCATGTTTTTTATAAAAAATGAGTTGAAAAGTCATTTTTTGCATCAATAAAGTATTTTGACTCATATTGTCAAGTCGAAAAATGCATCCTTATAAAGGACACATTATTGGACAAACCCAACGTCCTGAGTCAAATGTGTCAGTTTTGTGTATGGGGGGGTTATATTATCAAAAATGACATTCGTATGAGCTTCAAGTCTTCATCGACTGAGTAAGCAACTTCTTCAAAAGGAGGTCGAAGGCAACGAAGGAAGGAGGCCATTCAAGCCTCTTGTTAGCTAGTAGCGATGGGGCCACTTCTGCTTTAGTGGCATGTATTTTTCAGTTGTGTGGTGTGGAAGATACAATTCTTTTTTTAGTGTGTTTTATAATAAGAACAGAGGTTCATTCTTGTTTACTTGTGAGTATTCCCCATGTAACCCTTTTTGTAGAAGCATTGTATAATGTTGATCAAAATGTATTGTAGAAATCATGATGTAAAGGTTATTGGTAAACCTATGAAAAACCATGTGTAAGGTTTTTGGTGAACCTGGAAAACCAATTGTGTAAAGCTTTTGGTGAACCTAGAAAACCAATTGGGTAAGGTTGTTGGTCGAAGATGGGTAAAACCACCAGAGGACAAGTGTGGAGGATGAACAAAAGAGTATAATTTTAAACACAAATAATATTATTCTGCTGCATATAATAATTGAATCATTACACAAATATATAGGAAAATATTTCCTATATTCTAGGAATCTTACTAACCACTCAATCCTCTAGAATATCTTGCAATCTCCTATAATCACAATCACAAGGTTCGCCACATTTTTCTGATAAAATGTGAAATTTGCCGATTTTCATGTGGAAAAAGAAATGTGCTGATTTTCATCCAGTTTGCCGTATTTTACGATCTGCATTTTTTTCATCGCCGCTGGCTTTTCCCCTACCAAGCTGTCAATTCCACCGGCAAAACTTTGTCTTGCTTTTAAAATTGTCATGGATATCCGTGGCCTTTCCTTTTGTGGCCCAAGGTTTTGTCATTTTTAATCTCACTGGTGAAAAGGACGGGGAAATTATGGACCTACTTACACATGCCACCCATTGCACGCATTGGACCACACAACCCACATGCTTTGGCATGCTTATCGTCAGTCTTTGCCAGCGATGTTATGAATGGCATGCATACATTTGGGAATAATTATTGCTGAGAAATAATTATGTTTTGCAATATGATGCACATTGGCCTATATGATTTTATTGTTTTAAAAAAGGGTTTGAGAATCGGGCAGTTATAATTATAGTGGTAAATGTTTTTGCTTAAATAAGTGAGACAAATATTATTTTAATTTTAATTATTTATTTATTTTAATTTGTTTTTTTTAGTTTTTTCATTTTTTTAATTTATTTGTAATTATATTAATTTTAATTTAGTGTTTTATTTATTTTAATTTATATATATCATATAATTTATGTTTTCCTATAGTTCAAACTTAATGGCAAATTTTTTCCGAACTTTATCTACTGATGAACTTGAACTGAATTTTATCCTTGTCGAACTCGAACTCGAACTCGAACCCGAACCTTGTGACTATGCCTTTAATAGTGAGTTGGGTGATGCACTCCAAACTCATGTACAACAAACTCCTAATATATATTATTGTTACATGCTGAAGCTACTCACAACTTGCCATCATCTTCTGCCAAGAGATATAAACCATGAAGATGCCATATGCTAAATGAAGAAGATCATGCTCACTCTCACGAATAATCCACATTGGAAGCTCAAAAACTATATAGAATATCTACATCTTTGACCAAGAGGTCTGCAAAGCAATTTTCTCACCTATATGAAAGATGGTAATACTCACGCATCAAGGTTAAAGTCATCAAAAACTCGCCACCTTCTTGTGTCAAGAGATCACAAACCATGAAGATGCCATATGCTAAATTAAGAAGCTCATGCTCAAAGTAGCAAAGAGCCAAGCACAAAAACTATGGAATATCTCCATCCTCAACCAATAAAGTCTTTAAAGGAATAGTCTCTCTAAATAGAGGCAAGATCATAAATCATCTTCGGTGGTCCAAGATGCATGCACAAGCAAACATAACGATACGAATATGAGATGGTCTACATACAAGCACAAGGCCATCCACCAATCAAATGTAACCATAGAACTTGTCAATGGTGAGACTCGAGAGACCCCACTATTGAGGAGATGCATCTATTTGATTTCCTGAAACATGAACATAAGTAACTCCATGGCCTGAAATCAATACATTCACAATCAATAACTGGGGGATCCAAAACTCTTTCATCTAGGCCATTTGAAGGAATGTCGAGTATAGTTGCTACTTTGTGACCTGTATTGAGGTGTAGAATGCCGTCTCCTCTAGAATGTGGATACCTATATGGCTTAGCTATGGAATGATGTGTGCACAATCTTCGATTGCTTCAAAGAATATCTTGATGGTATGCAACTAGGGTCTGAAGAATCAAGCTATGGCGTAGGAGAATCATGAGAATTGTCTACTGGGGCAACTGAGACTTGCTTTCTTTGGTCTATCCACTGCTTCAATTGGATCATCAATCCTCTGTCCATATTTGCCAGTTCTCTTCTATAATCCATTTGTTGAAGCAACTTCGAACCAATGCCTTTTGTATGCTGCTCAAATCCACCAATATCAGAAGTAGCAACCAAAGCATGCACATGACTAGGACCATTAATAGCAACATCCAAGGTATCATCAACAAGGACATGAGGATCATCAACAATAATATTTGAATTATCACCCTCAGAAGGAATTGAAGAATGAAGAATCAATACTAGGGGCACAACTATCAAAAATATCATCTTCATCATTAGAAGCATCAAGTAACATGATCATGTGAAGAAGAAGAATGCTCTCCTATATGCTCGACAATGACTGGAACACTAACTTGCCTATCATTATCAATATTAAGCAGTCTATTGGATCGAGTGAAATCATCCCCTTTTGAAGAGGGTGAAAACTCAACAATATCTTCATCAATATAACATTAGCTAAGACACCGCTATCTAATGAAGAATTAGTAGAGGGAGTATGAATATCAAGGTCATCATTATTAGCAAGCCCTTTCTTCACATCCACATCTATCAAATCACTTGTGTCACAATAACAATCAATAATCATTCATGACCTAGCATATGATCTTTCATATTTCATAAAAAAAAATACTTATTTTCTTCAATTTTATTTACTCTATTTTAACCGTTTCAAACCCAATTTATGCTTTATATATGTCCATCACTACTGATTGAAGCTAAAAAATTTCAGCATACCTTTCTTTGACATAATTCATCCAAGAAAGAAGTTTTTCATGATCATTGCTGGAAGGAACAAACTGACAATTATTACTAGTTTTGGGATGATGATCTGTAAGTATCTCTATAATTTACTTGTTGGAAATTGAATGCAGATATGAAAATGAAAAATACTGTTACTACTTATATGACACTTGTAATGGTAGTGAACTAGAGTGCTAGAATGTGAATTGTTGTTGAGCAATAAACATGACAATAAAAAATTAAAATGAAAGAAACAAGCCACACAAGACAAAGGATTTTTCCTTGGAAACCTCGGTTTGGGTAAAATTAGCTTGGTAGTGTCAACTAACCACCACCTATCACCTACTACTTATGTTGCTTATTGGCATCTTACAAATAGCACTACATGGATTACGAATCAACACTTTAGTGCTGATTACTTAACTCTTTTCTACCTATCAGTCACTCATACATCCATAAATTCATGCACTCATATTTCTTAGCCCATACTCATTGTCCATTATTTATACAATGCTGGAGATGTTCCTTCGTATTACAAAAGATCCCTAATCATCAAGAAGTTGAAGATTCGACATTTGCTTTTGTTAAATTTGATTTTTGTCATGTTTGGCAAAAGCATTGGTTTGCAAGACAAACCTGCCACTGTCAAAAGTGAAACTGCCATCGTCACAAGGGAAATAGACATTAACACAAATGTAATTGTCAGTAATAACAAAACTGCCACCAACACAAGCGAAACTGCCACTGTCACAGGTGTAACAGCTAGTTTGTAGTGCAGGGTTGGTAATTTCTTTGTTTGAGCTGGAAAATTGATTTCTTGCTGTATTTTTCAGAGTGTTTTTTTTTTCTAATCCTTTATGAATGAGATCAGAACCATTATAAGAGGCATCATCATCATTGACCTCATTGCTGTCCTCATTGGAAGATACATCATCGAATGAAATATCATTATCCTTAACATTATACAATGGGGCTTTTTTCTAGATTTTTAGACATCGTGTCAATATTTCACAAAGTATCTCACATATCCTCAGGTGATTTGAAGTGCTTAATATGAGATTGCAACTCATCAGACACATGGAAAGGAGAAGTTCATATGCTTGAGTTAGGTTTCTTTGCCACTCATTTTTTTTAGAAGTTGGTTCATTCTTTTCACTATTATTAACGGCTCAATGAGCCACAACTACCTTTGTTTAAACAAACTTACCATAACTTCTTCCCAATCATCATAATTGTGTCCATTGAGCATCACAACATCAGAATTTGAAGCCATATTTTGATGCTCTCAACAAATCGCCAACCGTCCTCAAAAACTGAAAATTCTATGACCGAAGCACTGGGCTAAGAGAGAGATTTTTGAGGATTCAAACGGACCAAACATCTGATTTTGCAAGCTCCGCTTATGGCCTCCCACCAAAAATGTACAACTAGGGAAAAGTTGCAATTTTAAGAATCCCTCCAAAAGATCTCCAATCCTTCCCTAAACCCAAAAGCAATCAAAACAGACACCAATGTGTAGATATTGAAAAACAAAAAACAAAAAATAAGTGTTTGCTGAAAATGAAATTTGCATGGATAACTTATGGCCTTCTGAGTTTTGACCACCAAAATTGTGATTTGTAGGACCTAAGAAGGGTCTTTTTTGACCTCGTCACTTCCAAAAAATTACATATTTAGATAAATTGTTTTGTACATAGACACAATTTGTAATTGCTTTTGTAAAATTATTAGCCTGAAAAGTGTGGAAAAATCTAAAAACACCTGATTTTGATTGCTTTTCCCAAAAGTAAATATCTTTGACCACAAATTTTGAGGGGCTAAGCAAAATGTAAGACAACAGCCCTCTTTAATTTTTTGCAAGGAATCCAAATTTGTAATCATATGTGGAAAATTCTATCGGACAAATAAGAAATTTGGGTTCTATTGACAAAACTTCAATGTGAATATCTTGGTCCAGAAAGAGTTGGAAGCCGCTTTTCGTACCACAAGGTCTGTAGAACTCCACCAAGTTGTAGTAGGAATAGATTTGGAAAATTATGCAGGCTACCCAATAAATATTGAGGTCTAATAAAAACCATAATCTTGCTTCAAAACAGATACCACAAGGAGTTAGCTTAAAAATTGCACCCCAATCTCTACACACGTTCACCTTCCATCCGGATCAAATCTAGCAGAAGTCTCAGAGATTATGAAGAGTGACGAATTTCCCTCCATCCCTACATCCAAGCTCAAGAAGTTATCAAAGTCAATTCTTCTCCTTGTTCAAAACGCTGAAGCTCTACAACTTTGAGCAACTCCAACTCAAGATCAATTAACTCTACAAAGCAACGTAGTAAATATGTGATAGAAAATAATGCTAAATAGAACACAAGATTCAGATGGTACAGACAATGTATGAAATTATCACTTTGGCATAATAGACCAAGATGATTTAATAAATCAAGCACAACCCTCATCTATTTATAAATTTGAAGCTACCTATAGTTTGGGTGGTTATAACACACATTGAACACGAGGTTGGCAGGGGTGATTTTACCAACCCAATGTGGTAAAAAAAACTGGGATGTCAAACTTGTATCCAATTGGGTTTGATAAGCAATAATCCGAAGGACTCGAGGGGCTAAATGAATCCTAACTTGAGCATCTGAAAGTACACTCACAACTGGTGACCGAAGGGGGGGGGGGTCCAACAAGATGGGTGTAAAATTTACATTAAAGGTGCAAATATGCACTAACAGATTGATGTGTTACAAGGAATTTTATTATTATTGGCAATGCCTACATAGTATACAATATGAAACCCCTTACTTATATCCCTTTTTTGAGGATTAGGTACTCAAGCTGGAGATGTTGCCTCACTGTTGTCAACCTGGAGCTGCGCCTTGATTCGAGGACGTGCACGAAACTGCCAGTCCTCTATCCGGCTGAAACAATGGGATCTTCTCACGAGGGTGGGTGCCTCAATAGTGAGAAGAACCTCCAGAGAACGCTGGTTCCTGTATGATGTATCAATGAAGACTCCTACTCTATGCTGCTGACTACCGTGGAAAAGGGAGAAAGAAAACTTAAAGGGGAAATCCTACCTAAAAGGGGTGATACACCGAGATTTTGATCCACTCAATTTGGAACCTTGAACACTGAACGAACAAGGGAGAAGGAAGCCCTGAGACTTCAAATTAATCACTTATGCATAAGTATTTCATGCAGAGGTTCGATCCAATAACTAAACCTTGAGGGAAAATGATGGAGAGAGGTCCGATACAAGACACTCTGCAGCCACCGAACATCCACTTACAATTTTAGCAAAAGACAATAAAAACACTTTAACATGACTTGCACAAGGATAATATAGCAACTAGGTATGAAACATAATTTTGGGAAGGGAGAGAACTCTACCACTTATGCAAATTGCTGAAGAAATATACACTATGTCAACGCTTGAAATCTGAAAGTACAGTCCTTCTATTGATTGAAGAGGTTACACAACTCACCAATGGCAAAGTCTGGTCTAACCAAGAGAGATTGGATGATTTTTAACCAAGGCTGAAATCCTTTATATAGAACATTACAAGAGGCCAAAGATTGACGTAGAAACTTGAAGAGAAAGATTCACTTTGGTTAACTCAAGGCTTTACTTGGCCTTTCAATAAAATATATTTTCCCTTTTGTCCTTGCATGAAGCTTCTTCGTTTGATGAAGCGAAGTTATCTTTGTCATAAACCGCCCACCTCCTTTCGCATGGAAATCTTCTAGTGGATGCGGCGTTTTAATCAATTAGTCGAGTCTAAATCTGGAATAGTCAACTCGTTGTTCGAACTCAGAACTCCTGCTGAAGCTGAGTTAGACTTTCAGATGCATGAGCTGGCTGGAGATGAACAGACTTTAATAATCAGTCAACTCAAGCTTTGACTGATTGTTCAAAAATAGCTCCAATGTTCAGAAATAGCTCCGATGTTTGCATGTATTTCGTTTTATTATGGTCTGCTATTCGTATCTATTTTTGGCGGGATTCTATATTCAGATATATTTGTCTATATTTTTACCCGTTTGGCCTTATCTTTCGGAATTTTGGCTTTATCCCTGTTCCAACGGTTACTGCAGGCAAAATTTGACGGCCTGCGGGACGTCACCGGAAGCTTTATTATTTTCTTCGGCTATATTTCTTCGGGTTTATTTCTGCCCATTTTACTTTACTCTTTTTGTTCGGGCTTTTTCCCACGATCTTTTTGTCTGTCGTCTCTTTTGTATTGAACGCTAAGTCATATTCCCGCGGGTTTATTCTCTTCGGGCTATTTGTCCGAATTCCTTTGCTTTATTTCTTGCGGCCTTTTTGTAACTTTTTGATTTTTCTTGGGATTTCTTCTCTGTGTAAGTCATTTCCGAATTCCTTCGGACTTTTTGTCCAAAGGAATTCCTTTGGACAAAAAGTCTGAAGGATTCCAATTGTTTGTCTTTGCTTTTTTAAACGTCCTTGGTCTCTTCTTAATTTTCTGTCTTAAGCCATTTCCGAATTCCTTCGAACTTTTTATCCGAAGGAATTCCTTCGGACAAATAGTTCGAAGGATTCTTTCCGTTGCCTTTCCCTCCGAAATGCTTTTCGGAATTTCAAACGTGCCCTTCTGTAGCCAGTCCAAGTGTACTCCACCAGTGCCCTCCGAAAAAATTGGAGGGCACCCGGGCTTTTTGCAAAGGTCTGTGATTTTGGTCTTCCTCCTGCCTGAAGGGTAGGTGCCCTTTGGGTTTGTTGTAAGTGTCCCTTCCGAAGGGTACCCTGCCCTTCGGAACTCTTGAAACTGTCCCCTTCCGAATTTATCCTTGGTTTCTTTGTGCGAGCTTTCCATCTTGTGGTCCTCCAAATTTCCTCAGACTATTTGTCCAAAGAAAATCCTTCGCACAAAAGTCCGAAGGATATCCCTTCTTCCTCCTAAGTGCTTTCCTGATTGAGTCCATAGAAAATTTGACCGAGTCCGTAGAAATTTTTAATGATTGAGTCCGTAGAAATCCTGCAGAGGAAAACTATGTATTCTTCCTTCCTTGGCTAGAGATGTGAACGTTCTAAATAGCAAGAGACAATCTGACTTGTGGCAGATTTGTTAACATTCTGGCGATTCAGCTGGGAAGCATGCTTGCTATGCTCGAGAACTCAACCATGTATAGACGTTATTCGAATTCCCAAATGGTGACCCTGATCTCTGATTGAAAATCTGCTCTAATCATTGCCATGATAACCTCCTTCAAAATAAGAAGGAAAACACACGAAAGCCAAAAACTAACTAAAAAGCAAATGTGCAAACAAGCACTTATTAAACAAAACTGAAGCAAACTACTGTGCTTGAACAACACTTGGAGGAAAGTAGAAACAACTAAAACAAACTAGTTAACCATGATAAGGCGTGATCCGCCTGAATCAAATGGGAAATTTTTGAACTCACTCCTTCCGAGAGATGGTACAATTTGCAAAGCAGGTTGTTCAGTGGTCATAACCTTAGATGAGGCATTTTCCTTGTCTACGAACTGTATCAATACCTTCTTGAATGAGTCGTCAACAACAAACCAATCACCAACAAACACAAACTCACCAAGTATTTCCTGATTGTTTTCAGATTGCTTGTGATCTACCACCATGTCAAGTGATACCTCATTTATGCATGGTTTTTTGGTGACCATATCTTTCCTATTGGCTACTGCGAGTTCATCCAGCTCTTCAAGGAGCTTTGGGCAGGCAACTCCATCTGTACTGTGGCCTTGAATAGGTGATTCTTGATCAAACTTCTCATAAACATGCTCTTCAATAGCCAACCTATCTGTACAAAGCTCTTCAATCTCTGGTAGAGGCTCAAGGTACAGCTGTCAATCATCTTTTTGTTCCTCATTTTGATCTGTTTGAACTGAATCTGCTGTCACGCTATCTGAATCCTTCTCAATAGGAGATACCTGTAACTCATGTATGACTTCAATCTATATCAGCGCCTCTTGAAGTTCCTCTATATCAAGATCAGTCTTCCCACTCTCAGCTATAACTAGATGCTCAATTACAACCTCAAGAGAAGTATTAATAGGAAATTCCTCCTCAAACACTTCTGAAGCATCCTCTACACGTTCTGCAAGAACCTGACCTGTAGCTGCAACCTCTTTCTCAATACTCCAAATAACAGGGTCTTCTTGAGGAAGGGTGATGGCGGGAGGGTGATGAAATTCATTTGTTTGAGAGGGAAAATGAAGCGTGGGAGGTTGATCATGATCAGATCTTGGAATCTTGAGGGCAATGGAATCATCTAGGGAGTTTTGGAGGGGAGGGAAAGAGAAATTCTTAAAGACGTCTGTATTTTGCTCCTTCCACTTGGTCATTACCTCATCAAATTTTGGAACTTGCTTGCCCTCCTGGACAACCTGAGCTAGAGAGATGATTGGTGAGGTAATGATGGGACTATATGAAGGTCTAGTCTCATAAATAGCCACTTGAATAGGCTCTTGGATATGCTCTTGAATAGGCTCTTGACTCCAACTAGGAAGCTCCCTTGGCACACACTGGGCATGGCTAAGAACTTCATAAGAATAAGGAGCACAATAACCCCTTGTAGACAATTGGCTTAACTCAATTTTCTGTCTTTCCCAAACCTTTATCTTTTCCAATACAAGAATACATAGTCCTTTTATCTCTTCTGGATCATTGGACACATTTCGAAATAGACCATTTACTTCCTCATACTGAGAGTTAGAACAAACCTTTCTTGCATATGCCAATATTTTGAGCTCTACTCCATTCATTTTTTCTTGAAGGTGATACTGCTCATATGCCACATCATAGCCATATGGGAAAGATGAAATCTGATCCTGAGACTGATATGGCTTACCAGGAAGGTAAGATTCATGCTCTTGACAACGCTGATTATGAGAAACTTGATAAGGATCCACATAGCTTTGATAGTACTCTTGATAAGGCTGATTAGACTCATAAAGAGGCTCATAGGTATCGTGACCAGGCTGGTATAATCCATCATTAGGCTGATAAGGAAACATAGCATAGGAATTCTCTCCATACATAGCCATCAAAATTCATTCACGATAATTCAATAAAAATAGATTTACATGGAAGCTGTCCTGAACTATTAGAAGCAACTGCTTGAGCTTTGGAGTCACCGAATACTTCTTGAAGAACACTGCTGTAACTGCGATTTCATTAAAACCAAGAAAAATGTGTCCCACCGGGCGTGCCAAAAATTGTTGTCATCCTGGAGCTGTGCCCTGATTCGAGGACATGCGCGAAACTGCCAGTCCTCTATCCAGCTGAAACAATGGGATCTTCTCATGAGGGTGGGTGCCTCAATAATGAGAAGAACTTCCAGAGAAGGCTGGTTCTTGTATGATGTAGCAATGAAGATTCCTACTCTACGCTGCTGACTACCGTGGAAAAGGGAGAAAGAAAACTTAAAGGGGAAATCCTACTTAAAAGGGGTGATACACCAAGATTTTGATCCACCCAATTTGGAACCTTGAACACTGAACGAACTAGGGAGAAGGAAGACCTTAGACTTCAAATTAATCACTTATGCATAAGTATTTCATGCAGAGGTTCGATCCAATAACTAAAACCTTAGGGAAAATGATGGAGAGAGGTCCGATACAAGACACTTTGCAGCCACCTAACATTCACTTACAATTTCAGCAAAAGATAATATATAACACTTTAACATGACCTGCACAAGGATAATATAGCAACTAGGTATGAAACGGAATTTTGGGAAGGGAGAGAACTCTACCACTTATGCAAATTGCTGAAGAAATATACACTATGCCAACGCTTGAAATCTGAAAGTACAGTCCTATTGATCAAAGAGGTTACACAACTCACCAATGGCAGAGTCTGGTCTAACCAAGAGAGATTGGATGATTTTTAACCAAGGCTGAAATCCTTTATATAGATCATTACAAGAGGCCAAAGATTGGCGTAGAAACTTGAAGAGAAAGATTCACTTTGGTTAACTCAAGGCTTTACTTGGCCTTTCAATAAAATATATTTTCCCTTTTGTCCTTGCATGAAGCTTCTTCGTTTGATGAAGCGAAGTTATCTTTGTCATGAGATGCCCACCTCCTTTCGCATGGAAATCTTCTAGTGGATGCAGCATTTTTATCAATTAGTCGACTCTAAATTTGGAATAGTCAACTCGTTGTTCGAACTCAAAACTCCTGCTGAAGCTGAGTTAGACTTTCAGATGCATGAGCTGGCTGGAGATGAACAGAGTTTAATAATCAGTCAACTGAAGCTTTGACTGATTGTTCGAAAATAGATCTGATGTTCAAAAATAGCTCCGATGTTTGCATGTATTTCATTTTATTATGGTCTGCTGTTCGTATCTATTTCTGGTGGGATTCTATATTCGGATATATTTGTCTATATTTTTATCCGTTTGGCCTTATCTTTCGGAATTTTGGCTTTATCCCTGTTCCGACGGTTACTTACCACAGGTAAAATTTGACGGCCTGCGGGACGTCACCGGAAGCTTTATTATTTTCTTCAGCTATATATCTTCGGGTTTATTTCTGCCCATTTTCCTTTACTCTTTTTGTTCAGGCTTTTTCCCGCGGTCTTTTTGTCTCTGTCAGCGCTTTTGTATTGAACGCTAAGGCATATTCCCGTGGGTTTATTCTCTTCGGGCTATTTGTCCGAATTCCTTCGCTTTATTTCTTGCGGCCTTTTTGTAACTTTTTGACTTTTCTCGGGATTTCTTCTGTGTAAGTCATTTCCGAATTCCTTCGGACTTTTTGTTTGAAGGAATTCCTTTGGACAAAAAGTCCGAAGGATTCCAATTGTTTGTCTTTGCTTTTTTAAACGTCTTTGGTCTCTTCTTAATTTTCTGTCTTAAGCCATTTCCGATTTCCTTCGGACTTTTTGTCTGAATTCCTTCAGACAAAAAGTTCGAAGGATTCCAATTGTTTGTCTTTGCTTTTTTAAACGTCTTTGGTCTCTTCTTAATTTTTTGTCTTAAGCCATTTCCGAATTCCTTCGGACTTTTTGTCTGAAGGATTCTTTCCGTTGGCTTTCCCTCCGAAATGCCTTTTGGAATTTCAAATGTGCCCTTCGGCAGCCAGTCCAAGTGTCCTCCGCCAGTGCCCTTCGAAAAAATTGGAGGGCACTCGGGCTTTTTGCAAAGGTCTGTGATTTTAGTCTTCCTCTTGCCCGAAGGGTAGGTGCCCTTCAGGTTTGTTTTAAGTGTCCCTTTTGAAGGGTACCCTACCCTTTGGAACTCTTGAACTATCCCCTTCCGAATTTATCCTTGGTTTCTTTGTGTGGGCTTTGTGTCTTGTGGTCCTCTGAATTTCCTTGGACTATTTGTCTGAAGGAATTCCTTCAGACAAAAGTCCGAAGGATATCCCTTCTTCCTCCTAAGTGCTTTCCTGATTGAGTCTGTAGAAAATTTGATTGAGTCCGTAGAAAATTTGACTGAGTGAGTCCGTAGAAATTTTTATTGACTGAGTCCGTAGAAATCCTGCGGAGGAAAACTATGTATTCTTCCTTGGCTAGAGACGTGAACGTTCTAAATAGCAAGAGACAATCTGACTTGTGGCAGATTTGTTAACATTCTGGCGACTCAGTTGGGAAGCATCCCTGCTATGCTCGAGAACTCAACCATGTATAGATGTTATTCGAATTCCCAAATGGTAAACCTGATCTCTGATTGAAGATCTACTTTAATCATTGCCGTGATAACCTCCTTCAAAATAAGAAGGAAAACACACGAAAGCCGAAAACTAACTAAAAAGCAAATGTGCAAACAAGCACTTACTAAACAAAACTGAAGCAAACTATTGTGCTTGAACAACATTTGGAGGAAAGTAGAAACAATTAAAACAACCTAGTTAACCATGATAAGGTGTGATCTGCCTGGATCAAATGGGAAATTTTTGAACTCATTCCTTCCGAGAGATGGTACAATTTGTAAAGCAAGTTGTTCAGTGGTCATAACCTTAGATGAGGCATTTTCCTTGTCTACGAACTGTATTAGCACCTTCTTGAATGAGTCATCAACAGCAAACCAGTCACCAACAAAGACAAACTCACCAAGTATTTCCTGATCGTTTTCAGATTGCTTGTGATCTACCACCATGTCAAGTGATACCTCATTTATGCATGGTTTTTTGGTGACCATATCTTTCCTATTGGCTACTGCGAGTTCATCCAGCTCTTCAAGGAGCTTTGGGCAGGCAACTCCATCTGTATTGTGGCCCTGAATAGGTGATTCTTGATCAAAATTCTCATAAACATGCTCTTCAATAGCCAACCTATCTGTACAAAGCTCTTCAATCTCTGGTAGAGGCTCAAGGTACAGCTGCCAATCATCTTTTTGTTCCTCATTTTGATCTGTTTGAATTGAATCCGCTGTCACGCTATCTGAATCCTTCTCAATAGGAGATACCTGTAACTCATGTATGACTTCAATCTGTATCATCTCCTCTTGAAGTTCCTCTATATCAAGATCAGTCTTCCCACTCTTAGCTATAACTGGATGCTCAATTACAACCTCAAGAGAAATATTAATAGGAAATTCCTCTTCAAACACTTTTGAAGCATCTTCTACATGTTCTGCAAGGACCTGACCTGTAGCTGCAACCTCTTTCTCAATACTCCAAAGAACAGGGTCTTCTTGAGGAAGGGTGATGGCGGGAGGGTGATGAAATTCATTTGTTTGAGAGGGAAAATGAAGCATGGGAGGTTGATCGTGATCAGATCTTGGAATCTTGAGGGCAATGGAATTATCTAGGGAGTTTTGGAGGGGAGGGAAAGAGAAATTCTTAAAGACGTCTGTATTTTGCTCCTTCCACTTGGCCATTACCTCATCAAATTTTGGAACCTACTTGTCCTCCTGGACAACCTGAGCTTGAGAGACGATTGGTGAGGTAATGATGGGACTATAGGAAGGTCTAGTCTCATAAATAGCCATTTGAATAGGCTCTTGGATATGCTCTTGACTCCAACTAGGAAGCTCCCTTGGCACACACTGGGCATGGTTAAGAACTTCATAAGAATAAGGAGCACAATAACCCCTTGTAGACAATTGGTTTAACTCGATTTTCTGTCTTTCCCAAGCCTCTATCTTTTCCAATACAAGAATACATAGTCCATTTATCTCTTCTGGATCATTGGACACATTTCGAAATAGACCATTTACTTCTTCATACTCAGAGTTAGAACAAACCTTTCTTGTATATGCCAGTATTCTGAGCTCTATTTCATTCATTTTTTCTTGAAGGCGATACTGCTCATATGCCACATCATAGCCATATGGGAAAGACGAAATCTGATCCTGAGACTGATATGGCTTACCAGGAAGGTAAGATTCATGCCCCTGACAAGGCTGATTATGAGAAACTTGATAAGGATCCACATAGCTGTGATAGTACTCTTGATAAGGCTGATTAGACTCATAAAGAGGCTCATAGGTATCGTGACCAGGCTGGTATAATCCATCATTGGGCTGATAAGGAAACATAGCATAGGAATTCTCTCCATACATAGCCATCAAAATTCATTCACGATAATTCAATAAAAATAGACTTACATGGAAGTTGTCCTGAATTGTTAGAAGCAATTGCTTGAGCTTTGGAGTCATCGAATACATCTTGAAGAAGACTGCTGTAACTGTGATTTCATTAAAATCAAGAAAAATGTGTCCCACCGGGGGTGCCAAAAACTGTTGTCAACTTGGAGCTGCGCTCTAATTCGAGGACGTGCGCGAAACTGCCAGTCCTCTATCCGGCTGAAATAATGGGATCTTCTCATGAGGGTGGGTGCCTCAATAATGAGAAGAACTTCTAGAGAAGGCTGGTTCCTGTATGATGTATCAATGAAGATTCCTACTCTACGCTGCTGACTACCGTGGAAAAGGGAGAAAGAAAACTTAAAGGGGAAATCCTACTTAAAAGGGGTGATACACCAAGATTTTGATCCACCCAATTTGGAACCTTGAACACTGAACGAACAAGGGAGAAGGAAGACCTTAGACTTCAAATTAATCACTTATGCATAAGTATTTCATGCAGAGGTTCGATCCAATAACTAAAACCTGAGGGAAAATGATGGAGAGAGGTCCGATACAAGACACTTTGCAGCCACCTAACATTCACTTACAATTTCAACAAAAGATAATATATAACACTTTAACATGACCTGCACAAGGATAATATAGCAACTAGGTATGAAATAGAATTTTGGGAAGGGAGAGAACTCTACCATTTATGCAAATTGTTGAAAAAAATACACTATGCCAATGCTTGAAATCTGAAAGTATAGTCCTTCTATTGATCGATGAGGTTACACAACTCACCAATGGCAGAGTCTGGTCTAACCAAGAGAGATTGGATGATTTTTAACCAAGGATGAAATCCTTTATATAGAACATTACAAGAGGCCAAAGATTGACG
This sequence comes from Torreya grandis, assembly GCA_037957365.1. Taxonomy (NCBI): domain Eukaryota; kingdom Viridiplantae; phylum Streptophyta; class Pinopsida; order Cupressales; family Taxaceae; genus Torreya; species Torreya grandis. The sequence continues at coordinate 10,846,481 of JARHVA010000014.1, read as the reverse complement.
TAGAAACTTGAAGAGAAAGATTCGCTTTGGTTAACTCAAGGCTTTACTCGGCCTTTCAATAAAATATATTTTCCCTTTTGTCCTTGCATGAAGCTTCTTCGTTTGATGAAGCGAAGTTATCTTTGTCATGAACCGCCCACCTCCTTTCGCATGGAAATCTTCTAGTGGATGCGGCGTTTTAATCAATTAGTCGACTCTAAATCTGGAATAGTCAACTCGTTCAAACATGGAACTCATGCTGAAGCTGAGTTAGACTTTCAGATGCATGAGCTAGCTGGAGATGAACATACTTTAATAATCAGTCAACTGAAGCATTGACTGATTGTTTGAAAATAGCTCCAATGTTTGCATGTATTTCATTCTATTATGGTCTACTGTTCGTATCTATTTCTGGCAGTATTCTATATTCGGATATATTTGTCTATATTTTTACCCATTTGCCCTTATCTTTCGGAATTCTGGCTTTATCCCTGTTCCAACGGTTACCGCAGGCAAAATTTGATGGCCTGCGGGATGTCACCGAAAGCTTTATTATTTTCTTCGGCTATATTTCTTCGGGTTTATTTTTGCCCATTTTCCTTTACTCTTTTTGTTTGGGCTTTTTCCCACGGTATTTTTGTCTTTGTCGGCTCTTTTGTATTGAACGCTAAGTCATATTCCCGTGGGTTTATTCTCTTCGGGCTATTTGTCTGAATTCCTTCGCTTTATTTCTTGCGGCCTTTTTGTAACTTTTTGACTTTTCTCTAGATTTCTTCTCTGTGTAAGTCATTTTCGAATTCCTTTGGACTTTTTGTCTGAAGGAATTCCTTCGATGGATTCCAATTGTTTGTCTTTGCTTTTTTAAACGTCCTTGGTCTCTTCTTAATTTTCTATCTTAAGCGATTTCTGAATTCCTTCGGACTTTTTGTCCGAAGGATTCTTTCCATTGCCTTTCCCTCCGAAATGCCTTTCGGAATTTCAAACGTGCCCTTCGGCAGCTAGTCCAAGTGTCCTCCGCCAGTGCCCTTCGGAAAATTTGGAGGGCACCCAGGCTTTTTGCAAAGGTCTGTGATTTTGGTCTTCCTCCTACTCGAAGGGTAGGTGCCCTTCGGGTTTGTTGGAAGTGTCCCTTCCAAAGCGTACCCTGCCCTTCGGAACTCTTGAAACTGTCCCCTTCCAAATTTGTCCTTGGTTTCTTTGTGCGGGCTTTCCGTGTTGTGGTCCTCCAAATTTCCTCAGACTATTTGTCCGAAGGAATTCCTTCGGACAAAAGTCCGAAGGATATCCCTTCTTCCTCCTAAGTGCTTTCCTGATTGAGTCCGTAGAAAATTTGACTGAGTGAGTCCGTAGAAATTTTTACTGACTGAGTCCGTAGAAATCCTGCAGAGGAAAACTATGTATTCTTCCTTCCTTGGCTAGAGACGTGAACGTTCTAAATAGCAAGAGACAATCTGACTTGTGGCAGATTTGTTAACACTCACCATTTATTATTCTGCAACTACTTTTCAGTCATGTGACTGGCTAGTAATCATCTCACTCTACCGTAAAAGTAGATGAAAGCATAAACTTGGTTCTGACTTTCTAATAAAAAAAATACATAAACTTAAAGAAAAAATTAGGAAAAATATGCAAACCTAGCGGAATCCAATATCAAAGTTCAAACATGTCATTTTTTTGGTTTTCAGACAGCCAAACTCTAAAATGCTGGAGGGGACGTAAGAATCCAATTGCCCAAAAGCCTGAAAAACTGGGAACCAGGTTTATTATTTCATCCATGACTCTTGTTGAGCCTTTAAATATGATGTAATACAACTTAATATGATACAAAAACATCATGGATGATTCATAAGTTTCTTATTTTGCTGTTTCTGGTGAAGAGTATGAATAGCTAGGTAATCTGTATATTTATTGTGATGATCTAGACTGCAACTTGCAAGCTTAAGAAATTGAGAAGGCATCTTAAAATAACTGCTTAGATGTCTTTTGTTACTTCACACGTGCAAGCACACAAATTGTTGCCATTCTTTTACCAACCAAGCTTGTATGGTGTTTTAGCTATCTTGTGTTTCTCTTTTTTTGAGCGGTATGCTTATACAGTTCTATCATTCACCATGCAGTTTGATGTTCTTAGATTTCATCATCCTATCTGAGTTGGAATGTATTATTTGTGGTAACTTTATTTCTTATTGATAAATGCATTACTTCAGTAGCTCTTTAATCTTTAATTGACTGGCTATATCACTGTTTATGATGCAGTTAATATTTTTGACAACTTAGACTTGCTTTCACATAAAACAAAGGAGGTAGTGAAGTATGTTTCTGGGTTGGAGAACTGCAAGAAGATCTTATTAGTTGACGGGGGTCCTATAAATCAAAATCTTCGCCGAGCCACACAGAATCTCCATTATGTGAACGCTCTTCCTTCAATAGTATGTACCCATTTCAGATCACTAGGCTTGCATTTCAAACAATTCTAAACATAATGGAGACACCTAAATGTGCACGTTGGTGGCTGATTTATGCATACTATCAATGTGCAGGGATTAAATGTTTACAGTATTTTGCAACACGATACACTAGTGATGACACTAGACTAAGTGAACCGAATTGTGGAACAGATGCATACTCCAATTAATCGTTGAGTGAAATAATATCAGCTACAGCTACAACTTTTTTGACATCAGTTTCACTTCCAGCAATCAAATATCAGCTACAACTACAACTTTTTTAACATCAGGCTCACTTCCAGCAATCATTCCTTTGTTTTGTCAGTAGGATCTATGATGGAAGGAAACTGATTATTTTATATATGAACAGGTTTTGTTTTGTTCCCTATTTAATTCACTAGCCAAGTGTTTTCTTGGGCAAGGGCAATTCTCTCTCCTTATACAGGACAAGGAACTTAGGTTTCTATGAAATTTTTGATCATCTTGAGATTTTGGAAGCCAATTTTTTTAACATATTCTGTTTGACTAAATTTAAAATAGTAACTGATGTTCATTTTTCGCAAGCTTTAGTGACATGCAAATGTCCATAATTTAATGAAATATTTTGAGATTGGATTCCTATGTTCACTATCAGAAACGAAGAGACAAATTTGCTTGTTAGCAAACTAAGGCAAGTCTTCTGGTTTCTGGAATATTGCAAATACAAAATCACACTATTCAATAGCATGTTTTTCTAATCAGGTAGACAATTTAAATGCTAAAATATACAAAATGAGCTAATCCCTACTGGAAAGAAGGCTCTGAGATACTTAGAGGTGTTCTCCTCAATAGCAGCATTATGACAAATGACTGGAACTGCAAACTACATATAAATATCCACAGCCTTGTCCAGTTCAAAGACAATGGATACATCCCTAGCTTTACGTGTTGCTGCTGATATCCAAAGAGTACTTGGCTGTTTTAGTTCATTTTGGTATTTAGAATAATAATAATAATGATCTTTAACACCACTAAGTTATTCAGTGGAATGTCCTTTGAGGTTTATACTTGTAAGTTAGTTACTTCAGGCACTTGTGAAACATAAAAAAATCCATTATATCTACAAAATTATAATAAGGAAATAGCAGGTTTCTACCATTGCAGGTAAAGACAGCCCATTCACCAGTAGGAAATCCAAACTGACTGAAGGCAAATTTCCTTCAAACCATCAGAGGAAAAACAATGGTAGGTTTTTTATTTATTCTTTCAAATTTGAACTTTATTGTAGCATTCTTACAACTATTTTGACTGTATATGGTTAAGCTTACACATCTATCAATTAGAACATAACAATTTTTCACGATAACTATGTTGAAGCACAAAATGATCCTTTTATCTCTAATAATCTATTAGAATACTTGTCCAACTACCCAATTGTCATATTGATCCTAGCTACACAAAATAGCAAACCGTGACACAGGTTTACCTGATGAGATTTATAGCATTTTGACATGACTCGTTGGACTCATCTTTTGTCCAGTTCTCTTAATTTACTCCAATGTTAAGCTAGAAATAAACTCTTTTTAATTTACTCGAATGTTAAGCTGGAAATAAACTCTTGTGCTCACACATGGAAAAAGGTAGTTGTCAGGTCTTGCATACTAGTGCTTTATATCAAACAGATAACAATACACTTGACAAATGCAATATTTAGGATGCTATTTTTTTGTTAATAAATACGAGCATCTCTTTTGTCAAAATCCATTTGGGGCTTGCACTCGGTGTTGTTTGATGCTAAACCAGTTAATCACCCGTCTGTATTATAATTCTATCATGGACTGAACTTGGCTCATTGTCATGGCAATCTGGTTTGTAGAACATGTCCTGTAAGTAAATGCATTTCTATTGTTATACAAGAGTGCTTTGTATTAGTCTATAAAAAACCAGAATTCTGTTAGCATAGGCATAAGTCTAGTTGAATTTAATATAAATGTGCATCATAAAAGAGAAAATAAATCTGTGTTGTGGAGAGAAAGGGAAGTTGAAGAGCCACTTGAAAAGTGGAGTCATTTAGGAAGCCAAGCGGGTTTTTGGGGTTCGTTAGAGAAGGAAGTGAACAATGTGAAGACAAACTTGCATGGTCAAGAATGTGAAGGCCATGGTACTATGTGGAAAATCTGTCATAATGGAGATCTTTAGTAATTTCTTATTGTTGTTTCCTGCTCCTCTTCAAGCTTTAATTATTACTGCATCTTTTATATTTTTCTCCTGCATTACAATTTAGCATGCAAATGAGCAAATCTGTGTTCTTTTAATCTCCTTGTTGGCTGGATTTATTTCTAGCCAAAAAATGGTATGGCCTGTTGTGTGATTCGATCCCAGGCCAAAAAAGACCACGGGTCTACTTTTGTTCAACAAGGATCATTTAAGCCAGCCACAACTAAGGGTTAGAGAGGAGAGCGAGCATGAATACGCAGGAATGGGATTCAGGAATACAAAGGAATGAGCATGATAAGAGTGCGGGTCTCATGTGTAGATGATAGTGATAATGGTAAAGAAGCAGTGTCAGATCTTGTGCTTGATTGTTTGAATGAGTCACTAGCAGTGATTAGAAAAGGTATGGCAGCATGTGCTGAGGATGCGGTATCAGATGTCCTTGCAGACTATGTTGCAGCTATTTATAATGTAGTTCTAAACAACAAGAAGATCCTAAAAATAAGTCTGAAGTTCCTAGTATGGAATCACCAGTGCCGAAGATCCTAAAAATAAGTCTGAAGTTCCTAGTATGGAATCACCAGTGCCAGCTTCCCAGCCATCAACATTTGATGGATCTGGACCTTGTGGTTATTGAGACTCCAGGAAATATGAATTTGTTCATAATTTGGCTGATAAAAGGATAGAAGAGAGTTCAAAGAATGGCTCACTAAAAGAGGTGAATGGAATGGTTCTTTCGGTGGAGAACTCTGAGGCTGTTGAATTAGGCTCTGCATGACAACTAGACGGGTGAAATGGTATGACTCCATACATTAGTTAATTTTTTATTATTATTCTAGTGCTAATGGTTCTTTGCAGTCCACAACAACTAAAGTTACTGAATATTTTTTAGCAGAAAAATTAGCGCTGGAGTTATTGTGGTTTGCAGAGAAGTTAGCGGTATGTTCGGCTGGTGGAAGGAGTAGTTATTTAATGAAGCGAGGCCGCAAGCTTGGTGCATACTGAGGCAACTCAGATCTGCAATTAGAGAGGATTAATGTGTATGAAGCCAGTGGTGGCCAAGGGCCGTGCTTATGAATTTTGAGCCTGACACCATGGATAGTGTCCGTTCAGGCCATTATGGCCAAATTTACATGCCTGATAACTTTGTCTTTGGACAGAGCGGTGCTGGGAATAATTGGGCCAAAGGCAATTTTAGCAAGGTGGTTATGAGAAGTCAGAGAGTCATTTTCTTTTTGCACGACCTGCTGCGTAGAAGGATTTGTGACTTGGACAGGGAAGAATGGAAGCTGCAATGTCAGGACGGTTACACTCACATTTGGAACTTGTAAACGTCTGTTAATAAAGCATCAAGTGCAATGGACAGCTCCACCATTGCCTTCCTTTCTTTACTCTTTGCTGCAGTCAGATCTCAATTTGAGTGCGGGTATATTTTGGTTTTTCAATTTGTCCCTTCTTGATGTTTCTGTTTGTCTTACTCTTGCCCAAAGGATGAAGCAGGATGTAGATTGAAATAGGTCCTAACAAAGCAAAGTGGTTGCAGTGTTGTAAAGTTATAGCATGCATTTGTAGGTTGTATAGATAGTTAAAGTAGAAGAGAATTGAGTTCTGCCATGAGAGGCCGAGGAGATTAGTTAGTAGTAGTTAGTCAGCTACCTCAAACGCATATTAATGAAGCGAAATTGTAAACACTTGAAAATTGTATAGCCTTTCGTCTAAGTGTCTCGGGATGAGACCCCTGTATTCATCTGGGTGAGTGTTAGCATAGGCATAAGTTTAGTTGAATTTAATATAAATGGGCATTATAATAGAGAGAAAATAAATATAAGTGTCATGTAGAGAGAAAGGGAAGTTGAAGAGCCACTTTAAAAGTGTGGAGTCATTTAGGAAGCCGACCGGCTTTTTGGGGTTATTTTAAAGGAAGTGAAACAATGTGAAGACAAGTTTGCACGGTCAAGAATGTGAAGCCCGTGGCCTCTTGGCCATGGGACTATGTGGAAAATCTGTCATAATGGAGATCTTTAGTAATTTCTCATTGTTGTTTCCAGATCCTCTTCAAGCTTTATTTATGTGCTTTTAATCTCCTTGTTGGCTGGATTTATTTCTAGCCAACAAATTCCAAGTGAATCTTGCCTTTCTGAAATTTGATACTATGACTACTATCTCAAGGTGTAGATATCGTTGGAAATGGCCATGAAATCTAAGTACCATCTAATCAACCATGTCTTTTCTAGTTATCTGCATGTTCTCCAATGGCAATTGCAAGTAAACTTGTGGCCACTCATCCAAGTAAATTCCCCATAGTACAAAAGGATTTCCTTTTTTGTTAGCAATTATGGGCATCGATTCTGTTAAAATCCATTCAAGGCTTGTACTTGGTCTCTAACTAAGTAATATATCAATTATGTCTGCAAAATCTAATCTACTTTTGGGTGTCTCTTGAATTTTATTGGCTCTCTGGAGGCATATGGTAGATGAGAATGATATTTGCTAAATGCCCATTTGAGTTATATCAATTGACAAGGAGGTTTACTTGGTTATCCCCCATTTCTTCTGTTGTGTTAAAGTTTCTTATTAAATAGGCATCCAAAATTAGAAGGGTCCCAACAAGCCATTTTGCTGTACAACTTGTGGGTAAGTTGTCATCTTGCACAAAATGAAATATATTTAACTAATATACAAATATAAGATTGAACTACACGAATCAGGCAAAGTCACGCTGTTGTTTTGAGATATGCTAAATTTCCAAAAGCATCACAATAGAGGACTTTAGGGCAAAGGCTCAATAAAAATCTAGATATTATGGTAACAAAAGTGGAGGGGAATGCAACAATTGTCATGGAGAAGTTTGACTATTTAGCCAAAATGGAGGACCACTTACATAATAATGGGAGCTACATGAAGCTAGATGATATTTTTGTCAAATTGGCCTTGAAGCAAGTTTCTAAGGGGATAAAATAGTTGTATTTGGAGCAAGACATTAAGAAGAGATTGATGCTAAATAAGGAGATTACTCTGAGGATTATGGAATGCCAAGAATCCATAGTGATGTTTTATTAAGACAAAAAGTGGATATGACTGACTAACTCTATGATGGATCTAGGTCAAAACACAATACCTCCAATCATACAATAATGTTGCAATTCATATTTAAACAAAATATGGTAATATAATAGTAAAAACACAATTTTTGTAAAGGTAAATTCTAGCCAAGTAAAATGTGCAAATAGAGGGTTTTCAGAAGCATATTGAATTATCACAAATTTGTTGATTGTCAGAGGCAAAAATAAGTTTGGATTAGTTCTAGAAATTGAGGTGGACGTAACCCATAAATTTTGGAGCAAGCTGACTTCTTTTAGATTTTGACTAGGGGTGAAGTGCTATGCCCTTTTCCAAGGGCATGGGTTAGGGCTAAGTTACACACCTGGTCACTATAGAATTCTTTAGAAATAAATTGACGATTATAATCCTTTTCTTTTGGGCTTTGAAAACTTTGCTCAATATATGAGAATTCATTGTGCATCATCTAAATCTATCTCCTTTCTTGAAACCCTAATCAAATAAGACAATGCTCCAAAATCTTTAAAAAACAATGAAGTCAATTGGGGGGCTTGTCTTAATTAGACCCTTGTCTTTGGAAAAGTTAGAAATCAACACTCTATGTAGTTCAACAAACAATTGTGCGATGTAAGCTTTAATTCTTATATAGATTCTCATTAAATGAAAAATTATCAATTATGCAATATGAAGGCTCTAAAGGAATTTCTACTTTTCAAATAAAAATCTTAACTTCTACTTATCACCCTTGACTTCATCTTGAAAGTCTTGCTTTCATTCAATTTATTGATACTTGATGCTTGTTGTATATGCATTATTGCATTTGTACATATATAGTCTTATAAAATTCAAATCAAGACCCTATTGGTATGCAAGCAAACACACGAAGGGTGGGAACACTAACAACAAGAAGCACAAACCCCAGGGAAGCAAAAGAGAAGGGTCCAAGGGACCTACATAAAAAACTAGACTAGGAGCACACTGCTATGCTCCTAGTCAATCGGGATTGTACTGCCATGTTTTTGGAAAAACAAGAAAAAAACAAACAAAAAAAACAAAGGGGAAAAACATGGAAAGAAAGGAGAAAAAACAAGAAACATGGAAGGAAAACGAAGCCCAAAATGTAGGTAGCACACGCCAATAAGAGCCTAATATGAACCAATAATTGATGAACATATTAATACCCTAAATAAATGCAAATTGACATCTAAAACTACACAATACCAAAATTCGGTGTTTACATAATACCCCCCTTTGATGTGTGTGTGTGTGTAAATATCAAAATAAAACAAAAAATTGTATCTGAGAGGGATCATAGAAGATGTCGTGATTGAAACCTGCAAGAATTATCAATGCCAAAAGAAAAGATAATGCTTTGAAAGTCAAAAGGAGGATGGAGGGTACTTTATCTTAGAGTCCAACGCATGTGACTTGCAAAATAAAAATAAATCCTTTAGTCCTCAATATCTATTGCAAACATCCTAAATGCCACTTGTGCAATTCAAGCATCCACTCTGATGTTATGGGATATGAAATTGTGTACCTGCAAACATAAGGGAAAGATCTAGAAGTGAATTGGTGTTTACATAAATTAATAATCAAGGAATTGTTGAAATCAATGAGAGAAAATGAAAGATAGGAACAAATACACTTGGTTCTATGGAAACTGTGAAGCCATCTCTATGAAATTCATATCTCAAAATCTGCATCATCTTTGAGTATGTGTCTCATTGAGGACATTGAGTTCAGAATGTCGTATAACACTTTGTGGTTGCTTCCAAATGCAAGAGCAAGGAGAAGTGTGCCTTAGAATTCTCTAGGATTGCTTCTAAATGTAGAAACAAGGAGAAGTATGCCTTATAACTATGGGATTATTGTGTGTCATCATGTAATTGAAGATAAACTAAGTGGTTCTTATGGTCCTTTTTGAGGTGTGGAATGAACCTATGAATCACATATCTCAAAAGAATAAGGATTTCACATACGATATGTAAAATAAGAAAACTAAAAGCTCTGACGTATAACTATAATGTGTCATCATTAAAGCATGTATGTATAAAACACTTTGGTTTAATCACATAAATATATCATTAGAAAAACACATGTGATAAGGGACTTTGATCTAAGTGTGTCTAGGTTTAAGTTATATAAGTAAAATCTCATCGTGAAAACATGTATGTAACTAGTAACTTAGCCATGTGTGTTGTAACAAGAGGTCGCCCTTATGTGAGCAAGATATAGACAATGTATGCACAATAGTAAGAGGCTACCCCATTGTGGGAAATATATAGTCAATGCGAGTGTAAAAGTATTATGCCCCGTTGTGGGCAATTTACAATCTATCTAAGCACAATAATGATATGCCTCAATATGGACAAGGAATAGTCAATGTAAGCATAGGAATGCCATGCCCCTTTACAAGAAATATATATAATCAGTGAAGTAGTAGTATAAAATGTGCTCTCGAATGTGTAGTATATAATTAATGTTGGGGCACAAACATGTGACCTTGGCCCAAATAGATGCATAGTATGGATCATGGAAATGTAGGCAAGGACAAAGAAATTTCCGCATCATTAAATCATAATGAACAAGGGATTTGAGGACATGAGTTGATCCAAAAAATAAAGTGAAAGGCAATCAGAAAATCAGTGCAAGTATGCAAACAAATGTATTGAAAGAAATGCCCCAAAAATGAATCCCTGGGAAGAGAAAGGAACAATAAAAAATATTTAAATGGACAAATTGAAAAGAACACCCAGATCCAAATGGAAAATGAAATTTGTGAAATCATTAAGTCAAATAAAGTAGCTTGTTAATGAAAATGGAATGCTGAAAAAATGTATAAAAGAAAGAAAAGTCAAAGCAATGTAAAAAAATGGTAATAAGATGGCCCCACAGTGCCCCCATAATGAGTATGCAAGGTGCCTCCCTCCAGCCAAATTTGAATCCATAATCATATGTATATACAAGTCTCACATCTAACTCAATAATATGAAGTGAATCCTCATTATATTGTATAAGAAGAAGCAATCATGTCGTCAAGGACAAGATCAAGATGTCTAGGTACCCATGAGTCTAAGAAAGAGCATATTCATTATTATAATCATTGTAAGTAGTTTTGTTAGCTTTTGTTCCTTCTTCTAAAGTAACACACTCTTATATCTAATGTTAGCTTGAAATATTAGATTGGTTGTAGGTTTTAATTCTTGTATAAGTGCAAGAGGTTGTGACATGATTACCTTGGTACATGGAAGACTAGAGGCTTAAAATTTAGACATACTTATTTGAGATTTTGTGATTGATTGCTTCTTTGGTAACTCGTGTTGAAGTTGTGGTGGGGGTTCATTGGTAGATAATCACGTCATAGCCTAGAGAATATTTTGATTTTTGTTTGTTTTTTTAAATTTTTAGAAGGAAACTATAGGATCATAGGAAGTAAAGGAAGCAAATTATTTTGACCATACAATTCTACATCACTATGGGTTGAAGATCTTGTACCATGAAAAAGCATACACACACAATTGTTTGCATAAGCCAATGAGTATAAAACAAGAACAATCTCAAAAGATTGAGAAATAACCATGCAACGAGGTCCATATTTATACGTATCTTCTTATGAGACATACATTATTATTTTCATTTCTTAAGAGTGATTGATTATAGAGTTGTTAAAGTGGATAGCCAGGGGTTGTATTGCCATATGAATGTATTGGAAAGAGTTTTTACCATTTTCAAGGTTTGAGCACCCAAATATCTATCATTCATAGCATGTGCTTGATCATTCATATGTCCACACTTGGAATCCGTATGTGACTTGTCATCATTGTTGAAACCGATTCCTTGTTTATCTTTAAACGCTATTGGAAGAGTATGATCTATTATCCCTTCCTACTTTTTATTGAGTCTTTTACCATCATAACCCATCTTTTGTGCATACTTATGTCCAAATCCTTTATTTTATTCTAAAGAGGTCTGAAAAAGAGTAGGCACATTTATTGGTTTACTGGTGTTGCAAAAATCATCTATCATTGGACCCTTACCCTTATCATATTTTGATTGTTTTTGAATAGCAAATGACTATTGAATTGGTCATCCATAGTCTTGAAGGGTCATCTAGAGTTGTCCAATGTCAAATGCACTCATATCATTTCTATATTTCCTAGGGGCAATTGGTGTAAGGTTTAGCTTGGATAATTGTTCATCTATAACATTAGATTTTTCTCCGTTGTCTTGTTGCACGTTACTATTCTCACCCCATTCAAAGGTTGTCAATTGTTCTATTGAAATAACTTGTTTGGGTGCCATAATGGCTGGTTGAGTTTGGTTTAAATGTGGTACAATATTATCACGAGGCTCAAGAATTTTATAGAATCTAAATGATACATCATCTATAGGATGCGTATATGATTGCCTAATATATGGATTTCAAGCATCTATGTAAGGTAAATGGGACAACTACCATATCATGATTCCAAGGTCTCCTAAGTAATATATTGTAGCTTACATCATTAGGTATAACTTGACACTTGATGACTACAATCTTAGGTCCAAGGGATATATTCAAAGCAATTGCTCTAAGAGCCTTTCTTGGTTGATTGTCGAAGCCCTAAATCATTTATGAGTTTGTGAGGGGTTGTCTGCCAATTCCAAGTTGCAAATTAAAGGACTCATTCCAAGTTGCAAAATAAATGACTCACTGTAGATGTGTAATCTTTTATGGTTATCTACTAGAATCCTTGTGATCCGTAGGTTATTAATTATGACTTGAATATGCAAGAATAAATGTTGATCCACAATAGCTTTTCTAGGTAGCTCATCATGCTCAAAGATTATAAGTTTCTCACTATTTGTCAATTGATGATGCTATTATGGTGGTTAAAAAATGAATAAATGATGAGATGTCTAGACCAATTGAGTTGTTAATATCAATCTAGAGGGTGAGAAGCCCAAAACAATTGATGCTCTAGTAAAGCTTGCAACTTGGGATTTAGACTCTATTAGGGGAGTGGGTTCCCTCAAAGGAATGCTATGGGGTGGGGGTGGCACAAAAGGAGAAGATGCTCCTAGGGATGGAGGATGATGAGGAGGAAGAGGAAGAAGTGGAAATTAATGAACAATAGGGTGCAAAGGTAAAACATAGGCAACTTGATTAGGTCCTTGATTAGAAGTTATAAATTTTTGAGTTGTATTAATAATCAAAATTGACACATCAACTGTTTGAGAAAGGGAGTTTATATTACCTTGAGAAGAAGTTGCTAAGGATGGAGAAGTCTCTTAATAGGTAGTTTCATTATTATAACAGATCCCCCTCTGCAATTTTTATCTAAAATTATTCTTTGATTAGAGTATTCTCCATCTCCTCCACTTCTTGTAGCAGTTGCCGCACATGAGATATAATTATGAATATTATTACTAGATACCTTTTTTGCATGTGTGGTGGACTATTTTTGACCTATTGAAGAACTTGATCCCTTTTACTTACACCAATAAATTATACCAACTTCCTATTAAATCAATTCAATGATATATCAAGAACCATGGTGCAGAGATTCAAATTGGTGATTTATTTAGAAACCTAATTTATTACAGGAAATTTTACCAACATAAAATTGTTTTTGTATGTGGAATCCAACATATCACTACCATCATAAATCATACCATCAAGTCTCCGAGTATCTATGATTACCTCTATTTTTTCCAAGCTTATTCTCACATAGACTTCCATGTGTACCTCAAAGTCATCTACGCACTCTTCTTAATAATCTTCAATAGTTGGCACATTTTTTGGAATATCTAGAACATAAGTTGATGTTATTATAAAGGTAACCCTTGCCATCAAATCAAGTCCTTTTGGTATGAGGTAACATCATTAAATTGGCCATAATCGAATCAATATCATGAGCATCCGTTACATTTTTGCAAGTATAGTGACAAAGTAAAATAGGGAAACACACTCTTGCTACATTCTTCTTCCTGCGTGTTTGTTGTACTTCCAACTATTTTATGCATAACTCAATAAGGAGAACTTTGTTAGTTAAAGAAGTAGAAGTTGATAAGTAATTCATTCAAACCCTCCAAACTTGATTACATGAACCTAAGAAACTGAATGAAGTAGTTTATATTGTGAGAAACACACCTCATTTAAAAAAAAATCAAATAAGGACCCTTTATCTTTTAAAATCCTAAGTTTGGTTCCTATCATAATATAAATTAAATTCAAAATAAATTCGGACCCAGATATGCCAAAGCCTAAATTTTGTCATTTAAAAATTAATTTATAAGTTTTGGCTTAGAGTAGAGGCATAAATTAATTAGAAGGTCAGTTTGCATTTTAATATGATTTTATTTGACTAATCGGGCTAACCATTCGATTATCGATTTTATTAGGTTTTTAAAGATATGTAGGCATGTCTCACTTGCTTGTCGAATTTTTAAAGATCATTGAAATGCATTTAGACTTCAAAAAATTATTTTGACATGTTGCTTAAGCAAGATCCAACCAAGTGTCCACATCTTGGTGCATCGTCGATATTCAGTAGAAAACTCAATCATGAAGTCTTGAGACCAATCAACTGTGTGAGATTTGGCCACATGTCTTCATCTCACCATATTGCAGCTCTCAGAAAAAAATCCTGAGTCACAAAAATTGGCAACTACCCAAGCAAGCAAGATTTCTACACGTGTCTTAATCTTGATTGATTGCATGCCTTGGGATAGAAAGCTAAGTTATAAAGATATATGACCAAATGACTGAACGAGATCATGCCATGTGTTGACATATCACTATATAGAGGCCAATATAAAAAATGACAGAGCTCAGAGATACATATAAAATGATGCAACAATAGGCTGCACCATGTCATCCTTTGTACAATCAACTGCTAAGTGTTATTTACCAATTACTCCACGCATCCCTTTCGTGACAATCATCAACTGCATGTTAGGTCACGTGTCGTCATCACGTTGATCCATACACTGAGACAACTCGAGGACTAAGTGAGAAAGCAAAAGGGCATCACATGTCCTAAAATGACATAGTTAGCTCTAAAACATCACGATTCAATGACTTAATGATAACAGTAAAGACAAAGTGACACATTAAACCCTGAGGGGATGTCTAAGAAACCAATGAAAATGATAAAGTGCAACATGTCAAATAAACACGTGAAAGATTATGTCATAAAATAAAATAAAAATTTGGAATGGATAGGTGATTGAGACCATTACGTTGCAATTAATTCTCACACATAGAGGACCAAGCAATGAATTCACAAGATAAACAAATGGACTATATGTTAGGTCCCAAAGTCAAATCGAATTAAATTTTATATGTGAACTACTATTTAGAACTCCATACCAACTGAAATCCCTTAATTTGAAATTAAGCACAAAGCTCAATTCAATCAATAATATAAGTTAAGATTAAAAAACTAGCTCTTTCAATGTTATGCTTTAGAACTAACCAAGAGTTCAAAGACACAAAATTTGACCAAGCCGCTTTGAATAATGTATTCAAGCAACATTCAACCATTTATGTAGAGGTCAAGGCCATTAGACCATACAAAGATGAGGAGAATCTGGCTCTTGATGAAAGGGAATGCAAAGATGACTTGTCAATCAAAGTTGTTGGACTTCACAAAGTAGTGGCCAAACTTGAGGATTTGTAGACTTAGTTTACAATTTGTTTATAACAGGGACATGCACAAAAGATATTTTACATAAGAACAACACAATGCTAGTAGCATATGTGGCTGACTTAGCCTTTGAGAAGTTATATAGACTACCAAAACTAGACATAGCTTATAACAAGAAAACATTTAGTAACTAGTTCAAAGGTAACAATGTTAGTGGTGCATTAATAGGATGGACCTATAATCCCAACAAACTTTCTATGAAAAAGAATGTCCCAATCGCCCAATTTAGACCTAGAGATAGAATTGCCATGGCTTTGTTAAATAGGTTGCATGGAGCCCTGTCTATAACTCATGTGGACGAGGTTTGGGTCCCTTTAATATATATGTGTGTGTGTGTGTGGAATTGCCATGGCTTTGTTAAATAGGTTTCATGGAGCCTTGTCTATAACTCATGTGGATGAGGTTTGGGTCCCTTTAATATATATATATATATATATATATATATATATATATATATATAAGGCAAGGGCATTCCCCCATTGGGACAAATCATAAGTTATAATATAAAAACCCAAATTGTCATGCATGACCAGGTAGATAACAAATTCTACATGGCCCCAACTGCGATTTCATCCCACAACTTGCTGTTCACTCCACTCTTTGCCTACTGCACCCTTGTACCTCCTTGTGTCCTCCTTTAGGCCTTCCCATGGCCTGCCCAACCACCAACACAACACCTTCGACTTGCAATTTTTTCTAAAATAGAAATATTCAATCATTTGTTTTTTATTTTTTTGGGTGTTATATGAGTTTAATTGAAGCGTGGAAAATTTTCCTTTGGCTTTGACATTGAATGAATTTGTGAAGTATTGGAAACGTGCATGGTTTTTCAAACTACCAACCATCTTTGCAACCACCTACCTTCACAAGCAATGTTTGTGGACTTTTTGACATTTGCATGTTTTTAAACACTTGTATTTTACAACTTCAATGTTTAAATTATTTTACAGGGTACGTTAGTTGGTTACTTTTTTTTTCACGCATAATCAATGGTCTTGGTCTCATAAAGCTATTATTTTTCAATACAAAATTTTCAAAGTTCTCAAGCATTAAGAGCTCTTTATATGGTATGGCATTTTTTGAAGACCAACGAGTGGGGCCCGATCTAATAGGAGGTCAAACCCCCCCCCATGAAAACACTTTTTTTTTCCAGTTAGTGTCCTATGTCTGCATGCCCACTTGGTGATTCTGGGCTTCATACTTTCATGTTCATCATTTTTTCCAGATTCCGCCTCCATTGTGAATATTTATAGATATATTTGTGCTTTTTTGCTTGTATCTTGAGTGCCATTTGGAGTTAAGCAATGATTTCTATTGCATTTTGAAGATGGTTCCAAGATCTTATAGACAATATATTTAGATTTTTGTTACTTTACCATAAAGTGTGACTGTTTTTCAAGTTTTTAGATGCCTTATTGGCATGAAAACATCACAAAACTTTTTGAGCACTTTTCTCTGCACTCTAGATGCTTTTTTGTAGTGTTATTTTTTTGAAAGTGCATGTTTTTTCACCAAGAATAAAAATTTGTCAATAAATTTGAGTCATATTTTACAAAAATGGATATTGTAAACTGGTGAATAATTTTGTAAACTGCATAATTATAAGCAGTTGGGGGGAATTCATTTGGTAATTTCACTCCTTATAAAGTGCCAAATCATTTTTTGAGAGAGACATGCTTAAGGCATTCTTGCAGATTATGCATTGCATTCATTTTTTGCACACTTGTGGTTTGCAACCTGTCATTTATATTGGTCATTCATACTTTTAGCAAACTTTTGGTTTATGCCATGTCTCCTTCAAGGCCCCTTTCTTATCACCTTGCATTCTTCTTTGGAGACACCTTCAAGGCCCCTTTCTTAGCATCTTGCATTCTTATTTGTATTATTGTCTCCTTCAAGGCCCATTTATTAGTGCCTTGCATTCTTCTCTAGAGACACATTCAAGGCCCCTTTATTAGTGTTTTATTTTTTATTTTTTGCTTGCACTAGCTTCATGCCTTGTAATCTCACATAAGCAAGAAAATAATAACTTGCAATCCGAGAGTGACATTGTTAGTTTTGTATAGGAAAACGTGGCCCCAAAAACACATAACATGCTCCTCCTCACAACACTTGATGCATAATTCATTCCTCCATACTTTTCAAGTTAATATTGAATATTTACAACAATAGGTTGATCCTATGGAACACACAACCGCTACACTCATTCCACATTCAGTTCCTGATTCTATCTTTGGCATGCATCCTGTTCGTTGGATTGCTCATCATGGAATTGGCTATTGAGAAAGTACTTCCACATCTTATTTGGGACCATTTTATAGAATTTATGCATCACTTTTTTTGCACTCCACACTTCTAGAGGACATTGAGTGACACAATACTACTACATCTAGGCATTCATTAGATACCATATTCAGGCATGCGAGTCCTGAGTCATCTTTCCCTTCATTTAGGCTTGAGAAACCTAAGTGTTATTTTGTTAGGCATGTGAGTCATAACACATCATCATATTCACTTGGGCTTGAGAGTCCTACATATGATACAAACGTTTCTTTGCATACATCATTTGTGCACATGACACTGAATCCCTTACATGCATCTTATTCCAATAATTGTTGTTATTTGGGATGAATTGATCATCGATTAGTATAGCGTCATCAACATTATTTGTATGGACTTTAACAACATGGTTCTTTCATTATTCAGATGCATATTTTGTGTACCATTCATATTGTATAGTATTTCTCATTTTTAGAGTAAATTTTAGGTCTTGTGATGGCTTCTTTGACAGATCGACTGCTCATTGTGGCAAGTTATTTCTAGTGTTTCTAGTCTTTGTTTAATTATTTGGTGATTTTTTGGGATACATTATACTCACATTGAATTATAAAGTGCCATAAGGGTTTTCTTTTCAGAACCTATTCTACCTTCATGCGTGTGTAATTTTGTTTGTGCATCCTTTACTATTTCAGTTGCTTGTCTCTCCCATCACCTATAGGGCCATCTCTTTTTGGAGAGACCATTTATATATTCTTCAACACCTTGATAGTCAGTGTGTCTCTTTGTTGTGAGCCTTCTTTAGCATTTTCAACTACTGTCATTGATCGATGTTTGAGTAGTGGAGTCAACCCAATTATATAGATTTTTTCATCCACTCCACTCATTCTACATTATGGGGGGGGGGGCTGTGTGTATAGATACTATTTTTTTGGGTGTTGATTGTCCCTTGCACCATCTTCAGGCAATATTTTTTTGTACTTTCGACTGATTCTTCAGATGTTGACTATCCCTTGCACCTCCTACAAATAGTTGATAACATATTTGGGTGTTGATCTTCCCTTACACCTAATTCAGTGATGGTTTTCATCCCATCTAATGTAGTTTGATTTTGTAAGAGACCATTGTTTTATCTCTCATTTTCTAGTTTTGTGATCAGTGATATTTTTGAGTGAACTTCGAAGAGAGTACTGGTTCCTATTTGACTTGGTGGTTACATCAAATCGACATCCATATATTTTGATAATATGTGTTAGTTACCATAATAACACTTAGAACTTCATTGTACTTTTTTAGATGGGTACCTAATCAAGACTTTGTTTTCGGGTACCATTTTTTGAGTTAACTCTTATCTCCAAGTTAATCTTAAGTGGGGATGTTAGAGTAATAAACTTGTGATAAGTTTAACTTGGGTTTTAACCAAGGGAAGCTTCACCTTAGTTAGAATGACCCATGTGGGGTTCCATGTTGCACACCCACATGTCTAAATAAGAGTCAACATGGTTGGTATGGTTGCACTATTCATTTGGTAACTAATGTTGACATTTAACACATGGTGATAAACTATTCATTTGGAAACTGAACGAGTTTCATACTACCAAATGAAATCTCCTCACCTTCCCTCAAATCCTATAAATAGAGGGCAAGGCTTGAGCTTTGTAAGTTGAAGAAGTTGAGCAAGTTTAAAGAGATCAATCATAAATCTTCAATATTTGATTGTTCCATTTAAGTGTAGAAGGATGTTTTGGTTGGGGTGATTTTGGATAAATTGTATACATTAATATATAATTTATACAGGAGGTCAATAGATAAAGTGACAAAGCTCAAAGATACATATCAAATGGCGTAATAATAAGTTTCCACATGTCATATTTTGTATAATAATCTACAAAGTATCATTTATCGATTTCTCCACGTATCCCTTTCATCACAATCATCTACCACATGCCACACCACATGTCATCATCTTGCTTACCCATACATTGACACAACTTGAGGATGCAATGAAAATTATAAATCAAGCAACAAAGTGAAAGCGTGCAATGCATCCTATAATGACATAGTTACAAAAAAAATTGATTCAGTGACATAGTGACAACTATAAATATAGACTGACATATTGAAACTTGAGGGGATGACTAAGTAACTGAAGACAATGACTAAGAACCATGTGTCAAATAAACCTATAAAATATTACGTCATAAAATAAATTTCAAAATTGGAATGTACCGGTCCTTGAGACCATTAATCTGTAATTAATTCTCATCCATGAAGGATTCAAGTAATGAATTCTCGAGATAAGAAAATGAGATATATGTTTTATCCCAAAGTCTAATCAAATTACATTTTCCAATTTCTAATATTCAAACTATTATTCAAAGCTCCATACTCACTCAAAGCCCTAAATTCAACATTAAGCACAAAGCTCAGTTCAATAAATAATGGAAGCCAATAATCAACAACTAGCTCCTTCAATGTTCTACTTTGGAAGCAACCAAGAGTTTGAAGATACATAGTTTGACCTAGTCGCTTTAAACAATGTGTTCAATCACTATTCAACCATTTATGTAGAGGTTGAGGTCATTTGACCATACAAAGATAGGGACAATCTACATCTTGATGAAAGGAAAACCTAGACGACTTGCTATCAATCAAATCTATCAAACTTCACAAAGTGACATCCAAACCTGAGGTATTTCCCTATGTAGACTTAGTTTACAATTTATTTACACTAGGCACATGCACAAAATATATTTTACATAAGAACAACAACACAATGAATATGTGGTTGGCTTAGCCTTTGAGAATTTATATAGACTATCAAAACTGGACATACCTTATAACCATAAAATAATTAGTGACTGTTTCAAAGATAACAGTGTTAGGGGTGCCTTAATAACATGGGCCTAGAACCCCAACAAATTTACTATGAAGAAGAAGGCCCTAATTTCCTAATTCAGACCCAGAGTCAGAATTTACATGGCTCTGTTAAATAGGTTATATAGAGCCCCATCTTTAACTCATGTGTATGAGGGTTGGGTCCATTTAATGTCTATAATTATGGAAG
Organism: Torreya grandis; assembly: GCA_037957365.1. Lineage (NCBI taxonomy): Eukaryota > Viridiplantae > Streptophyta > Pinopsida > Cupressales > Taxaceae > Torreya > Torreya grandis. Next base: position 10,825,764 of record JARHVA010000014.1, on the reverse strand, counting down.
GAGAGGGAATTCCTCTATTGGGGGAAATCATAAATTATAATCTAAAAACCCAGAGGGTCATGCATGATCGAGTAGATAATAACTTCTACATTTTTTCGTATTTAGTGGACACCATATGTGGTATTGTCATCCCTTTTGGGACCCCTCATTAAGATTCAAAAAGATAAAAAAGGATATGTGATGACTTTGATCATCTCCATATCTAGAAATACATAGATCACATGTAGATGTTATCAAACACCTTCTATCCCATGGTTTATAAGGCAATAAATGGACACCCAAAGCAAGACTATCTACAGAGATCAAGAGATCACTCAAGTCATTGGGTGACTATTGGTTCTATCTAGACCACATAATAATCAAGTTTGAAGGTACATTAGTGCCCCCATTCTATCTACCCAAGCATGTGCCTCAAAAATTTGTCGAGCAGGAGATAACTTATCAATTATCCAATATTGTGGATAAAAATTTGAGAATGGCTAGTTTGGCTAAGTGTCATATGATACTCCTTATAAATGAGAGGCAATAGTTCTAAAATTTAGAATAATTGGCCAAAAAATCAAAGCACAAAGGTTTTTTTAAAATTTAGATTCAATGAATTTAGACTGTGGGACCCGAAGCAAGTAATCATGTAGTAAATAAATAGGTTTCAATTGTAATTCAAACAAAACTATGGGCATCATGAATATGAGCATGATTTGATATTTATGAATCTTGAATATGATTTTAAATTTTATATAAGAATGAAGAATTCCAAAATTTCCATGTTGATTGCTTAAATGATATAGTATGACCCCTCCATTACAAGGGAAAATGTAATCAAAATAGAGCTAGGGGAAAGCCATTGAGCAAGCTGAGTAACCTCAGGGAAAGGAGGAAATAAAGGAATAAGCTAATGAAAAATTGAAATCAAGGATCCTTAAAAATGCTCCAAAGTCAAAATATGTAGGGCAAAAGGCTCTAGACTAGTACACCTTTAGTATCAAAAGTCACCTTTGATTTTACACTGATAGTTGTCAAAACTCCATTACCTCATGGTATAATGGTTAGTTATTCACTTTCTCCCCCTCTAATACAATTTAAAACAATCTCGGCAACCCCTCCTATTTTAACTTATGCAATAAGGTCTTCTCTTACTATTCTGCAAGCCTATAGGGTCACACAACAAGAAGAGAGAACACCTCCCTATTAGGTGTATTTTTAGGTATTCCTTACTCTAATAAAGAATATGAATATATGGAGTAATATTTATCAAAAGAACATTTGCATGAGTTTAAAATAGGGAATTTAGAGTAAAACTATGAGGATAACCCAAAAGGAGAAGCTGCATTTGATATTTCTTAGAAGGTCCCTCCATAAGGAACCTTTGGGATTTCAATCCCTAGTCCTTTCAAACTCAGAATACAAAATAATGAAGATTGGGAAGACAAACCAAACTCATTTTATAGATAAGATTATGGACCAAATAGGTACAACAATTAACACTTCAATAATTACATCATCTATTCTAGTTTTCCCTTTTATGGTCACCTCACATGATTCAACAAAGGTAACTACTTCCCCTATTTCATTTGTTAATCCAATTGCTCTAATCATCCTCCCAATTTCCACCGCTTAAATGGATTCCACAAGTATTTTTAATACTATTAAAAGTGCTCTAGTTTTGGACTCTTTAGTCAATACAATTAACACTTTCACTTCTAACCCCATGACTATAACTTATATGCCTATCGCATAATTATCACAATGACTAACACAAACTACTTTTACACAACTTATTTTTTCTAGACCTGGCTTAAAAACTACATTGACTAGCTCACATTTTGAAAATCTAGTGTCTCAATAAATTTTTGCCATAGTTCCTATATAGGCATACCTTTCTACCCAATTGGGGTTACCAATAACACAAGGTGTTCAAACAGAATCACCAATAGTCTTAGTTTATGAGTCTCTCGACCTCACCAAATATGTTCTCAAGACTCATTCAAATACTAATATGTCCAAAGAGAAAATAGTTATACCACCTTTCCCTTCACCATCTACATCTCTTAGTTATACTCCCCCATTGGATCCCTCCATCCTCATGCCTCCACCCCAAATAACCTCACTCCTTACCAATCAATATTCCACTCAGACCTCTTCTCAAGACTTGATAGTGACTCCCACATGGATATCACGAATGCAAGTAGAGCATTCAATTAGATAAGAACTTGTCATCATTGATTGAGTTTATAAGAGAAGAAGAGATCTTCTCACTAAAAAATAAGATGAATGTTATCCCTAGAGAATAAGATGAGATCCAATATGAACCTATTTCTATGGTTGATGCCACTATAGAAGTCCTAAAGAAGATATTTCATGGCCTATAAAAAACCATCAAAAGATCGGAGACACAAGGAAAAATAGAGCCCCCAAAATGTATATTGAATAATGTGCAAATTTATGCTAAGGCACTTTATAACATTATGTGTTCTATATGAAAATCAAGGGTAGAGTCACAACCATAATGGGAGAAATGTGGTGAGATTTTATGAGTCCATAAAGAGCCTAGATTCCAAGCTACACATTAATAGCAAGGCAGTAAGACAAAAGACATATCAACATCTCAATCTACTACAATTCTCAAACATCAAATTGGCACATAATTGTGTGACTGATAAGAGGGTTCATCTAATGGAGTGGCATAAACATATGTAGATGTTGGTCTAACAATGATGAGGTACAATTAGAATTCCTTTTAATTACTTAGGGGTATGCGCATCACTGACATATATACACCACTTGGGGAGGTAGTCATGAGGCCATTTTTTGATAATTTGCTTTAGATTGTTGCCAATAGATTCAAGGTAGAAGTTGAAAGTACATTTTTTGGTGGTAGTGATCAAGTGATCCATTTGATAATGATAAAGTAACATAAACATAAGCATTAAATGCTTCCTTCAGGGATTTTATGGTGGTTCACAAGAAATTGATGGAAAAACTATTTTTGTTTAGATTGATATTAGGGATTTCGGGGCCCTTACCAATTAACAAATATACTCAAAGAACCAAATCGACCTAGCTTAACAGCAAAAAATGTCAAGCTATCTGCTCAACCAATAAAATTCAAACCCAACTACCTAAATTATTAAAAAATACTTTAAATTAACCAAAAGAAACACAAATTACTTAAAAAAACTAAAATTACTAAATTTCACCCCTTTTCACTTTGCTATGAGAGCAATGAATCCTGGAAGTAGGATTAGGTATAAAATGTCCTCTTTTCTTATTTTTAACTATCATCCATTCTTTTGGATTACTCTTATGTACTGAGTTTGATCTTGGTGAGATATACCTTTCCTCAAACGGAATTCTACCAACCAAATTTTTACTATCTGAATCCATATTACTTTTTTTAATTGATCCCACAACCTCTATTAGCTAAGGTGATGACACCAAATTAGACAACCCTACTTCATATTCCTCCTTCATCATGACTTCTATAGTAGATTTTGAGGACACAACATGATCATTAACTGGAAAAACTATGAAAAACTCTTCCCTTGCCTCCTACCACCAATAAGATGCCACTTTATGTTTGGAGTTTAAACAAGATTCAACCAAATGACCAATTTTGAAACAATTCCTACACTTGAAGGGCAGTCCCTCATAATCAAGGGTTTGGGACCAACATCTCTTTTTAACTCTTAATTTAATTTGCTTAGGTAGGGCTTGGGAAGTGTCCAAATAAACTAGAACCCTAGCTAAGGTTATTCGATAAAAGTTCAAATAAGATGCATCAATTTCTAATAAATTACATAGGAAGTTTGGAAAAACCGTTAATCTAGATTTTGACCAAAATTGGAGAGGAAGATATGGCAGCCTCACCCAAACAGGTCTGAAGGAGAGATTTTTAGATAAAGGGTTAAAATCTTAGGACTGGGGTTTTAGAAGAAGATGATGATCAAAGCTCTAAGATTTGAACTGTATGATCTTATTATGATCAATAAGTGCTTCAAAAATCACTATAAAGAATCCTTTGGTACATGGATATAATTCGAGGCTGTCTTCCAACATTAGCTACCACAAATGCAAAATCCATTGATGAAGGCTAGAAAGGGAAGGCCAAAACCTGTCAAACCTACAAACTAAATCCCTTTCTAAAAACCCAACCTCATTTTCAAGAACTCCCTCCAAAGATTCTTTCTCAAAAACAACAATCGATGAGGATTTTGTAATGGCTAGGGTTTTTAATTATTTTTTGTAACAAATCAATTGGCCAAATGATTGACCAGATGCTCACAATTCTACCAGGGAAGGAGAAGACTCAAACCCTAAATCTCTTTCATCGACCACCTTTGTCTCCTTTCTTTTCTCCCTTCTTTCCCCCTCACCAACCAAAGCTTCCTTCCCTCCACTCATCGCTACTGACTGATCTCCTCCCTTACCACCATTCTCTTCAACCAATGAAAATCTATAGTTTGCAGGGGGCACAAGGTTTTTCCAACCTCGTCAGTCATGGCAAAACTTGGGAAATAAGCCCTCACATCGATAGGGTTTTAAATAATCTATGACATCTCTTGTACAGTTGGATATAATGATTATCTCTCTAGATGGACAAATTGTTATTGTTGTTCAAACTTCCAATTATAAATTCTAAAGCCACAAAGGTAGATTTTGTTACATGTATGACTGAATACAATAAGATAAAGGAACAAGAACTATTTGCCGCCTAGGTGAAAGCTTTGTTATCATGAGCTCAAACTTTGAAAATTGCATCCCCTTCTCCTTAATATACTACAATTTATATTCCAAAAGGCATGTATTCGTCACACTTCCATTCACTACACCTATTTTTCAAGCTCAATCAGAAGCAACTATAGTGGAAATTCTAGTGAAATTTTCAAGTATTCTAGTCACTCAAATAATTCAATGACTACCCATGGTGAGTTCCATCTCATCATCCTCTGCTTTCAATACTTCTATTCAACTATTTCCAACCACAGTCTAGTCCATTTCGAGTGTAGTCCCAAGTCCCACTTCTACTCAAACTTAGTAAAGTGACCACATAAGTCTAATTTTAACATGATTATTTATATACGTCTATATACAAACTATAAAGCTAAATTAATACTCTTAATTATAAATATTGTATATCACGTAGAGTCTACATGCCAAATTAAGAGTCAATCTTATTTTAAAACTTGTAAAAATGAACAAACTTTGAAGATGAGGTGACCCCATCCAAATTTATATATACATATATTTTACTCATTATTAAGGGATGAAAGTTTATCAATTAATTCAAGCGAATAAATTTTTACAACTATTCTATGAGTTTGTATGAATGTGTTGTCTCTTCCAATTTTACATGTTTTCATTGAAGAATTTCCAATAAGTTGATAAATCTACAATATATTATGTTTTAAACTTATAGGGATTAGATTTAACACTCTATTAGTATTAATTAATTCTTTGGATATAGATCATAATTACAACTTGTTAATGACATTGGATATGAATGAAAATTTGGTACGAACAATGCCCTTGATTGTAATCAATGAATTATTCTACAATTATTTCCTTAAGATCTTTAATATGTTTATTTGTGTTATGTGATTACACCTAAACCATGACAAACATTGGTTCATGACACATGCTCAGCTTAGGGTAGTTCATCTTGGAATGGTTTAATCTCCAATTGAATCATATAACCCCTTGTTTTATGCCCTACTTTTTCCTTCCTTTTGACCTTTTTTTATCAGATTCACCTTAGTTTAGATCCATCCATCCACCTCAAGTAGATTTTAAATTGAGTGTTAGATATTTGTTATATTTGAACCAACCGAGGTAAACAACCATTTCACTCACTGCTATTCCACCATGTGTTTATTTATAAATCTGAGACCCAATACTCATGCCTTGGACTAAATTTTTCACCTATCCTAAAATTTTAGGGACCTTCCTGTGAGAATATTTGGTGTGCATATAACTCACATCAATAGTTTGCATATTGAATTATCAATTTGAATTTTATCATTTGAGATTCTTATTGATGTATCTCCATTAAGTGCCTTGACCACATACATTATGAATGCGGTATTGATGTGCCTAAAATGCTTCTTAATCTCCTCAAAGGTGATTTGAGAATAGTATTCTTATATTTTTATTTCCAGGCTAAATATCTCCCCTGTATTAAGACTTGTGAATACTTTGAGAATTATAATAACGTTTACTAGGTATGAGGTCGTGTATAACCTCTTGGTTATTTTGATCTCTATTAGTTTTTTGTGTATGGAATCATTGATCATGCTTCCCATGTTTGTAAACTACTCTCCAGTACATATGATTTCATAGCCAGGAATGTTCATGGGAAAAATTATCCCATAGTCTAGTTACCTACCACTCTATTCAGTAGAGTGATCATATCTAACAACTTATCTTTGTAATATAAATTATAAAAACTCTTTGGGAGCTCAGATGGGCCACTGCTCTTCTGCTTCAACCATCCTTAATTGATATTTGAAGGACATTATGTCATTTTCTTATTCATGAGAAGGAATTCCTAATGTGGCATCTAAAGAGTTTCCATCCTATATAGAAATCAATAAATATTCACTTGATTGAACTTGTCTTTTCTTAGAATCATAGTGTCTTTCACATGCAAACACCAAATTAATTGATTGCATAGAGGTTGGGAATTCAACTGTGTATGGGAGCCTACTTGTAGACACATGTACAACTATGGCTGAGGATTGTCTAAATTGAGTATTTTTTGAAAATCCTTTAGGTCTATGTCACCAACCCCAAAGCCACTAATTTTTGGGATATTAGTGTTAAGGGTAGAAATGGGTTTAAAACCCATGTATTTGACTTTGATTTTTGCATACCTAGAAGAATCAAAACAAATTCTACAAGGATTTGTAAGTTTTTATAGGATTGATCTAGAGCAGAAAGTGTTTTCCTAGATATGAAGGAGAAGTAATAGTGGTTATGAAAATGTCGGATTTAGCTTTTGAAACCTCCCAAAAGTTTTTAAGAGTTGAGAAAAATGCTTAGGTATCAAGGGAATCTCAAACTTTTGATTTTTTATAAAATGGATAAAACTTAGTCAAACATCATAAAAATGACAAGGTAAGGTACTTAGCAGTGTGGGAGATACTGGTGACAACTCACCATATTTTTAAGAATTCCTTGTGCAAGAAGTAGGATAAGGGAAAAACTTAATAACATTGGTATCTTTTGTATGTAGTGATCTTTAGATTTGAAGGTAGGTTAAATACCATGGGCAAGCTTAACCAACAATTACAAACTGGTTGATCTTAGTTGGGCAACCAACATTTTTTTTAATATTTAACACTTTTTGGTATGGATTTATGTGATTGGTTGAGAGTGTGGAGCCCATCAATTTTTGAGTTCTGGTTAGGATCAATCGAATGACACAAATTTGAAAATATTGTAATAAATCAAAGATACATTAAGTAAGACAGGTGAAACTTTGTCTCCTAGATCAAATGATGTCTCACATGTGAAATATTTTACACACTCAAAAAATATTGACAAACCACAACGCCTTAATGGCAAATAACTCTGTTGGCGGGAAAATGCCAAGGAATGAAATACATAGAGTAGATAGGATAGAGGATTGAAAATTAGAGGGAAATTTGATAATTTATGTGTTCTTGGGATATTTTAATGTAATTAGAAGTGGGGAACATCTCATATAATTAATAAAGGGAATGGAGGCTCACTTGCAAGAGAGAACACATTAATTATATTTTTTTCCACTTTTGCTTGATGATTTCACACATCTTTCAGCTTGGGATAACTTATGGAACATCCTTATATCCATGATTTCCATGATGGACATGGGATACCTCTCCAATATTCCCTTTATTTCTTATCTCCTATATTTCATGAATTTCACACCATGAAGGAACTTATATAATCACTTCAGCTTCATGTTTTTCACAATGGGTGAGAAACAATTTATATAAAGGAAATTTCACTTTTAGACTTATAAAAATGGAGAAAATTGGAATCACACTTTTCACCTACATGGGGAAGTTCCATAACTACCCAAAGTGCATAATATCCAGTTCAATATTACACAAAATCTATGAAGTTTAGGAATTTTAAACTCTAGGTAAAAGTGATCCTTGAGATGAAGTCTATACATTGGGATTAAAATTTTAGATATTTGACAAATTCAAATTATGGGTACAATGTGATGCTACTTATAAAGATTAATCTTAGATTTGCCTTATAAAAATTGGTTAAAGGGAAAGCCATAGCTAGCCAAATAGTTGAGGCTTCCCTTATAGACCATGCTCCTATAGATGATGTTTTTTGTGATGAGTTTGTTAGCATAACAATAAAAATAATACTTGGACCATATGATTTGGTAAGTCCAAATTTTATTCAGGGATGATATTGTATTGATTACTCTACAAGGGAGGACTATGACATTAACATACTAATTTATATCTTCATGTACTAATAATATAGAATAATATGAGTATTTGAATATAGGACTTCATGTTGCACATACTTTAAATATTATATTTGTTGAGGTGTATGATGAATCCCAACTTATTGTAAACCAAATAATAAGTGCCTATAAAATGATAGAAGATAATTTATAGCATATCATAACTTAATTCTTAATTTGAGCACACTTTGATGTGATTGAGATTGATGAAATTCTTAGAATAAATAACCTCCACTCAGATGCTATGGCTAGTGTTGCTTCCCCAATTCCTATTGATATCACAAATAATCATACCATATTGACTATTATAATAACCTAATGTGAAATTATCAAATTTAGATTAATTTATAATTGAAAGTGGTACAAATAACTCATAATGGTATGCAAAGATATAGAACTTTTTATCACAAGAGATTGTTCTCCCTCACTCTTCAAGAAATGATAATAGAAAATTATGAAGATATTTCATTAGATGTGTTATAATTGAAGATGCCATTTTTCAAAAGGTCCTTTTATGGGCAATTTTTGAGATGTCTTGGGCACAAATAAGATAATTAAATGTTATAATAAGTTCATGTGAGTGAGTGCGGTGTTCATTTATATATTTAGTGTAATATATTTCCATTTAGCATTGATATATATATGGTTAATATAATATCTTGCATACTATGAATTTAGATAGTTTTATGTTACTTAGATCAATTAAATATAAAAATAAATAAAATCTCATGGTGAACCTAACCTCTATTTTGTATGTAAAACCTTCTGTATTTCTCTCTTAGGATTTCATTTTGTCATTTTTTTGATATGGGTAAACACTTCTACAGAATCCAAAGCTACGAACTTGAGGGGTGTAATTTAGATCTGATTTATAATTTCCATTTATTCATCTAAGTAACACCCTAATATAGATACAATGGATGTTGATAATGTACATTTTATGATTCAAGCTAAGATTATCATGATTGCATATTTATTTCTATAGACACTCAAATTTGGTAGTAGACACTTTGAAAATATCAATTTTGGACCTATCCTTCACATACATGACTTAAGCATACATAATTTAATATTGCTCAATTCTCTCCTAACCATTCACTTGTCTATGGTCCTTGGCCTTCTCAATTTGATGTCATTCATATATAGGACCTCCCTAGTGCTTATCTTCTCTTTCATCTTAAGTGGATTGTTGTGATTCATCAAACCACTATATTTTTCATCTTGGATAATACTACAAACAATTAGATGATACGAATTATCGATAGCATCTTCCTTCATCGATAGTGTTGTAGGATTCTAAAATGTTAAAATTCAAACCCTTCCCTAGATTTAACCCACATGTTTTAAATGCCAGTTATGGAGGGAAAATACCCAAATATCATCTTATATATGCTCATTAAGCTTAAGGTTAGTCCTATCTAGAAACTATCTAGCAAGAATCTAGCACTTATAAGAGTATTACTTGCACATTGAGAAATACATATGCACATTTTTTAAGGAACTATCCTAAATATTCCAAATATGAAAACCTCTCGAAGGAATAACTCATAAAAAAACTATGAACACCTAAATCAAGGTTTAAGGTTACATATTATCAAGTATAGAAAGGCAAACAAATTACACACATACTTGTGTATCACTATTAATCACATATACACCTAGGTAGGACAATTATGTGTAGTTTAAGACCTCTTCAGAGAATAGGAACATAATAAATTATTAGTCATATAGCAGGGTGTGGATTAGGTTGTCCAAACCATCCTCCTTAACCCTTTATTCAGGTTACATTAGTCTCAAGAGTGAAATCTAGGGTTTAGGAGCAAAGAAAAGGTAAATAGATCTATTCACGCATGGCCAAAAGTAACCGAATGAACTTAAGTTACATACAGATAAAAGTGCATTAATATAGACTATTAAAGAATGGTGCAAACATCTTATACAATTTTTGAATACAATAGACAAATTCAACTATTGAAACAATCTGAGTATTACCCAAGGTGTCTTGAGAAGTTTCAATAATCTAATCTTTGATTTGAACAAATACAAAGCCACTAAAATGCATATTGGATGACTATATAGAGATAAATAATATAACAAAAAAATACAAGCTAAGTATATTATCCTCTTGGTAATTTATATAAATAGTAAGTGCAATTAATCAATCTCAAATGACTTGTTACATTTAGATTTGTGTAATGTATGTTATTTATTATACAATATTAATTATCAAAGATTTTATTTTATTTTATTTAGATAAATAAATATAAAATAAGATAAAACATACTCATGAACCCAATCCCTCTCTTTTGCATGATAAACCCTAAATTTCCTTAGGGTTTCATTCTACTTTCTTAGGGTTTTAGATTTACATATTAGGGGTTTTTATCTAATTTCAAAGTTCCCCTTATAAAGTAGTAATCTATTCAACTTGAATCTAGCTATCTTGAAATTATCATGATAATATTTTGTGCCATCTAATATGACTAGTGCTCCTATCCATTTAAGGAAATGTTCTACGTTAAGTTATGTCAAAATTGAGCAAAATCAGATCCCTTTAGTCTAGTCCTTTGTTCATGTGCATCTAAAATGGATAAAAATCGATGAAATGAAAATTCCTTCTTATATTGATACAAATGTTAATCATGAACCCATAGAAGTAGAGGAACATGTTCTTAATGATAATAATCCTAAAATCAAAACTAATTATAAATAAAATGGTGAATATGATAATGAATACTATGACAAAATACATCATGATGAACTAAATGGTGTAAATCTTGCACAAGTTGTAACTCCTGCCATTTTTTGAGAACGAATTCACATGCAACCTAATGATTTTTAAAAGGTCTTGAATATAATCCTAGAGGCTAAGAAATCAAAGGATGCTAATGTTGACACATATGAAGATCAACATGAGCCTATTACTAATACTAGTTTACATTTCAAAGGTATTTACTCTATAATAGGTGTTTAGACCACTACTGTTACAACAATAACTATGTCTACACCTATGGTTAAAAATGTGATGCCCACTCATGGTGTAGGGGAAACAAAAGCTATTCCTTAGATTCTAATGGATTTCCCTAAGCAACATATTTTTGTGCCTCATAGGATGGATACTCAAACATCATCACCTACTATGAGTACCACTCAATCCCTTATGTAAATTATCCCCAGTATTTAAGCCAAAGTGTCTCAATTGGAACAAAAGTCAACTAAAATGGGCCGTTTGACAAAATATCAATAAATAAATTACATATTATGTGGGACCAAGATATCTCAACTTATCCCTTACACAGAATAATTTTCACTTTATCATTTACTAATGCTTTCTATTGTAGTGACTTGTTGACACATCAATCTCCCCAAGTGCATGACTTAAATGGTGCATTGGGAATGAGGTGGGAAAGGATCATGGTGATTTTAGAGAAATGTTTCTATTCTATCATAATTACACCATTATTACTATTAATCTGACCTCCTCTAAATGTCTATCTATTTATCTCTTATGTTTGCCTCTTATCCATATTTATTAGATTTCCTATATCCTACAGTATCAACGTAACTGATATTGTATATTTTATACCTTCACCCTTCCTATAATGTATTATCTAGCTTAATACAATTCTAAGCCTATTTTTTGACATTTTTACTATATTGGTCTGGCCGATACCATTTTGTGTCAATTGAAATATATCAACTATATCAACATGTTTGAAACTATTGACTTATATTATAGGGTTGGTTTTGGGTATTATATATATATATATATATATATATATATATATATATATATATATATATATATATATATATATATATATGGGTCCCATTTCATTCATATCATATCATATATCATTCATTTTCTTTGCTTTCACTCACACTTCTATCGTAAGTACCATTTGGGTATTAGTGGCTTAGAACCTTATCTTTAAGAGTCTTATCTTGTGGTGTCATTAAAGCTCAATATGAGTCATTGAGAATTATTAACTGAGGATATTTAGGTCTTCATCCAACCATTTGAGGTCTTCAACCTAAAACATTTCTTGTAAAGTTCCACTTGAGCCAAGGAGGAGATTGAAGCATCGAAGGGTCCACCCCAAGGTAAATATTTATATCCCTACACTCTTTTATTTATTTATTTATTTATTATATTAGATACTTATTGTTGCATTTTGGATGAATTTATGCATATCCTTTTTTAGGTTTTATTTATACTCAGTATGCTACTATAAACATATGATTGCTTATACTTTCCATAAATCATTTTAGGTTAAATAGACCCCCATTTGATTGAACATTACACCTTACCCATTTAAAAAAAATTTAACCCATACTTTAGTTTACTTTGTACACCTTTACAACCATTTAATTTACTCACATATTTACAACTATATTTTACAACCATTTAGCTTTGTTGAGGTCTAGTGAGAGCTACATCCTTGAGTCATAGACTTAGGATTTGGAACCCTTTGCTCATGACATTTGTGTTGTAGGCTACCTTCTGTTATATCTATAAAATTTATTAGTACTTACCTGTGTATATGCTAAAATATGATTTAAATGACATACTAGTCTTGTACACTTGACAAATACCAATTAGGGCTCAATCCTTCAGTTATGACCTTCTCGCTGTCAAAAGCTTATGTTCGCCATCTCATTATGCCTAAATTTCTTATACTATAGTTTTCCCCTAACATTATGATGACATAGATCCTTATATTCTATAGTATACATAAAATATGGTTCCCATCCTACATAGATAGTTACAGATCCTTAGCAAAATTTTACCTTGTAAGACACTAACGTCTAAATTAGGACACTAACGTCGATGATAGTGTCCCAAATATGACAATAATGTCCATACATTCCAAAGAATCAAATTAAAAATATTCTAAAATGTATGGGTTGACATATTTATCTTATTCAACCCTTACATTATATTATTTCAAAAGGTATAGTATAAATATAAATCAAAGGTTATTCATTATCAACCTGGGAAGAATCAAGAAAAAAACTCTCAAGCTTACATTACACGATTAAAAATTATTTGCACAACTAAGTTATATTTCCATATTCTTTCCTATTTTCAAATTAGTCATTGGTGAAATATTATTATAGATTTGAAGCATTCAAAGAGTACCCCATTGGAAATATTTTTCAAGTTACAATCTAGATAAATAGATGTACTTGTATATAGTGTATTGCATAATTGCTCACATACAAGCCCGCATAAAAGGGATAACTACATCAGTCTAAGACTCTCTTCAGATTATATGGACATGTAGGTATTTCTCATTGATAGAGAGATAGTTTTGTCAACTCAACTTCACTTGAGCTCACTAACCCTTTTTTTGCAAGGTGACATGCCTTAATAGGAGGACCTAGGGTTTTGAGCAAAATACCAATTCTAGGAACCTATGTGCATGATCTAAATTGATAACTTAAAAGGAAAAAATGAACCCTAACATGCATATTTGATTATTATATAAAAGGATCCATATTTATATCTGGATAGAAGCATCAAAATTAGGACATAAACATCAACACTAGTGTTCACTGTCTGATACTAGTGTCCCAACTGATAGAAAGCTAATTTATAGAATCCATCGCATCAAGGAAAATCATCAGACTATCTTATTTCCTACCTATACCTGTCATACCTACTTGTTCATCATTACATAATCTAAGTGTTATTTCTCATTTGTATTTCTACTTTTATAATATTATTTGTCATTGTACTTTCCTATATTTAGTATATTTTCAAATTTAGTACATTTATTAGAATATTGTAAATCTAAATTATTTAATTGGCCTTATTTAGAATAGATTATTATATATTTTATTACGATATTCCCCCAACCCTTAATCCCAAAAAAAATTAAATATTTTGGTGAACTTGATCCCTAAGTCTTCTTGTGTAACCTTAGCTTGCTTTAGGGTTTTCAACATTCTAGGGTTTCAAATTTAATTTTGATTTCATTATCATGTTGGAGTATTTTCTAACATTGTCATGTCTCTTTCTCTCTCTCTTTTTGTTCTCATCTTAGTCTATGTAATATTAAAAAAGATAAAAAGGAACATCTTCCTCCTCCTAACCCTAAGGAGGGTGATGTATACTTTTCCTCTAACCATGTCTATGCTATCACCACTATAAGGGGAAAGGTATCCCATACTATAGTACTAAATGAAGGTACCCAACATATCCTTCCTCATCCCCCTCCACCTTCCATATATCCTCTAGATAGTGTGTGTATGTATATTCAATGTGAAGTACCTAGAGTTTGTGATTGTGAAGCTATAAAGGATCAAATAATAATTATGAGAAAGATAATAAAAGAGTTGTAAAATTAAAATAATTATTCCAGTTCAAATATCACATCATTGAAAAATCAGGTCACATATATAAAGTATCCATAATGTGTTATTGTTAAATTATGTATTGGTATCTTCATCTAGCAATGTTATGCCTACCAAGATTTCGTATACAAATGGGAAGATGCAATAGAATACATGTAAAACAAGTGATATAAAAATTATACAAAAGGCTAATAAGAATTCAAGTTATATTCTAAGGGAAATGATTAGAAATAAGTTGATCAAAATACCTCCTCTACAACATCTAAGGAGATCAAAATAATATTATGCATATCATAAAATGCATGGGAATCATAAAAATAGTTGTTTGGCTTTGAATAATAAAATAAAAAGTATAATTGATAGTGGTGATCCTATAAAAGATACATCAATCAAGTAACCCATTCACCTTATGCATGCATCTTCTATAACACGAGTGAAAAAAGAACCAATATGGGTACAAAAATATAATTTAGATAAAAACAATTGAAATTGAGAAAATTAAAGCAAGAAAAGATTCTAAAAGCACAATTAGAGTAATAAAATATGCAAAAGGCTAAAGTAAAGCAAGCAATATTATAAAAGTTAAAAGATGAAAAAGATCCAAAAGGAACAGTTTGAAAAACAAAGGTTACACAAGATACAAAATGAAAAAGTGAAATTACTAAAAGAAAAGTTGGCAAATAAAATTCAAGATAAGTAAAATATCATATTTAAAACATGGTTTCTAACAAATGAGGTCAAAAAATAAGAGACACTTGAAAAAACTAAAGTTTTAAATGTGGTTGAAAAGGGGGAAATTGCACGCCTTTTCTCATAGTAGGACCCTTTCAATATCACTGCTCACATAGATGGAAAATGATTTATAGATATCAAGGTTATGGATTATCAAGATTCAATTTTTTGTTATATGCCATTTCTTAGCTCTTTTAGAAATAAATATAAAAAACTAGAACAAACTATTATAATTGTAACAAATATGAGATCAATTCAATTAAGAGATTCATTTGATTTAAAATAATGTTCTCTTAATTTTTATGTTATTTATAATCCAAGTGCATATAATGTTGTGCTTTGAAAATCATGGTTACAATCAATAGGATCAATGATTGATAAAAAAAAAAAGTTGCATATCATTCTATCATGAAGGCAAGGTCACATCCTTTTCTAAGGAAGGAACATCTTTAGAGTGAAAACATAAAATTAAGACATATTTAAAAAATATACATATATATACAAGTAATGGAATATTAATAAAGGCATATGACACAATCAATATTATAAAAGAGAATTCAAAAAAGCCAATCCGAAAATATGGGGATGCTAGTTATTCATATCTAGATACACCAAAAGACAAGAGTGGCATTTCAAAATTTCAACATAGATATGATAATGATTATGATACTCCATATTACTATGATTATAATGATATTGCTTATATAGAAGATGATTAGATAACACAACTAATATACAAAATACATATGATAATATAATTGAGTGTTATGACACACATGACACAAGGCCTACATAGAGGTATCCCATTGATGACATATTGGGATTCTAGTATCATATTTTCCTTGTAAATAACACCTTTGCTAATCATATTATATGAAAAAATTAAAAAAAATCAAATAATAAAGAAAAGATAAAAACATTCAAATAAAGCAAAAATATAAAAACCTTTAGTGTTTACATGCTTACTAGATTTTGCATATATATATTTTACTTTATGTTAGTAGATAGCATATCATTTTCTTTCCATACACACATATGTTTCATGGGTACTTGAGTGTGATATAACACTAGATGCATGATACATGAGCATACATATGTTGGACCTTTTCCTCCATCTGCATGACACTACATTGGGGGCATATGCTTCATCGATCATGATTGATACATGTTAAATTGAATTATGATCACTTTACTTTATCATGTTGCACTTATATACTAATTATTACACATGTTTATACTCATGTTTACAACTTACATAATATGTTAGATATATTATTCTACATGACATTTTCCTAACACATGTATGTAAGGACTAGTTATACTTATATTGGTTGCTTATATTTTACTTACTCATCCTATCACGTGGCTTACTTGAATGTACTTCTTATTTGCTACCTTGTTTTTACTATGGAACATTTGAACATGTTCCTTGTTTGTTGGCCACATGACCTTGAGTGCTATTTCTTTGGTATGCAGACATTTGAACATGTCCTCCCCTTGAATGTGTGGCATTTGAACATGATTCTTATTTATGGTCTCCTTAAACCCCTTTTCCCTGACATTGAGTGCTTTTATGTGTGCTTGATTTTTCATTGAGCTTGTGCTTATTACTATTAGACATTGCCATGATATTTATTATGCCTATTAGGGCTTATTATGATTGCATAATATGATCTTTTTTAATATATCTACTTAGACATGATACCACTATATGCTTGATTACTACATGATTGATATAGATATGACATGGTTATCTCATCCTTTTGAGATAAGGTGACTACCAAGTTGCAATGCCCTCATAAGGGGGGAGAGTTTGGGGGCATATTGTTTAACCCTGATTTTGTATGTTTGGATATGAAAATCCTCACTCAAGTAGATAGGATTAAGAATATAGAAATTAAATTCACAAGGGTGATAATAAGATCTATATTAAGTTAAATTAGATATAAGGATATGCTACATTCATAAAACTAAGATAGTCTAAATATGGAAAGTAAAACTAAGATATGTATATAAAGGATAGAGAAGTAATATAATTAGTTGGTTTTTATGCTATAATAGTGTTGGATTTAGAGCAGGTAGAAAGTAAGCTAGAAGATAATTCTAGAATAGTCATAAGATTCTGGATCTGATGCTTCTAGAGTTCTAGACACTAATGTCAACCTGTGATGGTTGTAACAACACTACTTTCTAGGTTTGACACAAGTGTACTATATAGAATACATACTAGAAAAGGATGTAACCACCTATATGCTTCTATGTTTTAATTTTCCTTCACTCTGGTGCATTCAAATCTAGGTCATGGACTGTCACTCCTCATAAACTGAAAATCTTTAGTTCTCCATATTTGTAGTGACCTTAGGGAAAAATGGGTTATAGGGAACATGGTGTCAAGCTTCCCCCAAAAACTTTTCTATCAATGGTTACTACCTACATAGCCAACACTCTATAAGAGGGATTCAGACTCATGTAGTTCACTATGTGTTTGCTTGTGTGTGAATCATGCAAAGTGTGTAAAGCAAGTATAATATTGACCTAACTTATAACTTGGAAAATTAGGTTCTTGGGATACTTTTTTAGTACTTTAGACCTCTAGATATGATATGCCTATGACTCATATAGAAAAAAGAGAAAATAGGGAAGCTTTGCTCAATTTAATGCTTGATAGAGTGCTTTTAATGACTTGCCTTGGTATCTTTGGTCTTTTTGATAGGTTCATAGGTAAGGAATGAATGAGGGTTGATCTTATATTTATATCAATCCTTTTAGATAATAACTCACAATAAAGCACTTATGCCAACTATTAGGATATGTTTCAATTGTAAATTAGATGAATTCTAGGTCATTGGACACTTGCATCAGGGCAGGACACTAGCATTGATGCTAGTGTCTATCTCATACATTAGTATCCATGGATCAAGAAAGAAGGTATAGGCTCAAAACTTTGAAAGGTGGAATATAAGTACATTTTAAGCATTATGGGAAAGATATAAGGTTTGTGTCATCAACATAAGACTGGTCAGACTAAGAGATAGGCCAAGGGGCGTAAGATAGATAAGATGTGGGACTTATAGAAATGCTGAAGATCTAGAAATAAGAGGAACAAACAAGATATGAGTTTACAAATTATACAAAACTGATTTACTATATAATTATAAAATAGTGTCTACATTTACCAGCTTTAATGTAGTAATGGAATTACTAGTTTAAAGGAAAAGAATGCATACCTAGGTGTGTATTCACACCTTATATTTATGTGTACCCAACTTGAGTGCTTTTATGGTGACTGACCTCTAAATAAGGACATGATATAGTGTATAATAAATTCATATAATTTGGAATTTAAAGTATTTGAAAGTTATTTAAATTGAAAGAGCAAGGTTTATGAGTACACTTGTGTGTTGATGTAACTGCCTTGCATATTGACAAGTTGTTTTGAAAAATATGTATCATTATAAGGCTCTAAAACTAAGATTATGAAAAATATAGATAAATATATAAAGTGAATATATCCATGGAGATAGAGAGAGATATTGAAAGGCCCATGCCCCCAACCTTGGAGAAAAGGTGAGTTACCATTTGGTAGTTAAGATTAGCTCAACTGTGCAACCCAATGATACTTATAACCTGTTGAGGTTGGATGATACAATCAATCCAAACCTAATTTTTTTTCAAGATTAATTCATTTAATCATCTCAACTATACCTAAAGGTAAACCATATAATTTATTTGTTAGAAGAGTGACTGTGATAGTTAACATAGTCACTCACACAGTCTACTACCATTGATATGCACCTATAGGTGCTTTTAGAAAGGTCTAAACATTGAAATGAAGTGTGAGAGATTATCTAAAGATTGAAAACATCTTAAGATTTCATTTGAATACATTTATGGGAGATAAATTAACTATTTTAGGCCAATTCTTTGGTACATGGATCATGTCATGATCACTATTTGCATGTAGCTCATAATGCATCTACAGGTATTCAGGATGATGTCATGTTGGAATGAAAGCATTGAAAGTTGATACAAATAATTTGGAATGATAAGAGTACATTTGGAAACCTTGAAAAGGCATAGGTTTGATCACAAACATGTATATCTTGCTCACTGCCTACAATTCTACATCGACTACCTATACATGAAAATACCTACCTACAAGTGGCACTAACAGAGGACTGCGAACTCTTAATGGAGGAGATTGATAGGTTAGATCCCTTAATAAAATCCTAACATGATGAATAAACCCTAGAATATATGATTGGTATGTTAAGTGGGTAAGTTAGGAGTGAGGAACCCTTCAGAGGTTAAATGATTGAGTTCAGGAATGTTTTCCCTAAAGGGTGAAAACATAAGTCTGGATCATTTTTCCAAAGCTTTATAACAAGGTTACAAATAGTTTTGATGCATCCTAATGACTTTGACTTATAGACCCTACTATGATAAGAGATATGAAAAATATGGAAGTTAAATTATTAATGGAAGGTGGCTATTGAAAAGCCCAAAGTTGCACTTTTATGCACTGAACTCAGTCAATGCCATCTATAGGTTTTGACCTCAAAGTGACTCTACTTTCCAAAGCGGAAATGACAAGTATATGTGCATATTTAAAGAGCATTACCAAGTTTTGAAATCACATTAATGACTTTGAAGAGGCCTAAAGTGAAATCTTATGGCCAAGAATTCATCTACAAGTGTATAGTGACCTCGTAAAAGCTACCTACAACCTACCTGTAGGTGCTCATAGAGCTCTCAAAATGAACTTGTGGAATGAGAATCCTATAGACATGAACATCGAATATGAAAGGTTTATCTAAGGTTTTCAAAGGTTCCCAAAAATAAAATTACACATATTCTAATGTGGAATCAACACTTATAGGGTCATAATGGCTCCAATGCAGTCAACTATAGTTGACTGTAGGTAATAGTGGGATAAGGAGTAATGCCTAAGTGTTTGCAATGCATAAGAATGAGAAAAATGGGTAAAAAAAATATTAAATGACCATAAAGGACTATAAGGAGTTTTTAAACATTTTAATTAAATCTAAACCATGCATGATATCTATAGGTATGATGCCTTGAAGCCAACACAATTAGGAATCTGTACTCAGCCTTGACTACATAAGGAGTATGAGGAGTATGTGGAAGGATGAATTGATGAGTGGAGATGAGAAAAAATACATAATGATCAGAATACTATACTGGCACCACAATTATGGGAATATAATAGATAAGGGGCTCTAAACAAACACCATACAACCTATATCCTAAACCCTGCAGACAATCAACTACTCCACAAGTCTATCTTAAGATTTAATGCATTTGAGGGGTCTAAAGACTTGATAAAAGACTCAAATATTGTGTAGAGAATATTTACAACTTGGATAATCCTATTTAACATTAACCTAGTCCAAGGAAATAGGGTAAGTGCCCTCTATTTTGTCTCAGATAGAGGGCACTCCCCTTATGTGCAAACCCTGCAGTCTTTAAGAAAAGGAGATAAAAGGATGAGTTAGGAGATTGTTGGAAATTTAAAGGATGTGTGAGAAGTTGGATAACACATGGAAAAACATTATAAACCAATCATAGAATAAGGAACCTCAATAAGGTGTTTTAAACCCTCAAGTATGCAAACATGCATGTTAGGTAGGGTTTAAGGCTAGTGCTCAAATGAGAGGTTATTTTCATTTCTAGTTATAAGAGAGAATTGTAACATATTGGATCCTGTTCATAGGGTTATTTAATATGTTTAAAAGCCTAAAATTTGTAGAGAAAGCATAATGTATTCTTTTTTGAGCTCAGAGACAACATTAAGCCTATGCAAATGAGAAGACAAGCTTGAAAAGGTAACTTTGAGTGCTCACATCTTCTCTGAGGTTGTGCATGGATATCAAAGGAGTTTGGAGAGGTTAGTAGGGGTATTAAAATTTTATCTAGTGGAATTTTTTTGTAATTATAACTTCAAATCTTTATGAACAAAGCTTAAGGGCAAAAAATGGCCTAAAATAATTGTAAACCCTTGGAAATGACTTGATGAAGGAAATAAAGATAGAAATTTTCCCTAATGTACTGGAATGACCATGAAAGTGGATGTAAGTTATAGGGGACTCTCTTCGACTACTCCCCATATTTTTGGACTATACAAAATTATATGGATGGAGTACAAAACAAGATTTTTTTGACATTTTTATGTGTTTTGTAGGTTTTAGAAAGATTATGAAGATTCCAATCACATGGGAGGAAATATTGAGAGTTCAGATAACTCCCCATGATAATTTCATGCTTCATAACAACTCCTAGGTGCCTTAATAATATCTCTCATCTCAACCAGTCAAGATTGACACAGTGAACATGATGGTGAAAAGGGTCAAAACTTTAAGTGGAAACCTTTTTAAGGTGCACTTAAGAAACATAAGGACATGGATCACCTTCAAACATGTCATTCACCCAATTTTATGGATTTTCATGAGAAATTTAAGCCATTTTTAAAGCCAAGTGTGCGAGGTGTATGAAAGAGGAGTTTCTTTGACTGTAGGTAGTGATGGCGCACTTTCAAAAGTTTCTAGATGATTAAGAATGCATCCAATGCATAGAGGAACATGTATATAACCCCTTCCTCTCAGAATAATCATGAAATATATCCCTAGTTAGTTTTAGGATGTTTTAACATAGATAAAAGATGAAGGCAATTTTTTGAGCTACTAAAAGAAATTTCATGCCACATTTCAAGAGTTTCATGACTTAGGGTGCCACTTGTCTCTTCTGAATTTGCATAATCAATTTCACATTATCTTTTTATGCATATGTAACTCCTTTTCTCACCTTGACACTTGTCCTTATGGCCTTTATACTTCTTTCTTCTCTTATCTCTCTCAAGTTTGATAAGACCTAGCCATTTTGGCTATTGTAAGGATGTTACACTTGAGTATGGTGAAACCCTACTCATTTGCATACTATGAATTGATAAATACTACTAATTTTACCTCTTCTAAGACTTTTCATAGTGTGTTCACTTGAATGCTTGATCTTACTTAATGATGACTATTGTTTCCTTAACATTGTTATCTCATTCTCTCACCCATTTGCAGCTTGAACACTTTTTCTTATAGGTCATGTGAAGTGTTCTATGAAGTGTCAAGGTTGAGTGAGCTAGTCTATTCAAATAGTGCCATTCTTGGCCTCTTATCTTGTACTCCTAGCCTAAACATTTATCACAACCTCATAGTGAAATACTGATGTGAGAAGATTTAGATCAAAGAAGTGTATGCCTAGTTAGTCTCTTGGTCTCATGTGTGACATTAAACTAGTTGGTAATTATCAATTAATTTGGTGTATCACCACCTTTAGGATTGTTTACTTTTAATTTTCTCTCCCTTTTCCTTACAAGCATATGTGTAGTAGTGATCTTAAAGTGGTACATCAAGGGAGCTATCCCTAGATAGAGATTTACTTCATTCATAAGCTACCCATAGTCTAGAGGTGTTTCAATTGTGCCACTTAGATGAGGAGAGCTGAGACATCTCTTAAAGGGGTACAAATCCAAGTGACAACATGTACCAATGTATTTAATTCTACTATAACTATAAATCTAAATCATATAACTGTGTGATTTGGCTAATTTAAAAAACTATGTAAGTGTGGAGAACATTATTTCAAAGCATGCCCCCACTATATATGGATAAATCTAAAAACTGATATAACTACCAATGTGGAGAAAATATTTCCAAAACATACCTCCACAATAAACTAAAAATGCTAAATATTGAGTGAGTGTGGAAAACATGCTTCCAAAGTGTACCCCCACTATATATGATAAATGTGAATGTTTGTGGAATCCATGCCCATATGACATGCCCTTATTGAATATAAAAATTATGCAAAGTGTGGAAAACATGCCTCTATGACATGCACCCACTGATATGCCC
Source organism: Torreya grandis (assembly GCA_037957365.1). Taxonomy (NCBI): domain Eukaryota; kingdom Viridiplantae; phylum Streptophyta; class Pinopsida; order Cupressales; family Taxaceae; genus Torreya; species Torreya grandis. Next base: position 10,802,277 of record JARHVA010000014.1, on the reverse strand, counting down.
CACTTTGAAGAGAGGTAAAGATAAGAACTAATAGTTAACTCACTTCAAAAGGATAAAACAACTGTATAATCTATGAATGTAACATTGAAGTGCATATAAACAATGTGATCACATGAATGCCTAATGCATATGACAAATATCATGGCAAAGTTAAAGTATAAATGATATAAGATCAACAATAAAATTAAGCACACACATAAGAGCACTCAAAATCAAGTCAAAATATAATGGTCGAAGGAGATCACAAATAAGGGGCATGTTCAAATGCTATAGAATCAAAGGGACATAACTTAGTTCAATATCCATGAAAGCAAGAATGACATATTCAAAAGTCCATACACAAATAATGACATATGTACATGTCAAAGAAAGTATACATAGGCACAAGGGCCACAAACATAGGATCATATTCAAATGCTCAAACAAGAAAGATAATAACAATATAAAAAACTCAAGGAAGTACATGAAGAAGAGCATAAAAACTAACATAAACACGTCATAATAGCCCATGAATCAAGTGAGTTAGTAAAAATGTCAAGTGTACAACATATCAAATACCCCATGTAAGATATAATCATGGGTAAAGGCATGTTTAAGTACATTTGTAAGCTCAAACATGATAATGGAATATGATCATCAAACCATATAACCTGTGTGTATCAAGATCAAAGAAGTAGATGCCCCCAATGTCCACATGACATGAGTATAAGGAAGGCCCAACATCTAAAATAGGGATAGATCATTTATCTATGTATGCCTATATCATACTTCAAGTAGAATCATGAGACATTTATGTATGTAGAAATACTTGGATATTCCCTCCATTAACATAGAAATAACACATATATGCCAGGGAGCCAATAGAACATGCAAGTGCTGATTTTTTAAAGGGTTTTTGGAATGTTTGAAGACTTTGAAAGGAATACTATCTTATGATTCCATCTAATGGTTGGTCATATATGTCTCCCCAGTGTGAACTTGGTGTAATAATTTGTTTATGCTATTAAGGAACATGTATATGTGTAATATCTGTCACTATAGTATCAATGATGCTTTATGTATGTAAAATAGGACTCTATGGTCATGAAGTAGTAATATGAATAATAGGATTAAGGGTTCATAGAACCCATCATCGAGTGCTATGTGGTTTATTTTAAATAGCAATAATAGGTATATTTGAAGGTGGTCTAGATATCTAAAGATGATGTTGAGTAGAAAATGGTGGTTATATGGAATTGATTATATATCTTTGATGTAATGGTCTCTCAAGTACTGGTCACCTAGTAAAGGGGATTGCCTATTTCTCACCTTTTTGTAGTGAATTAGTCTAGTAGGCTTGATAGCTAATTGTTTGGGTATTATTTTCCTTTGTTTAATAAGATGATCATATGGAATTTTAGAAATTATAGTTACCCAATTGACATGAATGTATTTAACACATCCATGCACTATAGAAGGTATGGCTTGAAGGGTTTGTATCCAAGGTATTCCCAATAACATATCAAATATTCCCTTGGAAGGGATAATTGAAAAGGTAGTAACCACATGTGCAAGACCAAATTGTAAAGGTAAATCTCACTAAGAACCTTATGTGAGGTCCCATTGAATGCTCTAAATGATCTATTAGAGTGGTGTAAATCATGATGAGTATAACCCAAGTACATAAATAATGTTATGGTGAAAACATTTTTGCTTTCACCATTATCAATCATAAACTATGTATGGGGTGTTTATCAAGGTATGCTTGAATGAATAGATAATGATGATTAGAATTATCATCCTTAATTTCACTATCATCAAAGGATATAGATGGTCTCTAAACCATAGGAGGTGTATGTCATGTGTAAGTACCAATAATACCGTGTAGTGGGTTCCCATAATGTGATGGAGGAGGATGTGCATTATATGCCATTTACACTTTTGGTTCCTTATTAGAATGATTTTTTAAATGATTGTTAAATGTTTTCTATTTATGGTAATCACCAGGTTGTGAACCTAATTCCTTTGAAGGATGCTCAAATGCAAGCTTTTGGTCACCAATAAGGTCTTAGATCTTATGTTTCAAGGTAAATCATTTGTTCATAGAATGTCTTTGGCCCTAATGATAATAATAACAAGCATTTGCATTATACCATTTAGTTAGAGATTGACAAATATCAAAATCTATAGGATGAGGGAGAGATATAAGTTAACACTTGATTAACTGTGGTAGTAATGAAGTTGTGTACTCAGGCAAACATGAGAATTATCTCCTTAGTGCATTAGATAAAATAAGTTGATTAGGCTGATGTGAAATTACATTAAACCTGGTGGTCATTTCCTTCTTATGCTTAGGAGGTTTGACTTTATAACTTGGTTTGATTATAAAATTATTACTAGATGTAGATGCAATTGGTGTGTTTGATATATACTTGAGCTTATTCAATGAAATGAACTTCATTTCATGGTCTCGTATAACATGGCATAAGTCATCAAAATACTGAAAGTTTTTAAAAATAATGGACTCATGTAAAGGAGTAAATAAAATTTTATTGAATATGTCTTGAAACTCTTTATCCACAATAGGATTGGTCATGTTAGCTAAAATTGTCACGTATCTTAAGATATATTCATTTGTTCCTTGTTTGATTTTGGAAATTTGAGCATATGAAATCTTTTCAAAAATGTTAATAGAAAAGTGTTCTAAAAATTTGTTTGCATGAGGTTTGAATAATTTTATAGATTGGAGAGGCAAATCATAGAACCACCTTAAAGCATAGTCCTTTAGGATTCTTGAAAATAATTTGGTCAAAAGTTTATCATTAAAAGCATAGTTAAGGCATGATGCATATAGGGATTGAATATGTTGCTCAGGGTCACCCTTGCCATCATAAAATAGAAACTTAGGAGCCAAAAAACTAACTGTCAAAGGGTGAAAATATATCTCAATTGCAAGAGGGTTATGCAACACATCTTACAAATCAATATCATGAGGGGATTTTAAAGCATTTTATTCAATGTTAGTAACCTTGTCCTCCAAGTTCTTTATAAATTGAAGGAGTGTTTGAACTGTGGATCAATTGGGATTTATATTATCAAGTTGAGTAGTCACCAAAGGGGATGTAAACATGGTTTGAGTAGAATTAGGTATTAGAATTGGTATTTATGTTGAAATAATTATTATTTCCATCTTAGATGTATAAATTTTGTTTTTAGGAAATAAAGGTTTAAAAACATAACCCATGCCCCCATTAGATATATCAAGTGATAATTTGTTGGTATATGGGGATGACCCATATCTCTAATAACATGATCGATAGATGGACCTGCTAGGTCATATATGCTTTTTGAATTTTTTATTTATAATATATTTTTTAGGATTTCATCAAAATCTTCAGGGTTTTGATGAATATAGTCATGAAACAATGCAATTGTTTGCACTTGATCATTGTTTATTTTTTCATATTCAATAGTTTCATTAGACTCATGGTTTTCATTATCAGAATCTTCTTCTACGATAACCTCACTAGTATGTTTTTCATTATCAACATTGGTATCATCATGATCCATAGGGTTAGGTCCCTCAATAGATTAGGCATCTTATGCTAAAAATGGGGAATCTTAATGTGTTTAATAGGCACACTTCCCAATATAAGGATACACCTAGATTGCATACAAAATAATGTAAGTAGGAAGTGGAAAATTATATTAATTTGAAAACCTAGTTGCCTAAAAAGTTTAGGAATCAATTTTTTTTTATTCATATGAATTATGGATCAATAATAGAAAAATTAGAAAACCCAAGGTGACGTAGGGTTTGAAGTTTAGAGATCGGGTTCACCAAATGTTTAACCCTAATTTGTATGTTTGGATATGAAAATCCTCACTTAAGTAGATAGGGTTTAGAATATAGAAATAAAATGCACAAGGGTGATAATTAGATCTATAACAAGTCATATTAAATGCTAAATTTAGATATAAGCATATGTTAAATTCAAAAAATTGAGATAGTCAAAACATGAAAAGTAAAACTAAGCTATGTATAAAAATGATAAAGAAGTGATATACATAGACAAATAAGTGATATACTTAGCTAATTATGATGCTACAATAGTGATGGATCTAGAATGGAAAAAAAGTAGGTTGGAAGACAATTCTAGAATAGTAGTTAGATCCTATATCTGACACTTTTGGAACTCTAGACACTAATGTCAACCTTGAATGGTTGCATCGATGCTACTGTCTAGGTTCAACACAAGTGTCATGTACATAATACCCATTAGAAAAAGATACAATCACCTAGATGATTTTGGGTTTTGATATGCCTTTGCTCTAGTGCATTTAGATCTAGGTCATGGGCTGTTGCTCTTCATGAAATGAAAAAATGCTAGTTCTCCATCTTCATAGTGACCTTGGGGAAAAATTATTTAGTGAGCACATAGTGTCAAGCTAACCCTAAAGACCTCGATGTCAACAGGTGCTACTTACATAGCCAATACTCTAGAAGAGGGCCTTAGACTCATTTAATTCTCCCATACATGTTGGATTATGTGTGAATCATGTAATATGTGTAAAGCAAGTACAATAATGACTTAGCTTATAACTTGGCAAATCAAGCTCCTAGCCTGATCCTTTAATACTTAAAGCCTAAAGATGTGTTATCCCTAAGATTAATATAGAAATAGGAGAAATTAAGGAAGATTTTCTCAATTGAATGCTTGATAGAGTGCTTTGAATAATTTTCCTTGGTCTCTTTAGTCTTTTTGATAGGTTCATAGGTGAGTAATTAATGAGTGTTGATCTTATATTTATATAAATTCTTTTGGATAATAACTCACATTAAATCACTTTGGATGACCATAAGGAGATGTTTGTATTTTTAAATTAGATTAATTTTAGGGCATTGCACACTTGTGTCAGGGTAAGACACTAGCATCGATGCTTGTGTCTATCCTGGATGTTAGTATCTAGGGAAAAGGAAAGAATGTATAGGCTCAAAACTTGTAGAGGTGGAAGATAAGTAAATTTTAAGCATTATGGGAAAGATAGAAGGTCTATGTCATCAACATAAGACTAGTCAGACTAAGAGATAGGACAAGGGGTACAAGATAGAACAATTGCAAGATTTACAGAAGTAGGAAAGGTATAGAATTGAGAGGATCAACTAAGGTCTGAGTTTTCCAAGTGTACAAGATTAAAGTTCTATATAATCATAAAATAGTGTTTACACATATCAACAGGGACATGTCATAGATACATGAGTCCACACATATAATTGATAGAATTAATAGAATTTGATATAGATTACATGAATTAGATATACACTTGGGACATAATATTATGCATTTGGGATTGATTTTCATTTATTTGGGATAAATATTTTTAGATTTGAGATGGATGTTATATATAGTTTATAGAGTATAGGTTATATTTTGATAGATACTTCAGCTTGAGACACATTATAGGTGTCTATGCCATGTAAAGAATTAAATTAAAAATACATATTTAGATTATACATCACTTGCAATATATTTAATGAGGGGACATGAATAGGGTTCATTCCTTTCTCACCATACGTCGATACATCAACTTATCCAAGATGTGCCGATTGAGATTTTACTTATATGTAGTAGTTGGCTCGATTGAGTAGTGTAGTCAAGTTTCAATGCCCTCGATGACTTTGGAACTACTTCACTTTTTAGTTTGATATGGTTACACCACTTGACCTTGGATATATTAGCTAAATTGGGTAGATTATATTTACACTTGAGTTGTGCGATTAGGATTCAGTGCTTTCAATGGACTTACCACAACTCACCATTATACCAGATTATGGGAACGATCACCCTCCAATTCTCCTCTTCACATATTCAAGGTTTATTTTTGACTCTCTCTCCAATTCTTCAACAAGAAAACATCATAACCAAAAAAAAGTAGTAAGGGGAAACATGGTTGCATCAACACACATGTAATCCTTCTTTGCTCTCTTTACTTTCAAGCATTCAAATTATTCAATTTTTATATTTTATACACTAATTACACTGTAACATTATATTGGTTGTTGGTAATGCAAAAACATCAAAATTAAACAAATATTAAGTAAAAAGGAAGGTGTATTTTTCACAATTTGGTACACATTTATTTCATTTAACCTAGTATATTAATCCTTATGCTTTACTAGATCAAGGGGGTAAATATAGATACTAAAATATGATTTTCTATGACACACTAGTCCTGTATACTTGAAAAATATCAATCAAGGCTCAACCCTTAATTTATGAACTTCCCAATGTTGAAAGGTTCACATTCTCCATCTCACTATGCCTAAAGTGCTTATCTCCTATAGTCTAAACCCAAAATTTTGATGACACAAATCACCTATATCCTAATTTATACATAAAAATTGATTCCAATCCTGCATAGATAGTTATAAATTCTCAAAAACCTTTTACCATACAAGACACTAGCATCTAGATTATGACAATAATGTTGATGTTAGTGTCCTTGCCTTCTAAAAAATTAGATTTAAAATCTATTGATATGTAAAGGTCAACATATTTGTCTTATTTAACCCTCCCATGATGTTATTTCAAAATATATAGAATAAATACAAATCAAAGGTCATTTAGTATCAACTTAGAAAGAATCAAACAAACAACTCTCAAGCTTATACTACATTAGTCAAAATCATTTGCAGAACCGAGCTATACTACCCTATTCTTCCCTATTTGCAAATCATTAATAGGATCAATCTTATTAAAATTATGAATCATTCAAAGAGTAGCCCATGAGTAGTATTTGTCAAGTTATAAGATAGATCATTATATGCACTCGGATATATCATATTTCACAACTATTCACACATAAACCCACATAAGAGGGATGAATACATCAGTTTTTAGACCTCTTCAGAGTATATATCAATGTTTATTGACATAGTGGTATTTGATATCAAATTTAATGTAGGTAGGGTTCATTTATATATGGGTCTTTGAGGTCAATTCAATTTCACTTGAGCCCACTAATCACTATTTTATAAGGTGACATGCCTAATCAAAAGACCTAGTGTTTTGAGAGAAACAATGATTCTGGGAACCTATGTGTGATATATAATGATAAATTGTAATGTGATAATGAACCCTAATAGTCGCATTTGAGTATTTTATAAATTGATCGATATTCAAAGCTAGATAGAAGCATTGAAATCAGTACATAAACATCAATGCTAGTGTCTACATTCTGATGCTACTTCCCAACTGATAGAAAGCTAATTTTTAAAAATTGATGAATCAAGGTGAATCATCATACTGTATTATTACAAACTTGTGCATATAAAAAATTCTTATGAATCATTGCATAATCTAATTTTTATTTCTCCTTCACATTGATACTTTCAAAATATTTTCTAGCATTGTACTCTTTTATATTTAACATATTATCAAATTTGATATATATCATATTATTGTAAATACCAATTATTTAATTGGCCTGATTTAAATAAATTATTCCATACTCGATTATGTTATTCCCATACCCCTTAATCCAAAAAAGGGTTAAACAAACTAATCATCCAAGTATTTCAAACTCAATTTGATTGACCTTTTTTGAGTCTTAATCTATGAGAGAAAGATGATAGTTGTAGGTTATCATAGCCTATGCATACATTTTGGTAAACCTAATGTGAATATTATCCCACATTTTTTTGGATGAGTTTTGTTTTTTTTCTTTTTATATTCTTATAAAAATATTCCAAACCATTAGTCTAATTGTATTGGCTAGCCCAATACCATTATTTGCCTATCTATGAGTAGTATCAACCATCACATTATCATTATGTGTTTCTCCACAATGTATTGGATGGATTGATATAGTTCTATGTGTGTTTATAATTGAATTATCTAACTTGATATAGTTCTATGTTTAATTTTTGTTTTGGTAAATTTTTATTGTATCAATGAATTTGATACCATTCTATTTACATGTTCAATTCACTACATGCTCCAAATTTATATTTCAACATAAATTATTTTTAATATTTTAATTTTAAGTTGTTTGGTTTTCCATAGAAACTATTTTTTGATAATTTTAAAATTACATAGGATTATTTGTTATGAGCCAAGAGGTCATTAGTTTTCTCTATACTGGTGTGAGGGTACTTCCCCAATACTCAAGTCACTAGATAACACTATACATAGAATTTAGTTTTCACGTACCTCATGATATATCAAAAACACTTATGGATTCCATATTTTGAGCTATAGTAAACCAACCAATTTTTTGATTTTTTAGTGCATTGGTAAGTAGTTAGCCTTGTAAATTTACTCTCAACATACCTTAGAGATAAGGTAGTGTGGCTACAGGTACAGTGAAATCCTCCATAGTGTGTTCACTATTTTATAAATGGGATCAATATATTTTAGAGCCTAAAAATCAATCAAATATTTTTTAGTGTACCTCCATATCTTGATTTTCACAAAATAGCTAGTAGAATTTCAGTTTGCCTATCTTACATGCTATATAGGCTAGCTCGATACCATTATATGTTGTGTTTGTGAATTGCATCGGTCAACCCAATATAGTTATATGTGCTTATGAACAATATAGGCAAGATTGATATAGATCATTATGTTTTTAAATTACATTAACCAACCTAATACAATATAATTTTCCTAATTCCAATTATCAATTATATTAATGAACCTGATATCATATGATTTTAGTTTGCCTATATAATTAAGTGCACCAAATAGGCTAGTTCAATTAATATTTTCTCTTCCGCTATGGAGTACATCTTTGCTCAATCTGAGGAGAAAAAACAATATGACCTAATAGAACTAATCAATTCCCTTAAATTATTAAACCCATTATGCCTTATAACTTTACCAAAATTGAATATCAAAATCCAAGAAATTATCATGTGGCTTCAACTAGATCTAAAAGTTATGAGCCAATTGACAATCCTAATACCACTAGATGAGATTACCCAACTCAATACATTAGAGAGGTAAAGTATGAATGTGATATTTAATATATAGACAAAATGATCATATATATTCATGAGTATCTTAACCACAAGGGCAAGGAACCTATAGTGATTTATCACTTCATGATGGTTCCCCATGTGGAATGCCCTCTTTCCCCTACTCTTAGTTTTTCTACCGGACTTGGAACAAGTCGCTTTAAGACATCCTCAATCCATTCTCCATTTACCATGCCTATTATTGATACTAACAAAGCATTCCCCTTCTTTAGTGGGTCTAACAAAGTATACATGTTAACATCAACATTAATAGCACATATAACATGTCCCAAAAAGCTACACAAGATTCCACCTCTAACTAAAATACTCTTGATCCTTAAAAAATCATGTTTTAATCCATGGGCCAAATGGATAAATTTCAAGACAATAGTAATGTGAACATTATGCAAATTCAAAACTAGCATTTTTAACTTTAAAATCACCCTCAACAACTTCAATGGGGAGAACCAAATCCTAATGCCTCCATAACCCCACTTATAGATGCTCATGGTAATCTCATTAAAAAACCTCCACTTTGTAATAAAGTAATTAAGCATATTTAAAATGAACCAATGGATCCTCAGATTATAAACGTAGACATAGGTCAAATCACTCATTCGATCACATGTAGTGGATCCACTAATCTTGATTTTCACTTGAAAGCCTTTGGAAATATCTATAAAGACTAGATTAGCTAAACACCTTTGTATCTATCAAGATAGTATCCAGGACCTTTTTTAGCGATGCTTTAGATTGGTACAATAAACTCAATTACAACTCTATCTCTAGCTTGGAGGAATTAGTTAACACACTAGTTCAACAATTTCAATCAAAGGATTTACTTGAAAATAGCTTAGCCCACTTCACTAATTGAAAGAAAGAGGATATTGATACTACCTAAGCCTTCATCAATCACCAAATCAAAATGCTTCCCTACCCACCTTTAGATATGCTCACGGTAATACCATTCCACAACCTCCATTTTATAATAAAATCATTAAATATCTTTTGTATCTATCAAGATAGTATCCAAGACCTTTTTTAGCGATGCTTTAGATTGGTACAATAAACTCAATTACAACTCTATCTCTAGCTTGGAGGAATTAGTTAACACACTAGTTCAACAATTTCAATCCAAGGATCTACTTGAAAATAGCTTAGCCCACTTCACTAATTGAAAGAAAGAGGATATTGATACTACCTAAGCCTTCATCAATCACCAAATCAAAATGCTTCCCTACCCACCTTTAGATATGCTCACGGTAATACCATTCCACAACCTCCATTTTATAATAAAGTCATTAAATATCTTAAAAATGAAACATTGGCTCCTCAAATTAAAAACATATACATATGTGGCACCACTCATTTGATCACATATAGTGGATTGATTAATCTTGATTTTCACTTGAAAGCCTTTGGAAATCTCTATAAAGAATAGGTTAAACTAAAAACCTTTGCGGCTAGCAAACTAGTATCCAAAACCTTTTCTAGTCATGATTTATATTGGTACAACTAACTCAAGTCCAACTCTATCTATAGCTTAGAGGACTTAGTTAACACACTAACTCAAGAATTTCAATCTAAGGATTTACCTGAAAATAGATTATCCCACTTCACTAATTACAAAAAAGAGGATACTAAGACTACCAAGCCTTCATCAAGCACCAAATCAAAATTCCTCCCTACCCCCCTTAGACATTCTCATGGTAATATCATTTCACAACCGCCATTTCACAATAAAGTCTTTAATGGTATTCAAAATGAAACATTATCTCTTTAAATTACAAACATAGACATAGGTGGAATCACTCTTTTGATCACATATAATGGATCCACTAATCCTGATTTTCACTTGAAAGCATTTGGAAATCTCTATATACTAGATTAAGCTAAACACATTTGTGGCTAGCAAGATAGTGTCCAAATTTTTTTATAGTGATGATTTAAATTGGTACAACCAACTCAATTTCAACTCTATCTCTAGCTTGGAGACTTAGTTAACACATTGGTTCAATAATTTTAATCCAAGGATTTACTTAAAAATATCTTAACCCACTTCACTAATTTCAAGAAATAGGATATTGAGACTACCCAAGCCTTCATTATTTAGTGGAAATCATTAGAATAAATCCTTGATCAAGCTAAAAGATAAGAATTTATAATAAGACAAGTTGAGCCTTCCTAACCCAAACTTGGAACTCATGTGCTTATGAAGTCTAAAAATAAAAATGCTATTGATGATGGTGTATTAGAAACATATGAGTACATGAGAGCTATCGATGCTATTATACTCAAAAGCTCTGATGAAGTGACACTTTCATTAATAATGGTAAAGGCATTCCAACCCAAGAATATGAAGTGTTAGAAATAAAACATCACACAAGTAAGCTGTTGATATGATATGTAAAATCAAGGGAAATCATATATTATTTTGAATGAAGCATGCTAGTACAATAGGAAATCTCTTGCATAAATAAGCAAGGTAAAACATATAACTAACCTAATTGGCCAATGTGGGATATATACTCACATAGAACAAACTCACTAAAAGATGAAATAGCTAGCTAATACACTAGAAAACATGAGAAATGATTTAAATACATATTATAAACCCCCCCCCCCCCCCCCCCTCAAGTGAAGCTAGGGGCTAACAAAAGCCAAAAAAATAGTGGCATATCCATATTATGAGTCCTAATAATTAATAGTGATAAGGTACTTGACCAATTTTTTCCCAACAGGCAAAATTTTTGGTCCCCTTCTGCCTCTTGCTGTTCTAGGCCACTTCTTTTTGATTTTGTGTAGGTCCAGTGATTTCTACGGATTCAGTAGTTCCCTGCAGACTTCACGTTTTCTACGGACTCTACAGGTTAGTCTTTTGGTGCATGAAGGATCGGTTTAGAGAGAGATTTGGTTCTCGCTGCAAGTCCATCACTCCATTTTTGAGCCTTGGTTCAGTCGAAAAGTTCATCGCTTTCAGCTTCAAGGCGCTCAGTTGGATCAACAGGTTCATCGGTGTGCAACTTTGAACCGTTGAACTGGTTCAAATGATTGGTTCAACCACTTAGTTCAATGCTTTGGCTTAGTTTATCAGGCTTAGTTCAATCACTTGGTTCAACAGATCAGTTCAAGGGCTTGGTTCAACGGGCTTGATGCACTGTGATTGAACCGTTGAACCAATTGAACTATTGAACCAATTTTAGTTCAATGGGTTGGTTCAACGGCTTGGTTCAAGGATGTGTCTTACAGCTGAAGGGCAGCGCTGGGTTTAAATGCCCTTGTGAAGGGCAGGGGACATTTCAAAGATATCCGCAAGAGGGTAAGGTTTCAAAATTTTGGCTTAAAGCAGGAAAAGACAATTTTTCGGACAAAAAGCTTGAAGAAATTCAGAGGCAGGAAAGGGGCTCGGGAAAATCAAAGCATCAATTCCCATGGACTTTTTGTCCACGGGAAAAAAGTCTGAAATAAAAGAAAAGGGCCCAAAGGAATTCGAAGGGGCCATGCCAAGAAACTCAGTGAGAATTCTTGTTGACTTTTGTCCGCGGGAAAATGTCCGCGGACAAAAGCCCGTGGAAAATGTCCAAAGCAAAGGAAAGACCCGAGAAAATTGTCTGAAACAAAATCCGTGAAGCACAAAAGCCCACAAAAAGGACCTGATGGACTTTTGCCGAGGACGATGACGTCCTGAAAGCCTTCAAATTTAAGGAAGCGAATTAGCCGTTGGTTTTCAAAGCGATGACGACCACATGGACGTCAAAATTAACACAATGAAATAGCTGTTTCATTTCGAACTAAAGGACGCCAACCATGGAAAAGGCCCAAAAATGTAGTGACCCACTAGAAGATCGCCCCCGAGGGCCAAGGGAGCCAGAAGAGACAAGATAGGGAAAAGGACAAAATCCCAGGAAACAAAGAGAGAGATGCCACGTGAAGGAATAGACTGCCCAAGTAGTGAAGGAAAGCACCGACTCAAGAAGTTATTTTGACAGATGATAGAGTGCCTGCAAATTGACCATTAGGAGGCACAAATAGCTAGCAATGCAATTGGTTTCTCGATTTCACATTAATGAGTAGACAAACCGTGTAATCACCTTGAATAAGTGGCCTTACAAATAGACAAAGGGCACAACTCATTGATGTTTTGAGCGGCTTGCTCTTCCCAATGAGGGGACACAAATGGGCCACTTGTAAAAAGGGGCACCAAAAGGCCTCCTTTCTTCTTCTATATATTGGAGACTTGTCATTTGAGGATGATCTTCCACATTTTGTAAGGCGTAGCCCTGGCAAAATTTCACCTAAATCAATAAACGCATTTTTTACCTCTATCTTGGATAGATATTTCTGTGTATGTCTTGAGCGTTAGTTTATGTTTAGTCATTGTTTCTTGATGCTTTCATAGGTCCAACACCAACATATCTGTTGTCTACAAGGTGCCATTTTTGCAACTGACAAGGAGAGATGCATTTGGAAGTGTAGAAACAGAAGAAATTGCTATATAGTGTGCGTTTCATAGCACCTTTGGCGAATCTCTGCTTTTTGTATTTTCCATTAAAGCCTCCCTGCCAAATTTCTTGCAGTCTGGTTCTTCTACCAAGTTTGAAGTGTATGTATGTGTTTTTCTGATTTAAGTGTGAGTGTGAGAAGGTCAATTTTTTTTGGTACATCACCTCCTTAGAGTAGATTTGTTCTCTTGCGATCTTTCCCCCTTTTCATCCCCCCATTATATATATATATATATATATATGTTAGCACTTACTGGAACAAATCAGATGCATCAAAGGGAGCTAGCCCTTACCTAGAGACTCTCCCCTCTAGCTTCGCCAGTCCCACAGGCGAGAGGGGAGTTTCCATAGTTGCATGAAGAAGGTAGGAGCTCGGCCTCCTACCAAGGGTGCAATCTTCTGTGTCAACAGCACTCATATACAATATATACCCATAAAAAGAAGATGGAATATGTCCTCACAAACACCCCCCAAGGAAAATTTATGAAACCCCAAACTTACAACACAACTCAAGGAAATGAGGTGATGCAAAAGGATTGATAAATATATATGCAACCATTGTTGAGTTAGAATGTACTCCAAGCTAATAATGCCATCCTAAATGTCCTAAAAAATAAAGTACATATGTACCTCAATGTGATTAGTCTACTAATGCTAAATTGGATTGTAATATATATGAATTGCACTCTGATTATCACACCAAAATATAATGGGTGAATTTTGCATGAAGCCAAACTTTGTCAACAACTAATCAAGCCAAATGATATATTGACTCATTGTAACTGATGCCCTATACTCAACCTTTGTAGATGAAAGTACAATAGCTAACTACTTATTACATAACCAAGCAATAAGCGAAGAACCAAGACAAAAGATGTATCCATAAGTGGAATGGCTATCATCAAGAGAACTTGCCTAATCTAAATCACTGTATCTAACCAAATGAGTGGAACCCTTGGTGTAGTGTAATACAAAATGAGTAGTGCCTCATAGATATCATAAAATCCTCTTGGAAACCTATCAATGATTATCATGAGGGTCATGTACAAACCTAGATACAAGCCAAACTATAAATGAAATGTTAGGGCGAGTATGGGTCAAATACATAAGACTTCCAACCATCTACCTATATAATGTAGGATCATAAAGTGGATTAGTACAAGAGGTAGTGAGAGTCACTCCAAACTAAAAAGGAGAAGGACTTGGATTGTAATCAACCATGCCAAAATGCTAAAGAATATCAAGGGTATACTGTTGCTGACTCAAATAGATCCCTATATCTGACTATGAAATTTGTAAACCAAAGAATAAATGTAAAAGACCAAGATATATCATGCCAAAATATGATGAAAGTGCTTATTGAATAGTCAAAATCTAATATGAGGATTTGCCTATGAGAAGTAGATCATCAATTTACAAAACAAAAATAGCAATGTCCTCTCTAATATGTTGAATATACATTGTGGGATTGGAGTGGTAGTGAACAAATCTAGTGGAGAGAAAAAATGAATCCATATTCTCATATCAATCTCAAAGGGCCCATTTGAGACTGTAGAGAGACTTCCTAAGTCTAAAAACAAGAGAAGAATTGTGAACAAGCCTAATAAACTACTCTATATAGATTTCCTCATGTAAGTCTCCATGCAATAAAGTACTCTTGACATTCATCTAATATACTAGACAAACTTATGATGCAACAGGAAAAAGTACAAGGTGAACAGAATCCATCTTGGTAATGGGTGCAAAAGTCTTAGAGTAGTCAATACATATGATAATCCATTTGAAACAAGATATGCCTTATAATTGTCAATGGACCCATCAACTACATACTTGGTGTAGTAAATCCACTTTCACCTAACCAAATTTCTTCCATTATGAAGAGTGACCAAATCCTAAGTGTGATTCTTCATCAGTGAAGAATACTCATATTTCATCACATCGTTCCACTTGTATATCCCATGAGCCTGTGAAAAATATTGTGGATCCCCAAATAATGCCTCACATAAAAGTCTAGTACCCATAAAATGTGCATGATGATGTCAAATAGGTGAAATATCTTATATGAATGGTACGGCCTCAAAAGCTATAGTATGAGCCCATCTAGGCATAGTGGTAATATTAGTGTGAACAAGATCCTCATCTTTTATAACCTCCTCAAGAATATTGTGAACTGGCTCCTCAAAGAATGAATCCTCGAGAGGAGGTGAATCATCAAAAGAAGAAGGCATGAAAGAAGATGAAAAGTCATGAGATGTGAAATTCTCATGAAATTGTAAATGTGTTTGAAAATGAACATCATGAATATCAATATCTAAAATATGATAAGCTTTCATGTCTTCATAATACCCTACAAAAATCAAAAGTTTTCTCTTCTTATCCAATGCTTTCCTTTTCTTATTTGGTATAAACACCCAAGTAAGGCTCCCAAAGACTCAAAAAATGATACATCAGGCTTGGTTCCAGACCAAGCCTCCTTTGAATTCATATGCTCAAATGCTTAATGTGGTGTGTAGATCTAAATGTAGTTAACATACTTAACTACATCTACCCAATAGATAGGAGGTAGATACTATGAATTCATCATGCAGTTATCCATATCATTTAGAGTTTGGTTCTTCCATTTTTATAAGCCATTCTATTATGAAGTATGTGCAATATAATACTAGTGAACAATACCATAACCTACCAAAAAATTAGAGAAATCTTGACTGAAGTACTCCCCCACATTATCTGTATGAAGCTTCTTGATGCAACTCGATGACTATTTCTTAACCAAGGCCTTGAAGAGTTTGAAGTGAGCAAAAACATCACTCTTTTACTTGAGAAAATAAATCCAAATATGCCTCGAGAAACTATCAATGAAAGTAAGTGCATACTTAACTCTATTGAAAGGAGTAGGAAAGACCATCAAATCACTGTGCATAAGCTCAATTGGTGAAGAAGATCTCATAGACATACCTTTAGGAAATAGATCTTGGTGTTGTTTCCATAATGCACAATTAAGACAAACTCCATAAAGACAACATTTTAGGAAGGCCCTCTACCATACTATGAGTTCTCAACTCTTTCAAATATCTATAATTTAGCTGTCCAAATCTCTCATGTTAAAGCCAACTCTCAAAATATGTATGAGAAACTAAACATGTACCTATAGGAGGAATATCATCAAAACCCTCAAAATAGTAAAGTCAATAACTATAATCAACAACACTCTATGCAATAAGTGTGTGTGGATCTAAAAAAGCTTGAATTTCAGCACCCTATGGTGTGAAATTCAATGTCTAATTTTAACTAGAAAGGTAAATTTGATACACTGAAAGTACATTGATGGTGATGTCTAGAACATATAATGCATCATTGATGTAGCCACCATCTAGCTATATGTCACCCTTCCCCTTAAAATAAATAAAGGAAGAATCTCCAACCTTAATGTTGGAAGTAGAACTCAGACCAAGAGATACAAATGACTCCTTGGTATAAGTCATATGGTGTGAAATACTAAAATTTAGAACCCAACTATCTGCAACAAGTAATTATGATCTCTCAACAAAATTAAGTTATTTCTCATGCTCATGAGATAGAAAATGAGTGGAGATATAAATATTGTGTTTCATAATGTCATCCTCTAGGGATTGTATTCTTTTGTAACACCTAGACTCTTTATGACCAATCCCCTTACAATAGGAGCAAGATATGTTAGACTTATTCTTGGATTTGGAAGATGGTTTGGGTTTGGATACAATAGTGTTGGGATTATGTATATTTTTAGGGGGAGGAGTGTTCTTCTTACTCTTAGTTTCTACCTTAGTCTTATGTGTGATGTAACTAATGCTTTTTAAGAGGTGGAAGACTCAAAGTGAGATAATTTGGATTCCTCCCTAGCAAGTCTCTCACAAAACAACTCTAGATCTGATATTTTGAATGTGGCATCTAAAGAATCTACACTAGAGAAAAAAGTAGAAGCAAAGATTTGGAATCGGCCACTCAACTTAGATAAGATCAAGTACACACACTCTTAATCCTTTTTGTCTCATCCACTCCCCTTCAACTGTGTTAACAAATGCTTAAACTTAGTGAAGTAGTTTACAATGGAGGCAAAATCATCTAGATTTAGTGTAGTAAGCTCCACTTCAAGATGCATCGCTCTCAAGTGATATACTTTCTCAAATAAACCCTTTAACTTAGTCCAAATTTTGAATGGGGAATCACACCCATCAAAATGAAACAAAAGACTATCACTCACATAACCCCCAATCAATTCCATACACTCTTCAAACTTACATTGATATTGAAGTTTTTCAAATTCATGTGTAAATTTTGGTTATGTTTCATTCATTAGGGACCAAAAATATTTTGTGCTTTATGACTGTTTCTATTCAAGGTCTCCATATATGGTAATTATGTGTAGTAAAAGGCTCATAATTATTAACACTAGAATTAAAATACATGCTAAATAATCACCAAAGAGAAAAAAGAATGCAAAAGGGTGCACACAATTAACACCAAGAAAACTCCCCAAAAGATTGTATTAATGACCCCCTCAATTTAGAACTTTATAAAGGTAGTTCATTTTTATAAATTAATGACACCAATAGATAGAGAATAAAAAATCATGTACTTTTGAAAAAATATAACTCAAATTAAAGTTATGGTTCAAAAGTTATTGGTGTTATGATTTCCCATAAAATGGGTCAAAACATTTAAAACATCACCACAAATTAGATTTTGTGACCAAATTAAAAAATAACATAGTCATCTAACCACTCATTGGAGCCATGATTGAATCATGAACTTATTAATGCCAATAGACATGAAAAAATATCCTTCTGGTTAATGCTATGCTTGCATAAACAAACAATGCTTCCTCTTGGGGCAAAAAATATAGCTTGGAAAGAAAATAGAACTAGCTATTTTGAGAGGAGAAAAAATATTTTATTATTGTTGTTAGAAGTAAAATCACTAAGAGGGGGGTGAATAAGTGATTCAAGATAATCCAATCTAATTCCCAACTCTTAAACATTTAACATACATCAACTTGATCAAGCAATATAAACATGAAAGCACATACATCCAAAGCATACACAAGAACATACATCACATGAACACATCATATATGTGGGAAAACATCTTAGGGGATAAAAACCAATGAAACCTCAAAGATGGAATATAGTAATAAAAAATAATATCTAACATTTCGACCACCACCAACTGATCAAAGAACATCCATCCCTTAGTTTAGTGAGACACCAATCTCGCAAGGAGCTACTGCCCTTGTCTAGCTGAACACCCACAACAACTAGAACTTTAGAAAGCTTTATCTTTCAAGGAGGAACTGAACCCATAAGAAACCCATCACCCACTAATCTACCTAAATATATCACCTTGAATACCTATTACTACTCTTCAACTGATGATGATCACCTTTGTCTGCACTCTTCACCTTCAATCTCTCTCAAGCTACCTAGAGGGCTAACTTGCTCAAATTGCATCTTATAGGCTCATTAGGTCCAATGACCTATGTGTCCTCCTACATAAAACTGATAAAATAAACATGTCTAATATTTTTCACACTCTGATGGTCCTAACTGACCTATACTGTCTCTTTCAAAGGTTCTCTTATTCTCTTGAATCTACATATACACAACTAACACTAATAGTCCAAAGTGACCTTGTACCTATACCACTCTCTTCCTTTAAACCATCTTGGTTGGACAAGATGATTTACATATTTAAACCAAACTTAACATATCTCCATACATATTTTACATGTGATAACCACACTCTTCATAGGTTAGTCATTACCTCATTAGCCCCAAACCACCATTAGGTCTTGGTGAGACCTAAAACAATTAGGCCTGTATACTCACACGTTACATGTGAGACTACTTAGACCACCTTCATCCTTTACCAATGATTATAAAATATAAAAAATATTTATAATATATATTTTATCACTCTCATATGGGTCCATTCTACTTGGAATACCAACTCAACACTTGAACTTACCAATTAGGTCTCCTCACTCTTTAGGCCTTCATATACAAAAGAACACATTCTCAAACTTCTGAAGAAAATAATTAAATATTTCACATAGACATATGATTATATCACATGGGTGAGCCCTTTAAAACCTATGAAATACCTCCATGTGCCTTAGACATTCCAACATAGGCTCTAAGCCCTCAAATCAACTCTCTCAAAATGACCACTGAGGCTAGTCACACACACAATCAAAATATAGTTATACTATTTTGACTCTCTATATCTGATCAAGAGAATATCATGAAATACAATACCTCCTCATAAGCCTTAGAGACTTATAGAACATCTCCATGCTTATTTTCTTCTTTAATTCTAATCAGAACACCTTCAACTCACTCCTATAACATGGTCACTCACTCTGCCAATGCATTCAACAAACACAATCAACTTGTAAGAAAATTTTCATACTAAATATGGATTGGTAAAACCTCCAAAATACATACATATGGTTTTTATAGATTCTAAAACACTCTCCAATAGTTAGTTCATCTTGAAACATTGAAATACCATCAAAAAATTTTCAATTATCCTTCTTGGGTCACTTGTAGAACATGGTCAAACACATAGTAAAATTTGAATCTTAATATCTACATATGTACAAAAATTAAAATATTCAAATAAGATTTTATGGATGCACCTTGAAGTCCTTTAAAACTTTGATTTTTACATCACCTTAAAATTCATCATAGATCAAAAGATATAAGTAAAATACTCAACACTAGTTTTTTCTTTATTAATTTCAAATGCCAACAATCACTGTGCAATGCAAATATTATAGACACATGTTTTCATCTCGTGTCCCCTGGTAGCTAAAAAAAATATTCTCCATTGATCTCCTTAGAAGTCTCCTGAATTTAACTCTTTAATGTTGACCATTGATTCTTGACACAGGTTTCCATGATTAAGACACTTGGCACCCTCACGTGCCTTCTGAGCACATTATTGATAGTCCTTGCTCTTGTGCCACTTGGTTACTCTGCATGCCTTCTACATACATTTACTATTTGAATAAAACCACACCATCGATCTCCATTTATACAAACACCCATGTGCTATTGATCTTCTACTAAAGCTTTCGAGTTTGTGACACTTGTCACCAACACATGCAATCTTAGACTCCTTTGACTTATTGAATCAATACACAAGATTAGATCACTAATGACAAGATCACATAATCCATTAGATCCTTATTTGGTCAAATTAAACACTTGCCACTAGATTTATGATCCAATTAAACACTCACTGTAGATATTTGATAATGTAAATTTGGCTAAGTATGAGAACTTAGTGAATTTTATTTGAGAAGCCACTTTTGCACCTTAATAACTTTTGCTATGATCATCTTCATGAACTAAAATTTGAACCACATGATCACCTCTCATAGGGTAATCCATTCATGTATCAGAATACTTCTAAAGCCTTCATACATGTGAAATATTATGTCATCAATTTGCTCACTCAACTTTATCTGCAAGATAACTACTTGAGATTTGACATTCATATGACTATTCTAATGAATTCCATTCACTTCATAAGTATTATAAGCACTCATAACATCTCATAGGGTCTCTGTAACATGACCATACCATTAATATCATCCATTAATTAATTAATTAGGTAAACACCCTCTAAACCATCAATCTGATCACTTTATCATTAATGCACTATGAATCATGACCAAGCTTGACATCAATGATAACCATGACATTATTAGGAAACTAAGAGACTATGTCCAAAAATATCCCACTTTGTTAATGATGGAAAACCATACTCAGAATGCCTTCTCTCAATCTGAATAACTACTCCATTCTGATATTTCTCCCCTTTGATATTAATGACAAAGTGTCTCTTCCTCAATATTCCAACTTGATCATTGATATGACAAACTACTCACAGAGCTTTGGAAAGCTCCCCCTAACATCAAGCTCCATCTCATGTCAATTTTTATTTGACATAAACCAATATGAACTTGGGATTCTCTAATCCTTGGATGTGTTTGCCTATAAAACTCATAAGTTCTCTTTGATTATGCATAAAGATTCAATACCTTGTCAAAACACGTGACTTGGTTTGATCAAGTCATCATATCAATCTTGTTGAATTCACAACTATAGTAGACATCTTCACATCTCCACCATGACTAAAACATATCATGCATAGATCTTCAAGCCTTTCAAACTATCTGAGTTAGCTCCCCCTAATTCCATGCTTCACCTAAATCATGACATATTTAACAAGTCCTCTCAATGAACTAGGTCTGCCAGTAACATTTTAGTTAAAACTCTTATGGAAACATCTTAGTTTCAAAACATTGTGACCTCCATGGCATACACAACTTGACATCTACAGAACTCTGAGACCTTCTTCATGATATCAAAGATATGACAACACATTCTCCTCATACTCCATATCAACCTTGTGTTTAGTCTTCATTATTTAATCAATTTAAGCAATTGACAAGTTCTTACCTTTAGGACCAAAAACATTGAACACACCTTGATCACATTTGAAAAAGATCAACATACCTTTTTATGTAATAAAATATCTTGATAATTCACCATCCTTGGTCAGACACTTGGAAACCTCCATTCTTTGCCTACAGACCTTCATAACCAACATCTTCATTCTTCACCATTTGACCAACTAGACCATCCTACAAATTTGATCAAAATTTTGACTTTAGGATCACTATTTTTGAAAATATCTTATAATCTCCTACCACAGTATACCAACACATCTTTTTATGACCTTTATTATCATGCAACATTAACCAAAGCCCAACTGGCATCCACCATGCTTCCTCTTGCTGTCAAGTGTCTCTTTGAAGCCTAGATAGAGACACCCTAACCTACAATATCCTAGAACAATGTGAAACTAGGAGTTAACTATAAATCCTCATATTCCTTCTCCTCCTTGATCATTTGATACTAATAATTATTATTCTTCTTCTTAGGCTTGAGAGAAGCAACATGCTCATCTACTATAATATTTTTCTTTTATTCTAACATTGGTTTGACAACATATGGAGACAACAAAGATTCATGACACACCTTTTCAACTAAAGAAAGAACTTCATCAATAGACATTGACAATTGATGTTATTTGCATGAAACTTTCTCAATAATAGCAAGATGTTTTCTTGGATCTATACATACCTTAGAACTAGCCTCAATTAGCACTTTAGTCTTCTCGTTGAGCTTGACTTATACTAAAATTTGATTCTCCTTTTCTATCTAGATAGATGATACATTCTCTTAACATTCCTTAACCTTCTTCATATCCGATTCATCTTTTGCTTTAGTAGGTAGTCCACCTTGATCATTCAACTCAACTGAATTAGTGTTTTTGGTCTTCACTTCCTTAGGATTCCATATCAAGGATTGACCTTTATTGAGCATACTAAGATGTCCATGCACCTTCTTATGACTTGAGAGATTGATTTTACAATATCTTTCAATATGACCAACTTGATGACAATAGAAACAAATACATCATTCATACCTTCTACTTGATGAATATTATGAATCTCAACAAACATACCATCTTGTCTCTTAGGTTCATTATCCTCAAGCTTGATTGTCTTAGGTCTTCATACCTGGGTTAGTATTTTCCTATGCATTTTGGGGCATGCCTATCAATATGTCCCATGTTATGACAATTATTACAAACTACATCATCCATACCTTTAGCTAACCAGCTACTCTTCCTTCTATAATTTATTGCCTTATGACCAAAAAGCTTACATGCAAATTAGTGACGATGAAATGAACTTTCATACCTTATAGCATTTGTTTTCTTTATAGGTCTTCTCGTGTTGTACTTGGTGCTTGCATCCTTATTATATTGAGATGACCTCTCTTTCTCTTTCTTAGCCTTATTTACCTTAACAACAAATTGTTCATGCTCATCCTTCAATGAATCTAGATTGGTTTTTAATTGAGTGCTCTCATCTTCTTTAGCTCTCATACTTGAACTTGTAGCTTCTAACTAAATTTTGAGAACTTGGATAGTCTCCTTATCCCTCTTAGCTTCTTTATCCATGTCATCCTTCATTATACATGCTTGCTCATCAATAATCTTTATAGAATCAAGATTTGAATTCAACTCATCATGCTCACCTTATTTTAAACTCAACTTGGCATTTGTCTCTTTTAACTGAATTTTGAGATATCTACATTTTTACTCTTTTGAACTCAGATTAGTCTTTTTAACTCTTAATTTATCCTCAAGATACTGCATGGTCATCTTATCTTCTTTGACTATTTCACTTAGTCTATCAAACTTGGTTTGAAGATGACTTATCATTTCATTATGTTTCATGATATGTTCATTAAGATCCTCAAGTCTCATCTCATGTTCATCATCCTTAGAATTAGAATTACTCTTCCCAATCTCAATATGACTGTTCTATTCTTCAAAAACTTTGACGATTGATCTCAATTCAAGATTTTATTTTCTCAAATGATTAGCCATCTTTGTACCTTGGATCACCTTCAAGTGGTTAAACTTGCATAGAAGGTCCTACTTTGATACCAATTTTTAGAGGTATAATCATTAAGAGTGGGGGGGGGTGAATCAGTGATGCAAGATAATCCAATTCAATTTCTAGCTCTTAAACATTCAACATACATCAAATTGATCAAGCAACATAAACATGAAATCACATACATCTAAATAATACATAAGAGTATACATCACATGAACACATCATATATATGGGAAACCCTCTTGGAGGATAAAACCCACTAAACCCTAAAAGATGAACTACATTCTTAAAAAACAAGATTCAACATTTAAACCAAAATCAACTGATCAAGGAACACCCATCCCTTAGTGTAGTGAGACACCAATCCCATAAGGAGCTACTTCCTCTGTCTAGTTGAGCACCCACAACAACTAGACCTTTAACAAGCTTCAACTTGAAAGGAAGAACTAACCCTCTAGGAAACTAAGCACCCACTTAGATACTTGAATAGATCACCTTAAACACCTATTGATACTCTTTAACTGATGATGATAACCTTTGTCTACACTCTTCACCTCCAATCTCTCTCAAGCTGCCTCTAGGGCTAATTTTCTCAAATTGTTTCTTCTAGGCTCATTAGGTCTAATGACCTGTGTGTCCTCCTACATCAACTTGATTAGATAAATATGTTTGATATTTCTCACACTCTGATGGTTGTAACTGACCTATACCTTCTCTTTTAAAGCTTCTCTTCTTCTTTTGAATTCACACACACAACTAACGCTATGTTAGGATAAATTAAAACCCAAATCTATCCCCAAATTGCATACAAGAGAAACTATGAAACAAATTAATCAAATATTTTGAAAATAAATATAAACATGTATATAATAGGAGACAACAGATTTAACATGGCTCACCCAAGATGGGCTACATCTACAAAACTTGTCTAGTATACTATTTATAACAATACATGGGGGAAATAAAATCTTGTAACAAACCTTATTACACCTCTCTACCTCTTCCACCTCCTCTTTGTATACAATATTTCATTATTTTTCACAATCATACATCTAAGCCATATATCAATACATTTTAGGGTAATAAACACCTAAACATAACCTCTACCATCAAGTCTGGAAACCTTTAATCAATGGTCCAGATTGATTACAAAATTATAATTTAATAAGGCACCATTAGGGATTCAAAGAATGGGATACAAATTTGACTGAAATAACATCAAAATTTTAACCTTTGATCTTGAAAGACAATTAGGCTCCACACCTAACATGCTATTAGTCCAAAAAAACCTTATACTTAAACCACTCTCTTCCTTTACTCCATCTTGGTCAGACAAGATGCTTACATATTTGAACCACACTTAACATAGGTATGTACACATGTTACATGTGATAAACACACTCTTCATATGTTGGTTATTACCTCATTAGCCCCAAACCACCATTAAGTCTTGGTGAGACCTAAAATAATTAGGCTTTTATACTCACATGTTACATGTGAGACTACTTGGACCACCTTCATCCTTTAAAAAGGATTAAAACACATCAAAAATATCTCCAATATCCCCTTTCTCAATCTCATATGGGTCCATGCTACCTGGAATAACAACTTAACATGTGAACCTACCAATTAGGTTTCCTTGCTCTTTAGGCCTTCATACACAGAAAACATAGTTTTAAACTTCTGAATTAACCACTAAAATATTTCACATAGACATATGATTATATCACATGGGTGAAACATTTAAGACATTTTAAATACCTCCATGTGCCTTATAAATTCCAACATAGGCTCTAAGCACTCAAATCAACTCTCTCAAAATGACCACTCAAGCTGGTCACACACAGTCAAAATACAATTATAGTATTTTGACTCTTCATATGTGATAATGGGTATATCATGACATAAAATACTTTTTCATAAGAATTATAGACCTATATAACATCTACATACTCATTTTCTTCTTCAATTCTGATCAGAACACCTTTAACTCACTTTTGCAACATGGTCAGTCAATTTGCCAGTGCATTCAACATAGTCAACTTCTAATAAATTTTTCATACTAAATATGGATTGGTAAAACCTAAAAAATACATACATATGGTCCTAATGGAGTATACAACACTCTCTGATATTTATTTCATCTTTAAATATCAAAATCCCATTAAGAACTCTTTAATTATCCTTCTTGGGTCACTTGCAAAACATGGTTAAACACATAGTTAACTTTGGAGATCAATAAATACAATTTTACTAACATTAAAATCTTCAAATAATTTTTTTTGGATGTGCCTTCAAGTCCTTTACAAATTTTATTTTTACATCACCTTCAAATTCATTCTAGATCAAAAGATATAAGCAAAATACTCAACACTAGTTTTTCTTTTATTAATTTCAAATGCCAATGGTCATTGTGTAAAATAAATATTGTCGACACATGTCTTGATCTCATGTCCCCTAGTAGCTATAAAAAATATGATACATCAATCTCCTTGGAACTCTCTTAACTTTAATTATTTAATGCTAACCATTGATTCCTGACATTGGGTTTTGTGATTAAGACACTTGACACCCTCATGTGCCTTCTGAACATATTATTGAAAGTCCCTACTCTTGTGCCACTTGGCCACTCTATGTGCTTGCTAAATGTTGTCCCTGAAAAATGTCACTCATTTTTGGGACAACCTACAGACTATTTTGGCCCTGCACAGACCAAAAATCATCTCTCCCCTTTTCAAAAAATTGTTTTGAGCATTCAGGTTCTTCATTTTTCAAAGCTTTTCCAGAAATCTACGGACTTGCAGGCTTGAATCTACGGACTCTACAGGCTTGAATCTACGGACTTAGCATGTTGATTTCTATGAAATCTGTAGGCCAAGTTCTACGAGCTTTGCATGTTGATTTCTACGGACTCTGCAGGAAAGAAACAAGCTCTCAACACTTTAGGCGATTTCAAAGTTGGTTCAACCGGTTGGTTCAATCGATAGGTTCAAGGGGTCTTCCAAGAGCTTGAAGGACAAGTGCCCTTGTGGAGGACAGTGAGCAAAAGCGGACAAAAGTTGAAAATCCCTCAGGAAAATGGCTAAGTAAAAGAGACCTAAAGAATTCTTTCGGGAAGATTTTCGTTAGAAAAATGTTTAAGGCAAAATTCCTTCAGACTTTTTGTCTAAAGGAATTCACTCAGAGAAAAAGTCCAAAGAAATGGAAAAGGACGAATGGCTAAGTAACATGAACTTTCCTTCAGACTTTTTGTTCGAAAGAATTCTTTCAGGCTTTTTGCTTGATGAAAAAAGTCGAAGCCTGAAGTCCACACGAACATCTTGAAGGATAAGTACCCTTGCGGGGGGCACTTGACGACAAAGAAAGGACCGTTTTAAAAGCTTGAAGGGACACCTTCCCTTCGGGATGACCCAAAGGTTGAACAAAGATGCAGAAAGGAACCTTCACAGACTTAGACAAAAGGGGCTTCAAAGGATGAAAAGAATGAACTGATTGAACTGTTGAACCTTGGACCAAAGGGTTCAACAAGTTCACAAGTTCAAAGGTTCAACTAGAGCTTAGAAAGATAAAGGAAGCAGTGATTGAGCGAGGCACATAATGAACCAATGAACTGATTGAACCTTGAACCGAAAGAGTTCAAAGTTCAATGGTTCATAGGTTTAAAAGTTCAAAGGCGGCCTCAGTCAAGGAAAAAATAGCAAACAAGTGGTTAAACAGATAGTTCAACCAAGGAGCGAAGAAGTGATAGAACCAAAAAGCAATAAAATGAAAGAGACAGAATGAACCAATGAACCGATGAACTTTCAATGGTTCAACGGGTTCAAGGTTCAACATGGTTCAAGAAATTGGTGACCATTGACGGTCTCGTGGACATCAAATTTAAAGGGATACTCAAAGAAATTTAAAGGCTTAAGGCCAGAAGGAAGCCAAGTGTAGAAACGGACAAAATAGTCTAAGTGGCGAGGGAAGGTGTTGACTCAAGGAGTTACTCCAACAGTTGACACAATGTCTGCGAATTGGTCATCAAGAAGCACAAATAGTGAACGGCGTGACCCATTTTTTTTCACTTTGCATTGATGAGCAGACAAGCTGTGTGAATGCCTTGAATGAGCAGTCTTATTTGCAGACAAATGATGCAACCTATGTTCTAAACCCTTGAAGTCAAAACAGGAGCTGACACAACATTATCTATCAAGCGTCTTCCTCTTCCCAATGTTTAGAATGCACATGGGCCATCCCATGGAAAAAAGTGCCAGTACTTGCGTAGTTGTTATAAGATTGTAATATCTCTCATTTGTAAAAGAGACTTTTCATTTTACAAGAGCAAAACTCTGCCCATTTTGAAAGAAGACTAAGACTTTGAGCTCAGATTGTAATTTCATTTCATTTTATCTGAATGAGAAAGCAAGTTGTTTGCAGACTTTGTGTTGTTTTGGCTTGTGCTACTTTAAGAAATTGTTCTTATGTCTGTTTCCTAGAAGCATTCTTATTTATTTAATTTGACAAGCAGAACCAGTGAAAGTAATTGGTTAAGTGTCCTGAAATCAACTGTGAGGAAGACTTTGTGCTTTCACATTTGCTTTCAGTCTGTGTTTTTCTTTTCTTTCTGTGTTGAGGATTTTGGGATGACTTTGTGCCCCCATTATCCTTTGTGATATACTCTTTGGGTAGTTGAGGTGGAAAATTTGTGTTCTGTTTCATCCTATTGGTTATTGCGCCCTTTTGCCATCGGTTACTTTTATTACGTGAAAGAAAATGCTGCTTTTTCTTGCAAGAACACTTCTAAAAGAAGAGAAGTGCCTTCAGTGTTTCCACCAAGATTTTTTCTTTTGTCTGTGAGCATCATCTCTGAAAGAAAAGAGATGGATGGTTTATTAGGCCCCCATGTGCTATTTTCTACTTATTTATATAGTATATAACACCTATGTATTTATAGGAAACCTCCCCTTGATGAGAGAAGAGATTTGTCCCCATTGGATGTGGTAAACCTACAACTTTGGATGACCAATCTCCCTATGCTGTGGTGATAGGAACTATTTTTCTCACCAGTTAGCTAGTTGACAAAATATTCACCCAACATTTTTTGGGGACTCTGTTGGGGATGAACGTGCAGTCTGAAACCTCAAGTTTCAGATTGAAATAGTTCCTTCTCTTATCCATTACATTTTTTGGTGACTCCATTCCATGTCTTACCCATTATCATTATAGCCTTACCATCTTCCTCCATCTCTATTATATTATCTGGTCTACAAAACTAGAGTCACTGGGAAGAGCGCGTAGTTTGAAGTCTCAAGCTTCAAGCTAAAGTAGATCCTGCTATTTTCCATTTTTGTTCTACAATCTGGCAACTCCACGTTATACAAGAAGTCAAAAATCTCAAGGTGTTGTTGACCCTACTTTTGAGTTGTACAGTAGAGTAATTTTGAGTTGTTTCCTCCACAACCTCACCTTCAACGAACTAAGAGTCTTCCTCTTAGCCCTACCAGGTCACCAGCACAAGGCAGAGCTTCTTTTTCTACTACTAGTAGAGCTTTGCCTATCCATTCTCCACCCAGATTTGTGATCCCACTTTTACATAAGCAAATCATGGCTCAAGGCCTCTGGGATAACTCTTTTAGTCCACTAAATTTAACTCCACCCCTCCATGAACTTCCATGTAGCTCAAGAAAGAATTTCCCTAAGTTCTTTGAGGATGGAAAAGTTCACCTTGATGAACACATTACAGCTTTCAACATAGCCTGTGGCATAATAGGGATGGAATTTGAAGACATAGCAGTTAGGCTATTCGTGGAAACACTACAAGGCGCTACTGCAGACTGGTTTTACCACCTACAGGCTGGATCAGTGACCGACTGGGATACACTTAAAGACAAATTTGAAGCCAGGTTTAAGCCTACAAAAGATGCACATGCCTTACTAGCCCAGCTCACATAGATGAAGAAGGAGCCCCATGAACCTATGAGGGATTTCATTACTAGGTTCAACAAGTTGAGGCACATGATTGCCATGGTTGCCTAGCCAACACCTCAAAATCTCAAGTGTTTCTTCATCAACTCACAGCTGCCTAAAGTGAGTTTCTTGTTGAGACATGCTAGACACATAGACCTTGCTGCTGCTCAAGACTTGGCTACTGAGGTAGAAGATGACCTTATCTTGGCTAGAAAGATAAGAAGAGATCCAAATAGGGGTAAATCTTCTCCTTCTTTTGAATACTGCCCTTCACCCACTACTAATCTAATGGTGCAAAAGCTAGCAAATGAATTGCTAGTCCTCAGAAGACAAATGACCCAAGTTATGTCTACTTCTCCTAATCAGGATACGCTAAGGAGGATATTTTAGAATCAGGTGTAGCAAGGCAATGCTGCTAGGAATCAGGGGTAACCAAATCGTCTTCCTCCCCCATAGAGAACCTCACCTTTGAAGCACCTCCAACCAACTTAGCAGTTGGATATCTAGAAACTAAACATGATTTCTCTTTCCAACCTAAGTTTGATCAAGAAAATGACGCTGGTCTCTTCATGGAGGATCAAGAAGAATCAGCTGGCAACTCCTACATTGGTTCCCTGAATTACTAAGATGAACCCAGAAGTAAAGGTGAAGTAGTCAAGGGATCATACATAGTATTCACCCAGTCCAAGAATCAGTCAGCCCAACAAGATGATAAAGAAAGAACAAAGGAGTGAGCTCAGCCTGCAGTTACAATTGCTAAGCATGGAACCACTCTACCCTTCCAGCCAAAGGATCTGGTGATTGCAAGAAAGGTAAGTACCTCAAATGCCCCTATGCCTTCTACTTCAAATTCACAGTCCAATCCTCTCCCTTTCAAAAATCAAAAGGATGAACTCCCATCTTCTGCTCCTAGCTCATTCCAAGCATTTGCCATAATTGACCATATAAAGAAAACCAAAATTCAAATGTCTGAATTTGAGTTCCTACAGTCCAATCCTGAGCAATTGGACAAGTTGGTTCAATGTGTCAAGAACCAAACCATCGCTACAAGACAAGAGGTTAAGAAAGTAACTCATGGTCCCCCAAGGAACATGCCCATCCCAAATAATCTTGTCATTACCCCTCCTACTGCCCTTGGGAAAATAGAGCCTTTCTATGTTTCCCTATTGATAAATGGTCACTAGCTCAACAATTGCATCATTGATTCTGGGGCTTCAAACAATGCCATGCCTACTAAAGTGGTAGATTCTTTGGGTCTCACACTGACCAAGACATTTGAGAGATGTATCTCCATGGAGAACAAATAAGTGCCACTACTGGAGCAAATTAAAGATGCCCAATTTGCATTTGTTACCTTTCCAGACAAGCGAATCAAGATGACTGTCCTAGTGGCCGATGTCCTAGCATCATATGGCATCCTTCTTGGGTGGAACTTCTGCAAGGATGTTAGAGGGGAATTAAGAATGGACTTGTCTCAGGCAAGAATCCCTGTGAAAGGTGTAATGTAAAGGTTGCTTCTTAAGGAGGAAAAATATGTCGTTACTCAGACATCAAGGCCTGAAGCTCAAATTCTATTTGAGTCTTCAGGCAGGGGTAATTATTTTTTGTCTATTGAAGACATTCATGTTTCAGTAGATGAAAACCCTGTAGGTGACGATCTAGGAATTGATTCAGACAGAACAACACCAAGTATGCCTGATAGCACCAATCATTGGTAGGTGTTGAATGGGAACAATCAAATCATGTGTTGGACTGAACCAGAAGAGCAACCAATTGTGGTAATGGACCATGTTGCTATGCATGAAAATCAAGAAAAGGAACTATTTGCCAAGAGAGCAAAGATTCATGGTTTTTGGATTAAAAGTCAAGTCTTACTATGGGGCAAGAGGAGAAAACCAAAGGGAGGACACAGAAAATTGGTTTCTTGGTGGAGAGTTCCATTCACCCATCACCGATTTTGGGGAGAAAATGGCTTCTTGCTGGTTTATTAAGACAGAGCACCATTTTCATTGCCTCTCAGGAGGTAGCATCTGAAGTACTTCCATTCCTAAAGTACTAAATAAGTTCATCTGTACATATGTACATATGTACATTTGTATAGTCTTTGTTTCTGCTTTGTGTTGTTTGTTTTCATTTTTTGGGGCCTTTCTTTTTGGGTAGCATGACTCCATAGCCCAATGGCACACTTCAAGGCACTAGAGATTATGGTTTCTACTCCCCCTAGATATTCCAAGTTTTCAACTAAAGGAAGTTCCCTAACTGGAGCTAGTTGTTGTCCCCGAAAATGTCACTCATTTTTGGGACAACCTACGGACTATTTTGGCCCTGCATAGACCAAAAATCATCTCTCCCCTTTTCAAAAAATTGTTTTGAGCATTCGGTTCTTCATTTTTTAAAGCTTTTCCAGAAATCTATGGACTCTGCAGGCTTGAATCTACGGACTCTATAGGCTTGAATCTCTGGACTTTGCATGTTGATTTCTACGAACTCTGCAGGCCAAGTTCTACGAGCTTTGCATGTTGATTTCTATGGACTCTATAGGAAAGAAGCAAGATCTCAACCCTTTAGGCGATTTCAAAGTTGGTTCAATCGGTAGGTTTAAGGGTTCTTCTAAGAGCCTGAAGGACAAATGCCCTTGCAGAGGGTAGTGAGTAAAAGCGGACAAAAGTTGAAAATCCCTCGGGAAAATGGCTAAGTAAAAGAGACCTAAAGAATTCTTTCGGGAAGATTTTCCTCGGAAAAATGTTTAAGGTAAAATTCCTTCAAAATTTTTGTCCGAAGGAATTCACTCAGAGAAAAAGTCTGAAGAAATGAAAAAGTTCGAATGGCTAAGTAACATGAACTTTCCTTCAGACTTTTTGTCCGAAAGAATTCTTTCAGGATTTTTGCCCGATGAAAAAAGATGAAGCCTGAAGTCCACTCGAACATCTCGAAGGATAAGTACCCTTGCGGGGGGCACTTGACGACAAAGAAAGGACCGTTTTAAAAGCTCGAAGGGACACCTTCCCTTCGGGATGTCCCAAAGGTTGAACAAAGACGCAGAAAGGAACCTTCCTTGACTTAGACAAAAGGGGATTCAAAGGATGAAAAAAATGAACCGATTGAACTGTTGAACCTTGGACCAAAGGGTTAAATGAGTTCACAAGTTCAAAGGTTCAACCAGAGTTTAGAAAGATAAAGGAAGTAGTGATTGAGCGAGACATAGAATGAACCAATGAACTGATTGAACCTTGAACCGAAAGAGTTTAAAGTTCACTGGTTTATAGGTTCAAAAGTTCAAAGGCAGCCTCAGTCAAGGAAAAAATAGCAAACAAGTGGTTCAACGGATGGTTCAACCGAGGAGCGAAGAAGCGATTAAACCAAGAAGCGATAAAATGAAAGAGACAGAATGAACCAATGAACTGATGAACTTTGAATGGCTCAACGAGTTCAAGGTTCAACATGGTTCAAGTAGCTGGCGACCATTGACGGTCCTGTGGACATCAACTTTAAAGGGATACCCAAAGAAATTTAAAGGCTTAAGGCCAGAAGGAAGCCAAGTGCAGAAACAGACAAAATAGTCCAAGTGGTGAGGGAAGGTGTCGACTCAAGGAGTTACTCTAGTAGTTGACACAGTGTCTATGAATTGGTCATCAATAGGCATGAATAGTGAACGACGCGACCTATTTTTCTTCACTTTGCATTGATGAGCAGACAAGCCACGTGAATGCCTTGAAAGAGCGGTCTTGTTTGTAGACAAACGACGTGGCCTTTGTTCTAAACCCCTGAAGTCAAAATAGGAGCCGACACAAGATTATTTATCAAGCGGTTTCCTCTTCCCAATGCTCAAAATGCGCATGGGCCGTCCCATGGAAAAAAACACCAATCTTTGCGTAGTTGCTATAAGATTGTAATATATCTCATTTGTAAAAGAGACTTTTCATTTTATAGGAGTGAAACTTTGCCCATTTTGAAAGAAGAAGACTGAGACTTTGAGCTCAAATTGTAATTTCATTTCATTTTATCTGAATGAGAAAGCAAGTTGTTTGCAAACTTTGTGCTGTTTTGGCTTGTGTTACTTTAGGAAATTGTTCTTATGTCTGTTTCCTAGAAGTATTCTTATTTATTTAATTTGACAAGCAGAACTAGCAAAAGTAATTAGTTAAGTGTCTAGTTAAGTGTCCTAAAATCAACTGTGAGGAAGACTTTGCACTTTCAGATTTGCTTTCAGTCTATGTTTTTCTTTTCTTTCTGTGTTGAGGATCCTGGGATGACTTTGTGCCCCCATTATCCTTTGTGATATACTCTTTGGGTAGTTGAGGTGAAAACTTTGTGTTTTGTTTCATCCTGCTAGTTACTGCGACCTTTTGCCATCAATTACTTTTACTACCTGAAAGAAACTCCTGTTGTTTCCTGCAAGAACACTTCTGAAAGAAGAGAAGTGACTTCAGTGTTTCCACCAGGATTTTCTCCTTTATCTATGAGCATCATCTCTAAAAGAAGAGAGATGGATGATTTATTCTGCCCCCATGTGTTATTTTCTACTTATTTATATAGTATATAACACCTACGTATTTATAGGGAACCTCCCCTTGATGAGAGGAGAGATTTTACCCCATTGGATGTGGTAAACCTGTAACTTTGGATGACCATTTTCCCTATGCTGTGGTGAAAGGAACTATTTTTCTCACCAGTTAGCTGGTCGATAAAATATTCACCCAACACTAAACACATTGACTATTTGAATCAAATCACATTATCTATCTCCATTTGTATGAACACCTGCGTGCCATTGATCTTTTGTCAAAGCTTTCAAGATTGTGACACTTGTCACCAACACATGCAATCTTAGACTCCTTTGACTTATTGACTAAATATGCACAATTAGATCAATACTAACAAGATCACATGCTCTGTTAGATACTTATTTGGTTAGATTAAATGATAACCACTAGATCTATTATTTGATTAAATTCTCACCATAGATCTTTGATAATGCAAATTTGGCTAAATATGGGAACTTAGTGAACTCTGCCCAAGAAGCCAACTTTGCACCTTAATAACTTTTTATACGCTCAACTTCATGACCTGATATTTAAATCACATGATCAACTCTCATAGGGTAATCCATTCATATATCAAAATACACTTGAAACCTTCATACATGTAAAATATGATATCATCAATCTATTCACTTAGCTTTATCTATCAAGATAACTACTTGAGCTTAGACATTGATATGACTATTCTGATGAATTCCATTCACTTCCATAATAATGCTAAGCACTAATAACATCCCATAGGGTCTTTGTAACATGACCATATCATCAATATCATCCATTAATTACTTAACTAGGCAAACACTCTCCAAACCATCTATCTTATCACTTTATCATTAATGCACTATGAATCATGACCAAGCTTGACATCAATGACAACCATGACATTCTTAGGACACCAAGAGACTATGTCTAACAGTTGTTTTTAGCTCTATATCTAAAATTAAGACACAAAAAGCAATCCAGATTGGTCAAAGGATAAAAAAACTTCATCTCTAAGTTTGCTCTTCTAATTTGGTCAAATCTTGAAAAAAATATGGCACCATTGTAGAAAAAGACACTTAGCCAATAGATAGATGACACTTACCTCCCACAAGAAGATCCAAAACAATAGAATATAGATCTTATCCAGATCCAATGTAGTAGAAAATGATCTTATGCATATCTAATATAGATGGAGGAGGAATTTCAATGCTAATGTTTGAAAACTGATCTTCGCTTCCAATGTCTCTATACTCTTAAACCTTACAACACCTACCCAACAGATTATGATGCCTCAGATCTCTATCAAAATTTTAGAAAAAGAAATAGATAACTCAGATCTATGTTAGAGTTACAACAATAAAAAAAATTAGATACCTCTCTCCTCTCTTAAACAGATCCAACTTTGTAAATAGACGCTTAGATGTGATACCAAGACAATTAACAAATTGAAGTGATGAAAAATAATTAAATATAGAGGAAAATGCCAAGCTTAAAACAAATCTTATCAAATAAAAGAAGTTGATGCTAATAAAAACAACTCTTATCAAACAAAGATGCCTAGTTGACTTATTTCAATGCCAAGGTCAAAATAAATACTTATCTTTTAACAATACCATTGGTATTTAGTAGACACCAAGATATCCATGTTAGATCTTTAAAACAAAAAAATAGATCTAAATAATAATAATAATAACGCTTTAGAGCAAAACCAAATCTAGCCTCTTCCAATGCCTAGCTTTTTGAGGATGTTAATATCTCTACCACTTTCACTACCTCTTCAAATGGAACTCCAAGCTTCAAAACTAACAAAATATTCAAAACCAACAAAATATTCAATAAGTATTGAAAAAGGGCACCAAGATCTCCTTGCACACCTCTCTTCTACACTTCCTCTTTGTGACAAGGGAAGAAGCAATGATAAAGGTAGTACATGACAAGGGAAGAAGTAATGACAAGAATTTTTTTTGAAGTAACAATGCAGATGGGAGTAACACTTCACAACTCTAGTACAATGTTAGGATTGGTAAAGGCATTCCAAACCAAGATTTTGAAGTGTTAGCAACAAAAAATTACACAAAGAAGATGCACATATGATATGCAAAAACAAGGGAAATCATATATTATTCAAAATAAAGTATGCTAGTATAATAGGAAAACGTTTGCATAAATAGGCAAGGTGAAACATAGAACTAGCCTAACTATCCAATATGAGATAAATCATCACATAAGAAAAACTCACTAAAAGATGAAATAGATAGCTAATACACTAACAAATGTGAGAAATGCATGAAATACATACTCTAACAACTTTCCCAACCTATCAAGGGAAGTCCCTTCCAACCTCCTCCTTTTGCACAAGTCAATCATTATAGAATTCACCAACCTCTTTATATTGCCAAGATTAGGAAATGCCTTCCTAAATAACCATCATTTAATTAAATATAGACATATTTTTAAGAATATGAACTTATAGTATTGCCATTTATGGCTTTATTATTATTGAAATTGAATTTATATATTTATATTATTGGTTTTTGACTAGTATGATATTAGATTACAATATTTATATTATTGATTTTTAACTAGTATGATATCAAATTCTAATATTACTATTATTATTTATAAGTAGTGTGATATTAGATTCCAACTAGTATGAAATTAGGTCCAATCATATCCTAATTAGTATTGATTACATAATACCCTATAATTGTCATAGTACCATCTAATAGTTATGATAATATTATCTAATTTTTGTCCAACTTTTAACTCACATTAAAAAATCACATCATGACATGTAAGTTTGAAATATATCAGTGCACATATGTAAAACATATTTATACCATGTACAAGTGTAGGACAACACTTTTTATTAACCAAAAAATTATCCCATTATACCCTTGTAAAACCAAAGTGGAATCCACATAAATTTATCTAAATTCAAAAAGTTTGCATTTAATGTACCTTTTTGAATAACTAATCACTTCATAGCCACATTTTATATCTTAAATCAAGGTTCACAAATTTTCATGCAAAATAAATATCTTCACAACTAATGGACCTAGTTGTAGTCTAAGGTGAAATACATAAATTTACATGTCCATAGAGGCCCCTTTTAAATTAAAGTTAAAATATTAGTGCTGTAGAAGCACTCGTCACTTTGTGACCTCCTGATCCCATTCTAATCACCAGGTGTATTCACTTTGCTATTGTAAGTTTTTTCAAACCATTGTATGTGTTAAATTATTTGTTTTCAGGATATGATCACAATATGTTGATATATTTTGTACACAAAAAATCAAACATATGGAGAGATAAATTGGATTTAAGGTTTCAAGATATCCATAGAGTTTGATGAGGTCACCTCAATGAGAAAAAAAGAGACCTCCATGAATCTGTGACTCTATTGTTTCATGCTGATTTTCTCGTGTTCACTTTTGATGTTTTAGACTTATTAAAAGTAATTTATATGCTTTATTATTGATTTAACTATGGTATATTTATTTATTCTTTGTAGGGAATTATCGATGTGAAGTAATTTAAGTTAAAGTAAAGATAATGGTTCGATGAATCTATGAATTTAAATAAAGTCACTTAAATTTTGATGGACTCCATGAGCTTGAGATAGTGAGAGACTTCCAAATCCACATGCATCTAAGGCATCCTTTCACATTTATAATAACCCTCTCTTTCCTTTATGACATCTAATTGGAGTGATGACACATCAAAAAAAAATTGCACTAAAAAGAGAGATGGATTAAAAAAATAGGGAAAAAGCATCTAAACCTAAACTAGATATAATTTCCTTGTGGATAGCACTTTATAACCCTCTTATTTTTTAATTAGCATAAAATTTTGTTGTGTGTTTAAAACACATATCAACAATTGTAAATTCTAAAACTTATTGTACATTACTACTAGTACATCTCCTCTAAACTTAAGTAGAATAATGCTAGTTGCAGTTTAAAAAATATTTTGATTACATAATTACCAATTAATTTTAATATATTCCTAGTTTCACAAATTATTATGAAAAATATTTTTATGAAATAGATATTAATCTTCCTCTCATTTAATAAAAAATACTAATTTTTTATTAATGTCTTAATGTCTTTATAGATGTATGACAAATAATTCAATGAAAAAAATATTAGTCTTTCATTTATATTAAACAATATTACAATTGTAGGGTCTTATTAGAGCATGCTTTGTAATAAACCTACATCTCAAACCAAGATGATATCACATATTAATTACGATATTCAATAGTTTCACCAAGTTAACATTCATTATGCTATTAAGTAGTTTAAGGTATGATTTAATGTCCACATGTCCTTCATCAAGTATCTTAATCAAGTCTCATTTCCGAGTTTTTTTTTTGTGTCCATGCCTAGATGATACTATCTACATCAATCTCTTGTCAAATTTTATTTGATTTAGCCCATCTTTTATTTGGCCCTAAATAATCCTGATACAATGTTGCACCATCTGCTCTCCCTGCAGGTTCTCAATATTGAATCCTCACATTTTTAGCCACATTATTACCTTTCAATTTAAGGTAACCGTCCCCATCTTCCCTTACCATCCATATATTTTAATTTTAATTTGTTAGTTGTACTAAAATTATATATCTCACATACACATCCATCAATGGACTGAATACTTCTTTAGGTCTTACACAAATAGGCCCAACATAGATATCATTATTACTTAAGATATTTTGATTAATGTAGTTTTTCCTATGATTTTTTTTGGATTTAGTTATTTAATTGTATACGTCTTTGTCTTGGATTTTTTATAGAAAAAAAAGAATCTGACATAATTCTATAATTTACCAATGGCTTATCCAAAGCACATAATTTTTTTCCCTAATGCATTATCTTTGAAAGCCAATATTCTCTACCTCCACCTATTGTGCTTTCTGCCCAATATTAAAAATATGATTTTAATCCCTTTTTAGATCTTCCATATCTTCAAGTTCTTTGAAAGGCATAAGAGAAGGTTTCCCTTTTGGTAATTCTATCTCACCATTATTTTTTGTATGCCACATTGGGATTGAATGAGACCATTTCAGATCATTTATTATTAGTTTATATTTTAGCACTGGTTTACCATACATGACATGGAACTTGAACATATTAGGTTTTATAATACCCACTATCTTGTGGTTTCCATATAATAAGTGTGGCTTTGTAAGGGCCTTGAAGTATTACATTTACTCAATAAGGTAAGGAGTGAACGTACTTGATCCATCTTGGCATGTTCTATAGGTGTCCATGATATGTGGAAAAGAAAATGTGTCTAATTTCGATAATGTGTTTCTAATTTGAAAAAAGTCCTATCTATATCCTCATGAGTGTGTCCCACTAGAATTATGTTTACATACATAATGTTGAATAAACTTCTTATGTTAGCATGGATACAAATGCAAATAAGGTACGATTCTTGTTATCTCTCAAAAAATTATTTGGTTGTAATTAGATGACTAGTCATGGTTTTTAGAATGAAGTATTTATACTACCAACACTAATTGATTTGGAATGGGAAAATCTATACTTGTAGCCTTTTCATTTTTCATTCACTTAATATTAAAATAGTGCATCATGCAATTGATTTTTTGATGATCTATTACTATTATTTAACAAATCCCCATATTCATTAGTGACTAGTTCTTTAAGCTTCCTAAGACACAAAGTTAATGATGTGATTTTATAAGTTTCTCCCCATTCAAAAAATGGTAGGCCATAGTGGAAAAAACCCCAAGACTTGTGTCCATGTGTGAGCATACCAATAAGAGTAACTAGGAGGTTCATAATATTACTTATTGAATTTTATTTTTTATGCGTCCTTGGTATGTAAGTTTTCATTTTGTCCATTTTATCACACATAATGCTTAATAATCCTTGAGGATATTCTTATTATTTTAATACATGGGAATAATAATGTGAACAATACCTTTAAATGTACTCATTATGCCATTTTTGTTTCTCTTCAAGTTTTGAAAGTGATTTTAGGCATCTGGTGGATATGTGTTTGTTGTAAAAATTTGTACACTCATCACACTTGGTGAATAAGTTATTCTTTGAAATAAAAACAAGTTGGAAATTTTCATTCATTATCCTATTGAAACTTGGCTATGTCATAGGAGAAAGGTTCAAAAAATTGAGCTCCTTGTTACACTTATTTCACATTAAATTGTGGGTATAGAATGTAGGAAGTATTATTTGAGAAATACATCATGTCCTACATAATGAGTCAAATGTGTAGAAGTACATGAATTTATATAAATTATCCTTGATATGAAAACAAATTTTGTGGTGGTATTCAACCTTTGTTTCTCTTTCCTAGTGTTACCATTTACTGCATACTTGTCACCATTTATCTAATCAGATCTATGGGTATAGAAGGTCCTCCCTGATTACCCATAAGATTTTTATCATGCATTATGATAGACATCCATCCAATTAAATTTTATTTTATGTACCTCCATAGATTACTCACCCATATTAAAGATGAAATTTATTATTAATGCATCTAACCCAAATCTATTTCTGGGCTCTTTCTTCAAGGCTTTTGTTTTGCACCATAAAAATATAAATGTAGCAATGGGAAGTTTTTTGAGACTATGATTTTATGTAATGATATTCCATATTTTCCACTTCATCCAAAAACATTGACCATTTTGTATCCTCATCATTTTTTTGATATGATAATTGGGTATAATAACATTTAATTTTTGATATTTTTGAGAATTATAGGGTCTTTTGATCACCTTTTTGGAATATGTTAAGCCTTTATCCTTAATTTTTATTGACTACATACCAGTCACGTGCCTAAAGGAAATGAGGAAGCTAATAAGCTAGCACATCGATATATCACATGAGTAGTGACATCATGCACTCACCCAAAGCATTCAACTAATATCGATTCTCATTGATTTTGTCACATGGTGGTGAATAAACTTCACTCTCTACACTTAAGCACTTAGGTTAGTTACATTTAGTTGTCATTAATACAAACATCATATTATGGTTAACCATGTTATTCACTCCATAAATTCCACATACTTCTAATTAGCACCATAACAACAAATTAACACATATTTTGGAATTTGCAGATAAGATAGTGATCCCATTAATTTCATTTTAAAATTATAGTCAATTATACACCATATCTTTTTAATGAACAACGAAAGATTACAAACATAACTCAAAAATATTTCCTCTCTAGTGTTCTCTCTCTATCCATCCTCACTTCTAAACAAAACTAAGGGGTATTTATACATGACCCAAACCCTCTCCTTAGGTTATATCATTAATATAATAGCGATGACTAGCCAATGATTTTTTAGGAAAAGAAGTTATGATGAGCCATTACAATAGAATCCTTTTGAGTTAGGCCTAATGACCACTATATATTCTCTCCATGATATATATTCATGATCCTTTCCTTTTCTATCATGAACTAGTGTTAAATTTGTGCTTTATTAGTCTATGATGCTTTTAAGAGTTGCTTCATAACCATCTCCACTTCTTGTGCATGCTAGATTCACCCTTGATTAGTCTCTTTCGATGCTTTCACAAGCTGATTCATAATATGTAGAATATATAAATAAAAAATTTGGGGTACAACATCACCCCCCACTAAACTGATATTCCATCTTAGACTATGTTTAATATTTCTTAGATAATAAAAAATTAGGTCCTGCTTATTGAACTTGGCATTTGGTCTCTTCCCATTGGTTGAG
This sequence comes from Torreya grandis, assembly GCA_037957365.1. Lineage (NCBI taxonomy): Eukaryota > Viridiplantae > Streptophyta > Pinopsida > Cupressales > Taxaceae > Torreya > Torreya grandis. The sequence continues at coordinate 10,760,033 of JARHVA010000014.1, read as the reverse complement.
TGAAGTTTAAATATTGGAAGTAATCACTTATACATTTAACATAGTCACTTCATTCCATTGGGTTATTATAGGAAACCATTTGCTTGAGTCATCAAAATTTCAAGCTTTGAAGTTACAATTTTTTAGGCATCCTTAAGTGACCTGACTTTTGCCAAAACTTGCCCTCAAAGTATTGAAAAACTAGCATTCAGTTCTTGGTGATGGGTGCTTATCTATTTCTCCAGCTCTTCCACATCCTATAACACCTTGTCTCTATCCTTTATATCCAACACATCCTCAACTAACTATTGTCATTGTTTCTCCTCAAACTAACGTCATGCTTCTAAAATTTTATTTGGTCATGCTAGGTTTACAAAAACCACATTAGCAATGGGAATAATGGAATCTAATTTGGTCAAAAAGGATTTGAAGATGTCTATGGTCTCTGTGAATTGATCTATTTCTTATAACTATTCTTACTAGGGGTTTAATTAGTTCTTGCATTTCTTGAACAGAAGGTTCACTAGTGTCTCTAGTTTATCAATGGATTCATTAGTGAGAGAAAACACATCAACAAGCATTGTCTCACTCTTCAAGATCATCTGATAAAGGGATGGTTTACTTAGTCAAGACACCTCAACTACATCATGTTAGAATTTGAGTGCCTATAGTTAATCTTTAAGCTTTCACCTTTTCTCATGTTCCTCTTGGTACATCCTGATGACCTAATGATGTTTGTGGAAAATTTGGCCAACATCATTGATATGGAGAATATTTTGCCTAGTGATCTCTAGGGATAATTTTATCAAGGTAATGCCTTCTTGAGCTACATAAAATTTAAGGGTATCAACCCAAAATAAAGATAGAATATCTTCCCCCTTCAAGTTTGAATTTGTGTTGGCCTTAGGAAGTTTGAAATGGCCTTCATCATTGTTTGTCCATAGTAAAAGATAATTCACACTGATTTTGAATGGTGGATTCATTTTTGAGGAAATAATCCCACATATAGAGTTGTTCATCTGGGATTCATTGTTAGAACATGAAATTAGTGGGAAGGCCATCATTACCCTCATTTTTTTGATGTAGCTCTTCCACTTCTTTCACAGGTGCCTTGCCCTTGTGAGGGTCATGTTTTAGACTTATAGTTTAGGGACTCTTTTGCCATTGGTTACTTGTGCTAGCATCTTGGTCCTCTATATCAGGGGAAACTCCTATTCCTACCTCTTCCTCAATAAGTTTTGGACTCTTAATGTCTATTTGTGGATCCTCATAAGCATGTTATTATTTATTAAGTTTAGGGGTGGATTTTTTTTTAAAATGTGCCACTAGAGATATTTCACCTTATTCAAAGATCACCACTTTGGGCATCAAAAGATTTGGTCCCGAATGGACATCTAATTTTTATGAGGCAATGATGCCATTCTTCATTTATTATTATGGTAACCCTTGGGATTTTATTGGTAATGAGGCTTGACTTTGTCATTTGGTGTCAGATCAGGGTTGTTCTTCCTATGCCCTGCTAAAACTAGCAGATTTAGGTCTTGGCCTCTTTTCCCTTTTTTGTGCCCTTCCTTTGGCTAGTGTTTCTGGTTGAGGGAGGGTTTCTTTCTCCATCTCCCAACTTCCCAAATTTTTCTTCTTGGGCTTAAGCATATAATAAACTAAAAATATTTTTCATTTCATGATATCTTAAAAGTATTAATATCAGATCTATTTGATTTGTGCCACTCTATGTATGCCTGGTTTATCGAATAGACATATAAATCACGAATAGTGTGAACCTAGACATGAATCTTGTCAGTATCAATGTTTACTTAGCATAGATCCATAAGGCAATTAATGGAATCCATGTAATATTTGGTAGTGAATGCATATGAAAACTTGAGCCAACCTAATAAGTTATCAATGCTCTCCATCCATATCCACATGAGTGAATAATGTTGTTTAACAATAAACTTAGCTTGGATCCCCATCTGCATGAGCAAATCTTTGGGTATGAGCCAATCATTACCAAAAGATTTTTTCATTAGATCAAGCCAACCCTTCATCTTCATTTTTAAGAGGGTATCATAATGCCTAGACATGTAAACTATTTGAACCTCTTAGTATGGGACTTGTGTTATGGTGGTTAGACCCAATTAAGTTCTTTGTTAGAATACTCTAGGACACCAATTTCATAAAAAACAAGCAAAAGTAATATTGCACCCATGGAAACTTATGGTTAGGTAGTGGATGGGCCTTCTCTATATCTTCTTCAATTCTCTCAACAAAATACTGGGAGTAATTATATTTAGTCCTCTTTTCCATTTGACTTATGATATAGAGGTGGGTCGTATCCACCTCCTTCCATCTATCTATGCCACCTAAATTTGTCATTTCCAAGTACATAGCTACCCATATGGTAGGATATGAAAGAATTATAATGTATATGACATGGCCTTCCTTCTTATACTTCAGGATCATCACCATTTTATCAATAACATATTGATCATTAAGATCCATGATGATATAAACTCCTAAACATAGTAACCCTATTAATTTGATGATCCGTTGGCATGCGATCCTAATTCTACATGTCACAAATTAAATTTAGTCCTCATGGCTGCATGAAATTAAGAATTTTACCACCTCCTGAGGTTTCCCAAAGTATGGTAGTTAGAAGAGTTAAAGTGTGTCCACATCCTCTAACAAATAATGGATTGTGAGATCATAGGTGACCTCATTCCTTTTATTTTTATGCTCAATCTGATAGTCTAATTACAAGTCTCCCTCATTCCCATATTGACTATGATTGTATTTAAGTAATTGACAAGTGGAAACCTTGGATTCCTAATTATTCACAAAAAAAAATATCTCAGGGTAATGTATTTTTTCTATCAACATTAGAGGTGGAGGTGGTGTCATGGTAACCTTTTTTATTATGTGCACTATCTTTGGTACCTACCTGATAGATGTATCTTCTGATAGCTCTACCAGGTTATCACCTTGCACATCATGTACACCCAAACCCTCTTCTTGGATAAAAATAAAACTAACTTATTATTTGCACTTGCATTCTTCTAGATCATGGATTACTAGTAATGGGTCTCTTATCCTACTTGACTTCTGCTTTGGTCGCATCACCAACTAGGGTGCTCAAAGGTTAATGTGTGGCTGACTAATTATTCCAAATGAAAATGTTTTGTTTCCTTTTCCCAACCTCAAAAATTTCAGCCTTCTTGCTTCAACCTCCTTCAATGGTAGATGTAGCATATGAAACCTACAACTCACTCACACATGCTCCAACTGTCACATTTTCATTCCTCTTTCTCTAAATGACCTTTACCTCAATCTCTACTTCATTTTTGTGACTAAAATTATATGAAGACACCTTCTTTGTTATTTGTAAACACTTCAATATTTACAATCATTTGAAGTTTTCAATAGTAAAAATGAGAACAATAACTCTCTAAGCCTTTCATAGATAGGAAAAAAATGAAACTAACTACCCCTCCACACTGCCATCCATCGCTTTGACAATTAATACTTAAAATGACATGTAATGACATCCATTTAACATGCTTTCCATTTATACCACTCCATTAATAAATTAACATATCCCATCCTTCCTTTGAAAGTTGTTGCACCTTTACTGTAATTTATACCAACTATAAAAATTAAAATTTCTATTTTTATTCATAAGAACTACCTTTTCCATTTTAACCATTTTGTAACGACATTTCCTTTTCTATCTCCATCTCACATTCTTGGGTCACACATCACTTCTTGCATGCCTCTTGTAACCTATATTCTTGGGTCATGCACAACATATTGCATGCCTCTTGTACTGTAAGCTTTATTTGATCACACATGATTCCTCCCAAACTTTTATTTATGTGATTTAGCTTAATTAATTTATCCATATTCAAACTTACCCCACACAAAAAGATATGTGTGGTCCTCCATGACATAACCTAGTGAGATTTATGTGTCAATAAGGTAATAGTGATAAATGGTAAAGTTTAAAATACATATAACACAAAAAATGATAAAGTCAACCTAACAAAAGTTGTACAACCATTACCATTCATATTTGAAAACAAAACTAAGTCTTAAGCTAAACTAGTGGCATGCACCTTATTTATAGAGTTTAAAAGTGTTACATAGAATGATAGGATTGAAGCTGACTACCATTAAAATTACTCGAAAGGAATTAGCCATCTAAAACTTTTAACTTAAAAGCACCTATTGGGTGGATATCATGAATAATAAATGGACCATTCCACTATATCCATAGTTTTTTTGGATGGCACATAAACTTTGAGTCATAGATCAATACATGCATACCGGTGGCTTTTTTTTGTTTTGATATGTTGATCATGATAGGATTTTTGTTTTTGATTCTTATCTCCTTGACTATAATGTGCAAGAATACATGTTTCATCCAACTAAAGTAAAACATTTAGTTGATATTTTATGGATTCTTCTTTGTCTAATCTATAAATGCATGCAATACACAAGGAAAGTACAAGGAATTCCATTGATAAGACTACCTTTGTGCCAAAGATAAGGATAAAGGGATTAATTTTGTTCAACCTTTTATATGTAGTTTGGTAAGCCCATAAGATTGGTGAAACATGATCATCCCAATTAGTGCAACTAATATTGTAAATCTTAGTTAAAGTATTATCGAAGACCTTGTTAAAGGCTTCAACTACACCATTGGCTTGAGGGTGATATGGTGTGGTCTTTTAGTGTACAATCAAGAATTAAATTAAGAGGATGCATACTATTGAATTAATAAAGTGAGTTACATTATCAATTATTAGACTTAATGGGCATCCATATCATGTGATGATATGTTCCCATATAAATCTAGTGATGCAGGAGCATCTAATAAGCAAAACACCATTTTTAGTTGTTGAAGTGATATGTGTTAATTAGGAGTCATAGTTGGTATATTTTGGGGTATATGTGTGTGTGTGTGATGGATCCTTTAAGATCTATTTTTTGTCCTAGAATCATCTTGAGTCATTAGGTGTGTGTTTTTTATATATTTGGAGTTTTCCCTCCAAAAGTGACACTTTGAAAATTCAAATTCTAGAACTAAGTATTAAAGGACCATGGGCATAGTTTGAGGTGGTTAGGTGAGATAAAGTTGGTAAAAAGGTCCAAGGAGTCATGAAAATAAGTTTTTAAGACATTTTATGTCTAAGTCATTAAGGTGATGAAAATTCAAGAATTATTATGAAATATAACTACCACTCATACATTGAGTTGGCCATTGTAAGAGTCGTGTATAGTAACTACCAGAACTAATGTAGATATGGCATGATAATGGTATTTTTATGAGAGAGGAGAGTAGGAGGAAGGTAGAGTGAGAGATCCAAGAAGGAGAGTGGGAAACCAAGAAAATAAGAATGTAAAACTCTCTAAGAAGGTGGTAGAGTCCATTCATGGACTGTATATGTAATGAAAGTTGTTTCAAGTTAATAAAGAAAAGTGGTGTGTGTGTGTGTGTTTAATATTCCATTACAAGTGTGTGAATTTTTCTTACTTTTATGTTTCTATGAAAAGGCCCTTGAGGCCATGATCATATCACATTTTTTGTTGTTACAGGTTTGACAAAAATAATACATGGTTACAGTGAAAAAGAAGATGAGTTGGTTGGTTTCTCAAGTTTGAAAAGGAACTTCATGGAACGTTAACCCTAAATATGTTTGAATCAATTAAGACCTCATGTTTATTTAATTAATTTATTTAGAGTGGAGAATATATTGGTGTAGGTTTTTATTTTTTCCTATTATTTAATTACAGAAATTATATTTTTGTGCATACATGGAGTTTTCCTACATTCGTGGGATAGGCTAGCTTATGTGGAGATGTGTGTCATAGATGTGTGTCATAAGAATGTCTAAGTAAATCCCTTGATGGGAGTTACTTCTCTATTCTTAGCACCTTGTCACCACCTTTCATAGAGGAGTTACAGTCTATTCTTTGGGTGCCTTGACCACCTTTTGTGGAGGAGTTACTTACGTGCTCTCCTATATGTATTCTTCACTTTGGCCATCTCATGTTAATCAGATATTGGGTTTTTTCCTATTTGTATTGTGCAATTTATCTTCTTGTATAATTTTAAATTGCTTTAGCATCTATGTGATGTGCACTAGCTTCATCTCGTGTGATCACGTCTCCATTGCATTCGCATTATTCAGATTCTGGCAACAACTCTGATATGGTATTAGAGCCACACTGGTAATCGTGTGTTTGGTTATGCTAGTAGTTTATTTTGAAATTCTTAATTTGCTTTCTTAGTAGTTTTTTTGTTTAACTCAGTTACATTTGAGAGTTTTGGTAGAGTTTCTTGAAAACTCATGCAAATCCATACGAAAATCTGTTAAAAAAAATTACTTTCGTTGAGTTTTATTCAGATCTCTTAAAATTTGCCAAGACATCTTGTATAGATCTGTTGAGGCTTCAACAAGGTAGTGGAATTTCTTTTTTTTGGGTCATTCTGCAAGAAAAAATCTCTGCAAATCTGGGTCTATTTCTTGGACGCTGGAAGGGCAGCTTTCGGATCAACAACTCGGTGCTCTTCTGGTATTTTCGGATCTCATGCAAAGCAACAGTGCCAGGCCTGAATCGATGAGGCTTCTTCACACCACCAACTATAGGGGCTTGCTTGCGCTTTGCTTTGTCTGCGCCATCTCTCCTTCTTAAGAGTGCACGCCTTATTCTGGTGAGAAAATTTTGTACGCCTTATTTTGGTGAGAAAATTCTGGTCTTATTTTGCACACGAGACCTGCTGTGGATTGAAATTAAAACTCTGTCTCTTCCTTGCTATGCATTGAAATCTGTGAGGTCTACAATTTCAATATCTTTTTTCTGCCCAGCAAAATCATAATTATTTTTTTTAAAAATGATGCCCCTTCCTTGCTTGGCGTCCCATGTGGGCCATTATATACTTGGCCTTCAATTTCATTCTGTCTCTTACTTTATTATTTTTAGTTAAAATTGACTTGTTAAAAAAAAATTCAATCAATTTGACTGAATATTAAGTATTTTAGACAATTTGATAATTTGGGGTTTAGATTTAAACATGTATCTTCGCCTGTCGAAGACAAAGGGTGAGGCCCAGGTTGGTAGGAGGTCAATTCTCTCTCACACAAACCTCCTTTAGATTTTTCACTCTGTGTCGAGTCCAACGAGTGGTTGGAAGGCCACTTTCTCTCTCAAAACAGGGACTTTTTTAATGTTTTAGTGTTTTTTTGCAAAAACACTATTTTACGTGAATTTTGAATCTTTAATATGTTGCAAATGGTAGCTCAGATTTGGGTACCATTTTTTGAAAAAGTATTTGTAATTCAATTCTCCACAGTTTAGGCTTGTTATTTTTTAAAAATGCACTAGTTTATAAAGTGCCAAAAATTTGGGTCTCCCGGGACACATTTTCGACTGAGTCCGACGTCCTGTTTTCTTACAGTCTTGAATTAATTGCTCTAAGATGCATTTTCAGCTGAGCCCGATGTCTTTTGAGCGTGATTTTTCATATTTGAAGGGGGCTCAATATTATGGGGGGGTGTGATTGCTTTTCAACACTTGCAATTTTTGCTTTCATTCTCTTTTTTGCATAATTTTACAACTTACAATCAACACAACTTCACTTAAATTCAGCTTAAAATAGATTCTTTTCAACTTAAACCCATAACACCCTTCAACTATCATGAATGGAAGGTTAAAATGTCAATCATTTTTAGAAGCAAAGGGTTGTATAGGATCACCATGGGTACTGAAGTAAAACCCAACAGTGATGCTGAAAAGGTCAAGTGGTACAATCGTAGTGATGAAGCCTATGGTTACTAAGCTTGTCCATGTCTTTAGAACTTTTCTTCCATTTAGAAACCTCCAAGACTCCCAAAGACATATGGGACACCTTAGAACTCTTATTTGGGAAGCTTGATGAGATGAGAGGTCATGAGCTTGAAAACGAACTCATAAGTCTAAGTCCTAGCAACTTTGACACACTACAAGACTTATTCACTAAGTTGAAGGCCCTTAAATTGAAATTGAAAGAATGCGAGATAGAGAAGAAAGATGATCAACTCATCCTTTCTATTCTTGCAAAGTTAGGTCCAAGCTATTCAGTCTTTGTCTCCACTTTCCATGCCACAAAAAGTGCCCTTGGCACTACATGGAAAATGCCTTCTTTAGATTTATTCATTGCCGATTTGACTAGGGAGCAAGATAAACTGATCCAAATGGGCACAATGAAGTATACTCAACCCCAAGCTTTGATAGCTGGAAATGGTAAGGATAAGACTTCAACAAAGGAGAAGAAGAAAAAGAACAAGGACCAGAAGAAGAAGAAAGAAAACAACAATCCTGCCAAAAACAACACTGAGTCTTCCTCTTCCAATGCTAAACCTAAGAAGATGAAGGTTAAGTGTGCCTATTGTAAAAAGATAGGGCATGATGAACACAAATTCATGAAGAAACAAATAGATCATCTAACTCATCTTCTAGAGAAACACAACATAGGTGTTCCTGAGTCCATCAAGCAGAATTCATCAACCCAAGATTCTACTAAGGCAAAAGGCAAGGGTAAGGAGAAAGAAAAGGGCAAGGCCCTTGTAGTTACAACAGCTTCTACATCTTCATGGGTCATTTACTCAGGTGTTTCTCACCACATGGGCTCTTCCTTAGTTGAGTTTTCATCTTTAGAGCCTTGTAGCATGACTTCAATTAGTTTGGGTGATGACACATCAGTTTCCATTGCAGGGAGAGGGTTAGTTGAAATGGAAGGAGGAACATTCAATAATGTTCTAAGTGTTCATTCTCTTTCAACCAATCTCCTATTAGTGTACCAAATCACTCACATTGGTTGGGGCATGACAGTTGAGTTTTCACCGAATTCAATGGCTATAAGGGAATTACATAGTGATACTATAGTGGCAGTGGGTAGGGCAGATCACCAAGCCAAGTTATACACCTTCTCACATTTTGCACCTGATTCTTCTCCAACAACATTTCTGACTCATTCAAATGGAGTTAGCAAACTATGGCATGATCGATTTGGCCACTTTAACTACCGCTACCTTGAACAACTTTGCAAAAATGACATGGTCATTGGCTTGCCTCGTGTCCAATTCTCAAAAGGACTTTACGAGGGGTACTCCCTTGGGAAGCATCCCAAAGCAAAATTTGACAAAGGCAAAGCTTGGAGGGCTTCACAACCTTTGGAGTTAGTCCACAATGATGTATCGGGACCCTTTCCCAAACCATCTTTCACAAGGGCCAAGTACATCCTCAATTTCACTGATGATTTCTCTAGGTACACTTGGATATATTTTCTCAAACAAAAGTTTGAAGTGTTTGAAAATTTTCTAGACTTCAAGGCTCTTGTTGAGAAACAAAGTGAGAAATCCATCAAGGTTCTTCGAACTAATAATGGAGGGGAGTATGTCAGTAATAGGTTTGAGCAGTTTTGCACCATAGAGGGGATTGACTTGCAGCGCACAATCACTTATAGTCCTTCACAGAATGGGGTTGTAGAACGCAAAAATAGGTTCTTGAAAGAGATGGGTAGTTGTATGATTCACTCCAAATCCTTAGCACCACAGTACTGGGTCGAAGCCATCAATTGTGCTTGCTACATTCAAAACAGGGTTCCTCACAAAGCTTTGAAAGGGATAACACCTTTTGAAGCTTGGCATAAAAGGAAACCTGATGTTGAGCACCTTAGGGTTTTTGGATCCCCAGCCATGGCCTGCATACCGAAAAAAAAATGCAAAGCTATGGAACGTCAATCCAAGCCTTGCATCTTTGTTGGATATCCAGATGGTATTAAGGGGTATCGCCTTCTAGACCCGATCACTCATGAGTTGTTCATTGAGAGAAGTGTCCACTTTCAAGAGAGTCCTAGAGACTCAACACGTAGCACTTCTTCTCCCTCATCAAATCTACTTCTTCATGATGATTCCTCATCAGATTCAGATCAGCCAAAGTAGGTTCTTGAGCCAGAGACATCTTCTTCTTTGAGTTCAGACAGCGAGGACAATGATGCATATTCATCCACCTCTAGTCAGTCAGAGGATGAGGAGTTAGCACCTAACTCACCCACTTCCGAGTCACTTTGGGCTAGACAAACACTTGAGAGTGCTGGCACTTGGGTAGGAGATCCCATAGATGATAGACATATTAGGGGGGATTTTTAGAGAGATCCACATGCCTTCTTTGCTTTAGTTTCAGATCCATAGACTTTTCGAGAGGCATTGTGGGTACCTGAGTGGGATAGTGCTATGGAGGAAGAATATTCTTCCTTAATCAAAAATCACACTTGAGATTTGACTTCACTTCCTAAGGGAAGAAAGATGGTTTGATGTAGGTGGATATATCAGACCAAGTTTGCAGCAGATGGGTTAGTTGATAAGTACAAGGTGCAATTGGTCGCCAAGGGTTTCTCACATGTGGTAGGCATTAACTACTCAAAGACCTTTTCACCCATTGCAAAGATGACTTCTATCCGACTCACCTTGGCTATTGCCGCAGCACATGGTTAGGATGTGCACTAGATGGATGTAAAGAGTGCCTTTCTTCAAGGAGACCTAGAGGAGGAGATCTACATGGAGCAGCCGCCAGGATTTGTTCAGGATTATTCCTTAGTATGCAGACTTAGGAAATCTATCTATGGCCTCAAACATGCCCCTCAGGCTTGGTATGCCAAGATGGATTCTCTCCTTCTCACAGTGGGTTTCACTAGGTGCTATTCTAACCTCAATTTCTACTTCTTATGGCAGGATGATTCACTCCTGATTTTGGTTCTATATGTTGATGACCTTTTGATCATCGAGAGTTCTTCATCAGCTATTGCAGCGGTGAAGGCATCTCTCCAGGATAGATTTGACATGACAGACTTGGGTTTGTTGCACTACTTCATTGGCATCGAGATCTCACAGTCAAATTTAGGGATTTCTCTTGCATAGCCTAAGTATGCTCTTGATTTATTGGCTCAATTTCACATGGCTGATTGCAAGCCATCTCTGACTCCCTTTCTCTCAAGAGTCAAGCTTGAGGCTGACTATTCCTCACCATTGGTTGATGCCACTTGGTATCGACAACTTGTTAGCAATCTCATCTACTTGACTCACACTAGGCCTGACATATCATATACAATGGGACTTGTCTCCAGATTTATGTAAGAACCTCATGAGTTGCATTAGAAAGCAACTAAGAGGATCTTGCATTACATATAGGGTTCACGTAGATACGGAATTCATTACATATTTGACATAGAGGTTGACTTGGTTGGATATACAGATTCAGACTGGGCTAGCAATTCACAGACTCATAAGTCCACTTTTGGTTACAATTTCTCTCTAGGTTCTAGTCCTATCAGTTGGTCTAGCAAGAAGCAGAATGCTATTACTATATCATCCATAGAGGCAGAGTACAGGGGAGCTATTAATGCATCTAATGAGACTATTTAGCTTCAAGGGATTCTTTCTGAGTTTGGCATTCCTATCAGGCAACCCACCATCGTTTATTGTGACAACCAGAGTACCATTCAGATTTGAAAGAATCCAGTTTAGCACCAGTGGACCAAACACATAGAGATTCACATGCATTTCATTCGAGAGCTTATTCATAGTCAGGTCATTGACTTGATATTTTGCCAGTCTTCGAAGCAGGTTGCAAACATCTTCACCAAACCTTTCACTGAGAGCAAGTTCATTCATCTACGAGCTCTTCTTGGGGTGCAGTCCACATCTGTAGTAGCATCATCTTTAGGGGGGCCCACTAGCCTCTTCATTTCTTTTATGTGTCTCTTTTGGAGGGGAGTTTTTTCCTACGGGTTTTCTCCTTTTCTCTATCTTATGGGAGATTGCATTTGTACATGGGTACCTCATCAGGCCTAGTTGTCGGGACCCATTTTATATTTCCACACTACCCACCTAAGCTGCACTTATGGGGGGGCATTAGTGTAGGTTTTTATTTTTCCCCATTATTTAATTAGAGAAATTATATTTTTGTGTATACATGGAGTTTTCTTACATTCGTGGGATAGGCTAGCTTATGTGATGTGTGTCATAGATGTGTCATAGGTGTCATAAGTAACTCCCTTGATGGGAGTTACTTCTCTATTCTTAGCACCTTGTCACCACCTTTCATGGAGGAGTTATATTCTATTCTTGGGGTACCTTGACCACCTTTTATAGAGGAGTTACGTGCTCTCCTATACGTATTCTTCATTTTGGCCATCTCATGTTAATCAGATATTGGGTTTTCTTCTATTTGTCTTGTGCAATTTATCTTCTTGTATAATTTCAAATTGCTTTAGCATCTATGTGATGTGCACTAGCTTCATCTCATGTGATTACGTCTCCATTGCATTCACATTATTTGGATTCTGGCAACAACTTCGATAGAATCTTAGTAAAAGGACATCTCTATCCATTAACCATGTTGTAGCCTGTGACAATTAAGAATGGAAGGTAAGTTGATGTTTCTTGAGATACACACTATGGTGATGCTTGGGATAATGGTATATAGTTAAAATTATGCTTTATGGGAAGGTATATTAGTTGGTTTGAATGGATGTATTATAGTAAAAGTTTAATTCACAATCCATAATAATGAAGGAACCCTGTTGCATAGTCAATACCTTGTTTCACTCAGGCATATGCTAAGGAAAGGATGTAGGTGTTTGATAAAGTGAATGGGGATTGAGTGGTTGAGTATTGGTTTGATTTTAAGGAGAATAAGTTTTGAATAATAGTCCATTTAGTGATTGTAAACCATTTTGAGTGTAGATAGACTACTAAACCATTACACAATCCCCTAAAGAGCATGCAGAGCTTTGTAGTTTGGATGATTACAAGCATAACAAATATGATCAAGGATCCATAGCTATTTATAGAGTTTTATATTATTATCATAGACCTTATTAATATTTTAAATTAGTTTGCAACACTCTCAAATAAAAAATATATAATTTAACCTTCTCTCAACCTGTACAAGCCTACACATTAGTCTAACTAGGGTTTGGAAACAAAAAAACACTATATCTTTGGTTCTAACTGGTGGAAATGGACCAAACTTTGTTAATCCTATGTATATTTCCATAATGAAAATGAATCAAAAGGTTTTAGTCTATTACCATATGGTCTAGTACATATTTGGTGACTGGGCAAGTGTAATGAGGGCTAAAAAGCCTAATTGCCTAGTAGCTTACAAAAGAAGTAATGTCTACATAGATATTTAGACTTTGAAACTTTATTGGAGGTATTAAGAAGATATAGGGTTCCCAAATATCGGATTAGATATTGATGATGACTTGTATAATGTTCATACTAAGGGAATTTATGAAAAAAAAGATACAAACAAGAAGGTTCACTATTGGGCTGGAGGTGTGCAAGTGAGTGTTGGAGAATGATTGAAAGGTACAAAGGGGTTAATACAAGTGTGATCTAACTAGATAAATTTATATATGAAGGTAGGTTATATTCATGAACACTATAATAAGATTGATGTTTTTATGTTTTGAAGAGCTTGTCTAGAGTGAAGCTAGTGAGTTAAGTGAAAGGAGATGGAATAGTGAATAAAATGAGTTGGGGAATGAATGAGAGAATTCAAAGTTATAATGAAATTTAGAAATGTTTCAAAATGTGATTAGTGATAATTTCAAATAAAAGGAGGATATTTATCCTAGTGATCAAGTGAAAGACTATTGGTATAGTTTGAAGCTCAAAGACAAAGTAAATCATTTGATTGAGATCATTTTTCCAAGATCAAAGACATGAATGGTGAGTTTGTAGCATTTATCATATAATTATGTGTACTCTAGTTGGGGTAATAATAATACAATCCTATGTGGATTTTTTTTAGCCCATCGTGTGAGATAATTCATACAAGTAATGATATAACATGCACCAATCCATCTTGCAATAGGCTGAATAGGGCCAATAAAATCAATAACCCATTTGAAAATGATTCTTGATTAAAGACTGGATGAAGGGGCATAGAATATCGATGGTTTGGTTTACCTACATGTTGATAAATATCACATTGGCATGTATATGCTTTGTCATCCTTGAATAATGTGGGCCACCATAACCTGGTAGAAATTTACTTTCCATTACATCACCAAAATAATTTCCTCTTACAATACACTCATAGAATTCCCAAAGTACTTCAAAATACTTGTGATTAATTACACACCTTTGTAATACCTCATCACATACTAGCTTGTATAGATCTGCTCTAATAAGATATAAGGGGGTAGTACAAATAACTAGTTTCTTCTTCTCTTGAGTGATAAGGTGGTTTTGTGTAGAGCCTGTTATGAGAAAAAGCAATATTTTTTTTCTAATTATTTAGGAATGTGTGTAACTTAGAAGCTTTGAACATGAGGTAAATCATATTCTATTGCACACATTAACTTGTTAGATTAAATGCGTGAGAGGTGGTTTGGGACAAAATTAGTATAAGGGATGTACGACTTCAACATCCTTGTTCTATGTTTACAAGATATCAAGTGATTTTATTAGCCTTTTTTATGTAGTGATTTGAGTGAGTGCAAGTCAAAATTGACAAAGTGTTGGAAAGTGAAGTCATTATGCATTTTGCCTTAAGTTGTGGTGGGTAGTGGGCATCTACCTGTACTACAGTGTACAAGTGTGTGATGGACATTTTTATTGGTCTAGGTTTTATGAATCCAAGTTATTTCTTTGTAGAGAGTAGTTAGACATTGAGAAGGGATTGTCTATTATAACCATTTGAGTAGTTACCAAGCACTATCAATTGTGTCTGACTCGGTGGTTGTTATGTATTTGGTTGTGTGTGTATATTATTATACTTTGGATTGTTTTATCCTAGACGAGTTAATAAAATACAAGTTTTTCCCAATTGATCTTGCACTATGTGAATGATCTTGAGTTAGAGTAGTTTTCTATTTCATTGAAATTGTTATATTTATAAGCTTCAACATTTAATCCTTTGAAATACAAAAACATACCATTATGTTGTGTGTGTTCTTGTGCAGGTAAAAACTATAGGCATAGTTTGTAGTTCTCACAAAGTTTAATTTGTAAGGAGGAACTCATGTGAGAGCAAGTGGTGCTACATGGTTTTTATCTCAATCGAGCTAGCCCCATGATAGTTGGTATCAGAGAATAATTTTGTGTCTTGTGAGGGTTATGTTTGCCTAATTTTGTTGTTTTTGTGTTGTCCACCTTACCCTATTGAGTCAGTCTAGTGTCTTGAGTCTGAGTCAGTAAGAGAGGAGACAAATTCAAAGTTACACAAGATGCTACAAGAGGTATAGGTAGGGTTAAGGACAAAGGTGAAGGTGGTAAAAATCATCATAAGAGTAAGTCGAGTCCTAAAGTGGATAAGAACTTTGTCAAACAAGTTGGTTCCTAGTTCCAAGAGATGGAGGAAGTGGTGGAAACAAGGTTCAGTGAGCTCAAGGAGAAAGTGGAGTCCATGGATCAGACTATCAAGGTACTTCTAAAAAGGTTAGAGGTGAGTTTGGTGTCTCAGACTAGGTTATAGGATGAAGTGACTATGTGTTGAGTAGTGATATTGAATCTTACAAAGGTGCTCGAATCCATCTCTTTAACAATTTCAAATCTCCCTAAGTTGAAGGAAATAGATTGTTACAATGGTTCTAAAGATGATCATATTTTATAGAATTTATTCTGGGACATGGAAGAGTACCAGGCAGGTTTGGGAGGACTATCAGATGCTTAAGAGGTACGTTAGAAAGTGCATTCTATGATAAGGTACCTCATGGGCACGATAAAGGTTTGGTATAGAACCTGGTAAATGACATTACATCAGGGGGTTCCTTGAATATTTTGGAATCTTAGGTAGATATGAATAAAGCCCTTGGGGATCAATTCTATCTTAGGAATGTAACATGGTTGGCTAGGAACAAGTTGAGTTAACTAAAATAGATTGGAAAGCTATGAGATTACATCAAGTCTTTTTAGAGCCTTATGTTGGAGATAAAAGACATGTCTGAGATAGATAGGTTGTTTCAGTTTATGAATGGTCTTCAGTCGTGGGCTAAGGTTGAGCTCCATGATCATGATGTGTCAAAAGTTAGTGAAGCAACTGTCATAGTAGTCTAACTCTTTGATTTCAATGAGAAGTCTTCATCTAATAGCACCAAGAACACTAACATACCAAAGGAAAATGGCATTAAGAAGAGTTTAAGTAAGCCTTCTAAGAATCTAGATAGTGACCAAGGAGGGAAGGCTACTCAACAATCATTAGTGGGATCTCAAAATTCTAGTAGCACATCTAAAGGTGATGGGAAGAAGTCACAAAGTGTAGAGTCGAGTAAGAAATATTTCCATTTGAAGTGTTGGATGTGTAGTGGGGATCATTACAATAGACATTGTCTAGAGTGGTAGAGGGTGTCAATAATTCAGTTGGAGTAGCTAGATGAATAAATAGAGTAAACAATGTGTATGCTCAAGGGGATCAATGCTATGGAAAAGATTGAGCCCAAGACAAGAAGTGGAGAAAGTAATCTACATGGGTTGAATTTTATGTGGGTTTTGATCAAGGGAAAGACCATCATAACACTAGTGGACACGGGTTTGACCAAAAACTACATTACAATTTGAAAATCTAAAGAGATGGGCCTCTAGTCCTCTTGAGGTAACAAAAGGTTTAAAGTAGTGAACTCTCTAGCTGAACCAACTCTTAGCTTCACACAGGGTGTGGAAGTAAAAGTTGATGAGTGGAAAGGAAAGATGGACTTATCCATGATCAAGATGTATGATTTCAATCTAGTGCTAAGACAAGAGTTTATCTAAAAGGTTAAAGTGGCAATCTTTCCTCATATTGAAAATTTCTGTATGTTGGATCCAATGTAGATGTGCATGGTGAATATAGTACAAAGGAGATAGTCAGGGAAGATGTAGGTGTGTTTAATGATGAGTATGTGGAAGGCTGCATATAACAAGGTAGAGAAATGTATCTAGCAGTGTTTGTTTGTGGTTGGGATGATGAAGAGGGATAATAGGTTCGTATTCTAGCAGAAGTGAACAAGGTTTTTCATGAATACCAAGACTATATGCCCAGCTAGCTACCACCCTATTTGCGATAGAGAAGATAAATTGACCATAACATTGAGTTGGTTCTAGGGGTGAATCCTCTAATAAGGTCTCTGTATCGGTTATTTGGGAATGAGATGGTTGAGTTAAATAAGTAGTTGGAATAGCTGTTAACTATTGGATATCTTGGCCTATTGTGCTGCCCTTATGGAGCACCAATACTATTTCAGAGGAAGGCTAATGGGTCACTTAGGCTTTGTGTGTGTTGTCCCCCAAAAATATCACTCATTTTTGGGACAACATATGAACTATTTTGGTCCCTGCAAGACCAAAATTGTCTCTTCCCTTTTTGAAATTTGTTCTGAGCATTCAAATTCCTCATTTTTCAAGCTTCTCAAAAATCTACGAACTCTACAGGCTTGAATCTACAGACTCTGCAAGAATAAAATCTATGGACTCTGTAGGCCAAGTTCTACGGGCTTCATAGGTTCATTTCTACGGACTTTGTAGGAAAGAAACAAGCTCTCAACACTTAGGCGAGTTCAATGGGTTCAACGACCAATTGGTTCAATGTGCTTGGTGCAAAGATCAAAAAGACTTAGCCAAATAATGAAGAATGAATTGATTAAACCATTAAACTGTTGAACCAAAGTTGGTTCAATCGGTAGGTTTAAGGGGCTTCCCCAAAGCCAAAGAGGCAAGTGCCCTTGTGGAGGGTAGGCAACATTGGTTCAAAGGTCAAAGAAAAGACAAAATTCCTTCGGATTGGTTCAAAGGCCCAAAAGGAACAATTCTTTCAGACTTTTTGTTCGATGGAAATGATTAAGTGAAGAAGGCCAAAGGAATTCGCATGGGAAGAAAGCTCGAAGAAATTGAAAGGAACAAACGGCTAAGGAAAAGAAGCATTCTTTCGGACTTTTTGTCTGAAGGAAAAGCCCGACGAAAAAATCTCAAGAGCCAAAATCCCGCCGCAGAAGTAAGAACCCGCTGGGAAAGTTGAAGCCTGAAGTCCACCCAAAAAAATCTTGAAGGGTAGGTACCCTTGCAAGGGGAACTTGAAGATGCAGAAGAGATCCTTCAAAAAAACATAGACAAAGAAGGTTTTCAAAGAACAAGGATGGAACCGTTGAACCTTGAACCAAATGGTTCAACAAGTTCAATTGGTTCGAAGGTTCAATATTTTAGGGCCTCAGAGGTACTTAGAAAGATAAAGGAAGCAATGATTGAATGAGACACAAAATGAACTGATGAACCGATTGAACCTTGAACCAAAAGATTTCAAAGTTCAATGGTTCATAGGTTCAAGGGCAACCTCAGTCAAGGGAAAAAGTAGCAAACAAGTGGTTCAATGGATGGTTCAACCAAGGAGTGGAAAAGTAATTAAACCAGGAAGCGATGGAACAAAAGAGACAGAATGAACCAATGAACCAATGAAATTTCATAGGTTCACAGGTTCAAGGTTCAAAATGGTTCAAGCAGCTGGCGACCATTGACGGTCCCGTGGACGTCAAATTTAAAGTAAAGAAATATTTGTGGAAATTCAAATAAAGAACAGAATTTAAAGGAAGAACCAAGCGACTGACCAAAAGATAGCCCGATATCTCAAATCATAGTAGGAAGAGACAAAGCTGAAAAAGACAAAAGCAAAAAGAGGAAAAACCCTGAAATATCTACGTAGAAGTAATTTCAGTAGGTGGAATAGTCCACTAAGCAGGTATTTTGGCCTGTAAATTAAAGATGTGGCCTGCTTTTCCTTCCATGAAGTAAAGACAAAATGGACAGCTGTGCAGATGTTAGAGGGGACAAACATGATGATCCAAACTCGGGAGAAGACATATGGGATGAAATGACATGCCATAGTTAAGACAACCACCCTATTTTCAATGCAGTCCTTTGACAAACTTGGAAATGCATTCAAGGCATTGAATGCATAGCATGGGCCATTCTATGAAAAAAAGTGCCAAGTCCTTCTTGGCTGCTATATATTGTAATCTCTTTTATTGTTTTAAAGAGATCTTCTCGTTACCAAAAGCAAAACTCTGCCCAAATTGAAAGGTGAATACTGAGACTTTGAGCTCAGATTGTAGTTCATATTATTTTATCTGAATGAGAAAGCAAGTGACTTGCAGACTTTGTGCTGTTATAGCTTGTGCTATTTTAGAAAATTATTCTTATGTCTGTTTCCTAGGAGCATTCTTGTTTATTTGATCTAACAAGCAGAACTAGCGAAAGTAATTAGGAAGGTGTCTTGAAGTCAATTGTAGAAGACTTTGCACTATCTGCAATTGTTTTTAGTGTGTGTTTTTATTTTCTATTTCTGTGTAAAGGACCTTGGGATGACTTTGTGCCCCCATTGTTCTTCGTATCTCACTCTAGGGCAGTCAAGCTGGAGACTTTGAGCTACATCTTAGATTGTTGGTTGCTACGCCCTTGGCACCCTATTACTTATTCTACCAGAAAGAGTCCTGCTGTTTTCAAGAACAAGCACTTCTGAAAGAAGAGAAGTGCCTTCTGTTGCTTCACCAGAATTTTTACTCTCCAAGAAGGGATCTGGATCTTGGTTGAAAGTTACTTCTGAAAGAAGAGAAGTGCCTTCACTAATCACCTAGGATTTGTCCTCTGTTTGTTAGCATCATCTCTGAAAAAAGAGAGATGGATGGTTCATTCCACCCCTGTGTCTTACTTTCTACTTATATATATAGTATATAGCCTTTGCATATTTAATAAAGAGCCTCCCCTTGATGAGAGGAGAGATTTTTTCTCTTTGGATGTGGTAAACCTACAACATTGGATGACCAATCTCCCTATGCTATGGTGATAGGAACTATTTTGGTCACCAATTAGCTGGCTGACAAAATATTCACCCAATAGTTTTTAGCGACTCTGATGGGGACACAGTAATTTTGTGCAATTTAAAACCTCAAGTTTTAGATTGAAACATCACCTGTGTCTTACCCATTATCATTATAACTTTATCCATGCATTCTGCTGTGGATGAACGAATTGCTCCATTGCTTTCCCATTATTAATTTTTCCTCCCCAGCCTCACGCAATAGTTTTTGGTGACTCCGCTGGGGATGAATGTGAAGTTTGAAGCCTCAAGTTTCAGATTGAAGCAGTTCCTTCCCTTATCTATTATATAGACTCTGGCGATTCCGTTCTGTGTCTTACCCATTATCCATTTATAGCCTTACCATTTTCCTCCATCTCTATTATTTTATCTAGTCTGCAAAACTAGAGTTGCTGGAAAAGAGTGCGTAGTTTGAAGCCTCAAGCCTCAAGCCTGAAGCTGAAGCAGGGCTAGTTCTTTTCCATTTTTGTTTTGCAATCGGGCCACTCCACTTAGATTTGTTATCCCTATTTTTCATAATTAAATCATGGCAGTTCAAGGCCCCTGGGGTAACTCATTTGGCCCACTCAACTTGACTCCACCTCTGCATGAACTTTCACGCAGCTCAAGAAAGAACTTCCCCAAATTCTTTGGAGATGGGAGAGTTCACCCTGATGAACACATTGCAGCCTTCAGCATAGCCTATGGTGTGATAGGGGTAGAATTTGAAGACGTGGTAGTCAGGCTTTTTATGGAGACACTACAAGATGCTACTGCAGACTGGTTCTACCACCTACAAGCTGGATCAGTGACCAATTGGGATACACTCAAAGCCAAGTTTGAAGCCAAGTTCAAGCTTACAGAAGATGCACATGCCTTGCTGGCCTAGCTCACTCAGATGAAGAAAGAGCGTCATGAGGCTATGATGGATTTTATTGCCAGTTTCGACAAGTTGAGGAATATGATTCTTGCAATTGCTCAGCCAACACCTAAAAACCTCAAATGTTTCTTCATCAACTCACAGCTACCTAAAGTGAGTTTTTTTGCTGAGATGGGCTAGACACATAGACCTTGTTGCTGCTCAAGACTTGGCTACTGAGGTAGAAGATGACCTTATCTTGTCAAGAAAGATAAGGAGAGACCTAAACAGAGCTAAATCCTCTTCATTTTCTGAGTATCCATCTATAGGCACCATGGATCAGATGGTGTAAAAACTAGCAAATGAATTGCTAGCCTTGAAAAGGTAAATGGCCCAAAGTATGTTTGCTCCTCCTAATCGGGATATGCCAAGGAGGGCATTTCAGAATCAGCCATATCAAGGAAATACCGCTAAAAGTCAAGGGTAACCAAATCATCTTCCTCTCCCACAGAGGAACCTTGCCCTTGAAGCACCTCCAACCAACTCAGCAGTTATATATTTGGAAATAGAATATGTTTCCTATTTCAAACTTGAGTTCGAGCAAGAAAATGGCATTGATTTCTTCAGAGAGGATCTAAAGAATCAGATGGTGACTCCAACATTGGTTTCTTGAATTACCAAGATGAACTTAGAAGTAAAGGTGAAGCAGTCGAAGGATCATATGCAGTATTCACTAGGTTTGAGAATCAGTCAGCCCAGCAAGTCGACAAAGAGAAGACAGAGGAGTGACCCCAACCAACAATTTCAATTGCTGAGCAGAGAACCCCTCTTCCTTTCCAGTCAAAGGACCTGGTGATTGCCAAAGAAGTAAGTACATCAGACATCTCTTCACCTTCTACTTCAAATTCATAGATCAGTCCTCCCCCTCCCAAAAACCAAAAGGATGAACTCCCATCCTCTCTTCCAAGTCCATCTCAGCCATTTGCCATGATTGATCATGTCAAGAAATCTAAAATTTAAATGACTGAGTTTGAATGCCTATAAGCCAATCCTGAGCAATTAAACATTGGTGGAGAATCAGGTGTGGACTTGTCTGAGGCAAAGATTATGGTTACCCAAACGTCAACCCTACTGCTCAAATTCTATTTGAGCCTTTAGGCAGGGGTAATTACTTCTTGACCACAAAAGACGCTCATGTCCCAGCTGATGAAAGTCTTGTAGGTGGCAATCTAGGATTTCATCCAAAAAAGGCATCAAAAAAATTGGTAGGGTGCAGTACAAATCAAGAAGGATATTTTATCTCCCATGAAGAGAAATCTAATAGAAGATTAGAATCTGATGATGCTTGGATCTTATAATCTGATGGCAGTAATTCTTCCATAGCTGGATGCAAATCTCTATTGCTCAGATTGAAAACTACTCAGGGTGAAGAGGTCAAACTCCTTCACACCAAAGGAGATGCTGAGCTGATGGGTTGTTAGGAGTTTGATGCTGACCATCAAAGCATGTGCTAGACTGAACCAGTAGAATAGGAAGTTATGATGGTGGACCATACTACTGTATTCTGAAGTAAGCAAAAGGAACTCTTCATAGAGAGAGCAAGGAGTTATGGTTTTCAGTTTGAAGACCACATCTCGTCATGGGGCAAAAAGAAGAAAAGGCCAAGAGGAAGATGCAAAAAATTGGTTTCTTGGTGGAGAGTTTCATTTGCCCGTCACTGATTCTGGGGACAAAATGGTTTCCTCTTAGTTTATCAAGATAGAATGCCATCTTCATTGTCTCATAATGGGCAGTGTCTGAATCACTTCAATTTTTGAAGTATCATATAAGTTCCCCTGTACATATGTACATTTGTATAGTCTTTAGTTTTATATTATGCTTTTCATTTTTGTTTTCATTTTTTGGAGCCTTTCTTTTTGGGTAGCATGACTCAGTAGCCCAATGGCACACTTCAAGGCATTGGAGATTCTGGTTTCTACTCCCCTCAGCTGTTCCAAGTTTTCAACAGATAAAAGTTTCCTAACTGGAGCCAACTATTGTCTCCCAAAAATATCACTCATTTTTGGGACAACATATGAACTATTTTGGGCCCTGCAAGACCAAAATTATCTCTTCCCTTTTCAAAATTTATTCTTAGCATTCAAATTCCTCATTTTTTAATCTTCTCAGAAATCTACAGACTCTTCAGGCTTGAATCTATGGACTCTAAAGGAATAAAATCTATGGACTCTATAGGCCAAGTTTTACGGATTTCACAGGTTGATTTCTATGGACTCTGTAGGAAAGAAGCAAGGTCTCAACACATAGGCGAGTTCAATGACCAATTGGTTCAATGCGCTTGGTGTAAAAGATCAAAAAGACTCAGCCAAATAACAAAGAATGAACTGATTGAACAATTGAACCGTTGAACCAAAGTTAGTTCAATTGGTAGGTTCAAGGGGCTGCCCCAAAGCCAAAGAGGCAAGTGCCCTTGAGGAGGGTAGAAAACATTGGTTTGAAGGTCAAAGAAAAGATAGAATTCCTTCAGATTGGTTCAAAGGCCCAAAAGGAACAATTCTTTCAGACTTTTTGTCTGATGGAAATAATTAAGTGAAGAAGGCCGAAGGAATTCACTTGGGAAGAAAGCCCGAAGAAATTGAAAGGAACAAATGGCTAATGAAAAGAAGCTTTCTTTCAAACTTTTTGTCCGAAGGAAAATCTCGACGAGAAAAGTCCGAGAGCCAAAAGCCCACAAAGAAGCAAGAACACGCTGGGAAAGTTGAAGCCTGAAGTCAGCCAAAAAAAATCTCAAAGGGTAGGTACCCTTGCGGGGGGAACTTGAAGATGTAGAAGAGAGCCTTCCAAAAAACTTAGATAAATAAGGTTTTCAAAGAACAAGGATGGAACCATTGAACCTTGAACCAAATGGTTTAATAGGTTCAACTGGTTCGAAGGTTCAATATTTCAGGGCCTCAGAGAGACTTAGAAAGATAAAGGAAGTAATGATTGAACGAGACACAGAATGAACCGATGAATTGATTGAACCTTGAACCAAAAGAGTTCAAAGTTCATTGGTTCATAGGTTCAAAGGTTCAAGGGCGGCCTCAGTCAAGGGAAGAAGCAACAAATAGGGGGTTCAACGAATGGTTCAACCAAGGAGTGGGAAAGCGATTGAACCAGGAAGCAATGAAACAAAAGAGAGAGAATGAACCAATGAACCAATGAAATTTCATAGGTTCACAGGTTCAATGTTCAACATGGTTCAAGTAACTGGCGACCATTGACGGTCCTACGGACACCAAATTTAAAGTAAATAAATATTCATGGAAATTCAAATAAAGCATGAAATTTAAAGGAAGAACCAAGCGACTTGCCAAAAGATAGCCCAATAGCTCAAATCACAGTAGGAAGAGACAAAGCTAGAAAAGACAAAATCAGAAAGAGGGAAAAGCCCAAAATATATGTGCAGAAGTAATTTCAGTAGGTGGAATAGTCCACTAGCAGGGATTTTGGCTTGCAAATTAAAGATGTAGCCTATTTTTCCTTCCATGAAGTAAAGACAAAATGGACAGCTGCACAGGTGTCAGAGGGGATAGACTAGACGATCCAGACTCGAGAGAAGACATATGGGATGAAATGACACACCATAGTTAAGACAACTGCCCTATTTTCAATGCAGTCCTTTGACAAACTTGGAAATGTATTCAAGGCATTGAATGCACATCATGGGCCATTCTATGGAAAAAAGTGCCAAATCTTTTTAGGCTGTTATATATTGTAATCTCTTTTATTGTTTTAAAGAGATCTTCCTGTTACTAGAAGCAAAACTTTGCCCAAATTGAAAGGTGAATACTGAGACTTTGAGCTCAAATTGTAGTTCATATTATTTTATCTGAATGAGAAAGCAAGTGACTTGTAGAATTTGTGCTGTTATAGCTTGTGCTATTTTAGAAAATTATTCTTATGTCTATTTCCTAAGAGCATTCTTGTTTATTTGATCTAACAAGCAGAACTAGTGGAAGTAATCAGGAAGGTGTCCTGAAGTCAGTTGTGGAAGACTTTGTGCTATCTGCAATTGTCTTTAGTGTGTGTTTTTATTTTTTATTTCTGTGTAAAGGACCTTGGGATGACTTTGTGCCCCATTATTTTTTGTATCTCACTCTAGGGTAGTTAAGGTAGAGACTTTGAGCTACATCTTAGATTGCTGGTTGCTACACTCTTAGCACCCTGTTACTTATCCTACCAAAAAGAGTCATGCTATTTGCAAGAATAAACACTTCTGAAAGAAGAGGAGTGCCTTCTGTTGCTTCACCAAGATTTCTACTCTCCAAAAAGGAATTTGGCTCTTGGCTGAAAGTTACTTCTGAAAGAAGAGAAGTACCTTCACCAATCACCCAAGATTTCTCCTCTGTTTGTTAGCATCATCTCTAAAAAAAGAGAGATGGATGGTTCATTCCACCCCTGTGTCTTACTTTCTACTTATATATATAGTATATAGCCTTTGCATATTTAATAAGGAACCTCCCCTTGATGATAGGAGAGATTTGTCCCCTTTGGATGTGGTAAACTTGCAACATTAGATGACCAATCTCCCTATGCTATGGTGATAGGAACTATTTTGGTCACCAGTTAGCTGGCTGACAAAATATTCACCCAATAGTTCTTGGCGACTCTGTTGGGGACACAGTAATTTTGTGCAATTTGGAACCTCAAATTTTAGATTGAAACATCACCTGTGTCTTACCCATTATCATTATAACCTTATCCATGCATTTTGTTGTGGATGAACGAACTTCTCCAGTGCTTTCCCATTGTTAATTTTTCCTCCCCAGCCTCGCGCAATAGTTTTTGGTGACTCCACTGGGGATGAACGTGTAGTCAGAAGCCTCAAGTTTCAGATTGAAGCAGTTCCTTCCCTTATCCATTATACAGACTCTGGTGACTTTGTTCTATGTCTTACCCATTATTCATTAATAGCCTTACCATTTTCCTCCATCTCCATTATTTTATCTGGTCTACAAAACTAGAGCTGCTGGGAAAGAGTGCACAATTTGAAGCCTCAAGCCTCAAGCTGAAGCAAGGCTAGTTCTTTTCCATTTTTTTCTACAATCTGGCCACTCCACCCAGATTTGTTATCCCTATTTTTCATAATTAAATCATGGTAGTTTAAGGCCCCTAGGTTAACTCATTTGGCCCACTCAACTTGACTCCACCTCTGCATGAACTTCCATGTAGCTCAAGAAAGAACTTTCCCAAATTCTTTGGAGATGGGAGAGTTCACCTTGATGAATACATTGCAGCGTTCAACATAGCCTATGGTGTGATAGGGGTGGAATGTGAAGACGTGGCAGTCAAGCTTTTTGTGGAGACACTATAAGGTGCTGTTACAGACTGGTTCTACCACCTGTAGGCTAGATCAGTGACCGACTAAGATACACTCAAAGCCAAGTTTGAAGCCAGATTCAAGCCTGTAGAAGATGCACATGCCTTGCTGGCCTAGCTCACTCAGATGAAGAAAGAGCCTCATGAGCCGATGAGGGATTTTATTGCCAAGTTTGACACGCTGAGGAATAAGATTCCTGCAATTGCTCAGCCAACACCTGAAAACCTTAAATGCTTCTTCATCAACTCACAGCTACATGAAGTGAGTTTTTTGCTGAGACAGGCTAGACACATAGACCTTGTTGCTACTGAAGACTTGGCTATTGAGGTAGAAGATGACCTTATCTTGTCAAGAAAGATAAGGAGAGACCCAAACAGAGCTAAATCCTCTTCATCTTCTGAGTATCCATCTAGAGACACCACAGATCAGATGGTGCAAAAGTTGGCAAATGAACTACTAGCCTTGAAAAGGCAAATGGCCCAAAGTATGTCTGCTCCTCCTAATTGGGATATGCCAAGAAGGGCATTTCAGAATCAGCCATATCAAGGGAATGCCACTAAAATTCAAGGGCAACCAAATCATCTTCCTCTCTCACAGAGGAACCTTGCCCTTGAAGCACCTCCAACCAACTCAACAGTTGGATATCTGGAAATAAAACCATATTTTCTATTTCCAACTTGAGTTCGAGCAAGAAAATGACACTGATCTCTTCAAGGAGGATCTAGAAGAATCAGCTAGTGACTCCCACATTGGTTTTCTGAATTACCAAGATGAACCCAAAAGTGAAAGTGAAGCAGTCGAAGGATCATACGCAGTATTCACCAGGTCTGAGAATTAGTCAGCCCAACAGGCCGACAAAGAGAAGACAGAGGAGTGACCCCAACTAGAAATTTCAATTGCTGAGCAGAGAAACCCTCTTCCTTTCTAGTTAAAGGACCTGGTGATTGCCAAAGAAGTAAGTACATCAAATATCTCTACACCTTCTACTTTAAATTCGTAGATCAGTCCTCCCCCTCCGAAAAACCAAAAGGATGAACTCCCATCCTCTCTTCCAAGTCCATCTCAGTCATTTACCATGATTGATCATGTCAAGAAATCTAAAATTCAAATGACAGAGTTTGAATCCTTACAAGCCAATCCTGAGCAATTAAACATTGGTGGAGAACTAGGTGCGGATCTGTTTGAGGCAAAGATTGTGGTTACCCAAATGTCAGCCCTTGCTGCTCAAATTTTATTTGAGCCTTTAGGCAGGGGTAATTACTTCTTGACCACAGAGGACACTCATGTCCTAGCTGATGAAAGTTTTATAGCTGGAAATCCAAGATTTCATCCAAATAAGGCATCAAAATAATTGATAGGGTACAGTACAAATCAAGAAGGATCTTCCATCTCCCATGAAGAAAAATCTGATAGAAGATCAGCTTTTGATGATGCTTGGATCTTGGAATCTGATGGCAGTAATTCTTCCACAGCTAGATGCAGATCTCTATTACTCGGATTGAAAACTGCTCAAGGTGAAGAGGTCAAACTCCTTCACACCAAAGGAGATGTTGAGCTGATGGTTTATCAGAAGTTTGATGCTAACAATCAAAGCATGTGCTGGACTGAACCAGTAGAACAACAAGTTATGATGGTGGACCATACCGCTGTATTTCGAAGTCAGCAAAAGGAACTCTTCACAGAGAGATCAAGGAGTTATGGTTTTCAGTTTGAAGACCACATCTTGCCATGGGGCAAGAAGAAGAAAAGGCTAAGAGGAAGATGCAAAAAATTGGTTTCCTGGTGGAGAGTTCCATTCACCCATCACCAATTCTGGGGACAAAATGGTTTCCTCCTAGTTTATCAGGACATAATGCCATCTTCATTGTCTCATAATGGACAGCGTCTGAATCACTTCAATTCTTGAAGTATTAGATAAGTTCCCCTATACATATGTACATTTGTATAGTCTTTGGTTCTGTTTTGTGCTTTTTATTTTCATTTTTTGGAGCCTTTCTTTTTGGGTAGCATGACTCCATAGCCCAATGGCACACTTCAGGGCACTAGAGATTCGGATTTCTACTCCCCCCAGTTGTTCCAAGTTTTCAACTGAGGGAAGTTCCCCAATTGGAGCTAATTGTTGTCCCCCAAAAATATCACTCATTTTTGGGACAACATATGAACTATTTTGGGCCTTGCAAGACCAAAATTATCTCTTCCCTTTTTGAAATTTGTTCTGAGCATTCAAATTCCTCATTTTTTAGGCTTCTCGTAAATCTATGGACTCTACAGTATTGAATCTATAGACTCTGCAGGCCAAGTTCCACGGGCTTCAGAGGTTGATTTTTATGAACTCTGCAGGAAAAAAGCAAGCTCTCAACACTTAGGCGAGTTCAATGGGTTCAATGACCAATTGGTTCAATGCGCTTGGTGCAAAAGATCAAAAATACTTAGCCAAATAACAAAGAATGAATTGATTAAACCATTGAACCGTTAAACCAAAGTTGGTTCAATCAGTAGGTTGAACGGGCTACCCCAAAGCCAAAGAGGCAAGTGCTCTTGCGGAGGGCAGGCAACATTGGTTCGAATGTCAAAGAAAAGTCAGAATTCTTTTGGATTGGTTCAAAGGCCCAAAAAGAACAATTCTTTCAGACTTTTGTCCAATTGAAATGATTAAGTGAAGAAGTCCGAAGGAATTCACTTGGAAAGAAAGCCCGAAGAAATTGAAAGGAACAAATGGCTAAGGAAAAGAAGCTTTCTTTCAGACTTTTTGTTCGAAGGAATTCTTTCAGACTTTTTGTCTGAAGGAAAAGCCTGACGGAAAAATCCTGAGAGCCAAAAGCCCATCGAAGAAGCAAGAACCTGTCGGGAAAGGTGAAGCTTGAAGTCCACCCAAATTTTTTTTGAAGGGTAGGTACCCTTGTGGGGGGCACTTAAAGACGCAGAAGAGAGCCTTCCAAAAAACTTAGACAAAGAAGGTTTTCAAATAACAAGGATGGAACCATTGAACCTTGAACCAAATGGTTCAATAGGTTCAACTATTTTGAAGGTTCAATATTTCAGGGCCTCAAAGGGACTTAGAAAGATAAAGCAATGATTTAACGAGACACAAAATGAACCGATGAACTGATTGAACCTTGAACTAAAAGAGTTCAAATTTTAATGGTTCATAGGTTCAAAAGTTCAAGGGCGGCCTCAGTCAAGGGAAAAAGTAGCAAATAGGTGGTTCAATGGATGGTTCAACCAAGGAGCGGGAAAGCGATTAAACTAGGAAGCGATGGAACAAAAGAGACAAAATGAACCAATGAACCAATGAACTTTCATAGGTTCACAGGTTCAAGGTTCAACATGGTTCAAGCTGCTGGCGACCATTGACGGTCCTGTGGATGTCAAATTTAAAGTAAAGAAATATCCATGGAAATTCAAATAAAGCACATAATTTAAAGGAAGAACCAAGCGACTGACCAAAAGATAGCCCGATAGCTCATATTGCAGTGGGAAGAGACAAAGCTGGAAAAGACAAAAGCAGAAAGAGGGAAAAGCCTAAAATATCTGCGTATAAGTAATTTCAGTAGGTGGAATAGTCCACTAAGTAGGTATTTTGGCTTGCAAATTAAAGACGCAGCCTATTTTTCCTTCCATGAAGTAAAGACAAAATGGATAGCTGCATAGATGTCATAGGGGAAAGACCAGATGATCCAAACTCGGGAGAAGACATATGAGATGAAATGACATGCCATAGTTAAGACATCCACCCTATTTTCAATGCAGTCCTTTGACAAACCTGGAAATGCATTCAAGGCATTGAATGCACATCATGAGCCGTTCTATGAAAAAAAGTGCCAAGTCTTTCTTGGCTGCTATATATTGTAATCTCTTTTATTATTTTAAAGAGATCTTCTCGTTACCAGAAGCAAAACTCTGCCCAAATTGAAAGGCGAATACTGAGACTTCGAGCTCAGATTGTAGTTCATATTATTTTATCTAAATGAGAAAGCAAGTGACTTGCAGACTTTGTGCTATTATAGCTTGTGCTATTTTAGGAAATTATTCTTATGTCTGTTTCTTAGGAGCATTCCTATTTATTTGATCTAACAAGCAGAACTAGCGAAAGTAATTCAGAAGGTGTCCTGAAGTCAATTGTGGAAGACTTTGTGTTGTCTGCAATTGTCTTTAGTGTGTGTTTTTATTTTTTGTTTCTGTGTAAAAGACCTTGGGATGACTTTGTGCCCCCATTGTTCTTCGTATCACACTCTAGGGCAGTCAAGGTGGAGACTTTGAGCTACATCTTAGATTGTTGGTTGCTACGCCCTTGACACCCTGTTACTTATCCTACCAGAAAGAGTCCTGCTATTTGCAAGAACAAGCACTCCTGAAAGAAGAGGAGTGCCTTCTGTTGCTTCACCAGGATTTCTACTCTCCAAGAAGGGATTTGGCTCTTGGTTGAAAGTTTCTAAAAGAAGAGAAGTACCTTCACCAATCACCAAGGATTTTTCCTCTGTTTGTTAGCATCATCTCTAAAAAAAGAGAGATGGATGGTTCATTCCACCTATGTGTCTTAATTTATGCTTATATATATAGTATATAGCCTCTGCATATTTAATAGGGAACCTCCCCTTAATGAGAGGAGAGATTTTTCTCCTTTGGATGTGGTAAACCTACAACATTGGACGACCAATCTCCCTATGTTGTGGTGATAGGAACTATTTTGGTCACCAGTTAGCTGGCTGACAAAATATTCACCCAACAGTGTGGATTATAGAGCCTCGAACAAGTTAACCATGGAGAAATGGTATCCTCTTCCTCTCATTGAGGATTGATTCAATCATTTGTCTGGGGTGAAAGTTTTCACAAATTTGGACTTGAATTTGGGTTACTATCAGGTTAGAATTGATCCTAGAGATGAAGAGAAAATGACCATTGTCACTAGATATGGGTTGTATGATTTTATTATGATGCCCTTTGGGTTGTGCAACATGACTATGAAATTTTGCATGCTCATGAATAATGTGTTCATGTCCCTTTTGGACAAGTGTGTGGTCATCTACCTTGATGATATCTTGGTGTTTTCTAAGAACTAGGAAGAACACAAGGCACATCTTGCAGAGATTTTTAAGCTGCTGAAGGAGCATGATTTGTTTATGAAGAAGGAAAAGTGTTCCTTTGACTAGGAAGATGTTCACTTCCTTAGACATGTGATTGGGGGATGCAAGATTAGGCCTGACCCAAGGAAACTTGAAGCAATCCAAGATTGGGAGCCGCCCAGAGATGTACATGGTGTGCACCAATTTTTGGGTTTGGTGAATTACATAAAAGGTTTGTCAGCTGGTGTTCCAAGATTATGAGTCCATTGATAGAGTTATTATAGAAATAAGTTAAGTGGGTGTGGTATGCAAAGTATCAGGAGGCATTTGTGCTCTTGAAGGAGAAGTTGACTACATCACCTGTACTTGCCTTGGTGGGTTTTAGTAAGCCTTTTGAGGTGCTCACAAATGCATTTGATTTTACCATTGATGGGGTGCTGATTCAAGACAAAAATTTAGTTACTTTTGAGTCAAAGAAGCTCAAGGATGTGGAAAGGAGATATCCTATCCATGATAAGGAGATGATGGTAGTGGTATATTGTTTGATAAGGTAGAGGCACTACTTGTTGGGTTTGCACTTCATCATCAAGATGAATAATGTGTCAATTTTTTTTCTTATAACTCAAAGTAAATTAACACCAAAGCAAGCAATAGGGAATGGATTCCTAGTTGAGTTTGATATGGAGATCATGCATACTATGGGAAAGGAAAATGTGGTTGTAGATGCACTAAATAAGAAGCAACAATTGGTGGTCATTATAATAACATCGACTAGTCTAGTGTTTATTCATGAGGAGAGTAAGATAGAATTGATCAAAGAGTTAATGGAGAAGATTTGGGAGGGCTTTGTATAGGATCCTAAATATGTTGCATTGGTGAAGACCATAAATGGATACACTTAGTTAAACAAGAAAAAAAGTTTAGCATTTTAGATGAGATGTTATAGTTTGCTGAGAGTCATGTTTATGCCATGATTCTTTGTGGGTAGGTCACCCTGGGTAGAAACACACTTTGGCTATTTTGTAAAGGGGCTTATAATAGTTGAAGATGAGAAAGGATGTAGATGAGTTTATTTGATCCTGTTTGATCTCTTAGTAAGATAAACCTGAGCATCGATTGCCAAGAGGCCTTCTCCAATTGATTCTTGTTCTTGTGAGGCCTTGGGTAAGCATGAGTGTGGATTTTATCACCAGCTTACCAAGTGTAAATGGAAATTCTATAATCATGGTTGTTGTTGATAGATTTTCTAAGTATGCCACCTTCATTACATGTAAGCAACCTTATAGAATAGAAGAAGATGCAGGGTATTTATTTTAGAATGTGGTGAAGTATTGGGGGATTCTCTTAAGCATCATCTCGGATAGAGATGCTCATTTTACAAGCAACTTATGATAGGAGTTGTTTTGGTTGGTGGGCACAAAGCAATGTTAGATAGAGTGGATCAATGCAATGTTGGAGTCTTACTTGTGGAATTTTGTGTGAAATGACCAGACTAATTGGCCAAATCTATTAGACATTGCACAATTTTCCTATAATAGCTAGAAGAGTGAGCTAATAAAGTACTCTCTATTTGAACTTGAGATAGGCCAATAATCTTTGTTGCCTCATACGATGATTGATGGATACTTTAGAAGGTGTCCATTGACCACAAAATATTTGAAGGATTGGCAAGAACATGTTGATATTGCGAGGCTACATCTATTGAAAGTGAGTGATCACATAAAGAAGTATGGAGATCAGTCTAGAAAATCTATAAAGTTATTGGTGGGTAGTAAGGTAATGCTAAGGATGGATCCAAAAGTTTTAAAAGCTCATCCTAGTATAGCTAAGTCCTTGGTCTGCATGTATGATGGGCCATACAAAATTGTGGCTAAGGTGGGCAAGGTTACTTATAGATTGAAAATGCCTAAACACATGAAACTGCATCCCATATTTCATGTGATCTAGTTGAGACCTTTTGTTTCTAATGAAGCTAAGTTAGAGTAGAGTTAGCCTAATAATCCTCCTACAAATGTGATAAAAAATATGGATTGACAGTTAGAGTAGATACTTGACGTGAAAACAAAAGGCTAAGGTAATTGAATATGAAGGGAGTTCCTAGTGCATTAGGTTGGTGGTACTTCAGCAAGTTGGGAGTGGGAAGAATAACTTTGAAATTACAAGGATAAGGTCAGAGAGTTCCTTGATAAGAATAAGGGCCTTGGTCCCTTGGCTCAGAGATGAGTTTGAATAGGGAAATTCCTCTAGGATACATATGGTGAAGTCTTCACCACATCGAGGATGTCACCAATTTTAAGTGGGGGAGTCTATAAGGGATGTATGACTTTGACATCCCTATTCTATGTTCACAAGTTATCAAGCGATTTGGTTAGCCTTTCTTTATGTAGTGATTTGAGTGAGTGTAAGTTAAAACTTATAAAATTTTGGAAAGTGAAGTCATCATGCATTTTGCCCCAAGTTGTGGTGGGCAGTGGGCATCTACCTATATTGTGGTGTACGGGTGTGTGGTGGATATATCTATTGGTCTAGGTTTTGTGAAACTAGTTTGCTTCCTTACAAAGAGTAATCAAACCTTAGAAAGGGATTGTATATTGTAACCATTTGAGTAGTTTCCAAGCATTGTTGGTTGTGATTGACTTGATGGTTGTTGTGTATTTGTATGTGTGCCTATCTTATTATACTTTGGAATATTTTATCCTGGATGAGTTAATAAAATACATGTTTCTCCTAAATATTCTTACACTGTGTGAATGCTCTTGAATTAGAGTAGTTTTTTGTTTCATTACGAGTGTTATTTTTATAAGCTTCCACATCTAAAACTTTACAATAAAAAAGCATACCATTGTGTTGTGTATGTTCTTGTGTAGGTAAACATTTTAGTCATAGTCTGTAGTTATCACAGAGTTTCATTCAGAAGGAGGAACTCATGTGAGATCAAGTGGTGCTATATGGTTTTTAGATCCATCGAGCTGGCCCCATGATAATTAATTTTGCCTAATTTCATGATCATAGAGAACTAAAACTCCTAAAATAGGACAATCTATCAACAAATGCATCTATATAACACTGTCTTATTAACCAACCACTTGGGTGCTTCATGATCGAAATAGAAGATAAATGGGGTGGATGATAACTATTGGTGAAACTTCTAGAGCATATAATTCATGGATAGGGCCTCATGATCTATAGTAGAGTAGTTTATTTCATTTAGTGTGAGATTTCGACTAGTAAAGTAAATGGGATGATCAAGGTTTCCTTTACTGGGTTATGGAAGGATGGCACCCACCACCATGCCTAAAACATTGACATGAACATGAAATGGCTATGTCCTATCTAGGAACTGGAGAATGGGTGTAGTTGCCAATTTTTCCTTTAGAGCATCAAATGCTTGATGATGTGTAATAGTCCATAGGAATAGGCCATTATATTTGAGTAATTCTTCCATTGGAGATTCTATGTTAACATAACCCTGAATGAACTTACAATAGTATCTAGTGTGACCCAATAAGGTGCAGACCTCACACTGAGTGGTTAGAGATAGAAGTTGGAAAATGACCACAATCTTGGCTAGATCCACTAGTAAACTGTCCTAATAAATGATGTGTCCCAATAGGATTCCAAAGTACATGGAAAAGATATAGTTTTAAAGATTCAATTAGATCTGAAGTTGATGATAATGCTTGAACATGAGGCATAAATTATCACAGTGGTTGTGTACTAAACCATACACAAATCAGTGATCAAGGTACACTTGAAGTAATTTGTGAATGAAATTGTTGAAAGCTTCCACTACAATGCATGATAAAACCATTGGTGCATTCTTTAAACCAAATGAAAACAAATTATATGTAAAATAACCCCATTTAGTTATAAATCTTAGTTTTTATTATCTTCCTCAATAATTTGCTCTTAGTAATAACTATAATATCCATTGGTGAAAGTGTAGATCTCACATCTAGCAATACCTTCCAAAATTTCCTTTGTGAATGGCATTGGGAAAAGGTCAATGACACATACAACATTGAGTTACCTTTAATACATGAAAATGCAAATTTGACCATCTTTCTTGATGTTGATTACCATAGGACTAACCCACTCAGATTCATCCATGGGAGTAATAACTCCAGTACACAACATATTATAAATTTCTTCTTTTACTATAGCAAACAAATTAGGGTTCATCTGATATGTTCATTTACTCATTGCTCAAGTGTCTTCAACCAACTTTATATGCATCTTGCCTAATTATGGATGTACTCCCTTCATTTCTATGTAGATACATGGGAAAATGTATTGATATTCATACAAATGTTCATTTATTTGATTAACTCAATATCAAACTAGGAATTTACCATAGTGGCTATTTTAGGTGTGTCCTCCATCCCAATATTATGATAAACCATTTGAAGTGGTGTATAATATAGTTTCTTCTCAGATTATATAGTATCTTTGATCTCATGTTCCCCATATTTTGTATGTAGATGTGAGTGATCAAATGTTGGTTCTGACAGATCAGAATGGTAACCTCATCAACTTGATACATGCC
This sequence comes from Torreya grandis, assembly GCA_037957365.1. Taxonomy (NCBI): domain Eukaryota; kingdom Viridiplantae; phylum Streptophyta; class Pinopsida; order Cupressales; family Taxaceae; genus Torreya; species Torreya grandis. The sequence continues at coordinate 10,724,349 of JARHVA010000014.1, read as the reverse complement.
TTTTTAATTTCCCTTCTATATATGTTCCTGATATGCATATTTAGATTGAGATTTAGAATCCAAAAAAGCCAAGACAAGAGTATCAGGTTCTTGAAATATGGCCAATTTGTCCTCAGGTATGCCATGAATGTGACATATGTAATATTCAACTAGTGTATGATCTCGTGCTACTTCCTAAAAGATTATGTGCAAGGGAAAATATAAATCAATCCATGTAGAATAAAATGAAAACATTGAAAGTAGACCATGTGTGATGTGCTGCAGGTATCCATTCTCTTATGATTTTCTTGATGAATGTACCACACCCTAGCCCAAGCATGTAGAATACCATAAAATACATGAATCCATAAGGATTTTGATAAAAATGTTTGTTTAGAAGTCCAAAGGCTTTCACAATTTGTTAGATGGTATTTTCAAAGAAGTAACACCATCATAACTCAGGGTGGCACAAACATGGTTGTCATGGTGGAAGTGATAGTGCATAATGACACATACTTGTTCCCATGTCTACAATTGGTATCAATGAGTAGATCACCATGGATAAATTATTAATTGAAACACAAATTTGAACACATGTAAATGTTCACATTCATTATCATAATAGTCTTGTAATTTATACAAATATTCCTTAACCTTAATTTTATTATGGAACCGAGGTGCATGTACCAACCTCACAAATGGTAGACCAATGAGGTCGATAGTTTTATGGCACTGAGCTAACTTGGAGGAGGAACTTAGGTAACTATAAAGGACACCACAAACACACCTTATAAGATCATATGATCCTTAATCCCATGGAACTCAAATAATACTTATAGTGTTTGAAATGGATTACACATCTTCCCATTACAATATGTCATCATGAGTAGGATCCACACATTAATTCTCTTAGGTAGTGATGTTATAAATAATGTTGAGATCCTCATCAACATTGATGGTTTCCAAAAAGGGTGGTCCTTGGTCATTATTTAGAGGGATGACCACATGTTGAGTGTCATTCTAAAAGCTAATATAACACTTTTTTGAAATTTAAGTCAACATTATTAGCATATCACCAACGTCTACCCAAGAGAGAAGGAAATTGATCAGCTTTAGAAAGCTTGATCAATTCAAAATCACCCTTAAATGTGACACCCAAGATGTTTACTATGGCATTTTTAAGAACACCTATAGGAAACAAACTAGTATTATTGGCCATAAATAAAATGTGGGGGAAGGTTACAAAGTGGGGTGCTCTATTTTTTATAGGCATCCTTTGTTAGAACATTAACTTCCACACTAGTGTCCACTAATATATCATGGATCATCCAACCATCAATGGATGCATTGACACGGAACTCTTTGTCACATTTTGTATTTGGTTGGACATGAGTCTCTTATCTATGTGCATGGTTCAAATGATGATCCTCTGAAGACTTTGTCATTTGTTTTTGAAACCAATTCTTTAGGAGGGGAATGATGTCTTCACTAAGGAATAACTTTCACAAATCATGAAATTCATCATGCACTAAGTCTATGAGTACCATAAATTTTTGCATCTCGATACGTATGGAAGCATCTCTATCTTTCAAGAACTCAATTTCTCCTTATAGCTCTTATATCAAGGCCATTATGTCATGCAACACCTCTTTCTGATGTTGGGCATCAAGATAGTGTTGTGCATGAGGTTATTCATGCCAAACCTTTTCAACATGTATATTTTAAACATGTTGAGAATGAGTGCCACTTTGAGTAGTGATATAGATCATGGGTCTAGCTAGTGGAGTGGTAGGGCATAATTTCCACTGAGCAGTGGTGTTTTAACAAAAAATTATCATTATAACACCCTTCTCATTTTTTTCTTTGGTAATAGAAGCATAAAAGTTAGGGCATTATTTTAGATAATGCTCATTTTTAGATTAGTCACAAATAGGGTAGACCATGTAATCACATTACTAGTGGTCCAAAAATCCACACTTGTAACATGTATTAGGTAGAAAGTGACCACTTCATCATCCATTACCATGCCCTCAACCTATAAAATATTAGATCCCACCATTTTACTATGTTTTAGCTATAAAATATTGGTGAGTACCTCATGCACGTCCTTCATGAATATCATCAATGACATGGTAGTCATAAGTATCATGGGTATATGCATCACATATCTTAAAATATAGTGACACTTTGGCCTGGGTGGTAATATTAAGTAAAGGATAACTTCATACATCATGGTCTTCCATGAAAATTTCATAGGACTATTTTAACAAGGCATGAACATTCTTTCATGGATAATTGTTCTTGTTATGACCCTCTACTTTACAATCAATACACCATAGGCCACTGCAAATGTCATGATCATTATTGGCTATAAAATTATCTAATTGAGAAGCCACATAAATTATTTGGGATTCCTTAAAGGAGATGATTCCTGTTTCTTTACTTCCCATAATTTTGATACGGAGGGCAACTTCCAGTGCCTTGTGTAGATCAATAAAGGTATTATGGAATAAGGTTCATTGAAACGGAAGTAATAACCCTCCTATAAACCATTAATCATGCTATAATGGATTGATTTCAAATGATAGCTTGGAAATAAGAGTTTTATAGTGAGCATCATATGAGTTAACACTCTTAGTGAGCTCTTGTTTAATATCTTTTAAAGCAACAATACTTTGTTGCTCAAACTAGGAAAAATCAAATTCCTAAAGAAAAGTAGTTTACAATAGCTTGTTGAGGATCAAAATTTATAAACCATTTATGTGTGCGATTGAATAAGGTAATGGAAAACTAAGTTACCTTCGATTCAGTAGAATTTATGCCCCACACCTGCCAAATGAGTTCACACTTGTGAACATGTTAAGATGTATTCTCAACACCTCGATACTGAGAAAGATGAAGTGTCATCTCATAATAAAATTTAGGTATACTAGATGGTTCCAATGTGTTAGGTGTGGAGCCTGATTGTCTTCCAAGATCAGAGGTTAAAATTCTAATGTTATTTTAGTGGGGTTTGGATCCCATTCTTTGAATCCTTGATGGTGTATGGGTTGCAAGGGGGCAACCCCCCTTGTGGGGTCCGGGGGCCACATACCCTAAAGATTTTTTTTAATTAAATTTATCTTGTTAAATTGTAATTTCATAGTCAATCTAGGTAGTTAATTAAAGGTTTTTAGATCTAACAATAGAGGTTATGTTTAGGTGTTTTTTACACTAAAATGTATTGATATATGGTTGAGATGTATGAGTATGAAAAAAAAATGTTGTACATAGAGAGGAGGTGGAAAAGGTAGAGAGGTGTAACATGGTTTGTTATAGGATTTTGTTTCTCCTTTGTATTGCTAAAAATAATATACTGGATAAGTTTGGTGGAGGTAGCCCATCTTGGGTGAACCACATTAAATATGGCATCTCTTGTTATGTGCATGTTTATGTTTATTTTTAGAATGTTTGATTTGTTGTCCCCAAAAAATGTCACTCATTTTTGGGACAACCTACGGACTATTTTGGCCCTGCATAGACCAAAAATCATCTCTCCCCTTTTCAAAAAATTATTCTGAGCATTCGGGTTCTTCAGTTTTCAAAGCTTTTCCAGAAAATCTACAGACTCTATAGGCCAAGTTCTACGGGCTTCGCAGGTTCATTTCTACGGACTTTGCAGGAAAGAAGCAAGCTCTCAACACTTAGGCAATTTCAAGGTTCAAAGTTCAACCGCTTCAATGGTTCAACAGGTTCAACGTCCAATTGGTTCAATGCGCTTGGTGCAAAAGATCAAAAAGACTTAGCCAAATAACGAAGAATGAGTCGATTGAACCATTGAACCATTGAACCAAAGTTGTTTCAATCGGTAGGTTCAAGGGGCTGCCCCAAAGTGAAAAAGGAAAGTGCCCTTGTGGAAGGTAGGCAACATTGGTTTGAAGGTCAAAGAAAAGACATAATTCCTTCGGATTTGTTCGAAGGTCCAAAAGGAACAATTCCTTCGAACTTTTTGTCTGATGGAAATGACTAAGTGAAAGAGGCCGAAGGAATTCACTTGGGAAGGAGCCCGAAGAAATTGAAAGTAATAAATGGCTAAAGAAGAAGCTTTCTTTCGAACATTTTGTCCGAAGGAATTCCTTCGGACTTTTTGTTTGAAGGAAAATCCTGACGAAAAAAGATCGTCGAAGAAGCAAGAACCCACCAAGGAATTTTAAGCTCAAAGGCTGCCCAAAAAATCTTGAAGGGTAGGTACCCTTGCGGGGGGGGGGGTACTTGATGACAAAGAAAAGACTATTTTAAAAGCCTGAAGGGACACCTTCCCTTCCAGGCATCCCAAGAGCCTTCAACGACTTAGACAAAGAAAGATAAGGGAAGCATGATTGAATGGAACAAAGGATGAACCAATGAACCGATTGAACCTTGAACTGAAAGAGTTCAAAGTTCAATGGTTCATGGGTTCAAAGGTTCAAAAACAGCCTCAGTCAAGGAAAGAAGCAGCAAACAGGTGGTTCAACGGATGGTTCAACCAAGGAGCGGGAAAGCGATTGAACCAGGAAGTGATGGAATAAAAGCGACAGAATGAACCGACGAACCAATGTAATTTCAATGGGTTCAAAGGTTTAAGGTTTAACATGGTTCAAACGGCTAGCTACCATTGATGGCCCCACATACGTCAAATTTAAAGCAAGGGAATATCTGTTGAAATTCAAATAAAGCATGAAACTTGAAGGAAGAACCAAGTGACTGGCTGAAAAGATAGCCCGGGAGCTTAAATTCTAGGAAGAGACAAAGCTGGAAAAGACAAAGCTGGAAAGGACAAAATTAGAAAGAGGGAAAAGCCCAAAATATCTATGCAGAAGTTATTCTAGTAGGTGGAATAGTCTGCGAAGTAGATTTTCTAGCTTGTAAACATTGAGGACGCGGCCTATTTTTCTTCCATGAAGTAAAAGCAAAATGGATAGCTACACAGATGTCAGAAGGGACAGACTAGATGATCCAGACTCAGAAAAAGACATATGGGATGAAATGACATGCCATAGTTAAGACATCTACCCTATTTTCAATGCAATCCTTTGACAAACCTGGAAATGCATTCAAGGAATTGAATGCACAGCATGGGCCATTCTATGGAACAAAGCACCAAGTCTTTCTTATCTGCTATATATTGTAATCTCTTTTATTATTTTAGAGAGATCTTCCCCTTACCAGAAGTGAAACTCTGCCCAAATTGAAAGGCATTATTGAGACTTTGAGCTCAGATTGTAGTTCATATTTCTTTGATTGAATGAGAAAGCAAGTTACTTGTAGACTTTGTGTTGTTATAGCTTTTGCTACATTAGAAGATTGTTCTTATGCCTATCTTCTGAAAGCATTCTTGTTTATTTGATTTAACAAGTAGAACTAGTGGAGGTGATAAGGAAGGTGTCCTGAAGCCAACTACTTTCAGACTTTGCGCTGTCATAGTTGTCTTCAATGCGTGTTTTTCTTTTCTGTTTCTGTGTAAAAGACCTTGAGATGACTTTGTGACTTCATTATCTTTCGTATCTCTGTCTAGGGTAGTCAAGGTGGAGAATATGAGCTACATCTACAATTGTTGGTAACTTTGGACCCGGTTACCAGTCACTTGTTACCAGAAAGAGTCTTACTATTTGTAAGAATAAACACTTCTGAAAGAAGAGGAGTGCCTTCTGTCGCTTCACCAGGATTTCTACTATCCAAGAAGGGATCTGGCTCTTGGCTGAATGTTAATTCTGAAAGAAGAGAAGTACCTTCACCAATCACCCAAGATTTTTCCTCTATTTGTTAGCATCATCTCTAAAAAAAGAGAGATGGATGGTTCATTCCACCCCTGTGTCTTACTTTCTACTTATATATATAGTATATAGCCTCTGTATATTTAATAGGGAACCTCCCCTTGATGAGAGGAGAGATTTGTCCCTTGTTGATGTAGTAAAATTGCACACCTGGACGATGAATCTCCCTATGCTGTGGTGATAGGAACTATTTTTCTCGCCAGTTAGCTGGTCGATAAAATATTCACCCAACAGTTTTTGGTGACTCTACTGGGGACATAGTAGTTTTGTACAATTTGGAACCTCAAGTTTCAGATTGAAACATCACCTGTGTCTTACCCATTATCATTATAACCTTATCCATGCATTTTGTTGTGGAAGAATGAACTGCTCCAGTGCTTTTTCATTGTTAATTTTTCCTCCCCAGCCTCACACAACAATTTTTTATGACTCCACTGGGGACAATAATTTTGTGTAATTTGGAACCTCAAGTTTCAGATTGAAACATCACCTGTGTCTTACCCATTATCATTGTAACCTTATCCATTACAGACTCTGGCGACTCCATTCCATGTCTTACCCATTATCATTATAGCCTTACCATCTTCCTCCACTTCCGTTATTTTATTTGGTCTGCAAAACCAGAGCTGCTGGGAAAGAGTGCATAGTTTGAAGCCTCAAGCTGAAGCAGGGCCAGTTCTTTTCCATTTTTGTTCTGTAATCTAGCCACTCCACCTAGATTTGTTATCCCTATTTATCATAATTAAATCATGGCAGTTCGAGGCCCATGGGGTAACTCTTTTGGCCCACTCAACTTGACTCCACCTCTACATGAACTTCCACGCAGTTCAAGAAAGAAATTTCCCAAATTATTTAGAGATGGGAGAGTTCACCGTGATGAACACATTGTAGCCTTTAGCATAGCCTATGGTGTAATAGGGGTGGAATTTGAAAACATAACGATTAGGCTATTCATGGAGACACTACAAGGTGCTACTACAAACTGGTTCTACCATCTGCAAGCTGGATCAGTTTCTGACTAGGATACACTCAAAGTCAAGTTTGAAGCCAGGTTCAAGCCTGTAGAGGATGCATATGCTTTGCTGGCCCAACTCACTCAGATGAAGAAGGAATCTCATGAGCCTATGAGAGATTTATTGGCAGGTTCAACAAGCTGAGGCACATGATTCCCATGGTCACCCAACTAACACTTCAGAATCTCAAATGCTTCTTCATCAACTCACAGCTGCCTGAAGTGAGTTTTCTGTTGAGACGGACTAGACACATAGACCTTGAGCCTACTCAAGACTTGGATTCTGAGCTAGAAAATGACCTTATTTTGGTAGAAAAGATAAGGAGAGATCTTAATAGAAGTAAACCCTCTTCATCTTTTGAATACTCACCCACAGCCACCATTGACCCAATGGTACAAAAGCTAGCAAATGAATTGCTAGCCTTGAAAAGGGAAATGGCCCAGAGTATGTCTGCTCTTCCTAATCAAGATATGCCAAGGAGGACATTTTAGAACTAACCATATCAAGGCAATGCTACCAGAAGTCAAAAAAATAAATCATCTTCCTCCCCCACATAGGAACCTTGCCCTTGAAGCACCTCCAACCAACTTAGTAGTTGGATATCTGGAAACAGAACATGTTTCCTATTTCCAACCTGAGTTTGAGCAAGAAAATGACGCTGATCTCTTCAGGGAGGATCTAGAAGAATCAGCTGGAAACTCCCACATTGGTTTCCTGAATTTCTAGGATGAATCCAGAAGTGAAGGTGAAGTAGTCGAAGGATCATACGTAGTATTCACCAGGTCTGAGAATCAGTCAACCCATTAAGTTGACAAAGAGAAGATAGAGGAGCGACCCCAACCAACAATTTTAATTGCTGAATAGAGAACCCCTCTTCCTTTCCAGTCAAAGGACCCGGTGATTGCCAAAGAAGTAAGTACTCCAAACATTTCTGCACCTTCAACTTCAAATTCACAGGCCAGTCCTCCCCCTCCTAAAAACCAAAAGGATGAACTCCCATCCTCTCTTCCTAGTCAATTTAAGTCATCTGACATAATTGATCATGTCAACAAATCTAAAATTCAAATGACTAAATTTGAATTCTTGCAAGCTAATCCTGAGCAGTTGGACATTGGTGGAGAACTAAGTATGGACCTATCTGAGGCAAAGATTTTGGTCACCCAAAGTCAGCCCCTGCTACTCAAATTCTATTTGAGCCTTCAGGCAGGGGTAATTAATCCTTAACCACAGATGATGCTCAAGTCTCAGTTGATCAAAGTCCCATGGCTGGCAATCCAGGATTTGATCTAAATCAGGTATTAGAAGAATTAGTAGGGCGCAGTACAAGTCAAGAAGGATCTTCCATCTCTGATGAAGAGAAATCTAATGGAAGATCAACTTCTGATGATGCTTGGATCCTTGAATCTGATGGCAGCAATTCTTCCACTCATGTTGGATGTAGATCTTTGTTGCTCAGATTGAAGACTACTCAAGATGAAGAGATCAAACTCCTTCACACCAAAGGAGATGTTGAGCTGATAATTTTTCAGGGGTCTAATGCTGACAATCAAAATATGTGCTGGACTAAACCAGTAGAATAGCAAGCTATGGTGGTGGACCATATTGCGGTACTCCAAAATCAACAAAAGGAGCCCTTTGCCAAGAGAGAAAGGAGTTATGGTTTTCAAATTGAAGACCACGTCCTACCATGGGGCAAGAAGAAGAAAGAGCCTAGATGAAGACACAAACAATTGGTTTCCTGGTGGAGAGTGCCATTTGCCCATCATTGTTTCTAGGGATAAAATGGTTTCCTACTAGTTTATCAGGATGGCACACCATTTTTACTATCTCATAATGGGCGGCATCTAAAGTGCTTCAAATCTTGAGGCATCAGATAAGATCATCTGTACATATGTATAGTTGTATAGTCTTTAGTTCTGTTTTGTGTTTTTCATTTTCATTTTTGGAGCCTTTTTTTTTGGGTAGCATGACTCCATAGCCCAATGGCATACTTATAGGCACTATAGATTTTGGTTTCTACTTCCCTCAGATATTCCAAGTTTTCAACTGAAGGAAGTTCCCCAACTAGAGCCAGCTGTTGTCCCCAAAAAATGTCACTCATTTTTGGGACAACCTACGGACTATTTTGGCCATGCACAGACCAAAAATCATCTCTTCCCTTTTCAAAAAATTGTTCTGAGCATTTGGGTTCTTCATTTTTCAAAGCTTTTCCAAAAAATCTATGGACTCTGCAGGCCAAGTTCTACAGACTTCACAGGTTGATTTCTACGAACTCTGCAGGAAAGAAGCAAGCTCTCAACACTTAAGGTGATTTCAAGGTTCAAAGTTCAACCAGTTCAATAGTTCAACAGGTTCAATGCCCAATTGGTTCAATGCACTTGGTGCAAAAGATCAAAAAGACTTAGCCAAATAATGAAGAATGAGCCGATTGAGCCATTGAACCATTGAACCAAAGTTGGTTCAATTGGTTGGTTCAATCGGTAGATTCAAGGGGCTGCCCCAAAGCGAAAAAGGCAAGTGCCCTTGCAAAAGGTAGGAAACATTGGTTCGAAGGTGAAAGAAAAGATAGAATTCCTTCAGATTTGTTCGAAGGCCCAAAAGAAACAATTCTTTCAGACTTTTTGTCCGATGGAAATGACTAAGTGAAGGAGGCCGAAGGAATTCACTCGAGAAGGAGCCTGAAGAAATTGAAAGGAACAAACAGCTAAGGAAAAAGCTTTCTTTCAAACATTTTGTTTGAAGGAATTCCTTCAGACTTTTTGTCCGAAGGAAAAGCCCAATGGAAAAAGCCTGCCAAAGAAGCAAGAACCCGCTGGGGAATTTTAAGCCTGAAAGCCAGCTGAAAAATCTTAAAGGGTAGGAACCCTTGTGGAGGGGGCACTTGATGACAAAGAAAAGACTGTTTTAAAAGCCTGAAGGGACACCTTCCCTTTGGGGCATCCCAAGAGCCTTTGATGACTTAGATAAAGAAAGATAAGGGAAGCATGATTGAATGGAACAAATGATGAACCAATGAACCGATTGAACCTTGAACCGAAAGAGTTCAAAGTTCAATGGTTCATGGGTTCAAAGGTTCAAAGGCAACCTCAGTCAAGGAAAGAAGCAACAAATAGGTGGTTCAATGGATGGTTCAACCAAAGAGCGAGAAAGTGATTGAACCAAGAAGCGATGGAACAAAAGAGGCAGAATGAACCGATGAACCAATGAACCAATGTACTTTCAGTGGGTTCAAAGGTTTAAGGTTCAACATGGTTCAAGTGGATAATGACCATTGATGGCCCCGCAAATGTCAAATTTAAAGTAACGGAATATCTATTGAAATTCAAATAAAGCAAGAAACTTGAAGGAAGAACCAAGCGACTAACTGAAAAGATAGCCCGAGAGCTTAAATTCTAGGAAGAGACAAAGCTGAAAAAGATAAAGCTGGAAAAGACAAAGCTAGAAAGGACAAAAGTGGAAAGAGGGAAAAGCCTGAAATATCTGTATAGAAGTTATTCCAGTTGGTGGAATAGTCTGCGAAGTAGATTTTCTATCTTGCAAACATTGAGGATGTGGCCTATTTTTATTCCATGAAGTAAAGGCAAAATGGATAGCTATGTAGACGTCAAAAGGGACAGACCAGATGATCCAGACTCAAGAGAAGACATATGAGATGAAATGACATGCCATAGTTAAGACAACTGCCTTATTTTCAATGCAGTCCTTTGACAAACCTGGAAATGCATTCAAGGCATTGAATGCATAGCATGGGCCGTTTTATGGAACAAAGTGCCAAGTCTTTCTTGGCTGCTATATATTGTAATCTCTTTTATTGTTTTAGAGAGATCTTCCCCTTACCAGAAGTGAAACTCTGCCCAAATTGAAAGGCATTACTGAGACTTTGAGCTCAGATTGTAGTTCATATTTCTTTGATTGAATGAGAAAGCAAGTTACTTGCAAAATTTGTGCTATTATAGCTTGTGCTACATTAGGAGATTGTTCTTATGTCTATCTTTTGAAATCATTCTTATTTATTTGATTTAACAAGTACAACTAGTGGAGGTGATAAGGAAGGTGTCCTGAAGTCAACTACTTTCAAACTTTACGCTGTCATAGTTGTCTTCAGTGTGTGTTTTTCTTTTTTGTTTCTGTGTAAAAGACCTTGGGATGACTTTGTGCCCTCATTGTCTTTCATATCTCCCCCTAGGAAAGTCAAGGTGGACACTTTGAGCTACATCTTTGATTGCTAGTTACTTTGGACCCAGTTACCAGTCACTTGTTACCAGAAAGAGTCCTATTGTTTGCAAGAATAAGCACTTTTGAAAGAAGAGAAGTGCCTTCTGTCACTTCACCAAGATTTCTACTATCTAAGAAGGGATCTGGATCTTGGCTAAATGTTACTTCTAAAAGAAGAGAAGTGCCTTCACCAATCACCCAAGATTTCTCCTCTATTTATTAGCATCATCTCTGAAAGAAGAGAGATAGATGGTTCATTCCACCCCTGTGTCTTACTTTTTGCTTATATATATAGTATATAGCCTCTATATATTTAATAGGGAACCTCCCTTTGATGAGAGGAGAGATTTGTCCCCTGTTGATGTAGTAAACTGCAAACTTGGATGACCAATCTCCCTATGCTATGGTGATAGGAACTATTTTGCTTGCCAGTTAGCTGGTCTACAAAATATTCACCCAACATGATTAATTTATTTAATAGTTTCTCTTGTATGTAATTTGGGTATAGATCTGGGTTTTAATTTATCCTAACAAGTAGTATCAGAGCGAAGTTTTTATTTGCATAATTTTAAATCATAGGAAGAAAAGGGTTTGACTTTGACTGGGAGCTATGGCGGATGAAAATAAATTTAAGGTGGAGAAGTTCAATGGATATAAATTTAGATTGTGGAAGATGCATATGGAGGATTACCTTTACCAGAAGGACCTATATTTACCATTGGGAGGGCAAGCCAAGAAGCCATCAATAATGTTAGATGAAGATTGGGAACTATTGGATCAAAAAGCCCTTGGAACCATATGGTTATGCCTTGCATTTTCTGTAGCATTCAACATATCACAAGAAAAGATAATAGAAGGTCTTATAAGCACATTAGGTAAGTTATATGAAAAACCCTCTACCTCAAATAAAATATTTTTGATGAATTTTTTTTTAATATGAAAATATCTAAAAATGGTTCAGTACCAGATCATTTAAATAAGTTTAACACAATTACTAGTCAGTTACATTCCATAAATATAGACTTTGATGATGAAGTTAGGGCTCTTATTACTCTTTGTTCCTTGCTTGAAAGCTAGAATAGCTTGGTAATGGCAGTAAGCAACTCTGAGTCTAACAATGCCAAACTAAAGTTTGAAGACGTGGTAGGTGTTATCCTAAGTGAGGAAATGAGAAGAAAAAACACAGGTGAAACATCCATATATAGAAATTCATTAATAGTGGACAATAGAGGAAGGTGAAAAAAATAGAAGAAGAGGAAATTGTAAAAAATCAAAAGGGAGTGCAAGATTTAAATCAAGAGGCGAGATGGAATGTTGGATCTGTGGCAAGCCAAGACACACAAAGAAAAAGTGTTAGTTTTGAAAGGATAAATAAGGTAAGGACAACCAAGAAATTAATAGAGAAGCAAATGTAGCAGGTGATATATTATAAGATGCTCTTATACTTTCTTTGGATAATATTTCTAAATCTTGGGTGTTATATTCATGTGTTTCTTTTCATGCTACCCCTCATAGACATTATTTTATAGATTATGTTCAAGGTAATTATGGGAATGTTTACCATGGTGATGATGAGCCCTGTAGCATTGTTGGAAAATGAAGTTTTTAGTCTAAATCATAGGATGAAAACACTTAGGTGTTGAAAGATGCCAGGCATGTTCGAAGCTTGAGGAGAAATCTGATCTCTATAGGGCAATTGGGTAGTGAGGGTTGTATGGTCGCATTTACAACCAAATCATGGAAGGTTAAAAAGGGTTATTTGGTGGTTGCAAAATGTAATAAAATAGTTACTTTATATTTGTCTACAAATATTTTTAATTCATCTTATGTTGTAGCTTCTACAAATAAAAACACAACTTTATAACATTGCAGACTTGGCCACATGAGTGAAAAGGGAATGAAGACACTACATGCAAAAGATAAACTACTAGGTTTAAAAGAATTATATCTATACTTTTGTGAGCACTATGTATATGGAAAACAAAAATGTGTGAGGTTTATCAGGTTTGGACCAACTAGAAAGGAGCATAAGTTAGAGCTTGTGCATACAGATGTATGGGGACCAGCTCAGGTATCTTCATTTGGTGGTTCATATTATTATGTTAATTTTATTGATGATGCAATTAGGAAGGTTTGAGTCTACTATATAAAAAGGAAGTTTGATGTTTTTGATACATTCAAGAAATGGAAAGCTTTAGTTGAAAATGATATAGGTTTAAAACTAAAATGTCTTAGATTAGATAATGGAGGTGAGTATTAAAGTAATGCTTTTAACAATTACTATTAAAAAATTAGAATTCATAGATAGAAAATAATTCCAGGAATACCACAACAAAATGGTGCATCTGAAAGAATGAACATGACTATTATGGAGTGTACCAAATACATGAGATTGCATGTAGGTTTGCCTTTATAGTTTTGCCTAGATGTTGTAACTATAGCAGTTTATCTAATAAATAGAGGACCGTGGAGAGTTTTGGATACCAGAGGAGGCATGGACTCAAAAGAAGGTAGATTATTATTTTCTATGAGTTTTTGGTTGTGAGGCATTTTATTATATTGACAAAGATCATAGGAATAAATTAGAAGCTAAGTCTCAAAAATGCATATTTATTGGTTATGAAACTAATGACTTTGGATTTTGGTTGTGGAATATGGAAGATAAGAAAATAATCAAGAGTAGAGATGTTGTGTTCAATGAATAAGTCATGTAAAAGGACTAGTTGAAGGAAAAGAAGCAAGAAGAATCCAAAAAAGAATATACAGTATTAAGAGACATTACAAAAAAACATGTCCCAAAGGTTTTTGATCAAAATATGCAAGAGAAATAGGTACCTAAAACCCCTGTTAGAATATTTGAAAGAGTAAGTAGACCACCTAATCATTTTTCTCCTTATTTATATTATTTATTACTTACTAATGGTGGTGAGCCGAAAAGATATGAAAAAGTAGTGAAGATTGATGCCAAGGATAAGTGGGAGAAAGATATGGATGAGAAGTATGATGCTATAATAGAAAACCAAACATGGGATTTGGTGGAGCTTCCTAAAGGAAAGAAGGCATTACATAATAAGTGGGTATATAAGATAAAGGAGGAGAATAGAGGTAAAAACAAATTTAAAGCCAGAATGGCGGTTAAAGGTTTTGCACAAAAGAAAGGTATAGACATTGATGAGGTATTTTTTTATAGTTGTCAAAATGACTTCAATTAGAACTATTTTGAGCTTAGTAGTTGTTGACCAACTTTTGGCCAAAATTGGGCACCCCTATTTGAAAAAATTATCTAAGTCTATATCTTTGGTTAGGTCCAATATGCAAGTTTCATATGCAGGAAGTGTTTTATATAATCCACAACAAATGTACAAGTCTAATTCTTTTAGAAGAGTTGTTTTGGTATTTTTCTAAGTGTTTTGTCTTCAAAGTTTTTGTCTTCAGAAGTTTTGTCTTCAAGTTTTTTATCTTCAAGTTTTTTGGTTAAGTGTATAATTATTTCCGATAATTTGTTTGAGATAGGTTTTTTGAAGCATAAGACGTATATTTCTTGTAAGAAATGGTTCACTTCAAAAAATTTGAAGGAATTGTTTTAGGCATTTTGTCTGCAACAAATTTTTTGAAGGACATTTGTAACTTTTTGGAAGGACCTTTTCAAAATAAAAGGGTGCTTAAATTTTTTTTGAAGGGTGTATTTTGTCAAGAAATGGTCCACTTGAGCTTTCTAAAGGATCATTTGCAACTTTCTCAAAGGGTATTTTCTTTGGAAAATGGACACTTATAAATCTTCTGAAAGGTCCACTTTAGTTTTTTCTGAAGGCCACTTTCAAGTCAAAGGGGACATTTACAAAAACTCTGAAGCATTTTTTCAAAGTTTCAAAAGGTACTTGACAATTTTCTTGAAGGGGTATTTTCAAAAGTCTAAAAAATTGTTTTTACAGGAGGTGGACCAAATAGAAAAGCTGAAAGGATCATTTCAAAAGCCAAAGGAGTACTTGCATTTTCAAAGGATCACTATAACTTTTTGAAAGGTACTTTACATTTCTTCCAAAGGGTATGTTCCTTTCAGAAAGGCACACCAAGAATTTTGAAGGGTTCTTTTTCACATTTTCAAAGGGTCATTTCAAAGAACCAAAAAAGGCCAAACAAAAAGTTTGGAGGAATTATTTTGGATAAATTGTCCAAGGAATTCTTTTGGAAAACTTGAAAAGGTGCCAAGTCCAATTCTTTTGGACATTTTGTCTGATATAAAGAAAACATGATTTCCTTCAGATTTTTTGTTTGGCAAAACTGTTTAAAACATAAAAGACCAAGTGAAAAGCCAAAATAAAACAATAAAGGAAATAAAAGACTTGAATAAATTCTTTGGGGAAAAGTGTTGAGAAAAGAAGTTTGAGGAAATAAATATCCAAAAGAAATACTTGAAAGGTGACGACTTGCAGAACATCAATTTTAAACTGCAAGAACTAGCCATTGGAGTCAAAGAAGTTTGGCAGGAACCTGAAGACAAATGTTGAAATGACAAATGGTAGGATCCATTACACAACTTGATGAGCCAGCAAACATAAATAAGTAGGTCAACGGTTCAAGTTGTTGCATTGTTACACAACTTGATGAGCCAGTAAAGAATAACTAGTATCAAAACAAAATTCTAATAGATGGACCAATCTATAGCAAAATGTAGTTCAAAATATCTTGATTCTATTGATGTAACCATGGGGAAAGTATCTTACAGAATGTAACATAACTATTTCCATTCTTAGGGTGACACATGCCTAAGTGATCTTTTCATTCCCTTCGCTTGATTTCCTCTCTCTCAAAGGCTATAAATATGGATTCTCTTGACTCATTTGAGGATATCTCTCTACCTAGTATGGCAAAGCCTTGCCAAAATTTTATCTTGAATCAATAAAGATAAGGGTTTTACCTCATTTAAAGAGTGCATTAAGTGTAAATGCTTGGTATTAGTCTTGTGCAAGTGTAATTTCCATTTAGCTTCACATGTTAATTATATTAGTACCTCATGTATTGTGATTTCCTTCTTGTAGGTCAATAAGAAGTGTCTAAAGAGATTGGAGATACAATGAACAACTAATTCAATAAAGTGACTTAGAAAACCTATTTCTTAAGTCTTCTTAAATCTATGCCATCTTTTGGACCCCATGTTGAAACACTGATGTGAGAGAAAGAGAGTCGATATTGAGTGAAATCTATATGTAACTTGACCTTGTTTCAAGTGTATGTTCAAAGTATGAGTAGAGAAAATATTTTGGTGCATCAACCCAGTAGAATAGGTTTAAATTCTAGTTATTTTAACCCTTTTCATTCCCTAAGTTGTTAATAGTAGGAATAAAATCTTGAATGATGCATCAAGGGGAGATAGCCCCTAATCTAGAGATCCACCTACAAATAGGGATACCCACAGCGCTGAGGTGGTTCCATTATTTCACTTGAATGAGGAGAATCTTGTCCCATCTTCTCATTGGGTGAAAGTTCAAGTGACAATAGTTTTTGGCATGCTTGGTGGGACCTTTTGTCCAAGGAGTTAAAGAATTCTTGGTGTGTTCTTCAATTAATCAGCCTTTTGGAGGCATTTCAATAAACATTAATGGTGACTCTGAGTTGAATCAACTAGTCACGCAGTCTAGTGCATCAAGAAATCATATTTGGTATGTATAATCCCATTATTTAGTAGTATGGATCTGGTGTTCCTTCATATAGTTTTGATCAAGCTAATGTTGTTCATGGAATCAGCTCAAACATCCCTCCTAATTGTCATTCTCCTAGCGAATCCAAGAGTGCTAGGGAGATAATGTTGGAGTTTGAGAAGCAAATGACTAAAATAGATAGGTTGAATGAGTGAAATGAATATCAACAAGAGATTATGTACAAGGATGAATGCTTGTTTAAGCAAGATCAAGTCATGCAATCCATGGATGATAAAATAGTAAAGTGGAGAGGTCAATCCATTCAAGGCAGTCAACCTTTTACCCCTTCTTCCATCCCAAAATAGCCTCTTTCTATACAAAATAAACCGTCCCCCTGCACACCAAATCTTTTTTATCAAATAACACTTGCTCACCAAAATAGAATGAGTCAACCTTCTTACCCATCTAATGCATTAACTACTCTGGTTATTAATCCTTTGTACCTAGCACTCCAATACCAAAGGACATTAGAAAGACCTTCTATGGAAACTAATTATTTCAATTCCTTAGATTGTGAGCCCTCTGAATAAAATAATTCCACTTCTTTTAAGAAATAACACATCCATCCTCAAGCAACTCTTCCTATACATGTGCAAACTCTTCCTAGTTCCCCTCAATCTTCTCAAGACCCTCATCATGATGTCAAGATTCCAAGTTGGAGAGATGTCTATCATGAACTAGCTCAAGACCTTGAGAAAGATGAAGTTGCTACCTATCCTCAAGAAGAGAGTTCCAATCCTAAGACCATGAGTTGGAATGAAATAGTGGAATCATGGGGTAAGAAAAAAGAGAAGAGTGTTGTTCAAGAGTATGAAGCAAAGAATGTAGCTACTCCTCCTCACCATGATGATGTGTATGATCTCCAAGAAAGACTCTTCTAAGAGAATCTATCTAAATAGATTGAATAATTAGAGTCAAGAATAAGGTTCCTTAGTCAAGGTGTAATGGATGGTTTAGACCCAATAAAAGATCCCATGGCTAAACACACCCCATCTACACCCCTTCAAGGGAGTTATCAAGATATATCTGATGTGAATGTAGTGTTGATCAAGAGGAAGGGAGAGAATTAATTGATTTTAGCCTAAGGTTTACCTTCTGTTCCTTATGATCTTCTCAAGGAAAACACCACTTCTCATTCCTAATCTGATTTTGAGCTCACTAGTGCTTGCCTCTTTTCAAAGTCCATTCCGAAGTCATTTTCTTAATCTCATACTCCATTGTCACTCCCTTCATCTTCCATTACCTTCAATACTCCAACTCCTGCATTTTAGACTCATGAACCTATCCATTCACCCTTCATTTCATTCCATCCTAAAGAGGAACCTGTTTTAAGGGAGGCATATGAGCAAGAGAAAATGCAGTTCTTTGTTGATCAAGAGACTATCATGAGTGGGAATGAAGATGAGATCCTCATAAGTACTCCATATGAACATCATCATGGTGATTACCATCTTGAGCGTGAATTGGAAAAAATTATCAAAGATGAAGAACATGGTCAAATCATATCTCAAGAGGTGGTTGTTCTAGGAGGTTTTCATGAAAATAAGGTTGAAGAAGTGACTCTTGAAGGTGATATGATTCAAGGAAAAGATATAGGTCACACATACATGCAAATGTTCCATCAATATGAATATGATATTGACAAACTTCACTTGTCAACATTGGATGGAGAATGTAAGCATGGTGAGCTCTCTTTCCCTTTGTTTGATGAACCTTCTTGTTACTTTGATGAAGATAATGACTGAGCCATGGGACCTAAGTTGAATTAGATTCAAGAGCATTTTGATGAGCATCTGGAGACACTTGTTTTTGAACATCTAGAGACTTTTGTTTTTGAGAAAGAAGGAGAGAAGTCTTATTATTTTGATAGGGGCTTCGAAGAAAGAGTTCTTGAGCAAGAAAATGATGGTTTCTAGAATGAGCTAGAATTTTTTTTGTCTCAGCTCAAACATCACACTAGCCACCCTTCTTCAAGAGAGCCATGATGAAGCAAGAGATGAGTTTGACAAAGATCTCAAAGAGATAGAAAATAATGAGTTGGTCCATGATTTATACCAAGAGGGCCATGATCCAAATGAACCCTATGATGATGAGATAATATCCATTGATCCATTGATGGACTATACTAGCATGAAGGACTACCATGAGACATGCTTCAAAGAGCAAGATGAGTACATGTATGTTGGAGACATGTTTGAACCTGATTCACTTGGATACATGCCAATCAAGGTGGAAATCAAGAAGGATGAGTCACCAAGCTCCTACTCCAACCAGCCACTTATCTGACATCATGAGGTTTCTTGCTATGGAAGAGAACTAAGAAGTTTTTCCTTTGATCCAAGAGGGGGAAGAGCATATCTGGTTAGCTATACATAATTAGTTTTCTTTTTGTTGTGTCTTATTTTTTCTTAGGTGCTAAGTAGCACATGTGTGTTTTCTTTGGTCTTTGTTGTGTGTCTCTTTCCTTTGTGTGTTGGAGGTAGTCAATGGTTGTCTTGTTGATCAATTTTTGAATCATGGTCAAGGTTTCTATTTTATTTTAGTTCTTAATTGACTCCATGCTTAATAAACTAATTAGGCTACTAGTCTGGTCAGTATAGCAGGTATACTACCCCTATGAGTCACCAATTTGTTGACCAAATTTTGGCCTTTCAGGTCAAAATTGGGCACCCCTATTTGAAAAAATCATCTAAGTCTATATCTTCAGTTAGATCCAGTATGAAAGTTTCATATGTAGGAAGTGTTCTATATAAGCCATAATAAATGTATAAGTCTAATTCTTTTGAAAGAGTCATTTTGGTCTTTTGTTAAGTGTTTTATCTTTGAAGTTTTTATTTTCAAAAGTTTTATCTTTGAGTTTTTTGGTTAAGTGTCAAATTCTTTCAGACAATTTGTTTGAGACAGGTTTTCCGAAGTAGAAGACAGAGACTAATTTCTTTGGGAAAATTATTTGAACAAATTTTTTGAAGGGTATATTTCTTATAAGAAATGGTTCACTTCAAAAAATCCAAAGGAATTGTTTCAAACATTTTTTATGAAAGAACTTTTCTGAAGGACATTTGTAACTTTTCTGAAGGACCTTTTTAGGCTAAAAGGGTGCTTACAATTTTTTCAGGAAAAGGTCCACTTCAGTTTTCCAAAGGATCATTTGCAACTTTCCTGAAGGGTATTTTATTTGGAAAATGGACACTTACAAATATTTCGAAAGGTCCACTTCAATTTTTTTCAAAGGCCACTTTCAAGTTGAAGGGGTTATTTAAGAAAAATCTGAATGGTTGTTTCAAAGTTCCAAAAGGTACTTGATAGTTTTCTTGAAGGGGTGTTTTCAAAAGTCTAAAAAATTATTTTTGTAGGTGGACCAAACAAAAAAGCTAAAAGGATCATTTCAAAAGCCAAAGGAGTACTTGTATTTTCAAAGGATCACTACAACTTTCTGAAAGGTACATTACATTTCTTCCAAAGGCTATGTTCCTTTCAAAAGGGCACTTCAAGAATTCTGAAGGGTTCTTTTTCACTTTTCCAAAGGGTCATTTCAAAGAACCAAAAAAGGGCCAAACAAAAAGTTCAAAGGAATTATTTTGGATAAATTGTCTAAGGAATTCTTTTGGAAAACTTGAAAAGGTGCCAAGTCCAATTCTTTTGGAAATTTTATCCAATGTAAAGAAAACATGATTTCCTTCAGATTTTTTTCCACAGAAATTGTTTAAAGCATAAAAGACCAAGTGAAAAGCCAGAATAAATGCTTTCAAGAAAAGTTCCAAGAAAAGAATACTAAGGAAATAAATGTTTAAAAGAAATACCCAAAAGGTGGTGGCTTGTAGAACACAAATTTTAAACTACAATAAGTAGCCATTGGAGTCAAAGAAGTTTGGTGGGAACCTAAAGACAAATGTTGAAATGATAAATGGTAAGATCTGTTACACAACTTGATGAGCCAACAAGCATAAATAGGCAGGTCGATAGTTCAAGTTGTTGCACTATTACACAACTTGATGAGCTAGTAAAGAGTAGCTAGTATCAAAACAAAATTCCAACAAATGGACCTATCTATAGCAAAATGTAGTTCAAAATATCTTGATTTCATTGATGTAACCATGGGGAAAGTATCTTATAGAATATAACGTAACTATTTATATTCTCAGGGTGACACATGTCTAAGTGATCTTCGCATTCCATTCACTTGATTTCGTCTTTCTCAAAGGCTATAAATATGGATTCTCTTGACTCATTTGAGGATATCTCTCTACCTGGTATGGCAAAGCCCTGCCAAAATTTTATATTGAATCAATAAAGACAAGTGTTTTACCTCATTTAAAGAGTGAATTAAGTGTACATGCTTGGTATTAGACTTGTGCAAGTGTAATTTCCATCTACCTTCACATGTTAATTCCATTATTACCTCGTGTATTGTGATTTCCTTATTACAGGTCAACAAGAAGTGTCTTAAGAGATTATAGATATAGTGAACAACTAATTCAATAGAGTGACTTGGAATGCCTATTACTTAAGTCTTCCTAAATCTATGCCATCTCCTGGACCCCATGTTGAAACACTAATGTGAAAGAAAGAGAGTCAATATTGAGTAGAATGTATATGTAACTTGACCTTGTTTTAAGTGTATGTTCAAGGTATGAGTAGTGAAAATATTTTGGTACATCACCCCAATAGAATAGGTTTAAATTCTAGTTATTTTAACCCTTTTCATTCCCTGAGTTGTTAATAGTAGGAATACGAGCTTGAATGATGCATTAAGGGGAGATAGCCCCTAATATAGAGATCCACCTCCAAATAGGGATACCCACAACCCTGAGGTGGTTCCATTGTTTCACTTGAATGAGAAGAAGCTTGTCCCATCTTCTCATTGGGTGCAGGTTCAAGTGACAATAGTAGCTTTTGAAGATTTACACTTAGAATAGTTAGATGTAAATGCTACTTTCCTTCATGGAGATTTGAAGGAGGAAATATACATGGAGCAACCCTAAGGTTATGAATTTAATGGTAAGGAGAATTTGGTTAGAAAATTAAAGAAGAGCTTGTATGGCCTTAAACAAGCTCCAAGATAATGGTATATTAATTTTGATAGTTTTATGAAAGAATAAGGTTATTGTAGATGTCATTTAGACCATTGTGTATATTTTAAAAGATTCTAAAATGGTAGCTATATTATTTTTGTTAAGCACGGGATATACTAAGATGGGAGGTGAATCAGTATATCATATATCTTATAAAACTTTCCTTTAACCAAATTTCACTTAATCAAACATTCAAGATATGCAATAAAAATCAAACAATAAACACCACACAAGATAGAGAGAGACACCAGATATAACATGGAAACCCAATATGGAAAAAACCACAGAGAACAATCTCAAGTATATGAATGAGCACAAACCCAAACAATATTTGCAAGCTAAGCTTGCAGGAGCACCATACCCCTTTGCCGAGCACCACCCCAGCTACTATTTGTGAGCACCAACCCACAGGAGCACCACACCCCTTTGTCGAGAACCAAACCAACTACTATTTGTGAGCACCAACCCCTTTGTGTATACCACACACCTATCTCTCAATGTTGATATCTCAACAAATGATAGATCAATACAACATCTCTTTTCTCTCTCTCACCTTTGCTCTTCTAAGCTAGATATAACAAATACAAATCATATTCATCTTTCACAATTTCTTTTCTAAGCTAGATATTGCAATATCAAATTAACTTCTATCTCTCATAATTTCTCTTCTAAGCTAGATAATACAATATCAAATCAACATCTATCTTCCATATTACAAATGACTTCTCAAGCCTTTATTTATAGCTTTTCAAATGACCTTTGGCCTTCCCCCTTTGTGACCCTTCAATTCTCATATAAAATTGTGCGAATCTTGGATGACCCTTCATATTCAAGCCTTTGAAAAGTCATGTGGTGACCCTTCGTGACCAAAAACATCCTTCCCACTTTTGTCCTTATCTTTGGTGACTTTTCGTATTCCTCAAAGTGTCCCTTCATGAGAAATTGTGCCCTTACTCTTTTGTCTTCACTTGGTGACTCTTGGTATTCCCCAAGATGATTCTTCATGGGAGAATGCGTCCCATCCTTCTTTTGTCTTTACCCCGTGGCTCTTCAAATTCTCCATGGGCCCTTCTTTTGTCTCATATGCAACCAAAAATATATTTGTTAATATTAAATAAATATTAACTCATATTAGCCAAGATATATTTATTAAAAACAATATTAAATGCATTGGGGCCTTTATCACCAATAATGCTAAACCTTTGACATCAATGACAATATTTCCAACAATCTCCCCCTTTGTCATTGATGGCAATCTCAATCCTAAAACTGCGACATCTTGTCACCTGCACATACTGTCATCTAAAAATATACAGTAACCCCCCCTTACTATAGCAACTTGTACCTGTTCCTTGTACCTATTTTTTGCACCTATACTTGTACCTATTATTCTCCCTCTTTGACATCAATGGCAAAGGGCCTACCTAGAGCTAACACTTAGCTCCCCCTCACTTGATGCTGAACATCAATGGCAGGAAGTAATAGAAATTACTCTCAACTTCTCTCACTGATTTTTGAATGTATCCTTTGATCGTGCCTTTGAGAAGATATCTGACAAAACATATACATTGTTCCCTATCCTTTGAGCATCTGCAATCAACTCATTTGAATATTTTCTTCTAATCTCATAACCTTTAGCATGAAACCTTAATGTGTATCCTTGATCACATATTTGACTAACACTTAATGGATTATGCTTAAGACCTTTTACATATAAAACATTCTTAGTCTTAGTTATACCATAATCCAAACTCAAAGTACCTTTTCTAGCTATCTTGGTAGTGGTTTTATCTTCAAATCTCATTGTACCACCATTGATCTTCTTTAGAGTAATGACCTTACTTTTATCACCTGTCATATGCCTCAAACATTCACTATCAATTAACCATGGCTGATCTTTACCTCTCACATGTAGAGCTGTCTGCACCATCATAAAATTTTTAGGTTGTTTCTTTTACCATGAACATGTCTGAACCTTCTCCCTGATGAATGGAGCTTTGAGACTCTGATCCTTCTTCTTGATGAATGGATCTTTGAAGCTCTGATCCTTCTTGACTAACTCGAACATGCTTCTACAATACCAAGCTATGTGTCTGAAGTTTTTGCACTTATAGCATACTATGGTCTCTTCATCAAAGCTTGATAGAGGAACAAAAGAGTTGTGGCTTCTGCTTGACTCTACTTGACTTTCCTTCTCCTTATTTCTGAAATTGTTAGCTCTTTTTCTACATTCTGATTTCTTATGACTATATCCATTACAATAAAAATAATAACCATAAAAATAAGACCTGCCTGTATATCTCTGACCTGATTGCCTTTTGTAGCTTTGTTCCTTCCAGCCTTCTCTATTTGGAATGTCTTCTGTATTCTTCACTTCTCCCCTTTTTGTTTCCTCTTGTGTAAGAGCTTCAACATAGCTCTTTTTCTTTTCAAATTCGATCCCTGTCTTATCTGAATTTTCTTTTTGGCTTTCCAATATCTTATTCAAAATGTTAGTGCTATCTTTAAATTTTGAATCACTGACTACTTTATCACTAACTGCTTTCTTAATATCTTGTTTTAAAGAGGCAATTTCAATAACATACCTTTCACAATATTTTCTTGCTATTTACAACTGTGCTGTGAGATCTTCTTCATTCTTCTTGGATTCTTCAAAGTGTGCTTGTAGATCTTCAATTATTTCCTTTAACTCTTATTCATTTTTCTCGATCTGATGCTTTAATCTTCGATTCTTCTTCTAAACAGCTTCTAACTCTTCTAAGGCACAAATGAGCTCTCCTTCCATATTCATTTTAGCTTCCTCTTCTTCTTTTTGATCATCTTCATGTATAGCCATGAATAGAATCTCTTCTTCTTCTGAATCGCTGACTCCACTATCTTTGCCTGAGCTAGGATATTTAGAATACAGGCTCTTATTCTCGAATCCCTTCTTAGATTTGCCTTTAAAATTATTCTTGTATGTAGGATTTTCTTCTTCATCATCATTAACCTTATTTGGGCATCTAGCTAAAAAATGTCCAATCTTTCCACAATTAAAACTTTTAAAAGGTAATTTTCCTTGATATTTACCTATTCCTCTTTTCGTCTTGAGAATGAAAAGTGCTCCGTTGTCATCTTCATCATTACTAAAACTATCGCTTGATTCTTGAATCTTAGATTTCTCTTTCTTTGATGTCTTGAAAGCCACTTCTCTCTTTGAGGGTTTATCTTGTTCTGTCCGCATCTCATATGCCATGAGAATACCATGAAGCTCATCCATCTTTAGCTTGGCTAAATTCTTCATCTCCTCGATTGCTGAAACCTTTGCATCATATCTCATTGGTACAGATCTCAAAACCTTTTGCACCACCGTTGACTCATCCAATGTTTCTCCAAGACCTTGAATCTAATTTATGATTTGATCAACTCCCAAAAGATAACTTGCTATATTTTTTTCTTCTTCCATCTTCAAACTTTCAAACTGCCTTCTAAAAGTCTGCAACTTAGCTTGCTGAACCTTTCCATCACCTTTGTAAATATTCTCAAAGATTATCCAAGTTTCATGAGCAGATTTACATTGCATAACTTTAACAAATTCAGATTCACATAAACCACATAAAATAACATTTAAAGCTTTAACATTACATTCACTTGCCTTCTTTTCTGTTGGAGTAATTACAAATGTCTGTGGCTCTTCATATTCCTCCACCACTGCTTTCCATATGTCGAATCCAAGGGCCATCAAATAAACTTTCATTCTCATGCTCCAAAAAGCATAATTTGTTCCATCAAACAAAGGTGCCTTATTTGTATAAAATTATTTCTGTGACCCAGCCATCGTGCTTTCTCGATCTACCTTCAAGCTGTAAAACTTTTCAAAAAGGAACCTGCTCTGATACCAATTGTTAAGCACGAGATAGGGGGAGAATCA
Organism: Torreya grandis; assembly: GCA_037957365.1. Classification (NCBI taxonomy): domain Eukaryota; kingdom Viridiplantae; phylum Streptophyta; class Pinopsida; order Cupressales; family Taxaceae; genus Torreya; species Torreya grandis. The sequence continues at coordinate 10,698,669 of JARHVA010000014.1, read as the reverse complement.
GTATATCATATATCTTATAAAACTTTCTTTTAACCAAATTTCACTTAATCAAATATTTAAGATATGCAATAAAACTCAAACAATAAACACCACACAAGATAGAGAGAGACACAAGATATAACATGGAAACCCAATGTGGGAAAAAGCACATAGAACAATCTCAAGTATATGAATGAACACAAACCCAAATAATATTTGCAAGCCAAGCTTGCAAGAGCACCATATCCCTTTGTCGAGCACCACCCCAGCTACTATTCGTGAGCACCAACCCACAGGAGCACCACACCCCTTTACCGAGCACCAACCTATAGGAGCACCAAATCTTTTGCCGAGCACCAACCCAGTAACAATTCATGAGCACCAACCCATAGGAGCACCAACTCCTTTGTGTATACCACACACCTATCTCTCAATGTTGTTATCTCAACAAATGATAAATCAATACATCTCTTTTCTCTCTCTCATTTTTGCTCTTCTAAGCTAGATATAATAAATAAAAATCATATTCATCTTTCACAATTACTCTTCTAAGCTAGATATTACAATATCAAATCAACCTCTATCTCTCATAATGGCTCTTCTAAACTAGATAATACAATATCAAATCAACCTCTATCTTCCATATTACAAATGGCTTCTCAAGCCTTTATTTATAGCTTTCCAAATGACCTTTGGCATTCTCCCTTTGTAACCCTTCAATCCTCATGGAAAATGGTGCCAATCTTGGATGACCCTTCATATTCAAGCCTTTGAAAAGTCATGTGGTGACCCTTCATGACTAAAAACGTCTTTCCCACTTTTGTCCTTATCTTTGGTGACTTTTCATATTCCTCAAAGTGTCCCTTCATGAAAAATTGCACCCTTACTCTTTTGTCTTCACTTGGTGACTCTTGGTATTCCCCAAGATGACTCTTCATGGAAAAATGTGTCCCATCCTTCTTTTGTCTTTACCCTATGGCTCTTCGACTTCTCCATGGGCCCTTCTTTTGTCTCATATGCAACCAAAAATATATTCGTTAATATTAAATAAATATTAATTCATATTAGCTAAAATTTATTTATTACAAACAACATTAAATGCAATGGGGCCTTTATCACCAATAATGCTAAACCTTTGACATCAATGACAATTTTTCTAACAATTTTTCTTTTATATGTATATGATATGCTTGTAGTTAGTTCCAACATGCACAATATTAATGTACTCAAGAAATAGTTAAGTGATTACTTTTCTATGAAGGATCTAGGTGCAACTAAATAGATCATTGGTATGCAGATAACTAGAGATAGAAAGAATAGGAAGTTGGAATTATCAGAGGGAGAGTACATCAAAAAAGTGATGGAAATATTTAATATGCAAGATGAAAAATTAGTTGGGACACCTTTGGCTACACACTTTAATTAACAAAGGAATAATGCCTTAAAACACAAGAAGAAAAGAACTTGATGTCTAAAATTCTATAGTCATCAGCAGTTGGTAGTTTAATGTATGCAATGGTGTGTACGAGTCTAGACATTTCACATGTAGTAGGAGTGATGAGTAGGTTCATGAGTGATCTAGGAAAGGAACATTAGAAGGTAGTAAAATGGATCCTTCATTACTTAAGAGGGACCATAGATATAATGTTAAGTTATGGTGGATCATATGTGACATTATAGGGATATGTTGACTCAGATATGGTAGGTGACTTGGATGGTAGAAGAAGCACTACAGGGTATGTGTTTATAGTAGGGGGTACAATAATTAGTTGGGTATCATGGTTATAGAAGGTTGTGTCACTTTCAACCATAGATGCTGAATATGTTGTTGCTACAGAAGCAAGCAAAGAAATAATTTGGTTACAGAGGTTGATAGAAGAATTAAGACATAGTCAAGAAAGATGTAAACTATATAGTGATAGTTAGAGTGCAATCCATCTATCCAAAAACTCATCTTTTCACTCCAAGACAAAACACATTCAATTTCAGTATCATTTCATTCATTCAGTGATAGAAGAAGAGTAACTAAAATTAGAGAAGATACATACTAGTGAAAATCTTGCAGATATGATGACCAAGGTAGTTAAAAGAGAGAAGTTGAATATTTTTTCAACTTAAATTTGTCTTCATGGATGATAATTAAATTAAATAACTTGTCTAGGTCTAGATAGTACATTGGATACAATAGTGATGGAGTTACTGCAATCAGTCTCCAAGTGGGAGATTATTAGGTGTGGAGCTTGATTGTCTTCTAGGATCAGAGGTTAAAATTTTGATGTTATTTTAGTGGCGTTTGGATTCCATTATTTGAATCTTTGATGGTATGGGGTGTTGCAAGGGGGGAACCCTTTGGGGTTCAGAGGTCACACATCTTGGAGATTTTTTTATATTAAAAGTGCCTTGTTAAATTATAATTTCATAGTCAATCTGGGCTATTAATTAAAGGTTTCCAAATTTGATGGTTGAGGTTATGTTTAGGTATTTTTTACACTAAAATGTATTGATATATGGTTAAGATGTATGAGTGTGAAAATAATAATAATGAAATATTGTACATAGAGAGGAGGCAAAAAAGGTAGAGGTATAATAGGGTTTGTTAAAGGATTTTGTTTCTCCCTTGTATTTCTAAAAATAATATACTGGATAAGTTTTTTAGATGTATCCCATCTTGGGTGAACCACATTAAATCTGGTGTCTCTTGTTATGTGCATGTTTATGTTTATTTTTGGAATGTTTGATTAATTCATTTCATAGTTTCTTTTTTATGCGATTTGAGAATAGATATGGGTTTTAATTTATCCTAACATAATGGACCCTATGGTGGTGGTCAAATTCCTCCCAAACCCTATGGTGGATGTCTACTAATTTTTCTCGAGTCTCCTCTTAATACTCCACCTCTAGTAAAACCATTACCATTATTACCTCCCACACCTCTTAGAATAGTAGGAGTACCTAAAACATTAGGTGCTAAGGGAGGTTGATTAGTTAAATTTGGGCAAGTATTTGACCCACTACTTATATTTGGTCCACCAGTATTCCAAGGTTATCCATATGCCTTAATTTCACTATAAAGGTAAAGGCTAATGGTAAATTTAGTTGGCCTCACTTTAAAATGTGACATTGAACTTGTACTCCCAGAGTCTCCTCTACATTTTTAGCTTCATAATTGATAATATCAGTATCCCAATCTCTTATAATAATTACATCAAAATTAGATACATGAGTGCATGCTACAATAGGGGAATTGGGCCTAATTGGATTGGGTTCTACTATAACCAATGCTTGTCCTGCATCTTTTGTGTACACCTATGCTAGTAAATGGTAAGAATTCATGATTAGGGAGAACTCACCATGCTTGTACACCTTCTTGTAGATTGTCATGTCACTTCTAGGATCCTCCCATTTTCCCTTAGGATCATTGGCTATCATGGCCTTATGCCTGGGCTCATCATAATTACGTTTCCATAGTTATCACTAGCTGACTTTCATGTTGAACTACCAATCCTATACCAATGTATACCCATTTATTTCCCAACTATTTGAACTTCTCATGGGTGAGAGAGCTTTATCCATCCATGGGGAAGTTCTCAAGTCCAAAGCCAACCATAAATTTCTTAATTTCTAAGGGAAATTATCTTAGATACCTTTCAGGTTCCATTAGGAAATTGAATAGTGCTTCCTCTAGATAAGAATATGTAGACACAATGTATTCTAATATGTATCTATTTAATGTTCCTTTCCACCATACATCCACCACACATGTCTAAGTAGTTTTCAACTTTTCCAAGGCTATCTGATAGTATGCTAATTATGGAACTATTGATTCATAATTTATCAAGTGGTATTGCACATATGCTGAAATCCAAGAAGACATATATATGGGTATTTTTAAATATAAGGTTTCATATAAAAAATCATATAGATGTTTTTATACCCATTGACATGCAAAAACTCCTAGTCTATAATATTGAAGCACAAAGTTATCTTCTATTGTGCCAATATAACATTCAATATCTTTTTGCAATCATTTAAACATCTTTTTACAATCATACTAACAATTGTAAGTGTCCCAACAAAGAAACCAAAATGTTATGTCTTTATCCTTAGTTTCATTTGATTAAATACTAGTCACATGCCTAAAGGAAATGAAGAAACCAATGAGCTAATGTGATGATATATCATATGAGTAATGACATTGTGCACTCACCCAAAGCACATAGCCAAGACTGGTTCCCATCAATTCTATTGTGGAGTGGTGGATAAACTTAACTATCTACATTTAAGCTCTTGGGTTAGTTACATCTAGTTTTTCAGAATTGAGAATGATTCTCATTCATCCCAGATCTCTCCTGCACTCCATTACAATATAAAAACATAGCCATCAGATATAATATTATGCATGTAGAGAATAAACTATGCACAATTTAGTCTCCATTGTTTCCTCAAGGAATAATAAATAATTCATAGCTCTCTTTCACCAGTCTAGGCTAAGCAATAAGAGTGCCTATTAAATAGGTATAATAAATTGATTTCAAAACAATCAATTGGTTGTTATGATCCCCTCAAAATAGTGGGGATTGCATAATTTGGTGCACATCAAATATTATACCTGCACACAACAATCTAAAAAAATAAAACGACTCCTACTTTAAGCTTAAATCCTAAGTGAGTTTTAATGCTCACTCCAACACCCTCCCTTAAGCACAAAATAGGGAGTAAGAAAAGAGAAATCAAGGAGACTGAATGGGTCTTGGAAATAAGGCTTGATCAGGTACCCATGTACAAATCATAGTCAAATACAAAGTGTTCCTATGGTAACCAATCCATCTTATCATAATACATAGATGATTAATTTCTATAAACAACCAAGTCAAATAGAAATTGGTACTCTGTATGAGGCTAATTTTGTAAAAAAATCTACTCTCAAAACACTAGAAAAAGAGTCACCAAGGATGAAATGTATCAACACAAGGTGCACCAAAACTAGTAGAATGATAATGAGAGTGAAGAAGAGAATATATGCTACAAGGCAACCTAAGAAACATGACTCAAAACATCAACATAATCTTGTAGTAGGTGCACTCGATAGAATTAAGCCCATCAAACAAAAGATGCACTTAATCAACTACCTCCAAAATAAAAATTGGTGTACTAACAATGAGCATAACACCTGAAGTAGTATGTCCGCACACCCCTCATAATTATAAAATGTGACTCAAAAAATCATTTGAATGAGTGGGACAATCCCACTAGGCAAACACCAAAATGTTGATATTAGGCTACACCAGACTAGCTATGTTCTAGAGGGAGAACAAACTCCACTAAAAAACTTAAGAAGACTATCAAAAATTAGATATAGATATGAAATCTCTCAATAATAATGTCCCTAGTGATGATGGGATAGTCATGCAACTGGAGAAGAAGGTGCTCAATCATGGAGCACACACATGAAGAAAAAATCTCAATGAATCTTAGTGTGACTAGAAACAAAATTCCCATACTAGAAAAATATCACCAAGTGATGTAAGAAAATCCACAAAACAATCAATATGTGGAATACATCATCTATGCAATGAGAGATATATGATAAAAAAGAACACATCTACCTAATCAAGGATCTCAAATAACAAGGAACATCAATAGGTAAGAGGAGTAATGTGTAGTCAAAGAAGCTGAATAGCGAAAGAATGATGTCTATAGTGTCCTCACCAAGAATGATTCTTATGCCACCAAGAATGATAAAAAATCCACCCCAAATAACATGAATGGTGGATGTAGATGCTTGCATACGTGTGGGTGCAAAGCCCACAATAAAAGAATGTGAGGTAACATCCAAAAAAGTGTCAGGTAGATCATGTCTGACCATTGTAATCTCAAGTTTTTCAGGCCTATGTGAATGTGAGGAAGAGCCCATATGTAGCTCATAATCTTCACAAAGAGTGGAATGAATAAAACATGAAGCTCTATCAATAAATACCAATGAATATGAAACACTTGCATCATAACCAATGTCATGCTGAGCAATCCACATAATAGGCTGAATAAGGTGAGTAATGCCCTATAAATTCTTCCCAATGCCTAAAAGTCTAGTAGTGTGACCCATAGAATGAAGCATGCGAGAGACAAATATAGTGGTATTATTCTCAAAAGAAGCAAGTATATATGTAGGTGAAACTGGAGTGGGATGTTCATAGTGTGCAAAAATAGTAGGCACATAAGTATCACATGTAATAAGAGAAGCAATAGGAACAATGTGATGCTCAAAATCTAGTAAATCATAATAAAAAAGTGCATCAAGTGATGCATACTAGTTTTAGTAACATTACATGATGGCATACCAATTGGTTTCTTCTATAGAGAACATATGATGGCTTCCTTTCCATGAATTAGGGAGTATAAAAGAGAATTCTGCATCAAAAGTTTCATGTTTACTTCTTGAAGTGATAAGAAAGAGGACATATGATCAATGGGTTGTTTAGGACTTGGTAGGTTATCATCAAGAGTCATACCAAGGTCAAAAATAGAAGCAACAACGACTGTTTTAGAATGTGCACTAGTAGGTGGGGGAGGTGAAGGTACCTCATCTAAATGACCACCAATAATAAGTGTCTCATCCTCAAAAAATATGTCCTCACTAACAATGTAAAGGGGAAAAGAAATAATATGAGAAGACAAAGATGCTAAAGATTCCTCATGAAAATCACCATCAAGAGTAACATCCTCACAACTAGGAGAAGACAATGGAGTAACATAGTCACCAATAAAATAATCATCACTCTGAGAGGAAGGAGAAGGAGGGACATGTGGAGGTGAAGTGACCTCATCAAACAATATATAAATAATGTCCCAGGCTTCCTTAGGTGATGTGGCATGCTCAATATGAGAATGCATACAATATAAAACATGGATGCAAATGAATACAAGTTCCTTATTTTGCATGGATGTAAGCCATGTAACATCATCCTCATTTGTAAAAATGGGAAAGTCACCAATGACAACTCTCCATAATCCCTTCATCTATAAGTGTAACATCATCTTGTGATTCCATGTGATGTAGTTTGAATAAAGAAGGGGTTTAATCATACTAGAATCCATATCTAGAGACATGAAAAACCAATAGTGGTATAAACTATCCAAATGAGAACAAAATGGAACCCCATATTGGACATCAATCACTATTGAAAATACATCCACAAATACAACACATGGCCAAAAAGGTACAATACATAATCAAAATGGGATGTCAGTTACCAAAAATGCTTCCACAAATGAAATGAGTACAAATGACATAAAAAAAGAAGTGTTTTGAGAGGGGGTCTCACCACCTATGAGATCGGACCTCACCCTCCATCTTTGGCAAATGAGGATGAAAGAGTGGTATCCAAACAACTAAAAAAGCCTCAATAATTAAAATGACCTTTAAATTATAATAATAGCACCTCAAAAAATATCTCCCCTCTATAATAAAAAAATTTGACCTCACTTTACAAATACACCATTTTGAAAAGAATTCCCCCACATTATAATAAATGCCTTGCCTACTTTCTAAAAAATAAATAATTTTGGCTCCCTCATAATATAAAGTTTAGGCCCCCCATTACATAAAATAGTCCTCTTTAAAAATAATCTCCCCTTATTCAAAAATACACTTTTTACTAAATAAGGCTTGAAGGCGTGAACCCTTCAACTCATGTTTGAGAAGGATTTAACAAGATTAATAAAGACAACTCAGCAATCAACAACACAAAAAACCAGCCAAAAAATATGAAGATAAAGGAACCACACCTTAATTGATAACCTTTTTAGCCACTTGTGAAATCCATCTAAGCATAAATTTAAGTATAATCTATTTGAGAATAGAGACTTACGGCTAAAAGAAATAATCTTTACTAATAACTAGATAGGTCATGGTAGGTTACTAGCAGTTTGAGGATAGTTGTTAATGAGCAAAGACGAGTCAGAAGAAGTTGACAAAAATTTTGATCAAAGAAAAAACATATAAATAGTGGTCTTGAGATGATTAGATGGTGGGTGGTGATAAGTCTTTAACCAAACCTATAAATTAGAAAAAGTAATGTCATTACACACCAAGACCATGAACATTGTATGGAAGTAGCTTGACTATTCAAAAAAATGCTGCTAGTGATGATAACAAAGTCTAAAAAATATGTGGAGGATAGTAGTCATGAGTAACTTCTATTCTAATATTTACGCAAGCTATTAGAGGAATATTTTGACTTTGCTAAATAAAAATAGGGGCTCAACTCAAAATAATCCACTAGAGATCTTTGTTTTAGACTTGGGCAGCCTTGCGAGATTACCACTAAACTCAGATCTTTTATGTAACATTCTACTAGATTTTAGGCATTAAATCAATTAAAGACTTAAATAATGCCTAATTGTGTTAAGAGAATCATCACTTCAAGCCATTGAAGGTGAGCTAAGAGCTCATTACATATGCTAGGAGGTGAGTTGAGTCGAGGCAGAGGCTATTTTAATTTCCAACCAAGCTAGAAAACATGACTAGTCTGAGTGTATACTCACGTTAGTTATATGAGCAACTTACAAAATTGAGGGCCTCAGATCCTCTTCTATAAAATCTTCCTTTCAAAAAAAGTCATCCCCATAAAATTCAAAATAGAGAGCAAAACCTAGCCAATATCCAATAAGATTAGATCCATTTTTAATAGAGCATGCTAACATGTAATGGAAATGACACTGAAGCTGAGTGTGGGTAGGCCATATGACTCAGATTCAACCAATTTTGAGGAGAATGAACAACATCTCAAATGTTAAAAAATATAGTGTAGCTTGAGTTGAAAAAAAAGTCTATAATAGAAAACCCATACAAACTTATTTAGATAATCAAAAACACTACAAATTATCTAAGCTGAGTAATATTTGCATGGAGGTGCTCTAATACCATGTCAGAATTGAGAATGATTCTCATTTATCCTAGATATCTCTTGCACTCCATTAACACAAAATAATATAGCCATCAAACAAATATTATGCACATAGAGAATAAACTATGCAAACATTTGTCTCCATTATTTCCTCAAGGAATAATACACAATCCATAGCTCTCTTCCACTGGTCTAGGCTAAGCAATAGGAGTGCCTATTAAATATAAATAATAAATTGGTTTCACAACAACTACTTGATTGTTGTGATCCCCTCAAAATAGTGTGGATTGCATAATTTGGTTCATACCAAATATTGTACGTGCACACAATAATCCAATAAAATAAAACAACTCCTAATATAAGCTTAACTCCTAAGTGAGTTTTAACGCTCACTTCAACATAGTTCTCATTACTACAAACATCATATTATGGTTAAACATGTTACTCCCTCTATACATTCCACATACTTCTAATTAACACCATAGTAAAAAATTAACACATATTTTAGAATTTACAGATATTATAATGATCTCATTTATTTCATTTGAAAATTATAGTCACTTATACACCATAACTTACTAATGAACAACAAAAGATTATAAACATAAATTAATAATATATCCTCTCTAGTATTCTCACTATCCATACTCACTTCTAAATAAGAATAATGGGTATTCATACATGACACAACCCCTCTCCTTAGGTTAAATCATTAATACAATAGTGATGACTAGCCAATGACTATTTCAAAAAAAGAAGTCATGACGAGCCATTATAATGGAACCCTTTTGATTCAAGAATGACAACCCCTATTTATTATCTCCATGCTAGATATTTGTGATTGTGATCTTATTGTCTCACAAAATGGTTCTATATTTGTGCTTGACTAATATCCAATGCTTCCACGAGTTACTTCATAATTATCTTCACTTCCTAAACCTACTAGATTCACACTTGACTAGTTTCCTTCGATGCTTCCATAAACTATTTCATAACTTGTAGAATATATAAATATAAAATTTGTGGTCTAATAAAATGATTTTAATTAGTGGCATCAAAAGAAACTAGATATACGAATTGGAGTGGTTACTCTTCTAATACATCCCACATGTTGAATTCAACATCTTCTGGGACTTATTCGTATCTAACATCTATGGGAGAACCATCTATTTGGCTAATTTCCAAGTAGGACATTTAATGAAATATCTTTAAAATAGGGATCATCCTTTGTAAATAGGGTTGAATACTCTATCTATTATACACCAAATGTATTGGAATCCAATTCTTCAAATTAAACCATATATCCTTCAAGTACATTTTTAATTGTTCCCTTTGTAACAAATTTACTCTTATAAGAGCACAAATGTATCAATTTGACACCAAATCCTATGAACTTAAAATTGTGTTCACCACCATGTATAATGGATGAACCATCTGACTAATAACACCATTTAACTATCAGGGCACTTCCCATTTCATAGAAAACCAAAATATTAACTGTCCAATCTATTTATTTCTTGAGTTGTAGCAAGTTTGAGCATTTAAAATATAAATTTACCACATTTTTTACCATTACACCAAAATTTAGGGTTCCCATTTTCTCTTCATAACTTTTATAATCTTATAACACATGAATTATAAAACCTTGGGATATATCGTCATTTCTACTAGAACATTTGTATTTGATAACCACATTATTTAAAAAATAGTTTTATCCTTAGGCCCTTTGTTGGTGTTTCTTTTAGTGTCATCACTATAATATCCCTCTTCCATTCTAGAACTATAATCCTCTGAGTCACGATAAGTGTGATCACTACGAATTGGTGGAATTGATAAATCTATGTGATTTGACAATTCCTTCTCTTCCCAAGAAATGTAATATCCTTTATTCTTGACATCTACTAGAGTTTCAAAATTATCATTTGAAAAAGATGATTGTACTTTTCCATCTAATACCATGTTAACACTAACAATAAAAAATCCTCTTCCCATATCTCTATAATGTACTGTCCTTCTGCTTGAATACACTCTACCCTCAATGACTTTGGTGTATTTTGAAAATAAATCAACTTGATCATCCTATCTAAATCTTAATAGACATTGATTCTATAGTAAAAAAATAAACATGAGATAAAAGATAATCTATAAAATTGTATTAGTAAAAGATAAACTATAAAATCGTATCAGATTATAATTAAATTAAAAATAAACATCAATGTGAGATGAAAGTAATTTTGTAAATTATATTAATATAAATGTTATCAAAGGCCCACATATGTATCTA